>OZ020623.1:8731684-10170779 GCA_963971575.1 Liopterus haemorrhoidalis | reverse complement strand
TTTGTTAGCACTTATTAAATACCGACAAAATCCTGAAATGTGCGCAAATTTAACACTTCATATAATTTTTTTATTTTTCAAACTAATTATTTCTAGTTTCTAGTCTTGGTAGATTTTGTAACAATCCTACTTACAGTAAAAACAAGTCTTTATTTTAGGTAACTCTTAATTTTTGGTGATTATTCAAATGAGTATGTTTTATTTATAACTTTATAATTAATACATACGTAAAAACTTGTAGGAAATAAAGAGAATATAAAATATTTTATATTCAGAAAAGAATTTTGTATAACTGGTATCATTTTAGTTTTTTCTGCGTATTTTTAGTTTAGCTACAGAATAGTTAGAATGGTCAGTTATATAATTTTCCTCATATAAGTAGTTGAAAAATCATTAGTGATTGATTTCCATACTAGAATTTCCTTCTTTATGGTGAAAAATTATTGATACTGTGTTTTATCGTACAGTTTCTGATTTTTCTTTGATGACGTGTTGACGCTATCAAGGCACAAATACAAGAAATAGTATCTTAACACGTTCGCGGACAGTTTTGTACAATGAGATGTACCCAAAATGTCACTTTTTTAGATTTTTGTTTATAATAGGACATTTACTGTGTTTGGTATGTTCCTGATAGGACAGTTTATACTAGTTTTAATATACTTAAATGGAAATAAAACCTGCCTCAGCCGTCATTTGTATATTTGAATAAAAAAGTAGGACGGTTTAGACCGTCATGACCTGAGCTAGGAAAAATATTCGACGGCTATAGCCGTACTGTCCGCGAACGTGTTAAATTGCAAAACGCCTATATACAAGGTTAGGTTAATAAGTTCTTACAAAGCAATAGAAAAACATTATTTTGGGTTGATTCATTTTTATTTCTCAACATAATTTCCTTTAAACTCGATACACTTCGCCCTGTGTTTCTCCAACTGTTTCAATTTATCCAAAAGGTAAGATTCTGGAAGGCCTTTAAAACAGGCTTCTGTTTCGGCGATGACTTGCTCGTTCGACGTGATTATTTTTCCGGCGAGCCATTTCTTCATGTTTAGAAACAGGAAAAAGTCGTCGGGGGCCAATTCTGGTGAATACGGTGGTTGCGGGAATAATTTGAAGCGTAATTCATACATTTTCGCCATCGAAACTGCACAATTGTACACCCGTGCTTTGCCTTGATGGATGAGAACTTTCTTCTTGGCCAAATGTGAGCGTTTTTTCTTGAGTTCTTCACTCAACCGGTCCAATAACAACACATAAATGAGAACTGACACGCTCGGATACGCAGTCTGGTGGTCAAAAATTGTACTACGCGACTGTAGTACTGTTTGAAATTATTACATATTTTCTAGTCTTTATTTTTTGTTAGAATGTCGATAGATACATTTTCATAAAATAAAAATGTATTGTGCTTAAATTAACCTGTTCGCTGTTAGCATATTGACAGCTGAATACTAGACAATTCAGCCTTATTGCTTTGAAAAACAGCGCCGCCAAAGGTAATGTCACTTCTCAATACTCTCCATTTATCGTTCCTCCTTTTTCCAAGTAGTCAAAGTGGATGATCCGCGTGCATCCCAAAAAACCGTGCTCATCACCTTGCCGACCGATTTCTTCGTCTTCTTCGGAGCCGGATCGCCTCAAGAAACCCACTGTTTCGACTGTTCCTTTGTCTCTGAAGTGTAATGGTGGATCCATGTTTCATCAACGGTTATGTATTAACGCAAAAACTTAGGTTTGCGACTGCAAAGCACCAAACTATCCATTGAATCGACCACACGATTGCATTTATTCTCCACTATGAGCAAACGCGGCACCCATCTTGCCGATATCTTTTTCATACCCAATTTAAACCACTGATATGCCTGTGACCTCAACAAGTCCGCTAACATCATTTCTGGCGTAGTCAAAAGTGGACTCAACGATGTTCATCACTTGTGGATCGATCACGTTTAAAATCATTCACCAAATTGTAAACAGTTTTAAACGCTGGTGCAGATGTCCCATGAACTTCATCCAACTCGGCTTTGATTTTTTTCGGTGTTTTGCTTTTCAAATGATTGTTTTATTTCCTGTCGAAACTAGTTTTCGAAAATAACAAAAGTTGTTTGCTTCAATCAACTATAAATCTGTAGGTTAATGGAAGTCTTTTGACTACCACTGTGTTTATTTGTAATATTACTTCATTTTTGATAAGTATTATGTTTGTGTCAATAAAAATGATAATATAACACGCATGTGAATTTTTAAACTACGTGTCGTTCCAAATGTTAAAATATTATGGGATTCCCCGTAAATTTTTTTTTAGTATCATAACGAAATGTTATCGGTAAAAATACTAATATGTGTACAGTTCCATTCAATTTTAAATATGAATTAAATCTATAATTGTATTTTTCGTTTTGGATTAGTTGAGTTTGAAACGAAACCGTTTTAATTTTCAAAGTGCAGTGCAGACAAATTTATTTTTCTAATATAACAAAAAAACAGCTAGTAATTAACAGCTTATATCAAGGGTTCCAAACGGGCTCACCCTCCTGAGAGTCAGTCTGAAGTCGATTGATTTTCAGTTGGGGTCGATATACCTAGAGCGCTAAGAAAGTTTTGAGATACGGGCTTACTTTTTAAACTTTTTCAGAGTACTTCCCATCATCTTCACTACACTTCCTCATACATATAAACCACGTGTTAAAAATGTCTTCCCACTTTTCAGTTGGTACTTCTGCAAAGGTTTGTTCCCAGGCTGCTAGAAACTCATCATCGCCCTTAAAATGGCGGCCTTTAAGATTATCTTTGATGACAGGGAAGAGTCCAAAATCACTAGGAGTAAGATCTGAACTATACGAAGGATGTTCTAATTTTTAGTCCAGAATAAGTCGGAGCACAACTTAGCCAATTCTCAGAAAAAAATAGTTCTTTTATTATTATTATAGTTTCCGAATTAAAATATTCTTTAGCTCATTTATAAAATCACGTTTTGATGATAATTTGAATTTTATTTATTATATTCCTAACGATATACAAGTTATTATCTGTCTCATTTTGTAATACGAAACTAAGAGGGGAACTTCATTTTTTATGTTGTATATTTAAAATATCATCTTAGGGTGGTAATTCTGAAGTAACACATTTCAAAATATTTGACAACTCATAATTGACATTAAATTATATGTCAACTTACTAACACAAATTATATAAAACACAAATTGGCAAGTATTTGAAATATATTTTATACAACCAGAACAGAAAATATGAATAAGCGAAATAAGATGAAATATATATTTGTATATAATTCAAAATATTAGACATGTCAATCACAAATTTGACATGTCAATTTGGTATCTGACATGTAGTTTTTGAGTGAATATAACCTCAGTATAATGAAACTTCATCAAAAATGTAAAAGCCAGATTTACAAGTTTACATGGTTTCAAAAAAGTCTATTTACACCACAACAGTCACCAAAGTAACCAGATCTAGTTTCGTATTACAAATTGAGACAGATTATACTAATATTGTTTAAAAAAACAAATTCTAGGATATTTACTAAACGATATTGTTATTTGTTATTTACCTAAAGTACATTGCTGGTTATGATATTGGTATCAGGGTATTATTATGAAAGAATTGATTGTTACCGCTTTTTCAAGTTCATTGTTATTTAATAGCCTCTAAAAATGTAGGCAAACTTACAGGTCTTCTAATAATTTATTCTAACAATTCCATAAAAAATATTTTTATCATAGCATAATAATCATAGCATAAAGATATGTCAGTGGTGTATATTGTCGGTTTATTACAAACAGATGTTCGTATTATAAGCAGAAAAGTGATACACCATTGATTCGTCTTATGCATATGCGATGCGTTTATGTTATGCGGCTTTATGCTTGCTCATGCTGCCAGTTAGCATCTACACCTTTTCCAGTTGTATTTCAGAAAAGATCAATTGTATTTCAGAAATCGTCAATTGTAATTTAGAAAATGTCAATTGTAATTCAGAAATGGTTAATTGTATTTCAGAATCTGTTTCTGTGTTATATATTAAGGTTGTATTTATTTATTTATTTTACAAAATTACAGGAAATAGACCGGGAGCTCATGACAGTTTTTGGTCTCCGATTTAATACAGCATGCCTTTTGGAGGAGAGAATATTTACCCTGTGACAACAAAAAAGGGATGGTACTAAACCCCTGCACGCTTTCCGGTCATAGGGAAAATTGCATTTCCACTTAAACACAAAATTTTTGTGCTTTTCTCTGATTTAATATTGCTTGCCCTTTTGTCAAAAGAAAGTTATAACAAATTTAAAGTCTTTTAAATATATGCATGCGATTCGGAGGGTCCCAAAGGGCTCAAACGGTCATGTAAACTTGTAATAAAAAAATATGATTTTCCGCGTTTTCATACAGCATGCCTATAATTAAAAGACTTTAAATTTGTTATAACTTTCTTTTGATAAAAGGGCAAGCAATATTAAATCAGAGAAAAACACAAAAATTTTGTGCAAGTGGGAATGCAATTTTCCCTATGACCGGAAAGCGTGCAGGGGTTTAGTACCATCCCTTTTTTGTTGTCACAGGGTAAATATTCTCTCCTCCAAAAGGCATGCTGTATGAAATCGGAGACCAAAAATGTCATGAGCTCCCGGTCTAAAACCATTTAAGAAATTTTATAATTATAAGTTTATGTAGAAATTTTATAAGAGTATTTGGGGTAAAATTTGGGGTATATTATACCTATTATACATAGAATTTTGAGATTTCTTAAAATGAACATAAACACGGTTTTATTTAGCTTTGTTTCATGTTTGTCTGTGTCTGGATCAAATCTTGTAATCAATTTTTTATTCACTTTTACCGAACAAATTTTCTTGAATTTTTGCACACATATATATTTCAGGTGACAATGAAATATGTTGTCACTTTTGCCCCTTTATTGTATTTCTCAAACAGTGGGATGCAACCCACCAGCGTTGTTATTCAGCAGATTCGAAAAATTATTTGAATTGCAGTTTTTGTTATAAAATATTGTCATAATGTCATAAACGCTACCTTTGTCACAGACTACTTGATAATAAGAACTGTGTAATATACAGTAGGTGGCCAAATTATTAGGAACAGTACACCTCCCCTGCGATTTTCAAGTTTAAATGCATTTTGTGAGAAAATAAATTGTTTTTAAATCATTTTTCTTCTATATTCTTGTTGCTGGTATCATTATTATTTTAAAAAGCGGGAGGTCGCCAAAGAAATCATCACCACCAAGCGACAATTGATAGAAACCCTTATGAGAGAGTGGCATCACAACCCCAATCTCCGACACAACGCAAAAGTCTGCATAAAAAGCATGCCCAAACGCCTGGAAGCCGCAATCGCAGCAAAGGGTGACATTACAAAATATTAAGATTTTATTTAATTGGTTAAATTAACACTTTTTATACAAAAATAAATGGTTATGAATAAGCAATTATGTCGTTTTATATTCTAAATAAAGCACTCTAATGAATAAAAATAAATACGAGACCCAAAGCCACTTATTTCTAGAGCCCTGCGCGGATAAGCTTTTCTGTATCCGCATCCGATCCGCATCCGCACATCCATGATCCGCATCCGATCCGCATCCGCAGCTTTTGTAAATAACAAATCCGCATCCGATCCGCATCCGCAAAAATATCCGCACTATCCGCACTACAGGTTTTGCTGTCAGTTTGGAAAGAACTAACATATTTCGCCTGTTTAGGTAATCTCTGCTCTAAAACGCTACTGAAAATTTTTGGATTTACCAGCTTATTTATTACTAACCTAACCTAAGGGACCCCAAAAGTTTTAAGGCCTAGATGCGCTAATAACTTATTTAAATCTAGAGAGAGATAACAATTTTGGGGGGCCTAAGCGTTCTTTTTCGTAAGGAGTAAATGGCGTGCTGCTTTTTTTAATATTGAATTTAAAAAAAAAAATTAGAAAAGTTACTTGAAAGAAGGTGCTTCATATTTTTAGGATCAAGTAATTCTCTTACGCCATTTCGCGCATGAGTTAGGCGTTGCAACTTTTTCAAATAGCAACATGTGTCATTTTTCAAATTTTTGGGATCTGCAAGACTTTTTACTTCGGGTAGTATAAAAAAATTGGCAGGTTACATAATAAAATTTTCGAGAAAAAATTATGTAGGTAAATTTTGGTATTTAAATAAGACTTACTAATCAGTTTTCTGTAAAAAAAAAACCTTTATCAGATTTAAAAGCCAGAATTAGAGTAGAGGTAGGAAGAATTACGTCGAAAGTGTACCAGGAAACTTTTGTCCAAAATATTAGTTAGTTAGCCTATTAAGAAAGTTAAGTTGATTTTCTCAACTCAGTCTTGATCATGGACAATTGTCTTAATAAAAATAACATAAAGTGAGATTGAATGCTACAAAATATCATGTATATACAGACAATCGAAAATAACCGAGGACTGCGTAGTCAGAACACAATTGCTTGTTTCTCCGAAAGTAACCGATTTAATGTTCACGCGGATATTGCGGATAAGCGGATATGACATTTAATCCGCATCCGATCCGCATCCGCATGGTTTAAATGATAATTTATCCGCATCCGCAGAAAAGTTGCGGATATCCGCGGATAATCCGCGGATACCCGCGTATTTGCAGGGCTCTACTTATTTCCTCATTAAATTCATTTGAAAATTACAGAAAATCCGCACTGTCCCTAATAATTTGGCCACCCACTGTAAATCAGAAATACAATTCTGAATCATCTTTCTGAAATACAATTGACTATTTCTGAAATACATTTGACAATTTCTGAAATACATTTGACGTTTTCTGAATTTCAATTGACATTTTCTGAATTACAATTGACTAATCTGAAATAAAATTGACGCTTTCTGAAATTAAACTGACTAATCTGAAATACATTTGATATTTTCTGAAATCAAATTGACTAATCTGAATTACAATTGATTTTTTCTGAAATAAACTTGTTCTTTTCTGAAATACAACTGGAAAAGGTGTAGTTGCACAGAACTGATTTAACTAATAAAGATTATCACTAACCTATAGAAAGGGCAATAACTTTCTTATCTGGATTTGGTTCCAATGGAAGATGATCCACAATATCCCTTATATAATTTTTGGAGTGCATGGAAGCTCTGCTTGGTTGAACCCTCCATCCTTTTAAACTATCCTTGGTGTTCTCCATAATATTCATTTGATTATTGGTGATCCTGTATTCTTTGGTGATAAGATCGTTGATAATGTTGAATGTGATTCGTTCCTGTTGATGGTATTATTGATACTAATGATATTTTATATATTTTATGTAAAAGCTGTTAGTCTAGCTTAAAACCTGATCGACCTTCTGTTTTAAACATATTCAGAAACGTTGTTATAGTGCAAGTTGTTGTTTACATTAGTTTATTGCGAAAATTAAATAATTGTTATTGGTGGAAACTTTAAGGCGTATTAATTGTAAGAAATTTTCAAAAAAAAGGTAATGTTTATAGTTACAATAATTATCAAGTCATATAGTAGAAAACCTTTCTTTATAAACAACAATCTGATAATTTTATCAGTTTATAAACCGTTTATATTTTGAAATTATGAAACTAGTGATCGATAGGCAGCAAATTTGTGGAATTTAGCTATAATTTTTATTATTTTGTTAATTTTCGTCAATATTATAATGTAGTTTTTCAACATAATCTCCATTTAACTGAATACATTTATCCCAACGATAAACTAATTTTTTTAAGCCGTCCTCAAAGAACTTTTAATTGAGTTTCTGTTCTGGTCCCAACAGCCTTGGCACCCAACGCGGCGAAACCTTGCTAACGCCCAAACAATCATGATGTCATGAACTTGTTGTGTACCTATCCCTAGGCGCACACTAATTTGACGAATAGTCATTCGCCTGTCCTCTTTCAGTAGGTCTTCGACGGCAGTAATGTTTCTTTCATTTACCGACGTGCTTGGGCGCCCAATGCGTGGATCGTCTTCTAGTGATGTTCTACTGGTTTTAAAACGATCGATCCACCGATAAACAGTACTTTTGGATTCTGCAGACTCACCAAATACTCCTTGCAGACGTTGAATAATTTCTGATGTTTTCACACCTTCTTTCCACAAAAAGAAAATTATTGCTCTTTGAGATAAAAACATTGCTATGAAAACGCGTCTATATCAGTCGAACACCTAAATCAGACTGAACAATATTGCACTAGATAGTTGCATAAACATGTCAAGACTTGTCTGGCACCAATAACATTGCCTATAATTTCTGCGTAATTTAATTATAGCACAATTCCCAGAATTGAGGAAACATCCCTCGAATGTGTAGGTAAAATTTTACTGGATTTATTTTTTTATTATTCCACCACACCTTTTTAAGAAAATGTTTAGTTAAACTAAAAGGTCGATTAGATTTTGTCCTATTTAATTTATACGAAGTTGGCAACTCTTGGTACTCACCATTTTGTTATTTGATGCACCTTCTACCTTTCTTGGATGAAACTACGTACTGAAATGGGCCAAGTGAAATGTCGAACTATTGGAATGAAATAAAACCATTAATATAATCATTGAAAATGTGACGCATTACCAAATAAATAATTTTTAGTAGGAACTGACAAAAATATATTTATTACAGGTAAATGTATTTTTTAGTTTATCTTTTCGACAATGGTTGGTTTTATTTAAACTAATTATGATTCGATAATTAGCCATTAACTGTTGTTTTTTTTTATTTTATTTTAAAGTTAAAAATTTCTCTTACCATATCCATAACACGAAATTTGTTGAATAGGTTGTGTAGGTTGCTTTTCAAATAGGGTGACCATTTTCTTAAGAAGGCAATGCGGGACGGAGCAAAAAAAGGTCGTCACTTCCCAAATATAAGTGAAGAGCAAAAAAAAGGTCCTCACCTCTCAAATCCAAGTGAAGAGCAAAAAAAAGGTCCTCGCCTCCCAAATCCAAGTGAAGAGCAAAAAACAAATCCAAGTGAAGAGCAAAAAAAAGGTCCTCAGCTCCCAAATCCAAGTGAAGAGCAAAAAAAAGGTCCTCAGCTCCCAAATCCAAGTGAAGAGCAAAAAAAGGTCCTCACCTCCCAAATCCAAGTGAAGAGCAAAAAAAAGGTCCTCACCTCCCAAATCCAAGTAAAGAGCAAAAAAAAGGTCCTCAAATACAAGTTACAATGCGGGACAAAATGTTAGAATGCGGGACGCATCTTAAGGCGGGACAGTCCCGCATAAAGCGGGACGAATGGTCACCCTATTTTTAAATGATGTATATAGCAGTCCTTTTAAAGAATTCTGCAAATCAACGCGGCTACGATGGCGGTCACGGTAGCGGTCTAAAGTATTGATGTGAAGTGTGAATTTTCACACATATCAGGGTTTTGTAGGTATTTAATAAATGTAAGACGCCAACAGAATACTCGATGTCTAGGACAGTATTTGTTGGTGAGAGAACTGGAAGTAAGAAGGAAGGAGATAGGATAGGGAAGCCGGAAGTACAATAGGAAGAAAGAGAGGAACACTGGAAGAAGAACGGAGAATTGAAATAAAAAATATTGTAAAATATTCATTGTATTTTATGTTATTTTATTTTTCATTTCTTTGTAATTGTTTGTTAATTGTTTATACCCTAAACGCCGCAAGGCCTAGGGGGCATAAAGCATATATATACGCAAGATCTTATATCATCAAAAATAAAGTGGAAATAAGACGAGGAATTCCTGATTACCACCTCACCAAATGACGTAACAAATATCTCTTAAATGATTGGTCGAAGAATCACCCGATTCTTTGCGTAGTAATATTGCCCCTGGATATACGAATAAACAACTTTGTTGTTAACACGCGCCATTACTGACTTTGCGCAAATTAAATTGCATATAAATTTATTTAAATCTCAAGGAATAATCACGTAGAAAAAGAAGTTTTCCAAACTTGATTCTTGCATATAATTATATAGTTATGGGTCAATACTTGAACAACCAATCATAGAAGAGTGTTTGAAGAATGTTTAAAATTTGTGGCATATAGGTACTGGATCATTTACAGCACGTGTGGTTAAATTAACGGGTCTACGACATAATGTGAAATTAAAAAATTATATAACATACAAAGGTTTTTACATCTATGAGAAGAAGGTCCTAATATAAGCATCCTTTTGTTTTTTCCACTATAATTTTTTAAGTTTTTGAAGATATTATCTTTAGCCCAAAGACTTATACAAGATGTTTGTTTTAGGGATGGCAAAAAAGCATCGATGTATCGAAAACATTGATGTTTGTTTTAAAAAATCGATGTTTTTACCATCGATGGTCAGTGTTAACACCTAACACCTATAATATGAAACTCGTACTAACAGGCAAGAAAATTTGCAGGTTTTACTTGGTTTTTTTAGGTGTTAAAATTATTTTCAAAGCTTGCTATGTTTAACTTTGTACGATTTATGTTATTTATTACTACCTCCGTTCCACAATAATTGAGCTATTTCAATTTTTATTGAAATTTATTGAACTGTTATAACTTTTTTTAAATTTTAACTATAAACATATAGTATTTTGTACTACACTACGAACACAATGAATTAAAAATGTTTCCATTGTTGAAGTTCTTAAATTTTTTTAATGGCTCACTTATTTTGGAATTTTTAAATAGGTTTAATAGCTCACTTATTGTGGAACGGAGGTAGTATTTTGTAAATAAATGGTCGCCATTTTGAAATGGTTAAAATTAAAGTATATGATATTTTAATATCCTTGTAAAGCTGATTTAATATACTTTCAAGAAAAAAAATAATAATAATAATAAAGTACCGATTCCCTATGCTAGATAAAAAGTTGAAACAATTTCTGCTGAAACCGGAAGTGATGCAGAATTCTTATTATAGTCGTTAAGTGAGCCCTTTTGTGTAGTTTAACTTTTCTTCTGAAATTTTTTTTGTATCTCTTAAAACAAAGGAGTTATTCGAGGTGCGGCGTTTCAAACAAACACCCTGTATATTATATGATGTGATTGGTATAATGTTACAGAACATAAACACACATCAAATTATCCCAGCGCCATCTACGCCTAGGATTTCGCACAACTTTTTTATCATTAAAATGTTTAGTTACGAGTGTAATATTTTTTTTTTAGTTGCAGTGTCCACATGTGTTGTAAGCGGCAATGGCGATGGGTTGGAGTTCCGAATTCACGACCCTGGAGTACCGGGACCTGCAGGCGGGTGCCATGGCTGTCGACAGTACCGGTACCTATGTACTTCTGGCCGGGTAAACTTTTGTTTGTTTATATAATTAACTTTTTACACTTCATAAACAATACACGTGTAATTTCATTATAAAAATGCTTTAGGAAAATTTTTAATTTCAATTAATAAATATTGAACACTTGTTTTCCATACAACTTTGTAAGAATTTGTTTTAATTAATTTAAATTTAAGATACAATCTCTCTCATTTTGAACACTGTAAAGGCCTTATCACACTAGAGTTATTATTCAAGTCTAAATTTGGAAAATTAAAGTCTCTGCATTCGAATCGATGTCTTGTGTGTGTGATAGCATGACAAAAAACCTAGGTCTTTAAGTCTGAGCAAATACAGTGGGTGGCCAAATTATTAGGGACAGTGCAGATTTTCTGTAATTTTCAAATGAATTTAATGAGGAAATAAGTGGCTTTGGGTCTCGTATTTATTTTTATTCATTAGAGTGCTTTATTTAGAATATAAAACGACATAATTGCTTATTCATTATCATTTATTTTTGTATAAAAAATGTTAATTTAACAAATTAAGTAAAATCTTAATATTTTGTAATGCCACCCTTTGCTGCGATTGCGGCTTCCAGGCGTTTGGGCATGCTTTCTATGCAGACTTTTGCGTTGTGTCGGAGATTGGGGTTGTGATGCCACTTTCTGATAAGGGTTTCTATAAATTGTCGCTTGGTGGTGATGATTTCTTTGGCGACCTCCCGCTTTTTAAAATAATAATGATACCAGCAACAAGAATGTAGAAGAAAAATGATTTAAAAACAATTTATTTTCTCACAAAATGCATTTAAACTTGAAAATTACAGGGGGGATGTGCTGTCCCTAATAATTTGGCCACCTACTGTACATCGAGATATATTTCCCCTGTCTCTAGAAGACGGACGAAATCCAAGTCGCCAAACGCGCGTGCGCGGCCTCGCCCTCTCAGTCAGATCAAGTGAGATGGGTGTATTGTTAACGTTATGTACGCAGACGCAAGTTACTTTTCCCTGTTTCGCGTGTGATAGCTGAAGACGTGAAGACTTGAATCCTCGAAAAAAACTTTCAAAATAAAACTTGGATAGCGTTTTAATAGGTTTAATAGCTCACTTATTGTGGAACGGAGGTAGTATTTTGTAAATAAATTGTCGCCATTTTGAAAGGTATAATATTTTAATATCCTTGTAAAGCTGATTTAATATACTGATTTATGACAGTGATTGAAACTTTTTGTAGGTATTTGTTGAATAACAAAAGCCTTTGTTTTCTAAAAAGAGTAACAAATTTGTTTCGAAATATTTTTTTCTGCGACTGTTAAGAAAACTGTACTTTCCGAGCGCCTAAGTATTTAACAAAAGTTCATATGAGCAATTTATAATAAGAAGAGATGTAAGTATATTAATGTTATTTGTTTTTTAGTCGTAGATACCTGGCAATTAAGAATCTAGATGAAATAGAAATTGATACAGTTAGGAAATTTCCAAGACAGAGTAAATATGAAGTTGGTGTCGCTGAATGGAATCCAAGCTCTCATAACAAACAACTATGTGTAATATCTGTAAGTATAAATATGTTTATATCAAATGTTTATTTACATATTTATGTTTATGTTAGGTAATATTCACGTGTCATAAAACATTTTTATTATAATAATTTTAATTCAATTTAGACATATCAGTAATATTATAAAGTTCCTGTCCTCTTTCAGTAGGTCTCAGTGATGGGCGCGTAAGTTACATGATGTAAGTTACCTCATTGTTGACGCGTAAACAATTGATGTAAAGTAAACACAAAAACTCTTGTAAACAATATAAACAACGTAAACAATGTAAACAATGATTTAGACATGCGCACTTGTTTTGAATTACAGAACCTTATTATCAATACATTTTTATAAATAATAAAATTTTAATGAAACGATTTTAAATGAAAAAGTAAGTATACAAAATTAGGACAAGCCAATATACATATTAATAAAAATCGAATTTGCATCATTATACAGGTGTTACGTACAGTAAATATGAATATGAAAAATAAAAAACTTTTTTCTTTAAAAAATTTAGTCTAATTTTTTTAATAACAAAATACATTAAATTTCACCTTTAAGAAAATCAGCCTATATTTTTTAATAACGAAAAGATACATTGCAAATTTTGCATAACGCCCTATATTTTCTTTCATTTTCTTTAATTAAAACAAAACCTAGTTCTTCAGAACTATTTTTTCGGTTTCTTCCCACCATTTTTTTAATAAATTTATTGTTTTGAACTGAATATACTTGTTCATTAACTCTCTATTATTCGTATTAAATAACTAAAACTAACCTCATTATTTGACAGTTTACAAAGTTTACATTGTTGACAAGTTTACCAATTGTTTACATAAGTTTACACGTAAACGTAAACAATTAAAGTTTACGTGTAAACGCCCATCACTGGTAGGTCTTCGACGGCAGTAATGTTTCTTTCATTTACCGACGTGCTTGGGCGCCCACTGCGTGGATCGTCTAGTGATGTTCTACCGGTTTTAAAACGATCGATCCACCGATAAACAGTACTTTTGAATTCTGCAGACTCACCAAATACTCCTTGCAGACGCTGATTAATTTCTGATGTTTTCACACCTTTCCACAAAAAGAAAATTATTGCTCTTTGAGATTTTGCTGCGTCTTTCATGGTTACAAAAACAGTGCTATGAAAACGCGTCTATATCAGTCGAACACCTAAATCAGACTGAACAGTATTGCACTAGATAGTTGCATAAACATGTCAAGACTTGTCTGGCACCAATAACATTGCCTATAAGTTCTGCGTAATTTAATTATAGCACAATTCCCAGAATTTAGGAAACATCCCTGGTATATTACGCTATTGCAAACATATAAGAGAACAATCAAAATCAGTTCAATTAATTAAGCATAATTATGAAACAAGGGGAACTAAACAACAAATGAAATAACAACAAAATGAACAGTTTTTTTATAAACATGCAAACAAAATATACAATTATTTTAATAAATACGTGAAAGATACACAAGTAGAGTTACACATAATAATTATAAAAAAATAATTAAAACTTGGATAATTAAACTTAATTTCAAAGATACTAAAGACCTGTTGATGTAATATACGTAATACTTATATTTATTTATTTATTTATTTTAAGTATCTTGTTTATTAATTTTTATGTATTTTTTTATTAACTTCTGTTAAAACACTCTGCCCACATTAGCAATAAAATAAACATACCCCCATACATACCTACAAATTATAATGACCAGAAAAAAAAAATGCATGTCAAATTTAAATCTTCCTTGTAATTATCGTTTTTAAAATATAATTTATTATTTCATTTGAAGCAGGTAACAAAATCGTACTCGGAATTCATTTAATTAAGTTTACAAAACATGTCCATTTTACAAGTAATTTATTACGTATTATCTATGTGAAATTATAATTATCTGAAATTTAAATCAATAGTGTAGTAGTAAACTCTACTAATTAATTTTACGAATTTTCCATTTAATGCTTCTTTGAAGTATTTTTTACACAATTGTAGTACAAATAATTTTTTTTTTTATCTTCATAGCTGTGTTTTATTTTATTTTCAATTATTAGTCTTGTATAAGAAACTATTGAGAACTATAGGGTTGTGCGCCGCCATAAGATAAAAATGTATACTACCTCAATGGTCCGATTTTGATAGGCGTGGTTAAAATCTTACTTCGGAACATTCGAATATGACCTTGACGGACTTCTTTAGATAATCCAAGTTTACACACTTTATTTTATTTATTTATTTTTTACAGAGTAACCAAAGAATAGAGCTTTTAACATGGCAGTCTGGTCAATTGACTCAAACTCACTCACTTAAATCCCATACAAGAGTTGTGACAGATTTAAATTGGCATCAGTTTGATCCGAATATTCTTGCATCTTGCTCTGTGGACACATTTATACACATCTGGGATATTCGGGACTCCAGAAGACCAGTCTTAAGTTTATCAGCTGTTGGTAAGTATTTTGAATTTCAATAATTTGGGGAGGGGGGATCAACAAAAATCTCAAAAAAGAGATAGAGAATCATGGCTTACATTTTTGGAGTCCTGTGGTCCTAGATGGCGTTAGGTGACTTTTTGAAACAAATCCTGAATAAAATATTTTTTTGAAAATTTTGAAATTTTTGAAAATTCTATCTCGATAACGGTAAAAGATAAAGACCTGCGGTTTGATTTTTTAAAATACTTATTGTTTTTTACCTTAATAAAAAAAATGGGGCTCTACGAGCCGTACCCATTTTTGATTTATATCGTTTTGAAATTGGCGAATTTTACAAAAAATTTGATATTTGCATGACCGTATCTTAAAAACTATAATATATAAAGACCTGTGGTGGGAATTTTTTATCATTCTGATGTCCTAAATTGCCTTGGAACACATTTTGAACAAAAAAAATTTTTGAAAAATTTTTGAATTTTTTTTTTTTTTTTTCAAAATTTCCAAAAAATCTCTTGAAAACGATATAAGATAGAGACCGGAGGTTTAAATTTTTGAAACCCTAGCGCCTTGTTTAGTCTAGAAAAAAAATAAGGCCTTAAATACCCAATGTTTTGTATTTATATGACCAGTTAAGCTAAACCCTTGAAAATGGCTAAAAATCGAAAAAATCTTAAGGGTACCCCTTACGATTTTTTCGTTTTTTGACCATTTTCAAAGGTTTTGTTTGACGATTCATATTTATTGTAAAAGTTGGGCTGTTAAGGCCCCAACTTTTAAAATAATAATGATACCAGCAACAAGAATATAGAAGAAAAATGATTTAAAAACAATTTATTTTCTCACAAAATGCATTTAAACTTGAAAATTACAGGGGGGGTGTGCTGTCCCTAATAATTTGGCCACGTACTGTATGTATTCTGAAAATAGCTTAATTAGCTTATATACAGTATATACAATATATTTTTGAAACAATAACCGATTTTCTTCTTCCTTTTTTAATAAAAATTAATGTTTTACAGCTGAAGCCTCTCAAGTGCGATGGAACCCTTTAAACGCCTGCCTTTTGGCAACTGCCCATGACGGAGATGTAAAACTTTGGGACCAACGTAAGGGTACTGCGCCTGTGCAATATATAGCTGCACATCTTGCTAAGATACACGGCCTGCAGTGGAACCCTTGCACTGAAAACCAACTTGCTACGTCTAGTCAAGATGGAACAGTCAAGTTCTTCGATATATTAAACCCAAGAAGAGCTGAATTTATACTTAGTACCAATGCGCCGGTTTGGAGAGCTAGATTTACGGTAAGATTTATTCCACATTTTGTAAAATTAATATTATATACATACTTATCTATGTACATATGTACATACATACATATATACATACATACATAAATAAATTTTAACTAAAAATTAAATTAAATTATTTCTTGGCATCGAATCTACTAAATTAGCATATATTTGTTGACGGATGTTTTTCCACTTTCGCTCTATACTTTTAAAAAGGTGGTCTGTAGCTTTATTTTTGCGAATTTGCCTATCTAAATGCTCCCAAAGATGCTCGATTAGAATAAGACCAGGACTCTGAAGGGCGTATCACACTAGAACACTATCCAAACTGGAAAACCGCAGAAGTCGTGGTGATCTTATAACTATCTACCGTGTACTCCATCGGAATTTTGATGCTGATCTTACCGGTTTGTTTGTACTTAATGTAGATTCTCATTTACGTGGACATTCGTTAAAGTTATGTCACGAAAAGTTCCGTAAGAACGTTCGGGCCAAGTTTCTTTCTAACCGAGTGTTTAATGACTGGAATAATCTACCTGGAAGTATAGTGTCTGCCCCAAGTGTGAACAATTTTAAAAATAGACTGGACCTTTACAATCAGTTGCTACTATCCCCATAAACTGAAATTTTCTGTTTTTGTACACTTTTTATATTTGTTATTGTTTGACTTTAGTTATTTTTCAAATTGTTTTGTTTCTTTCAACTTTCCTGTATCACAACAATGTGAAATATTGCAATTTTTCTATTGTCAACTGACAATAACTGAAGCGCCTCTAGTGAGATTTTGAGAAACTGATGGTTGTAGGATAGTCGAGTTTGTTTACTGTTGTTTTCATAGCAAGTTTTTAAAAAATGTCTTTAAAATTGCAAGAAAAAATTAAATGCAACGTGAATTGTTGTGTTTATCTTTGCAATGCAAAAGTAGGGCTTGATAGAGATCTAAGTTTTCATCGTGTTCCGAAACGTTGCAAAAAAAACGTGTTTCTGAATTTACGTGGTGGTGCACGTGTAGTTATAGATAGAAGACAAGCATGGGAATATGTTCTTAGAAGTGGAAAGACAGTTAAAGACCATTTTAGAGTGTGTTCCCGTGTGTCTCAATAAATATCACATGAAGATACCATTGAACCTGTCAAAAATATCCTACCAAAGTCAGCCATGATGTATAATGCAGTAGCGCCTCTATCGGTAGTGTCAGATGTCAATAAGAACTTTACAAGCCATTGGCTTCAGTTCTTTTTAAATAAATAATAAGTCATAATCTATAAATAGAGCAATTTGGGCGCAAAATTGATCTTTCGCAAAATCAACAATGAACGAGTATCAATTAGTAAAAATATTTATTTGCTTAAAACTGAACCTTCCAGAAGAAAAGTAAAAATCGTGATCTGAAAGCTTCGAGATTTTTTCGAGTTATTATTTTTTTTTTTCTTCTTCTAACTCAGTGACTAGATCAACAAGCTCAAATACTCAACTATTTATCAGTTTCTTTCATTATAGGTTGTCTGTTCAATAGCACAGTTAAAAATAATATTATTTTGTTACAGCCATTCGGAAAAGGATTAGTAACAGTTGTAGTACCCCAACTACGTCGTGGTGAAAATAGTCTCTTACTCTGGAATTTGCAAAGTCGTGCTTCTCCCGTTCACACTTTCGTTGGTCATTCAGATGTAGTATTAGAATTCGAGTGGCGCCCTCAATTAAATGGAACTACAGATCATCATCTCATCACGTGGTCCAAAGACCAAACACTTCGTGTATGGAAAATAGACTCCTACCTCCAAAAACTCTGTGGACACGAACCAGATAAAATTCCAGAAGATGTTATAATTGATGACGAGGATGTTAAAGAAAAAGTTCAACCTGTTATGATGTTTCCAAAGACTTTGCAACAGGAATTTTCATTAATTAATGTTAATATTCCAAATACTGAAGTTATAGATATGGATGTTATCAAAAGAAGCTGTAATATAACCGCCAGTTGCAATAACTGTTTGGTTATACTCCAAGTCAGGTTTCCACCGGCGTATCCAGTTAATGCTCCGCCATCTTTTTCGGTTTGTCAAGGTAATTAACACGCATGTTTTACAAAAGTAGATATTAAATTTCTTTCCTGCGAACTGGTACTATAGTCGGATTGCTGATAGGTGACTGTTACATGTATGTATCAAATAGTGCATTCATATAATAATCTAGTTACCATTTTTCAGCGATTTTAAAAATGTTTTTTGTTATTTGTCTTAGCTGTCAGTGTCTGTTAATAATATTAATTAATAGACCTTGCGGCCCATTATTAAATTCACAAACTTTAATTTTAAATCTGCTGGAATATTTTAATTCCGAAAAAAAGAACAATGGGCTACTTATTTCTCTATGTTGTGTCCATCAAAGAGTAGCAGCTGCCTTAAAGATTTCGGAATCAACAATTCGTAGAATTATAAAATGTAATAAATCTGATCTTCTCACTAATAAAATCACGAGAAAACGAAGGAAATTAAAATCTGAACCAGTTTATTTTATTGATACATTGGGAAAAACGTATGGTCATGAAGTACTAAGATTACCTCCTTATCACTGCCAGTTTAACCTCATTGAACTAATTTGGGGTATAACAAAAAATTATTATGATAGACATATTGGTCAAAACGGATATAGTGATAACGAAGTTTTGAAAATGTGGCAAGTAGCCTGTGATCAAATTAGTTGTGAAACTTGGGCAAAATATGTTTAAAAAATCGAAAATTTAATAAATGAATGGTGGGAAAGGGAAAGGATTGCTGATGATATTAATCCAATAATAATATCTCGTAAAAATAATCTCTTTATAGATAATGGATGTTATGCCGAGTCTCAGAACGTCCAGTAGACGACAAGTATGTTCAAATATTATAAAGATAGTATTTCAATAGTTCTTTTTTTTTTATCCGTATCTTCTATTTTGTATTTTGAAATGCTTTTTTTGCCCCAGTTCTAGTTATGTTTTTACAGAGAGTAGAAGATTTCTTATATTTAAAAAATGTTTTATTCAATTTCAGGTACAACTGTTGACGAAACGGTAACTTCAGAATTACTAAAAGTATTAAAACAAACTGCTCAACAAAGAGTGTCTAAAAATCGAACTTGTCTTGAACCGTGCCTTCGTAGACTAGTCGCAATGTTAGAAACAATATCACTTCGTTCCGAAAACGACAATAATATTAATTTCAAAGTGCAACACGCGTATTTTGAACCGGTTTTTGGTAGTTTTAATGACGCTTATATTCCGTTTCCTCGTACTTCCGGTGCTAAATTCTGTTCCGTTAGTTCCCTAGTTGTGTTTGGAAGAGCTCCAAATGCTAGAAGACTGTCTATGAAGATGGAGAATTCAACACCAAGAGCACTTTCTGCTTTAGCGTCCAGTTTTGGTGTTTCTAGAAATGTTAATTCAGAAATCAGTATTTCTTCTTTTTATTTTCAAGATAGGGTAAGTAATAACCAAACTTTTATGAAAATTATGGAAAGTGAATTTATTATTGCAAATCTAAAATGTTATAGTCGAATTATATAGAGTCCATTTAAACCCTAGAATGCAGTGCAACAGTGTTTCTTAAAGGGTATTCTTCGGCACATTAGTGTGCCGCAAAATTTTTCAAATATGCCACGAAATCATTAAAAAAAAACTAGAATAATACATACAATATCATTAATAACAATAAAGTACACGAAGGATCTTTTTATGACAAATTGAAATTGACATATCCTGAATAAAGGGGCGTTGCCATTACAAAATTTCTTCTTCTATGACTAGGTAGGACTCCCGCGAAATTTTTCTATAAAAAAAAAGTGTCACGAGAGTAAAACGATTGAGAAACACTGCATATATTTTACACATATATTTTTTGTCAAAGGAATCCGTGTTTTAAATTTTTTTAAGGGTTTCAAGACTCGTTTTTTGCATTTTATGAAAAATCTATCTCTTTTTGCGTGAACACTCCTCAAATATTGATAATTCTATTAATTATTTAATTTAATATTTAGAAACATCGTTCCAGAAGTCGTCATAGTAAAACTCCCAACACCAGACCAGTAGTAACAATCTATAACGCTTCTGGTTTATTTTTCTTAAACCGTACTCTTGGGGAAAAATACAAGCTTGACGGTAACCCCGCAGCCATTTGCCGATATAATTCTAATGTAGCTGCTAGTGTAGGACGTTGGGATCTTGTCCAAAGTTGGAGAACTGCTGAACTCGTAGCGAAATTCCATACTATTGCTACTGATGATGATATTCCATGGAGTCATCATCCATTTGGAAGAAAGTTGATTCAGAGTTTGATTGCTCATTATGCGGGAAAAAGTGATCTACAAATGGCTGCTATGCTATGTTGTGTATTTGGAAAAGATTCTAGTCATGATGGGACCAGTAGAAAAAGTATTGATAAGTCTAGTGTAAGTACAAATTTATTATTACAGTTTTATTTTTGAATTAGCTGATCGTTTAATAACAAATTATATTTTTCTAGTTCATATTTTTTGTAGACAGCACTGTAGTTTTGTTTAGAGTCCACGTATTACCTCCATATAAGACTACAGGCTGTTTTAGTAATATATTAGGAGAATCAAAAAGAAATCCATTATTTTACAAAAAAATATTATTTTTTTCCTCAAAGTCTAATTTTTGAAGGATATCACTTTCTATGCACATGATTGACAAATTAGTAAGTCGTTCTTGTAACATAGTCATAATTCTTTTTTGCCGTGAAAATGAGCACTCTCCACTACAATTGGTGACCATAAATCTCATCTAGTTTTCGATTTACATTTAAATTTAGAAATTTTAACGGCAATTCTTAGTAAAATTGCACTAAAAATTGAGCTCCTCTTTTTTTCGTGTAAACGACCACCTCGGAATTTTGATGCCCCCATTAAGCCAGGAGCCCTGGGCTCGGTCCCCATGTGCCCTTATGGAAAAGACGGATCTGAGTACCTACCATAATTACTACGTCTATTGGAAACCATTTTTAAAAATGATTGAACTCTACCACATTTGCAAATTAACCGACAGATGTCTCACCATCATTTAAATGAACGCATCCTAACCCACTATTGTTTAAAAAATATTTTTTTTATACATATTTAAGTATTTTAGGTTTGTTGAAGAATATGCAGTAGGTAGAACATAGAAATGATATATTTTATTATTTGTTTGCAGAATTTTGAATAGCTTGTCCAGTAGATATATTTTTGAATGATTATATTGTTAATACTGTATGATACAAATTCAATAATAAGTTTTATTTGGTTGTTGTAGCATATTGCATCGGGGAAATGGTGGCTTAAGGTAACGTATTGGTTATTTCATACTAATTTTATAATGTTGAGCATTCTAAATAAACATATCTTCAAACATATATCATAAAATACTAAACTGTATGTTTGTACTAACTGTAATTATGATTATAATGAGTTTAGAATGCTCTGCATATAAGGAACAAAAAGAAATGTGGTGCCACATAGTGACGACTTTTGGCAGTAGGAGACGTACCACATGTCAGCCAGCATTTGAATTTTATGATTTCAATAATTGTATAAACAAATATTCAGTTCTATTCTATTCTATCTTCAATTTAATGACTTAAGTGGGAAACAGAATGCAACGAGTTTGACGGCGTTCGTACGGCGCTATCTGTCAGAAGAAAGTTAAAACCAAGCTATCGTACGCAAGTGCACAGAATGGACAACGTCCTACAGCGTTCGAACGCCGTTGATACTGAATGTTCATCAACTTCTAACTTTTGACGCCGTTGACACAGAACACCTAACCTCAGTTTTTACTGAATGGCAAAGTGTTTGTATGTATAAATAACTTGCATACAACATAAATAACATCACACACAAGTCTTCATCATCCATTATACTTTTAATAAAAGAAAGCGCACGTTGAAGTACAGATATAGGTTGTCAAGTGACACTTGACGGCGTTAAAAATTATTGCATTGTGTGCAGACGAAAATTCTCAACGGCGCTAACGCAACGCTGTCGCAAATGACGGCGCACTGACGGCGTAGCGCGCTGTGCATTCTGTTCCAGGCTTTAGATTATACGCCAGTCCGCCAGCGCGTAAAAATTCAGTTATTAAATATTTGAATGTAATGCATTTTAATGTAAGCCTTTACAAAAATTTTATGATTAACGTATTCTTTAACTGCCTCAATAACTAAGCGCCGTTTTCATAATCAAATTAAAAATATTAAGTATTAAAAATGTTATTAAGATAATATTGGATCTGTTGCAGATGTCTTTATTTAATATAAAATAATCTACATAACTGAAGAAATGTACAGTGATAATGGAAAATAATTAACTGTCAAGTTTGACGTCTATATACACAACTACATATGTAACCCTAACAACAAGGGTAATTGTTTATAACACACATACAGGGGCGTGCCACTTAATTTCTTACTAACACTTCCCCTGCACGACACGGTATGTCACTTATTATTTATCGGGTGTTTAGCCCGAGCATGTCGACGCACTTCAAGTGTTTGGTCTTCGCCAGTCCCCTGGTCAACACATCGGCAGCCATGTTTTCGGTGGATGCATGTTCGATCCTTATCGCGCCGTTCTTTAACGCATCTCGAACAAAGTGATACCTAATGTCGATGTGTTTACTTCTGGCATGGAATACGGGGTTCTCCACAAGTTTTTGTGCGCCATTGTTGTCGCTGAATAACACGACACCCGACAAGTCGTTTCTTCCTAACTCGCTCAGGAAACTTTTCAAGTACAATACCTCCTTGGTGGCGTCCGCTATTGCCATGTATTCGGCCTCCGTTGAGGATAAGGCCACAGTCCTTTGCTTCCTGGCATCCCAGGACACTGGACCTCCACTGAGCAGGAACGTATACCCTGTGTACGACCTCCTGTCATCGACACAGTTACCCCAGTCGGCGTCGCAGAATCCACGGAGAGCTTTATCATCAGCCTTATACGTGGGCCCTAGGTTCATCGTCCCCTTCAAATATCGCAGCACGCGCTTGGCTGCATTCCAATGCGACCTATCATAGCAGTGGTTGAACTGCCCTAGACAGCTCACTACGTAGCTGATATCTGGTCTCGTGGCCATGTTGCAGATGTCTTTATTTAATATAAAATAATCTACATAACTGAAGAAATGTACAGTGATAATGGAAAATAATTAACTGTCAAGTTTGACGTCTATATACACAACTACATATGTAACCCTAACAACAAGGGTAATTGTTTATAACACACATACAGGGGCGTGCCACTTAATTTCTTACTAACAGGATCAAATAAAGTGACGACTTGAAAAATGATTATGAAAATGGGCGTAAGTAAATTTATTTTCCTCGCACTTTTTCTCGTTACCACAAAATTGTCACCTGCTAGGTGAATAATAAAGTAAGTTAATTAAAATTTTTGGCGCAAGGCAACGACGGCTATTTGCGCCTAATATTAAAGTAAACAATTCACTTTACTTTTAAGTACGCTTTGTGGATAACGTGTGCGATTACTCATAATCGCTTCTTTCCCAAAACTATTTTTTGAATTTGTCATGAATGGCACCACTTCTCTTTGGCTCCTTTCCACATTGCTTGTTTGGGCACTGATTTAAAAAATAATATTAGTTAATACAATACATTATAATTTTCGTAAAATTTAAAAACTTTTTGATTAAGATTGATAATGATTTTTAGAAATCTTTTCAAATATATCTTCACCACGACATTAATTCTAACTATCGTTATGCACATAATTGTTGCCTCTGTCCTAGTTTCTGAATGGACGGAATCTGCAGCATTGTGTTTAGCACTCGTTAAATATTAATTCACAATATAACTGCAACATTAAATGTTCAATTTATTTATCACTATTAACAAAATAATTTTAATTATATGGTGTTGGTAATATTTCACAATTGAAATTAGTTTTTTAATGTCCAATGAATGCACTCGATGTATCGTTTACGAAAAGGATGAAATACAAAAATGGTAAATACGAAAAACCAAAATCTGTAGATGAGAATAATTTAATATCTTCTATTTATTCGTAATTACTAGAGACTGGATTATATGTAACGTGAAAACGCTAGAATATGTATGCTAATATGCAGATCTCATCGCACCGATACAAAAAAAAAATTATTGTACAGTTATGTACTAAATTAGAATAATTTTGAAATATTGCATGCGATTTACACAGAATCGTACATTATCTGTAGATATAAAAAAGTAAAATTACGGTTGAATTCACCGTCTAAAATTAAGTTTTTATTTAAATTTTGCTTTGGTTTTGGAAATTCACTGCATGTTCGGAATTTATACCATTGCATGAATTGTATATTAATAATATTGATACAACTATTGTAATTTTACAAATATAGTGCAGAAGAAAAATAATATGACAATTGAGACCCTATTTCCAAAACGTGTCTTATCCATTTTTCCACGAAAAACGATTAATTGCAATTATACATTTCTTAAAAACGCTTCTTTTTTTAAATCAACCATTTATTAAAGGTTTCTAGGTCGGTTTAGAAAGAAAATATGTTTATTTTTTCAAAGAGGTGGCAATAATGTTTCCAATATAATGATTTTTTTTTTAAATTGGATTAGATACGTTTTGGAAATAAGCTTCTCAATTGTACTATTTTTATTCTGTCTATTAATTAAATAGTACTGAATCTGGACAGGCAATTTACAAAATCCAAATATAACTTTTAATTTAAGTAACTCTTGTTAAAAATCCTTTTAGCCGAATCCTATGCCACGTGCAAAGAATTCGGCTAAAAGGATTTTACACAGATAGACAGACGGACAGACAGACAGACCGACAGACATCATGCTAAAAATAGTGACCTCAATTCGTGGAGATCCATCGAAATCTCGAAATATCAAAATCGGTATGATCACAATACCTCCCTTATATATGTTGGCGGTCGGTAAAAATGCGTATAAATGAACGCACAGTTTAAAAATTCGTGTTCAAGGGTCAATTATAATATATTATTCTTATATGGCTTTTTAAAAAACGAGTTAAATGTTTTAAATCGACTCATCCCAAACTAAAGTTAAAATGATATGTTTTGTATGTGGTTTTGATCGAGTTAAAACACTTAATTCGTTCTTTGGTAATCAGCCATTAAAAATAGTCAATTTATTTAATAGTTTTGATTTCGATTATTTCATTATGCATTTTAGGGGTACTTAATAATATTATGTTATACAGGCTGGCGGTTCTCCGTATCACACAATTCCTCCGGCAGATGTAGCTTGTGCTGCTGATAGTTGGAATTTCTCGTCCTTGAGGCAACACAGGTCCGGTTCTTTGGATAACTTAAGATTGGAAGAACACAGTCTTGAATCTCTTAACATCCAACCACATAATCTCCACGGACCGTTCGATGATTGTTATAAACTTGCATATGCAGAAGTATTGCATAGATGGGGTTTACTCTATGCTCGAGCAGAGGTAAGCTTTTTATTTTCATATATATGTGTTCAAAGTAAATTATTATAAGATGTTTCATTTTTTAATTGACGGATAAGTACTACTGTCACCAATCAAATTTTCTTCCATCTCAGTGCCACCACCAATAATGTCACTTCTCAATATCCCCTGTTAATTCTAAAAATTCTTTCTTACATATCACATTTGAATGTTTTCTTTCTAGAATTTAATCGTTTATTTCTAAGGAGGTTTGATAATTGTGAAAATGCTTCTCCAAAATGTGCTTGTTTGTGAATATTGAGATGTGCTGATCTTGAAAATGCTTTATCACATTGATCACATTTAAATGGTTTCCCTCCAGGATATACTCATCTGTGAGTAACGAGATTTGAAGACACTAAAAATGCTTTACCATATTGATCACATTTGAATGGTTTCTCTCCAGAATGTGCTCGTTTGTGATTAAAAAGATTTGATGATTGTGAAAATGCTTTATCATTCCGTTTACATTTGATTGAGTTTTCTCCAGGATGTATTTGTTTGTGAGTAATGAGATGTGATGATCTTGAAAATGCTTTGCCACACTGATTATATTTGAATGGTCTCTCTCCAGAATGTACTCGTTTGTGATTAACGAGATGTGAAGATAATGAAAATGCTTTGCCACATTGATCACATTTGAATGCTTTTTCTCCAGAATGTATTCGTTTTGATTGCACTGATTACATTTGAAGGCCTTTTCTCCAGAATGTGAGTAATGCAATGTGATGATCTTGAAAATGCTTTGTCACACTGATTACATTTGAATGGTTTCTCTCCAGAATGCACTCGTTTGTGATGCACTCAAAAATGTTACACGGATTGTTACATTACGCAGTACAATACAGGTCGTCTTTATAGAATATATTTGTTTATCAGTAATGAGACTTAAAGATAATGAAAATGCTTTACCTCATTGATCAAATTTGAATGGTTTCTCTCCAGAATGCACTCGTTTGTGATGCACTCAAAAATGTTACACGGATTGTTACATTACGCAGTACAATACAGGTCGTCTTTACAGAATATATTTGTTTATTAGTAATGAGACTTGAAAGTAATGAAAATGCTTTACCTCATTGATCAAATTTGAATGGTTTCTCTCCAGAATTCACTCGTTTGTGATGCACACAAAAATGTTACACGGATTGTTACATTACGCAGTACAATACAGGTCGGCTTTACAGAATATATTTGTTTATCAATAATGAGACTTGAAGGTAATGAAAATGCTTTACCTCATTGATCTAATTTGAATAGTTTCTCTACAGACTGCACTCGTTTGTGATGCATTCAAAAATGTTACACGGACTGTTACATTACGCAGTACAATACAGGTCGTCTTTACAGAATATATTTGTTTATCAGTAATGAGACTTGAAGGTAATGCAAATGCTTTACCTCATTGATCAAATTTGAATGGTTTCTCTCCAGACTGCACTCGTTTGTGATGCATTCAAAAATGTTACACGGATTGTTACATTACGCAGTACAATACAGGTCGTCTTTATAGAATATATTTGTTTATCAGTAATGAGACTTAAAGATAATGAAAATGCTTTACCTCATTGATCAAATTTGAATGGTTTCTCTCCAGAATGCACTCGTTTGTGATGCACTCAAAAATGTTACACGGATTGTTACATTACGCAGTACAATACAGGTCGTCTTTATAGAATATATTTGTTTATCAGTAATGAGACTTAAAGATAATGAAAATGCTTTACCTCATTGATCAAATTTGAATGGTTTCTCTCCAGAATGCACTCGTTTGTGATGCACTCAAAAATGTTACACGGATTGTTACATTACGCAGTACAATACAGGTCGTCTTTACAGAATATATTTGTTTATCAGTAATGAGACTTAAAGATAATGAAAATGCTTTACCTCATTGATCAAATTTGAATGGTTTCTCTCCAGAATGCACTCGTTTGTGATGCACTCAAAAATGTTACACGGATTGTTACATTACGCAGTACAATACAGGTCGTCTTTATAGAATATATTTGTTTATCAGTAATGAGACTTAAAGATAATGAAAATGCTTTACCTCATTGATCAAATTTGAATGGTTTCTCTCCAGAATGCACTCGTTTGTGATGCACTCAAAAATGTTACACGGATTGTTACATTACGCAGTACAATACAGGTCGTCTTTATAGAATATATTTGTTTATCAGTAATGAGACTTAAAGATAATGAAAATGCTTTACCTCATTGATCTAATTTGAATGGTTTCTCTCCAGAATGCACTCGTTTGTGATGCATTCAAAAATGTTACACGGACTGTTACATTACGCAGTACAATATAGGTCGTCTTTACAGAATATATTTGTTTATCAGTAATGAGACTTGAAGGTAATGAAAATGCTTTACCTCATTGATCAAATTTCAATGGTTTCTCTCCAGAATGCACTCGTTTGTGATGCATTCAAAAATGTTACACGGACTGTTACATTACGCAGTACAATATAGGTCGTCTTTACAGAATATATTTGTTTATCAGTAATGAGACTTAAAGGTAATGAAAATGCTTTACCTCATTGATCAAATTTGAATGGTTTCTCTCCAGAATGCACTCGTTTGTGATGCATTCAAAAATGTTACACGGACTGTTACATTACGCAGTACAATATAGGTCGTCTTTACAGAATATATTTGTTTATCAGTAATGAGACTTAAAGGTAATGAAAATGCTTTACCTCATTGATCAAATTTTAATGGTTTCTCTCCAGAATGCACTCGTTTGTGATGCATTCAAAAATGTTACACGGACTGTTACATTACGCAGTACAATATAGGTCGTCTTTACAGAATATATTTGTTTATCAGTAATGAGACTTAAAGGTAATGAAAATGCTTTACCTCATTGATCAAATTTTAATGGTTTCTCTCCAGAATGCACTCGTTTGTGATGCATTCAAAAATGTTACACGGACTGTTACATTACGCAGTACAATATAGGTCGTCTTTACAGAATATATTTGTTTATCAGTAATGAGACTTGAAGGTAATGAAAATGCTTTACCTCATTGATCAAATTTCAATGGTTTCTCTCCAGAATGCACTCGTTTGTGATGCATTCAAAAATGTTACACGGATTGTTACATTACGCAGTACAATACAGGTCGTCTTTACAGAATATATTTGTTTATCAGTAATGAGACTTGAAGGTAACGAAAATGCTTTACCTCATTGATCAAATTTGAATGCTTTCTCTCCAGAATGCACTCGTTTGTGATGCACTCAAAAATGTTACACGGACTGTTACATTACGCAGTACAATATAGGTCGTCTTTATAGAATATATTTGTTTATCAGTAATGAGACTTGGTGATAATGAAAATGCTTTACCTCATTGATCAAATTTGAATGGTTTCTCTCCAGAATGCACTCGTTTGTGATGCATTCAAAAATGTTACACGGACTGTTACATTACGCAGTACAATATAGGTCGTCTTTATAGAATATATTTGTTTATCAGTAATGAGACTTGGTGATAATGAAAATGCTTTACCTCATTGATCACATTTGAATGTTTTCTCTCCAGAATGTGCTCGTTTGTGATTTAATGATCGTGAAAATGCTTTATCATTCCGTTTACATTTGAATGAGTTTTCTCCAGGATGTATTTGTTTGTGAGTAATGAGATGTGATGATCTTGAAAATGCTTTGCCACACTGATTATATTTGAATGGTCTCTCTCCAGAATGTACTCGTTTGTGATTAACGAGACGTTTGAATACTTTTTCTCCAGAATGTATTCGTTTATGAATAAGGAGATGTGACTTCTGTGAAAATGCTTTATCACACTGCTCACATTTAAAAGGTTTCCCTCCAGAATCGTTGTAGCATACCTCATTGTATTTTACCAGCCCAAAGATACTAACACAAAAAAAAATCTTGTTTTTATATTCCTTTATAATATACTTCTTAATATGTTCCTGATATATTAATTAAATATATTGACTAATTAATTTCAATTATATATGATTATTTATGCCAACACATTACTGACTGTTCATAGATTAAGAACGAGAAGAGTCCTGACTATATGGTTATAAAACTATTTAATAAACCCAGAAACTATAAAAAATACCAACTTTCACCAAGTTTAAAATTAAACAAACAATTTTTTCTGGATAAATGCTACTATCAGATTAACGAATATTTTAATTAACACCGAGTATTCCCTACTATCTACATCTTTAAAATATAAAAAAAATTTGTACTTTAATTTATTTTATAAGTTCTTATTCATGTTTATTATGCTTTTAATTTAAATATTGCATGTTTTGTGTTGACTTGTTCTATGTCTGCAACTGTAAGATCTACTGAACAATACATATTATTATTATAATTTTTTTTTTATTACAGGTTCTAAAATATATGACAGCTGAACAAGAATCACATAGAGGTAAGACCTCAAACCACGCAGGTAAAATACAATCACATTATTGTTCTAGATGCTATTTTGTATTGATATTATTATTATTAATGCTGCATGTAAAAAAGATGATTTTTTTTTTTTTTTCTAAGGAGAACAGACTTTAGACTTATCGCCTATGAACGGCCATCTATAGTCTCTCTCTACGTCTCCCAAACTTATCTTTGTGTGCAGATACAAATACCTGGTAATGTTTTGCAGCCAGTTCTAAACAAATTATACTTTGTATCATGCAGTTAATTATTTTAAATTATAATATTAGATAGAAGTTCTTCTAATACGTGTATTATTAAACCTACGCAACTTTCTTTGAGGAGAAGAGTCCTTAATTTGTGAGACGTGTGATGTGAGGAGTAGCCTGTGTAATAATCTGAATTGATTTAAGCAAAGACAGTTTTATCTTCCTTGTTGGATCGAACTTTTTTAGCGAGCCAAGTGATTAATGTACACATACTGAAATATTTTGTAATTTATTTGTATAATTATAATGATTTAACATTTAACGTACATCCAACCTCCACCGTGACAAAATCACACTGTTGTAAGCTTCGGTGCAGGACGGAAGCAGCCTACGTACTTACCGAAAAGCCAATGTTTGTAAACTATTTTGTATTCAAAGCCAATTTAAATATATTGAGAGATTCATATTTATTTTATTCATTTATATTAATTAGATTACTCAACAGAACCATCTGTAAAGACAATAAAATTTTACATATTATCTGTGTGATTATATTTTTAATGTTTGTTTTAGGTGTCGAATTTTTAACTGACTGTCAACATTGTGATCGTCCGGTAAGAGGGGCCCATTGCTCTCATTGTAAGCTACTGTCTTTTAGGTATGTAACAGATCAGAAAATTAGTTATTTATGGACTTAGTGTGTAAAAAGTTTAAGAAGCAAAACACAGAAATATTACAAACATTGATATGAGCACTTCATGTCGGCAGTCAATATTTTGATACAAAGATAAAACTAATAAAAACCTTGACAAATTTTTGATACTAATTTTTAATTTTTGTTTTAGATGTGTATTATGTCACGTATCTGTACGAGGCTCGGCTAACTTTTGTCTAGTCTGTGGGCATGGCGGTCACACACAGCACTTAATGCAGTGGTTCTCAAACAATACGGTCTGCCCCACTGGCTGTGGTTGTCACTGTTTGACTGAGACAGCTGCTCTCTTAAGATCGCAGTAATTAGGTAATTTTTGGTTGAATACAACTGTGATTTTATACATTTCATTGTATGTATATAGTATATAAAAGTTATTGGTCAATTTTCAACTCTTAAATATTTTTTTAATAATTTTACTTTCCATTATGGATTCAGCTTCCATTTCCTAAAAATCATTATATCTAAAAACATCCATCATCATAACTAGTGTTAGTTTATGCTCCCCTAATCCTAGTTTATGTTCCCCTAATCCTAGTTTATGACCCCCTAATCCTAGATTATGGCACCCTAATCCTAGTTTATGCCGCCCTAATCCTAGTTTATGCTCCCCTAATACCTTCCGTAATTCTCGCATTCAAAGATTATTCAAATAAAAAATTAAAAAATACTATAAAATTACACAAATATAATTTAACAACACGTTTATTTTATCAAAACACATATATTTACAAATAATCGCTATTTTTTGCTACATCAGTTTTAAAATGTCTTTGTTAGATTTTTCCACCATACTACAGGTATCCAAGAACGATATTTTAGATGCAAAGTCTTATGGAAAACATCACATTCCACTCGTAACAGTCGCTGTAGGTAATTATGTACTAATGTTGCGGGCAGTAAAACCGATTTAGCTTCTGTTGGTAACTTATCTGACATACTTCGAGCCTGAAAAAAGTTATTGTATATATAATGTTATTAATAATGGTAATGGTATTAATATAATTAATAGATATTAATAATAATAATATAATATCCGTTATCTCCTGATTTAATGACTATTTATTTGATAAAAACTAGTTGCTTTAGGTAAATGATCATTTGATATATGTTGCAAGTGTTCTAGTAACAATGATCTGGTTAAAATGGTCGTATCATCGGTATATAAAATAATTTTAGTCTTAATACCAGAAGAGAAATAGTTAAAGTAAATTAAAAATAGAAATGGGCGTAAAATTGAACCTTACGGTACTCCATAGCTATGTTTGAGAGAATCAGATTTAGAATTATTTATACAAACTGTGTTCTAAGCGTTATATTAGATATTTGTTTGAAATAAATCATTGTATAAACTCATATTCATTAAATTACGAATAAAACGACAACTAATGGCTGGTTTATACAACTTAGCCATAATTTTGCTTAGCCGTAACTGAGAAGTACCTTATCCATAAGTTTTTAACGATCCCCAGAACGAAAGTATTGGGTTTATACAACCTTTTCCTTAATCTCGATCGTCAGCCGCAGCCAATGAAATGCGATGTTTAGAGTTTGCGCAGTTCCGAGTAAACATCGTAAACCTAACATTTATTCTAAACGTCAATTGCGAATTTTGGAAGCTATTTTATTAAAATGAATAATGAGCAAATTATTGTAATATTCCTTTATACTACCTTGGCAGCATCTGCCGTGTTCGTGTCATCTTTATTATTTCACAAAAATAAAGTTCGTTGCCTATTTCATAACAGTCATATTTTCGCGCATGCGCTGTTCAGTGATTTAGCCGTAATTTAACCACGAAAGTTGAAATGTTGGGAACTTTCAAGGTTACGGAATTCTTATTGCTAATGTCTGCTTATGGATAAATTACGGCTAAGGTTGTATAAACGTACATAGGCGTTTTGTATAGTTTATCTTTTACGGGTTAGGGATAAGGTAAGGAAAAGTTACTGTTAAGGTTGTATAAACGGGCCATAAAACTAGTGTTAAGACTAAGACTAAATATTGACTAAACCCACCATTACTGGCACCGTGTAACCAGACGCGTACGAGTGACGAGTGACGGTATAAGATTTGCGTTATACCTACGAAATCGTAATTAACATAATATTTACCTTTTCTAAATGTTGGTTAGCCCTGGTGGCAACTTTAAACACTACTTCCTTTATCCCATCAGTATTTTTCCCTCTGATAACATCTTCTTGGCTAACTTTATGTTCTATCAATAAATCCTGAGGTAATGCTATAAAGTTCTTTTTAGTTACTGGAAGACTTCTTAACAATTGACAAATTCCCTGAGCTTTTCCTAAGTGAGAAGCTGCATGATCAGCATGCACATTTCTTACATTGCTACCTTCTAAGAGCAAATAGTAAACACTAGATACAGATTTCTCTGCATATTTTTCTAATTCTTCTAAATTTTTAAAGTTATTTGTTAACATCATATCTTTTCGACAGTTTATTAGGGATATGAAGTGTCTTTTTGTAAATTTATTTGCTTTGAGAGCCTAAAAATAAGATATAATTATAGTCGAACTTATAGCTGGTTTATCTCTTTGAGGCATGACCGAGTTAAAAATGTCTCCCCTTTTTCATACGTAAATATACACGGTGGGATATTTTCTATACCACTTCGAAAGATTACAAGTGCCACCAGAACAAAGGTTTAAAAGTAATCCCGCCTATTTAAACTAGTTAGTAATTTCACCAACAGATGTCACACGTATTTGTTTGAGTGAACAACTTTAAATTTGTCTGTATAGGTTTGACTGACGATGACGAAATTTTCAGCCTAAATAAAATAATAATAATTAACGGGCTGTTTAAGTCCCACCCTATTTTAATAAATCAACTTTGTTAAAATTTATAAAATAAAATTTTTGTGCAAAATTTGTTTTTTTTATTTTTTGAAATTCCGTGCCTCAAATAATACTCTTTGTGTGTATAAAACGCGAAAGAGGTTTAACATGGGATTTTAAATAAGTGCAAAAATTGGCTCTCCTATGTAAAAGCAAATGTACAACAATAAAAAGTTGTTTAAAATTAGTTTTTATTTTTAAAAAGTCTAAATTTGATGCCATGAATGTCTGTAATACTAGATATTTGGAAAATAAAATCGACGTTTTTGTTAAAATGTAGATATCAGTGGAAATAAAACTTACTCTATGCAGCTCTAAAACTATAGGATGGTTTGGTATTTTATTATTATCTTTCGCAAAACATCTATCAATAGCATCTTCCCAGAATTTCAGACGCATTGTTCCTATTTCAGAACTCGATACTTGATCTTGTAGTCGAGCTACTTCAACATTAAAGGCTCGGATAGCTATCGCACTAGTCCTTGCTTGATTTTTGAGCAATAATGTACAAATGAAATTCTCATAATCATATTTCCTAAAACATAAAAAAATCATTTTATTTATTTATATATATTTTTTTTTGTGATAATGTTTTATATAGATCGTAAAATAATCTCTTGTGACTTCGCTACTAATAGCTACAGCACTTTTTTGTAATTTTCGAAAAACAAATTTGATCGAAAATTCATGTTGAACTATTCCAGTTCCCATCAATTTATATTATTGAGAATTATTTCATATTTTTGGATCAACCCTCCTGGGAAATAGGGTGGAGGACAAGTTTTTCTACACATTTTTGGCAAATTTCTCATTAAAAAAAAAAAAAAATTTTCAAAAATAAAAATGTATTATTTTATCCATACATTAAGAGGTTTTATTTGATACCCCATTCAAATTTTTTTTTAAATATTTATTTTTTTGAAGTAAAGAGTAAAAAGATTGGTCAACAAAGTTCACAAGTCAATCAGAGCATAACTGTCTTAATTATTCTATAAACCACAATAGAAATTGATGAAAAAGTGGAACAAAAAGTGCAAAATTTCCTAAAATTGTATACATTAAATAAAGAAAAAACTTATATAAGCATGAAATGCAGAAATTACATCTTGTTTTCAAGATTTATTTATTCTTTTTAAACTAAATCTGTACCACTTTCTATTATACTTAGTTTTTAATAGCATTTTCATCAATTTCTATTTTCCTGTTCAATAATTTTTAAATTTAAATTAATACCTAATCGTTTCTAAACAATGATCAGTTGTCGATAACTTCCTTACGACTATTAAATTGAAACGTTGTGGAGTTTTATTAATTAAAATACTTCTTGCAAAATTCATATTTGTAGTGATGAAATTAAAAACACAAATTATAATACTTTAGTTTGTAATAAAATTGAAATACACAAAACATTTTTGTATTTAAATATTTTAGTTCATAATTTGACATTTAGAAGAAAGGTTATAAAATTATGCGTGTGAAGTTAGCAATTGATCGAGCCAGCAAGTAATCGGCACGGACAGGATATTACAGCGGACCAAATCAAGTAACGCTGTTGAATAAAATCGTTGTTTTTTATAGAATTAAACAAGTTGCAGTTCTGAACTTTTTACCAACCATGAGGAATAGGTACAGGAATCGAATGATGGCTAAACGAAAATTTTCTCACGCGTCAGAGGCGCGCAATTAATTTTTTTCTCTCGAAACCACTCGCTATCAACATAAAACTAACAATATCGCTAGAATTAAACAAGTTCAAGTTCTGAACTTTTTACCAACCATGAGGAATAGGTACAGGAATCGAATGATGGCTAAACGAAAATTTTCTCACGCGTCAGAGGCGCGCAATTAATTTTGTTCTCTCGAAACCACTCGCTATCAACATAAAACTAACAATATCGCTAGAATTAAACAAGTTCAAGTTCTGAACTTTTTACCAACCATGAGGAATAGGTACAGGAATCGAATGATGGCTAAACGAAAATTTTCTCACGCGTCAGAGGCGCGCAATTAATTTTTTTCTCTCGAAACCACTCGCTATCAACATAAAACTAACAATATCGCTAGAATTAAACAAGTTCAAGTTCTGAACTTTTTACCAACCATGAGGAACAGGTACAGGAATCGAATGATGGCTAAACGAAAATTTTCTCACGCGTCAGAGGCGCGCAATTAATTTTTTTCTCTCGAAACCACTCGCTATCAACATAAAACTAACAATATCGCTAGAATTAAACAAGTTCAAGTTCTGAACTTTTTACCAACCATGAGGAATAGGTACAGGAATCGAATGATGGCTAAACGAAAATTTTCTCACGCGTCAGAGGCGCGCAATTAATTTTTTTCTCTCGAAACCACTCGCTATCAACATAAAACTAACAATATCGCTAGAATTAAACAAGTTCAAGTTCTGAACTTTTTACCAACCATGAGGAACAGGTACAGGAATCGAATGATGGCTAAACGAAAATTTTCTCACGCGTCAGAGGCGCGCAATTAATTTTTTTCTCTCTAAACCACTCGTTATCAACTTAAAACTAACAATATCGCTAGAATTAAACAAGTTCAAGTTCTGAACTTTTTACCAACCATGAGGAATAGGTACAGGAATCGAATGATGGCTAAACGAAAATTTTCTCACGCGTCAGAGGCGCGCAATTAATTTTTTTCTCTCGAAACCACTCGCTATCAACATAAAACTAACAATATCGCTAGAATTAAACAAGTTCAAGTTCTGAACTTTTTACCAACCATGAGGAATAGGTACAGGAATCGAATGATGGCTAAACGAAAATTTTCTCACGCGTCAGAGGCGCGCAATTAATTTTTTTCTCTCGAAACCACTCGCTATCAACATAAAACTAACAATATCGCTAGAATTAAACAAGTTCAAGTTCTGAACTTTTTACCAACCATGAGGAACAGGTACAGGAATCGAATGATGGCTAAACGAAAATTTTCTCACGCGTCAGAGGCGCGCAATTAATTTTTTTCTCTCTAAACCACTCGTTATCAACTTAAAACTAACAATATCGCTAGAATTAAACAAGTTCAAGTTCTGAACTTTTTACCAACCATGAGGAATAGGTACAGGAATCGAATGATGGCTAAACGAAAATTTTCTCACGCGTCAGAGTCGCGCAATTAATTTTTTTCTCTCGAAACCACTCGCTATCAACATAAAACTAACAATATCGCTAGAATTAAACAAGTTCAAGTTCTGAACTTTTTACCAACCATGAGGAACAGGTACAGGAATCGAATGATGGCTAAACGAAAATTTTCTCACGCGTCAGAGGCGCGCAATTAATTTTTTTTCTCTCGAAACCACTCGCTATCAACATAAAACTAACAATATCGCTAGAATTAAACAAGTTCAAGTTCTGAACTTTCTACCAATCATGAGGAATAGGTACAGGAATCGAATGATGGCTAAACGAAAATTTTCTCACGCGTCAGAGGCGCGCAATTAATTTTTTTCTCTCGAAACCACTCGCTATCAACATAAAACTAACAATATCGCTAGAATTAAACAAGTTCAAGTTCTGAACTTTTTACCAACCATGAGGAACAGGTACAGGAATCGAATGATGGCTAAACGAAAATTTTCTCACGCGTCAGAGGCGCGCAATTAATTTTTTTCTCTCGAAACCACTCGCTATCAACATAAAACTAACAATATCGCTAGAATTAAACAAGTTCAAGTTCTGAACTTTTTACCAACCATGAGGAACAGGTACAGGAATCGAATGATGGCTAAACGAAAATTTTCTCACGCGTCAGAGGCGCGCAATTAATTTTGTTCTCTCGAAACCACTCGCTATCAACATAAAACTAACAATATCGCTAGAATTAAACAAGTTCAAGTTCTGAACTTTTTACCAACCATGAGGAACAGGTACAGGAATCGAATGATGGCTAAACGAAAATTTTCTCACGCGTCAGAGGCGCGCAATTAATTTTTTTCTCTCGAAACCACTCGCTATCAACATAAAACTAACAATATCGCTAGAATTAAACAATTTGGAGTTCTGAACTTTTTACCATCCATGAGGAATAGGTACAGGAATTGAATGATGGCTAAACGAAAATTTTCTCACGCGTCAGAGGCGCGCAATTAATTTTTTTCTCTCGAAACCACTCGCTATCAACATAAAACTAACAATATCGCTAGAATTAAACAAGTTCAAGTTCTGAACTTTTTACCAACCATGAGGAATAGGTACAGGAATCGAATGATGGCTAAACGAAAATTTTCTCACGCGTCAGAGGCGCGCAATTAATTTTTTTTCTCTCGAAACCACTCGCTATCAACATAAAACTAACAATATCGCTAGAATTAAACAAGTTCAAGTTCTGAACTTTCTACCAACCATGAGGAATAGGTACAGGAATCGAATGATGGCTAAACGAAAATTTTCTCACGCGTCAGAGGCGCGCAATTAATTTTTTTCTCTCGAAACCACTCGCTATCAACATAAAACTAACAATATCGCTAGAATTAAACAAGTTCAAGTTCTGAACTTTTTACCAACCATGAGGAACAGGTACAGGAATCGAATGATGGCTAAACGAAAATTTTCTCACGCGTCAGAGGCGCGCAATTAATTTTTTTCTCTCGAAACCACTCGCTATCAACATAAAACTAACAATATCGCTAGAATTAAACAAGTTCAAGTTCTGAACTTTTTACCAACCATGAGGAACAGGTACAGGAATCGGATGATGGCCAAACGAAAATTTTCTCACGCGTCAGAGGCGCGCAATTAATTTTTTTCTCTCGAAACCACTCGTTATCAACATAAAACTAACAATATCCCTAGAATTAAACAATTTGGAGTTCTGAACTTTTTACCATCCATGAGGAATAGGTACAGGAATTGAATGATGGCTAAACGAAAATTTTCTCAATCGTCAGAGGCGCGCAATTAATGACGAAGCCAGTTCCACCGTTCTTTCGAAAATAGTACTTCTCCGTGCCGAGCCGTTGTTACTACATATCTACCATATTTAACCTGATTTAAATTAAAGTATATTACTGACATTTACGTTCCTGTATTACCTGTTCCTGCTTATTTCATGTCATATTTGTAACATTTCACTTATTATTAGAATCAATATTATTTGTAAGTGAAATGTTACAAATACGACCTGACATGGAATAGGCACGGATAGATAGTACAGGCACGTAAATAAAATGTCAGTTAATCGTAAAATAGTACTCATCCGTGCCGAGCCGTTGTTACTACATATCTACCATATTTAACCTGATTTAAACTAAAGGATATAACTGACATTTACGTCCCTGTATTACCTATTCTTGCTTATTTCATGTGATATTTGTAACATTTCACTTATTATTAGAATCAGTATAATTAGTAAGTGAAATGTTACAAATACGACCCAACATGAAATAGGCACGGATAGGTACTACAGGCACATAAATGCCAGTTTGAACTAGCTTCGGTGACTGTCTTCATCGATAAAAACCGAGGTCACACGATCCGTTTCGGAAAGAACGTGGTTTTGAGGAAAAAAAACTAATTGCGCGCCTCTGAATATCGGGAAATTTTTTATTCGACTTTTGTTCGATTTCAATGCTATATCTACATATTTGGTAAAGAATTCAAGGCGACACATTTTATACGAGAGAAAAAACTTAATTGTGCGCCTCTGACGCATGAGAAAATTTTCGTTTAGCCATCATTCGATTCCTGTACCTATTCCTCATGGTTGGTAAAAAGTTCAGAACTTGAACTTGTTTAATTCTAGCAATATTGTTAGTTTTATGTTGATAGCGAGTGGTTTCGAGAGAAAAAAATTAATTGCGCGCCTCTGACGCGTGAGAAAATTTTCGTTTAGCCATCATTCGATTCCTGTACCTATTCCTCATGGTTGGTAAAAAGTTCAGAACTTGAACTTGTTTAATTCTAGCGATATTGTTAGTTTTATGTTGATAGCGAGTAGTTTCGAGAGAAAAAAATTAATTGCGCGCCTCTGACGCGTGAGAAAATTTTCGTTTTGCCATCATTCGATTCCTGTATCTATTCCTCATGGTTGGTAAAAAGTTCAGAACTTGAACTTGTTTAATTCTAGCGATATTGTTAGTTTTATGTTGATAGCGAGTGGTTTCGAGAGAAAAAAATTAATTGCGCGCCTCTGACGCGTGAGAAAATTTTCGTTTAGCCATCATTCGATTCCTGTACCTGTTCCTCATGGTTGGTAAAAAGTTCAGAACTTGAACTTGTTTAATTCTAGCGATATTGTTAGTTTTATGTTGATAGCGAGTGGTTTCGAGAGAAAAAAATTAATTGCGCGCCTCTGACGCGTGAGAAAATTTTCGTTTAGCCATCATTCGATTCCTGTACCTATTCCTCATGGTTGGTAAAAAGTTCAGAACTTGAACTTGTTTAATTCTAGCGATATTGTTAGTTTTATATTGATAGCGAGTGGTTTCGAGAGAAAAAAATTAATTGCGCGCCTCTGACGCGTCAGAAAATTTTCGTTTAGCCATCATTCGATTCCTGTACCTGTTCCTCATGGTTGGTAAAAAGTTCAGAACTTGAACTTGTTTAATTCTAGCGATATTGTTAGTTTTATGTTGATAGCGAGTGGTTTCGAGAGAAAAAAATTAATTGCGCGCCTCTGACGCGTGAGAAAATTTTCGTTTAGCCATCATTCGATTCCTGTACCTATTCCTCATGGTTGGTAAAAAGTTCAGAACTTGAACTTGTTTAATTCTAGCGATATTGTTAGTTTTATGTTGATAGCGAGTGGTTTCGAGAAAAAAAAATTAATTGCGCGCCTCTGACGCGTGAGAAAATTTTCGTTTAGCCATCATTCGATTCCTGTACCTATTCCTCATGGTTGGTAAAAAGTTCAGAACTTGAACTTGTTTAATTCTAGCGATATTGTTAGTTTTATGTTGATAGCGAGTGGTTTCAAGAGAAAAAAATTAATTGCGCGCCTCTGACGCGTGAGAAAATTTTCGTTTAGCCATCATTCGATTCCTGTACCTGTTCCTCATGGTTGGTAAAAAGTTCAGAACTTGAACTTGTTTAATTCTAGCGATATTGTTAGTTTTATGTTGATAGCGAGTGGTTTCGAGAGAAAAAAATTAATTGCGCGCCTCTGACGCGTGAGAAAATTTTAGTTTAGCCATCATTCGATTCCTATACCTATTCCTCATGGTTGGTAAAAAGTTCAGAACTTGAACTTGTTTAATTCTAGCGATATTGTTAGTTTTATATTGATAGCGAGTGGTTTCGAGAGAAAAAAATTAATTGCGCGCCTCTGACGCGTGAGAAAATTTTCGTTTTGCCATCATTCGATTCCTGTACCTATTCCTCATGGTTGGTAAAAAGTTCAGAACTTGAACTTGTTTAATTCTAGCGATATTGTTAGTTTTATGTTGATAACGAGTGGTTTCGAGAGAAAAAAATTAATTGCGCGCCTCTGACGCGTGAGAAAATTTTCGTTTTGCCATCATTCGATTCCTGTACCTATTCCTCATGGTTGGTAAAAAGTTCAGAACTTGAACTTGTTTAATTCTAGCGATATTGTTAGTTTTATGTTGATAGCGAGTGGTTTCGAGAGAAAAAAATTAATTGCGCGCCTCTGACGCGTGAGAAAATTTTCGTTTAGCCATCATTCGATTCCTGTACCTGTTCCTCATGGTTGGTAAAAAGTTCAGAACTTGAACTTGTTTAATTCTAGCGATATTGTTAGTTTTATGTTGATAGCGAGTGGTTTCGAGAGAAAAAAATTAATTGCGCGCCTCTGACGCGTGAGAAAATTTTCGTTTAGCCATCATTCGATTCCTGTACCTGTTCCTCATGGTTGGTAAAAAGTTCAGAACTTGAACTTGTTTAATTCTAGCGATATTGTTAGTTTTATGTTGATAGCGAGTGGTTTCGAGAGAAAAAAATTAATTGCGCGCCTCTGACGCGTGAGAAAATTTTCGTTTAGCCATCATTCGATTCCTGTACCTATTCCTCATGGTTGGTAAAAAGTTCAGAACTTGAACTTGTTTAATTCTAGCGATATTGTTAGTTTTATATTGATAGCGAGTGGTTTCGAGAGAAAAAAATTAATTGCGCGCCTCTGACGCGTCAGAAAATTTTCGTTTAGCCATCATTCGATTCCTGTACCTGTTCCTCATGGTTGGTAAAAAGTTCAGAACTTGAACTTGTTTAATTCTAGCGATATTGTTAGTTTTATGTTGATAGCGAGTGGTTTCGAGAGAAAAAAATTAATTGCGCGCCTCTGACGCGTGAGAAAATTTTCGTTTAGCCATCATTCGATTCCTGTACCTATTCCTCATGGTTGGTAAAAAGTTCAGAACTTGAACTTGTTTAATTCTAGCGATATTGTTAGTTTTATGTTGATAGCGAGTGGTTTCGACAAAAAAAAATTAATTGCGCGCCTCTGACGCGTGAGAAAATTTTCGTTTAGCCATCATTCGATTCCTGTACCTATTCCTCATGGTTGGTAAAAAGTTCAGAACTTGAACTTGTTTAATTCTAGCGATATTGTTAGTTTTATGTTGATAGCGAGTGGTTTCAAGAGAAAAAAATTAATTGCGCGCCTCTGACGCGTGAGAAAATTTTCGTTTAGCCATCATTCGATTCCTGTACCTGTTCCTCATGGTTGGTAAAAAGTTCAGAACTTGAACTTGTTTAATTCTAGCGATATTGTTAGTTTTATGTTGATAGCGAGTGGTTTCGAGAGAAAAAAATTAATTGCGCGCCTCTGACGCGTGAGAAAATTTTAGTTTAGCCATCATTCGATTCCTATACCTATTCCTCATGGTTGGTAAAAAGTTCAGAACTTGAACTTGTTTAATTCTAGCGATATTGTTAGTTTTATATTGATAGCGAGTGGTTTCGAGAGAAAAAAATTAATTGCGCGCCTCTGACGCGTGAGAAAATTTTCGTTTTGCCATCATTCGATTCCTGTACCTATTCCTCATGGTTGGTAAAAAGTTCAGAACTTGAACTTGTTTAATTCTAGCGATATTGTTAGTTTTATGTTGATAACGAGTGGTTTCGAGAGAAAAAAATTAATTGCGCGCCTCTGACGCGTGAGAAAATTTTCGTTTTGCCATCATTCGATTCCTGTACCTATTCCTCATGGTTGGTAAAAAGTTCAGAACTTGAACTTGTTTAATTCTAGCGATATTGTTAGTTTTATGTTGATAGCGAGTGGTTTCGAGAGAAAAAAATTAATTGCGCGCCTCTGACGCGTGAGAAAATTTTCGTTTAGCCATCATTCGATTCCTGTACCTGTTCCTCATGGTTGGTAAAAAGTTCAGAACTTGAACTTGTTTAATTCTAGCGATATTGTTAGTTTTATGTTGATAGCGAGTGGTTTCGAGAGAAAAAAATTAATTGCGCGCCTCTGACGCGTGAGAAAATTTTCGTTTTGCCATCATTCGATTCCTGTACCTATTCCTCATGGTTGGTAAAAAGTTCAGAACTTGAACTTGTTTAATTCTAGCGATATTGTTAGTTTTATATTGATAGCGAGTGGTTTCGAGAGAAAAAAATTAATTGCGCGCCTCTGCCGCGTGAGAAAATTTTCGTTTTGCCATCATTCGATTCCTGTACCTATTCCTCATGGTTGGTAAAAAGTTCAGAACTTGAACTTGTTTAATTCTAGCGATATTGTTAGTTTTATGTTGATAGCGAGTGGTTTCGAGAGAAAAAAATTAATTGCGCGCCTCTGACGCGTGAGAAAATTTTCGTTTAGCCATCATTCGATTCCTGTACCTATTCCTCATGGTTGGTAAAAAGTTCAGAACTGCAACTTGTTTAATTCTATAAAAAACAACGATTTTATTCAACAGCGTTACTTGATTTGGTCCGCTGTAATATCCTGTCCGTGTCGATTACTTGCTGGCTCGATCAATTGCTAACTTGACGGAGCTTATAAAATTACGATAATTTTATAATAAAAACTAAACATTTTTCAGTTATATAAACATATTTTTAATGATCTATCATTAAATTCTGCCACGTATTGTATTTATAACATTTATTTAACAACAAAAGTGCTTTTGAGCACAAAAAATTCTTGCCCTTTTTCTTTGCTGTCAGAAAATTTGACACGGACAGGTTTTTTTGTGGTACAGGATGGCTGATGCAACCGGTGAAAAACTATCAAAAAAGTAAGTAAACTATTATTTTAATATTTAATTCTAATTTTACAATAAGTTAAAACATATTGGTGAATTATTTTATTAATAATATAAAGTTTGCGGCAATACACCACGTGGGTATAATGTTTATAGCCAGAAGCCGCTCCATTTCTTTATTTTCTAGGTTTGCACAAGCTTCTAAAAGGTGAAAATTTGTAAAATAATCACTATTTTTATTCTATTTTACTTTAAATAATTATTTAGTCACAATATTTATAGGTTCATTTTTAAAATTTCAGTGAACTGAAACGGCGGTTAAAAGCCGATCAGAAAGCCAAAGAAAAATTAGATAAACAAGAAAAACAGCAAGAAAATGCTCCAAAAGCAACAAAACCTAAACAAGAAAGTGAGGAAGAAATTAGTCCTAACGAATATTTCAAACTACGTTCAACAGCCGTAGCTAACCTAAAAGACCTCGGAGGTGATAACCATCCGTACCCTCATAAATTCCATGTTTCTATAAGTTTAGAAAACTTTATCGCTAAATATTCTAATTTAAAAGATGGCGAAATCCTCGAAAATGACAAACTTAGTTTAGCGGGAAGAGTACACGCTATACGTGAATCTGGTGCTAAGCTTATATTTTACGATCTTCGTGGAGAAGGAGTTAAAATTCAAGTTATGGCAACTGCGAGAATGTATGTTTCGGAAGAGAAGTTTGAGAATGATTTAGCTAAAATTAGAAGAGGTGATATTATTGGTATTGATGGTTACCCATCTAAAACGAAGAAGGGTGAATTATCCATTGTTCCTCATACACTTAAATTATTGTCTCCGTGTCTTCATATGTTACCACATTTGCACTTCGGACTTAAGGACAAAGAAACAAGATTTAGACAAAGGTAAGATATTTAAAAATAAAATAAGAAACAAAAATATAAGTTTGTATATTTAATTCCAAATTTTGAAGCGTAACTAAACTAGATTTAAATTTTCGCAAGTAGTCATCAGCACACTTAAACGATTGAATGAGGCTTACGTTAAACAAAATGATCGAAAGCACTATTTAGGCATTAAAATTACTAGAATTAAAATGTACGTAAATTGTAGAAAAGTATTGTACCTAATTTATTTATTTTCAGGTATTTGGATTTGATTATTAATGGCAGAGTTCGTAAAACTTTTGAGGTACGCGCTAAAATAATTGCGTACATCCGAAGATTTTTGGATGAAATGGGTTTTCTGGAGGTAGAAACTCCAATGATGAATATGATCGCTGGTGGTGCAACTGCCAAACCTTTTGTAACTCATCATAATGAACTAAACATGGATCTCTTCATGAGAATTGCTCCAGAATTGTATCACAAAATGTTGGTTGTTGGAGGATTGGATAGAGTTTATGAAATTGGACGACAGGTAGGTCTAATTTATATTTTCAATAATCCAAAAAATTTGATAAAGATATATTGTAGATTTGTGTTTTTGCAACACCCCCAAATATTAACTTTCTTGCAATTATTTCATGTTTCTAACAATATTGTGAACAAGTTGAACCTTCACTATGGTACATACTCGGCTCTCCGTTAGACAGATCCGTTCGTCCGACACTGGACAATTCATCTGTTCTACCGTTTTCAGCTCTACGCTCAGACGGAAGGTTTTTTTTTTTGAAGCGCAACTAACTTTAACATTTTAATGTTTTGACATTCATTAATATCTTCATTATAAGATTCAAAATATTTTAAGCACCCTAAATTCAAATTAAGATTCAATATGAACGCAAGGCATAAATTTAATTATGAATATAACTTATTATATAATCGAAACAAAGCTATTGCAGCATATTATTTATATAACAAATATAAAAGAAATATTAAAAAAATGCAAATAGAAGATTTTTAATAAGTGTGAATTTTCATACATTTTAGGGTTTTGCAGGTATTTAATAGGTGTAAGAAGTCAACATAATACTGGATGTCTAGGTATATTTATCACATCAAAATCAACTGTTTTTTTGATAATCACTATTATGCGTTATTTGAGAACTAAGAGCTACCATTTAATTTTTTTTTTTTTTGTAAATTTACATAATTTGCCAAGTATTCCAGCATTTTTTTGTGCATTTGCTTCGTATTCAAGTCTTCATTAGATTATTAAAAAATATTTTACAGTGTAGAGTGTAGTGTGGTATGGTGTGAGTAACTCAGTTCACAACTATTAAAAAAATTATTAATTTTTTAATATTTTTAATTCCAAAAAAATACACGCACTATCTTAGCTATAAATACAAAAAATCCATAACATTATTAGCCATAATTTAACCATGAATTAAAAAAATAATTAATTTTTTCACACAAAAACTGCCATAATTTCCAAAAACACAACCTGATCAAAAATTCCTCAAATGATTCAAAGATAAGGGGAGGGGACAAAAGTTTTTTAACACATTTTTGGCATGAATCAAATTAAAAAAAAAATTATTTTTGAAAAATAAAAATTTGTTTCTTGATCCACGCATTAAGAGGTTTCATTTGGTATGCCACTCAAAATTAAAAAAAAAAACATTTATTTTTTTTTATTAAATACATATTTGCTTATATTTATCCCGCGCTGTATTTTTTTGAACTCTATAGTTTTCCTATATGTAGGTCAAAAAGTTGTACAAGTATGCCAAATTTCAACTTTCTATGTTCAGCCGTTTCAGCTTTTTAGTTATTTAATTTATTTTCAGTTCCGCAATGAAGGTATTGATATGACTCACAATCCCGAATTTACAACTTGTGAATTTTACATGGCTTACGCCGATTACAATGACTTGATGACAATAACTGAATCAATGTAAGTATTTAAATATAATGTTGCCGACCGGCGTAGCGTAGTGGTAACACATGTGCTCTGCGTTGCGAAGGTCTCGGGTTCGAATCCCGTTCACGCATGGAAATTTTCTCAAAATAAAAATTGTCCTGGCTAATTGCCACAGCAGCAAAGGCCATAAAAAAATATATATATATATATATAATGTATTTTTAAAATACTAACCATTACTTATTTATTAGGGTATCTGGAATGGTAAAGAGTATCCATGGTACTTACAAGATTACCTACCATCCAGATGGACCTGATGGGGAACCAGTTGAAATTGATTTCACCCCACCATTCCGAAGAGTGAAAATGTTTCCGACATTAGAAGAAGTATTGAAAATTAAATTTCCACCTGCTGAAGAAATCAGCACGGATGCTGGAAACAAATTTTTAAGTGATCTATGCACTGCCAAAGGTAGGTAAAATTAACAGGAAGAACATCATAGTAAATAAATTAATCTGATGCGTATTGGTAGACGCTACGCTGGTCAGTCTGATCGTTAAGTGGCAAAACGGGGTGCCGGAGGGTTAATACTACTGGGTCAAAAAATCAAGTAGTGCTTAGTTCAAGTAAATTATAAATTCTTTTGATTATTTGTATATTATTTTATTGATTATATTAAATACTAACATCGAAACTTTTCTTCAATATTGTGTTTTATACACTAGATCTTTTGCTTATTATTTCTCATATTTGTTTTTGACATGCGCAATAGAATTGCCGCCTAAGCAATAATAGGTACTTTCCAGATAAGTGTGAAGTATTCTGAACTACTCCGAACTGTTCTACTCTGAATACTTTTAATATGGAACACTTTAGTTGAGTATTTAATGGAAAGATGCGCTGCTATCTTACGAATTAACAAATTTCAAAGGAAAACTATCCTAAATGTACAAATTATTTTAAATTTTACATATATATGATACGATAAATGGATTTTATTTTATATTAAAAAATACACAGTTATAAATACGTGATAAATCTTTAACAAGTTTGAATTGCATCAGCTGTTTACCCCCACTATAAACGAACTCCAAGTTATAAAATAAAGGTAGGTACTTCAGGGGACGGGGGAAGGAAATTCTGGTGTAGTTGAGAGTGTGAAGTTCTTTTACTTGGAACAACTAGCGAACTGTTCGGAGCAACTCCGAGCTACTCTTTACAGCAACCTGGAAAGCACCTAATGTAACCGTTAAAAGTAAAATTATTACTGCCGAATGAGTGCTGTTTACACGTTATATGTGCCAATTGATGAGAGATCGTACATTGTTAAAACCCTGCATAAAACTATTTTGATAAATTAAATAACTAAAATCGATCGTAACGTTTGTTGGTATTTAACCAATCATTGAAATAATTTTAATTTTTTTATTGTGCAGCAATCATTTTTCCGAATTAAAATATTTTTTATAAATTATTATTTTTCTCCCAAGCATCGCCGGTTATGTCTGCTAGTATCTTATAAACTGATCTAAAATTTACTTCAAAATGTGTTTTTAGGAGTTGAATGTCCACCTCCAAGAACATCGGCCCGTTTGTTGGACAAATTAGTTGGAGAATTTATTGAAGAGTCTTGTATTAGTCCTACTTTTATTACTGAGCATCCTCAGATTATGTCACCTTTGGCCAAATGGCATCGCAGTGAAAAAGGACTCACTGAAAGATTCGAACTATTCGTTATGAAGAAAGAAATCTGCAATGCTTACACGGAATTGAATGATCCAATGGTTCAAAGACAAAGGTAAGTTAAATTACGTTTTTATTAAAAGTATTTTGAGATATAGGCAAATATTAAAAAATTTACGAGGCTCTGGAGCACTGGGGTATAGACCCTGAGACGGAATAAGAGATTATCTCTAAACCAACTCCAGTATATTATTTTTAGAAGTAATCTACTGAACGGCTTTAGAGCCCGTTCAAGAAAGATTAAGAAGGGATAACTGAGTACATATAGAAGAGTGTACACTTAGTCAACCGTTCATATCAAATTGTAGCGAGCCTGTGATATAATGTAAACTATAATCTCAAACTGAAGTGATATTTATGACGAAAGGAGTTCATGTACTAGGTACTAGGCGTGAATTTTATCCAGGGTTAATCATGATGATATGTGAATTAAATTATGTTTTTGTACTTACCAACCGACGGATCAAGCATCTTGTAATCTGAGTTTGCTGATCACTTAAGTTTTTAGAAGTAAAGGGTTACAAACGTTACGTAAAAAAAAAACGGTTTTGGAATTAAGTTTAAAAATTATTTCAATTTAAGATTTACAATTAGTTTAGTGAAAAATATATATGTAAATTAGATAAACAAAAAGAAACAGTATCGAGTAAACCACTAAATAATCGACTCGAGCCTCTAAGAATTCAACAACTCGAGCCTCTAAGAATTCAACAACTCGAACCGAATACTTCTGAGCCCCGTCTTCAGTAGACGACCGTTTATATAAGGGTTCGGATAGCATTTCCTGGAATAAAAGTCTAAAAATTGTCCCAGGGTATGACAAAGTTCAAATTTATTAAACAATAACTTTAAACAACAGTCATTTTAGACAATGCATAAAATAATTTTGAAAATATCTTTTGTAAATTATTACTTTATTTCTATAATCTGAATTCAAAAATTTCTGGAAATGTTAAAAAGGTACCAAGGTGCAACTCAGCGTTAGCAGTATGACTAGCTTCTTTAATCGCTCGCTTACCCTAGTGATCTTACTGTATCAATAATTTTATTGTTTTTTTCTTGCAATAAAAGCAAAATTTAAGTAATTGAGATTTCTTCTAGGTTTGAGCAACAAGCTAAGGATAAAGCAGCTGGAGATGATGAAGCTCAGATGGTAGACGAAACCTTCTGCACTGCTTTGGAGTACGGTTTACCACCGACAGGTGGCTGGGGTCTTGGAGTTGATAGACTAACCATGTTTTTAACTGACGCCAACAATATCAAGGCAAGTATCATAAGCTGATCTATACAGTGAATGTTAACCAAACGTTCTGTAATCTATGTTCGTCCATCAATAATATAGGATAAATCGAGTTTTGAAATTTTATCGTCTCAAAAAAATTAAAGCAGCTCTACCTTTACACCTTACCTGTTCTGTGCTATGAATACAATGAGTAGCAAGGCTAGGTTAACGCTTATTATCCATCTACCCCCATAAAAGAACATCACTGATTTATCTTCAATATACTTTTTTTTTCAATAAAACTGATTAAATTGTACTCATATAACATTTACTGCCCATATATAAATTAATTTTTGATTTCGTCTGTAGGAGGTGTTGTTATTCCCAGCAATGAAACCTGATGACCCAAACAAACCAAAAGAAAACGAAGAGCAATCAACAGCACAAACGTAACAATAATGAATAATTAGATGAGTGTCTTTTAACATTATGCATTATTTATCTTGAATAAAATATTCTTTATTCAATATTTCTCAGTTTATTTCATTATTTTAAATCCTAAAAACGACGAAACATTTTGTCCCGCATTTTGGATTTAGGAGGTGAGGACCTTTTTTTTTGCTCTTCACTTGGATTTGGGAGGTGAAGACCTTTTTTTGCTCTTCACTTGGATTTTGGGAGATGAGGACCTTTTTTTGCTCTTCACTTAGATTTAGGAGGTGAGGACCTTTTGTTTTTTTTTTTTTTCTCCGTCCCGCATTGCCTTCTTAAGAAAATGGTCACCCTAGGTTAAAAGTGAAAATACGAACCTATATGTATGTATGGGAAATAGGAAAAATAAATAATTAGATAAATTCCATATATTAGCACAGCAAATTTCAGTAGAACAGTCAGTAAAAATACAGTTGTATAGAAATACACAAGACATTATTTAATAGTGAGCAAAAATGCAGTTTTGCATTAAATTTGAGTCAAAAATAACCAAAATTAGTACAATATTCACAAAAAATTACTATATTTATAAGGCGAATTCAACTTAATTCGCCAATTTCTTAATTCGTTTTGTTTCTTATTAAAATAAAAAATAACGAAATTGTGATACCAATCTCAATACAAAGTATCAATACCACAATGCTGACTACCCTTTTTTTTACTAAAGTAATTGATATTAAGTAGTATCAATACTTTTTTTTTCTATATCAATACTACCACACGATACTGATACTAAGTATCGATATTTAAATCCCTAGTTAATAAACCTACTGTTGAAACGGACGGTAATTACTGGAATTTCAATTGACATTTATGCCGATCTGCACAGCAAGGAAAGTGAAAACTTCTGAAATCAATTAAATTGATCCCGTTTTTGTGCTCTATAAGTACGCATCTTACCCAGAAGCATCGTTAGAAATATTTTATTAATATTTAGTCTTGACTAAAATAAAACAAAATTATAAACTCTAACCTTTAAGTTGAATTTGCCTAATTTCTATCGACATAAAATGAATTCACATATACATTAAAGATCGGCAAGAGTAATAGTTGAATTATAGTGTTCTCCTAACCGATATAAGTGTCTGTGGTATGCTAATACTAACGGAGCCCCTTTAAATTGTTCTCCTTGTATTGTTGGAGCAGAATTAGCTTGTATTACTTTAATAGGACAACTCAACGCATTAGAAAGGGCACGAATTTCAATCTGTCCACCCCAAACTGGTTTTTTCACTAAAGTTTCACAATATTCTTCATACTGGTCTTCAGTGAAGATTTCATCATCATTAGCGTGTGTCATGAACGGTAGAAAATCATCTTTATGCTTCCTCATATAGTCCGCAGTCATTTTACGTAGTTTAGCAAGGCCAAAACTATGTCTTCCAGTTACTTCTAACTGATGATCGACAGCACAATACAAACAATTACCATCTGCTGGTATATTATGTATTTTCAATCCGATTTCTTTAAGAATTACATTTATTTGTTCGATTTCTTTATTACGAGGACCATTTTTATTTTGTTTTTCTTGTGTATTTATCCTTTCTTCACGTTCTTTTTCTTCTGCAGCTTTTTTATTACGTCTTTTCTGGGCTTTGGATACTCTTTCTTCTTTAATTAGACTAGTATTTTCTTCCATTGGTGATTCATCAGGTGTTGTTTCCTCTTCATTTTCTGTCTTTATGTTTAATTCTTCTAATTCTTTAGTTTGTTTTTCATCTAATTCTAATTCTAACCTAGCAACTTGTTCTAAAATATCTTTTTTCTTCCTCTTATCTTTTTGGACTGTCTTTTTTAGTGCTTGAATTTGAGCTTGAAGATCTTTTCTTTCTTTACGATGTTTTGCTATTAAATCTTCTTCACTTATTTGCGACATTTCGATATAAAATTTAATAAAGCAAACACCTGACACTTGACAATCGTATATTATAACCTACAAATTTAGGCAAATTAAGCGCTACATAAAAAATAAATATTTACGATTAATTGCTGTATTTAAATCCATTTTTATAAATCAAAGGTACTCTATAATGTCAAATTATTACTTATTACTGATTATAGATGTAAAATTTAGTGTATTTATTCAAATAAATTAAATAGAAACTTTATAGGTAACCAACCTAAAAATGGGAGTAACAATTCTTCAACAGTTTCCTATGGGAGAGAATCGAACAGGTCCACAAACCATAGAATTCCTAACTAAACGTGTAGTAGCTTTAGGAGCAGTACAATCTGGTCAATTTTTAGTGGACTGTGAAACATATACATCCGTTCCACAACTTGGGTCACAGAGAACGGTACATGTTCTACACAATTCCGAACAACCTGCTTCCGTATTCAGTATCCTAGACACAGGTGCAAAGACAATTTCACTGGCTGCTGATGGATTATTTGATCTTTTAATGATGAAAATGACTTCAATATACACTTCGAAAAAACAAACAAAAGCTGAATCTAAAGGACCAAGATTTGTTATTGGTGATTTTTGTGTGAAACTTGGTAGTGTTTCGGTTAGTCAGAATTTTAAAGGGATTCTTGTTGAAGTTGAATATAGACCTTGTGTTGTTCCATCGAATTGCTGGGATTTGATGCGGGAATTTTTACAAGGATTTTTAGGATCTGCCGTTCAAACTACACCTCCTGCGTATTTACAGAATAGGATGCAGGAGATTTATTTACCGATGGATACTGTACATCAGTATTTAGAACATTTTAGTTTCTTCAGAAAAACTCCTGGGTTAAGAACATAGATTATATTATTTTAAGTTATATTTGTATGTAATTAAGTATTGTAATAAAATAATTATAATTTAATTTTCAAATATAAGTTAACAAATACACATTTTTTTATAAAAATAGAATTTTATTTAATTATACCTAGAGCTTGGAATATTTGAAATAAAGTATTTCAATTACTTTCTAGTATTTGAAATGTTGTATTTCAAATACTTCAAAAAATACTCTTGGTATATGGATTTGCAAATACTTTCTCCGTGGTATTTGTATTTGATATTTGTTGTCTGAAAATATCAACATTTGAAATACTTTAGTACTTTAAATATTTCCTAGTATTTCAAATATTTACCCAGTATTTCAAATATTTTCCTAGTATTTCAAATATTTACTTAATAAATATTTCCGAATATTTCAAATATATACTCTTTTATTTTAAATATTTCCCTAGTACATATTTCCTAATATTTCAAATAATTTCCTATTATTTCAAATATTTTCTTACTATTTCCAATATTTTCTAGTATTTTAAATACTTCTACTATTTCAAATATATTTAAATTATATGAAATACAATATTTCAAGTATTTTCCTAGTATAATATTTCCGAATATTTTAAATATGTATATACCCTTTTATTTTAAATATTTCACTAGTACATATTTCTTAATATTTCAAATAATTCCCTATTATTTCAAATATTTCCTAGTATTTCAAATAATTCTATTATTTCAAATTCATTTAAATTATTCAAAATACGTTGTTTCAAATATTTTCTTATTATTTCAAATATATCCTAATATTTCAAATATTTTCTAGTATTTTAAATAATTCTATTACCTATTTCAAATATATTTAAATTACATGAAATACATTATTTCAAATATTTTCCTTATACATATTTCTTATGGTCGGTTTCTGAAAGCTTAACCGAGTTTAATCTCTTTGTTAAACTCTGTTACAATATTGAGAACTGACACGCTCGGATACGCAGTCTGGTGGTCAAATATTGTACTACGCGACTAGTAGTACTGTTTGAAATTATTACATATGTTCTAGTGTTGATTTTTTGTTAGAACGTCGATAGATACATTTTCATAAAATAAAAATGTACTGTGCTTAAATTAACCTGTTCCCTGTTATCATATTCACAGCTGAATACTAGACAATTCAGCCATATTGCCTTGTATTACAGCGCCGCCAACGGTAATGTCTCTTCTCAATACCTGAAGTGACGCCTAGCGGATATTTTGGAACTTAACGGAATAGGATTTTGTTGGATGTGGCTCAGTTAATTGCATTGTTTGTATGTGTTAAAGTGAAGAAAACTTTAATAAAATGTATTTAAAATCGCAACAGAAAATTAACTGCAATGTGAATTCTTGTTTATCAAATGGCAAATGTCAAAAAATCCTATTCCAATCGCCATTTTGTAAGCGAAAACAGCGCCTCTATAGGTAATGTCACTTTTCAATACTCTGATTAAAGAACTGTTGGAATTTTGGCTAGTTTAGATTAAACCTGGAAAAACCATGGAAAGCCCCAAACGTATGGATACCCTAATTTAGAAAGACGATAACACATTAAAAAAATCCAATTTTTTTTGTCCTGTCTAACTGAATTTAAATACTAAATTTAAAATTATCATTCATGTTTATCTCCTATAATTTTGCTGTCTTGAATATAAATATGTTAATGATTATTCCATGAATTTCAAGAAAAATAACATATTTATGACTGAGGTAAACGATTCCATTATCAGTTTGATTGTGTAATCATATTATTATGCTATAAACATGGTATAAAAAACAATCGTCAGCAACCTTCTTTTTATTTTCCTTCCGCTCATTGTAATATAATTTCTTAAAATTATCGTTTTATTTTAAAAAGAAGAAAAAATAAAATAAAATCGTTAATGTTGACCAAAAACTCATAGTATTTGATAAATTTTCGAATTAGAGATAGAGAAGTAAGTAAAAAGGCAAAATATACCATTTTTTATGCGGATCGGTCAAAATGTTTTAAAAATAATTTCTATTAATTTTAATAATGGTAAAATATTACAAATTTACCTTAAGAAACTCATGCATTATATTTTCATTCTTAAAATTTCTAGTACATAAAATTTTTTATAATATATATTTTAAAAATGCGTTAAAATATATATTATGGTATGTTTAGAGATATATGACCACCAAATTAGAGTAGAGGAGAGTGTAATTAATACACGGTAGAAAAAATCTAACTGCAACCTTCTTGTCGTGCCTGTTGATTTAAAGGATTTAAAACCAACACTTGTAATTGTGTTATGTAGTGACAGGCATTCATCGTTTGGTCTTCTAATAATCATCATTCACTGACTAAATACCTACAAAACCCTAAAATGTGTGAAAATTCACACTTCACATCAATTTTATTATAATTTTGTTTTGTTTCATATTTAGTTTCTACACGTTTCAGATGGTTATAAGACAATATCCGCAACATTTTTTGTCTGTCTGTCTATCCGTCTGTATGTCTGTCTGAATCACGTATGAGTTTCAAGCGATCAATTCACGATTCATGATTCTGAGAAACAAATACTCAATATGTAATGAAAATTACATTTTATAATAACAGCTCACTCCAGCCTCAAATATTTAACGTTTTATTTTTATTTTTTTGCTCATCGCTTCTCTTTTGGGTGTGAAAACCTTTTTTTTTGCTCGTCACTTGTATTTTTGGAGTGAGGACCTTTTTTTTTGCTCATCGCTTCTCTTTTGGAAGTGAAGACCTTTTTTTTCTCATCACTTGTATTTTTGGAGTGAGGACCTTTTTTTTAGTATACTCTTTTTCCGTAAAAAAAATCTGGTCAGCCTTTATTATACTCTTTTCTGAGTAATATCTTCTATATTCTTATTTTTTATAAAAGAACTCTCAATATTACTCTTGTTTGGCTCATCACTTGTATTTGTAGAGTGTTGACCTTTTTTTGCTCATCACTTGTATTTCTAGAGTGAGGACCTTTTTTTTGCTCATTACTTGTATTTCTAGAGTGAGGACCTTTTTATTGCTCATTACTTTTTATTTCTAGAGTGAGAATCTATTTTGTTTTGCTCATCACTTGTATTTGTAGAGTGTTGACCTTTTTTTGCTCATTACTTGTATTTCTAGAGTGAGGACCTTTTTATTGCTCATTACTTTTTATTTCTAGAGTGAGAATCTATTTTGTTTTGCTCATCACTTGTATTTCTAGAGTGTTGACCTTTTTTTTGCTCATTACTTGTATTTCTAGAGTGAGGACCTTTTTATTGCTCATTACTTTTTATTTCTAGAGTGAGAATCTATTTTATTTTGCTCATCACTTGTATTTCTAGAGTGTTGACCTTTTTTTTGCTCATTACTTGTATTTCTAGAGTGAGGACCTTTTTATTGCTCATTACTTTTTATTTCTAGAGTGAGAATCTATTTTATTTTGCTCATCACTTGTATTTCTAGAGTGTTGACCTTTTTTTGCTCATTACTTGTATTTCTAGAGTGAGGACCTTTTTATTGCTCATTACTTTTTATTTCTAGAGTGAGAATCTATTTTATTTTGCTCATCACTTGTATTTCTAGAGTGTTGACCTTTTTTTTGCTCATTACTTGTATTTCTAGAGTGAGAACCTTTTTTCCCGACCGGCATATTTAAATAATTATGTTTACAGAATGTACATATTTCAAATTAATAGGTTTTTAGAAAGTAGGGTAGCGAAAGGCGAAAATGGAACATTAGTTCTTCGTGTCAATGTTAGTATACTTTCATTTTCGAATCAATTTTCGTAGACGACAATTAACGAAGGGAAGTCCCATAAAAGTCATCCGTCTATCCATCTCACTCTATCATTAAAAATACAATATATCCATCTCTTTCTACAGGTTATATGATTGTCCATGTGTTCATTACTTACGTGCAATGATAATGTAGAATAATAATTGTGTGCATAAAATTAAAAATATAAGATTTTTATGAATGCAACGTGTCATTTTAAAATATCTTTATATTTTGTGCTTGAGTTTTTAATAATCATCAACAATTAAAATGAGTGATAATAAGAAAATTCGTGTTGGTTCTAGAAAAAGTGAGGTATGATAATCATGTTTTTATATTAATTATTGTATTTATTACATGACAATACAAACTGTATTGTCATTTATTGCATAACCTAAATTTTCACTAATTTTTAGCTGGCTTTAATCCAAACGAGACATGTTATATCGCTACTGTCAAAAATTTATCCGGAGGTGGAATATGAGATCGGTAAGCTTTATTTTTGCTCTATTATCATAATAAATTATACTAGAGATATGTGGCAGGAATTACAAGTATATAAAAGTAATTTTTCTGCCTTTAATTTATAAATAGATCTATTCGTAGAGTCATTTTTAGATTATCATGATATAATTTTAACGCACTCGTACAAATTCTGCTCTTGTGGCTGCTGAGTTGGAAATGACTACGAACAGACTTTTTATCAATTAAAATTGTGGCCAAACGTTTAGACCTAGAAAGTTGAAATTTGGCATGCTTGTACAACTCTTTGACCCATCTATAGGAAAACAATCGAGAGTTCAAAAAAACAGATTACGGGAAAAATCAGATATGTATTTAACAAAAAAGTAAATTTTTTTTTTTAATTTTAAGTGGGTATTTAAATGAAATGTGTAGATAAATCACCAAATTTTTATTTAAAAAAAAATTTTTTTGGAATTAGTTCAACAGGGATTTTTGATCAGATTAGTTTCTTGAAAAATATCGAATTTTTTTGTTGTAGTTTTTTTCGGATATTATTTCAAAAGTTATCGAATTTTGTGATTTTTAATATGTACTCATGATTTGTTATCACTTAATAAATACCTACAAAACTCTGAAAATTATGAAAAACTAATTTCAATATTTATTTTTGTAGTTACGATGAGTACGCTTGGTGATAAAGTACTGGATATTCCGCTTCCCAAAATAGGAGAGAAGTCTCTTTTCACCAAAGAACTGGAGACAGCCTTAGAAACAGGGTGCATAGATTTCGTGGTGCATTCTTTAAAAGATCTACCAACAGTACTTCCAGAAGGAATGGCTATCGGAGCTGTACTAGAACGGTAAGTTTTTAAAATCTTCATTCAAGTTATTTAAACCAGCGAAAAACTCTTCTTAGCTTTTTTTATCCAATCGTTTTCTCTTTGTTGGAGAAGAATCTTGCACTAATGTCGACAGACGTAGATTAAGGAATGAAAAGCAATTTTTTTATATTTCTTGAATTTAACATGAATTTTTGCCAAAAATGTTTTATATTTCTTGAATTTAACATGAATTTTTGCCAAAAATGTGTTATAAACTCTTATCCTTCATGCTATAAATAAAATATGCTAACTAACTTGTGCTTTTTCTCCAACCAGTTGCTTCTGGTGAGAGTGTATGGAACAAATTTTAGTAATATTATTTAATTTTGTTCAGGGAAGATCCGAGAGATGCCTTAGTTGTCCGTAAAGGATTAAAGAGTACAAATCTATCTGAATTACCACCCGATAGCGTAATAGGAACATCAAGTCTTCGACGAACAGCACAACTATCTCGTCTATATCCTCATCTCAAAGTCGAAAGCATTCGAGGAAACCTAAATACTCGATTAAAGAAATTGGATGAATTAAATAAGTTTCATGGTATCGTGTTGGCACAAGCTGGTCTGTGTCGTATGGGTTGGAATGATAGAGTTACGAAAGTATTGGATTGCGATGAAATGTTGTATGCTGTCGGTCAAGGTGCTTTGGCAATTGAATGCAGGGAAAATGATACGAGAATTCTTAATTTATTACAACCTTTGCATGATCCCGATGCTGTTATAAGAGTGGTTGCGGAAAGAAGTTTTTTGAGAACTTTAGGTAAGAAATGCCAATGGATTGTTTATTTTAATTTAATTTTAACCCTGTAATCGTAAAATAATGTATATATTTTTAGGGTTTTGTAGGTATGACCATCAAAAAGCTCTTATAATGTTACTTATGTGTCTGTCTACGAAATGAAAAATTCAACGTTAAAAACTTGTTTAAAAAATCTGAACAGTATAAATTCCCTTCAATAAATAGAAACAAAATTTTAGAATTATTAATAAACTTTCTTCTTCACTTGTAGCAAAACATATGTATAAAAATATTTTAAGTTACTAACTTTTAAGGAATTTTTCTCGTTGGTATTAAAATTAAATTGCAGAACTAATAAAGAAACTTTGTTATACACTATAATTTTTCTAATAAAATTCATCTAATATTGGAATATGTTCTTTCTCTGAAATTAACTATAGGAAACATTGTTTATGTATATACCGGGTGAATTATTTAAGGAGCAACATACATGTTTCACATATAATGTTAATGAAGTGAGTTATTTCATTTGCAACATAGCAAATTATGAAAGCAAGCTCATATCCATGGCAACAGATATGCAGTGTTGATTAGATATAAAGTCTGTTCCAAACGGTTAGGTGGAACTAGATTTTGCAATTTAGTTACTTTCATCGCTTAAATCGTGCTTTTCGGCCGTTTTGTTTAAGCTTTGTAAATCATACTTACAATAAACATTTTTTGGTTAAGGTTAATATCATTTTAAAATGTCATTTTCTTTATATTTTGATTTTTTGTGTCATTCTTAATACAAATTTCCCATTTATTTATTTTTTTGTCATTAAAATATATAAAAAAAAATAATTTAATTTTGACATAGGTCATTCGTTTCCATGGTTTCATTGTTGTAATTTTAAATTTTGACATTCCAACGTGAAAAATGAAATAACCCAAGCAAGGTCCCTTGTCGTGACAACCTAAAAGAACGAAATTCCCATTTAGTTCCGCCTAAGCGTTTGAAACAGACTGTAATAGCTATTTGACAAGTTCCTAGACGGCTAAAAAATAGTAAATTAGAAACAATAAATGAATTTTTATTAGTTTGTTTATATTTATATACAAACAAAAATAATAATGTCCTTAGTAGCTAAGTCCAAAAAATATTTAAAAAAAAAATTTGTGTTTTCTATGGATACGATAAGCATTTGTTTTATGGCTATATTGCTTTTGAAATAACACTTCATTAACATTATATGTGAAACATGTATGTTGCTCCTTAAATAATTCACCCGGTATGTATCAATATTTTTGAATTTGGGAAATAAATTTAAATTTGAATTCAATTGAATTTTTTATTCTTACGTTATGTATTTACAGGTGGTGGATGTAGTGCCCCAGTTGCTGTTTCAACATCATTATCGCCATTAGACGACAAGTTATCATTAAAACTAACTGGTGGAGTATGGAGTTTAGACGGACAAACAGAATTAACAGAAGCAGATAAGTGTACTGTAGAAATCAAGAAAAAAGTAGAAAACGAAATAGTAATACAAAAACCAACATATCCTGTAGATTACGCAAGTGGAGAACCATCTAAAGAAGTAAAACCAATTCAAAGAGCTGCAAAATGTCCTTACGATAAGACTTGCCCTTATGAAACACCATGCAAAAGGCAAAAACTTGAAGATAGCAATGAAAATGATACAACAAAAACGAGTTTAAATTTGTTGAATGACCCACATGAAAATTGTCCAATTAAAATTCCAATTGGACTTGATTTTATGGGTAAATGTCCTTATTTAGATTCTCAAGGTCAAAATAAATGTCCTTTTAATGCTGAAATATTGAATTCAGTTGGTGAACATTCGCAACAAATTACTAAATGTCCGTTTATGAGTGATGGGAAATTGATAGTAACTAACGAAATTAAACCGGTTGAAAAAGAAGTAAAGAAGAGTTCTTTAGTTTGTCCGTACAGGGAACCTAAATTATATGTTGGTATTGTTCCTTGTAAGAAAACACCATTGTGGGCCTTAGAACAAGCGGAACATTTAGGTATTAATTTAGCTGAGAAGTTGTTAAAGAATGGTGCCTTAGAAGTTATGCAAGCAGCACAAGCTGTTATTAGGGGTAGTAATTAATGTTTTTTATAATTTAGTAATATCAAAGTTAAGAAAAAAATTATAGATTGTGATCCTGGAGTTTGATTATTATTAATTTCAACTCGAATAGTTAATACGTGAGATATGACATCATCGAAAAGTGTCTCTGATCGTTGTTTGAGATGTATCTACTCTTTTGTCTCAACAAGAAGCGGAGGTTAAAATACGCATGCGCCAAATTTATATCCGTTACTTCATAACTTCCACCTTATACCACTTCCGCGACTTTATTTCGCACCGTTACTATTAAATATGTAGCAAGCCTGTGATATAATGTAAAAACCGTTCATCTCACAAAACAATTTATCAAAACTAAATTATTTATTTGGTTTTCTGAGGGAAGCCAACAGTTCACAGAACCAATATCATGCTTCCTCGAATTACAAAATAAATTACAAATTGCACAGAAATAAATAACAAAAGAATTAATAAATTACAAAAAAATAATTGATATCACATTTTGAAATTGATTTTTCAACAAAATTAACATTAAACGAATGTACGAAAATCAATTTCTTTTGAATTTGTTTAAATTTATGTTAGTGGCATAGTATGGGTTCCATATAACTGAGCAATAATCTAAATTTGGTCTTACGAGTGACGTGAACAATATAATTAAAGTTTTGGACAATGTATACAATATCCCCCTTCAAACTCTATACAGATGGCAGCACATAACGACTACACTAAATAATTCAAGAATTGTCAGTTGTTCTAAAACAATGGTTTCTGGAAGCGAGCTAACGATCTTCTAGTTTAATGACAAAACACTATCTTAGGTTAGGTAAGGTTAGTAAGTGTTTGGTTAGAAGAAGCCGAGCGAAGCGAGCTACCCATCTTCTAGTTTAATGACATAAATAAAAGTTCTGCACAGTCCCACCTGTTTAGAATCTCTGTATATTGAACAAATGACGTGTGTGTGTGACGCGTGCACAGTGTGCAGTGGGATGTTGTAAATCTACACCAAAGTTTCTTTGGTATGAAATGGCTTAGTTACTCTCGTTATGAATCCCAAAGGTTTGAAAGACTTCTTTAAAATTTAGTTTACATGATTGTTAAAGAGTAATTTAGAGTCAAAAATAACACCAAGATCTCGAATGTTAGTTTTAGTATTTAGGTTTGAACCATTTAAATTATAAGTGTACTTGGTAATTATCTTATTTCTAGAGAAATTTACAACAAAACACTTATCTAAATTTAGGGAGCAGTCGTTATTAATACACCATTTATTTAATGAAAACAAATCGGATTAAATTTTGTAACAGTCTGTTGCACTGTTTATGGTTCTAAAAAACTTGAGATCATCAGCAAAAAGTATACATTGAATTTACATATAAGCTAAATAAGATTGGCCCTAGATGTGAACCCTGTGGCACACCGGATTTAGCTAATGTATCACGAGATGTGCAGCCGTTACAAACAACAAACAGACCTGTTTATGACGTAACTTTCAATCCAGTGCAGTAATGATTCATCTATACCTTATCTTGTATAGAGAAATTATACCTTTTTAGGTTTGGCAATTACTTGCACTATTCTATCTCGTTATTGACATTTTTAACTTTGATATTGCTATTTATAATAATAAAAAATGCCTTTTTTACACTGCTAAAGTTTATCACAATTTTATTTGCGGTGTTAAAAAGTTTAGTTTATATGAATGTAGCTATCAAATTTTAGACATAATTCTAAAGCAAGACTTGCACGTATATGCAGATATTAGGTGCGCATGTGTAATTTTTGTACAAGAATCAATTCATGATATTTTTTAGTCAGTACACTATTTAGGTTACACGCTAAAGCTGCGTTTACAGATCTAAAATTAGTTGTTTATACGCTGTGCATTGTGGATAAATTTCATTGGTAGTTTTAACGTTTAACGTTTTAAAATTAATTCGTAGCAAATGTTGTTAAAACCAACTACGAAGGAATAAATGCATTTTGTGACTTTACCCCTTCATTAAAAAATTTAAAAATTGATGTGAAGTGTGAATATTCACACATTTCAGGGTTTCGCAGGTATATAATAAGTGAAGGCGGTATGCTGAGTGTGTAGGACAAATTTTACTTTATAGTAATCACGGCAAAATGAACGATATTTTTAAAATAATTTATCGTCTGTTAATCTTATAATAAGACTGGTTATTAAATTTACGCTCTTAAAAATTAAATACAACATTTGTCAAAATATAACTAGAATTTTGACAAAATAATTTCAACATAATTAAAATGCAAAAAAAAAACAGAAAAATAAAACTCACTCCGTCCGTACTCGAACTCGAAACCCTTCGTTTTACCAGAGAATTTTAGCTTCCGACACCAGCGCACTAACGCGTTGCGCCATCGGACGCTTAGCTTATCAGTGTCTTACATTGGTATAACTTTTGTACTTTGTGAACCAAAAACCACAAAAAATGCGTTATTTTCCGAAAACATAATCTGATCAAAAATTCCTGTTGTACTATTTCGGTTCACACCAATATACATTACTTGGAATTTTTTTAGATTTTTAGTTTAAACCATCTGGGCTACAGGGTGTGGGACAAAATTTTTTTTGCACAATTTTGGCAAAAATCGCATCAAAATAATTTATTTTGCAAAAATAAAAATTTGATCGTTAATCCACGTACTAAGGGCTTTCATTTGATACCCTACTCAGAATTAAAAAAAAATATTTTTGTTTTCGATGAGCACATATTTGTTTATATTTTTAGGGGGGTATGTTTTTTAGATGTTTTAGTATTTTTCCTATGTGCGGGTCAAAGAGTTGTATAAACATGCCAAATTTCAACTCTCTAGGTTTAGCCGTTTGGCTACAATTTTAACCGAACAGACAGACAGACAGACAGACAGACAGACAGACGACAAAATGACGGTATAAGGGTTTTTTGGTCATACCTACAAAACCCTAATAAAAATGAAAAAAAAAACACATTTTTTAGGGTTTTGTAGGTATGACCAAAAAACCCTTATACCGTCATTTTGTCGTCTGTCTGTCTGTCTGTCTGTCTGTCTGTCTGTCTGTCTGTCTGTCTGTCTGTTCGGTAAAAATTGTAGCCAAACGGCTAAACCTAGAGAGTTCAAAATTGGCATGCTTGTACAACTTTTTGACCCGTACATAGGAAAAATACTAAAACATCTAAAAAACATATCCCCCTAAAAATATAAACAAATATGTGCTCATCGAAAACAAAAATATTTTTTAGAAATTCTGAGTAGGGTATCAAATGAAAGAACTTAGTACGTGGATTAACGATCAAAATTTAATTTTTGGAAAATAAATTATTTTGAGGCGATTTTTGCCAAAATTGTGCAAAAAATTTTTTGTCCCACACCCTGTAGCCTAGATGGTTTAAACTAAAAATGTGAAAAAATTCTAAGTAATGTATATTGGTGTGAACCGGAATAGTACAACAGGAATTTTTGATCAGATTATGTTTCGGCATTTTTTGTGTTTTTTGGTTGACGATGCATACATGTTATACTCTTATAACACAGTAAGTTGATAAGCGTTTGGTGGTCTAGTGGCTCAGTTGCTCGACAACCACACAGGATCGTTATTCATTACACAGGTTCATTCCTGGCTCGTGGAGTCAATTTTATTTTTTGTTTTTTTTTTCATATTTATTATGTTTAAATTAATTTGTTAAAATTCTAGTTATATTTTAGCACATTTTGAATTTAATTTTCAAGAGCGTAAATTTAATAACCAATTGGAACTATATTTTCATTCTGTGTCATTTATACGAAGCCAGAGGGGCGGAGCGTATGATTTAAGACAACCAATGAAAGCCATAGGCCCAATTTTCAAAATCTTAATGAACCTTGTTATATAAAAAAAATACTGCACTTATTTAGAAACCTAAATAATGATATTAGGTATTCGAATTAAAATTAACAAAAAATATTTTAACATAAAATTTGTTTTTAAAGCTCTGAGATTAACAGACGATAAATTATTTTAAAAAGATCGTTCATTTTCCCGTGGTTACTACAAAGCAAAATTTGTCCTACACACTCAGCATGCCGCCTTCACTTATTATATACCTGCGAAACCCTGCAATGTGTGAAAATTCACACTTCACATCAATTTTTTATAAATGAATTTTATTTACTGAACATATATATCCTGCATAAAAGCTATTTCGAGCCCAAAATGGAATTGAAAGTTGATAGTGCACAAGTCATAACGTATAGTCTACTAATTTTAGAGCTGTTAACACAGTTTTAGTCTTACAATTTGTTAGAATATCTTAGTTTTTCAGCAAATAGAATGATGAGGTAGAAGAAATTCTAGGTTTTAAAAATATTCTTGCTGTTGTATGTAACAGTATGTAAGTGCTATAATCACTTTTGAACTCTTTTTGTTGATTTATTGTCCTAATAGACGTAGTTTTGTTTTGTTAAGTTTTTTGTTTTAAAAAGAATCTATGAAATATTTATTAATAAATTTTGAACTGATTTTTGGTACAATTATGAAATAAAAATTGAACTATTTTATTACAAAATTATAATTTATGTAAGACATAAATAAAAAATTAAATACTGAACATAAAAATACAGTCTGTTCCAAACGGTTAAGCGGAACTAAATGGGAATTTAGTTCTTTTAGGTTGTCACGAGAAGGGACCTTGCTTGGGTTATTTCATTTTTCATGTTGGGATGTCAAAATTTAAAATTCCAACAATGAAACCATGGAAACGAATTAAATATGTCAAAATTAAATATTTTTTTTAGATATTTTAATGACAAAAAAATAAATAAATGGGAAATTTGTATTAAGAATGACACAAAAAATCAAAATATAAAGAAAATGACATTTTAAAATGATATTAACCTTAACCAAAAAATGTTTATTGTAAGTACGATTTACAAAGCTTAAACAAAACGGCCGAAAGGCACGATTTAAACGATGAAAGTAACTAGATTGCAAAATCTAGTTCCGCTTAACCGTTTGGAACAGACTGTATGTTTCCATTTTTAGTTTTACAACAAATTTCCAGAGCTGTGAAGAGAAAATTTAAAAAAATTATATGTTTCACAAATATATATTTTATCTTCAAAATATGTTTTCAGAAATTCGTTAGTTATATTTTTGAATTAAAATTAGAACTGCAACCATGTAGTGTGATAATATAAGTTTTTACTACAATTTTTAGAAGTTGTTTTAATTTAATTTATTATGAGAGTAGTATAAATAAAAATATTGCAAGATTTGTGAAATCATGACAACTGTTTTTGTAAGACTTTATATTTCGAAAATAAATAATGAAAATATAATTTATGTGTTTATTTTATCTTATGTTTATATACCCCCCCCCCATGAAATGTTTCTTTTTTTATTGTTTTCAAAGCTTGCTACGTTCAACTTTGTAAAACTTATGTTGATTATTATTTTGTAAATAAATGGTCGCCATTTTGAAACGGTTAACATAAAAATATGTCTTTTTGGTGTCATTGTAAAGCTAATTTATTGTACTTTTAGGAAAAAAATATAAAATTATCGATTCCCTATGCTAGATCAATAGTTGACATCATTTCCAGTGAAACCGGAAGTGTCTCAGAATTCTTATAGTAACCTTTAGATGGGCCTTTTGTCTAGTTTAACTTTTATTCTGAAGATTTTTTATATCTTTACAAATAAAGGAGATTTTCGGGGTGCCCCGTTTCAAACAAACCCTGTATACAAAATAAGCATATTAAACATGAAAATAAACATCTGAAAACCTGAATAATTCTGGTATACGTAGTGTATACCCAGCCATCACTGCCTTAAAATAGCCTATACAAGAAAATTTTTAGCGGGTTTTAGCAACAGATTTTTTTTAAAAAATATTAAGAAAAAAATCTGTTCCCAGGGATGGGCCACGTGGAGGCACCCGCAGGACACAATATTGCAAAATTAAGTAATTAAAGTGGGTTCCTAACGACTAGGTGACTCATAAGGGCAGAAAAAGCTATCTGTTCGCTTTCAAATATACAGGCTCTTGAAATGGGCTTAACTTGAAATGTTTGCAATATTTTGCCCCCCAACCCCATCTGAAAAAAAGCAAAACAAAACAAGCAAAAATAATAAAATATAAAAACAACAATAACAAAAATGCAGTAAAACAGAAAAAATGGCAATAGAATACAAAGACAAAAAATGGCAATAAAACACAAAATATTGCAATAAAACAGCAATAGCAGCAATCAGCAACATCTGCAATACATACAAAATAAGCAATACAAGTGAAGCATACATATAAATGGGGCAATGCATATAAATGGGGGCAATGCATATAAATGGGGGCAAAACATACAGAAATGTGAGAAATACACATAAAATTGGGGATAGAATACAAACACAAAAAATGGCAATAAAACACAAAAAATTGCAATAAAACAGCAATAGCAGCAATCAGCAACATCTGCAATACATACAACATAAGCAATACAAGTGAAGCATACATATAAATGGGGCAATGCATATAAATGGGGCAATGCATATAAATGGGAGCAAAACATACAGAAATGTGAGAAATACACATAAAATTGGGGGCAATACACACAATATTGGGGGCAATACACACAAAATTGGGGACAATGCATACAAAACGGGGGCAATGCATACAAGGCGGGGGCAATGCATACAAGGCGGGGGCAATGCATACAAGGCGGGGGCAATGCATACAAGGCGGGGGCAATGCATACAAGGCGGGGGCAATGCATACAAGGCGGGGGCAATGCATACAAGGCGGGGGCAATACACATAAAATGGGGGGCAATACACACAAAATTGGGGGCAATACACACAAAATTGGGGGCAATATACATAAAATTGGGGGGCAATACACATAAAATTGGGGGCAATACACACAAAATTGGGGGCAATACACATAAAATTGGGAGCAGTACACACAAAATTGGGGGCAATACATACAAAATAAGCATATTAAACATTAAAACAAATACCTGAAAACCTGGAGAATACTGGTATACGAAGTGTAATCTGAAACAGACAACATGAAAGAAAACAACAAGAAAACGTGAAAACATTTTTATAAAACGAAACCTAAAACCATAAGTATACAAACTCTGGGCGATTTGTAGATAACAGGCATTTGAGCTGTCAAGATATCTAGCAGCCGATAAGCACAGGCTCAGCCATCACCGCAAATTAGCACCCCAAGTTCTGAAACATTTAGATTAGTCTTATATCTAAGGGAGGGTGCCACTCAGGTGGCAAGATGTTTAGAGGAAAACCTCACTTTATGTCAAAGGGAGAGCTCAGTTATATTGCTAAAGCGTTAAGAGACGATCTTAACGCCTGGAGGAGAGCTCTGTTTTTAAATTGAGGAGTTAATAAGAAAACAATCTCTTAAACCTCGCTGGGGACTAAAATCACTTAAGATTATTAATTTACTACCTTTTTACCATTGAAATAACCAAATTCTGGACCTTCACTGTTGGGGGATAACCAAATTCTGGACCTTCACTATTGGGGGATAACCAAATTCTGGACCTTCACTCTTGGGGAATAACCAAATTCTGGACCTTCACTGTTGGGGAATAACCAAATTCTGGACCTTCACTGTTGGGGAATAACCAAATTCTGGACCTTCACTGTTGGGGGAAAACCAAATTCTGGACCTTCACTGTTGGGGGATAAACAAATTCTGGACCTTCTCTGGGGGAGAATTACCAAATTCTGAAACTCAATTTTCGGTATTCAAAACAAAATTATATGCTAATTTAATTTAAAATTATTAGAAACTTCATTTCAACAATCTCTGCTTTCTTCTTAAGGCCTCTTCTTAGTGCATTTCGAACAGATTCAAAGTTAAAAAAGCAGTTAAAAACTTATTTCAAATTTTCTGTATTTAAACCAAAATTATATGCTAATTTATTTTAAATTATCAGAAACTTCTTTTCAGAAAATTCTTTATTCTTAAGGCCTCTTGCTGCATATCGAGTAGAATCAAAATAAAAAAGCAGATTTTTATAAATCTATTCTTAAAATTTTGAAAACTTATTCCAAATTTTCTGTATTTAAACCAAAATTATGTAATTTATTTTAAATTATCAGAAACTTCTTTTCAGCAAATTCTTTCTTCTTAAGGCCTCTTGCTGCATATCGAGTAGAATCAAAATAAAAAAGCAGGTTTTTAAATCGATTTTTTTATAAAAAAATTTAAAACTTATTTAATATTTGCTATATTTAAAATAAAATTATAGGTTTTCATCGAGTAGATGTATAAGTTTCTAGACCTCTGATACTATATTAAAGTCACATGGTTTGCATGACGTTTCTACCGCTTTTATTTCTGAATACACTCAAAACACAAACTTTTCTAAAATTTTAAATTGGTGACGAATAGGGTATACTAGGTTCTCAATTTCTAGACCTCCGGCACTATAAAGTCACATGGGTAACGTGACGTTTCGATCATAAAAAACTAATTTTATTAAACGTATCTATATTATTTAAAATAATTATGGGTTCTTATCGCCTAAGTGGCGAACAGGGCATAGTAGACCGGCACTATAAAGTCACAAGGCTGTGACATTTCGTTTAAAAAAAAAAAAATTAAATAATCGGTTTCTTTTTTAAATAATGAATAGGGCAAAATAGGTTCTCAATTTCTAGACCTCCGATACTGTAATAAAGTTACATGGGTAGCGTGACGATTGCTGTATGAAAAAGTATTTAAAATTAATCGAGATTGACTCGAATCTCATGATCGTATATCGAAAAATTAAATGAATATGATGGGACTGCATGAACTATAATTATTGGTTCCAATCACTTAAGTGGGAAATAGGGTGAGTATGTTCTCTGTATTTATATAAAAATCACATGGGCTGTGTGACTTTTTGTTTTACTAATATATAAACAGGTTTAATTAATGGAAAGTGAGTCGACACCTGAAATGACTGCATATCGAAAAACCAAAAGTGGATTCCAGCCCGTAAACCTGGTTTTAGGCTACGTTGGTAATTATCTTACCATGGAGTTATAATTTGAGGTTTTAAATTTTTTGAAAAAAACTAAAATTATTTTTGGAAAATTTTTTGAAATATTATTTTTGAAGAACTAAGTTTGCTAAATTTAAATCTGAAAAATGACTGGTTTTGTCCCTATAGAATGAAGTTTAAGTATTAGTCTATACTGAGTCGACCCCTAAGCTGATCTTTGATTAATGAAAATTATTTTCGAAACATATTTTTGAAAAAAAAAAATATTATGAATTATGTTTTTGATGACTTTATGAGATTATGACAAAATTAAAACAAAAACTTTGAGAAAAATATTTTTAGAAGAATTTTGAAAACGTTTTAAAAACAAAAAACAAATTACTAAATTATTGCCATTATAATACTTCTAATGGCAATAGAAAAAAAAAACTCTAAAATACGTTTCAAAAATGGTTAAAACTAATTTTAATTTACGGCTTTAGGGTTAGCCAGTTAGTGCTGTATCAAAGGATATAACATTGAAATGTCCTCTTTTTGAAAGAGGACACCAAAAAATCCCCCAAAGGATTATAGTCTTACACACAAAATCACAAAAAATAAATAAAGGTATTTATTATTAATTAATTTAAAAACAACTTTCTGGTCGGAATATGTTTGACTTAACCTAAAATTTTCCATTCATTTCAAGCGCTAAATAGCCTCATCCAGAAGTACCTAAAGGCAACACCTATCCCTAGGTTCGCCAACCAATTTGGTTAGGCTCCCCTTGGGGGTCCCAGGATTACCTAAAAAGTCAACCAGGATCACCGGCAAAATATATTCATATTGGCGAAATTACTAAAAAAGGATAATTTATGTTGTTTAACGTCATCCAGCCTCTTCCATACCAAAGGATATGGCCTTGTCAGCCTTCGGTCAGACGGAAGGGCGCCGGGAACCGAGGGCGCAAATAATTTTGTACAAAGGGAATAAAAAAAAATAATTAAATTTCAACCAATTTTCTTCAATCATCAACTTAAAAATAAAACGCTTGATGAATGAATTTCCAATGAATCCATCCAAGTCAAACGCTGGAAACACTCCACCACATACTTCAAGGATCTTAAGAACACCTCCCCTGTATCCTAGAAACACAGGAACGATAATCCTCCCCATGGAAAATTCATACAGTCCATCCTGCCTTAGTGAGAGGCCAAACGTTTCCCAGCTATGGAGAACGGACTTCCCAAACACTCTGAAGAGGGACGTAGGGTACCCTAGGTCCAGCCAGTAACTTCTGGAGAGTACACCAGTGGACCCATGACCCTGAGACCCAAATACAAATACAAAGAAAAATTTAATGTTCGCAAGATGACTTATATTTTTTGAGCAAAATTTTGATAAAATTTATAAAGGTCAACCAGCGTTAGGCTACTATCGCCAGGTATAAGTTCAAATTGACAAACATTTTACAATTACATATTGACCAGAAAAATTTAATTTTAATTAATTAATTTTATTTTTAACGTTATGTTCCAACATTGAGAACAATATAGGATTGTTCTAAAGTATTGTCCGAGGTTTGAGCCCTGTTTTGTGCTGTGTAAGCAAATGTGTAACCACGTACTATAATTTGTAAAAGATAAAAATATTAATAAAACCAAAAAATGATTTGAAATCCACGAGTTGACAATTTTGGCAATTTTCCAAAACGCGCCATTTCAGATTTGATCCAAATTTGAACCCAATGGACTACAAATACAGAACAAAACTCTCTTCCTGAAAATGAATTATGAAAAAAATATTTTGAAAATTTATTTTAGAATATTTTCGAAAAAAATAATTTTGAATTTAATATTTTTGAAAGCCTATTAGAGAGCATATTTTTAAAAAGATAATTTTTAGATAAACTATTCTGAAAATCTACTTTTTAATACAACTTTACCTGAAATCTAATTTTGAAAAAAAGAATTACCTACTAGTCAAAAAAATATATTGAAACTATTTTGAAAAAATACGTAAATAACGTTTTTAAAACCAAGATTGAAGAAAAACTATTTTCTTTTTTGTTTGTTTGTTGGCTTTAGCAACTTTAGCTAACTAGCCAAAAAAAAAAATTTTTAAAATCAAAAATTAAACGATTTAAAAAAACCTGCTTTTGAATTATTTTCTCCTGAAATAAACTCCTGAAGTATCCTAAACAAAAAACAGAATTAGCACAAAATAAATCATAAAAACTAAACTTAAAACTAATTTTCAAATAACTTAAAAATTAAAACTTTCAAGCACCTGTTGAACAGGATTTAAATTTTACCAACACAAACCAATTAATTTACTAGAAGTTGCATTTTGCAAAATCCAATAAAGAAAACTGGTCCTCAACATGTCGGATTTAAAGCCCTACAGACATGTCCCATTTTCGGACCAAAAGCAGCCCAATAATATGAACAAATCTTGTAGGATTTATAAGGTTGGCAACACTACATCTGGTTATGAGTAAAAAATTCGTTCACTCGAAAAAAATACCCACTTCCAGAGAGCATTACCGGGTATTAGCACCCACATAAAATTCGACCAATATGTAAAATAACATGTGGCTGTAATACCCAAGAAAAATTGTTTTAATTTAAAAATCTGGAAGTCTTGATTTGTTGGAAACTGCTTCTGTTGAATCTCGAGAAGACGCAACCATACCTAATTGCCTCTCCTGCGAGTGTTAGTAGGTCGAGCTGAAAGAGGAGGTGATCTTTCCTAACGGCGAACGTAATTCTTTCCGGGGAAGGCGCAAGGAAAAAGCGAGTTACCCCCCACCCACCAAAAACCCAAACGTGGAAAGAGATAACGTTCAACCGTATTGTATTCACACAACAGAGCTGGTTCCTCCACGTCTATAGAAGAGTCCGTGGAGGGCTCCATTGTAAGCCATCGCCGCCCGATCCGATGCACATGGAAAGGGCTTGGGCTCCACCGGAGGAATCGCGAGGGCAACGAACAACCTAGAGGAAAGAGGATGCTTGCCCAGAACAAAAACCTGTGCCCGCATTAAAGGGAAACCGAGTTTGCACAAGTATCAAGGTAACCTGAAATGTTTACTTCTGACCTCAGGAATTTTAAACTAATATTAAAACAACAAAAAATGGCGTGAGTGTTTAAAACAACTCACTAAAAGAAAAATAGTGAAGTTTATTGTAACTTCAAGAGTTAAATTTTTTGAAGGCTCGTTCCTTCACTCGGTCGATCAGTTTATCTATCGAAAGATTCTTTACCGACCGGCTTCCAAAAGTTAACTTTTACTGAATTTATTGTTTTACGAGCGCTACCCATCCGTTGGGTAGTTGGCCCCGTGATCAGGCGGTGTCAAACATCCCTTACCCTTGGCTATGCCTTGGGGGGAAACGTCAGATCGTCCCGACCAGTAAAAAGACTCTACCAAAAGAAACAAAACTCATTCGTGACATCTTTGGTCACCTTCAGTCAACTAGTATCTCTTGTCTCCCTCGGCTAGGCCGTTAAGGTAGGGAAAAACTCGGAAGAGACTTGGTCAACCGGCACCTACAATCCCTGAGACAGAAATAAACCATGTGTATCATGAAAGGCGCAGTGTATTTAGTGTTGTGTGTGTTTTGGTGAGATTTAACTACCAACTGAATAACCAAAAAGTTACCAGTTGTTAGAACTCACCAGTCCTCTGAATTATCTGTCAGAATCAACTAGAATCTTTCTAGATAAAAGTCCAAATCTAAATCGACCCTAGTTAATAACAACAGACGCATCAAAGGGGGTGTAGTACCTGTAGTTTATTTTTTGCAAAACCCAACAGAAACATACGCAGATGATCTGTGAGTGCCACAAGAAATAAACACACTTTCACACAAAGGTACCATGTGTGGAAGGATATTTAATTGGTCTACAAGCAAACCTTGCAGCATACAAAACAGACACACGATTGTTAGTTTGATTTATCCATCTCTAACATACCTTTACTTCGGCTGATGTACAATTTGATAAACTTTTTTAGGGTGACAAAGAAACAAATTCACCCTAAAAATGATTACAGACTGTACAGAGAGAATCAACTTGGATATAAGAGGCTTTTGATAATTGATAAAAGTATTACTTTCCCCCCGTTTCTCACGGAGGAAAAATATTTCAACATTTAAAATTTATTTACCTACCTAAACTAAAATTTCTTTATATTTCTTTCAATTTGTGTTAAATTTTCTTTATTAAACATGCATTACTTTACTTTTTTCAATCAAAAAATCAAAAATCATGCATTTTATCAATAAGAAAAATCATTGATTTCTTTCTTAATCATTGCTGTCTTGCAAATTTGTAGGTCCTAAGCGACCTGTGTGTGGTACAAAGGGGTAGTTTTAAGGGGCAGCACTAGCTAGCCCCCCAAAACAAAAATACGCCCCCAAAGTACGCGTGTGCTTGTACCTAAGTACTGTTTGTGTTTGTGTTACCAGGGACGTGCCCTAGATGGCAGCACTAGCTAACCAAACAGGGCACAAATTGGCTGTCCTCATGGTAAGCGTGTGTGATTTTATTTTTTAATATTATCATGCACATTTTTATATGTATGTGTATTTGTCTGTGTGTACGAGTGTGTGTTACTCGGAGTATGCCCTAAGGGGTAGCACTAGCTTCCCCCCCAGGACAATTAAAGACCACTCCGAAGTAAGCGTGTGGGAATTTAATTTTGCTTTAGTTGGGGTGTGTTTTAAGCGGTAGCTTTAAGCTTCCCACCCAAGACACGATACAGGCTACCCCAAGGAAAAGCGAAATTCAAATTTAAAAACTCAAAAATATTTTAAAAAAATTTTAATTGATTTTAATTTTAATACAAAAATGAATTATCTTAAAAGTGTGTCTATAAATTTGACAATAAAAGAGTCTCTACAAGTTCTAATCAATTGAAGAAATTGAAATCAAAAAATTGAAATCTAAATTTAACTAAATTTGACTAATTAAAAATTTGACTAAAAATTTGAAGCTTAAGATACTACTCAAAAAAATTATCTCAAAACATTGACTAAAAAATGTACTCAAAAATCGGTCTAAAAAACTAATTATAAAATATTGACTTAAAAGTTTAACTATTTAAATTGACTCTAAAAATTTCCTAACACATAAGAAAACAATTTAAAAAATTTGTGTGTGTGTATGCATTTATATAAAAACGGTACAAAAAAAAATATTTCTCTTAAAAAAACTGATTCTAAAATATTGACTTAAAGTCAATATTTTACGTGATGACCTGAAAATAAAAAACTGCTCAAATTCGAGCCGACAATATTAAAAAATATTGTCCCTTATCTGTTTCTTTCTTAAATCTAGCATGCAAAATTACTGTGTGCCTTTTTAATGTGTCATGAAAATGCCTCAAATATATCCAGTCAGCCTTAGTAAATTAACGTCCAGTTCAAATAAGAATGCAGTAGTTAACGCTGCAAAACGAAAACGATTTACAGCAAATACTATATATATATAAAATGAATTATTTGAAAATTTAAATAAATAATACGATAACAATTAGGTTATCGACACAAATTCCATACAAAGGATATTTTGAATTTGAAATATTAATTTTTAAAAATTATATAAAATATTTAAAAATGGTTTAAAACCCCAAACAGAATCATTATTTCACCAGAATTAATGTCTGTAATAAATAATGTAACGATTATTTTGACAAGTTTTGTTAATTGCAAGAGATGATGCATTCTTAATTGGAATAAACTACAGAAACATTTCTACTTAACGGTTTTACACGGCTGTTTTAGATCTCAGATGTCCTTTTGGATCTGGTCCCGTTTCGTCCTCGTCCTGGTTGGTTCTGATGTCCTTTTGGTTCTGGTCCCGTTTCGTCCTCGTCCTGGTTGGTTCCTTATCCTGCTTGGCTCCTGTCCTAATTGGTTCCTTATTCCAGTTGGTCCTTATCCAAGTACTTTGGGATCTACAAATAATTAAAATTCATTAAAAATAAATTAATAAAAATAATAGGTTCCAAACGCCTAGTAGCGGCGGATAAGGGGCAGAGAAGGTAAGCTCTCAGTTTCTAGACCGTCGGCCATAGATATGAAAGTCAAATAAAAAAATTAATTGTAAAACTATAGTCAGTTTTTTTGGTTTAAGCGGAACTAGATTATGAATTCTAGTAACTTTTACCGTTTAAGTGAGGCTTTTGATCATTTTGTTTAGCAAAAGCCCTCTTTAAACCTAAAAAGAAGAACTCATGACAACTTAAAAAAATAAAAATTCCAGTTAGTTCCGCTTAAACGTTTTGGAATAACCTATATAATAAAAAAAAATCAGCTGTGGCCACCACAGGACCGACCGCCATCATAAAGTACTTATATAAATTACATTCTAGCAGCAGAGTAGAAATAACTTGACCTAATATTTTCTAACAGAGATATTATTTATCATGACCATGGAAACGTTACAAATTACAAAATTTTGTCAGCTCGAACTTACAATTTGATTTAAAAAATGTCGTATAAAAAAATGTATAAAAAATTGATTTGAAAATGCATACTAAAAATTTGAGTTCAGAAAAACCGATTTTAATGTAAAATAAAAACCTTAAATATTTCAAAAATTACTATTATGTCTCATTTTGTAATACGTAACTAACAGGGAAAGTTCATTTTTTATGTTGTATATTGACAATACATTTATAATATTATCATAGTATTGGTTCACACGGATACGCCAAAGTCTGTTTACACCACAACAGTCACCAAAGTAACCAGATCTAGTTTCGTATTACAAAATGAGACAGATTATATATTAATAAATAAAAAAAAAAAACACTCACCATAAGCACAATATCTCCTAGTAACCCTCCACCAACCCACTTCTTAGAAGTCCAATCTAAATTTTTCAAATTGAACACCAAGTCCGAAGTTTATCAACGAACCAGCTTAAATCTAAAAAAAAATAAATAAAATAAAATTCCAAAAACCCAAACTCAATTTTTTTTTACAAAAATCGATCAATTGCGGAAATATTACGCTTCTAAAATTATTAACAAAAATATACATTTTAAAAATACTATTAAAGTCCGACTCACATATATCTTAACCGCAATCGAGCGTTCATTTGCTGACATTAGACCTAACACCACTATCAACAATAAATTTTTTAACAAATTTAAACACTAGCCCGACTGTTACAAATTTTTCCGGCTTCAGACCGATCACTAGCGGATAAAATTCCAAGCTACCGGTCAACATATATTATTCTAAAAATACAGATAAAATATAAAATATTATGCAACTATATCAATCCCGTATTAAATTTATTAGTTAGTTCGAACTTGTTAAAAATTGTTAAGTCTTATCAAAATATCAGACATAGCACTCATTAAGAACTCATTAATATCCGAAAATATTTTAATCCCTTATAAATTCAAGGTTAATATTATATAACTAATATTGCGTATTAAAATTTACAAAAAATACGTAAAAATAATTGAAAAAAATGCATAGAAATGCCTATTTTTTTAAAAAATATATAATTCCTACCTTTCTCAAAATTTTTGGTAGCAACCACAGGATGCAGGATAATTTTAAATGTCCTTTCAGCAACTTCCAGACATTCATTTGGCTTTTACCAAACATCCAGGCACTAAATTTTATTTTGTTTTAAATAAAAACTTTATAAAACAATTTTTTTAAATACTAAAACGTTGTGAAACGTTTTTTTTTCCTCACAAATTTTAAAAAATTATAATTTGTTATAATATTCTTTTAAACTAATAAAAAAATAATTTAATTTTGTTTTAAAACTATTAATTTTGTTGTTTAAACAAATTAATTAACTTAAAAATATTTTTTAATACTTTTTTAAAGTTTTAGCACACGTAAATCACACAAAACGTTGATGAGACGACATTTATCAGAATTCACCCACACCACAAATCACCCAGAGGTAACTAGCTTGATAAGGTAACGCTTGCGCAGTCGGGCCTGCTCAGTAGTTTTATATTTGTGAAATGATATTTTTAGGGTTTTGTAGGTATGACCAAAAAACCCTTATACCGTCATTTTGTCATCTGTCTGTCTGTCTGTCTATCTGTCTGTTCGGTAAAAATTGTAGCCAAACGGCTAAACCTAGAGAGTTGAAATTTGGCATGCTTATACAACTCTTTGACCCGCACATAGGAAAAATACTAAAACATCTAAAAAACATATCCCCCTAAAAATACAAACAAATATGTGCTAATCAAAAAAGAAATATTTTTTTAAATTCTGAGTAGGGTATCAAATGAAAGCTCTTGGTACGTGGATGAACGATCAAAATTTTATTTTTGCAAAATAAGTTATATTGATGCGATTTTTGCCAAAATTGTGCAAAAAAATTTTTGTCCCACATCCTGTAGCCCAGATGGTTTAAACTAAAAATCTGAAAAAATTCTAAGTAATGTACATTGGTGTGAACCGGAATAGTACAACAGGAATTTTTGATCAGATTACGTTTTTGGAAAAAAACGCATTTTTTGTGATTTTTTGCTAATGTACACAAGTTATAGCTTTGTAACACGCTACAATGGAACGTGTATGCTGGTGTAGTGGTTTTGACGCTGGCGTTTCACCCAAGTAGCTCGATCCGAAAGGGATCGAACCCTGCGAGAAGAGACAATATTATTTTTTGTTTTTTTTTTAAATTTTTATATTTTTACATTTTTTCAAAATTCTTGTTATATTTTGGCAAATGTTGCATTTAATTTTTAAAAGCGTAAATTTAATAACCAGTGGAAATTGTTTAAATTATAATTTAATTCTGTTTCAATGTACACGAAATCAGAGGGGCGGAACTTATAACAACCAATGGAAGCCATAGGCGCAATTTTTAAAATTCTTAATGAACCTTGCTATATAAAAAAAAAATACTGCACATATTTAGAAACCTAAATAATGGTATTAGGCGTTCGAATTAAAATTAACAAAAAAAATATTTTAATATAAAATTTGTTTTGGCATCCCAAATAATCATCATTCACTTACTAAATACCTGCAAAACCCTGAAATGTGTGAAAATTCACACTTCACATCATTTTTTTTGTATGAATTCATATGAACAGACAACCTTTGGGCTATATTCAGCATAATAATAAGTAAGGTAAAGGTATAAGTAATAAGGCAATAAAAAGGCAGCCGGTTTTGTGGCACTGTCTGCTGTGTGGACTCGGCCTTGCCCGTAACTAAACTGTGGGCAAAGATTGCAATGAGCACAAAATTTAATCGCCTCAAGTAATTTCCTAAATTTCTACATCACCTCTTCCTCGATTGATCTTTTGAATTATATTGATTCGAAACATTTTCTTATCGAATTCACTCAATAACACAATTCAATGATTCATTAACAGAAATCAAACGTCCATGTCTGTTAGTAATCTTGGCAGTTGATTGTTGGGCAAGAGATGCCGCCTAGCGGAAGTATCAATAACAATTAAAGTAGGCGCACATGCTACCATAAATCAAGCGTACAAACACATCTCAAGCTGGGCTCCCTAATAAAAACAATTCTTTCATTTAATTGCGATGGCGCCCTCACTTCTGTCTGTCTGACCGATATGATGTCATACATTCGAGGTACAAATAAAATTTAGTTTATTTTTTTAAATTCTTATAATAAAATATGTTGTGTTATTGAGAACTTACACCTGACACGCTCGGATACGCAGTCTGGTGGTCAAATATTGTGCTAGCCGCCTGTAAGTACTGTTTGAACTTATTACATATGTTCTAGTGTTGTTTTTAGGGTTTTGTAGGTATGACCAAAAAACCCTTATACCGTCATTTTGTCGTCTGTCTGTCTGTCTGTCTGTCTGTCTGTCTGTCTGTCTGTCTGTCTGTTCGGTAAAAATTGTAGCCAAACGGCTAAACCTAGAGAGTTGAAATTTGGCATGCTTATACAACTCTTTGACCCGCACATACGAAAAATACTAAAACATATAAAAAACATATCCCCCTAAAAATATAAACAAATATGTGCTCATCGAAAAAAAAAATATTTTTTTATAATTCTGAGTAGGGTATCAAATGAAAGCCCTTGGTACGTGGATTAACGATCAAATTTTTATTTTTGCAAAATAAATTATTTTGAAGCGATTTTTGCCAAAATTGTGCAAAAAATTTTTTGTCCCACCCCTGTAGCCCAGATGGTTTAAACTAAAAATCTGAAAAAATTCTAAGTAATGTACATTGGTGTGAACCGGAATAGTTCAACAGGAATTTTTGATCAGATTAGGTTTTTGGAAAAAAACGCATTTTTTGTGATTTTTGGCTAATAATGTACACAAGTTATAGCTTTGTAACAAGCAACACTCTAACGTGTGTGTTGGTCTAGTGGTATTTGACGCTGACTTTTCACCCATGTAACCCGATCCGATGGGGATCGAACCCTGGAGAAGAGACTATATATATATATATATATATATTTTTTTTAAATTTCTATATTGTTTAAATAATTTTTTCAAAATTCTAATTATATTTTGGCAAATGTTGCATTTAATTTTTAAAAGCGTAAATTTAATAGCCAGTGGAAATTGTTTAAATTATAATTTAATTCTGTTTCAATGTACACGAAATCAGAGGGGCGGAACTTATAACAACCAATGGAAGCCATAGGCGCAATTTTGAAAGTCTTAATGAACCTTGCTATATAAAAAAAAATACTGCACATATTTAGAAACCTAAATAATGGTATTAGGCGTTCGAATTAAAATTAACAAAAAAAATATTTTAATATAAAATTTGTTTTCGCATCCAAAATAATCATCATTCACTTACTAAATACCTGCAAAACCCTGAAATGTGTGAAAATTCACACTTCACATCAATTTTTTTGTTAGAATGTCGATAAAAGTTGTGAAAAACTATAAAATTCGAACAAATTGTAGTGTTTCTAGCTGTCATTCAAGACAGGACAAAGATAGGCATCTTAGTATTTTTCTGTTCTTAAGAAAAATGGAGGGAAAGTTAATATTAAGTCCAGATTGGAAAAGATTTGGTTATGGACAGGAGGAAGGCATGGGAATATATTTTGAGTTAAAAAGTAACTGATACTATGCGAATTTGTTCATTACATTTGTCGCAGAAAAACTAAACTGCACTAATATATTAATAATAATAGATAATAATATTAGCTGCTTCTGTCCAACTAAAACTAATTTTATTTCATGAGGCAATAAACATAATGCACTTGTTTACAAACATAATCCATATATTGTAAATTCAGATGACCGACACTCAGATGTACCACATAAAATTAAATGCCCGGCATTTAACACCTGATCAACTACAAATTACACTTCAATAAATCTACTGAAATTAAACTTTAAATACTGTAATTTGATGCCCACCTTCTGTTATACACCTCAATAGATGTGTAAAAATTAAAAAATTTCGCAAATATGTACTCGCATTTTCATAAAACGTCTATTAGTCGTTTATTTATGGACCGATATCGTTGAGATTTTGCACCGGGGTGTAGAATTAGGTAATATTTAAACGTAAGTGCAGGAAAGTTAGATTTATAAAACGTAGAGGCCTCCTGAAACTACCAAATTTCAAAAATGTCCTCAACTCGCTTATTTATGTCCATATGTCATTGGAATTCGGTATGAAGGCTCCAAATTAATCTTTTGATGTATAAAAATGTTGAAAATTAAATAAATGTGCTCCAGTTTTTGCCAAAAGTAAATCAGGGCTAAAATCCGATTTTAATAGTCTTAATTTTTTTAATATTTTTTTTTGGGGGAGGGCTGAAAAGGGATAAGAAGGACGTTACCAGTAAGAATCTTCCTTTGAGCTCCAATAGTAAATCTCATTCAAATCAGTCAATAAATAAGAGCTACAGACGCATTTCAAAGTTGAGGGCCTCCTGAGGCCCTTGTTCTGTTCATATTCTATTTTCCTACAACTAACCTTAAAAATTACTTAATTGCACATTACTGTTCCAAATCCCAGCGATATCGGTCCATAAATAGGCAAGTTACAGCCGTGCTCCAATTTCAGCAAAAACTGGCACACCGTTTTGCCAAATTTTAACATTTATCACTAAGACTTTACTTTTACCCCCGATAGTAAATCTCATCCAAATCAGTCAATATGTACGGAAGTTATACACATTTTTCAACTTTGAGGGCCTCTTGAGGCCCGTGTGCACCACATATCCCAATTTTATGCACCTACGTTTAAAGATTACCTAATTTTACATCCCGGTGCAAAATCTCAACCATATCGGCCCATAAATAAGCGAGTAATAGCCGTGCTCTACTTTCGACCGAAACTGGAGCAGATTTTTTTGTCAAAGTCGGAATTTCGCACTTTTAAGGGTACAGACAGAAGCACCTTGATGTCGTGATTCTAGAAGTGTGATTTTTTTAAAAATCGGTTCATAAATAAGGGAATTATATGCATATGAACTAGTTTTCACTTAATCCGCGGTCTAGTTCGCGGATTAAGACTGAAACTAGACCGGATTAAGTGAAAACTAGTTCAAATGGCTATAACTTCCATATTTATGAACAGATTTTCAAAAACATCACATTTCTGGATTCAGGATTTGAGGATGCTTCTGCCTGTACCCTTAAAAGTGCCAAATTCGGACTTTGACAAAAAATTCTGCTCCAGTTTCGGCCGAAAGTAGAGCACGGCTATTTCTTGCTTATTTATGGACCGATATCGATGAGATTTTGCACCGGGGTGTAGAATTAGGTAATCTTTAAATGTAGGTGCACGAAAGTTAAATATACGAAGCTCGAGGGCCTCCGGAGGCCCGCAAATTTAAAAATTATCCATAAGTTGCTTATTTTACGAGCAGATTTTATTTAAATTTCTTATAAGGTCACAAAATTACATCTGTGATGTAGAGGGATGCTTAAAAGTTTAAAAAAATTACCCCAGTTTCGGCCGAAAGTAGAGCACGGCTATTTCTCGCTTATTTATGGACCGATATCGATGAGATTTTGCACCGGGGTGTAGAATTAGATAATCTTTAAACGTAGGTGCACGAAAGTTAAATATACGAAGCTCGGGAGCCTCAGAAGGCCGCAAATTTAAAAATTATCCATAAGTTGCTTATTTTACGAGCAGATTTTATTTAAATTTCTTATAGGGTCACAAAATTACATCTGTGATGTAGAGGGATGCTAAAAAGTTTAAAAAAATTACCCCAGTTTCGGCCGAAAGTAGAGCACGGCTATTACTTGCTTATTTATGGACCGATATCGTTGAGATTTTGCACCTGTGTGTAGAATTAGGTAATACTTAAACGTAGGTGCAGGAAAGTTAGATATATAAAGCACAGAGGCCTCCGGAGGCCTCCAAATTTAAGAAATGTCTTTAACTCGCTTATTTATGAACAGATTTCATTGGAATTCGGTATGATGTTGTATATGAATTCAGAAAGATGTTGGAAATTAAATAAAGTTGCTCCAGTTTTTGTCAAAAGTAAATCAGGGCTAAAATCCGCTTGTTTTAGTCTTAATCTTTTTTTAAAAATGTTTCTGGGGGAGGGCTGAAAAAGGATAAGAGGGATGTTATTAGTAACAGAGGCGGATTTAACGGCGGGCGCACCGGGCGCGCACCCGGGGCCCCGACCTCTAATGGGCCCCGCAAAAATCTTACTTTACACTTTTTTCTAATTGAGGGGCCCAATATTCTTACTGCGCCCGGGGCCTTAACTGACCTAAATCCGCCACTGCACTTCTCAATTGAGAAGTGACATTACCGGTGGCTGCGCTGTGCTCCAAGACAATATGGCTGTTGTGTCTAGTACTCAGCTGTCAATAAGCTAATAGCGAACAGGTTAATTTAAGCACAGTACATTTTCTACGTTTTGATTTCTTTATTTTCATAATAAAAATACTTTTTCTTCAAGCGGATTATAATGCTAACATTACATTGTTCAATACATTCGATAGAAATGATACATTATTTTACTAGTAAAATAATGTGAACATTGTTATACTAGTAAATAGTTCATATAGTTATCAACAGATGGCACTAATGGCTGATGGCAGCAGTCGACATAAACAAAACATCTGTCAATTTAATATGTTTGTAGCGTGGTTTGTAGTGAATTCAGCAATTAGTTAAGTTATTAGTGATTTACTTTATTATTATTCTGTGATTAGTTACAAAATACACAATATAAAGATCAAAAATTAAAAAATGTCTCAACCAATTCAATGTACACCATCGGAATTAGCAGCAATAGCATCTGAAACTATAAAGTCATAAGTATTTATGGTTGCAAATTTTTAATACCTACGCTTCAAGAAAAAATAGTATATGTCACTCGGAGAAGAACGCCTTTTTTGTGCTTCGCTCAATATGCAAGCCTCGGCTGCGTCTCGGCAGCAACATTTGAGCTCAGCACAAAAAAGAGCGCGTTCTACTACTAGTAACATAATATACTATTGTTAAAAAACTCACTTAAAATAAAAAAACCTTATAATCTTGAAAATCGTGTTTTTCGTTATCAATTAAAATCTTTAGAGATGAGTATATAAGTGGTGTCCGTTGCTAATTAGGTTAAATGATAGAGTATGACACATTGTTTTTCCGCGATTGAAGCGGACGAGAATCACAACAACGAGTGTTTCTCACGCCCATTGCACACCCACCAACACTCCTCTTACTTCATCAAGCAAATTAACGCAAATTCTCTAAAATTTGCCAACAGGATCTACACAGATCATGGTGTTCGTAGGAGTTCACTAATTATAGGTTACCACTGTACTACTTCATTATTTTAGATTTTTGTGGGGTAATTGAATTTTTGGTGGATTTGATAAATTATTCATCAAATTTAACCCAGATGTTTAAAAAAATAGTAAACGTTTTTATGAATTTTCCCAATGTGACTGCAATGCAGAAGGACAAACAATAGGGCATAGGCATGATGTTTTTAAATTTTTTTTTATATTCCTCTTGTTGCATATAAACATAAAAAACAGTTCTTAATTTTTTTTTTGTAATTTGAAGGTTTGAAAAAATCATAAATGTATGTAGCGCGCGAAAACGACGTGTGACGTCATACCCCTTCTAACTGACGCATGACACTACTAGCTTACCGGCGTACATAGTCTGTTATGAACTTATTTGTTTGTATAACTTTTATAGGTTATGTAAAGTTAGAGTGATTTTAATTAAAATAAAGTTTAATTCTATAAAAACAATTTATACATGTTTACCGAATTAAATTTTATATTAAAATAGATAACTTATATTGCAGTATTTCAATTATGCCTCTAACGTTTTGTAACTTCATGTAAACAATGTAGTAAAATTCTGACATCTAAATTACATAAATATTTACATTTTACAGACTTGCAGCGTTTGTTTACATAAAGTTATAGAATATAAAATAAAAATTACTTACAGGTCTGCTTTGACACCACGTATTTCTTCAGCAATGTAGCATTCATTATTTTTCATATATTCCATGAGCATAAATGCATCAATGTTGGGTAAATTATCACTCTGAGCCCTAACAAAATCTTTATCTGCCATTTTAATAATAAATGCATGAAAAATTGTTTAAAAACAAATACAAAACTCTCGAACAATACAATATACACACGTGTAAAGATTATGTTGTAGCTGTATCTGTGACGTGAAACCCCTATCGTTTGACGTCATACTCAGTCGTTTTTACTCGGCAACCTTCGCTCCGTGGTCGGCTTATTTCAAATTTACAATATTTTAATTAAAAAATTTGGCTATAATATTAATTAAAATGTAATTTTTGTTTTGTTAGGTGACATAACTAACATTAACATATCAAAATAATGTAGTTTTAAGGAAATACAAATTTTATGCGTATCCCCTATTGTACATATTTCGAATGAATGTACCAATTAGTAGTCTAGTTCAGGGGTCGGCAACCTTTCGGTGACAAAGAGCCAAATCTATATTGAAAAAAAAAACAATAACATGGAAGAGCCGCTAAAAAGTAAATGCTATAGTTAAGAAAAAAACGTAAAAATTGTTTATTTATTTTAAAATAATCAAGTATTACAATAAATTAATATTTATTTATACATTTAGTTTGCGATACCTATTGCACTTGCCAGTATATTACAATATAATATATTTTTTTAAGCGATTGCTCCTGCATAGTGTTCTATAAGACTTCAATATATTGTGAATATTCAGTAATCTTGAACTTAAGGCGGCTAGTTTCAGGTCAGTAAGATTACTTCTTCACTGACTCTTTATTAATTTCATATGTGAAAAGACTTGCTCACAGTAATATGTGTATCTGAAAATTGTCAGTACTCCAAAAGCATAATTTTTTAAATGAATGAACGATTCTGTGAGAGGTTTCCAAGCTTCGAAAACAATTTTATCTACATTTTATTCTACATGATTGTGAATTTCGTTTCAGTTGGTTTTGTGAAAAAAGCTAGTGTAGCTTTATATTTTCTAAACTCTTTCAATCTTTCTCCAAAAGCTTCTAGCATGTTAACAATAGAATGCCAATTATTTTGCATTAATATCGTTGTTATTGTCCTTATGTATTATATAAATCATATCTTGAATGTTATCTTCTCAAATATTTTTAATATCAGCCCTGCCTACGAAATCCTGTGAACTATGAAAATTCACAGTTTATATATTTTTTCAGATAAACAGGTTTCGTCGCACAAATGTTTACGTAATTCCTGTTAATGATATAAAAATAAAATTTCCTTATCAACTTATTTAAGAGGATTAATTATTTTTTTAATCCCATACTAATTCATTTGTCGTTAACAAAACATCGAGATAACATTAAAATATCTTTCTTATAAATTCTAAGTTATTTTTTGAAATTTCGTGAAAGTGTAGTTGTTTTTGGAAATTTGGTTATTAAAACAAAAACTATATCTCAAAAATGGTAAGAAATAGAGACCTAAGGTTTAAATCTTTAAAAAATTTAGTTTTACGATGTTTTTTCTGTAATATTTGGTCCGTAATGACCTAAAACTAATTGGTAAAATTTTGATTTTATTTTGTAAATTTCAAAAATTCATATTTCAAAAATGGTAAGAGGTGAGACTTGAGGTTTGAAATTTTGGAATTCTTACACCTTGTTTTGTCTAGAAAAATTAATGTTTGGTCCGTAATGACCTAAAACTATTGAAAATTTTGATTTTTTGTAATTTTAAAAATTCGTATCTCAAAAAAGGTAAGACATAGAGATTTGAGGTTTGAAATTTTGGAATTCTTACACCTTGTTTTGTTTAGAAAAAATTAATGTTTGGTCCGTAATGACCTAAAACTATTGAAAATTTTGATTTTGTTGTAATTTTAAAAATTCATATCTCAAAAAAGGTAAGAAATAGAGACTTGAGGTTTGAATTTTTGGAATTCTCACACCTTGTTTTGTCTAGAAAAATATAATGTTTGGTCCGTAATGACCTAAAACTATTAGGGAAAATTTTGATTTTTTTTGGAATTTTAAAAAATTCATATCTCATAAAAGGTAAGAAATAGAGACTTGAGGTTTGAATTTTTGGAATTCACACACCTTGTTTTTTCTAGAAAAAATTAATGTTTGGTCCGTAGTGACCTAAAACTATTACGGAAAATTTTGATTTTTATGGAATTTAAAAAAAATCTTATCTCGAAAAAGGTAAGAGATAGAGACTTGAGGTTTAAAATTTTGGAATTCTCACATCTTATTTTGTCTAGAAAAAATTAATGTCTGGTCCTTAATGACCTAAAACTATTAGGAAAAAATTTGGAAAAATTTTTCAATTTTTTTTCGTTTTATCAAAAAATGTCTCAAATAAAAGTTGTTAGTTATTGCTTTTATAGCAACTTTTGTTCAATATTTTTTTTCGAAATATTTTTCTGAAATATTCGCAAAAATTTTAAAATCGACACGAGTAAACTCCCATTTTTAGTCAACCGATTCTTACCAAAAGTTGATCAACTCGTGCCATTGATGGCAGAAGCTTAAATATGTAGAAACATAAAAATTCTTTCAGCCGAATTTGCTCTGCTGGTGTACACAGACAGACAGACGGACGGACGGACGGACGGACGGACGGACGGACGGACAGACAGACGGACAGACGGACAGACAGACCGATAGACATCATGCTAAAAATAGTCAAAACGTTATGTAGGGACCTCAATTCGTGGAGATCCATCGAAATCTCGAAACGTCAAAATCGGTATGATCATAATACCTCCTTTATATATGTTGGCGGTCGGTAAAAAGTACTTTCGGAGGTGTGGAATGGACATAAGAGAAGCAGAGAGAAAGATAAACGGAGGAAAAGATATTGTAGAGTTCAAAGGAGTATTGGAGGTTCAAAGGAGGGATAAGGAGGTATAGGAACAGAAAAGGACAAATAGAATACACAAATCACTGAGTATGAAAAGATGCAAAGGGTTAAGAGTGATCGAAATACTGTGATACTTAAAGGGGAAGAGAGGAAGATCAGGGGGTAGAGTCAGGAGGATAGCGAGGTTAAGATGCGGCAACGAAGAGAGGAGCAACAGATACTGAGCAAAGCCAGAGGAGCAGCTTTGTAGAATGTGCAAGGAAGAAGAGGAAACCTTGGAGCATTTAGCGAAGAGATGCAAAGAGATGGCAGTCTGGGAGGAAGAGATAAAGGAACTGATTAGTGAGGAAGGCAAGGGAGAAAGATGAGCGAGAGAATTGGAGGCAAGAAGGAAGGAGAATAGGAAAAGAGAGAGGCCCTACCACTGGTTAAACTGGTTAAACTAAAATCTGCAGAGTTATCTATGACTTTTTCCATCACTGTAAGTATTTAGCAGTTGATTTTGTTTATTTTTTTGACTCAGTTTTGTCTATCTGGTGGAATCCAGTCCAATAATTAATCATCAGACTTGAGTCATTTTGTAACATATGTAAATAAACATTTAATTGTCCTAGGACCATATTGCATTTCCTGCAAAATGCTTTAATCAGACAGGAAGCTGTGAGCAACAGCAACGACTACATATGTGTAAAAATGAGATTCTCACGCTGCTCTTATTTAACGAATTAATTAACAATTAACGCTGTGACTTGTAGCGGGACTTTAATTGTCCTAATGGATATTGCACTGCTGAGGTCAATTTTATTAAGTTTTTGTTTTTGTTCATTAATTAGCACGCTCTAAAATCTAAATGCCATATTCATGTTTTATGTTTTGCTTATTGCATCATGTTGAACACAACTGAATCGATTTTAACTCTTATAAGTGGTTTTTTGTGTAATAATGTTAAAATGCTATCGGAAGACGTAGTATGAGCTGAGTCGTTACATGAATATGGCCACAGTATTCGATTATTGTTGTCATTTTGAATGTAGCTAAAACATTATTATTTACGCTATAAATCGATATCGTTGAAGTGTATGAAAGATCGTGTGATGAATGAAGGGAACATGCGAAAGTGGTGTTTATTTAATGGTGAAAGAACAAACATCCATTATGAGGAACGTTCTGGCCGTTCAACCTTAATCACGGACGAATTGAAAGCAACTGTTAATGCACACATTCGGCCAGTGGCGAATGCACACATTCCTCTATTATTATAAATAAAATGGAAATATTTGTATATAGACTTCGGTAGGCCCTCGTTTTCGTAGGCCCCGGGCGGCCACCCAGTCCGCCCACCGCTTTATTCGCCTCTGCATTCGACAGAACATGTGGTTCACTATTGACGAACTGCATACGAATTTTCAACAAGTTTCCCGATCTGTTCTCTATAACATTCAGTATCCACTGTCAACGGTTTGTTAAATGGACTGGTGACTTCAACGAAGAGGAGATCGTCAAACTTATCGCTCGTTCGAAAATGCCTCGAGCGGAACGAGGATTACGTCGAAAAATAGCGAAAGGATGTTGGAAATAAAAATTTTGAAAAAATGTTAGTTGTGCAGGGGGGTGAAACTCTAATGGCAAAACGAAAACCATATTACGTTCCATAACCCAACACGAACAGCGCCCCAGTCGCTGCCAGTCGCTATAGCTACGTGCATGACAGGATGTTGCCGGTTACGGCTTCTGTCATTAGCGTCAAAATCTGTAATTAGTGTCAAAATCGTCTTCTGTAATTTTGTAATTTCATTGTTTAATTCGGAAAATGGGTGTTAAATGCTTTGTTTTGGGGTGTGATAGTAGTGAACCTACAAGATATCGCTTTCCAAACCCGAAGACACGTGTGGCTCCAGAATTGTATAAAACGTGGATGAGGAACATTGGAAATCCAAAATTGGTTGGCTTGTCCATGGAAGTGCCCATAAATATTACTTAAGTCTACTTAATAAATAATTATTTCTGCTAGTTACCGTTTTGCTGTTTCTGTATAATTCCTAACTGCTTGTTCTTAATTGTAAACATAATTAAATGTTATTATTAAATGATACAATTGTTATGATTTATTTTGTCTATTTTTAGGGTTTTGTAGGTATGACCAAAAAACCCTTATACCGTCATTTTGTCGTCTGTCTGTCTGTCTGTCTGTCTGTCTGTCTGTCTGTCTGTCTGTCTGTCTGTCTGTCTGTCTGTTCGGTAAAAATTGTAGCCAAACGGCTAAACCTAGAGAGTTGAAATTTGGCATGCTTATACAACTCTTTGACCCACACATAGGAAAAATACTAAAACATCTAAAAAACATATCCCCCTAAAAATATAAACAAAAATGTGCTCATCAAAAAAAAAAATATTTTTTTTAAATTCTGAGTAGGGTATCAAATGAAAGCCCTTAGTACGTGGATTAACGATCAAAATTTTATTTTTGCAAAATAAATTATTTTGAGGCGATTTTTGCCAAAATTGTGCAAAAAAATTTTTGTCCCACACCCTGTAGCCTAGATGGTTTAAACTAAAAATCTGAAAAAATTCTAAGTAATGTACATTGGTGTGAACCGGAATAGTACAACAGGAATTTTTGATCAGATTATGTTTTTAGAAAATAACGCATTTTTTGTGTTTTTAACTAAAATATGTTAAATATATAATTCGCTATGTAACACTTCAGATAAGAAACTCTGGTAGCTCAGATGGTTTCGTAACGCACTTTGTAAATTGCAGTGCGAACGTTGCAGAGTTCGAATCCTGTTAATTTTATTGTTTTTTTTTTTTTTTGCATTTCTATTTTGTTTAAATTATTTTGTCAAAATTCGTTATATTTTGGTAAATGTTGCATTTATTTTTTAAAAGCGTAAATTTAATAACCAGTGGGAAGTGTTGAAATTATAATTTAATTCTGTGACGAAATCAGAGGGAGGGACTTATGATATAAGCAACCAATGGAAGCCATAGGCGCAATTTTAAAAATCTTACTGAACCTTGCTGTATAAATAAAATACTGTACATATTTAGAAACTTAAATAATGGTATTAGGCATTCGAATTAAAATTCATAAAAAAATATTTTGACATAAAATTTGTTTTGGCATCCCAAATAATCATCATTCAGTTACTAAATACCTGCAAAACCCAGAAATGTGTGAAGATTCACACTTCACATAAATTTTTAATATTGTTGTCGTTAAAAATATTAAAAATAGAGAAAATAAATCATAACAATTGTTTCATTTAATAATAACATTTAATTATGCTTACAACTATATCCACTAAAGCATTTGAAATACCCGTGAAAACCCAACCCTTTCCTCCTCTACCAATTTTAGTTCCATAACCCAACAACTAAAGCGCTAATTTGGTTTAAAAAAATGTAACGGCAGTTTCGCATCTATTTCCTTCTTTATCTATGTAGTTGTGTTTATTTTTAAATCAGGATGTTTTTTATTTAAAAAACAATCTTTATATAAATAAAAGCTAAAGTTTCATTGAGTTATTTGTATCAATTAAATTAATGACATAAAATCGATTTGAAAACAAGCAATATATCATTAGTCGCAATTGCTTTAAAACAATAACAATTTGTAGAGAGAGTTGCATAATTTGAGGGTCAACATGAGTCACTCAATCATCTCGATCAGATGAACACATCAATGGACAGCGTAGCGGACACTCCATCCGCGGCAGACATGTGCGGACCATCGGCACAGAGTCGGACCAAGCGTTCAAATCATTTTCACTTCTTATTTACATTCAGAATTTAACGTATTTTATGCATCAACATCTAATGGTTGGTTTATATACGGAACAAGAATAAGGAATAGGAAATAAGAATAGTACACAAGATGTTAAAACATGGCTGCGCCGTATATCGGTTTATATAGGAATGAAATTTAACTTAAACATAAGAAAAGTTGGTAACATTTAACATTTTATTCTTATTCCAAGAATAAGAGACGATAAGCATGCGCACAATGGTCAAAATGTCGGCCGTAATAAAAATTGTCCAACAGATGTTTTCCTGCTGTGATCAGAAGGTTGGAAAAAACAATATAATGTGTGAAACACAAAATAAATTTACAAAATCTTCTAAATCCATATTACTGAAAACGAATTTTTTTTAAAGGTTATATTAAACACAACAACCTGTCAAACGACAACCGTTAAACACAGGCCAACGCAAGTACGCAGGCGTAGCGACGAAATGTTATGTCCGATATAAACGGTTTCATATTTTTTATTCTTGTGTACTATTCTTATTTCCCATTCCATATTCTTGTTCCGTATATAAACCAACCATAAGTATTTGTCACAATTTACAATAAATAGCTTAATGGTTCATATGAACAAACTTTAGACTTGTGGATTTAATGTGAGAGCCCTATTTTATAAAAAAGAATTTGTTGATTAATTTAAAATGTAGATATGAACATTTCATGGTTGTTACTTACTTTGTACACACTTAAATCTCAAGGTGTCCCACTTATCATGAGTTTATAATCCGCGAACGGTTTCGTAAATGTACTTCCGGGGTTCGCTGACTGGTTGCAATAAATTAAGGATTAATTTAAGGTTATTGAAAAAGTTGATATATTTAACTAATCTACTTTGATTATGATTACGTTTTTAATATTTATATACGAGGATTTATTTATTTATTTATTTATTTATGTTATTTCGGTCATACAACAGGCGAGAGCCCAATTACAGTATGACACTAATAATTAATACAATTAATTTATAACAGTGATAATTTACAGTATAACTAACTTATAAGCGAAATTTACTAATCTAAAATTTTTAATATTCCATTTCTGAATGTTTTAATAAGGTCAAGGAGGGTAATAAGGCCCACCTAACACTTTTTATTTTTTTAAAATTTATACAATAACAATTTTGTTATAAATTTATTTTTAAATAATAATTTGAACATATTTTTATAATATAATAATTTATTACATATGTATTTGATAAACGAATCACTAAGTTATGCAATTAAAAAAATGTCTGCAACGGGCCTTATTTATAGAAAAGTCGTTAATTAAGGCCCATATAGCAAATATAAATTAGGGTATAAAAAAGCGTATAAAACACCGGAATATTGGTCTGATTGTTTTATTTTTAAATTATTTTGAAATATTATGGCAAAACAATTATTTAATTCATGCAATTAGGGCAAATAAATTGAAAATTAGACAACAAAAATTATTAAATAATGGACAAATAAAAATAAGACAAACAATTATTTAATTCATGCAATTTGGACAAATAAATTCATCTTTGTCCTCCTTCGTCAGTCCAACACAGTCTTCGTGGACCCAAAGACGGCAATTTATGCAGCAACGCATGTCGGCCCAACGATTTTACACTGTGGGCCTTATTATCAGCTTGGCGGTTAAATGTTTACACCATAGTTTTATTGACTAATTTGTAGGTTATGAAAAATAAAATAATATAGAATGTACTATTATGTACTAGCAAGTTATTGCAATAAACATGCATGATATTTAAATAATGGCATATAAGTAAAAAACATACTTACAGTTAAATTCACTTACAGTAGAGAAGCAAACACCGCGCTGTTGTTGTTTACATGTGTATATCTCTAAACATTAAAAAAAAACAAAGTACTGCCACGTGTTAATATATAGCAATAGCACATACTAATATACTGTGAACATGTGAATTCTGAATTTCACTGCTAAGGCGCCAAATTCAAAAGTGGGCCTTATATCCGCCCGGGCCTTATTACCCTCCTTGACCTTATTAGTAGTAAACAAATCAGAAAAATTTTCTATAGTTGAAAAGTTATTATAAGTTAAGGACATTCTATTAATCGATGAATTATACGCGGAATTTGTTCTGTTAAATGGCAAACAAAAGAAATCATGTTGTCTGGTATTCTGTTGTGGTATTCTTATATAAAACTGATTTAAAAGTTCTGGACAATCTATTCTATTGTTAAACAATTTATATAAAAATGTTATATCAAAAAGTACTCGTCTTATTTCGAGGGATTTTAATTCAAAATTGTTATTAGGAAATCTGTAACCTAGATGTTTTAAGAATTTCCTTTGAACGTTTTCTAAGCGATTTATATATGTATTGTATTGAGGTGACCAGCAAATTGTAGCAAATTCTAAAATACTTCTTACAAATGTTTGGTAAAGGCTTATCAGAGTTTATTTCATAAGGATTATTTCATAATTAATTGGCAACACTGCGGATTGGATGATGCAACAAAAGTGACAATTATGTCAATTGTACTTGAAGGCTCGAGGAAGAAACGTTTGTTTTGTTTTCATTTATAACGTACTCTGTTTTTAAACTAGAAATGGAGCCAGGAGTCTCGGGTATTGTCACTGTTGACGATCAGAGGTCGTACATTAAGATCGAAACTTTACGTGGCAAAAACCCGACAGAAATCCAGAGAGCTTTAAGATAAATTTGCGACGACTTAACAGTGGACTGTAGTATGAGCTAATCGTTTTCGTGGTGGTTGTGTGATCATAAACGAGGACCCAAGACCAGGATGAATTTTGCTTATGATTACCAAGGGATCATCATGGCAGTTCCATGTGGAACAAGTGTCACAGCTGTTTATTATCGTGACAAAAATTACGCAGAAAAATGCACAAAACCCGACCTCAGTTGCTCCAGGTTGGGCCATTTATTCTCCAAAATAAGAGCGAGCGTTATCTTGGGAACGTTAACATCGAAAATGTAACCGAAAAACTGCGTGCATATAGTTGGGAAGTGTTTCATAATGCTCTTTACAGACCGTACATCAGTCCATCAGACTTTGAATTATTCCCAAAGCTGAAAATCTATATGTGGATATCGATATCGGTCTCTGGAAGAGCTTAATGTTACCCTTACCCGAGCCATTCGACAGATGAACGGAGATGGTGTTTTGGATGGAATAGTAAAGCTTCCCAAACGTTGGAACTCGGTTATTGAGAAGCAGGGAGACATTAGCTGCTTTCCTTTTACAAGTTAAAATGCTTGGCTAAGCTAAGAAGTTAGTCAAATGTCTTAGCAAGGGAAAGGGGGGAGGAAAAAACTTAGTTTATCTTGCCAGTGTCTTATAAATGGAACGCTCTTACAACTTTGATTAACTTAGCTTAGCTTAGATTTCTTAAGTAAAGTGGTAAAAGGAAAGCGCCTTATATTGAAGGATTGTAAAGAAATACTGTAATAAAAACAAACATGTAAAAATAAAAAAAACCTGTGCATTATTTATAAAATGACCCTCGTATTTAGTTATTTTTTCCGAGCGTAATAAGATGGCCTAGGTATACGTATTCGTTTACGATTTCTAAGGACTTACGTTCAAAAGTGCCTGATCTGGTTCATTATATTTATCTTGGACCAATTTACCTGAAATATTTCTAAATTTATAACTCCAAATAGATTTGGAAGTGAACTGATTCCGTTCCTGTTAAGCTTGTCGACACAATCTACATTGTTAATTGTAGCAATGGCTGTATATATGGTGTTATGTGAAATCTTATATGCAGAGTTCACGGGATTCGCACGATCCCGTGCAAAGTAGCCTCCGTCTGTTATATCCACTACCAGATATGACATCATCCATTATTCCCCGGGTCAATTTGTCTTATTTATGTGCTCTAACACAAGATTTACACATTGCAAGGAATGTGCTTTAACTTTTGATTTAATGTTGTCTTCTGTCTCGTTCAATCTCCATTCATCCTAACCAATGGATATTTTTAACGATTTAAAGAAATAATTATTGATATATTAATCCTTTCACTCCTGCATAAGGAGCATAGGAAATCCAGGAAACTCCTCCAGTGGGTACGGTTCTTTGGTAGCTCTAGAGTTCACCGCCGGGATATTCCAAATTATACCTTGCGCATAACAGCATCAAGAACAGTGGAGACTAACAGTGGTGATAGTACGCAACCCTGTCTGACGCCAGCATTGACTGGCAAAAAGAAGACTGTTGAAAAATAAGTCGCATTTTGGTAAAATGCGCCTTTGTAAACCCTTCGTTGTTCGACGGGGTATAATAATAATAGTTTATTGAGCCTGTTAGTGATCATTAGAAAATACAGAGGTTAAGTCAATATAATGTATACATATAGATATTCTAATTTAACAGAATACAAAAATTTAATACTAGTTAGCTTTGTAATTTAAATATTCAGATATTGAATAGAATGTATGTTCTAGTAGATATTTCTTAAACTTGTTTTTGAATATTCTCTCATTGGTTATACTTTTAATGCTATCAGGAACCTTATTATACAATATTGCAGTTATAAAACGAGGACTTTGCTCGTACAAAGTAGTATGGTGCCTCTCAATATTCAAGCTAGATTTACTTCTTGTATTGTGATTATGATAATAACTATTTATATTAAAGTTACTGTAATGATTTTTGATAAATAGTGCGCATTTTAATATAAAAAGTGAGGGAACTGTTAATATTTTAAGATCTTTAAATAAATTTCTACAGGAAGTTCTATATGGAGTATATGTTAATATTCGAATAGCTTTTTTTTGCTGCAATAGAATTTTATTAGCTTCTTTTGATGCTCCCCAGAAAACGATAGCATAATTTATAATTGTGTGAAATTTCGCAAAATAAACTGATATTAATACTGAAGGTGAAATAAAGTACCTGAGCCTTTTTAGCATATAACATGATCCTGATAGCTTAGTATTTATATAATCAATATGTGGAGACCAACGAAGATTTTGATGGATTATAAGTCCAAGAAATTTGAATTGTTGGGATTGCTGGAGGGAATATGAGTTTGGGACTCGTATTAATGGGCTACTAATTTGCGAATTTTGAAAACTGTGAAAATTTAGGAAAGTTGTTTTCGTTTGGTTCAAAAGAAGTTTATTTTCTATGCACTATTGATTGAACGCAACATTGGTCATTAACTCGCGTTTGAAGGTCTTGTGGATTAGGACAGATAATCAAGAGGTTAGTGTCATCGGCATATTGGCAAAGTACTCCATTAGATAGATGCTGAGGTAAATCATTCACAAATAGCAGAAATAACACAGGACCAAGGGTTGAATATAAATAGTCCGGCACTGCACCTACACATTTAGTTCAATGTACTATTCAGATTTTTTAAAAATAAATCGAAACTTCGTTGTAGTAAAGTTTATTTGAATTTGGATCTGTGAATATGTTACAGTGGTTTCTTTGTATCAAAGAACAGTTTTTAAATTTAAATTAGCGTTCATTTAAAAGTTTTTGTTTTCTTAAGCGCTTTCTAAAGCTCAATACTGAGATCTGCATAAAACCTTTTGAAGTAATACAAGTTCTGACAACATACCTTGCAGCTATACTGAATTTGCATTGCAATATTTGGGGTTTGCTTCTGAATGTCTTCCCTTTTCGCATTGTCACACAGAAATAAATTTAAAACTAAAAATTTATTGTTTTGCTTTTAATCAAGGCTAGTATTCGCACTAACGTAACTATGGCCAAATTTTTACTAACATGGACCATATTTTACTCAACTGATACCGTTGCGAGTCAGTGGACATACAAAAAAATTGATAAACAGTATGAATTTTCGCAAATTTCAGGGTTTTCGGATATTTAGTAAGTGATCGCTATTGTGGGTACAGATTAAGAATCATACATTTCGATTACTTTTGAAATAATACCCGTCGAACCGAAGACTGTAATATCGCATATTAAGTACGTAAGTTTTAACACAAATAACTCATTGTTAAAATAAAATTTTGCTACTATGTACCCATCTAAGAGATTTCTAAACTCCTACAAATCTTTTCTTTGTGCAATAAAATTAAAATGTGGCCGGAAGACGTTGTACGAGCTGCGCCATTATATGAAGATGGCCGCAGTATTGGAATATCACTGGTGTTTTGGATGTAGTTAAAAACTTTATAAATTACGCTATAAAGTGTCATCAATGACCAGCATCCTGCGTTAATCTGCGTCTTAACAGCTTTCGTTTGATATCGCACAATAAATTCTAAAAAAAATCATAATTTTTTTCAACGCCAAGAAAAATTTAATATTTTTCGAAAAACTAATCTTCCCAGTTCCCATCAAAGCCTTCAATTTCGATATTATTGAGATTTTTTTTTCATATTTTTAGATCAACTATAGGAAATGGGGTGGAGAAAAAGTTTTTTTTAGAAAAAATCCCATATTTTTTCAAAAATAAAATGTATTGGTTTATCCACTAATAAATCGGGTTAATTTTCTCGTTAAATGCATATTTGTTTAAATTTTTCCCACTATGTGTTTTTTTAAACTCTCAACTCGAACTCCGAAAAAGTTGTACAAGCATGCAAAATTTCTAGTCCTGTGCCGCTATATAAAAGCTACGTGGTTAGCAGACCCGTATTAAGGGGGGAGGAGGAGGGGGGAGGGCCCCGGGCGCACTATGGAAAGAGGCGCTGATGCCTTTTGTTGTAGGGGGCGCAAATTATGGGCGAGGACCTTTTTTTTGCTCATCACTTGGATTTTGAGAGGTGAGGACCTTTTTTTCCTTACTGCGGCTCTGGTGGTTAGCATAATCTTTGTTGGCGTTCCTTAATTTTTGTTAGCATTTACGCACTTTATAAATGGCACTTATTTCAAAGATACAAAGCCCTTTATTAGAAAATTCCGTACCCTTTTCAATGTTTATTAACCAAAATAATCGTAAGTTTAAGCAAAAACAAGGGGTAATAAGAGCGTTGAATATAAACATTTCATTAGTGAACGTGTTACACGGGGATATTCTGGGGGCTGGTTGTGGTCCCCCAGGCACATACATGCCCTGGAATGAGCTTCCAATCCCCACCGACTCGCACACCACAACGAAAGATTTCAATTGAATTAACAAGAGAATTTCAGTATAGATAATATGATAGCTACATTGAAAATACAGAAAACTTACAGTGACGGAGTTTTAAGGGTGTTTAGTTTTGTAGTTTTTACAGTTATATGGTAGTATTTTCAACCGGGGGTCCTTGGATATCTACACACAGATAATATTTGCTATGTTAAGTAGGTTTTACACGGTTCAATTTATTGATCAATAAATTGAAACAGTTGACGTTAGAGATGGGAATTTTGGCTCAGTTTGCGGAACCGGATCAGTGCAGGTCGTTCAGTTTGCTGAGCCGGTTCATTAATCCGGTTCAGTGATCCGGTTAAGTAAACTTGTCCCTGAGACAGGTCGGTCAGTCGTCAGTTCTCCCACCGTTCAATACGATTGTTAGTTTGGAATATGTAGGTAGAACGTCGGTCAGTTAGCTCTTGCATTATATGAACAGACAGCGGAAAAAAAACAAAAAAAGTTTTTGACTGCATTAACTTGGTTATTTAGCGTCCTTTCTGCATCTTTTCTTTTAATATTCATTTCTTTACATAGTGAGTCATGTTGTTTTTCGAAAATACCTGACATGGTGGTATATTTTTTGGTTAATTATACGAAATTAAGATACGTTAAAAAATAAAACCAAATACACATGCAAACAACTGAAAATTTTGTATTATAAATCCGTCATTGTTGACGGGTAATAACCTAGTATATAAATATAAGTGAAGTTAAATTAGATACATTTAGATCTTCATTGTTACGAAGAGATTTTCAGTAATTTTCGAATTTGCGACAATTGGAAGTAAAAGATGAAGACTTGAAAATATACACAAAGTATCTTCAAAAATTGAGCGTGGATTTTAAATTACGTTTTGAGGATTTAGAGAAAATGCACATACCAGATTGGATTATCGCGCCATTTTTTGCAGATGTTGAAAATATCGAAAGTCCTATACAAGATGAACTTATTGAATTGTCGGTTGATCTTGAAGCTAAAACGCTTTTTAAAAATGTTGTATGAAGTTACTTTTGGACAAATCTAAATGTTATACAGAAATATCCAAAACTTTCGGAAATGGTAGTTCACTTTTTGCTAACATTTCCAAACTCGTATATGGTTGAGGCTGGTTTTAGCCATGTTAATTCCATCCCGGCAAAACAGAGAAACAAGTTAGACGTAGAATTTCGTGGCGGTTTAAGGCTGAATTTAAACATTTTGAACCCGACATTTCTAACTTGCAAAGAGTCACCAACCACACCCGTTACACTGACAATGACAGTAAATTTTATTTAATAATATTATTGTATTGCATCTGATTAGACATAATTATATTATAGATAAATGTAATGTACATAAAACACTGTACAATAAACAATTTAAGAAATCACATAAGCGTATTTTTTGCTTGTTCTATTATAATAACGTAATTGTGAAATAGAGGGGGTTGATAAGAAGTAGAGAAACTCTTCTGGGGGTCGACGGTCAAAAAAGTGTGGGGACCCCTGTTCTAGACGATTCAAGTAAATTTATGTTCATTTGGTTTTCTTTCTTTCTTTAAATATTTCCAAATATCTTGCTCTGTTTTAATATTTTTAATAATTTCTTCCTCTCTTTTCTTGGCCTCTTCTTTTTTCCGTGTACATACGTCTTTATATTCTTTTCGTTTTATGCTGTATTCGTTCTTTGAAATATGTCCCTTGTGGAGGTACCTTAAGTTTTTTCTCAATTGTTTTTTGAGCTTACGACACTCTCTGTCGAACCAAATATTTCTGGTACAGTTATCTCTTGTTATTATTTTCTTTTTAGTAACGGATTCTTTTATTTTATCTATTAGTTCTTCAATATTCTTTAGTTCCTCATCGGCCACACAATCTTGTAAGTTTTCCTTGTATTTATTAATGGCTTCCTGTGACCAGTCCGTAATGTATTTTATTTTTGTTTGCTGTCTCCTGTCCGTCTTTCCATCTATGGTTTCCCATATGGGCGAATGATCTGATTCTGTTTTGAACCCCACTTCAAACTTACTTGTTTTTGTTATTGCCTTTTGGTTCGTGATAATATAGTCGATAACAGACTGTCCTTGGGGTCCATTATACGTAAATTCTCCCTCAATGTCTCCTTCGAAGTTGCCATTCAATACGTTCCATCCTTTTTCTTCTAACATCTCAAGCATTATTTTACCTTGACGATTAATTACTTTGTCTTTAGATCTTCTAGGGATCAGGTTTCCTTCTTCGTCACTAATTATTCCTCCCTCTTCACCTACCTAGCGTTAAAATCTCCACCAATTATTAAGTTCTCTTCCCTTGTATCTTTTATTCTGTGACTTATAAGTAAATTTATGTTTATTGATAGAATAAAATAATTGTGCGCCAATGTACTGTGGCGACAATAAGCAAGCGGTTGATCGTGGTTTCGCAGGTGATACTGTGCCGGGAAATGCTCTCAATCCAAACCCGGATAGCGATTCGGGGGTTCCCGAGGGCGCAGTATTCCGCACAGCAATGGCCGGAATTTTATTTGCTCGTATGCCGTGCCCGGAATTGCGGTGTACTTTGCAATGCAGATTAAAAGCAAAGGATCAAATCGACAATACCGAAAACGGTCGGCTTTTCACTCACTCACACATGAATACACTGATATGAACACTAACAATAACCAATATTACATAGACGTACTTTTACCGTTTACACAGTGGCACAATAGGGGATACGCATAGAATTTATATTTTCTTAAAAGTGTCTTGCGATTATTATTCATATATTTATGTTTAGTTTTTTAATTTGTAAAAATTATATTCTTAAATATATATTTTTGTTTATATATTATTATTCAGAATTACTGGAACATACGCGACACTGAGACTTCAAAAACTTCTTGGATATTTGAGACGCCAGCAGTTACAAACTATTATTTGACGCACGCCTCTGTGTTCAGGTTTTATAAATATTCTAGAATGTTCGTGCGGGCCGTAAAGGGACCCACTGAGATACCAACATCCCGATTGGTTGCGAGTCTCTGTCAAAGCCGAAAATTCAATTCCGAATTTAAATAAAGATTTTCTATTCAATTTAAATGGATATTGGTTTGTTACATGTTTAAATTTCTCTCAGATTATTTTGAAAATAGTCAAATATTTTTACAAACTCCAGGAGTAAAGCAGGAAAGTAAACAAGAAAGCAAATTGTTATTATTATTGAGTAATTTGTACTTTATCAGAATAGCTGAAAAACATTCCTCTGTCCCAGATATACATATACAAATTTTACGTACAGTACACTACAGAATATTGAGATTATATTTTAAAACAGAACTGTTATTTGAACAAAGTGTTCCTTAAATAATTAACTACCAATAATAATAATTATTAACCACAACCAACGGCACTACCTTCTCGTGATTATTCCTACGATTATTTGTATTTAATAGTCCAAATTGATTCCTGAACACCAGTTAAAAATCCAAATAAATTAACTACTATGGAATTTAAGCAAGTCACACGACCTGGAAATGAAATATAACCTTAGCTTTAATTAAGCCACAAAAGAAAATTGGAATTTATTTAACTGTGGACATTTCTAGAATTGGAGTTGCAAGTTAATCCGAACGCAAGTAGTGACAAGAACCAACAAGTTAATGTTTCGTAAAAATCAACCGTTATGTAGGTTCATCTCAGACAGTATCAGCTTTAGTATATTTTTTACTTTCTACGGTTGAAATAAGAGTTTTAATCAGTACATTGCGACAAAATACAACGAATAATGTTGTTTATTCAGTCACATTACCTTACATAAGAGAAAATTAATTTCGTCTGAACATTGATAGGGAACTTAAAGCCCTATTAAGACATCCAAATTAAGATCTAATCTATTTTTAAAATATATTTAAATATTTTAATATTTTTAAGACACACCAGCGTTAATTTACACGATCGAGGTGTGAAAAAGTCTTGTAATTTTTATCTACAAAACAATATTTTTCTTCATCAATTTTTATATTGTCCCCTTCAAAATACTCCCCATCAACTGTAATGCACTTATGCCACTGTTTTTTTTTTCAGTCTTCAAAACACTTCTGAAACGCAAATTTTGGTATAGCGTTCAGCTCCTTCAGCGATTTTGATTTTATTTCTTCAGTGGTCATAACTAGAGATGGGAATTTCGGCTCAGTTTGCGGAACCGGATCAGTGGAGGTCGTTCAGTTTGCTGAGCCGGCTCATTGATCCGGCTCAGTGATCCGGCTAAGTAAACATGTTTCCGAGACACAGGTCGGTCGTTCGTTCGTAGGTAGAACGTCGCTTAGCCCCAGCTCTTGCATTACATGAACTGTAAACATGTTCCCGAGACACAGGTCGGTCAGTTGTCGGTCGTTCGTTAAATACGGTTGGTTTGCAATATGTAGGTAGGTAAAACGTCGTTCAGCTGGCTCTTGCATTATATGAACAAGTTAAATTAAAAAAAATCTATAGAAGTGAATTATCTAACATTTTTGAAAGAAACAATTCACTTTATGTAGTTACTGTATTTTAAACCAGATGTGTTAAGTTTATGGCGATGTTTATTGCCCTTATAAATCGGACATCTGGGATTTAGGCAATATTTTTAATATTTTTATATATGGTTGTAAGAAAATACAGACTATGCCTATTAGTTTCAAATAAACTGCCCTACAAATTAATGACAAAATACACTTTATGATAATACATTACAAGCTGAGTTCTTGCGAAGTTCAACATGACATCGATCCAGATCCGGATCACTCCGGTCACTGCTCACAAACGCCTGACCAATCGTATCCTTGAAACTATATAGTGAGCCGTGAGCCGGCTCATTTCAATTTGGTGAACCGTGTCACTTCGGTCAGTGTACTGAGCCGGTTAGTTCATGAACGACTCATCTCTAGTCATAACACGTTGTCCTTTCATTGTTCTTTTCATCTTTGGGAGAGAAAAAGTCCTATGGGACCATACCTGGTGAATATGGTGATTGCGGTATCATTACTATTTTGGACAGAAAATCTCGAACAAGCAATGAAGTATGAGCTGGTGCGTTATCATGGTACTTCCATGAAAAATTAATTAAATTAAGAATTGTCCTTCCATAAATCTTGCGGTTTTCTACGAATTGCTTCACGCAGGCAAAGCAACAAGCTCAAATAGTATTCTTTAGTAACTGTAACACCTTGTGGTAAAATTTCATGGTACACAATACCTCGATAATCGAAAAAAACAGTGAGAGCTTTTTTGTGTCTTGGTTTATTTGGAAGCTTTCATTGAGATGATTTAGCCCTAGTTTCGATGTCATAACCGTACACGCACGTCTCATCACCCATTATGATAATAGCTATTGACATCATCTATCATTTCCTGAGCAACTTTTTCGCAACATTTCTTCGCATAAACTATACGATATACCAACTTTTTCAGCAACCTTTCTAATTGTAATTCGACGATTATCAAGAATATTTTTCTAATTCTTCCACGTTTTTTTCCGGTGATTGAAGTGCTAGGTCCCCCAACTCTATCATCATCTTCAACTGATTCACGGCCATCTTGAAAACGTTTATACCATTTGTAAATCACTCGTTCATTCATACTCGACTCATCAAATGATTTCTGCAACATTTGCACTACTTTACATATGCAGAGGTTTTTATCAAATTAGTGAAACAGAATTTTAAAAATATATTTATTTTACTTAATATTCAACATTGTTATGTAAGTCGGCTTTCAATATTTAGTCTTCAGTCAATACTCCACTTGAGAGAAAGACGGATCCACTATTGGTCTTTCTTGGCATCGCTTTCTTGTAGATTAGAATTCTCTTCAGATGTATTTTTCCAAAGAAAGTCATCTGAAAAAATACAAATATGACATATATATGTATATATAAAGTCATTAAATGTCTGGGCAGTTGAGTGTTTTTCCCACGATAACTGGCTAGTGATGTCATTATATATGCACAAAGTAATGACTACAAACCAATAGAAATACGAGTTGTAGTTGGTTCTACATCCATTGCTAAGCAACGAAGCAACTATGAGAATTCTGATTTGTGCACATGTGACGTCGCTGGACAGTTCTCGTGGGAAGATCACTCTACCTCTGACCTTAGGAGAACAAAAAGATAATATCAATATACCTAAATCATCAAGCCAATCTGATCAATAATTTATGAAGGGCACAGTCTAAAATTCATCTCACTTCAAACCAACGGAGTGTTCGAGCTCGTTAAATAACGCAGTTTTGAGTGGTTAAAACAGTCTGAATTGTGAGGTTGCTATTTCAATTCCGCGTTGGTGATATTACAGTCGATTCCGCTTAATTGGGACACATCGGGACTAAGACATTTTGGCCCAATTAAGCGGCTGCTCCAATTAAGCGAATTTCACATAAAATTAAACAATGCATATTTTTCTTTCAATAATTTTATTTTATAAACTCTTGGACAAAACTATAAATTACATATAACCAAAAAATATAAATTTTTAAGAAAAAATAATAATAAATTCCAAAATAAAATAATAAATAGGTACATACAATTTAATTCAATGCAAAAATGCGTCAAGTGTAGTCTGTCTTTTGATTTGTAACATTTCACTTCTACAAAATCAGCACAGGTATTCAGTGCGGATGTAGGGCTCCCTTCATTTCCTTCCTGCATAAAATAACGCTGTAACACGGCCATACATTTTTGCCTCCTGGTTGAGAATATGTGTAGCATAATATGTACTGTGATCTTAAATTTATTGTCCCAATTAAGCGGAATGTTGTCCCAATTAAACATGTAAATTTACTGTTGGTTCCTTGGTTTGGTTTCTGTTCTTTGAGATTTGGCCCAAATAAGCGGCTGCCCCAATTAAGCGGTGGCCCAATTAAGCGGTGGCCCAATTAAGCGGTGGCCCAATTAAGCGGAATCGTCTGTATTCGGACGAGAATAATATGTTAACATTACTCCCATTTTCAAAATCATTCACCCCTCACCCATATGTAGGAGAACGCCCCCTGGCATCGGAAATTAATCTCGGTGCAGAAATAGGACGATGTAAATTAAATAAAATAATAATAATAATATCTCACTTCACTTAATCTGTACTTACCAAATTCTTCATTTTCTCTTTTGCTATTCTTTCTTGTATTATCTTTCACATTAGTTATAATCCAATTTTTGTAAGCAGATACACTAACGTAAGCTCCAGGAGCTCCTTCCAGTCCGCACTGTTTTCCCCAAGATACGATACCGACCACTTGGAATAAACGTAAGTCAGCCAAAGGTCCGCCCGAATCTCCTTTACAGGTATCTTTAACATCATAGTCGCTTTTTGTACCAGCACACACATACCTAGATAGAACATTTATATAACTTAGGGCTGGGGAATCTACGAGGGGCGGTTGAAAAGTAATCGGCCTAGGCAAGAGATGGCGCCACCAGTATCAAATCAATATTCTTGTAAATCCAAACCTTCATATGACTACTGTAAAATTTTCAACCAGTTGCGTCATTTAGTTTGTTTTTGAAAGTCATTGAAAGCAAAAAACTTTTGCAATTTTACAAAAATGAATAAAATCGAATATGGTGCAGTAATAAGATACTTGTTTTTGAAAAAGAAAACGAACCATGAGATCAACACCATATTGAACGTTTATGGGGACTTTGCACTTTCGATTTCAACAATTAAATATTGGACAGCTGAATTTAAACGCGGTCGTAAGAGAATTTTTCATGATGAACGTCTAGGCCATCTGTAAGGGAGGTAATTTTGGTATTATTTCATAAAAATAATTTCATAAATAAATTCATTATAATCATTCAATTAGAGTAAAATATTTAAAATGTTAAATGATAAAAAATAATCTATTTCTCAGAAAGGGCATTCAAGATAAGGGTAGACTTGAGACTTTGTAAATGTAACATGAAAAGTGAATCGTAAATTGTTGTGTCAAAAATAAATGTCGACCATAAGCACATAAATAATAATTTTTTTGTCTAAAATATAATTATTATGGTTGGGTTATTTTCTAATGGGATACTTATCTGAGTTATCACCAATAAATTGTGAATTTTAAGATATTACAAGACGGACAGTCAAGAGGGTGTGAAAAGATATTTCACAGTTGGGCGGTGTAAGCTTTTTAGGGTGGTTCTCTTTTTATGGGTAGTTGATTTTAAACCGTCATAACGTTAAGTCGTGTTTAAAGAAGTGGAGTCTAAAGAGTGAAGAAGTTAAGTCGTGTTTTAAGTAGAGTGAGATTTTGTTAATCATGGATTAGAGTCATTTAGTGTTGTCGGTCAAGTCGAAGAAATTCCGTATTTGTGTTAATGTAGTGGTTAAATTAGTGTTTGGTGTAAAGTGTGTACGAATGTGTGTCTCATTTGGATTTAGCTGTATCGACGTAATTGTAAGTCTAGTGTAATCATGTAAATATTTAAACCGTAATCGTAATTAAAGTAGGTTAGTTAAAATGTTGAGTTTAATTAATCAAACCCTTAAATCCTTCCAAGAATCATAGCAACCAGCTAACGGACCATAAGGGGGGGGTCCAGACTTGATCCGCTCCGATCCGATGAGTATCAAGGTTGGATATTCATAATGTGAGGGAGACCTAGTGTTTGAGGGATGAGAGTAAGTACAAATGAAGTAAATAAATCAGCCAACCGTGACATTTTCATATTTATATCATAGCCTCCTCACACATCCAAAAGAGGCCACCACGCCAGAAATGGTCGATAAATGTATGGAATGATAATATCGACGAGTGACTAAGCGCGAGATAGTTGAGGCTACGGGCATCTCAACCAAATGACTGCTCAACATTTTGCATTAATATTTGGAAATGAGGAAGCTCTATGCCAGATGGGTGCCCCATTTGATCTCAGTCGATAACAAACGCGATCGTCTTACCATTTTGAAGGAATATTTGGTGATGTTCAATCGCGGTAAGAAGGACTTGCCCCGTAGATGAAATATGGATCCATCACAACACACCAGAGACAAAGGAACACTGGACTGCTCCTGGCAAAACGAAGCTGAAAAAGACCAAGGTGGGTCTGTTGGCCAATAAAGTCATGGCTACAGTTTTTTGGGATGCTCACGGTATCATTCACATCGACAACCTGGAAAAGGGCAAAATGATTACGGGTGTATATTATGCAAAGCTGTTGGATCGATTCGATGCCGATTTGAAGCGAAAGTTGCCTAAGAAAAAAGTGCAGTTCCACCAGAACAACGTACCGATCCACAAGTGCGCAGTCGCAATGGCAAAACTTCATGATTGGCGCTACGAATTGGTTCCTCATCTACCATATTCGCCAGACTTGCCCCTCTGCGATTATTATTTAGGACTTATTATTATATTATTATTTAGGACCTATTTCCAGACTTGAAGAAACGACTCGGTGGTAAGAGATTTGGGTCGAATGCGGAGGTCATCGCTGAAAAAGATGCCTATTTTGAGGACTTCGACAAATCGTATTATTCGGAGAGCTTCGAAAAATGGAGAATCGTTGGACGAAGTGTATAGTTTTTAAAGAAGACTATGTTGAGAAATAAATTGAGTTTTGCCGAAAAAGAAATGTTTTCTTGCCTAGACCGGTTACTTTTCAACCATCCCCTCGTACGAGAGTCTAAACATGACGCTCACTAATTTGCTTATATTGCCGAAGGTTTAGAAACAGAGAATTTCTGCCCTTAAGAGTCACTTAGTCCTTGGAAACCAATTATTATTTATTTATTATTACCTGGAAGATAATCTCCGGTTGAACTTGTAGAAGAAATTGTGGCAACGTTTTGTCTCCCAAAGGTATAATGTTGCTGCACGAAGTTTTCGTGGATAAAAAGGTTCCACTTTATTTTGGTCTCCTGCAACTGTATTGCCCCATCCAATTATAACCACTGGATCTCCAGGTTGAGTCATTCCATTACTTAAGTTAATTCTTTTTATTGTCTTAAGCTTTGTTGGAAATATAGGCCAAATCTGGAAAATACAAAATAATATTGATATTGATGGGAATTTTTAAATATAACAGGGTTTTATGGGTGTCTAATAGAGGTGGGAAATGCGAATCTTTTTAAAGATTTTTTTTTGTTTAGCAAATAACTCATTTTAATCATTATAAAGTCAGCCCAAATTACAAAAATAAAAATTTCATTTAGTTCCGCTTAAACGTTTGGAATATCCTATATTTTTCGACAAAAGTATTAGACTCAAAGAACTTTACCTTCACAACAGCAACGTCATCATTCTCTGGTGTTATAAAACTAGGATGTTTTATAATTAAATCGGGTTTTGTAACAAATCCTCCTCTCATCACAAAATGAGAACCAGCACGTATGTTAGACAGAAGACATCCACTTATACTGAAAAGTATAAAGATATATATATATATATATATATATATATATATATATATATATATATATATATACAGTATTGGCCATAAAGATAGGTAGGCCAACTTTTGATAATCCTCTTTCATTTTTATTCTATTCAATATTTTTAAAATTGAAAAATTGAAATGCTGAGTAAAATACATTTTGACTGGTTATGGGAGAGACAAAATATCACTGATACCGAAAATAATTTGGAAAACCTTCTGCAGTGCTACAAAAATTATTTAGAAGAAAATGACAAAAATAGGATAATTTTATCATCCTATTCCACATTATATAAAAACATTGCACTTTCTGATCAGAATAATTATTTGTTGTACAACTGTCATTTTAAATTCAAGAAACTGGTAAATCAGCTACGAACAGGAAGCACTAGAAGTTCGAGCTTATACCATAATAGCTTTAGTCACCATTTCAATGACATTGAGCCCTGCCCCGTATGCAGCTCCGGCGAAAACAACTCAACCAGTCATTTTATGTTCAGATGCGCTCACTTCATGAAGCCTAGAAATACCTACCTACAGAAATATATAATAAGGGACAGAACTGATCTGGTGGACATACAAATATTAAATAAGTACCTAGTATCTAGTACAAAATAAAGCTAATGTGCTATACATGTTTTTTCTTTGAGAAAATTGATGTAATAATTTATAAGTACTTATTTATCTATTTATTTATGCATTTATTTATTTATTTATTTATGTATTTATTTATTTATATATTTTTTATGTTACTAAGTGGGAGAGCACAAATGTGAGTAAATCGATGCACTGGTTTATGAGTATTTATTTATCTATTTATTTATTTATTCATTTATTTATTTATATATATTTTATGTTACTTTTAAATAAAAATTATGAAACATGGTGTACCTCTGTCTCTAACTATTATATTATATAAACAAAAAATGTTAATTAAACTCAATCTCTTTTGTATGGATATATGTCCGAACACAAATAAATATTATTATTATTATTATTATTATTATTATTAAAATTGAAAAATTTAATTCTTACCTCTAACAATCCTCTACATATATTATAGTAAAAAATTTAATTTTAATAGTAAATTCTATTTTTTTTTCATAGTATTTATTATTTTTACCTGGACATAAAGATAGCAACTAATCTTAAAAAAAACTTTTTTTTTATTAATTAAGAAAATGAATTATTATTAACAGATCATTTTTAATATTTTGTATAGTAACCACCAGTATTTATAACTTCCCGACATTTTTTCGGCATTGATTATAATAATTTCGTGACCATTTCATTATAAATATTTGACCAGGCACCCTGCAAAGCTTTAAATAAATCTGCAATATTTGAATGCGTTTTGTATCTAATCTTTCTGTCGAAAATCTCCCAAAGGTTTTCTATTGGATTTAAATCGGGCAGTGACGGCCAAGTCATTACGTTAATTTTTGAATCCTCGAACAATTTTTTGACTAGCTTCGAAGAATGTTTTGGGTCATTATCATGCCGAAAAATATGTTTTAAAGGCATGAACTCATCAGAATAAGGTTCCATAACATTCTGAAGGATGTTTTTATATTTAAATCGATCCATTATTCCTTCAATGTGGTATAGAGGACCCATACCATATCCCGAGAAACAGCCCCATACCATCACACCACCTCTGCCATGTTGAACTGTTGGCAAGGTGTATTTTTGAACTAATCTTTGTATTAACAGGCCTCCTAACGTAACTTACACCATCACTTTTATACAAATTAAACTTAGATTCATCACTAAAAATAACTTTTTTCCATTGATCTACAGTCCAGTCAATATGATTTTTAGCAAATTCTAAACGGGCCTTCACATTCTTTTTGGATAGAAGTGGTTTTTTAGCGGGACGGCGACTAAAAAAACCCTCACTAACTAATCTTCTGCGAATAGTTCTTGTTGAGATGTTTTGTTGATCCATTTGTGGCAAAAGGCCCAAAATTTTCTCCGATGACAGAAAGGGTTTATTGGCAGATAAATAAATATTTCTTTTATCAGTTCGTTTTGTAGTTTTTCGTGGCCGTCCTGGAATTTTTGAAACTTCAGGCGTACCTTCTTTTCGAAATCGTTTTATAATTTCGCGACACAGTAGATTTATGCTTTTAAATTTAGTAAAATCCCATTTTGCAGCAGGCCATCTTTAAAACCAGAAATTATTAAGTTTCTAATTTCACTTGAAACAGTTTTACTACGACCCATGATTGACAAATATAAACTGAAATATTACTTGTGCACAACATATTATTTATGGATAAAACCTGCATATAACAAGAAAATTCGAGTAGTTGCAATATTTTTGTCCAAGCAAAAATGTAGAAATAATTTAGTATTAATCTGTAAGTCAGTTTATTTGACTATTGATTGATGTAACAGGCAAAATATGATTAAATTATAGAACTAAGAGTATTTATTTTCCAATATTATTATTCAAAGAAAAATTGAAAAATGTTAAAAGTTGCAATCTTTATGGCCAATACTGTATATATAGTGGCTATTGTTTATAACGACATCGGATATTACGACGAAATTAATATAACGACGAAAAATGGCTTGAAATTTGGGTCAAATTATCTTTAATAACTACGTACCACCACTGCCTAACGCGAAAACGCCGGAGAAGTACCGAATAGCCTTGGGGAATTTCCGAGTTATGAAAAGGCAAGGCGAAACACAACAGTCAAACAATTATGCGCGCATGCGCATAATCTTTTTTTTTCTTCTTCATAATCAAATTTTATTCAAGGTTATTATAGTCATAGTATTCTGCTAGGAGGCACGTAAAATTCGGTGACGTCTCGCCATTAAATAATCACTCTGTATTTATTAAAAAATGTTCATCGAGACGTTTCGATTGGTAATCCAATCATCCTCAGTCCAATATCATTGTCAAAAGTGTAAAATAATGTATTTCCACATTAAAATGTTTGGAACGAAATGTTCCAAATTAATATAACATAATAGTATAACATAAGAATGTTATTTAATAACCATATTAATTTCGTCAAGAACTTTCCTTCGAGTATATATATATATATATATATATTTATTTATTTATTTAGTGTTGACATTACTCACCTCCGTGTAACACAGTGGGCAGCTGTCAAAACCCATCTGCTTGTTATGATAGTACCACCGCAGTACTGCATCTTTCTGTATCTGTATGTGAATCCTTCAAGAGCTACCTGAAACACCATTTTCAATTGTGCTAAAACATATTAATCTTATAAATCTTCATTATCATTGGCGCGACAGCCCGAGGTGAGCCTACACCAGGTTTCATAACCATGGTTTCAATCTATTTACATTCAGGAATAATATGGTCAGTATTACGTCCATTTTTTAGCGTACACAGAAAGGCACCTACAGTTTATAGCCGGTTGAGAACGGCTAAGCAGAACCTGTAATTTGTATAAATATTATTATACAAATTATTTGACATAAGTAGGAATTAAACTCACGTCCGTGACCTTGTTTGGCAGACCAGCAGCAGGTACAAACGATTTATAGTTTACAGCTACAGGCTTGCTTATCTTATAAATCTTATTCTGTCATAAACTGTCATAAGTCATTAACAGGGAGCGGAATTATTTTGGTCGACTGTAATCAGAATAAAGAAAGTGGGACTTTTTCGGTACTACCATTTAACAACGAACTTGTAGTTACGTAAAATTTTCTCACCATAAAAGGATATGATGTAATTGTTGTCTGTTCTCCTCCTATAATACGTCGATTAGAATTTGCTCTAAAATTCTTAATTCTATACTTGTCTGCAAATAAAGATATTAATTAGTTAAATTAATGGATAAGCATAATATGACAATCGAAAGAAAAAGTAGGAGAGAATTACCAAAATCGAAACACTTAACCGGTTCGCTACCACTGTACCATGAATATATACTAAAAAAATTGATGTGAAGTGTGAATTTTCACACATTTCAGGGTTTCGCAGGTATTTATTAACTATGTGATTATTTGGGATGCCAAAACAAATTTTATGTCAAAATATTTTTTTATGAATTTTAATTCGAATGCCTAATACCATTATTTAAGTTTCTAAATATGTGCAGTATTTTTTTTTATATAGCAAGGTTCATTAAGATTTTGAAAATTGCGCTTATGGCTTCCATTGGTTGCTTAAATCATAAGCCTCGCCCTCTGATACGTTCAAATATAGAATTAAATTATAATTTCAAAACTTCCCACTGGTTATTAAATTTACGCTTTTAAAAATTAAATGCAACATGTACCAAAATATAACTAGAATTTTGACAAAATAATTTAAACAAAATAAAAATGCAAAAAAAAACTGAAAAAATAAAAATTGACGAGATTCGAACACAGTTTATTACAGTAGTTTCAACTCACTAAGCCATAATGCTACCACTGTGCTATACAGATCACTCGTTTAGTATGTTAAATAGCGGATTAAATATATTACATATTTTACTTAAAAACACAAAAAATGCGTTATTTTCCGAAAACATAATCTGATCAAAAATTCCTGTTGTACAATTCCGGTTCACACCAATGTACATTACACAGAATTTTTTCAGATTTTTAGTTTCAACCATCTGGGCTACAGGGTGTGGGACATTTTTTTTGCACAATTTTGGCAAAAATCGCCTCAAAATAATTTATTTTGCAAAAATAAAATTTTGATCGTTAATCCACGTACCAAGGGCTTTCATTTGATACCCTACACAGAATTGTAAAAAAATATATTTTTTTTCGATGAACATATATTTGTTTATATTTTTAGGGGGATATGTTTTTTAGATGTTTTAGTATTTTTCCTATGTGCGGGTCAAAGAGTTGTATAAGCATGCCAAATTTCAACTCTCTAGGTTTAGCCGTTTGGCTACAATTTTTACCGAACAGACAGACAGACAGACTGACGACAAAATGACGGTGTAAGGGTTTTTTGGTCATACCTACAAAATCCTAAAAAAAGCAAATACACTCATTGAATGCTACTTAACAAACAGATCGCAATTCGTATCAAATAATAGTGTTTCTTCATAACTTATATTTCTATTAAATACAGGGAAACTATTATTGGTCCTATTAAGCAGTGTTTCCCAACCGCCGGTCCACGAGATGTTTTAGTGAGAAGTAATTTTTACAATATAACATGTCAGTACATATTCATGCAATGACAATTTCAGTTAAAAGTAGTTCTGTAGTTAGTTCATAGGTGGTGTTCACTATCAAAATTCCAATCAAGAGATTCTATGTAGTGGAATAATCATACGTGGTATCACCTCATTGCATTTCATTATCTTACTTTCCCCTACCGTGAAATTTTTGTTCAATACGTACCTTGTCTTCTTGTTAGATTGATAAAATTATTATATCTACCGTCGACGGCTTGATTGAAATAAACTAAGATGTTAACTATTAATATAAAACTGATGAACATATTGAATTGGACTAATAGTGATCTTTAGAGGCTGTAAAGAAAAATAAATTATACCTTGCAATACGTATTAAACAAAAATGTAAAAATGGCAAATTAAGATCGTAATGTAGCCAACCCAACCAACCAGTGGCGGCGCTAGCTCTTAAAATCTGGGGGGGGGGCTCAAAAAAAATGGAGTAAAATATGAGGGGTTGGCAGGAAATATTTTTTTATCGTTTACATATGAAAATACAAGTGATGACCTAAACAAAAAAGATCCTCACTTCTAAAATATATTTTTTCCAAGCAATTCTAGGGGGGCCAACTGGGGGCCAGAGCAACTTCAGGGGGGCCTGCCCCCCCCCAACCCACCGCTAGCACCTCCACTGCAACCAACTCAACTCAGTAGCACGCCTGTGTATTTGTAGTGTCTGTGTGTGTATACACGATAACTCAAGAACGGTTTAACTTGGAGAGTTCGTTCTGGACCTAAAAAATTCTCCTATTAATTGGGAAGACATATTGTTTTTTCTGAAGATCCAAAACTTGAAACAGAAGTTATAAAACTTTTAAAAAATCGTAACGGGTAAACCAAGTCTTGAAAAAAAATTTGTTCAATTATAATTTGATGTATCTTTGAAGATTTACCTATTTTTTTTATGGTCGGGCAAGTCTATCGTAGGTCCCCCTTCACCACTGGTTTGTTTTTGAGATATCAAAGAGGAATAAAATGGTGACTATCTGACAGATAAGGTTATATGAGACTTTCTGTGCTGAATAAATTTCTTTCCGTCTTTCAATACAAATTTATCTATCGAATGGTTTTATAACGGATAATGAGACGTATTGAATTCACTGATTGGTAATGACATTTATACAGCAGATGAAGTTCCAGATAACCTTATCTGTCAGATAGTTACCTAGAGCTAATCTGAAGGTGTAAAGACCGGGTCTTATAGTAGTGAAATACTTATAAAAAAAATAACATATTGTTAATAGTGAGAAATAAGTTTACGAAATTGAAAAAAATATGTATACTTCAATACAATTTGAAACAACAAAACTGAAGCACTTAAACCATTCAATGATTGCCATTATGCAATATCATTTTCTATATGCAAACTATTTCATTTTAATTGGCAAGAAGTTGATAAGAATTTTTAATCATTTCTAAAATGAATGTTTGTTTATTGCTATATTACTAATTAATACGAAATAGATAAGAAAAAATCTTATTTTCTTTTGCGATTTCAGCAGAATGGACATTTCTTCTTCTTTCATCATAACATCTTAGCAGATAAAATGTGATTTGTGCCAACACTGTGTCGGCATTCTGGTGGTCTGTCTATTCGATTCTATTTATTTTAAATTTTTCATTATTTTTGTAGATATTTTAATTTTTCAAACTTACTATTGTAAATAATAAATTATAATAAATCAAATTCATTAATTTCAAACCCTCTTACTTAACGTGTGTAAACTTTCACCTTTATGAACTTAAGTGAATAGCTAAGATCCAGACTAATTACAAGATGCCTGATCGGTCGGTTGGTAAGTACTAACACATATCATTTAATGCACATATCGTCATGACAAACCCTGGATAACACTCACGCCTAGTCCCCGAACTCCTTTAGTCAGGAATCTCATTTCAGTTTGAGATTAAACTTTATATAATATCACAGGCTCGTTACCTAGTTGATAATAAATGGTACGATATCAAAGTAACGTATCAGGGCTCGTTACAGCAGTTTTGATTTTTGCTGTCGAATCCAACTCCGACTGCACAGCTGTACATAAAACTATCAAAACAAATGTATAATGGAAATTATAAGGTTTTTAACGAACAAATGAAACAAAAAATTTCAAAAATATATTTATTTGACTTAATATTCAACATTGTTATTTAGGTAGGTTTTGCAATATTTAGTAATCGATTAATCGTCTACTCGACAGAAGGACGGATCCACTATTGGTCATAAATTTCATCATTTTCTTCTAGACTGGACGTCTCTTCGGATCAATTTCCCATATAAATGTCATCTTTAAAATGAAAAAGTTGAAGTATAACATACTCAGAGACGTTATATAATATAAAATCAGCATGCTTTATGCCTTATACCCTTTTCACACTAGATGTTTAATATCCGATGTTGAAGTGAAGGTGTCTTTAAATGCTAGTGTTAAAGCGCGTGACCTCAACTAAACTCAAGCTAACTTAAACACGAAGATCTGGTAAGATAGTACACATTGCCAACATAGTTTCTAATATAAAAAAATACTGTTTGAATTTATGCTGTCAACATATTATATTATCATAAACAAGAATGCGGACACCGTTATTTTGGACGTTTGCCATTGCTGATAGTAGTAGGCTAGAATAGTACAATTAATGAGTATTAGTATCAAAGAGATATAATACTTCATGAGTATATAAAAAATAAATTCGGACGTTTCGGAAACTGCTCAACAATCTGTTTCCGTTTTCAGCGATCACGAGAAGTGATTGCTGAATTAATTTCCCAATAAATCCTGATGGTTCACCCTGTTCATCACTAACATCTCCAAGATTGACAGGAAATTTGTTAAAATGAAGTTTCACGCTCATGTTGCACTCCAGATGAAGATAATTATCAATCAAATTTTCAACGACCTCCACATAGTTTTCGGCTTTTTTATTCCCAAGAAAATTTTTGATGAGCACCACGAAAGACTGCCGTGCATTCTTCTCCATATCATCGATATATACAGTGAAATGTGGATCATTCACTAATTTTCTAATTTGTGTCAGCTTTTAGCTTCTCATTACTTGAGACTAATGTTTCAGATATATATTTGAAATAGTCACCATCTTTGTTTAAAGCAACAAACTGCTTCATTAGACCCAGTTTAATATGAAGAGGGGGGAAAATGATTTTTGTTCGCTCCTTCAAAGGTTCGTGTACAAGTACCTTCATGTAAGGCATTCCTACGAAATATATTGGACAACAAGAACAAAGTTGAAATTAAAGTAGACATATATCAGAACGTGAAAAGATGAAAAAAAGATCAAAATACGATAGAACAAAAATTTGACGTGATGGGCAGAAACTATTAACATTTTTGAAATCAGCACCCCAAAATTAATTAAAAACAAGTATCAGATCTAAGTCAGCAAAAAAAAGTTTAAATTCGTTGACCAGTGTAATCAAAGACTACCTACCATCTTCTTCGTTTTCTGTTTCGTTATTCCTTCTTGTATTATCCTGTATATTAGTTGCAATCCATTCTTTGTAGGCAACTATACTAGTGTAAGCCCCAGGATATCCACGCATTCCGCATTGCACACCCCAAGATACGATACCAATTACTCGTTTTACGTCGTTAGAAATAAAAGCAATAGGTCCACCTGAATCTCCTACACAAGCGTCTGTAATATGATTTCCTCTTGAACCAGCACATATATATCTGGAAAGGAAATTTATGTACATTATTTTTCAAAAACTTGATGTGAAGTGTGAATTATCACACATTTCAGGGTTTTGTAGGTACATATTTAGTAAGTGTGTGACCCAGTTGCACAGTTACTTAAGTATGAGTTTTAAACCTTAAACCTCAGTTTAAACCAAATACGAGGGCTACCTTTTAAATTTTTACAAAAATTAAGAAAGAGAAAAATTTTTTTTTTGGAGCAAACTGTTTTATTGCTTATAAATATTCGCCTTTAAGATTTATCCACTTTTGCCTGCGTTCAAACCAATTCTTGAAACATTTTTTCCACTCTCTAAAAATATCTCTGAACCCTTAGTACAAGCCGATATAGATCCACTAAGCTCATCAGAAAATGATCCTGATTTTGAAGATGTATTTTTGTATTTTTGTATTTGTATTTGAACGAAATGAATATTACATCGATTATACAAATGTATGTAACACATTTCATATAACATTGATACATTTAAGGTAAATTATAAAATAGACTTAACAATAAATAAAATGTATGCATACATATAATAATATAAAAAAATAAAAAAGTTAGAATAATAATATAAATGTAATTCTTCAGTAAGTACACATGATAAAAATGCTGTCATAAAAGATACTTGTGGTGACAATAAGTATCTTGTGGTGACAATAATGAAATCATAAACAAGAAATTTAAAAAAGAATTGTAAAATAAAATAAAAATTTAAATAAAAAATAAACTGACGTAGACAAGAGAAGAAGAAAATTACTACATAAATTAATGTATGATAAAGATAAATATATTAAAAATAAATAACAAAAAGTAAAAGAAATAAAAACTTAAATAAAAAAAATTAAAAAAACTGATGTAGACAAATTACTAAATAAATTAATATATGATGAAGATAAATATAATAAAAATAAATAACAAAAAGTAAAATAAAATAAAAATTTAAATAAACAAATTAAAAAAACTGATGTAGACAAATTACTAAATAAATTAATATATGATGAAGATAAATATAATAAAACTAAATAACAAAAAGTAAAATAAAATAATAATTTAAATAAAAAAAATTTGAAAAAAACTGATGTAGACAAATTACTAATTAAATTAATATATGATAAAGATAAATATATTAAAATAAATAACAAAATGTAAAATAAAATAAAAATTTAAATAAAAAACTGATGTAGACAAATTACTAAATAAATTAATATATGATAAAGATAAATATATTAAAAATAAATAAATAAATAAATAAAATAAAACATACTAATAAAAATAATAGATAATAATAATAATAACAATAAAACAAATAAAATAATACTGTACCAGAATAAAAGTTCAATAATACACATTAAGAAAAGTAAATGGAATAATAAACTCCAGATCTCAAAAAATTTCAAGTAAAAGAAAGTAAATAAATAAATAAATAAATAAATAAATAAATAAATAGGAAGATAAATAATTAGTAAATAAATAAATGAACTAATAAAAAATAAATAAAAGGAAAAAAAAGAGAGTTATGCAAAGGAGAAATATATTATCACAGTTTAAACGTTTGAAATTATAGAATATATATATGTATCCAACGAACCAACATGTTTTTCACAAAACGAATTAAATGATCTTGTAAGAGATTTGAATCTCTCTAAACAAGCTTCAGAATTGTTGGCATCAAGACTGAAAGAAAAAATTTGCTTTCTCAAGGTACTAAAGCTACTTTTTATAGTGAAAGAGAAATATAATTACATTATTTTTTTTATAATAGAGTTATTTTTCTGAAGAAGACAATATTGCTTTTTGTTTATTTATTTAGATATTAAAAACTTGTTGATAATAATGGCATTGAAACAATATGAACCAAGTGATATGCGTTTATTCATTGACAGTTCAAAACGCAGCCTAAAATGCATTCTCTTACATAACGGAAATGAATATGCTGGGGTACCAATTGCTCACAGGACAAAGTTAAAAGAAGAATATTGTAGCATATCGTTAGTCTTAAATAAAATAAAATACAATGACCACAAGTGGCAAATTTGTGTGGATTTAAAAATGGTAAACATTCTTCTTGGTCAACAAAGTGGTTACACTAAGTTTCCCTGTTTTATATGTCTTTGGGACAGTAGAGCAAAAAACGAACATTGGGTAAGAAAACTGGCCCTTGAGAAAAAATATGACACCTGGGAAGCAAGATATTGTCAAAGAGTCACTTGTAAGTCGTCAAAAAATTATCCTGCCGCCATTACATATAAAACTGGGGATCATGAAACAGTTCGTTAAAGCTCTAGATGTAAACGGAAAGTGCTTTTTCTACATTTGTCAAAAATTTCCTCCCACTATGGAAAAGCTTAAAGCTGGTATCTTCAACGGCCCCCAAATTAGACAACTTACGAATGACACTCAATTTAAAAATTCTATGAATGAGCTTGAATTAAGGTCTTGGACAGCTTTCGTCTCTGTGATGCGAAATTTTCTCGGAAATAGAAAATCTGAAAATTATATTGAACTTGTTGAAGACCTCCTTTTCCAATTAAAAAATTTAGGGTGCAATATGAGCATAAAACTCCACTTTCTCCGTAGTCACCTGGACAGGGTGAGCGTATGCATCAAGATTTACGCGCCATGGAAGAACGCTATCAGGGTTTTTGGGATACAAATATGATGTCTGATTATTGCTGGTCCCTGATACGCCATTTTCCAAAGTCTACACATAAGAGGAGAGCTTTAAAACGAAGTTTTTTAGAATCAAATGTTTAATTTAATTTTTTAATAATTTTTTTCTTAGTAAATACATGTGTTTTTTTTATTTGAACATAGATATCTGAAACTCAAAAACCAGAGCTGATCAAAAAAATTCTAATTATATATTTGAACTTAGCAAACCATACGTAGTCAGCAACAGCAAAAATTTTCCGGGCAACTGTAAACTAGTTTTATTATTATTACCTAGGAGAAAATCGCTGGTTGATACTCCCAAAAATATCACGACACCGATCCTCGTCCCACACGTATACTGTTGCCTTATGAAATCGATTTGGATAGTTATGAGTTACAGTATCTTGGAATCCAGCTACTGTATTGCCCCATCCAGTTATTATCGCCGCAAGTCCAGGCTGTGGCTTCTCTACCGTTAAGTGCAGACTCTTTATTCTCCTATGTTTATATGGAAAGATAGGAGCTACCTGAGAAAATAAAAAATTGATGTCAAGTGTGAATTTTCCCACATTGCGGGGTTTCGCAGGTATATAATAAGTGAAGGCGGTATACTGAGTGTGTAAGACAAATTTTGCTTTGTAGTTAATCACGGCAAAATGAACGATTTTTTAAAAATAAAATATCGTCTGTGATTCTGCTTTAAAAACAAATTTTATGTTAAAATATTTTTTTGTTAATTTTATTTCGAATACCTCAATACCATTATTTAGGTTTCTAAATATGTGCAGTTTTTTTTATATATAGCAAGGTTCATTAAGATTTTGAAAATTGTGCCTATGGCTTCCATTGGTTGTTTTAAGTCATATGCTCCGCCCCTCTGGTTTCGTATACATGACACATAGAATGAAAATATAATTCCAACAATACCAACTGGTTATTAAATTAAAGCTCCTAAAAATTAAATGCAACATTTGCCAAAATATAACTAGAATTTTGACATAATAATTTAAACAAAATAAGAATGGAAAAATAAAATAAAATTGTCTCCTCTGCCCGGGAGCGAACCCTAGTTTGCTGAGTAGCAAGCGAGCAAGCTAACAATTAAACCAGGATACGTCTCTAGTATAGTGTGTTACATATCTATAACTTTTGTATATCGTCAACAAAAAAACACAAAAAATACTTTATTTTCCGAAAACATAATCTGATCAAAACTTCCTGTTGTACTATTTCGGTTCACACCAGTGTACATTACTTAGAATTTGTTCAGATTTTTAGAAAATTTTTTTTTGCACAATTTTGGCAAAAATTGCATCAAAATAATATATTTTGCAAAAATAAAATTTAGATCGTTAATCCAGGTACTAAGGGCTTTTATTTGATACCCTACTCAGTATTTAAAATATATATATATATATATATATATATATATATATATATATATAGCCTTGGCACCCAGCGCGGTGAAACCTTGCTAACGCCCAAACAATCATGCAAGTCATGAACTTGTCGTGTACCTATCCCTAGACGCACAATAATTTGACGAATAGTCATTCGCCTGTCCTCTTTCAGTAGGTCTTCGACGGCAGTAATGTTTCTTTCATTTACCGACGTGCTTGGGCGCCCACTGCGTGTATCGTCTTCTAGTGATGTTCTTCCGGTTTTAAAACGATCGATCCACCGATAAACAGTACTTTTGGATTCTGCAGACTCACCAAATACTCCTTGCAGACGCTGAATAATTTCTGATGTTTTCACACCTTCTTTCCACAAAAAGAAAATTATTGCTCTTTGAGATTTTGTTGAGTCTTCCATGGTTACAAAAACAGTGCTATGAAAACGCGTCTATATCAGTCGAACACCTAAATCAGATTGAACAATATTGCACTAGATAGTTGCATAAACATGTCAAGACTTGTCTGGCACCAATAACATTGCCTATAAGTTCTGCGTAATTTAATTATAGCACAATTCCCAGAATTTAGGAAACATCCCTCGTACATAGACTAAATAATTTTACCTTTACAATAGCAATGTCATTATCATCTTCTGCTACAAATTTAGGATGTTTTATAATAAGAGCTGGTTTTGTAAAAAATCCTCCCCTCAACGTAAATGATGAACCGGCACGTATACCAGTTAAAACGAATCCACATATACTGAAAAAAATAAAAAATGATGTGAAGTGTTAATTTTCACACGTATTCGGTTGATTTAAGTTGATTTAACAATAGGATGCACGGAGAGTGCAAAACTGATGGTTAACCCCCCATCCCATAACGCCCTCTAGGGGACACGGACTAAGTTGGAACACTCACTAAAAACTTTCTCGGATTATTTTACACCCCTGTACTAAATTTGGTGAAAATTGGTCTATCCATTTGACTGTGCATAAGGAACAGACAGACAGAAATTGTTTTTTGTATATAAGATATAGACTGTGGTCATGATAGTCGACGAGTGACAAGTGACTAAGCGTGAGATAGTTGAAGCTGTGTACATCTCAACTGAACGGGTGCTCAACATTTTGCATAAATATTTGGGAATGAAGAAGCTCTCTGCTAGATGGATGCCACATTTGCTCTCAGTCGACAAACGCGATCGTCTGACCATTTCGAAGGAATGTTTGACGATGTTTAACCGCTATAAGAAGGAGTTTTTGCGCCATTTCGTAACCGTAGACGAAACATGGATCCATCACAACACACCAGATACCAAGGAACAGTCGAAACAGCAGACTGCTCCTGGCGAATCGAAGCCGAAGAAGACCAAGGTTGGTCTGTCGGCTAATGTTTTTTCGGATGCGTACGGTATCATTCATATTGACTACTTGGAAAAGGGAAAAATGATCACGCACGTATAATATGTAGAGCTTTTGGAGGCTTTTGGACCTTACCTCCGTGTAACACAGTGGGCAGCTGTTAAAACCCATTTTCGAGTTAGGATAGTGCCAGCACAGTACGGAAGCAGATTTGAACTCTTTGTAAGCCCTTCAAGTGAAACCTGAAACATATGAATTAGAATAGATGATATCTATTTTAAAATCGATAGTAGTAACATCATCCATCGAACTATTCTGCCAAACAGTTGCTTGCTTGATACTATTTATAATCTTAACCAACGACCCGTGGCGGATGGGAGTAAGGTAAGTCAGAGAGAGAAAATGAAAGAGAAAGACACGAAATGCGTAACTAAACTTGCCCCCGTACGGAGTGGAGATTTGGGAATGGGAAATGATGGCAAGGGTACAAGAGAGCTATATGACATGAACTTTGGGGGGTAGACAGAATGACCCCAGGGTATATTGTGAGAGACAAAATGAAGAGGGAAAAGCTGAGAGGAGATGAGGAGAAAGTCAGAAGGGAAGACAATAGGAAAATACTAAGGGAATACTGGGAAAAAGAAGGAAGGAAGAACAAATAGACAAATTGTCGGCATGGGGAGAGACAAGAAAAGAATACTTTTGGAGGTGGGGAATGGACAAGATAAGCAGGGAGAAAGAGAAACGGATATAGTAAAAAAATTGAGAAGGAGCGATAAAGAAGTACAGAGAACAGACAAATCGTGGAGTATGAAAAGTTATAAGGAGATAAGAGTCAGCGAAATTCCGAGATACTTGAAGGGGAAAAGAGGAAGATCAGGGGGATGGCGAGGTTAAGGTGCGGCGACGAAAAGGGGAACAACGCATTATGTGGCCGATGTAATTTCAAGTATAACCTCCAGCCACCAGATGTATGCATATGATTTAAAAATATACAACGGTTGTGGTAACTGGTCGTTCTTACAACAGGACCTCAATGCAGTTGATAAGTGGTGTGACAATTGGTCGCTCCCTCTGAATACGTCCAAATGTTGCGTTGGCCGCAACAATCCAAATACATGTTATTACCTCGGCAACATCGCTCTGAAACACGCCGAATCTTCGGTTGACCCGGGTATTACAATCACACCTACCTTAGAATGGTCAACACACGTCATCAACGTCGTTAGAAGAGCAAATAAATCCCTCTTCATTATTAAGAAATCATTTCCAGACCTAACCCCATGCTTATTTCGCCAAATGTACCTGTCGTATGTCCGCCCACTAATGGAGTTCGCTTTCGTAGTCTGGTCCCCGTACCTTCAACGCGATATCATATTACTGGAAGGAGTCCAGAGACGCGCCACTCGTCTTCCAAGATGTCTCAGAGCTCTGTCATACGAAGAACGGCTTGAGAGGCTAAATCTGTCTTCTCTTGCAGCCCGCAGAGCTCGAGGTGACCTCATTCAGATGTACAGAGCGACAACTGGAAAGTTTTCTACGGACATGTCGACTCTGTACTCCATCAACGCCGACCAACGACTTAGAGGCCACTCTCTGAAGCTCCGCCACGACAAGTACGGAAAGCAGCTGCGACAAAACTTTCTATCTAATCGTGTGTTCGACCAATGGAACCATCAACTCCTTCAAAGCTCGAATAGCCCCCATATTGAGTTTGTAAAACTAGTTATTTTTATATTATTTTTAAATATGTACTAATACATTTGTATTTTTGTTGTACTCTTGAGCATAACAAGCATTTAGCTTCTGCTCTTTATATTGTAATAATAATAATAATAATAATAATAACTGGTATTGGGCAAAGCTAGAGGCAACATCGCACAATACGCTTAGTCAAAAACAAATCAAAGGAAGTGACGTCATTGAAATGTGTTAAACTAACTGTTGATAATATAATGGACGAAATTTGGTTTCTGCGCATGGGGGCCGTTAACATCCGCCAGTGTTTTTCTTATGTTGAACGAATTTTGCTTACCAAATAAGGATAATCTTTTATGAAACCAACACTTCCTCCTATGATACGTAATTGATTAGATCGAAAATTCTTAATTCTTGAATTGTCTGCAAGTAAAAATAGGATTGTTAAATTGATGGATGCGCATAATACGGTGTGCGAGCGGTAATTTCACAAATAAAATTTAATTTATTCGAATAAATTATTTAATTAGTTTAAAAATACCCAAATTATTAAAACATAAAAACTAATCGTAATTTGCGATAAACACCTCACAGATTAGTTGAGCTATTAGTGAACTTTTTTAGGGTTTTGTAGGTATGACTACAAAAAACTTTTATAACGTCACTCATGTGTCTGTCTGTCGGTCTGTGGGTCTGTTTGTACGGTAAAAATTGTAACTAAACTGCTGAACATAGAAAGCTGAAATTTGGTATACCTATACCATGAGTTCAAAAAGAAATTACATAAGGTTTCGTTATGGAAAAATAAAATAATGTCTACTGCAAGCTTTATATAACAATTGACTAATGTTTAGGCACAGCCTTTGTAATAATTAAAATTGGAAATTATAAATTTTTGATTTCACAGGTACAAAAAATAAACATAAAAAGCTAAAGAAGCTGTTCAAAATGACCACCGTTTTCCTGCAGACACAAATTTACTTGTCTTTTCATACTATTAAAAGCATTTATAAGAATTTGAGGAGTTATATTGGCACACTGTTCGGTAATTCTTTTTTGCAGTTCCTCGATATTGTTAATAGAGGTCTTGTATACAGTATTTTTCAAATAAGGGAATATAAGGTAATTAAAATAGTCAAGTCTGGTGATCTAGGTTGAAATTCTGCAGTTGAACTAATTATTCGATCGTCAAAAAATTCACGGTAATTGATAGCCTCTTGAGCAGTGTGGGCAGTCGCGCCATCCTGTTAGAAGTTATCTTGCTCATCCTCATGAAGCTGATTAATAAATTCACGTACAATATTCCAGTATCTCTGAGCAGTAACAGTTTCGTGGAAAAATATGGGTCCGATAATACGTCTTCGAGACACAGCAATCCAAACACCAACTTTTAGCGGGTGAAGGGGAGGATTTCGCGAAAAGTATGAGGATTTTGAGCACATTATAACCTCATATTTTGTGAATTAATATACCCCGAAAGGGTGAACCAGGCCTCGTTAGAAAAAAACGTCAAATTTAACAAATAATCATTATTTATTAAATTTTGTTGGAACCAGTGGCAATACAAAATTTGCCTATTGTGATCTGCTGGCAGCAACTCATGTAAAGCAATAATTTTGTATAAGAAAAGCTTTAAATCTTTTTTGACAATAGTATGGCAAGTTCCTAGAAACTCGGTTTTTTCCAGTTCCAATTCGTCGTTGTTTATTTCTGACTTCAAATTCGGATCTGACGCAGCTAAAATTTCATCTTTCGTCATATCCTCTTCCGTTTCGAGTTTTTCATCAATATTTAAAAATTTGCATTAATTCTTTTAGTTTCACCATATCGCCGTCGATGACGTACCTTCAACTCGTAGTTAACCACTGAATGAATGTGTTTATCTGTCGCTTTTCGCTTTGATATTTCATAACTCGGCAATTCCCCAAGGCAAATCGGTACTTTTTCGCGTTAGGCAATGGTGATACGTCGTTATGAAAGATAATTCGACCCATTTCGTCGTAATATCCGATGTCGTCATAAGCGGTAAGTCTTACGTATAAAGAGTTTTATTTCTGGCCGGGACTTTGAAATTATGTCGTTATAAACGATATCCACTGTATTATTATTTATTATTATTATATTAGCTCCTTACACTTATTAAATAGCTACAAAATCCTGAAATGTATGAAAATTCACACAAATTTTTTACATCATGTTTTACTGTAAAATTTATGTTCAGCATATTCTATACGTACCTTGTCGTCTTGTTAAATTGGAAAATATATTACGACATTCTATGGTTTGTAAGATGAAAACTAAAATATGAAATATTAATATAAAGGTGATATATATATTTGATCCGATCAGATTCATCTTGCTGTGGGTGTGAACCAAATTTGAAACAACGTTTCTGAAGCACTATTAATCACTCATTATTTCCCATTATGCAATTTCATTTTCTAATTGCAAAATATTTCATGTTAATTTTCAATTAGATGATAAGAATTTTTAATCATTTTCTAAATGAAAATATTGATATTGTTAGATTGTTAAATAACAAGAAATAGATAAGAAACAAATTACTATTTTTTTTTTGACAATCTTAGTAGGATGGTCATTTAGTCTTTGGCAAAAATCCTAGGAGTATGACGGATTAGAAGAAAGGACGAATGTTGGATCGTATGTAGAGGAGAATATTATTATTACATATACTGGATTCTTTTGCCTCACAAAAGGCTTTCGTAAATGGTTACATCATATGGGCACCTCATCAAACGAAATATTTTGGGGAGCTCTGATATATAAATATGAAAATGTCACGGTTGGCTGATTTATTTATTTCATTTGTACTTACTCTGTACATCCCTCACATTATGGGTTCCAAGACTTGCGAGCGGATCAAGTCTGGACCCCCCCCCTATTAGTCCGCTAGCTGGTTGCTATGATTCTTGGAAGGATTTAAAGGTTGTTCAATTAAACTCAACATTTTAGCTAACCTACTTTAATTACGATTACGGTTTAAATATTTACATGATTACACTAGACTTACAATTACGTCGATACAGCTAAATCCAAATGAGCCACACATTCGCACACACTAGACACACTTTACACCAAACACTACATGTTTCTAAATATTGTCTCTCCACTTTTTAGCTGGTCACTACACTAACGTTCATACGCAATTACATTGTTACTTTATTTCGACTCGCCCAAACACTCTAAATGTCTCTAACCCATGTTTCTTAAAAAAACCAACTCCAAAACATGGTCTTAACCATACGACGGCTTAAGCTGAACTCTAAACATGCCTTAACATTATGAAGGTTTACAATCTACTGCTTAAAATGCGACCACCCTAAAAATGCTTATATCCCCCAACTGTTAAATGTCATTTTACACCTCTTGATTATCTGTCTTGTACTATCTTAAAATTCACAATTTATTGGTGATAACTCAGATAAATATCCCATTAGAAAATAGCCGAATCATAATATTTATATCTCAGACAGAATTTAATTATTATTTATGTGCTTATGGTTGACGTATATTTTTAACACAATAATTTACGATTCACTTTTCATGTTACATTAACAAAAGTGTCAAGTTGGAATAATAAACAATCTACCGTTATCTTAAATGCCCTTTCTAAGAAATAGATTATTTTTGTATCGTTTAACAGATTAAATATTTTACTCTAATTAAATGATTATAATGAATTTATTTATGAAATTTTATTTATGAAATAATACCAAAATTACCTCCCTTACAATATATGAAGAATATTGAAGTCGTTCAATCGTCGTATTACCGTATTGTGGACCTACGACTGGTGGGATTTCTTCTCCAGGCTCCTCGACTTCCTGATGGGCAAACCCCCGCCTCGGAGATAGGTCCAAGCTGATTCTGGCCAAAACGGGGTGGACCGAAGACTTCCCCAACTCCATGGACAAATTGTTAACGGATTACCGATTAATCGGCCTTACCTTACCAGCCGATACCGATCGTGGCATTTCAAAGAAAAAGAGGACACTTGTAAAATCTCTACTTAAAAATAAAATAAAACAATCAGGACATTTAAAGTATTTTGTGTGTTTTATTAAAAAATTAAATCGCAATGTTATATTTGGACAACTTTTTTTAGTAAATTTAAGTTTTTTAGCATTTTTAGTAAAATTAAATGAAAAAAGGTATATTTGTCAAAAAGAAAAAATATGATTCCCTCATCAAATTAATCGTATTAATCTACTAATAAGACTGTAAACTGATGAACATAAAGTTTCACCAGTTAAAACCGGTATTAAATTTTTAATTTTTTTTCCCTACTTGAACATAAAAAAGTAATTTCTGTTTTTGTTTAAGATTTTCTAAAAATGTCGGTTCTAGTCTCGTTTTGATTTTTCTACAATCATCATTCTATTATTCGTCTTCGTTCTTATTCTTCTGAACTTGAAGATGATGACTGTATATTTTCCAAAATCCATTCTTTAAAAACATGGATACTGATATAAACACCAGGATATCCAGGTATACCGCATTCAATACCCCATGAGATGATACCAACAAGTTTTTTAGTACTAGGGTCTACTAATGGACCACCTGAATCTCCAACACACGCGTCTTTTTGTGGCCCTTTTCTGGAAGCACCAGCGCAAACGTTACTAAAAAAGACATATTTATTTAGCGTATGGATACAAATACAGGCACTTTTAACAGTTGAGAATTAGGTAGGATTTTTAAGGAACTTGCACTCAGGAACTCGATCAGTAGGCTTATCGTTATAGGGGAGCGAAGGGTAATTGCGAACAGTTAAGGGAAAATATCATTAATCCTGAAACTATTAAAATTATGGTCCTGCGACTTGCCGTAGATAACAAAGAAAACCCTAAGGAAGTAAATTTTAACAAATGGAGCAACCCAATTTAATTAGGACAACATATATGTACCATTTATTGAATACATTGCAATTTTGGCATTACCCGAAGGTTGCGGGTAATGCCAACGTAAAGTAAAAGTCCTTACTTTTTAGTAAAAGAATGCTTTCTCTTCCTAAAAAATGTGCTGCATTTCGAATGATTCATAATTTTAATGGTAGTCGCTTGAAGATATTCTGGGTATTCTTCCAAAATTTCGTCTTGCTTCCCTCCTACCGTGTTACCCCAACCTGATACTACGACTGATGTACCACTTTTTAGTTTTACATCTGTCAGATCAATTGGTTTAATTTTAGGATTATTTGTGGGAAAGGGTTTCTCAACCTGTAACATAAAGGATTGTTTTCGAATTATTTGTTGAACGATATCATGTGTCCGGACTTTGTGGTGGCCAAGTCATTAACTTTAAGAGTCCTTCCTCAGATTTTTTATTTAAGTATTCTTTAACTACTTAGGCAGTGTGTTTGGGATCATTATCTTTTGGAATACGAACCCTTCACCAATCAGTTGTCTCCGCAATTCAAAACATTCTCATCTAAAATCCGCAAATACACCTCTTTCGTAATCTTTTAGTCAATTTTGACGATTCTTCCAACTTGACCACCACCAAAACCAACTCAAACCATTATATTATCACCTCCATGTTTTACAGTTTAGGTAATACACTGTTCCACCATCCTTTCCCCTGAAGTTTCTAAACTTTTAATGAAAATTATCGCCTAACCACTTATGAGAAACATGCCTATTGTCTTCTCCCCCAATCCTATGGCTGAAACCAGACTAGGGTTTTTGAATTGCACGAAGAAATTATACAGTTTCTTATTAACCAAAATAGTGATTTAGTGGAAGCATTTAGAAATAGAGACGCAATACTTCGGCTAGCCCACTTAGCAGATATATTTAACCACCAGAATGAATTAAGTACATCAATGCAAGGATTTGGTAAGAATATAATAGCTCCAACCAACTTTGGAGACGTCGAGTTGAAAATAGGAATTTGGCAAATTTTCTTTTTCTGGATTCACTTGTTTTGGTAAATGAAAAATCAACAATTATACCCGAAACAAAATTACATCCCAACAATTGAGTGAATCATCTAATGGATAATTTTCCACGGGAAATATAGGTAAAATTAATAGATACTCAATTCATTTGTGTCTGACCTAAATTCAATAGACGACAACGTTTTATTAAAAGACAATCTTATTGCAATACGAGCTTAGGTACGTATTAAAATGGACGTAGAACAGTTCTGGTGTACGCAGTTAAAACTTTATCCAGAATTGGCAAAAGCAGTATTAGAGACACGTTTACCATTTGCCACTACTTACCTTTGTGAAATGAGTTTTTCATCACATTTGCACATCAAAATATAAGCCAGAAATCGCTTAAATGCATCTGACGCCCCAGGCGTGGCTCTTTCAAAAAAAGAGTCTCGTTTTAAAAAGATAATTATGAACAAACAAGAGATATTGATATTGTTTTATATGTAATAACATAGTATGTATTGTAAATGTATTAATTTGTTTATGCAATAAATAAATTATCTTGCAATAAATGTCTTTTCCTAAATAAAAATAGAAACACATTTTTCAAGGGGGTGCGAGAGCTTATTTTCAGATTCAAGAGGGTTCTGACTTTTAAAAAGGTTAAGAACCACTGGATTAGACCAAGCAGCGAGTGATATCACGAGATCCTTGGATCTCACCAGAGTAATCACTCTTGAGTGATATCACGAGTATGTTGGGGTGATTTTACTTATGTATTTTCCACTATATCGTGAAATTTTCTCTGTTATTGTTAAGCAGCAAAAAATAATATATTTTACCTTTATAAGACCAATATCAAAATCAATATTTTCAGGAAAATTTGGATGTACTATTATTTTTTTAAATTTAGTTATGAAACCTCCTTTCTTTACACGGTCGGTACCTGCTCGGACATGCTCTGGAACGTAGTCAGATATGCTGAAATAAAGACCAAAGTCACAATTAGCGTAAATAAAACCTTTTTTTATGGAAAATATTTGACAGCTTGTGAACATAAGCAGTCTTAACAAACACAGCAAAAATATTCAGCATTTACTATGCCATTGAAAAAATAGAAATTAATACAACCGACAAAAAAGTATATTATATCGGGAGACCACTTTATCGCGGAACATAAGAGGATAAAATTCAAATTAACATTGCGATTGCTGGTCATCATTAGAACTTACAAGCTCTATAATGGTATCATTTGAAAGAGAATTTTTACCTGCTTGGAATGATACCGAAATCTTTTGCAATTGATTCTAATGTTTTCATTTTTCTTATTACTTTTACTACGAAACGTGGAAAAATTAATAGTGAATTTGTTTTTTAAATAATAACGCATTACCAGGAATTTGATATTGAAAGTTGCTGTTTTGTTGTGTTTTTTGAGTATTTATTTCAACAACGAAATAATAATAATAATAATAATTTTATTTACATTTTTTACATAGACCTATGTTACAAATGTAAATAAGAAAATATATTTAAAACCTATTATAATTTCTTAGACCTAATTTTTATACTTATTGACAATTTTATTTATATATACTATTTTTTTATCATTCTGTCCAGCATCACTAAGCTGAAGCTTGTCGCAATGTCTGGACAGAATAATGAAAACTATTTGTATGAAATGCTTGAGTACATCAAACTATTTGCCCTCGGAAGCTATGACTTTTTCCCAGGAATGGAGATCTGCTGCCAACCGATCTTAGGATTGTAAAATTTAAGAGAGAGAGAAGCAAAGATTCCGATATATTTAAATGATAAGCAATGGCATTTTCGGTCAATTCAAGAGTACAAGCAATTTAGAGTATGCTACTCCAGTTTGGAACCCCATTTATTTAAAATACATCGAAAGAATTGAGAATATTCAGAGAAAATTCTTTAAATATATAAATTACAAATTTAAGTTATCCTTGGGTCATTTTTCTTACAACTCGCTTTCTGTTTCACTAAAAATATCAAAATTGGTTCATCGTAGAACCTTTTTTGAAATGTCTTTGTTGTTTAAAATTTTTCACTATATGCTTGATTGTGATGAATTATTATTGAACTTTGCGCTTAACGCACCTTCCCGCAATTTAAGGGTTATCAACATCCTGCATCAGAATCACATGAACACAAATTTGGGACTTAACTCGCCGTGTTATAGAATTTCCGGTCTATACAATACTCGTTTCTCGCAAATTGATTTCTTTAACGAAACTTTTTCATCTTTTAGAACTAAGATATTTAATTTACTATAATATTGTATAATATTATACCGCTCATTTCTCTCTTTCTTTTTTTAAATATATTTTTGTACGGATACTACTCGCTTTTTGTGTTCTTACTCGCTTCTGGTGCTTAAGATACATACATTGAATTTTTGTTCAAACTTTTTTCACTGTTCTATTTTATATATATGTATATATACATATAGGATTGTTAATGCATGCGCATATGTGTACGTATGTATGCATGTATGCATGTATCTCGTCTTATTTTGTATTGTTAATTTGTATTATTTTTTTTTTTCAATTGCATTGTTGTATTTACTATGCTATGACTTCTGTCATTGGTCTGTGCCTTTCACAGACTGTTGAAGTCATTTTTTTGTATTAAATAAATAAATAAAAATAAATAAATAAATTCACGTCCAGCCATCTCCCTTCTTTTTTGATCTTTCCCATGGCTTGTAAACGTCGTAAAATAGTTGATTTAGCATATTCGAGCTATTTAGGCCATTCTTTGAGTGTTTGAGCAGGGTTTCTTCCAATATAGTTTAGATTTGTTTATCTTAGAACTTTTTCAATTAACCTGACCGTTGTTTGTCGTGAAAGTTACAATCACCAGTTTTGAATCCATGAAACCAATCACTACATACTTTTCCTATGGAACACATTCACCATAAGTTTTCACAATCAATAAGCTTTAGCTGCACTTTTTTTCAAATCAAAGTAGTGTAGAAGTAATAATCGGAAATGCAACTTATCGTGTTCCATTTTAATTCGGTTATAATGGGTGTTTTTTTTAGAGGTATAGAACTTTAAATTGCAATAAAACAACGATGGATTATTCGATTGACATGATTTTTTTTTTTATTCGAAAGATAATCTTGTGGCATTACATTTTAAATATGATTTCTGGTATATGACCGCCACGGCTGGCTCGGATGTAGTCCAATCTGGACGTCCAATTTTCGATGACTTTTTCCAACATTTGTGGCCGTATATCGGCAATAACACGGCGAATGTTGTCTTCCAAATGGTCAAGCGTTTGTGGCTTATCCGCATAGACCAATGACTTTACATAGCCCCACAGAAAGTAGTCCAGCGGTGTTAAATCACAAGATCTTGGAGGCCAATTCACAGGTCCAAAACGTGAAATTAGGCGGTCACCAAACGTGTCTTTCAATAAATCGATTGTGGCACGAGCTGTGTGACATGTTGCGCCGTCTTGTTGGTATGATTTAATATAATGCCACAAGATTATCTTTCGAATAAAAAAAAATTCATGTCAATCGAATAATCCATCGTTGTTTTATTGCAATTTAAAGTTCTATACCTCTAAAAAAAACACCCGTTAGAAAAGCACTTGTGTGAACAAAGGACGGCGTCTGCTGACTGAATTTTAGTAGGAACTGTTCACACTTCAAAATGACATAAGAGACATTTGTCACTGGCCAGAACATATGCAACCTCTTATTACTTTAATGATAGCTATTTTAAGTTTTATAGGAAATAATTTTTGCATGACAAAGATTGAAAAGCTAAACTTTTTGATCTTTAAACTGCTTTAAACTTTAAATTTTCGTTCGAAAAGCTAAACTGCGTCCAAGAAGGACGCAGATAATATCTTAGTAGATCAGAGATTTTAGTAGTTTATTAGAAATAACATACCTTTCTTCAAGACAGTGGCCTGCTGTTACAACCCAGTATTTATGTATGATGGTACCACCACAGAAAACCACGAGTTCAGATCCGTATTGTTTTGAAAATCCTTCAATAGCTACCTAAAATAAAAGGCCAATAATAACGTACATTAACATATGAAGTGTCAATATCGTACTGGAAAAGGTTATAGGTGATTCTGGTACTATATTTATTAGTTGGGAGCAAAGTCGGGTTGAGGGTGAGGCACTTGTCTCAGGTGATCAGTGGAAGAGGGCGCCAAATTCATGTAAAAGTAATAATCAATAAGAAGAAAAAAAAAGGAAAAACTAAAGCTAAATTTAACACGTCAAAACTAAAAATATCCGGACAGCGTAATGTAATTTTGAAGTGAGGACCTTTTTTAGGGTGTTGTAGGTATGACCAAAAAACCCTTATACCGTCATTTTGTCGTCTGTCTGTCTGTCTGTCTGTCTGTCTGTTCGGTAAAAATTGTAGCCAAACGGCTAAACCTAGAGAGTTGAAATTTGGCATGCTTATACAACTCTTTGACCCGCACATAAGAAAAATACTAAAATATCTAAAAAACATATTCCCCTAAAAATATAAACAAATATGTGCTCATCGAAAAAAAAAATTTTTTTTTATAATTCTGAGTAGGGTATCAAATGAAAGCCCTTGGTACGTGGATTAACGATCAAATTTTTATTTTTGCAAAATAAATTATTTTGAAGCGATTTTTGCCAAAATTGTGCGAAAATTTTTTTGTCCCACACCCTGTAGCCCAGATGGTTTAAACTAAAAATCTGAAAAAATTCTAAGTAATGTACATTGGTGTGAACCGGAATAGTACAACAGGAATTTTTGATCAGATTATGTTTTTGGAGAAAAACGCATTTTTTGGGATTTTTGGCTAATAATGTACACAAGTTATAGCTTTGTAACACGCCACACTGGAACGTGTTTGCTGGTGTAGTGGTATTTGCAGCTGATTTTTCAACCAAGTAACCCGATCCGAAAGGGATCGAACCCTGGAGAAGAGACAATATTTTTTTTGTTTTTTTTTTTTAAATTTTTATATTGTTTAAATTATTTTTTCAAAATTCCAGTTATATTTTGGCAAATGTTGCATTTTATTTTTAAAAGCGTAAATTTAATAACCAGTGGAAATTGTTTAAATTATAATTTAATTCTGTTTCAATGTACACGAAATCAGAGGGACGGAACTTATAACAACAAATGGAAGCCATAGGCGCAATTTTTAAAATTCTTAATGAACATTGCTATATAAAAAAAAAAAAATATATAAAAATACTGCACATATTTAGAAACTTAAATAATGGTATTAGGCGTTCGAATTAAAATTAACAAAAAAAATATTTTAATATAAAATTTGTTTTCGCATCCAAAATAATCATCATTCACTTACTAAATACCTGCAAAACCCTGAAATGTGTGAAAATTCACACTTCACATCAATTTTTTTCAGGTTATTGCTTGTATTTTAGAAGTGAGGACCTTTTTTTTAGGTCATCGCTTTACATAATGCGTTTAGAGGGGCCAATTACAAAATCTTGCCTAAAGCCCGAAAAAAGCAGTTAGTTACAGCCCTGCCTAGGGGCTCTGAATTAAGTCTTACCTAGGGACGCCAAAGACTGTCACACTGATTGAGGGCTTGTGTGGTGTTCGTGGTGTTTATCCCATATTATAAATTTGATGATAACAGGTAAACTTGAAAACGCAAGCTTGGGAATTATCAAAACGGCTTCGAGCATTCCGATTTTCACCTATTTAGGACTTTGGAACATACACTCAGAGATAAAAAATTTCGAAATATCACCGATGTAGAAAATTACCTGATGAGTTATTTTAAGTCAAAACCAGAAAACTTTTATAGCGAGGGTATCGAAAAATTAGTACAATTTTGGGAAGCCGTAACCAATAAAGATGGAAATTATATTTTGTAATTATACATAACGAAAATTTCTGGAAAAAAATATTTTGTACTCTAAAATAACGGACTGCTTTCTGGTCCCCCTAATATATATGGAAGGAAAAAAAGAAAAGGGAAAAGAAAAAGGAAAAGAAAAAAGAAAAGAAACAGGAAAAGAAAAAGGAAAAGAAAAAATGGTGACAAAAAGAAATTTAGGGTTACATTGTTTAATATAAAAATTGAACTTACAATGTAAGAGAAGTCTTCGATTTTTGCTCTTTTTCCTCCAATGATACGCATTTTACTTCCTGAACGGACTAAAAAATAAACATAATATATATATATATATATATATATATATATATATATATATATATATATATATATATATATATATATATATATATATATATATATATATATATATATATATATATAATATATATATAATTAGTGTAATGTTTAACACCAGAGGACACTCTTAAATTTTACTTTCCCTTGAAAAAGGTCAAAAAAATTTGACCGAAATATTGGGTCTCAGTAATCGTTGAGTTTACTTACCTCCACCGTTTATCCCAATAACTTCTACATTATATATATATATATATATATATAATAAAACATATATATTAAGTGTACCGGAAAGCTTTTTCGTTTTTATTATTAGTGTCATTAACGTCTTTTGCGTTTTGAATAAACTCTGTAACCTTGAGTACCTAATTATTTTATTCGTTTGAAAAACACTCTTTCGTACATGAATATTTCAAATGTTTTCTAGTATCTCAAATATTTTTCTAGTATTTCAAATATGTCTGTGGTTTTTCAAATATTTACTGCCCGTCACTGTTGGCAATAGACACACAAAGAAGGCAGCACATTGTGAACATAGGATATTTTTTTTTTTCTACTTCAAGGTGAAGTATCCTAAATTTAAGGATTCCACACACCAAAGCGGCCGCGGTGGCGGCCACGGTGGCGATAATGGAGCGGCCTAACGCAACCTATACAATACAATGAGACCACGCACATACAAGCGTTCCGCTATCTGAGAACGGCGCCGAATGCAGCGTTCAGTCTGGCGATCACCAAACACTGGCGGCCAAACTCGACAAGTTGCGTTAGGCCGCGCGATATTCATTGTTTATATACCACAGAGTGAATATATTTAAGTAGGAAAGGAAAAGTTTTGGAAATTGATAGTAAAGTCTGTTCCAAACGATTAGGCGGAACTAGATTTTGCAATCTAGTTACTTTCATCGTTTAAATAATGCTTTTTAGCCGTTTTGTTTAAGCTTTGTAAATCATACTTGCAACAAACATTTTTTGGTTAAGGTTAATATCATTTTAAAATGTCATTTTCTTATTATATTAAAAAATTATATTTTGATTTTTTGTGTCATTCTTAATACAAATATCCCATTTATTTATTTTTTGTCATTAAAATATGTAAGAAAATTAATTTAAGTTTGACATATGTCATTCGTTTCCATGGTTTCATTGTTGGAATTTTAAATTTTAACATTCCAAAGGGGAAAAATGAAATAACCCAAGCAAGGTCCAATATTATCATACAACTATATACCGTGATTCACTAACTGATCGCTACCGCTACCGCCACTCCCACCGCGTTAGTGTGAGGAGACCTGATCGTCACCGTGGCCGCCACCGTGGCCGCCACCGCGGCCGTCACCGCGGCCGCTTTGGTGTGTGGAATCCTTTAAACAAGTTTTTACCATCCATTGCTCTTGATCCGGCTCGAAGGACCAGCCAGTACGCCTCTGTACTCGGTTATAATGTCAAAATAAACGCAAACTGACGCTATAACCAAGTTTTTCTCTATTGTACTTGAAGGCAGCACATTGTCAACAATGGATAATTATTATTTTTTTCTACTTCAAGGTGAAGTATCCTAAGTTTAAACAAGTTTTTACCATCCATTTCTCTTGATCCGGCTCGAAGGACCAGCCAGTACGCCTTTGTACTCGGTTATAATGTCAAAATAAACGCAAACTGACGCTATAACCAAGTTTTTCTCTGAAAGAAAATACGAAACCAAGTTTTGTACTTACGTATTTTCCTAACCCAGCCTCTGTAAAAATACATATTAACATATACTCCAGGAAATCCAGGTAATCCGCATTTTATTCCATATGACATAAGTCCAACCAATTCATTTTTATTCCGATTTACTAATGGACCTCCAGGTTGTCCAACACAATTTTTAGAATCTCTAGGGTCAGGATAAATATTTTTATCTGAAGTAGCACAAACATTTCTAAAAAATATATATATATACAGAGTGGTGAATTGACCTATTGGCCATAGTGATTTAACATGTATATTAATATATATTAGTTCCTACAAGGTAGTCCGATTGCTTCTCGGGACATGGTGTGGCAGAACCATAACTCAGCCAAAACTATGATGATGGAATTCCAATTCCAAACTCAGAGACAGACCTGAAAGAGGATTCGAGCTAAAAACTCGACAGACCCGTGCATCCAAGAAAGTGGATATTAGTTCCTACAACTCCTCAAGAGCAGCAAAGGGCCTCAATAAAGCATCTCCATCTGGTGCGGTTCTGGGCTAAGATCTTGATTTCACCCCACGACTTTCCCATGTCTCGCAATTCTTTCTCCACTGTGCGCCTTTTTCCTTGCGGGTTCCAGTGAAGGTGCCTGGTTATGTTGTCTGAGTCTCGCCTAAGTATGTGTCCCAACCATCTCCATTTGCGCAAGCGTATCTCATTTACGATCTCTGAATGTTTTGTTATTCGCTATAGTTCTTCGTTAATCGCTTCTCCTTGCCTCTACTCTATGTACTCATCGCGTCACCTCGCCTCTACCTTTTATGTTTTTACAAACGACCACTAGAGGGCAATATTGAAATGTGTCATTATTATATTCGTAAAGTTTCAGGGATGGGGAGTCGACAGAAAAATTATCGACTCCCGACTCTCGACTCCGGAGTCGGTATTTTTGAAAATCGACTCCGACTCCGACTCCGACTCCCGACTCCTTTCACTGGTAAATTGTAAAGTCTATTCCAAATGTTTAAGCGGAACTAAATGGAATTTTTATTTTCTCAAATTATCACGAGTTTACTTTTTAACTATCAAAGTGGGCTTTTGTTAAACAAAATGATACAAAGCTTCATTCAGTCCTTAAAAGTTAGTAGATTTCGATATCTAATTCCGCTTAAACCAAGCAAACAGACTATACTTACATTAAATATCTTGGGTTTGGGTGAGCTGTTTTTATAAAATGTCAATTTCATTTCATCTTGACTATTGAGTAATTTTTAATACAAATTTTCAAATATATTAGTTAAAAAAAAAAAATGTTTTGTATTTTATATAGTCTGTTCCTTTGGTTTAGGCGGAACTAGATTTTCAATACTAGTTACTTTTACCGTTTGATTGAAGGTTTTGATCATTTTGTTCAGGAAAAGCCAACTTCAATATATAAAAAAATAGCTAAAGACAACTTACAAAAATGAAAATTCCAGTTAGTTCCGCTTAATCGTTTGGAACAGACTGTACTTTATTTTTCATGTCACTTTTTTCTTTTGACATATAGATTTTAGCTGCCAACATGAAACATAAAATAATCACAAAGCCCGTTACAACTTGAGAAAATAAAAATCCAGTTTAGTTTCGTTTTAACATAATAAACAAAGTATACAAAAAAAGAAAAATTAGATATTACTAAAAATTAACTAAATTTTTAACTGAAAAGCATGAAGGAAACCGGAATTGAATATTTTTAATTTCATTTTCGTTCATGAACAGAGAAAAAATGTCGTTCCTGTTCTCATTCTTTAACAAATTCTGGTAGTATGGTATTTTGCTTTCGCTTTCGGATTGTTCTCATCCTTGATAAATATGTAGACAAAGAGTCGGGAGTCGATAACTTTTTCCGACTCCCGACTCCGACTCCGACTCCTCCAAAAAGCTTCGACTCCTCGACTCCCGACTCCCGACTCCAACTCCGACTCCCCATCCCTGTAAAGTTTGGCGATTTCCATCACCTCAAGAAGCTGTTGAAGCCTTCAAAAACCATGTTTTTGAGATACCAACTTCAGAGTGAAAAAAATGTTTCGAGAATTGGTTTGACCGCATGCAAAAGTGTATAAATCTTAAAGGCGAATATTTTGAAAAGCAATAAAACAGTTTGTTCCAAAAAAACATTTCTTTCTTAGTTTTTGTAAAAACTTAAAAGGTAGCCCTCGTACTGTGGTATTAACTCTGCCATTAATATTTATAGAATGAAGAAAATAGACTTACTTGGCGAACACTTTTTGTCCAAATGTTCGAAAATATTTACGACAAGGTTTCTTTGATATTATAGTTACGATGTTAGCACGAAGTTTTTTTTTTAATTGGCGTCGTAATTTACCTTTCAATCCGAGGTTGGTACTAGTCCAACCTACTACTGTAACTGGGGCACCAACTAAAATTCTTTTTCTGACTAAACTTATTATCCGTATATTAGGATTATTCTTTGGAAATGGAGCTTTTACCTAAAATATTCAATTTGTGTGTGATACTTGTTTGAATTGGTTTAAATTTAATTTTATTACTATACTAGTTGATTTAGGCCCGTTACAGTCAATGGAGAATACTATAGAGCCATGATTACTGTCTTTTTCGTTCCCCAATTGAATGGTATTAATGCGGAGACCAACTGGCATAGCGTAGTGGTAACACATCTGCTCTGCGTTGCTAAGGTCTCGGGTTCGAATACCGTTTAGGCATGGAATTTTTCAAAAATAATAGTTGTCCTGGCCTAAGCAGCAAAGGCCATTAAAAAAAATGCGGAGGAGCTGTGGTTTCAACACTCATTTTAATTTTTCATTCAATGAGCATAATTTCACGTAATGGACCTGTGAATTGGCCTCTAAGATCGTGCGATTTAACTCCTTTGGATTATTTTTTGTGGGGATATGTGAAGTCGCTAATCTACGCCGATAAACTAGAGATGATGGACGACTTGGAACCCAACAATCGCCGCGTTATTACCGATATACGGCCCCAGCTGCTCCAAAAAGTGATCGAAAATTGGACCAGATTGCGCTTTATTCGAGCCAGTTGTGGCGCCCATATGCCCGAAAAATATTTAAACACTAATGGCATCAAATTATCTTTCCAATAAAGCCAACACCATGGCCAGTACTACGATGTATGTGTTTTATTTCATTTTAAAGTTCTATACCTCTAAACACCCGTTATATCAATCTTTCGGGAACACTTTGAGTGTCCCGTCGGCCCAGTCTACTGGACACAAGAAAAAGAAGAAATAAAGAAGACGAGAATCATTGTGATTGTTTTTCAAATATTCGTGCGAAGCTAGCACAGTAAGAAGAAGAAAACTGAACTTACCTTTAAAAGTGCAAGGTCATTACTAAATGTCGTTTTAAATTTAGGATGTATGACAATTTTTATTATTTTCCTTTTTATTCCTCCTTTACCTACTGCCGAAGAACCAGCACGAACAAATTGTGGTATAATTTCAGTATATCTGAAACGGAAAACAATTTCAACTAAAGGTATAGCAAAAAAAATATTGCGTTTGTTGAAATCGTGTAAGTCGAGGTTAGTAATGATATTGTTACGAAGGTGTCATAGAATTTATTGCGTTGTTTCTGCAGGTAACTTCAGGAAAAACTACTTACAGGTACGGTTATGCGATACTGAGAAAGTTTCGATATTTGGGTATTGATAATATTGAACACGGTGGACACCCAGTTGCTTGATTAAAAAATGTTACAGTGTTGATACTCAATATTTAATTAATATATTTTGCAAAAATACTTTACTTTTTATGAACGCAGTGGGCTGCTGTTAAAGCCCATCGGCGACTGAGAAGTGCTCCTCCACAATAAGATAAATAGGCTTGGCTATGAAGTTTCATAGGTCCTTCAATTGCTACCTAAAATGAAAAATATCCAATTAATTCTCTCGCATCAAGTTACTGCTTAAGATATTCTAGGCTCGATATTTTTTTAAACTTTGAATGGCATACCAAATGAAACCTCTTAACTTACATTTTAGAGTGTAGTGTGTAATGTTCAGTTATTTTATTATACTTCTATACGGTCTGATTCAAAATTTTGTTTTTAAGGTATCAAAGAGGAATGGTAACCGGACAACTGGGGCCGTAAGACAATTCGGGCCGTTCACAATTGGGGCTTTTCACAACTGGGGCCATTAACAACTGGGGCGATGGACAATTCGGACCTTTCACAATTGGGGCTTTTGACAACTGGGGCCATAACTATAAGAGCTAGAGTTTTCTTTTATTTAAAATAAAAAATAAGTATTTTACAATTTGGCATAAATGCGTGTTCTTTTGAAAAAAAATATATATTAATGGTTTGATTAAGTACATTTTGGTGGGAATTAGAATAAATAAAAAAATTGTATTTTAGAGGTTGGCTTAAGTAAATTTTCGTGTTCATTTGATTAAAAAAATTGTATTTTAAGGGTTAGATTAAGTAAAATTTAGTGACAGTGTCTGTAGTTAAAACCGAGAATTGTTTTCCATCGAACCACTCATGTGAAAATATAATAATTTATTTAATATTAATTTTTGCTTACCAGGTAAGGAAAATCTTTGATATCAAATGCATGTGCAGCAACGGATCGAAGTTGAAACATACCGGGTTCGTCATAGTAGTTCAAATTAACACTCATGTCATCATAAGTATCGTCATCATCTGTAATATGCGTAATGAATAATTTTAATTGCAACCATTAAGTAGGAGTTTCCGGATTATTTTTGTCCGAAAGTTTCGTTTTAAGGTACTAGTCACGTAAATAACTATTTACTGGACTAGTACTATAAAAAGATTTCAAAAAGGAGAAACTCGTAATTTTTTATTATTTGATCGTCGTTGATAAAAATCAAAAAGAGCAGTGGTCCGAAGGGTAATCCTTGTGGAACTCCAGATGTTATATTGACATAACTAAATGTAAAGCACACATACAGCTTGGGTTCTATTGGAAATAATAGTTATTAACCATCTTAAAAGATCACTTTTAATATCGAAATCCAATATCATTCTACAAGTTTATTGTTTAGTTTATTAAAATTATACATACCTTCTTTTTCTGTTATATTATTATCATAATAACTGGATTCCACGGTGCGATTGAACAAAACTAATATTTTAACTACAAATATAAATGTGATGAACATATTGGATCGAACTATATTGATCTTCTAATGGCTGTAAATTAAAATATATATGGATAGAAGGTTGTTTGTTTTTAAATATGATTTTATTGGCTTCCAGGTTACCCCATTATGTCAGCTTCTATGTATTAAATTATTTGTTTCTTGTTACTTAATGAATATGAATGGACGGTTTAAGAATTATTAGAGTGGGGAACAGAATGCAACTAGTTCTACTGCGCGTTGACGGCGTTTGGACGGCGCTATCGGTCAGAGGTAAGTTAAAATCAAGCTGTCGTACGCAAGTGCACAGAATGTGTAACGTCCAACGGCGTTCCAACGCCATTGATACTGAATGTTCGTCAACTTCCAACTTTTGACGCCGTTGAACGTTGATGTAGAACACCTAACTTCAGTTTTTACTGAATGGTAAAGTGTTTGTATGTATAAATAACTTGCATACAACATAAATAACATCTCACACAAGTCTTCATCATCCATTATAATTTTAATAAAGGAAAGCGCACGTATAAACACAGATATAGGTTGTCACTTGTTACTTTGACGGCGTTAAAAATTATTGCATTGCGTGCAGGCGAAAATTTTCAATAAATCAATTTTAAATAAATTTCAATTTTCATAAAAGCTGGGTTTTGGGAAGCAAGCTTGGAGTGTTCCGAGTCACTCTGTTTAACTCCAGGCCACTCGAGAAAACGCATTTATAGTGCCACGAAGCAAATAAGAACTCCGGAAAATATGTGAACTAATTTGAAAATTTTTAGGCGGGTTTCCATCTGACCAATTAGGAACCACTTTGAGGAATGTGTATAGTCTAACATCGAACTGATAAGTACTGATTTTACGCTTTATTTGTATAATTTGTGCTTTAGTATTTCTGTTTGATATAATTCAAGTTGATTTGAATGTATAACTCAAAATTGATTTGTATTTATAACTATTATTAATATTTATATATAATAGTTCACACATATATATAATTTCACGCGAGTGTAATATACCGTTGAGTGTACTTGAGAACGCATAGAACGCTAAAGCCTGGAACAGAATGAACAGCGCGCCGTCATTTGCGACAGCGTTGCGTTAGCGCCGTTGAAAATTTTCGCCTGCACGCAATGCAATAATTTTTAACGCCGTCAAGTGTCACTTGACAACTTATATCTGTGTTTATACATGCGCTTTCTTTTATTAAAAGTATAATGGATGATGAAGACTTGTGTGTGATGTTATTTATGTAGTATGCAAGTTATTTATACATACAAACACTTTACCATTCAGTAAAAACTGAGGTTAGGTGTTCTGCGTCAACGTTCAACGGCGTCAAAAGTTGGAAGTTGACGAACATTCAGTATCAACGGCGTTCGAACGCTGTAGGACGTTGTCCATTCTGTGAACTTGCGTACGACAGCTTGGTTTTAACTTTCTTCTGACAGATAGAGCCGTACGAACGGCGTCAACGCGCCGTCAAACTCGTTGCATTCTGTTTCCCACTTAACGCAACGCCGTCGCAAATGCCGGCGCGCTGACGGCGTAGCGCGCTGTGCATTCTGTTCCAGACTTTAGAATTGGGGTTTTGTCGAGAGGCCGTCGTGGTAGGACTAAGGTTCAGAGTAAGCCTTGAGCAGGTTCACAATAGAGACTGGTTGTTATTTTATGGCAATGAATTTTGTAATGGCTGCAGTGTTTAAAAGTATTATTTGCTATTATTATTAGTTTTATTTTGTTCAAGTTTTATTTGTATTTATTAAAAATTTATATTTGTGGATATTAAGTATGATGATATTATCAAGTTATTTTGTTCATTTTTGTATTGTTCGCATGAAAATATTAGGTGAGCTGGGTCTGTATATCTAGGTAACGGATTGACGGGGTAATTTATAATTGGAAAACCATGGTTTTCTTTTAATCGAGTCGTTGTTTGTCAAAACGACCAAATACATTTTTCCTTTTGTTGCAGAGAGTTTCTTGTACTCTTTATCCCACTCCTTCCTAGTTGCTTTTATTTCAGAGATAATTGTTCAAGTGTGTTAGGAGGTTGAATCAGTCGACCACTGTGTATAGCTATTTTAGCTAGGTTGTCAACGGTTTCGTTAGGTTCTATACAGCGAGATTTTACCCAGATAATATTTATATTGTTGTTTTCTTCTTGTATCTTGTTAATATTATTTAGGATGTTATATATTATTGATTTGCGGAGTTCATGCTTCTCACAAGGGTAATTATAATATACATAACGTTTCGCGTGTCAGTTCTCACCAAAATCGTCACTGCTTGTGCCTAATGTATGGGGTGTTTTTGCAAAATATTGATAAACACTGGGCTAATATCTACAATTATGAAAACAAATCTTACTTTAATAAAATTTAAACCAACGAATCTTAAACACTTTTAACCACTCAATGATTGACATTGATTTTATTTTCTATATGCGAATTATTTCACTTTAACTTGTAAGTAGATGATTAAGACTTTTTAATCATTTTTAAAATGAATAATTGTTTATTGTTAAATTACTAAATAATTACATAACATGCAACAACTGTGAAATATTATAAGATTACCATGCGCAGAACTTGTTCTTTGTGGGTTTTGTCTTGTGTTTTTTATTATCGTAAGTGTATCTATTAATTGACTGCCTCAGGTAAAATAGGTATATTATTATTATTTTTTAACCTCTCAAGATAAAGCAAAATGTTATATTTTTTTAAATGAGATTTTACCATGAGTTCAAATGAAATTACATAAAGGTTAGTTTAGCTATGGAAAGGAAATGCAATGTCAACAGCAAGTTTTAAAATTAATTAAAAATCATAAGTTTATATTGAAAATTCAATTAAACTACAGTTATAATGATTTATACAATAGAATACTAAAAATGTATGATTGAATCATATTTTCGAAATGGTGTTCGAGAGAACGGCGAACGGGTTTATGTTAAGAGGAATTTCGGCTACAATTCCCAGATATTGCTTTCGAAGGCGATTTTTACAGCGCACTTAAAAGATGTGTTGATTTATTCCGAGATACAGGGAGCATTACTTATAGAGATAGAACTGGAAGGCCAATAGTTCGTACTCAAAATACAGTTGATGATGGGTCATGTTTACACTATAAAAAATCACCAAAAAAGTCACTAGAATTCTTTTTGCGGGAAAATTCAATAAACCTAAACAATTCTATACTAAAATGTCATTTTATTTATGCGAACTTGCAATACATACCATTAAAATATAATTTTATTTATTATATATTAAACTGAAAGAGTAGCAAACATAATATTATATTTATATATTTATTAACATATTTGTTTACAGAAGAAATTTTCAAATAACAAGAACAAATTATGCAGTAAAAACAAACATATAGGTACATTTAATTGACTAGAACCGGCTTAGCCATACTACTTATGTAACATCTGATACAGGCTTTGATACATATTTTTTCGTCTCCCTGAAAATAACACAATATATATATTAAATACTACTCCTTTCATCCGAAAGAGGGGTGGAAGAACTGGAGTCAAGAAGGAAGGAGATCGGAGACTGAAGAATAAAATGTGGGATTAACGAAAGTAATACAGGTGTCTCAAAAGAAATTTTATATTTATTTAGCTTACTGCGTGAACGCAACGTATCCGAGGGGCGCGGGGGTTATGTCAATCGGTAGCCTGGCTCTTGGGAATTCAGTCGCTATGGAGCGTTTCTCGGGAGCAGACCGCGCGTTATGCGTGCGAGAGTTTTACAAAAACGGTGATTCGGCGACTGTAGCGCGTAGAAAATTCTGCAGTATTCGAGGTTTTCGCCACTTAAATGATGCGCCAAGCATTCCTCTCATTCGACATTGGGTTAAAAAGTTTGAAGAGACTGGTACAACGCTGGATAAATCAAAATCCGGGCGACCTAGGTCCTCAAGAACGGTAGAAAACGTGGAGAATGTTAATCAGTCTGTTCGTGACGACCCGAACCTTTCAATTCGGAAGCGCGCAAGTCCTTTAAATGTGCATAGATCATCATTACATCGCATTATGCACAAAGACCTAAAGCTGCACCCCTACAAAATTCAATTGGTGCAAGAATGAAAGCCCCAAGATGCCAGTCAGAGGCTTAATTTCGTAAATCAGGTGATTGAGCGATTTTCAACGTTTACCAACATTTTGTTTTCGGATGAAGCTCATTTTCATCTTAATGGCCACGTAAATAAGCAGAACTGCCGCTACTGGAGTGCAACGAATCCGAAACGCAAACATCAGAAACCCCTACATTCGCCTAAAGTGACCGTATGGGCTGCGATGTCGGCGCGAGGAATTATCGGCCCTTACTTTTTTGAAGACGAAAGGGGGCGTGCAGTTACAGTGAATTCAGAGCGTTACGTGGAGATGTTAGACAACTTCTTGGTACCTGAACTGCAAAACTTTCCTGGATATAACCAAAGAACATGGTTCCAACAGGACGGAGCAACTTCACACACGTCCAATATGTCTCTGCCACGTGTTCGTGAAATTTTCTCAGGCAAATTGATCTCCCGGAGAGGTGACATAAATTGGCCTTCACACAGTCCAGATTTAACCCCTATGAACTTTTTCCTATGGGGTTATCTTAAATCTAAAGTTTACGCCAATAAACCGACTTCACTGGCGCATTTGACAGAAAATATCCGTCACGAAATGGCAGCCATCCCTGAGTCCACCTGCCGAGACGTCATAAGTAATTTTACTGTTCGATTAAATGAGTGCCGAAACGCGAGGGTCTACATTTAGACGATATTATTTTTAAGAAATAAATCCCCAAAAAGTGTATTTTAATAATTAATAAACATTTTTTCTATATACGGCTTACTTTTTTTTTAATCGATCCACTAAATATAAAATTTCTTTTGAGACACCTTGTATTATCTTGATCTTTTTTGTTTTTATTTCTAAATAATTGGTGGCTAGGCAACTAATAAATAAATGGCGCGCATTTTAAGTGTGATGTATAATTAAAAGGTCAGTGCCACTGCCGGTTTTAATTTTAACATTACAACTGATTCGGACCATAAAACTGTATGTATAGTTATAAGGCAGACAATCGGGTCTATTCTCTAAGCATGTTGTTAAAATCTTAGCGTCAGTAACTGACGTTAATTTTTTTAACACCCTTTTTAACCTAAATGCTATTCGCTAAACATATATGTGTTTAAATTATAGCGCGGCGGCGTTAAAATAGCCAGTTAACGTTCTACAATAAGCGCCTATCGAAACGGTGGCTTTAAAAGTTAACGCTAGTGTTTAGTTTACAAAAATGGCTGATCCTATTTAAGTAAATGTCATGTTATTTAAAAAAAAAAAAATGAATAAAACACAAGACGGTAGGAATAGTAATCAACTTTCTATTACTTTTTAAAGTGAATTATTTACAGTAGAGATAAGAATGACGCTTCATAATTTTTGTTATGCATGTAACCCAGACGCAAGTTCAAGTAATTGTATAGAAAGGAAGTAAATGGAGTATTGGAGAGCAGTTTTGGTTTTTGTTTAGACACAGAACTTAAAATTATAATCCTCTGAAAGTTACAAAACTTCACTTATGCCTCCGCCGTGTTTCAAAATATCGCAGTACATTTTAATGGTGTATTATTTGAAGAAACAATTGATGAGATTGATAATGACGATCACAATAGTATTATTCCAGGGTAGAAATAGCGTAATAAATCAAATTTAATAATTAATATCACCAAACACCTTTTTAAAAATAAAATGAACATATAATTCACATATTATTAAAAAATTAGATAAACTGTTATAATACAATGTAGTATATAAATTGACTAAACAAAAGTTGAATAAAGTTATATTTTATTTAATACACTGTGGAAACCAGTTATAATGAGAATCACAGGACCAAACAATTCTGTTCCATTTTTAAAATAAATTTCGCCACTGAATATTTAATTCAACACCGAAATATTAGGTTAAGATTCTTTTGGCATTTGACTAAATAAATACTCCTGTTAAAATTCAACGTAACAGCGCATGCGCAAGCAGTTGCAAGCCTCTCTACAGGATGAGTTAGCGCTTCGCGTTAACAAATATTGTATTAACGCTTACCTTAACAAATGCTCTTACAGAATAGCATTTTTTGATAACGACGTTAGACATGGAGTTAAAATAAAAATATTAACCTGACGCTAATTTTAACGCATTTCTTACAGAATACACCCGAATGTCAGCTAAAGAGATACGTACCTTGGGACATATCTGGCCAGGGTCCTGAAAAATACACACTTTTAGAATGTTGTTTAGACATCTGTAACCCATCCAAAAGACCTTATTCAGAGCGTTCAGTAATGTTTGATAAGCGTTTGAGTTTAGCACGTTACCATGTTCTCTAATTTCATCACTAATTGTTAATACAAGTGTTGGGAGCGTGAATAAAATTTTATCACAATTACGCACATTCATAAAGTCAATTTCAAAATAACACGCACGCTTACGAAATCATAAATTTTAAATTTCACGGGATTATCCAGGAGGAGGTCTGGAGTCAGCTTACCAAACAACGTTGGACCAAATTTTGTGTTAATGGTTCCGTGTGCTCCTGAAAAATTATACATATTAGTTACAGCAAATCTATTTAGTACTGGCGTGTGGGAAATCAGTTTCGCAGAGGAAGAACGCATTCGGAAAGAAAGAGAGGGTCGAGCGCTTGGACTGTACAGTACGAGACACAAGTTTTCATCAAAATATTGATTTTTTCCACAATTTAATGGATTACTTTTTATATTTCATATTTTCTGTTCACTTCTTTCTTTCTGTTTTCTAGGTGACGAAAATGTGGAACATTCACCTGAATTTAGAAAATAATAATGTATAAATAATATAACAATGAAATAAAAATGAAAAGCCTGTTAAGAACTGAACTAAGTTTACCAAACAAAATAAATGTTTTTGTTGAACAGATTTATTGCGTCTTATAACAAAGATATTTATTATGATTGTTAATTTAGAACGTGAAATTTCTGATTCTTTTGTTCAAAATATTTGTTCCGTCCGTGTCTCATCTTTGTATTAAAGTTATATTGTATTACAACTTTTAACTTGTCTAACCTGCAGACACTTTTTTTTTTTCTTGTTAAATCTACTTAAACTTCTTGCAGAAACGCCTGTGCACGCTGAAACTCGATCCAAAATATTCTTCAAAGGTATAATCACGTTCCTGTCTGCAGCTTACTTAGTCATAAAGTCAATCACATTACTAATAATCTCCTTACACTGACTATGGTTTACGCGCCCGCATAATTTCGTCTTAAATTCCATTATACTTTTTCATCCGAATGTACTTTCACTGATGCTTGCAGCAAGACAGTCCGAAGTCAACTGACGTCCCCACTCCAATTTCTAGTGATTGCTACTGCGCACCCAAGGTCATCTGCCAGGCTTAAATAGATGGACTGTACTTATTTCTTCAGAAACCGCGGTCGGTCTTTGAGAACGAGCTATTATTTAATAACTCAGCATGATTTGTGGTTCACCTGCATATTCTGTTGTTTAACCACTAATTTTGTCGTGATTAAAATATTAAATATTTTTGAGGATAATAACGCTTCAAATGTCCAGATAAAAAAATATGTTTTCTTATAGTGTTTTCTTGTTCAGTAATGTACTAAGACCATCCATGTATACGTTGAACAAGATTGGAGATAGAAGACCACCTTGATTTACTCCATTGTGCTGCTTTTGAAAACATAGCCTGGGATGGACCGTTTCCATTAAGGGGCTTGAGTGGAAGTAATTTTTTAACTTTCCAAACAATTTCTCAACAATTAAAAAACATATTTTTACAAAAAAATAATAGAATATAAAAAAAAATCAATTTAACTTCGGGATTTCAAGGAGGGGGAAGAAAATGTTTTTCTGAGACTCTAAATAACTAACTAGGATTCTTCCTCAGTACGAGCCCGGGTACCTCATATGTCATTGTTACTCTATTAATTTATAATTTATACGCACCTTGCAGCTTTGCTGGTGTATCGTTATCTAAAAAAGAAAAAACACATTAGACGAAAATATAGTCTCTAATTTGCAAGAGAAGCATAAAAAGCAATTAAGTAGTATAGGGGAAAAATTAAGATCGTAGCGCCACGCGGATTTTTTTGAAACCATTCTAAATCAGATACCACTTGACATTTACTAGTAAATAATAGCGAAAAGTATCAAAAAACGACAAAAAATAAATAATTGTTTGGGATTTTCTGATATTGTTTTAAAATTTTATAATCAAGTAAGTATACACACGTATTGTGAGGACATTTTTTTTAAGTGACATTACTTGTAAACTTCTTAAATACTACATTTTGTGATCTGGTTTTAAGTTATGGCGGCACAGTTTTCCATTGTCGATTATTTTAACTATATTGGGGGAAATAATAATTCCCGTGTTGTTTACCAAGGGGTAGAAATCTACAATGCTGGGCATATAATATTGTGTGGAGTCACTGAAAAAAACAGAGAGTTCATAAAGATTTATGCATTATGCCTACAGACTTGTGCATTACAAACCCACACACAATAATAGGAATTTTCAAGATATGCGATAATAAATACAAAATTGAAAATATTTTTTGTAGTCACTATCATTAAAATGTAATGAGCAAACTTTGATATAAGGGCTCACTTTTTTTCCAATTTTTAAATTGTTTATCTAAACATCGCGTCGATTCCTAACCTCTTGCTTTCCCAATTTTGTTTCGAACCGTACGGTGTCTGATATTAGTGGAAACAAATGAAACGATATTTCCGGGTTTCTTCTTTTCAATGAATTGCACATAGGCACACAACAATATGTATTATACATTTTTCAATGATTATAATAAAACTTTAAAAACAAACTTCATACAAAACCAGTACACAAAACGAAATGTTATATGTAGTACACAAGTTCATGAAACGCTCACCAGATGGTAGGGTGCTTAGCTGCAAATCCCTATAGGAATTACAAGGGATGCATACCTTGTTCATTCAGATGGAAATATTTTTTTGTGAAACATCATTGGTTAAAAAATAATTTATTAACTTATTTCGTATTTGTTATGGTAGAATATGGTTATATTAATAACTTTAAATTAGTCGAGTGTAAGTATAAATTATACTATAAAATATGTTGTATTTGATATGAAACTTCACCGAGTACAATCGACGAACTAATTGAATGCGTAAAAAATGCATTTAATGCAATAAACATTCAAAACCTTGTTAATGTTTTTCTAACATTGCAAACTTGTCTAGAAGTAACATGTTAGTAAAAGGAGTCAATTCCCATTAGATTCAGCACATTAATAAGGAAAAACTTCATCGTAAGGGACGATTACAAACAACATTGTCATGTTCCATACAAGCTGTGGAAATCGAATAGTAAACTTATAAAGTGAACAAGTTGTTTTTTACAACTATAACTAAATATAAAAAATGCCGCCCCAAGATATGTGCCGCCCGGTGCGGACCGCAGACAGCCCCCCCCCCCCCCAGGTACACCACTGCTGTGACAGGTTGGCTCCATTTCTCTGGCGGCGGCAGAGTTCTATGAAGAAGGAATGTCAAAACTGATTAAACGCTATGACAAGTGCTTAAATTTAAATGGCGACCAGGTGGAAAAATAAACAAAATATGTAGTTTTGTATACAATAAAATATTTGTATCTGTGTTGGTTTTATTTTTATAGCCAAACGAAGGTTACCTTCCAAATAGCCCTCAAATTTCATAAATAAAATCATTCTATTTAATTAAAATTGTAAATGCATATCACATTTTCGGACAAGAAAAAAATTCAAAATGTATACCATATTTTCGGACGGAGGGAGTATTAAGTAGGTGGCAGTGCGCTGTATTTACAAAAAGTGACGTAATTGTTTTAGTAACTTTTATTGACGACGTGAATTCTCTGATATTTTGGACTACGTATATTTATACTTAAATTTTTAACCATACGTACTTTCATCGTCGTGACGATGTTTCGCTAAAAAAGAACAAAACACACATTAGCAAAAGTTTATACTAAACTGTAGAAAACTAAATCTCTGTAGGAAATATGTCGTATTGAAGCGAGTAGCAAAACTAATATATAAATAGGCCGTATATGTAACAAGATTGACTGATTAAAGGGGAACAAGAAAAAATCTCGAATGCACACGAGACTTTACTAGGAGTGGAAGAAAACAATCTACCAGTTGAATGAACTAGATTTAAAAAAATTCTGAAAATGGACTTTTGTTAACCCCAGAAAATTTCGGAGAAGTTATTGAGTTCAATAGTTGTTCAATAGTGGATAGTGGACAAATTGGGATTGAAGTTGATTGTGAGGTTTTCCATATAAGCAAAATTCGTGTGAGAAATATAAAAAGTTGTCTGGAATCTTCACAGTTATAATATTTAAGTAACATGTAATACACACCCTCCTCTATTCCTGGCCAGTGACCTAGAAAAAATACACATTTAATTAAACGTTATTTTGACATCCTGAACCCTTCTAAAAACATTATAAGGTAAGCACCAACAATTTCCAGACTAACTACGTTCCAGTGTTATGCCAGGTTTATATTAGACTTGTGAACAAAATAGCTGTTAGGTCTACAGGTCTAGTGGATATCCCGTTCTCTATACTGCGCCGTAACTAAGATAGTAAGTGCTTAAACACAACACGTTACTCTACTTTCCCGTCGATTCAACTGTTTCAGAATCAAGACAAAAGGTGTATACACATAAAGTGATACTATCCTTATACGGATTGACCGATTTCCAAAAAATATACAATGTAGGTAGCGGATCTACTTCCTTTAGCGGTTAGGCTAATTTTTATTTTCCTCCAACCTTGGGAAAAAATAGATTTTTCACGATTTTCTTTTTTCATAATTTTGCCCCGACAGTATTAGGAAATAAAGCAAAGAATTTTTACTCTCACAGGTAGAAAACAATCCATTCAAAGATGGCAGACCACTTTTTTCGGATTTTCCCTACCGCGTAGGGGTAATTTTAAGTTTTCTACATAATCGCAATTTTTTAGGAGGTGCAACGATCACAATCTATGTTTAGAGTTAAAAGGAAGGCCGTCGAAGGTCGCAAAATACTTTTTCCCCCGATTTTTTCTACCGCTTTGATGTAGTTTTGAATTTTCTGGGATATGCGATTTGATCCATATCTCGATTTTTTAGGGGAAGAAATGTATAAAATCTACCCTCATGCGGTAGGATCTACCGATGGTGGCTGACCACATTTTTTCCGAATTTTCTCTTTCGCTTACGTGTAGTTATATTTTCCCTGGATTTCACGTTTTTTCTCGATTATTTCCATCTCAATGAATTTTCACAAATCAAATCGCATATATACTGAACAGTGTTTATATAGTGTTTGAGTTAAATTTTATTTTTTTGGAGGGTCGGGAACTTGGTGGTTTCACAATTTTCTTTCTTATTAATTTTGCTCTGGTCGCAACAGGGGATGAAATGAGTAATTTTTATCCTCATGGGTAGGGGACGGGTCGACCGAAAGTAATCACATTTATCCTCAATGTTCCCGACCACAATGTTTCAAGTGGGAAATCGAGATCATACCTGTCTGCCGACCATCTGTTACCTCCTTGATCTGCAGAATGCAAAAAGCAATGCTGCTTGGATCACTTCGCATTGTGCGGATGCTGGATTTGGTGAGAACCCATTGGTCGCCTATTGACAGGGTTTGAGAGGTGGCCGATTACTGAGAGTGATCTCCCTCGAATTTCTTTGAAGGTTCGAGATTAACGTCTCATCTGTGCCGAACACGTTGCGGGGAAACCTGGACGGTACTAGCACGACTAAAAACCCTCATTTATAATAATAATTTATTCAGTGATGTAGGTAATACAAGCCGATTATATTGCAAAAATTACATCTTCCATTTATTTCTATCGCCCCTGGAAGAGTTAGGCCGGAAACTTTTGGAGCCTATCTCATATGTGTTCAAAAATGTTAATAAAATTTCTTAATTAAAGTACTGAAATTATTAAGTTGTGCAGAATTATATTTAAAATACCTACCAACCCATGTTCCTTTCTGTACAACTGGCTGTGTATTCTGATTATGTGTAATTGCTCCTTTTGCTGAAAAATAAATAACTTTAATGCATTGAATCTTTCTGGGAAGTATCTATATTTTTTCTGTATAATAATATAAGTGAAAAGGGCGATATATATGTCGTTCGTTTTTAGGCTAAAGGCTTTTTTCCAGTAAAACGGGAAGTGGAAAGTTACACGGCATCTGAGTCGAAAGTCTATTATTTAGAGGAATTTTTATAATTTTGGGAGCCAATATTATTTTTAAGTAAAGAAAAACATGATTTTTTTTAACGATTTGTACAATATATATATTTTTTTGTAGGCGCAGAATAAAACACGATGTGCAGAAACAAATAAATAATTTCACCTACCACGAAAATCATTTTTAGAGTGTAATTCGATATTAATGACTCAAAATGGGTTTATTAAAGTGAAAAATTCGATTTTATAGCATTAAATTTTATACTTCAAACGATCAGAGGTCTATATATTGTATATTAAGTGCTGCAAATATCTCAAGGTTACAATTATCTAATTTTTGAGTCAAATTGTCAAATTTCTATTACATTTCTCATTTGAATTGTCTTTTTCGGAGTGAAAATGTGTAATTTTTCTTCGGAATAGTTTTTCGATAGCATTATAGCCAATTTCATATCTCCTTTTCATAAAAAAATGATTAAAAACCCTGTAACAAATGTTAGCAGTTGTCAATTTTTTAAGAATGAAATAACGAATCGCAATAAAATATTTGTTGTACTCTGAAGAAATGTTATTTATCTTTTGTGCACCACAACAGGTCAGGGTTGAAGCCCCCGGCTGTACGTGTACCCCTACGTGTACGTAGGGGTGCTAGTTGGCTTGACTGACTCTGTTTCAAGTCATTATAAGAGTTCTGAAATCCCGGTTGATAGAACTTCCAGATTCAAATAAGAACAATAATGTAGTGGACAAGAACCAGTGTACTCTTAAGATGTGGTGTAATAAATAAAAAAAGTCACTTTAAGGTCATTTATAAAAGTTGTCAAAGTTGGTATTATATCTATTAATTCTGAAATTATACTTTTCTTCGAAGCACTACAGATTATCTTTTATTTTCCAAAGGAACACAAAATGGACGATCTTAGCGAAGTGTCTATAAAAATAAATGCAATCAAAATGTTATAAGTTCCTTTTGCGTAATAATTACTTAAAAAGTATAGTTGAAAACACAAAACTTTTTTAAAATTTTTGTGCTCTTAAACTCTTTATTTCTATTGTTAGACAATACATACGTTTATACCATACACCTTGTGGATGTTCCTGGTCTTCTTGTGGCTCTAAAAAAGAATAAGACGTATATTAGCTGCATGCTACAATCAAATTTTGATTTTGTTAAGAGAACCATTAAAAGGTTAGGTTATTATTAAATGGGAGAGGTGGGCGAGGGAATTAGTAACAAGTAATACACACCCTCCTCTACTCCTGGCCAGTGACCTAGAAAAAATACAAATTTAATTAAACGTTATTTTGACATCCTGAACCCTTCTAAAAAAACATTACAAGGTAAGCGCCAACAATTTCCAGACTAACTATGTTCCAGTGTTATGCCAGGTTTATATTAGACTTGAGAACAGAATAGCTATTATGCCGGGTTTACTTTGGTAGAGTAAAAGAACTAGTGCAAGTAACTAGGAACTAGTTACTATCCCTGTGTAAATAGTTGACAATGTGACTAGTAGAGTACTAGCATCTAGTAGTTGGGCTAGATTAGCAGCTATCTCGTCGACGTATTTACTAGCTACTATCTTTTCCCCCACTACGCAAAATTGCTTCATTTGAAATTGGTGGCAAGCGGTAACCTGTCATAACAATTATAAAAAAAAAACATACCTGGTAAGTTATAATTTATTTACATAAATTGCGTAACATTGATTTATTAACTGATGATTTCTGAAATCATCTATAAAATTGGTGCCTTTGATACACGAAAAAGATTTTGTAGACTACGATAACTATTTCCTGTGGCTAGGAAATAAAGCGTTAATTCCAATTTTATTTTTGCTGGAATCGCATCCCTCATTAGTGTATCAGTTCGTTGTATTAATGTACTAACTAAATTGAATAGCCTATTAAAATCATCTGGTGTAATTCTTAAGCACAGTCTGTACTCTTTTTGATCTTCCACAGCTAAATCTAGATCATCTGCACACCATCTGTTACCTCCTTGATCTGCAGAATGCAAAAAGCAATGCTGCTTGGATCACTTCGTATTGTGCGAATGCTGGTTTTGGTGTGAACCCATTGGTCGCCTATTGACAGGGTTTGAGAGGCGGACGATTACTGGGAGTGATCTCTCTCGAATTTCTTTGAAGGTTCGAGATTAGCGTCTTATCTGTGCCGAACACGTTGCGGGGAAACCTGGACGGTACTGGCACGACTAAAAACCTTCATTTTTAATAATAATTTATTCAGTGATGTAGGTAATACAAGCAGACTATATTGAAAATATGACATCTTCTATTTATTTCTATCGCCCCTGGAAAAGTTAGGCCGGAAACTTTTGGAGCCTATGTCGTATGTGTTCAAAAATGTTAATAAAATTTCTTAATTAAAGTACAGAAATTATTAAGTTGTGTAGAATCATATTTAAGATACCTACCAACCCATCTTTTTTTCGATCCAACTGGCTGGCTTTTCGGTCTTTCGGTCTTCTGATTATATGTAATTGCTCCTCTTGCTGAAAAATAAATTACATTAATATATTGAATCTTTCTGGAGAGTATATTTTTTTTGTATAATAAAAAAAAAATAATAATGAAAAGGACGATATATGTGTCGTTCGTTTTTAGCCTAAAGGTTTTTTTCAGGTAAAACGGGAAGTGGAAAGTTACACGGCATCTGAGTCAGAAGTCGGAAGTGTTTAGAGGAATTTTTATCATTTTGGGGGCCAATATTATTTTTAAGTAAAGAAAAACATGAATTTTTTGAACTGTGTGTGGAATTATATATGTATTTTTTTTGTAGGCGCAGAATAATACACAATGTGCAGAAGCCAATAAATAATTTCGCCCACCACGAAAATCATTTTTAGAGTGTAAACTGATATTAATGACTCAAAATGGCTTTTTATATTCTGAACAGAGCTCGTATGGACAGACAGACAGACAGACAGACAGACAGACAGACAGACAGACAGACAGAAATACAGAAAGACAGACAAGTGACATTACAGGGTGTTTTTGCGGTCATACCTACAAAACCCTAAAAACGGACTCTATCCGGTAAAGAATCAATTTTCAGATGACACCCTTCCGTTCAATGACTGTCGTTCCGAAAGGGTTAAAATATAGAACTGTTAAATTGTTTTGAATCCGTATAATAATTGTACATAAGTTATAATTTATACTTACGATTAATCTCCCCAGCTGTAAAGAAAAAATTAATAAATAGATAAATAACAAACATAAAAATAAACTTTATAAGACGAGGGCTATTCGGAAAGTAACTTCCATTGTTGCATAGCGTGAGTAGTAGGCGGTGGAACGCCGCCATTGTTACACCGGCGCGCGCAGTGATTCAGTAAGATTCCAGCTGTGCAAGGGGGAGCGTCGCACTGCCAAGTGCTCGCTTGTTATAACCTCAAAATATGAGTGCTGAAATAAAATATCCCGCCAAATGTTAGAGAGAACCGTCAATTCATAACATCGAAACTTTTCGAAAAATTTCTTCAAGTTTCTCTGATTGTTTTATACGTTGGTTAACAAAACTGCTGACCGAGATCCATAAAACCAAACCAATGGGTTCTGCCCTAGACTTTCTTCTAGACTTAAATCCAAGTGATTTCCACCTGTTCAACAACATGAAGAATTGGTTTGGGTCCCAGCACTTCGCTAATGATGAAGATCTTCAAAATGCTGTGACACAGTGGCGTACCTAGAACTTTTGCCGCCCGAGGTGGTCCCCAATTTGCCGCCCATTTTAAGTTAATCAAATGGTGGTTTTTATAAATAAAATCATTCTAATTAATTAAAATTGTAAATGGATATCACATTTTCCGACAAGAAAAAAAAAAAGAAATCAACATGTATACCATATTTTCGGACGAAGGGAGTATTAAGTAGGTGGCAGTGCGCTGTATTTACAAAAATGACGTAATTGTCTTAGTAACTTTTATTGATGACCTGAATTCTCTGATATTTTGGACTACGTATCTCTATACTTAAATTTTTAACCATACGTACTTTCCTCGTCGCGTTTCTCTTTCGCTAAAAAAGAACAAAACACACATTAGTAAAAGTTAATACTAAACTGTAGAAAACTAAATCTCTGTCGGAAATATGTCGTTTTGAAGCGAGTAGCAAAACTAATATGTAAATAGGCCGTATACGTAACAAATTTGGGTGATTAAAGGGGAACAAGAAAAAATCTCGAATGAATACGAGAATTTAGTAGGAGTAGAAGAAGACTATCTACCAGATGAATGAACAAAAAAAAAAAATTAAAATGGACTATTGTTAACCCAAGGAAATTTCGGAGAAGTTATTGAGAGATCTTTTGGACTACGTATATCTATACTTAAATTTTTAACCATACGTACTTTCATCGTCGTGACGATGTTGCGCTAAAAAAGAACAAAACACACATTAGCAAAAGTTTATACTAAACTATTGAAAACTAAATCTCTGTAGGAAATATGTCGTATTGAAGCGAGTAGCAAAACTAATATGTAAATAGGCCGCATATGTAGTAAGATAGGCTGATTAAAGGGGAACAAGAAAAAATCTCGAATGCAGACGAGACTTTACTAGGAGTGGAAGAAAACTATCTACCAGATGAATGAACTAGATTTAAAAAAATTCTGAAAATGGTCTTTTGTTAACCCCAGAAAATTTTGGAGAAGTTATTGAGTTCAATAGTTGTTCAATAGTGGATAGTGGACAAATTGGGATTGAAGTTGATTATGAGACTTTCCATACAAGCAAAATGAGAAATATAAAAAATTGTCTAGAATCTTCACAGTTATAATATTTAAGTAACATGTAATACACACCCTCCTCTATTCCTGGCCAGTGACCTGGAAAAAATACACATTTAATTAAACGTTATTTTGACATCCTGAACCCTTCTAAAAAAACATTACAAGGTAAGCGTCAGCAATTTCCAGACTAACTATGTTCCAGAGTGTTATGCCAGGTTTATATTAGACTTGAGAACAGAATAGCTATTATGCCGGGTTTACATTGGAATTTCTTTGAAGGTCCGAGATTAGCGTCTTATCTGTGCCGAACACGTCCCCGCAACGTGTTCGGCACAGGCCAAACCTGGACGGTACTGGCAGGACTAAAAACCCTCGTTTTTAACAATAATTTATTCAGTGATGTAGGTAATACAAGCAGACTATATTGAAAAAATTGATGTGAAGTGTGAATATTCACACATTTCAGGGTTTCGCAGGTATATAATAAGTGAAGGCGGCATGCTGCGTGTGTAGGTCAAATTTTACTTTGTAGTAATCACGGCAAAATGAACGATATTTTTAAAATAATTTATCGTCTGTTAATCATATAATAAAACTGGTTATTAAATTTACGCTCTTAAAAATTAAATGCAACATTTGTCAAAATATAACTAGAATTTTGACAAAATAATTTCAACATAATAAAAATGCAAAAAAAACACATAAAATTAAATTCACTCCGTACTCAAAACCCTTCGTTTCCAGCGAGTTTTAGCTTACGACACCAGCGCTCTAACCACTACGCTATCGTACGCCTTACATGTTGGTGTCTTACATTGGTATAACTTTTGTACTTTGTAAACCAAAGACCACAAAAAATGCGTTATTTTCCGAAAACATAATCTGATCAAAAATTCCTGTTGTACTATTTCGGTTCACACCAATATACATTACTTAGAATTTTTTTAGATTTTTAGTTTAAACCATCTGGGCAATAGGTGGGGGACAAAAATTTTTTTGCACAATTTTGGCAAAAATCGCATCAAAATAATTTATTTTGCAAAAATAAAAATTTGATCGTTAATCCACGTACTAAGGGCTTTCATTTGATACCCTACTCAGAATTTAAAAAAAATATTTTTGTTTTCGATGAGCACATTTTTGTTTATATTTTTAGGGGTATATGTTTTTTAGATGTTTTAGTATTTTTCCTATGTGCGGGTCAAAGAGTTGTATAAGCATGCCAAATTTCAACTCTCTAGGTTTAGCCGTTTGGCTACAATTTTTACCGAACAGACAGACAGACAGACAGACAGACAGACAGACAGACAGACAGACAGACAGACAGACAGACAGACAGACAGACAGACAGGCAGACAGACAGACAGACAGACGACAAAATGACGGTATAAGGTTTTTTTGGTCATAACTACAAAACCCTAAGAATGACATCTTCTATTTATTTCTATCGCCCCTGGAATAATTAGGCCGGAAACTTTTGGAGCCTGTCTCGTATGTGTTCATAAATGTTAATAAAATTTCTTAATTAAAGTACAGAAATTATTAAGTTGTGTAGAATTATATTAAGATACCTACCAACCCAACTTCCTTTCGGTGCATATGGCTGTGTGTTCTCATTATGTGTAATTGCTCCTCTTGCTGAAAAATAAAGTACTTTAATATGTTGAATCTTTTTGGGGAGTATCTATATTTTTTCTGTATAATAAAAAAAGTGAAAATGGCCGATATATATGTCGTTTGTTTTTAGGCTAAAGACTGTTTTCCAGTAAGACGGGAAGTGGAAAGTTACACGGCATCTGAGTCGGAAGTCTATTGTTTAGAGGAATTTTTATCATTTTGGGGGCCAATATTATTTTTAAGTAAAGAAAAACATGAATTTTTTGAACTGTTTGTATACGTATATTTTATATGTAGGCGCAGAATAATATACGTATTTATTAAAGTTTACGCATCTTCAGCCAGACGTAGTAGTCATAGTAGCCAATGATGATGAAACATTCCAAAGTTTTCCCCAGTTTCATGCTAATTTAAGGTTGCTCCAGAAAATCGCACATATTAAACACGTTGCACTCAAATAACAATATCACGAAAACTAAACGAGATATCAACAATCCAAGAACATGTGGTTACAGAGGGGGTTATATGCAACGCAATGCTGCCATCCGCATATCACTAAATATGTTGGCGCGTAATTGAAATATTCGGTTATATTTTGAACAGACCTCGTACAGACAGACAGGCAGATATACATACAGAAATACATACAGACAGACACATAAATGACATTACAGGGTGTTTTTTTTTGCGGTCATACCTACAAATCCTAAAAACTGACTCTACCCGGTAAAGAATAAATCAATTTTCAGATGCCATCCTCCTGTTCAATGACTGTCGTTCCAAAAGGGTTAAAATATAGAACTGTTAAATTGTTTTGAATCCATATCAGCACCTCAGAGGTAAATTGTATTAAGTCGCAAATGATAAATAGCTCAGAAGAGACGATTTAAGATTGTTTATCTCCTTGCGTTGATCGACTTGATACAGTTTTAAAGCAACGTATATTGAAACTGGCTAGAGCAATAGTACCAAATTATTTTTCACTCGACAGACTATAAAGTATTGAGTCACTTGGCACTAAAATGTCATTTTTGATAAAAATGTGACTTGATACAGTTTACCTCTAGGTGCTGATAATTGTACATAAATTATAATGTATACGTACGATTAACCTCCCCAGCTGTAAAGAAAAAATAAATAAATAAATAAATAACAAACATAAAAATAAACTTTATAAGACGAGGGCTATTCGGAAAGTAACCATTGCTGCATAGCGTGAGTAGTAGGCGGCGGAGCGCCGCCATTGTTCCATCGGCGCGCGCAGTGATTCAGTAATCTTCCAGCTGTGCAAGGGGGAGCGTCGCACTGCCGAGTGCTGGCTTGTTATAACCTCAAAACATGATTGCCGTAATAGAATATTCCGCCAAATGTTAGAGAGAATTTTGAAACTTTCAGAAAAATTTCCTCAATTTTCTCTGTTTTGACTGTTTTGTACGAGATATTCACCGAAAAATTAGGATACCGGAAGTTTTGCTCATTGGGTAGCAAAACTGTTGACCGAGATCCACAAAACCAAACGAATGGGTTCCGTCCTAGACTTTCTTCTAGACTTGGCTCCAAGTAATTTCCACCTGTTCAACCACAATTGGCTTGGATCCCAACACTTTGCTAATGATGAAGATCTTAAAAACGCTGTGACAGGTTGGCAACATTTGTATGGCGGCGGCAGAGTTCTATGAAGAAAGAATGCCAAAGCTGGTTAAACGCTATGACAAGTGCTTAAATTTAAATGGTGACTAGGTGGAAAAATAAAGAAAATATGTAGTTTTAAAATGTATAAAATACAATATATCTATTGTATCTGTGCTGGTTTTATTTTTATAGCCAAACGGATGTTACTTTCCAGATAGCCCTCGTCCTATAAACAATACGTACCGCCAGCTTTTAGATCTGAAAAAGAATAAAACACATATTAGTAAATCGTTATATATTACACTTTGCTAATAAAGTACGAGGCGTGATCAGAAAGTTTCTAGATCGAGATAGAAAACTTTTTGGGGAAAAATTATATTTATTTTTTTACAGATCTTCCATTCAGCTTTACAAATTTAGTCCAACGCTTTTCAAAACATTTCATTCCTTCAGAAAAATAAGAATTATCCAAACTCCCCTGCTCCCCAAATTGCATTGGCCACCAGTTGGCCCTCCCAGAATTGTTTGGAGAAAAATGTATTTTAGAAGTGAGGACCTTTTTTTTAGGTCCAAAAGCTATTTGGCCACCTCAAATTTTAATAAAATTCCCCCGCCCCCTATTTTGAGTGCTAGTGCCACCACTGCCTTTACACCAATCAAGAGGAGCATTTTTTTGAGGTTCGGTCAAATTATGCGGAATCTATCGGGAACAGATCTTTTTCACAGCTAAATGTTCCTGCAAAATGAATGTATTGCAGTCTGCGATATGCCAAAGGATGCCTCTATCTTACGGTAAGTCACATGCCGATCTTCTTCAATCTTTTTGCGCACAGCAATCGATTTTGGTCGACCATCACGAGATTCATCACTGAAGGATGCACGACTACAATGAAATTCTGCAAACCAATTGTAAACAGTATTTTCTGATGGTGCTTCATTACCAAAAGCTCAACGAAGCGAATCTATGTATTGTTGGCCTTTACTAAAAACGTAAAAAATCATCCGACGAAAACCTTTACGAGTAATATGGATTAATTTATTATTACTCTATAACTTTATTTTATTTTCAAGAAATTACTTAGTCGTATTGTTGAAACCCATATCAAGAAGAGAAAAGAGTCAAATACATGCTTTGGAGATGAAGTATTTAAGAAGAGTAAAGGTGTGACAAAGATGGATAAAATAAGAAATACAGATATAAGAAAAGAACTCGATATAGAACCGATTGAACAATTCATAGAAAACAGACAATTGTCCTGGTGGGGACACATGCAAAGACTGCAAGACACAAGACACGTGAAGCAGATCTGGGAGACCAGATCGTACAGAAATCAAAGAATAGGAAGACCAAGAAATACATGGGACAGAACAGTAAAAGGGATAATAGAGAAAAGAGGAAAAACGATTATAGAAGCTAAAAGAATGACAAGAAACAAAAAAGACTGGGCAAAATTCGTACAAGAACCCGTACTGCCATAATATAGAAAAGAAGGAGAAAACAAAGAAATACAGGCTACGCCATACTATGGTAGAAGGCTTTTATATATATATATATATATATATATATATATATATATATATATATATATATATATATATATATATATATATATATATTGTTGAATGATATAGATGTTGCCCTGATCAGTAGATGATTTAACTCTCTTCTTTTCAATAAAGCCCCTAGATTACTAGGCCTTCAGAACACTCGTTCTCGCCCACAGCTATTCAAAGTTAATGTTACAAACTACAACCTTAAAATTTTAACGCAATACAAACAACACAAGGTAGTGACTCGTAAACAATAAACAGTTATTCGTTCCAATAGTTCAAATTCTGTCCGCTTGGCGTCACTTCATAGCGCTGTTGAGCCCAATAGATATTTCAACAGCGATTGTAGCGCGACAATCGGTCATTGTTGAGCCCAATTATGAGCCAATAAGACATTTTGGGCACAGAAAAAATGACTATTTGCGTTCTTAATTAAAATACATACCATATCCCATTGATGCGTCGTCGTCTTTCGGTGGTCCTAATAAAGAAGAATATGCATATTAGTTAAATGTTAATGGCAGCGCGGCCATCGGTCATTGTTGAGCCCAATTATGAGCCAGTAAGACATTATGCGCACAACAACAATGACTATTTGCGTTCTTAATTAAAATACATACCATATCCCATTGATGCGTCGTCGTCTTTCGGTGGTCCTAATAAAGAAGAATATGCATATTAGTTAAATGTTAATCGCTGCGCGGCCATTGGTCATTGTTGAGCCCAATTATGAGCCAGTAAGATATTATGCGCACAGCAACAATGACTATTTGCGTTCTTAATTAAAATACATACCATATACATATGGGGGGTCGTCGTCTTGCGGTGGTCCTAATAAAGAAGAATATGCATATTAGTCAAATGTTAATAGGAATAACAATCGGAAAAATAATAGTCTACGACACGTTACTATACGTTAGAGGCGATTTATTACATACTAGCTGAAATGCCCGTTGTCTCTACGTCCTTTTCAAAACATTCAGATCGGAAAATTTTAATGTGACCTTGACTGGACTAGATTATCAATATAATATACATACACACATACATTGGAGTTGATGATTTTGGTCCGAGAAAGAGATTGATCATGCAATTTATGATTACTTTGAAGGTATTCTGGAAGAAGACTGGTTGGAAGCTTTTAAGAAGTGGAAAGAAATAATGGCCAAGTACGAGGGTCAATCAAATATAAACGAGCCTTTCTCGGCTGAGCGGCAGGAAAGTCAACAATGTGTCCTCTGGTGGTTGGGGTCCTCAGGTAGAGATTCGTAGAGAGAGAAAACCAGCCCAATCGGTTTATCTAATGTCATATTTAGTAGCCTTTGCGATGAATGTGAAGAGTGTGCCAGTCTCTGTTGCGCAACACATTATTATAAAGTTTCTAACCCATGAAAACGTGAAACCAGCCGAAATTCACCGCAGTTCCTGTTCGGACAAGATACGTTTTCATGGCCAAGGGTAAAAGTTTGGTCCAACGAGTTCCAGAAATGCCGTGAACTAGTTGAAAATCAAAGTCATCCTCGCCGGCATTGCACCATTGTGACTTATGAAAACATTGTTCGTGCTTGTGAGTTAATGGAACGGGATAGACGATTAACAGTGCTTGAAATTTCGGAGGAACTTGGTGTCAGCTATGGAAGTGTCCAATCAATCTTCCGAAAGCACTTGGGCTTCAAAAAAATCTCATCACGTTAGGTTCCAAAGCTGCTGAGTGATGATCCTTCACAACAACGCCAGGTTCCACATAGCAGTTTTAACGCAACATAAACTGGTGGATATGCACTGGCAAATGCTTGAACTTCCACTTTATAGTCCAGACTTACGGCTATGCGATTACTACATCTTTGGGCGCCTCAAAGGAGCACTTGGAGGCGAGCGATTTGAGAACAATGATCAAGTGAAAACGTTTGTGCACAACTGGTTAGGTACCCGCCTAATTTCATTCTACGAAAACGGGATAAAGAAACTGCCCAAATTTGGGAAAAATGCATCCTAAAAGGAAGAGACTATGTGGGAAAAAAAATTGTAGAAATGTATAAATATTTCATGTAAAAAAAATGTTAAAATAAAAGGCTCGTTTATATTTGATTGCCCCTCGTATATTATTGTTGATGGCAACTTCTCTGAACAAAGTCAAAATAAAATCCTAAAAATTATTAACTATTTGTCTTATTTTCAATAATTCTTCAGTAAAAGAGACTTTTGTAAAATGTTTCAGTAGATTTTACAGTATAATAATAATTCTGCTTAAGTAAGTAAGTAAATAATAAATCATACGTACTACTTTTCGCCATTGCTGTAAAAAATAATAATAATAAATTAAAATATAATTATATTAGAATACTAAAGGCTCTATGCTAAAATTATAGTTACGCAATAATAAATAATCAAGGCTAGACAACCGAATAGTATCAGTCCCCTAGGTACATCATGGTAAAATTAATCTGAACGTAGCGTCTTTTAAAGCTTAACAGGTGGCAATCCTGTACACTGTTGTGTAGTTGTTCTGATATTTTGGCTTGCATTAAATATACCGTATATCTTTTTTTGACTAGCAACTAGCTTTTCCATGTCAAATTTTTCCATTGCATATTCTATCTCTACTTAGACAAAAGTTTTCACTTGTCTGTTAGAACTCTAGTGTTTTTCATCACCTCAAGTAGCTGTTGAAGCCTTCGAAAACCATGTTTTTGAGATACCAACTTCAGAGTGGAAAAAATGTTTCGAGAATTGGTTTGTACGCATACAAAAGTGTATAAATCTTAAAGCCGAATATTTTGAAAATAAAACCGTTTGTTCTAAAAAAAAATTTTTCTTTTTTAGTTTTTGTAAAAACTTAAAAGGTTACCCTCGTACCCAAACTTTTATTTGTTCCTTTAAAATGTTAAGTTGGCAGTGAAATATTTAGTAATCGTTGAAATAACGAACATTGTAAATTTTAACTATTTTTATTTAATAACTACGTACTATTATTGCTATAATTTTAACGTAAACAAATTATACAAACCATGGCTACCCTTGGCTTCATACATGGTATTCATCACTGAAAAATAATAAAACATATATTAGTTAAAACTTAATTTGATATACAATAGAACGGAGATCGGTAAATTGTAGATCGAGATCGATCGGTTGACCTTTACGCAATCTGTGCTACATTATTCTTTTGACAAAACCTATGCTGCTGCGGATATAGAATATATATTCACTTGCGTATTCAGGGAGAGGGGGGGTACACTGTGGGTACTTCTGCTGTCCTAGATTTTTACTTACTAAACCTAACTTTATTACCTAAATTGATCATATTTACTGTTCGTCTGTGTAATTTCGGGCGAGATTTGTTGTAATCAGCACGATGAAATTTTTTTAGGTTATGTAAAGGCATACAATGTAAACATTCTCTCCGATGTAGACTGAGATAGCCAATCTGATTATATATCTATCTTATTAAAAAAATTCACTAACTATAAGCTTGGAAAACTATCCACAATCGAAAACGTATAACGTATTAAATTCAGAGCTCTGAACAATTACTCGCGTTACCGTATGACAAACTTGTAGTGACTATCAACAGTGCACAAGTCATAGCCTATAGTCGAGTAATTTAAGAACTCTGAACGCAGCTTTAGTGTTTTTTTTTATTACAAAAGGTAGAACTACCTTGACTCATACAAAAAAATCGTGAGTGTTAGGCGAAAAGTTAAGCCAATTGAAAAGAAGAGAAGAAGTTTTAAACCATACGTACTTTTCACAATATCTAAGAATTGATCTGAAAAATAAAGACATAAATTAGTCACTTTATTATACTATAAGTTAGTAAAACTAGGTGGTTAATTACAATTTTCATTTTTTTAACTAACAAAAAGCAGGGTGAGAACTTTTTGTCACTGTTAGTTACTCTACTTAAGTCACAAGTAATACGCACCCATATTCATATCTTGTTGTGGATCTAGAACAAAATAAGATAAAAATTAGCTGAATTTTATTTTGGACACTTAAACTAAACGAACAGACTCTTTATGGGTGAACAGACATTAGATGGGGGTATTTATATATATATTAGTTCCTATAACTCCTCCAGGTCCTTTGAGCGAGTGGTGTAGTCCCATTGGATGTCTCTTTTTGAGGAGTTTGCTGCGCGTAAGACTGCATCTATGGTAATACAAAATAGTAGTGGGGACAATACGCAGCCTTGCTTTACTCCCGACTTAACAAGGATGGGATTGTTTACTTTTACGCTGTGTACGACTTTGCACGTTGAATTAGTGTACATGCTTCTAATAACATTTGGCATTTAAAAGATGTATTGTGTGGATATTTGCCAATAGAATGCGCTTAAAAGGGGGCAAAAAAAGTTTTAAAACTTATGGAGCGTATTAGTTACTCACCTTTAATTGATCCCGACGCTGGTCTTAATCCTGAAAAAAACAAATATTATTTTATAACAAATACTAATTCAGGAAAGCATTAGTATTATACAGTGGTTGCCATAAGTATGGAAACTTTTTTTTTTGTTAAAAACCTGTAATTGTTGACGCGTTAAACAACCTAGTGTTATAATATTGAAATAAAAAATATGTACTCACTTTAGAAGATTTAGAACTAAGTCTTCTAAATTAACACTATTTTAATACTAACTTTTAATGTTATACACTATTTTTAAACACTATTTCATTAATTTTTATTTTAAAAACGTTCAATTGTTGCAAAAAATGTATTCTAGCTGACTATTTTTAACTTGTTTATGCCAAAAAAATTCGTTTATCACTGGGATTATAGGATTAACATGTGACCTTACGAAAAAATGACGTCACAATGTTACCCAGATAGACACTTGCTAATTATATATGTACGATGACATATATATGTGACAAATTATAAATAGACGTTGTAATAAATGCTCGTGTATGCTTAAATCCGTGTGTTTTAATTGATATTATTACAAACGCTGTAAATCGTTTATCATATATATTAGTTCCTACAACTCCTCAAGAGGAACAAAATACCACAATAAAACATCTGGTTCTGAGCTAAGGTCTTAATTTCGCCCTATCTTTCTATTCCGATACTCGAACTCCAGTTTTTACTAAGCTAAAGTAAATTTTATTCGAATACTAAACTTGAGTAAAATGTACTCGAATACTGAACAGAGAACTAAGTATTCGGGTTGTCTATGCACTGTCAATACACGAATTGACCGAGTACTTTGGAGAATCGAGTAGTAGAGCTAGTAGGCAGAAATCCTCAACGTAGTCCAGGTTCTTTGAGCGAGTAGTGCAGGCCCATTGGATGTCTCTTTTTGAGGAGTTTGCTCCATGTAAGACAGTATCTATGGTAATACAAAATAGTGGTGGGGAAAATACGCAGCCTTGCTTTACTCCCGACTTAACAATGATGGGATTGTTTACTTTTACGCTGTGTACGACTTTGCACGTTGAATTAGAGTACTTGCTTCTAATAAAATTTGGCATTTAAAAGATGTGTTGTGTGGATATTTGCCAATAGAATGCGCTTAAAAGGGGAAAAAAAAAGTTTTAAAACATATGGGGCGTATTAGTTACTCACCTTTAAGTGATCCCGACGCTGGTCTGAATCCTGAAAAAAACAAATATTATTTTATAACAAATACTCATTCGGGAAAGCATTAGTATTATACAGTGGTTGCCAGCAGTATGGAAACTTTTTATTTCTCCTATTTTTGGATTTGGCAAAGGCATTTGATACTGTCGACCACCAACTTTTACTATCTAAAATGGAACTCTATGGTATTCGCGGAATACCTTTACTGCTATTTAAAAATTATTTAGAAGGTCGAGAACAGATAGCAAGGTGGTGTCGATAGTGAGAGGGAATATTTAAATATTGGCGTACCACAAGGTACAGTAATGGGTCCCACATTATTTCTAATATATTTAAATGATATACTTAATTTGAAAAACATATCCGGTAAGATAATTGCCCTTGCTGATGATATGGTGCTCTTGAATGAGGCACAAACGGTGTTTAATTTAAAGGAATCAATAGAAAAAGATATATCAATAATGAAAAGTTGGCTGGATGCAAATCTCTTGACGTTAAATTATTCTAAAACTAATTACATATTATTTTCTTTATATAATAAAAATCAGATTTTATTCGATAAATTAACAATACATGAACATTTTTGTGAGATGAATCCATGTCAATGTAAAACTACTATTGAAAGGACAGACAAAACTAAATACCTGGGAATTATTATTGATAAAAATCTTCGATGGGCTGACCATTTAAATAAATTAGTAAGTAATTTAAGGAAAAAGTTTTACATTTTCAAGAAATTAAGAGATATCATGACGACAAAATTAATTTATAATTTCTATTACGCACTCGTACAATCTTTGCTATCTTACGGTATAATAGCATGGGGTAGGGCAGCCGATAAATATCTCAACAAAATTAAAACAACACAAAATACAATACTAAAAATAATCAGCAAAAAATATAGCTTATATCCTACGATCAAACTCTATCAAAACTCAAATGTAATGAATCAGCCGCAATTATATATTCTTTCAGTCTTAAAATTTATAAACAAAAACAAAACTGAAATATCTAGGTTGACATACAATTATAACACTCGAAACAAAGATCTAGCTAAAAATATTAAAACAGTAAAAAAAATTGGACAGTAATGTTTTACATTTGCAGTACCAAAAACAATAGTTTTAATAATTTTCTGGAAATAAATTCATTAACAATGCGCAGAATTAACCAAACTAATTTTAAAAACTGGGCAAAAAAATACTGTTTCAGTTTGTCTCAGGTAGAAATAAAGGAATTGTTGTAAATTATAATTATACTTGTACATTGTAAATATTTTCTTCATCCAGCAAAAACATTTAAATGTAATATATATGTAACTTGATACATCTATTTAACTGTATACATTTATTTTTTTCGATTAAATAGAACACCACGCACAGACTGGTTTTCACAGTCTTTAGTGGTTGTGAATGAACCCAGCAAACATTTTTATACGGGCCAGTACTGGTAAAGTACATACTCCCCGGCATTGAAAATAATGGGCCAGTGCTGGCATTTCGTACTGGGCCAGTACCCCGGTGTCCCGTGGCCCTTAGCTGGCCCATTGATGTATCAGTTGCTGGCCCAGCAACGGTAAAGTGCATTGAAAGTAATGGGTCAGTGCTGGCATTTCGCACTGGGCCAGTGCTGGCATTTTGCAAAATAAATACTCTTTTGGCCATTTTCACCATCGTTGAATAAAATTTAACAAATAAAGTTGACAATATCGCATCGGTTTTAAACTATTAATGAAGAAATTAACATTGCTGTCAATAGAATGATGCGATATTGTTAACTTAAGTTGTTAAATAAATTTATTCAACGATGGTAAAACTGGCCGATTGTAAATTGTATTAACAGTTATAATTTATTGATTTATTTATAAATATTAAATAAATATAATTTCAGGAATAACAGGAATTAGTTTATTTAATTTATTAATTTAATGAAGAATTTTAAGAAAATGGTTTTCTGCCATTTCGGCCAAACCAATTGCATCCTTAAGATAAGGGGTGACTAATAATTTTCGCCAATATTCGTCTTGTATTATCTACCACATCTTTCCCCCCTGACTTGAAGAGTGCCAACCTAAAGAAATCATACTTGTTAAAATAAATTCAATAATCAAATTTTATAAGCATTAATGCTATAAGCAGTTCACTTTTGTAAGAACAAACTAGATCTGGTTATTTTGGTGATTTTTATAGTGTATTACTGACTTTTAGAAACTTGGTTATATTGTAAAAAAAGCTTTACAGTTTTGGATTAAGTTTGTATTATTTTAGGTTGGTATTATATTTACAAAATATTTAAGATGTCACTATTCAAAATGAAATATGACAAATTATATTTTTTAAATGACATATTTATAATCTTGTAACAGATTTATTAATAATTGAAAATTTTATTACATGTAAAAAACTATGATTGAACTAAACTAAAAATTAAACAATTTAACATGAAATAGTTTGTGTAAACTACGTCCTTAAATCTAACAAAACACACACAAATCACAATAACAAACTGTATAATTTTCACAAAACAATAACTATTCAAATACACTTCTTGACAAACTGTCCACCAACACGTATCAACTTGTACTGGCCCTCGAGGGGGTACTGGCCGTTAGGGCGTTTTATGACTAAGAACAATCAGACTTTTCAAATTATTACATTCAAAAAAAGTTTAGTTTTAAGTAAAAAGTATAAAAATGTTTGCTTGGATTAATACAAATAAGGAGTGCTTATAAAATGCTGGTAAAGTACTTCGTATAGGCGGAGTGTGAAATACAAATGTGAAGTACATTATTAATACTGGCGTTGTACTTACTTTTGGTGCCAGCAGTAAAAGCAGTTTGCCGGCATTCGGCCGTTAGTTAAATGTTTGCTGGGAATGTTCTTGAAATATTTATTCACACATCCTATTTATTTATTTTATGTATATATAAAAAAAAATGTCTTGTATAATATTGTACAATTTAAATAAATAAATAATAATAATAATAATAATATTAAAATTTAAATTATTATAGATATTTTGTTTCTTGTGGTTTTTATATAATTTAAGAGAGAAAAAAAAATCGTACCTGTGCCTGCTGGTCGTATGTGATGGCGTGCTGGTTCTGGATTTCGATCTTGAAAAAGAATAATACACATATTAATTAAATTTGACAATTTCATCAATAACTTTCGAAAGAAGGTTTAGATAACAAGGGCTTGAACCCAGAAGACCTGTAACATGCTCGGATTAAGTTTGAAAGATTACGGCTTGCTCATGATTTTTTTAACTGACTGGATGCAGACGGGGATAAACATTTTCTATTGGTACAGAATTTAATGAGTGCGGGGAATATATAGTCAAAATAGCACTAAATTTTACTTAATCTAACCCTTAAAATACAAATACAAGTTATGTCAATATAACATCTGGAGTTCCACAAGGATCGCACTTCGGACCACTGCTCTTTTTTATTTTTATCAATGACGATCAAATAATAAAAAATTACGACTTTCTCCTTTTTGAAATCTTTTTGCAGTACTAGTCCAATAAATAGTTATTTACGTGACTAGTACCTTAAAACGAAACTTTCGGACAAAAATAATCTGGAAACTCCTACTTAATGGTTGCAATTAAAATTATTCATTACACATATTACAGATGATGACGGTACTTATGATGACATGAGTGTTAATTTGAACTACTATGACGAACCCGGTATGTTTGAACTTCGATCCATTGCTGCAAATGCATTTGATATAAAAGATTTTCCTTACCTGGTAAGCAAAAATTAATATTAAATAAATTATTATATGTTCACATGAGTGGTTCGATGGAAAATAATTCTCGGTTTTAACTACAGACACTGTCATTAAATTTTACTTAATCTAACCCTTAAAATATAATTTCTTTTTAATCAAATGAACACGAAAATTTACTTAAGCCAACCCCTAACATACAATTTTTTTATTTATTCTAATTCCCACCAAAATGTACTTAATCAAACCATTAAAATATATTTTTTTCTCAAAAGAACACGCAATTTAATTTATGCCAACTTGTAAAATAATTATTTTTTATTTTAAACAATAGAAAACTCTAGCTCTTATAGTTATGGCCCCAGTTGTCAAAAGCCCCAATTGTGAACGGCCCGAATTGTCCATCGCACCAGTTGTGCAAAGTCCCAATTGTGTACGGCCCGAATTGTCCATCGCCCCAGTTGTTAATGGCTCCAGTTGTGCAAAGCCCCAATTGTGTACGGCCCGAATTGTCTTACGGCCCCAGTTGTCTGGTTACCATATCCAGATGAGACAAAAGGATTTTTTGAAGGTATCTGGGGACTTTACTTCTATTAAGTTATAAAATATTCGTACTTAAGAATGGCCTAGGACTTCTTGGTCGTTGTACGGTCCTGTATTTGCTTGGACCTGAAAAATGAAATACATATATCAGTTGAATATTACTTTAATATATTGACATCCGTTATTATACGCCTTTGCGTAGGCTCCTGCTGGCGGATCCACGATTACCTTTTGGGAAGTGATGAATCTCTTTTTTGTGAGACGTGTGAGAAATATTTCTCCGTGCTGCATATTTTAACTAAGTGCCACTGAAGACTTGTCAGATGAGCAGTGCTCACACAATTGTAATCTATTCTATTGTATTTACTTGTTAAGTGGCAACATATACGTACCTAGGCCCCAATCTGTTTTTGGTACTGAAAAATAATAAAACTTATTATTATAATAGTTCAGATTTAATAAATACATTTTCACATAGTTATTAATATATGGACTTACCATAATATTTTTTTCTCAAATCGGGACAATTTTGAGGTTTTGCTCAAAACAGAAAGTACGTCGCTTACGTACTTAACGTAGAAGGGTAAATAACGGAGTGATAACAAAAAAAAAAAAAAACGTAGTAATAATTTTTAATTATTCTTAATTGAACATAACTTATTATTAAAAAGTTATTAATATTTATCACTAGCGTGAAATTTCTTTAAAAATTCTTTGTTATTTTTAATTAGTTGCCTAATCACCATTTTCTGGTGGTGCACTTTTTATGCTACGTATATATTCGGCACATTTTTTTTTACCAAATATCCGGGACAAAATGACAAACTGACCGGGACGCCATACCTCCAAACCGGGACAGTCCCGGTCAAACTGGGACGTATGGTAAGTCTACTATTATATTGTACAAGTGTGGTATGTATGTTCTATTCAACTTCTGGTGTATCTTCATTTTTCCGATAACGCGGAGAGAGGAAAATGAACCGCCGTCTTATCCGGGTGATATTTTTTTAGTGCTTAGGCATAATTTTATTTCGACAGGGGGTACTGACTAATTTTTATTGATAAAAATCATGCATTTTTTCCTCGAATCCGTGTCGAATCAAAGTCACCATTGATTGGCACGGACTGGTTTTATCAGACGATAATTCAAAAATATTCTTAATACAAAACGGCCGGTCCAGAATATTTACGGCGAGAATCAAAGTGTTAAGTGGTGATAATGGTTCAAGATAGCTTTTTTGACGGGGAGAAGACCGGCGTAGCCGGGCTGAGGCCCCTAGTCTATTAATATAGTATCTCAATACCTATGTTTCGGCATGAAAAAAATAAAGCAATTATTAACAAATATATGATAATTTGATCCTAAAAACTGGTTAAGTTCATACCGTTTTACGGTATTGAAAGTTGTAATTCAGAAAATAAAGATATCATTGATCAAAATTTTTTAGCTAGAAAAAACGTATATATATATAGCGCCAAAAACACATACTTAATTTTCTTCTGTAGTATTGTTTTCTTCCTGAAAAATAAAATTACAATTAGTTAACTGTAATACGTCGTAGATATTTAGTTTGTTAAACATGACTTAAACTATTTATAATCAAGTAAGTCATTAATCCAGCATTTAGATCCATACAAGATCAACTTAACTTAAGTTTAACTCAGGTTTAACAAACTAATTTGATCATGTATGGTACTCAATGACTTACTTGACTAGATGGTTCAAGGGACATTAGCGCTGCGGAGAGATTTCTACGAAAATTGCGGTATGTTCCACCCAATACCATCATTTGGTTTGAATGGTTATAAAGTATTCAAGCTTATTTCGTTTTTGCTTTCTTGTAGTATTTGCTAAAATTCATTTCAGATTAAATTTATTTCTTAAATTCGTCAATGGAAGTATTTGCCAAACTTACGTTATTGAATTGATAACATGATGTAGATGTTTTCTTCGAACTGTAGAGTACGTGGTAGGCACCAAACGATTTCGCTCTAACTATGTTCAAGGCATATATTTAATCTATATTAGGCCCAGTATTCCCAACCATTGATAAAATTAACTATCAATGAGATAAGTAGGTTATGTAGTAGCCATTATGGCATCAGAGGAAACCTGTTGTTATGGATAACTGCGTACCTACTCAACCGCTGCTTCAAGGTTCGAGTTGGATCGTCGCATTCCGGAAATTACCCCGTCACAAGCGGTGTTCCACAGGGTAGTTTAATAGGACCAATTTTATTTTTAATATTTATTGTGGACCTAATAACTGACACCAGATGTTTGCCGACGATTTAAAAATATATGGTAAAGTAACCAACTGGACAAATCTGCAACAAGATCTGGATAGTATCACTGCATGGTGTACAACAAGGGTATCAAACTCATTTCAGCCTCGGGTCATTTTTCTAACAAGTAAAATTTACGCGGGCCGCACGTTATGTACAGGCTATTCCAAACGTTTAGGCGGAACTAAATGGGAATTTCGTTCTTTAAGGTTGTCACGAGAAGGAACTTTGCTTGGATAATTTCAAGTTTAACGTTGGTATGTGAAAATTAAAAATTCCAACAGTGAAACCATAGAGACGATGACATTTATTAAAAACAAAGCTTAAACAAAATGACCAAAAGTCCGAATTAATAGATAAAAATTACTAGATTTCAAAATCTAGTTCCATCTCAACGTTTGGAATAGCCTATATTTATATTGTTACTTATTCTGTTTTTTATTTTCCTCCATTTTTCTCAATATTTATTTGAAGGAAGTAAGGAAATAACATTTAAATAATAACAATTAAATTTTGCCAAAATATTTGCTTTATCGAACAACAAAACAAAAACGGGTCGAAATCAGCGTAGTGGTACTGTACACAGCAGTTGCACCTATAGAAAAGTGGTATTTGAAAGCTCTGCTTACGAGAGTATTATTTGGAATCACGGGAAATCCCTGATCTACCGACTATCGCACGGCTAACTGCAACAGTTATTGCCTGACTATTGGTTTTCCGCCCTTGCCGAAGTCTTGACAGCTTCTATCACGAGGTATTTTCGTTCAAATAAATGTTTATACTATATATAGTATAAAAAATTATTATAGTATAAGAAGTCGTTACGGGCCACTTAAATGCAAGTATTGGGCCGCATGCGGCCCGTGGGCCGCCAGTTTGACACCCTTGGTGTACAATATAGCTTCTTCCCCTCAACATATCCAAATGCCAAGTGATTCACTTAGGAAAGAATAACCCAGGACATCAGTACCACATAATGGGCAATGCTATCCAACGCGTCGAGTCTATAATTGATTTAGGAGTCACTATAACCCAGAATCTCGACTGGTCCACTCACATTCTTCAAGTAGTCAAAAAGGCAAATAAAGTTCTCTACCTGGTCGGTAAACCTTTCCCACACCTTACTCCTACACTATTTCGCAAAATATACCTATCCTATATCCGCCCACTCCTTGAATTTGCATTTGTTGTATGGTTGCTTTATTTACAACGCGACATCCAGTTGTTAGAGGGAGTTCAGAGACGAGCTACTAAACTCCCGAGAAGTTTAAGGCACCTGCCATATAATGATCGTCTAGAAAAACTCGGTCTCCCACTACTGGCAGATCGAAGAACCCGTGGTGACCTGATCCAGATGTATGGAATAACAACAGAAAAATTCTCCACAGACATGTCCCCATTATTTCATCTCAATGCTGAACCACGTCTTCGTGGTCACCACTTGAAGCATGAAAAATACCGCACTCAACAACGTGAACTTCCTGTCCAACCGTATATTCGACATCTGGAATTCTCTCCCGGATGAAGCAGTCTCGGCCCATTCCATCAACAGTTTTAAAAGCAAAAATGTCTTCCTGTTTTCTTAAAAATGTATTGTTGGGATTACGTTATTCTGTGTAAGACAAGAATAAAATAAAAGAGAGCTGGTAGGTTAGTAAAGTTTATAAAACAAAATGAAAAAGAACAGTGTTGCAGATACAAAATCTGAATAGTGACTGAATTCTTAATATTCAGTTCTAGTACATCTTAAGAACTAATAAAAAATATGGACACCAGATGTCGGCGTAACTTAAAAGGGATTAGCCCGCCATAAACCATTAGGGACTGCCATAAACCTTTTCCTGTTAAGCCGACCAGCGGTCTGCAAATTTGTTTACACAACATAACAAAAATATTAATTACTATTTCCAACATTTATAATAAATGCTGTATATGTATATTCATGTTACTTCTTTTGTTTGCCAGTGTATATTTTGTATTGTAACATCTTTGATTGTGATTTCTTTAAATATTAATGTATGTACAAGGTGTCTCAAAAGATATTTTATATTTAGTGGATCGATTAAAAAAAAAGTAAGCCGTATATAGAAAAAATGTTTATTAATTATTAAAATACACTTTTTGGGGATTTATTTCTTAAAAATAATATCGTCTAAATATAGACCCTCGCGTTCTCGGCACTCATTTAATCGAACAGTAAAATTACTTATGACGTCTCGGCAGGTGGACTCAGGGATGGCTGCCATTTCGTGACGGATATTTTCTTTCAAATGCGCCAGTGAAGTCGGTTTATTGGCGTAAACTTTAGATTTAAGATAACCCCATAGGAAAAAGTCCATAAGGGTTAAATCTGGACTGCGTGGAAGCCAATTTATGTCACCTCTCCGGGAGATCAATTTGCCTGAGAAAATTTCACGAACACGTGGCAGAGACATATTGGACGTGTGCACCAATTGAATTTTGTAGGGGTGCAGCTTTAGGTCTTTGTGCATAATGCGATGTAATGATGATCTATGCATATTTAAAGCACTTGCGCGCTTCTGAATTGAAAGGTTCGGGTCGTCACGAACAGACTGATTAACATTCTCCACGTTTTCTACCGTTCTTGATGACCTAGGCCGCCCGGATTTTGATTTATCCAGCGTTGTACCAGTCTCTTCAAACTTTTTAACCCAATGTCGAATAAGAGGAATGCTTGGCGCATCATTTAAGAGGCGAAAACCTCGAATACTGCAGAATTTTCTACGCGCTACAGTCACCGAATCACCGTTTTTGTAAAACTCTCGCACGCATAACGCGCGGTCTGCTCCCGAGAAACGCTCCATAGCGACTGAATTCCCAAGAGCCAAGCTACCGATTGCCATAACCCCCGCGCCCCTCGGATACGTTGCGTTCACGCAGTAAGCTAAATAAATATAAAATTTCTTTTGAGACACATTGTATATGTATTGTATCATTAAGCACAACAAGCCACTGGCTTCTGCTCTAATCAGTGTAATAATAATAATAAGATTATAGTCTGACCCCCCTTATTCCGAATAAGTTTTATATGAATAATATTTTTATAACTCTTTTTATTAAGGTAATAATCAAGATGAACATAACTGTTGCCTCATCCTGTATACATCCATACTCTTATAAAATAGCGGTAAAATATATTGAAACAATATTGTTCTTTACATTATTTTATTATTATAAATGCATTATAAATATTTAAAATTTATAAAGAGGAATGCAGAATAATATTATATAATTATAAGTGAAAGATTTTTGAAGTAAATTATAATTCATCCTTCTCTTGATTTTCCTCATTTTTCTCATTTTCCTCATTTTCCTCATTTTCCTCATTATCCTCATTTTCCGCATTTTCCTCATTTTCCATTTTGAATTCTGATAAAAAGGAAAAAGAAGTAAATATATTGTAATGGAAATCTTACACTGGCAACAATACTTTCAATTTCAGCGAATATTGGTAATAATATTCATCATATAAAGACAGTATTGATGGGGTAAATATAAAATAAACGACGGTAGGCCAATAAGTCCTTAAACATCGAAGAGATGGCGCCAGTAGTATCGAAACAAGTTTTTTTCTGAAATCTACCATCTTTCAATAGAATGCTCTCATATTTTCAGCCATATCCATCGCGTGGTTTCATTTTTACAATCGATTTGTTCGTCAGTCTGCATACTATTTCACAGAATTATATTTAGTAATTTCCAAATTTTCAAATTGGTTATAATGTATATCCAGAGCCGGCGTTAGTTTTTTTGGCACCCGGTGCAAACCCGCCAAACTGCTCCCTTTTTTAGAATATGCACTAGCAAACCGAAGAAGGGAGTTCAGGTGCTTGCAATCTTATTTCAAACATATTCTTTTGATTTAGATTGTTGCAATTTAAATATTTTAACAGTTTAACCGAATACTAGTTATGGCTAAGTAAATTTGCTAATACAGTGGTACCTCCACTTAGAAAATCACTCGATATACGAACTTTTCGAGATACGAACTATTTTCATATTCTATTTTGACCTCTAGATACGAACCGTGATGTTTTTCTTTTCAAATGAATTAAAGCTTGTTTTAAAAAATTACAAATTAAGTCAAGGTGCCATTGTATGTGTAAATGTGGCACCAAAATCAATTATAAATGTTTTCATATGTGTAAGAAAGTTAATACAGTCCAATAGAAGGCTGAATATTATTAAATAATCAATAAATGTGTACATCTTTAAACTGAGTTTTAATAATGATTTAATATGTACAAGATTGATACAGAAATGAAAATTTATAATTTTGATCTAAATAAAAATAGAAAAACTTATAACATGTACAGTATTGGCCATAAAGATTGCAATTTTTCAATTTTTCAAAATTTAATAATAATATTGGAAAATAAATACTCTTAGTTCTATAATTGAATCATATTTTGTCTGTTACATCAATCAATAGTCAAATAATCTGGCTTACAGATTAATAATAAATTATTTCTTCATTTTTGCTTGGACAAAAATATTGCAACCTCTTGAATTTTCTTGTTATATGCAGGTTTTATCCATAAATAATATGTTGTGCACAAGTAATATTTCAGTTTATATTTGTCAATCATGGGTCGTAGTAAAACTGTTTCAAGTTAAATTAGAAACTTAATAATTTTGGTTTTAAAGACGGGCTGCTGCAAAATGTGATTTCACAAAATTTAAATGTTCATAAATCTACTGTGTCGCGAATTATAAAACGATTTCGAGAAGAAGGTACGTTTGAAGTTCAAAAATTCCAGGATGGCCACGAAAAAAAAAGTTATTTTACAAAACGAACTGATAAAAAAATTATTTATTTATCTACCAATAACCCCTTTCTGTCATCGGAGAAAATTTTGGGACTTTTGCCACAAATGGATCAAGAAAACATCTCAACAAGAACTATTCGCAGAAGATTAGTTAGTGAGGGTCTTTTTAGTCGCCGTCCTACTAAAAAACCACTTCTATCCAAAAAGAATGTGAAGGCCCGATTAGTATTTGCTAAAAATCATATTGACTGGACTGTGGATCAATGGAAAAAAGTTATTTTTAGTGATGAATCTAAGTTCAATTTGTTTAAAAGTGATGGTGTAAGTTACGTTAGGATGCCTGCTAATAAAAGATTAGTTCAAAAATACACCTTGCCAACAGTTAAACATGGCGGAGGTGGTGTGGTGGTATGGGGCTGTTTCTCGGGATATGGTATGGGTCCTCTATACCACATTGAAGAAATAATGGATAGATTTAAATATAAAGACATCCTTCAGAATGTTATGGAACCTTATTCTGATGAGTTCATGCCTTTAGAACATATTTTTCAGCATGATATGACCCAAAACATTCTTCAAAGATGGTCAAAAAATGGTTCGAGGATTCAAAAATTAAGGTAATGACTTGGCCGTCACAGTCACCCGATTTAAATCCAATAGAAAACCTTTGGGAGACTGTTGACAGAAAGATTAGAAACAAAACGCATTCAAATATTGAAGATTTGTTTAAAGCTTTGCAGAGTGCCTGGTCTAATATTGATAATGAAATGATCACGAAATTATTAGAATCAATGCCGAAAAGATGTCGTGAAGTTATAAATACTGGTGGTTACTATACAAAATATTAAAAATGATCTGTGAATAATAATTCATTTTCTTAATTAATAAAAAAAAAGATTTTTTTAAGAGTAGCTGCTATCTTTATGTCCAGGTAAAAATAATAAATACTATAAAAAAAAAAAATAGAATTTACTATTAAAATTTAATTTTTTACTATAATATATGTAGATGATTGTTAAAGGTAAGAATTACATTTTTTAATTTTAAAAATATTGAATAGAATAAAAATAAAAGAGGATTATCAAAAGTTACTATCTTTATGGCCAATACTGTATATTTAAGCGATGTGTATATCAGAAAATTTATAAATTTTAAACATACCTGGTGGAAGTGGTGGGAAAGAAGATTTATTTACATCCCAATCTGTAAAAAATAACATGAAATGTATTTTTTACAGATATTATACAGTAGACAGTGCGTTATATTACATCGAGTCCGTTAAGTTGTATATTCTTAGTATTTAGAATATTTTTGTCGGAATCCTTATACCTTTTGCAAGGCGCCCCGGGATTCTATTACCATAATCTAGGTCGGAGTACAAGATCTGTTTAGGCAGTCGTTCATCTTGCATTCGGATAACTTGACCTACCTATCTTAAGTTTTTGTATACCAGTGCTTCAATGCTTAGAATATCTGCTGTTTTTAGAACTTCTAGGTTGGTTACGTAATCTTGCCTCTTAATTTTAAGTATTGTTCGCAGAGATCTCTGATGAAACTTTTCCAACTGGTGTATAACATCACGATTCGCTTCCATACAAAAGTATTGGCAGAACAATACCAATATTATATAGAGATAATCCAATTCATATAGTTAAATTAATATTCAAAAGTTAATTACCATCATCATCGATTTCGGAGTCACCTAAGTCATCCGCATCGTCGTCTGCACCTTTCTCTTCTTGGACCATCATCTGATCGACTATTGGATATGAAATAGAGAATAATTTCTTTATATAATTGCGAGATATTTAACAATACATATTTTTATCTACGACCATTAAATAATAAATGCATTATGTGGCCAACTGTAAATATATAATGCTGTTCATATTCCAACAAGTACAGGTAACCCCCCCCCCCCGTTCATTGCAACCCCGGCTAGTGCGGATTCGTTATAATGCGACCGATAATTTAAGATTTTTAAGCTATCAGACACATCGACTAAGCGTGGAATGAAGTCACCCAGTCGTGTATGAAAGGGTGTATGGAAAAGATTGTTGAAATTGTTCAAGTTCACTGCAATCATGAAAATTATGTTGAAAATATCATCGAAGATATTAGTCATATAGCCATTTCCGAAGGCATCGAAGGTTTTGATAAAGATGATATTCAAACTTTGTTAAAATCACACGGTGAACCTTTGACTAATGAAGAGCTGCAGGAAATGGACTGTCATACGTCCCTAGAAAATGACGAACCTGTTCCCGTGCGAAATTTAACTGTTAAAACCATCGAAAAGGCCCTTTCTCTTCTCAATCAATGCATGGAGTTGTTAAAAGAGAACGACGAAGATTACGAGCGGGTGAGTGCTGTTAAACGTGGCTGTAATACATTACTTAACAAATATCGGCAAATTTTGCGCAATAAACGTAGAGAGGCCAAACAAGGGAATCTAGATTCCTTTTTGCAACGTGGAACAAAATAAATAAATTATTAATTATTTAATCTATGCCTTTTTGTATTGCCTTTTGTTGGCATTGTTTTTTTTTTTTTATTGTATGCCTTTTAGAATTGGTCAAAATTCACCATTTTGTTTTAACAGCGGGTGTCACCTCAATTTATCTAAAATATGCGTTTTTTTTTTTCTGTGAATAGGGGATAGGCATGATTTTTTTAATTTTTTTTTATTATATTCCTCTTGTTGCATATAAACATAAAAAACAGTTTTTAATTTTTTTTTTTAATTTGAAAGCTTAAAAAAATCATAAATGTATGTAGCGCCCGAAAACGACGTGTGACGTCATACCCCTTCTAACTGACGCATGACACTACTAGCTTACCCAGCGAATATAGTCTGTTGTGAACTTATTTGTTTGTATAACTTTTATAGGTTATGTAAAGTTAGAGTGATTTTAATTAAAATAAAGTTTAATTCTATAAAAACAATTTATACATGTTTACCGAATTAAATTTTATATTAAAATATATAAAATATGGAAGATCCAGGCCCCAATACTTCGAAACATTATCGAAAATATTGTTCAGTACCCATGTGCACAATTAATTCAACTAGAAATCCAAAAAAACAATTTATATCATTACCTGATGGCGAAAAACAACAGAAAAGGCGAAATTTGTGGCTGAAAGCTATGAGGCGAAATAAAACCGATATTTCAGAAAAAAGTAAACTTTATGTTGTGTGCATAAATGCATTAATGTTGGGTAAATTATCACTCTGAGCCCTAACAAAATCTTTATCTGCCATTTTAATAGTAAATGCGTGAAAAATTGTTTAAAAACAAATACAAAACTCTCGAACAATACAATATACACACGTGTAAAGATTATGTTGTAGCTGTATCTGTGACGTGAAACCCCTATCGTTTGCCGTTATACTCAGTCGTTTTTACTCGGCAACCTTCGCGGCGTGGTCGGCTTATTTCAAATTTACAATATTTTAATTAAAAAATTTGGCTATAATATTAATTAAAATGTGATTTTTGTTTTGTTAGGTGACATAACTAACATTAACATATCAAAATAATGTAGTTTTAAGGAAATACAGATTTTATGCGTATCCCCTATTACTTTTGACATATCAAAACTATTTGCGAGCTATTTGTTTATCAGTTGCCTAGCAACCATTTATTTAAAATTAAAAACAAAAAAGATCAAGATAATATTACTTTCGTTAATCCCACATTTTTTTAAGAATACCATATTTTCGGACGGAAGGAGTAGTATTGTAAACATTGTATAATACAAACTAATTGTTCGATAACCATCTTGATGACGTGAATTCTGAAATTAATCAATTGATGCTCAAAATATCTGTATTTTTAAATTTTGCCTTTAAAATTTTAGGTAAAACTAAAAAGACTAAAAGTCCCCGGTTCATTTTGGGAATATTTCGATTTCTGAAAGATGGAACAAGGTCAAAGGGTCTCTTCGACCCGCTTTCATCTTTTCAAAATTCAAAACCATCATATTTTCATTAATATTTATAATGTTAAAAAATGGTGCCATACTCAAATATTTCCCGACCTTCCCAGATTTTAAAGCTAGCGCTGCTGTTGATAATTACTTACCTATTTGGTCTAATTCACTATTTTGTTCATTAATATTAACCTCGGCATTTATTAAAAAAAATAGTAAGGAACATGCAAAGATGAAACGAAACATTTTGAAAATACAATGTCACTGATATGTTTAAATATGATTACTATTATTTATATTGTAATTATAACTAACTTTTGAACATAATTAAAGATTTAAATTAAAAATTAAAAATTATTAAATACGCTTGATAAAAAAAAAACAATAAATAATTTTATGTCTATTTAAAGTGTTAAATAAATGTTTAATGATACATTGTATAACTTTTAGCATGTAATTAATAATAATATAGAATTGGTTGTGTCCATAAATTGTTTTTGTACAGGAAGTATTTGAGTAAAATATTGGGGGGGGGGGGTAAATATTTGAGGAGAGCATTGAGGTGGGTCACCCCAATTTTTTAATATCAATTTTTTTCTTCTAACGTTTGGCAGTTAAATGGAATTTCCAATAATGATTTGACAGTATTCATTTTTTAAACCTACTGTTTTATAATATAAAATACGAAACGTATTTGTTAAGCTAAGATGCTTATATAAATTTAAAAGAAAAAGTTAGAAAATACTAATTATTAATACCTACTTAAACAATAAATTTTTAGAGATAATATAGGTATAGCCATTTCAGTTACGACTTAAATAAATACATTCAATAATTTCATAGTACTGTGATCACTGTTATTGTGACGCTAACAGCATTCTAGCTCCGATCCCCACCAGTTTATCACTACTGCCTACGCACCGCTGCCCCTTTACAAGCCTATATTTGCACTTTCCTTGACGCTAGGATATAAGCAGCGCGACGTAGACTTATTCAAAGGAAACTTGTAAATATTTATGAAACAATAGCATTCAATGTTCAAAATATATTTAAAAAAAGCATTTTCACACCACAATTACTATGTTAAATGCATTATCAGTTCAAAAAAAGATAACTTTTATTTGAGACGTTTTTCTAAGTATATTTTTTCATACTTACATGTAACGTTTCCATGGTCATGATAAATAATATCTCTGTTAAAAAAAATTAGGCCTAGTTATTTCTACTCTGCTGCTAGAATGTATTTTATACAAGTATTTTATGATGACGGTCGGTTCTGTGGTGGCCACAGCTGATTTTTACAAATATTATTCTTATGGTATAATACAGATTTAATAGAGAAACTATCGGTAAATTTTTTAAAATATATATATTTGACAACAAATACATAATAAGTAACAAGTCCTACATTTAATTTACCAAATTCTCTAACAAAGTTTGTTTGGAAAGAGAGTCTTCAGTTTCCATTTGGAGGTTATCCCTGGTTGTGACCTTCACGGAAATATGAAGGGGGACCTTGATTTCCTGCAGGATATCTTGTATTACCAGCATTATTACCTGGACCCTGTGGACCTGTTTGTTGGATTGTGGTGCCACCAAGTTGGTAATACAATGAAGCAGCTATATCTGCAAAAACATATTTTTAGAATTAGGTTTTATTCATTTGTCTTTTTATATTTTTAAATTTTATTATTGTTTTATTATGTTCCTATCCAATTTTGGCTTTGCTGTTGAGACAGATGTATTAAAATAAATAAATAATTTTTATATACAGCTCAATATTTAAATATGGTTCCGCGACACTTGAACATACGACAGATTAACATGCGACACTTTAACATAGAGAGATTAACATGCGACAGATGAACATAGACACATTTTAACACACGACAAATGAACACTGTGACATATTATTATAGCGACAGATGGACATAAGTCAATTGAACACACGTCATTGAACACACGATCTCATATTTCTTTTTTATTTATTTTTTTTTTTTTTGTTGCAATGTACCTATAATCGCTTCACTATTAAACAAACTTATTAAAACGAAATCATTCTTTTTACCTATCGACATCGAGATATACCGAAGGAAAATAACCAAAAAGATGAAGATATACCAAGTTATCTCAACAAAACAAAACAAAAATATACAAAAATCTAAAAAATTACCACACGTAATTTTTCTCATAATGGGTATCTAAAATATGTAAAGTTTTAATATTACCTTCAGGTTTCATGTTGATTCTCTTACTGCTTTGTATGACCTTCAGTATACTGATAATTGTGCCATAAATATCAAAAGTTACTTTGCCAATTTCTGCCTTGTTGATTAAATTTATAAAGGTCAAGAAATCTAAAATAAAATAAAACTTAAAATCTGTTCAAGATATAGTTACTTTCATAATTGGAATTATGTCACACTTGTTTAATTTAGTTGCTTATCTTAGAATGTAATAGAACTAACATGCCAACACAAGAACAATATCCATCTACACACAGTGTTTTAATCTGCCATTGGAGCCGTAATTATCGTATAGTTTGTTAACAATTTTATTTCCGATTGTCAGTTTTGTATAAGAAACTTTTGGAAACTATACTTTTGTGCCCTCTTCACTCATAACTTCTTGGGGGCAAATTGTATTTATTTTTCTACATAATCTCCATTAATTTCTATATATTTGGTCCAACGCTTTTAAAAACCATTTTTAAACATAAGTCTAATGATATTCTTTGCCAAATGAGACCTTTTGGATTTGATTTCTTCGTTCAATATGTCTAATAACAACGCATAATACTGGTGTTTTATTTATCTTCCATGTTGCAAGTAGTCGATACAAATTCGCAACTACCAATTTGTGGGAAGGTGCTTTATCTTGGTGAAACAAGACTTTAGAGCGTTTTGGATTTAATATCTTCGTTAAATCTGTCTAATAACGACGCACAATTCTAGCCTATTATTGTTTTTCATGTTGCAAGTAGTCAATAAAAATTATTTTTCAGGAATCTTAAAAGACAGTAGCCATAATCTTACAAGCTCATAGCATCACCTTGGCCTTCTTCTGAATTGGTTCACCGTGTGCAATCCACTGTTTTGATTGTTCTTTGGTTCTGGAGTGTAATGCATTATCCATGTTTCATCGACAGTTACAAAACGTCGCAAAAAACTTTGTATTGCGCTTAACCATCTCTAGACCTTGCTGAAAAATGGTCGTTCGCACTTGATTTTGGTCGTTTGTTGGCAAACGCGGCACCTTTTTATTTCCACACTTCTTTCAAGATAAGGTTGAGATACGAAAATGGATCAACAGTTTGACTGTTATGTTCAGTATGCAAAGTAAGTAAATATGGATATGTGAAAAAAAAAAAAAAACTACCATTATATTTAAGTCCGTATCTTTTTCCTCTTTCTATGATCATCATGGCTTGGACCATTTTCATATGGTTTTTGACGAATCTGGAAGGAATCATGATGTCGTGTAATAATCCCAACAGGATATCCTTCACTGAAAACATAAAACCAATGAAATTCTAAAGAAATAGCTTAAATATATGACTCTTATTAATGCTTTACTGTTCGATAACTTGTTCGATAACTTGTTTCGTTATAACGCGTTCTTACCAGCTTCGGACTTTATTAGCCAAAGTATTAAATAGTGCTACTCCACAAGCTGAACAACCTCGCGATGGAATCTACAAAAGTTGGATTAAAAATTAATAAGAAATGCGCATAAATATAAAAACCGATAGACCTCTTTTGCTCGTTAACCATCGGATCGAGTGTATAAATGATTACCAGTAGTGGAGTGTTGGGACTAGTGATGGTAACGTTTAATCTAATGATTGAAAGAATCGTTTATTTTGTTTTAGTTAATTGATTCATCATATGATATTTTTGGTTTCGATTAATTAATAATTAATGGTCGGTAGAAGATGACTTTTCTCTCTTCTCTTCAAAAAAGTCCCTAGATAACTAGACCTTCAGAAACTCATTCTCGCCTATCTGGAAAATTAAACTCAACCGCTACTCATTTCTGCACAATATACTGCAATAGTTTGCGTCCAATCAGTTCAAATACGCAAGAGCAAAACGCAATCTTCCATCTCGATAATTGGCAAGAAGAGCCTGGCAAGTTACAGGAATACACAATTACAAGTTACAAATCTTCTGGATACAAGGTCTTGTTTCCTCAATCGTCTTTGGACAGTTCGTGATGAATCTACCGAATTTCGATCTTCTTCGAAATGACTTGCGAAACAATTTAAGGACCAGTAACGATCGCGCAGAATAATTAGGGTAAGAAATCAGTCATTTCGAGCGCGGTTCGCGGATGATTTGAATCAGGCTTTTTATGTAGAGTTCACTGATGATGCTTTATAGTCAACCCTATTGTGTTTAACACTCTAAATTCTAGGAACTGATTCTGTACGTTGTCTGGAGTCTTACTGTATATGAGAACTAACTTACCTTGTCCGAAAATACGCTGATCAAGACTTCCAATAGTAAGCAGAAAGTCCCACAGCAATTCAAAATCTAAAATGGAACAATAATAATACAAAAAATCGTTTTTAAGATGAGGGGCATGAGTAGGTATAGTGAAATATCCTCAATTCACGAGTAGGTATACGAGTTGGTAATTCACGAGTAGGTAGGTATGAGTAGGTATAGCGAGATCCTCCTCAATTCATCTATTAAGCACATGTGATACTAAATTTGAATTGGCCAGAAGCTGGATGATAGCTAATAAGTTAACTTTAAATGCGGATAAAACTGAACGACTTCTATTTACATTAAGAAAAAATACTTTCAATAATCCAGTTTCTGCGAAGTTCCTGGGTGTATATGTTGATCCTAAATTAACTTGGGAACAACATGTATATCAACTCAGTAGTAAATTAAGCAAAATTATATATCTCTTGCGGAACCTTGTGGGCTACGTTAATCTAGAAATATTAAAAACTGTATGCTTTTCACTCTTCCAGTCGCACATCTCATATGCTCTTCTACCTTGGGGTCACTCTTCAGCTGCTGGAAGAATCTTTTCCCTTCAACGTAGAGCTATAAGAGTTATTGATGGTAAATCTTACAGAGAGGATTGTAGACGCTCTTTCATAACTCTAAAGATCATGACCCTCCTTAGCCTATTCATTTACCTATGTGTCCTCTATACCTACAATAATAAAGACAAATTCGTTTTCCATTCTGTGTATCACACTCATCGTGAGTGATTAAATTTTCGAAGTGAGATAATTTTGCAGCAACAATAAAACAAAAAATAGCCTAAATTACTATTCTGCTCTACGTTTTAATAAACTACCAGAGAATCTCAACCTGTACGGAGTTTCTAGAGCTCTGTAAGAGATATATTAATTTCAAATCCTGTCTATACAATAGATGATTTTTTTGATCTCCATATTGAATGAAATTATTATATAAGTACCTCAGTTTCAATTCTACTTCATATGTGATAATCTTTCTAGTTAGTTAGTACCTGTGATTTATATAAAATAGTATATTTTTATATTACTTAAAATGTCTAAATATTTTTGACTGACTAGAAGCAAATTTGTTTTGTAATATGGTCAATAAATTTATTTCATTATTATTATTAAATATAGTAATTCTATAATTCCAATATGTTTTCGGCCTACCAGGACGTGTTGCATCCTCTGTGCTTGATTGAACGCATTTAAATTCTCCAATCCAGTTTGCAACTGTTGCATATGAAGGAGTAGACTCACAATCGGGTCTATTCTCTAAGCATGATGTTAAAATCTTAGCGTCAGAAACTGACGTTAATTTTTTTAACACCATTTTTAACCTAAATGCTATTTGTTAAACATATATGTGTTAAAATTATAGAGCGGCGGCGTTAAAATAGCCATTTAAAGGTCTACAATAAGCGCCTACCGAAACGGTGGCTTTAAAAGTTAACGCTAGTGTTTAGTTTGGAAAAATGGCTGATCCTATTTAAGTAAATGTCATGTTATTAAAAAAAAAAAATGAATAAAACACAAGACGGTAGGAATTTCTATTACTTTTTAAAATGAATTCTTTACAGTAGAGATAAGAATGACGCTTCATAATTTTTGTTATACAAGTAACCCAGACGCAAGTTCAAGTAATTGTATAGAAATGAAGTAAATGGAGTATTGGAGAGCAGTTTTGGTTTTTGCTGAGACACAGAACTTAAACTTATAATCATCTGAAAGCTACAAAACTTCACGTATGCCTCCGCCGTGTTTCAAAATATCGCAGTACATTTTAATGGTGTATTATTTGAAGAAACAATTGGTGAGATTGATAATGACGATCACAACAGTGTTATTCCAGGGTAGAAATAGCGTAATAAATCAAATTTAATAATTAATATCACCGAACACCTTTTTAAAAATAGAATGAACATATAATTCACATATTATTAAAAAATTAGATAAACTGTTATTATCTGTCTCATTTTGTAATACGGAACTAACAGTGAAAGTTCATTTTTTATGTTGTATATTGACAATACATTTATAATATTGTCATAGTATTGGTTCACACGGATACGCCAAAGTCTGTTTACACCACAACAGTCACCAAAGTAACCAAATCTAGTTTCGTATTACAAATTGAGACAGATTATATAATACAATGTAGTATATAAATTGACTAAACAAAAGTTGAATAAAGTTAAATTTTTTTAACATACTGTGGAAACTAGCTCTAATGAGTATCACAGGACCAAAAATTTCTGTTCTATTTTAAAAATAAATTTCGCCCTTAAATTTAATTTAACACCGAAATATTAGGTTAAGCTTCTCTTGGCATTTGACTAAATAAATACTCCTGTTAAAATTCAACGTAACAGCGCATGCGCGTGCTGTTAATATTAGCCTCTCTACAGGATGAGTTAGCGCCTCGCGTTAACAAATATTGTATTAACGCTTACCTTAACAAATGCTCTTACAGAATATCATTTTTGGATAATGACGTTAGACATGGAGTTAAAATAAAAATATTAACCTGACGCTAATTTTAACGCATTTCTTACAGAATACACCCGAACGAACACCGAGTTAAAACAGCGATATGCCAAATAAGGCGAAACATGTTAGATATTTCCAAACAGACAGCAAATCCTGTGCGGATTGTCGGATATTTTTGCGGATGCGGATTTTATATTTACAAAGGCTGCGGATGGGAATCGGATGTGGATCCTTTGCGGATCCTGTCTATGCGGATGCGGATCGGATGCGGATACAGAAAAACGTATCCGTGCAGGGCTCTAATAATGATTTGAATAACAGGTTAGTGACATGATGATGTGTAGAATATAAGGAATTTGATGGTTACTTACTGTCGAACTCTATTGTTTCTTTCTTTACGTGACCTGCTGGACCTGCAAAATATTAATTTTTATTTAATTTTCAATAGACCTTCAAAACGAAAAGAAGCAGTATTAATATTTATTATCTATCCCAAACAAATGCACTTAAATATTAGGGAATAATTTTAATATAGGATTATTTTGCTTACCTTTAGATCCTCCACCTACTCCTGCACCTCCCAGTCCAGGTATTTCTACAAAAATTAAAAATTAAATTATACAATTAAATATAGTTTAGAAGGTATCGGTCAAATATACAGTGGGTGGCCAAATTATTAGGGACAGTGCAGATTTTTTGTAATTTTCAAATGAATTTAATGAGGAAATAAGTAGCTTTGGGTCTCGTATTTATTTTTATTCATTAGAGTGCTTTATTTAGAATATAAAACGAAATAATTGCTTATTCATAATCATTTATTTTTGTATAAAAAGTGTTAATTTAACAAATTAAATAAAATCTTAATATTTTGTAATGCCACCCTTTGCTGCAATTGCGACAGGCGTTTGGGCATGCTTTCTATGCAGACTTTTGCGTTGTGTTGGAGATTGGGGTTGTGATGCCACTGTCTGATAAGGGTTTCTATAAATTGCCGCTTGGTGGTGATGATTTCTTTGGCGATCTCCCGCTCTTTAAAATAATAATGATACCAGCAACAAGAATTTAGAAGAATAATGATTTAAAAACAATTTATTTTCTCACAAAATGCATTAAAACTTGAAAATTACAGGGGGGTGTGCTGTCCCTAATAATTTGGCCACCTACTGTATATATATTTGATATTTGGTTCTTAACGAGGATTATATGAAATAAAACGCAGGTTCTCTTTTATTCGTCGGTTTATTAAAATTAGTTTGTCAATTTATAAAATTTGAAACGTTTCGTGCATGGATAGTTTGCACATCGTCAGTCAGTCAATGAGTTAAAATCACCACGTAATCAACAGTAGATAAAACTGAGTTCTCTCTCTCTCTCTCTCTCTCTCTCTCTCTCTCTCTCTCTCTGTGTGTGTAGTTAACAAAAACCTTCAGTTTCTTCAAAGTAATAATGTATATGTTTTAAATAAAAATTTAAAAAATTGTATGAACTTATTTGTTAATTGACAGAGGAGTCCGTGTATTCTCGGTGCAACATATTTAAAATAAGATTAATAAATAAAACACTCGGTAAGTTTCTCAAATATCTTATTTTTTAACGTTAAAGTTTAGTTTGTAATTTGAACTCCTGTAGATGGCGTCACTGCCGAAATACGTATAGAGTATATTAAACTGATATTTGTGAAACTTACCGAGTGTTTTATTTATTAATCTTAACTTATTTGTTACTTAATAATTATAATATAATAATTTTAACTTACCAGACGATCAGTTTCAGGAACACATTAATAATAAATATAATTTTTTTGGACTACTTACGTAGAGGTGCCACTGTAATAAAACCACAAACGATAAACTTCACAATCGTAAACGTTATTAAAAGTCAGGGCCGGTGGAGCGTCTTTGGCGCTCTTATGCAAGATTTAATAAAGTACCTCCAGAGAGGGCAAAATTTTAAGACCTAAAAAGAATAAAAAGAACTTCTAAATTTCAAGTGAAGACCTAAAAAAAAAAATATGTGAAGTGTGAATTTTCACACATCTCAGGGTTTCTCAGGTATTTAGTAAGTGAATGATGATTATTTGGGATGCCAAAACTAATTTTATGTTAAAATATTTTTTTATTAATTTTAATTCGAATGTCTAATACCATTATTTGGGTTTCTAAATATTTTCAGTATTTTTTTTTTTACATAGCAAGGCTCATTAATATTTAGAAAATTGCTTCCATTGGTTGTTTAAGTAATAAACTCCGCCACTCTGATTACGTATACATTCAAACATAGAATTAAATTATAATTTCAACACTTCCCACTGGTTATTAAATTTACGCTTTTAAAAATTAAATACAACATTTACCAAAATATAACTAGAATTTTGACAAAATAATTTAAACAAAATAAAAATGCAAGAAAAAACAGAAAAAATTAAAATTGACGGGAATCGAACAGTAGTTTGCAACTTACGAAGCGAGAACGTGACCACTGGACTACGGACGTTCACTCGTTTACTTTGTTAAATAGCGGATTAAATATTTTACATATTTTAGTTAAAAAGACAAAAAATGCGTTTTTTTCCGAAAACAAAATCTGATCAAAAAGTCCTGTTGTACTATTCCGGTTCACACCAATGTACATTACTTAGAATTTTTTCAGATTTTTAGTTTAAACCATCTGGGCTACAGGGTGTGGGACAAAAATTTTTTGCACAATTTTGGCAAAAATCTCGTCAAAATAATTTATTTTGCAAACATAAAATTTTGATCGTTAATCCACGTACTAAGGGCTTTCATTTGATACCCTACACAGAATTGTAAAAAATATATTTTTTTTTCGATGAGCATATATTTGTTTATATTTTTAGGGGGATATATTTTTTAGATGTTTTAGTATTTTTCCTAAGTACGGGTCAAAGAGTTGTATAAGCATGTCAAATTTCAACTCTCTAGGTTTAGCCGTTTGGCTACAATTTTTACCGAACAGACAGACAGACAGACGACAAAATGAAGGTATAAGGGTTTTTTGGTCATACCTACAAAATCATAGAAAGGTCTTCATTTCTAAATTCCAAGTGAAGACCTAAAAAAAAGGTCTTCACCTCTAAATTCTAAGTGAAGACCTAAAAAAAAAGTTCCTTTAACCTTGGCGCGCCCTCTGGCATCAAGCGCCCTAATGCTTTGCTTATCTTGCTTACCGCGTTCCTCCGGCCCTGAGTGATGTCATTGTTTTAGTTACTTTTGATGGCTTAAATCCTCTCATATCTTTGAAGACATAATTTTAGCAAACACTGGTCTTAAGAGAGATTAATGTTTCTTTGTTGATACAGGGAATATTTTCACAAATATAAGTTTAGAAATTAGAATAATTCTTACCTGACATGTTTTTGAAATCTGCAAACAAAGTAATTGATAACAATAATTCGTAATTTTCAATCACAAATCTTACCTGGAAACTTAATAAATACTTCTCCAGCTATTTCAAATGGTTTTCCTGAAAAAATATGGTTTTATTAAAACGTAATCATTCGCTAAACATAGAGTGGCAAAAATTAAAATCGTTGAACAGGATTGAGTCAGATTGTTGACCAGTTTCCAAAACGTTCGAATTTTTATTTTTATGCATGCGTTGACGTCTAGCAGACCGTGTAATTATACTGATCTATTTCTCAAAGTGATAAATTATAGACAGAGAATGGACTGACGTAAATAAAAAAGAGTATACATACCAGGTTCCTGAACCTGTGCATCTACTGCTTGAACTGAAAATAATGAGAAGAATATATTACAAAAACGCGTTTAGAAAAAATATCCGCCTAAATATCGGTACTGATAAAAAATTGATGTGAAGTGTGAATTTTCACACATTTCTGGGTTTTGCAGGTATTTAGTAACTGAACAATGATTATTTGGGATGCCAAAACAAATTTTATGTCAAAATATTTTTTTATGAATTTTAATTCGAATGCCTAATACCATTATTTAAGTTTCAAAATATATGCAGTATTTTTTTTATATAGCAAAGTTCATTAAGATTTTGAAAATTGCACCTATGGCTTCCATTGGTTGCTTACATCATAAGTCCCGCCCTTTGATTTCGTCAAACATAGAATTAAATTATAATTTCAACACTTTCCACTGGTTATTAAATTTACGCTTTTAAAAATTAAATGCAACATTTACCAAATATAACTAGAATTTTAACAAAATAATTTAAACAAAATAAAAATGCAAAAAAAAAACAAAAAATAAAATCAACAGGATTCGAACCCTAGTTTGCAAGTTAAATTATATTATTAAGCGTATGACAAATCCAACCACGCCACGAGAGCTACTGATATGGCATGTTACACAACGTATTAAATAGTTAATATATTTTAGTTAAATACACAAAAAATGCGTTATTTTCCGAAAACATAATCTGATCAAAAATTCCTGTTGTACTATTCCGGTTCACATCAATGTACATTACTTAGGATTTTTTCAGACTTTTAGTTTAAACCATCTGTGCTACAGGGTGTGGGACAAAAATTTTTTTGCACAATTTTGGCAAAAATCGCTTCAAAATAATTTATTTTGCAAAAATAAAATTCTGATCGTTAATCCACGTACTAAGGGCTTTCATTTGATACTCTACTCAGAATTTAAAAAAAATATTTTTTTTTCGATGAGCACATATTTGTTTATATTTTTAGAGGGATATGTTTTTTAGATGTTTTAGTATTTTTCCTATGTGCGGGTCAAAGAGTTGTATAAGCATGCCAAATTTCAACTCTCTAGGTTTAGCCGTTTGGCTACAATTTTTACCGAACAGACAGACAGACAGACAGACAGACAGACAGACAGACAGACAGACAGACAGACAGACAGACAGACAGACAGACACAGACAGACAGACAGACAGACAGACAGACAGACAGACAAAATGACGGTATAAGGGTTTTTTGGTCATACCTACAAAACCCTAAAAAACTAAGAGTTACTATAAACTACCCAGCATACATTCAACTAACGGCCGAATGCCGGCAAACTGATTTTACTGCTGGTAAATTACTGGCACCAAAAGTAAGTGCAACGCCAGTATTAATAATGTACTTCACATTTGTATTTCGCATTCCGATTCGCCTATACGAAGTACTTTACCAGCATTTTATAAGCACTCTTCTTCATTCATACTTTTTACTTAAAACTAAACTTTTTTGAATATAATAATTTGAAAAGTCTGATTGCTCTTAGTCATAAAACGCCCTAATAGTGTGGCCTTCAAGGGCCAGTACATGTTGATACGTGTTGGTGGACAGTTTGTCAAGAAGTGTATTTGAATAGTTATTGTTTTGTGAACATTATACAGTTTTTTTATTGTGATTTGTGTGTGTTTTGTTAGATCTAATTCCTGTTATTCCTGAAATTATATTTATTTAATATTTATAGATAAATCAATAAATTATAACTGTTAATACAATTTACAATCGGCCAGTTTTACCATCGTTGAATAAATTTATTTAACAACTTAAGTTAACAATATCGCATCATTCTATTGACAGCAATGTTAATTTCTTCATTAATAGTTTAAAACCGATGCGATATTGTCAACTTTATTTGTTAAATAAATTTATTCAACGATACATCAACGGTCCAGCTAACGGCCACGGGGACACCGGGGTGCTGGCCCAGTGCAAAATGCCAGGACTGGCCCATTACTTTCAATGCCGGGGAGTATGTGCTTTACCAGTACTGGCCCGTATAAAAATGTTTGCTGGGTAGCCTACTTATGAACATAAAGTATGCTTACCAGGATTGTGCATATTTTGAAGTTGAGGTTGAGGTTGAGATTGGGGTTGAGATTGAAGTTGAGGTTGCTCTGTGAAAGTAAAGGAATTATTTTAATTGATTATTAATTTTGATATGTGAACAATTGCAGACGTGTCTACAGTATCCACGAGGCATGATACCATATATTAACAAAGAACGATATCCCAATCAAGATATTAAATGTGATCAGAAGCATGTACACTAAACCAATGTGCAAAGTCGTTCATCGTGGGAAAGTAAGCAATCCTGTCTGTATAAAATCCACCAGCACCAATCTCTACTATGCGCAGTGTCAAACCGGACTTCTATTTGCTGCTAACACTTGCAGCAAGCAAGCAAGAACCAGCTTCTATGATACTATACGCGTTACCATTTATTATACATACCGTTAACGGAAGGCTGTGGTGGTTGCACTGAAACAAATAAAAGGAAAATTAATCGTCCAAATAATAATCAAATATTAACTAAAAAAGTAAGTGGTTGTTGTCATAAGTTTATATTGTTATATAAAGCACTTGTCATAGCGTTTAACCAGCTTTAAAATTCCTTCTTCATAGAACTCTGCCGCCGCCAGACAAATGTAGATAACCTGTTTAAAGTAGATAACAGCGTTTTGAAGATCTTCATCATTAGCGAAGAGCTGGGACTCATAGTACATAAAATATAAATGTATACAATAATAATTATAAAATTTACATACCTACATTGACTTTTGATTCAGCTCCTAAAAAAGTGAAAAAACAAATTAGTTGATTGTTATAGTCGGATTGCTGATAAGTGACTGTTCGTTGCTACAAGTATCGATATTCAATACTATATGCTTTCTCTGTCTATATCATTATAATTATTTGCATACCCATAGTAAGGTATAGTGACGCAAGTTGACAACTAACCTTCCAAATTATTTAAATAAAAAACAAAACATTAGAAAGAAATGGCAAGATTCGTAGATATCTTTACTAGATATTTGTGAATTAAAAGTAATAGTAAAAGTTTGTGAATTTAATAATTGTCCGCAAGCCGTATTTTAATTAATATTTATTACCAGACACTGACAGTGAACACAAATAACAAAAAACATTTTTAAAATCGCTGAAAAATGGTAACTAGATTATTATATAAATGCATTACTTGATACATACATGTAACAGTCACCTATCAGCAATCCGACTATACAGTCTGTTCCAAATGGTTAAGCGGAACTAAATGGGAATTTAGTTCTTTTAGGTTGTCACGAGAAGGGACCTTGCTAGGGTTATTTCATTTTTCACGTTGGAATGTCAAATTTAAAATTCCAACAATGAAACCATGGAAACGAAGTATATATGTCAAAATTAAATTATTTTTTTTTATATATTTTAATGACAAAAATATAAATAATTGGGAAATTTGTAATAAGAATGACACAAAAAATTAACATATAAAGAAAATGACATTTTAAAATGATGAAAAAATCACCAAAAAATGTTTATTGTAAGTATAATTTACAAAGCTTAAACAAAATGGCCGAAAAGCACGATTTAAACGATGAAAGTAACTAGATTGCAAAATCTAGTTCCGCTTAACCGTCTGGAACAGACTGTAGTTTAGGTTCTTGTACAATTTTTGGGAAGAGTTATTAGCTACTTTAGAAACGCAAACAGAACGAGCTTCCAAAATAAAGCTATTCGTACTTCATATGTTTAAGAGGATCCTACGCTATACACGCAAGGAAATTACTGTATTTACAAATGATGGGTAACGAATTTATAAAAAAAATAATACAACAAGTAATATTTGATCGTTATAAGGGTTTTTTGTCATGCCTACAAAACAGTAAAAAAAAATTGATGTGAAGTGTGAATTTTCACACATTTCAGGGTTTTGCAGGTATTTAATAACTGAATAATGATTATTTGGGATGCCAAAACAAATTTTATGTCAAAATATTTTTTTATGAATTTTAATTCGAATGCCTAATACCGTTATTTAAGTTTCTAAATATGTGCAGTATTTTTTTTACATAGCAAGGTTCATTAAGATTTTGAAAATTGCGCCTATGGCTTCTATTGGTTGCTTAAATCATTAGCCCCGCCCTCTGACTTCATATACATCAAACAGAATTAAATTATAATTTCAACACTTCCCACTGGTTATTAAATTTACGCTTTTAAAATTTAAATGCAACCAAAATTTAACTAGAATTTTTACAAAATAATTTAAACAAAAGAAAACTGCAAAAAAAAAAACAAAAAAATTAACATTGACAGGATTCGAACTCTAGTTTGCAAGTTAACTGTTTAGCAAATTAGAAAACCAATGACTACACGCACATAGCTATGAGTGCTGACGTAACAACTTGCTTACATAGCGAATTAAATATTTAACATATTTTGGTTAAAAACACAAAAAATGCATTATTTTCCGAAAACATAATCTGATCAAAAATTCCTCTTGTACTATTCCGGTTCACACCAATATACATTACTTAGAATTTTTTCACATTTTTAGTTTAAACCATCTGGGTTACAGGGTGTGGGACAAAAATTTTTTTGCACAATTTTGGCAAAAATCGCGTCAAAATAATTTATTTTGCAAAAATAAAATTTTGTGCGTTAATCCACGTACTAAGGGCTTTCATTTGATACCCGACTCAGAATCATAAAAAAATATTTTTTTGTTTTCGATGAGCACATATTTGTTTATATTTTTAGGGGAATATGTTTTTAGATGTTTTAGTATTTTTCCTATGTGCGGGTCAAAGAGTTGTATAAGCATGCCAAATTTCAACTCTCTAGGTTTAGCCGTTTGGCTACAATTTTTACCGAACAGACAGACAGACGACAAAATGACGGTATAAGGGTTTTTTGGTCTTACCTACAAAACCCTAAAAAAGAAAAAAAATGATAGTAATTGAAATACGAACCATATCCGCCCGACGTATCATCTTCAACTAAAAAAAAGTAATAATATTAGTTAATAATCAGTTTTAGTTTCAGAATAAATCATGAAATAATTGTGTACCATTACCAAAAAGTGGATCTTTTTCGTCCGCATCTGAATTTGAAACAGATGAGGATGGAAAAGAATTTTTTGGCAAAGTGCACATTATATTTTTTGGACCATCAAAAGTAATTTTAACTAGAAAAATTAAACTTATTTATTTTAATAAGGCCCGCTATTTCCACCTTACTGTTATCTATAAGAAAATCCCTTTACATAACATCAAAACGTATTTCAATTATAACAATCGAATTCCATACTTCTGAGTACCCTCATATGACGAAGGCAGGTTGAAAAAACATATCAACCTTAGCCGTAGTTCTATAGCCTAACGGAATAAATCCCTCTACAATGTTAGCAGCGGTGGGATATCCGACCTTGAACCATACGTTAGTTAGGCAACGATGGGACTACTTTTACACAGATAACCCCGCTAGGGAACCAATTTCTTACAACAGTAATTATTTGTTAAAATGTTGTTGTATTTAATAACGTGTTAAGGGCCGACTTAACAACTAAAGCACAGTCTATATTTGGTTACAATAAAAAGAAATTGATAATAATAATAATAAGGATACTTACACTCATCATTCTGTACTTCTCCAACTGAAAAAGCATAAGGAATAAATTAGCTGAATGTTATTTATTTGCTGGAATTGGAGAAGCAACACTGGTCTAGGACTGTGTTCTTCAACCTTTTTGAACCCGCGGACCGGTGAAAATAGAACAAATATTTCGCGGACTGGCTGAAAGCTAAGACACAAATAAAAACCAATATATTAGGTTGTGTAATAAATTCCCGCGTTTTTTGTATTTTATCTTTTTCCCTTTTGTGTTTTGTTAGGTTAAGTTTATGTATGCATTCTTAAGTGTTTTTCGTGCTCTACAAACTTATCTGCTTTAATTTTCGGAATTAATTAATTTTAATTGAATTTGAGGCTTTTAAAATGGAAGTTCCAGGAGGTAAAAAAAAGTCATTTTCGTCATCTGCACTATTTTGCCTTTCGTCGTGGTCAAAAAGCTACGGAAGCAGCTCGCGACATTTGTGACGTATATGGAGTAGATGCTATAGCTCCGAGGACCGCGCAAGGTTGGTCTTCCAAGTTTAAAAATGGCAATTTTAACCTTGGTGATGCACCTCGCTCCGCCGTCCTCCCGACTTCGACGATGAGCGTCTCAAGATGTTTTTGAAGGAAGATGGTCGTCAAACAACACGAGAGTTGGCCGAAAAGATGGAATGTACCTTTACGACTATCGCTAATCATCTTTACTCCATGGGCTTTACTCAAAAACTTGGAATTGGGTGCCACATAACTTGAGCGATGGCCACAAGATCTCAATGATCTCATATGGGAGGTTCTATCGCATCCGCCATACACTTTGGACCTTGCGCCAACGGATTATTACCTTTTCCGCTACATGTCGAACCAAATGAGGGACGTACCCTTCGCTAACGATGAAGACCTCAAAACCTGGCTCACAAACTTCTTCAACACAAAATCAAAAGATTTTTGGCGAGACGGCATCAACAAGTTGGTCGATAGGTGGTAACAGGTTGTAAATAATGATGGAGAATATATTATTGATTAAATTGTTACTATAATTTTTGTTTTCTTTAATAAATCTTATAAACAAAAAAACGCGGGAATTTATTACACAACCCAATAGATAGCATTTTATTATTATACAGGTATATGTTATTCAGTTATACAATTACAATTTTTTAGTGCGACATCTGCTGTTGTTTCTTTGTTAGAAAATATTATGCAGAGTTGTTTCTGAGAGACAAAGCGCTGCATATTACCATTCATTCGAATTCTCTGTTTGGTTTTTATTATTGAAAATTATTGGCTGAAAAAGTGTTTTCGCACAAATAGGAAATTGAAAAAAGTACCAATAATTTGATAGCTTTTCCAAAATTGAGACAATGGTTGTATTTTATGTCTGGACACCAGAGTAACATCAAAAGACAACTTGATCACCTTTTCTTTTTCACGAGAAGTATGAAAAATAGCCGCTAGAAGCATTGTTTTGGGGCTAGTAAATATTAAATAAATCATGGTTCGGACAAAAGTTAGCATCTGTGTCGACTAAAAAAAAGTGCTATATACTCGTGAACAGAAATGTGAATCTATATGATTCGGTCGAAATTTTTCCTGGACCTGCAGGAATTTTCCATACGGGTTGAAGAACACTGCTCTAGAACATTTATGTGACATCTCAAATATAAAATAAGGCGGTTTATCGAAATATTTTAATTGAGGCATAGTTATAACCGGACCGCCGAATCATAGTTTATACCTTTTACTGCTTGGTTTGTCTTTGGTTGAACACCTAAAAAAAAAAACAAAATTAATATAATTGTTACTGGTTATTTTATTGTTATTTGGATTTTTGATTGTTGTGCCTGAGAATGACTACGTTCTTGGAATAAATAGGTGAGAGTCCGCATAGACTTATTACAGAACGCTACGGGCATTATTCATTAGCTAGCGGGTAGTGTCATTAAGTGGCTGTGGTAGGTGTAGAGGAGCACGGGTAATTGGAGTGTATATGGTAATCAGTCTATATGCTATGTTTAGAAAACACTAGATGGGAACTTTTCGTTCCTAAATGTTAGCGGAATGCCGAGGAAAAGCAACTAACACGCTTCAACTCGTACAGACTCGTTTTGATAGACATGATGAACCTTTGGAAATAATTTTTAATACCTCTTTAAAAGAAGGTATATTCCCGGACATCTGGAAATGTACCTACATAATGCCTATTCACAAAAGCGGCGACAAGGAAAATATTAAAAATTACAGACCCATATCAAAATTATGTGCAATAGCCAAAGTATTTGAAAAGTGTCTCCTAGATAAATTAAATTATCATTTTAATAATATTATCATTCCAGAACAGCATGGTTTCGTTAAATCAAAATCCACTTTGTCAAATCTACTTACATTCACTGAATATGTAAATAAATGCTTTAGCAAGTTCCAACAAGTAGACACCGTCTATACTGATTTTTCGAAAGCTTTCGATAGAGTCAATCATGATATTCTCATTCAAAAATTATTCAACTGTGGAATCCACGGAACGCTACTTAGATGGCTCGACTCCTACATTCGAAACCGGATCTTATCAGTGGTTGTTAACAGATTTAAATCTAGAAGTTATGAAGCCACTTCCGGTGTACCTCAAGGGTCTCACCTGGGTCCTTTACTTTTTATTTGTTACATAAACGATATAGGTCAGGTTTTCGAAAACTGCGAATTTTTACTTTTTGCAGATGACCTGAAAATTTTTAAGAGTATCGACTCACAGGTAGATTGTTATTATTTGCAAAATGACATGAACACATTTTATAAATATTGTGCCGAAAATTGTCTCTCCCTCAATGTTGATAAGTGCTATGCTATGACTTTTACAAGGAAACGTGATACTATATTATATCCCGACAAATTAAATAACGTTACAATAAAAAAAGTTGATCTTACGAAAGATCTAGCTGTTATGTTAGATACTAAGCTTCGTTTCGATCAGCACATAGATTATATCATAAATAAATCTTATAGAATGCTAGGTTTTGTTTTAAGACAAAGTTTTAACTTCACCAATTCCAAAACACTGTTGACCCTGTACAACAGTCTTATTAGACCCAACCTGGAATACTGTACACCAATCTGGAATCCTTTTTACTATAAATATATTTACAGCATAGAGCAAATACAAATTAAATATATGAGGTATTTAGCTCGAAAACAAAACTTAACTTTCCATTCATCAACCTATCATTCATTTTTAAACGATTTAAATTACAATACGCTTGAAACTAGAAGAACAAAAAATGATGTGATCTTATTACATAAAATTATTAATAGTTTAATAGATGTTCAACCATTTATTTCAAATATAAACATATTAGTACCTCAAAGAAATACTAGATCAAAAAATACATTTTACATTAATAATTGCAATACTATATTGCAATTTACTCAGCAAATGAAGTTAAAAATAACCTTATCTGTCAGATAGTTACCTGGAACTTTATCTGAAAGTGGAAAGACCGGGCCTAAATAAAATAAAATTGATTCATATTGTATTTAATTATAACAACACATTTATTTATATCATCTGATACATTGTACTAATATTCTGTAGATATCTGTAATTGGCCACTCACTGGCTGTTGATGTCTTAAATAAATAAATGATAACCAGTAGTGGCGCTACCGATAATTTTGGGCAAATCTAGCTGAGCTTCTGCTTCTTTGAATAATAGATAAACCCTATTATATAGGATTGTTTAATACACCGGCAGTGTGGACCTTTTTCTCGTTAGGGGAGGGGGTAATTATGTGAGCGGGAGGAATTACATGAATCGAGGAACTACATACGCCTGGAAAGGACTACATAAGCCTGGAGTGAACTCCATAAGCTCAAAAGGAAGTAGATAGCAGGTATTCTAACAAAAATATTCTCCGGGAGTGGGAACTTTTGCCATTTGGATTCAACACTGTCCCCAGGTAGGTATGGGTTTCTTTGTGATCTGTCTGGGCATCAACTCTTTTGATTAATGGCAACGCATTAGATTTTATGGATAGGGATCATAATAATATTGTAACGGATGATAAGTATCGACTAGCTATGACTTGGCGACCATATTTCTTTAGCGTCCAGTGGAGAAGGTCGTGCGGTTCAGATGTACAAATCAAAATAATAGTTTTGGGTGCCAGGTGATCTGTAAATTAACAAGTCAGCAACACGGACAACCACGTTCTGTCATTACAAATTACCACACGCTCTCTTCCGCTCGTATCGCAACAGGCGACTTACTTGTAGCTTGCTCCATGTAGCTTGCTCCATGTAGCTTGCTCTTGGAGCAAGCTACAAGTAAGTTGAAGAACACATTTAAGTTATTTTGAACCAAAAGAGTTATACTAATAAAGTTACATACCTCTAAAACCTTGGTTCATGTTCTGTTGTCCAACTGAAAAAAAAAAAAAAAATGGTGTGAATTTTAATTCTTACACATTTCAGGATTTCGCAGGTATTGTCGGGTTGATCTAAGCTGACGTAGATGTAAAGTTTGTAGACGAGTTGTCGTGGAACTATATAGAACCATGTCCGCAATAAGACGAGGCGATTCTTTGGCTTTTGCTTCTTGGACTTAATAAATAATAATAATAAACAGGACAACGTCATGCTGGATCGAGATAAAAGAAATTTTTGTCATCAAATTTTCCTATCCAAATGTGAAAAACATCACTCTCAAAGAGGACGAGAAGAGAACCAAGTACTTGGACTTCTTGTCCTAGCTAGGAAAGATATACCCGGGTTATTCTGTAAAGCTCCTAGTATTGATTTTGGGAGTATTGGGTGGTGTAAAAGCTGCTTTAAAGAGAAAATCGACTGCAGACTATCTGCTACCTCTCTAGTCTACAGAATGCAAAAAGCAATGCTGCTCGGATCGCTATTGTGCTGGATTTAGTGTGATCCCATCGGTCTCATACCGCCAAGGTTTGGGATGCGGTCGAAAACTGGAATAAAGCTCCCTCGACCTTCCCGTGAAGATAAGAGGTGAGCGTCTTGTCTGTGCAGAACAAGTTGCGGACAAGCCTGTACGATATTGGTGGGACGACAACAAACACCTTCCAATAGTAATAATAATACTATACATGAAAGGGTTAAATTACTTACTATATGGCCCTGGATACATGTTTTGTTGCCCACCTGAAAAATAATTTGAGTGAAAAATATTAAATTTTGTTGTTGTCTAGAATCAGGATAGTTGTTTTAGTTAAGTTATTTACCAAATACACCTCGATACGCTTGTGGTGCACCTGAAAAAGAAAAATAAGTATTTTTTTTGCGAAATTTACAAATTCAAATATGCCAATTTGTATAAAAACTGCTTAATATCCTCAAAAAAAAAAAAAACAATAATAATAATAAAAAACCACTCTACAGTAGGGATGGGAAAAAAACATCGATGTTTGTTTTAAAAACATCGATGTTTCTACCATCGATGTTCAGCTGGCGATAGTATCGATAAAACATCGATGTCTACTACCGATGTCGATGTTTAAACCTTGAAATTCAGAAACTACCGCTAGAGTCGGTGGAATCTTAAAAATTTAATTTTTATTAAAATTAGTACACAAAATATAAGCGCCATCTATTGTGATATAACAATACTAATAGTGTTAGATCTTATTCTTCTTAGCAGTGAGCAGAATATGAAAAAATAAGAAGAAACTTCTAATTTTTGCAAACAATGCGAACGACCAAAGACGCCAACACACTTTTTCTTTTTGAGTCTTGTTGACACTTTCCCAGTTGTTATTCCTCCAATCCCTGGATTTTTGTAAGTTGTCATTAGCTTATTTCTTTATATATTGAAGATGGCTTTTCCTGAACAAAATGATCAAAAGCTTCAATTAATCGGTAAAAGTAACTAGAATTGAAAATCTAGTTCCGCCTAAACCAAAGGAACAGACTTTATTTCAACTTAAAAAAGAATAAAAATAATTGTGTATGACAGTGTTATTTTTATGTTAAATAATATAAAATTAACATTAAGATTACTATATTAGTATTGTAATAAAATCCAATATTTCATTTTAGAAATGTAAAAATAGTAATATCTGTTCCTTTGGTTTATGCGGAACTAAATTTTCAATTCTAGTTACTTTTACTGATTGATTGAAGCTTTTAATCATTTTGTTCAGGAAAAGTCAACTTCAATATATAAAAAAATATCTAATGAGAAATTACAAAAATGAAAATTGCGGTTAGTTCTGCCTAATCGTTTGGAATAGACTGTAGGTACAAATTAGGATTATTATATTGGGTATAATAATGTTGATGTGAAATAAATTACTATTAAAAAGGAATATTTCTATTTCAAAATCTAATAAATGATTTTTGTGTATTATATGTTACTTTTTTCGTATTTTATCTTTACATTATTAAATAAAACCTATATAATATAAATAAATAGCTTTTTTAATATTAATAAAACATCGATGTTTCCGATACATCGATGTTTTTCCTTCGATGTTTTTTCAACATCGATAGTAAGGCGCCGATGTTAACATCGATGTTAAACATCGATGTTTTGCCTTCGATGTACAACCCTACTCTACAGGTCTATTCTATGTAAACTAACAAAAATGTATTTGATGTTTATTAGTTAACGTTTTGCCAGTTAAATATGATTTTAGATACCTTAGCATATTTCCACATTCTCTAATTTTACTTAATTTCATTAATATTTCTGGTGAATGTTAATTCAGTTACCGAATAATTTACAGTGAATCTTTGAGCCTCGCTTTGCATTAAGCCACATAGAATAGAGCAAGATGATGAGCAAAGACAACAATTATGGCCTGTATACGTCGGCTACGAGCTGGAATATTATTAGCCCCATTGGAAAACGAATTAATCCGAGTTGTGTTATTGTTAGATATGATCTTTTTTTTCACCCCAATAATAACAAATAAATTTCATTGAATATTAATGACTATACATCTAACAATTTAGATCAAACATCTTCTTCATCCGAGGATATGATTGTTACTAAACTTTATCATAGCAGTGAACGCTTTATTCAAATCACGTTACTTTTAAGTCATATCTTTGTTAAATCATTATCAGATCATTGTTATAGCACTATCTGTGTTACTTCACTTTAATGAGCGCTCTGGCTAAAACCAACAGAATTGTCCTGGCTAAAACCAACAGAATTATCCTATTTGTTACTTACCATTTCCACCTTGAAACATGTTTTGTCCTGAAAAAGAAATTATCCCGTTAATAAATGTTATTTTACCAAACTTATAGATTATTAAATTAGGGATTGCAACTCCTTAGGTGCTAGTCTAAAACTTTACCGTACGACTGTAGCATCCTACAGACCTGCTAGTATTGTCCCATATTTCAGTGGTACATAAACTAGAGATCCCGATTCCCTGAAGTATCGTGTAATAATATGTTGTGTAACTAGCGCGGAATATTCTGTGCGTGCTACACTCTACGCTTTTCTTCCGATTACCATTTTTCAATAAATAAAAAAATTTCATTCCATCCATCAATCTATGTGTCACCAACTTTACGGCGCTACAGCTTGTAAAAAGCTGATGACAGAGTGCTCATATTTTGCCAAGTGTTGGTCTATCAAGTTTTTTACAAGTCTACGGAAGCATACCGTTCTACATCGTAATTGAAAAGAAATAATTCCAAATTCAAACGTAGTAGTGTGATTGCCTTGTACAAGGTGTCTCAAAAGAAATTTTATATTTATTTAGCTTACTGCGTGAACGCAACGTATCCGAGGGGCGCGGGGGTTATGTCAATCGGTAGCCTGGCTCTTGGGAATTTAGTCGCTATGGAGCGTTTCTAGGGAGCAGACCGCGCGTTATGCGTGCGAGAGTTTTACAAAAACGGTGATTCGGCGACTGTAGCGCGTAGAAAATTCTGCAGTATTCGAGGTTTTCGCCACTTAAATGATGCGCCAAGCATTCCTCTCATTCGACATTGGGTTAAAAAGTTTGAAGAGACTGGTACAACGCTGGATAAATCAAAATCCGGGCGACCTAGGTCATCAAGAACGGTAGAAACCGTGGAGAATGTTAATCAGTCTGTTCGTGACGACCCGAACCGAACCGAATGTATTAGTCAGTAGTAAGTATAAAAATTATTAGATGGCAAGCATCGTATATTGAAATACTAAGGTATCCGAAATATATTACGAAAATATCATATATTCGGTTCTTTTTTCTGTTGTATATTCGTTATTTAAGTATTGTCCTTTGTTGTATATCCGTTATTTAAGAATTGTCCTTTGAACGTATTATCAAATGAATACACACAAAACAAATAGAAATAAGCAAGACATTACTTTACTTGCATTTTTCTATTACACTTACCAGAAAAAACGCAAAAATTAGCACCCAAACCATCCATTTAAAAATCATAGCAATATGTTTCCAATTCGCAAGTTGCGAAGCCACTGGAACCCACCAAGTAGTGGCATCAATCAGATGAAAAAGAGTCAAATCAAAATGTTTCGTAAGAGACATATTTCCAACAGCCATTCCAAAAAGAATATCGGCTTTCCTCTCATAAAGAACCTTAAGCATAAGGGTATAAATTCCATCTTCCAATACATAACCCCAGTGAAGATAAGTTTCCAAAATATATATTCCTTTAAAATTTTTCAACAATTAAATTAATAATCATAATCTCCAAACCAGCTTTTCTTACATCATTTTTTGCTGTTATATTTATCACGTAAGGTGGTATCTCATATGGGAGTAATCTTATTTCACATCCATTTAAATTATTTGGAACTTTATTTGGAAAATAATCAACATTATTGTCACAAGTCTTAATAAGTGATATCTATCGTGTAATAATATGTTGTGTAACTAGCCCGGAATATGCTGTGCGTGCTACACCCTACGCTTTTCTTCCGATTACCATTTTTCAATAAATAAAAAAATTTCATTCCATCCATCAATCGATGTGTCACCAACTTCACGGCGCTGCAGCTTGTAAAAAGCTGATGACAGAGTGCTCATATTTTGCCAAGTGTTGGTCTATCAAGTTTTTTACAAGTCTACGGAAGCATACCGTTCTACATCGTAATTGAAAAGAAATAATTCCAAATTCAAACGTAGTAGTGTGATTGCCTTGTATTTGACCGACAAATCGCCAATAGCTATTGTTGGTAAGCTCCAACATTTGTGTGTGAAATGTTTGTGTATCGAACCATTAACCGTTACATTGATACTTGTAGCATCGCAAAACGTCATGGAGGTGGTCATAGATAAACAGCAACATCACAGAAAAGGTTGGAAAGGTGTAGGCTCGAATTCAAAGAAATTTACGCAATAAAATTGACTATAAATCTGAACAAGCCCGACCCAAGCATACGGCGCATACTAAAAAATGAATTTAAATTGAAGTCTTACTAGGTATAAAAAGTACAGGATTTAACACTGGTACAAAAGGTAGTTCGTCTTAACGATCAAAAACTCTTAAAGCCTTGCACGCAAGCGGCGACGTCGAAAATATGTTATTTTCTGATGAAAAATTTTTACTCTTCAGCAATACGTAAGCAAACAAAATGATCGTGTATGTTCGAAGGGCAAGTCCAGAGACAATTTTGACAACCAAGTTGCTATGCGTAAACAAGCGCCTGTTTCTGTGATGATTTGGGAAGCTGTAATTGCAAATAGTCGTTCGTTTTTATCGACCAGGACGTTAAGATAAACCAGCAATTGTACCAACAAAAGGTGTTAAATGATACTTTGATCCCTTGAGTACGCAAACAATTTACTGCCAACTGCTGGGCATTCCAACAGAAATCGGCACCGTCCCATAAAGCTCGACACAACAATTTTTATAAAAACACGTTCCACAGTTCATTTCTTCGCAACAGTGGTCTGCATACTCGCTAAACTTGAATCCGATGGACTTCTCCATATGGTCAATTTTGGAGGTTAAGGTGTTAACAAAAAAATATGAAAGTGTGGAAATATTGAAGTCAGCACTTCATCGAGAATGGTAACGAATTTCACTGGCTCACATTCATGCAGCGAGCAATGCCTTCATCCGAAGACTTGATGCCATCGCCGCGCCTAACCATATCGAACAGTGACATGTTTTTCATGAAATATAATGTATTTTCAACAATGTCTTAAAATATTAAATATAAAGGTAACTGACGAAACTACAGAATTTTTAATTGGTAACACTTCTAGTGATGGACCTTGTACAATGTAAAATTGATGACGCTATTGAATTGAATCCATTAATGCTCGCTCAGTCAGTACGGTAATGAAAATTCCTACATCGCTGTAAATGTGAAGTGGTGCGAATTGATACATTAAAAAGAAAAAAATTGAATTGCATTAACCGAGGTTTATCTATTGATTGTAAAAGCGGATAAAAAGATAAAAGATTGTAAAAAATATATATCACATCTTGGTCTGACGACAATTAAATCGTGGGCCGCCCATAAAAAAATCCTTTAAACTGAACCACAATCCTTCAAAATTATTTCGATATTATTTACAAGTTATACGTACCTGGGAACATATTTGGAGTTCTAGCTGTAAAAGAATTAGATACATATTAGCTAAATATAAGTATATGTTCATAGCAGAGTTTTAGAAAGCATTATCAAGCTTTAAGCCGGATTGAAGAGAGAAATATATAGAGAAATATTTAATATAAGATTAATAAATAAATAAAGCACTCGGTAAGTTTCACAAATATAAGTATAATGTTACTATATACGTAGGGTTACCATATTTTTTGTGCGCCAAACCGGGACCCCCCCCAATATTTTTGTTTCTCATTTTTTATACTTTATTGATTGATGTATTTATCAATATTTTTCTATTACAAATGATTAATATTAAATCTTGAGAATTACAAAATTAAACGTATATAAAAAAATCACAAAAATACATATTATAAAATTATAAATTTTGACTTACATAGTTGCACTGTGTATATTATTTATTTGTATAAGAATATTTACCGGCAGATTGTACTTTTTTTAAAAAGTTTTTATCATTTTTAATATAATCATAAAATTCAGAACATTTTGAATCTATGTTAAAGTACGACTTTATAAAATAAAAATGCACCGACGTTACATTCAAGTAAACGATTTCTTTCAGGTGACCATATATCACCTTCATTTCTGAAAATAATCGTTCAATTGGTGCTGAAGTACCAGGCAAACAGAAAATAAATTCGACAATTTTCTGCAAATGGTTAACAGAAATATTTGTGTCTGAAATTTTTTTAAACAATTGTACCCATTTCTCTTCGCTACTTGTACCCTTTTCCCGACACAAATTATTGTGGTCAGTGTCGTTATAAAACTGTTTAGCATATACAACTTCGTCAAATAGAATATCACAGTTAATATATTTAAAAGACTTTAAATTTGTTATAACTTTCTTTTGACAAAAGGGCAAGCAATATTAAATCAGAGAAAAGCACAAAAATTTTGTGTTTAAGTGGAAATGCAATTTTCCCTATGACCGGAAAGCGTGCAGGGGTTCAGTACCATCCCTTTTTTGTTGTCACAGGGTAAATATTCTCTCCTCCAAAAGGTATGCTGTATGAAATCGGAGACCAAAAACTGTCATGAGCTCCCGGTCTATGAGAAAGAATAGTCTAAGAAGTTTAAGGAACGATTATTTTCTATCTCCATAGTAAATTTTATTGGAAGGATTGATATCATTAACCCAAGCTTGACCAAATGGGGTGTCTCACACCCCAGTATATTAATAGTGGAAATGATGTATCTATTGACAATATTTATGAATTAGTTAATATTTAACAATAATTTAATTTTTAATCGACAAAAAAATCAAAAACACCATTTACAAAAAAATATGTCTAAATTATATTTGGCAACAGCGCATTTCGAACGAATTATAAATAAATAAACGTTGTTAGTATCTACAGTCGGTTCCAAACGGTTAGGCGGAACTAAATGGGAATTTCGTTCTTTTAGGTTGTCACGAGAAGGGACCTTACTTGGGTTATTTCATTTTTCTTGTTGGAATGTCAAAATTTAAAATTCCAACAATGAAACCATGGAAACGAATGACATATGTCAAAATTTAATATTTTTTTTACTTATTTTATTGATAAATAAATGGGAAATTTGTATTAAGAATGACACAAAAAATCAAAATATAAAGAAAATGACATTTTAAAATGATATTAACCTTAACCAAAAAATGTTTATTGTAAGTATGATTTACAAAGCTTAAACAAAACGGTCGAAAAGCACGATTTAAACGATGATAGTTCCACCTAACCGTTTGGAACAGACTGTAATAGCAACTAATTCAAAATTCAAGCTTTGCTTGAGAAATGAGAAAGAAATTGTCTCCTCCACCAAAATACATAGACCAATCAGAGAGCTAGCTAAATTAGTATGTGTGCGAGTTGGTATGAACGACAGATGCAATATTGTCAGTCAACACGAGACGCAACTTGAAGTATGATGCAATTTAGGAAAGAAATTGGCGTGATTTTGAATTTTATTGAAAAAATTATTAAAAAAGCATTAAATAATTACTTTGAAATTTTTTTTTTTTGTAATATTGTTCTATAGGCTTGACAACATCTAGCTGTATAAATTTTACCTTATTTTAATTGATATTAAATGAGAAAAGCCTAGGGTATACTACACCCCACTTGGTTGGATATGTATATTTTGGTCAACTACGGGTTAATATGGTTAAAAAATATGTTTCTGTCACATTGTTACCAAACTTGTACTCGTAGAAGAAAATTACAAAATTACAAAAAAATTTCCAACGTATTCAATGCAATTAAATTCCACAATAACTTGAATTTTTAAATAAAACAAAGCAGAGAAAAAAGAAGAAACCAGATTGTAATATGATTAAAAAGTCATACGCACCTGGTGGTAACCCATTTGGTATTCTGCCTGTAAAATTATTAGAAACACATTATCTGCGAATATTAGTTAACGCGGATTATCAAAAATATAGGGAATCAGTTCCTCCCTTTCCTTCCCCTGACGAGCTGCCACTACTCTAATTAATTTACAAGATATATGAGAAACGATCCATCTACGTATATCGATAATTCTGCGTATTATAAAATTATTTCAGAATTAACATTGGTCAACTAATTTCCTGATTGAAGTAAACGTAACTCGAAGCTCTGCGATATTTAGGGCCGGTTTCTCGAACATTTTTTTATTGACACGATATCGCCTCAATAGTTATCGATACAATAAACCTTATCGAGTCGATAACTTTTTAACGGTTTCTCGATTCTCATATGACATGTTTATTGTATCCAATAAATATTGTATTATCTGTCTCATTTTGTAATACGAAACTAACAGGAAAAGTTTATTTTTTATGTTGTATATTGACAATACATTTATAATATTGTCATAGTATTGGTTCACACGGATACGCCAAAGTCTGTTTACACCACAACAGTCACCAAAGTAACCAGATCTAGTTTCGTATTACAAATTGAGACGGATTATAGCGATATGTATGCATTTCAATTCACACAGCCAAAATATTTACAAAATCTCTTGTCATTTATGTGATAAATTGTTGTATTGACAATAGTCAATGTCAGTGTCAAATATAATTTACAAAAATATATATTTTTAACAATTAGTTTAAAAATAGATTGTTAAAAAATGGCAGAAAATATGTGTAAAAATTTCACATGGAAAGTTTGCAACAGACACATATTTTTTTTTTTTCACTATTTCCTTTTTATTTTCCGGCATATAAATAAAGTGCGGTATTATAATCTGTCTCAATTTGTAATACGAAACTAGATCTGGTTACTTTAGTGACTGTTATGGTGTAAATAGACTTTTGTAGAATCATGTGAACTTGTAAATCTGGCTTTTAAAAGTATGGCTAAGTTTCATCATATTGAGGTTATTACTAAATTGACATGTTAAAATTGTGATTGACATGTCAAATATTTTGAATGTATATATTAATATTTACTTCATCAAACTTTCGATTATTACTCGTATAATAGTAAAAAAATATTACGATTATCAATGAAATATCGTGATAAAATATAAAAAACAAAAATACATATTATATAATAATAATTTATCATTTTATTGTGCTGCCCTTAAAATCTCATTCTTGTTTTGCAAAATTTAATAACATATTTAAACAAAAATATTCATTTTTTGAATGTAAATCCCAAATATTTCTCTGCAAATCTTTCCGAAACATGTAGTCTGTGGTTCTATCTATTTTCTTATTATTACCTCTCCCCATGTTCGTCGGTCTTAAATTTTCTACACCATCATTTAAAATTTTTCTTACTTCTCCTTCAGAAATCTAAAGAAATTGAAATGGGTAAATTATTTTATATTTCACAACAAAAAGTACACCAAGATTTACTGAAAAAATATCTGCCACAAGGACTATACTTTCGCTTCTTTTTAATTTTGTTCCATTTTTTTCTAAAAGTATTCCATAAGCGTTATATATGTGTTTTTTTTGTATATTTATCTAATTGTTGTCTCTTATGCATATTTTCTGATGTTATGTTCTTATTTTGATTGTATAAAAATACTTTTCAATTAAAAAAATAAATTGACATATAATTAATACAATGTTCCATTACTCGACGAAAGAAACCGCGGTTGAAGTTTGCCGTTCCGAAAGTGTACGACATTAACCTTTTCAGGAAAATTGTTATGTTTCGGAACGCGGTTACTGAAAATTTTGGTTACTTTTTTGTAACCAAACTAACCGTAGAAATATCGCGGTTAGTGTGGTTATTTCCTCCCACTACAAACTTCAGATCTAATGTAAATTACAAAAGGCGGGAATTTCAAAACAATTACAATAAGGCGAGAGTTAAGTAGAGGGAATTAATCGTTTCTTTGTAGTGCAAGTAGTAAATTATAATATTATTTTACTATAGTCTATAAGTAAAACAGTAAGAATGAGTGTAAGTAACTGATTTTTAGTATTATTGATCGTTGTCGTGAAAAATAATATCGGGAAAAATCATATATGTTCTTATATAATTTGCCATTGTAAACAAGTACTAATAAAACAAATATTTTTATTAATAAGTTTGTAAGAGAATATATATAACCTATTACGTCCATAAAATGACAGTTCAGTTGTCTGTTTTATCAACTGTGAGGTGTGACTACCGTTCCGTAACTAAAACGCGTTTTCAGGTAACCACTGGGTAACCACAACTTACCACGACTTTACCGCAACCGCGACCGCGGTAGTTAGGTGTGCAGTTACGGAACATTGTATAAATGTCAAATATGAATTGTCAAATGTTTTGAAAGGTGCCATTTTAGCAGTACCACCCTAAGATGATATTTTAAATAGACAACATAAAAAATGAAATTTTCCTGTTAGTATTACAAATTGAGACAGATAATATCTGTGTAATTTTGCAAACTGTACTTTTGTGTACATGCACATCATTACCAACTAGCAATTGGAAAGCCCCTGTTTTCAGAAATCTCAAAGCAATTAAACTTTGAAGTTGTGCCGAAATAGATTTACTTCTTTGGGTCATGGGTTCTAAATCATCTCCAATTAGACGGCATAATTCCATACATTTTCCTTTGCTTAACCGGTATCGTTGAATAAATTCTAATTCACTATAAATGCGGAATGGGTCACTTTTATCTCTCAACATTCTCATCAAATTCATCAGAACTTGAATTGTCCATTTTACCTCTATAACAGTATAAGAATATCTTAGTATATATGATTTTAAGAATCAATTACTAGTATATCTTGTAATATAAATATATTTTTTTTCAAAAATATGCTGCAATTGCGATATAACCTGATCTGTCTTATGTCAGAACTGACATTAGATGACAATTCCCACATTTATCGATACGATAAAGGGTGCTCATCGGCAATATAACGTATCAATATATTATGGGACCGATATCTCATCAATATGAAATAGAAAAATACATTCAAGAAAGCCAAATTCTGCTATAGTGTCGATAGCTGTTGTGTCGAAGATCCATGGGTATCGGTACTATATCGATACGATATCTACAACTAAATTTTTTGAGAAACCGGCCCTTAAGTTGTCTGAATTAGCATAGAGATCGTAATTAAGTAACCTACATAACTTACCTGGGTAAAAATCTGAAAGAGAATAAGTAAAATGTTAGCTAGATATTTGTTTAAGTTACTGGGTAATTCTTGGAAAGCATTATTAGCACATTGGTTGTAAAATAACAATGATTACGTAAGTAACAAAATAAATTTTAATATAAATATAAAGAAGGTCGTGCCCGTTAATTGAGTATTGTGGAAGGGTTGTACGGGTTGCGGACATAAATAATGCAACTAATTACAGCTGACCAGTTTCAAAAAGTGTTATTTCTTCTTCAGAGCAACAAAGATGAAAATCAGAAACTGTGGATTAAAAATTATGAATTTTGTGAAGTGTTATTACAAAACATTTATTTTGAAAATAAGGGTCATTGTTCGGTTATTTAAAATATAGCCATGGCTTGAAAATTAAAATAAAGAATTTTTTTTTAGTGACAAACCAGTGGTCCCCAAACTTTTTCGCTTCCCGGCTCCCTTAATGTATCAAAATATTTCTGCGGCACCCTAAGTCAAAACATTGGTCTAACTAACGCAGTTGGAAGAATATTATATTAATTTCGTGGCGGCCCTGTAGCCCAATCGCGGCGTCACAGGTCGCCGCGGAGCACACTTTAAGAATCGCTGGTGATAAACTATAACTGAGTATCACCGGTAATCATGACAGCCAATGTGTTAAAAATTTATTCGATTGACTTAAACCAGTACTGATACCCTATTTGTTTAAATACGATATCACTTCCCAGGAATAGACTATACGTACCTTCGAATGTAAATGGTGGTTTCCCTGAAAAATATTAACACACATTAGTTAAATGTTATCAGTACAGTACTGTACTTATTGATATCGTAAGTTTATCTCGCTGGACTAAGACGACAATATATAATACAATTATTTTCCCACATTTTAATTATTGTTCAACTGTATTATATATGGCAAATATAGGAAGCCTACATAAATTACAAATGTTACAAAATAGAGCAGCTCGGATAATATTAGGATGTGATAAATATACTAGAGTTAGAGATATGTTAAATAATTTAAACTGGTTAGATATAGACAGGTTTCTGGAATATAACGCAATGGTGTTTTTGCACAAAGTTAAGAGAGGCATATTACCAGAATACCTAAGTAGAAATTTAATAAAAGGGAGTGATATTCATTCGCACTGCACTAGATATAAGGATAACTTTTTTATCTCAGGGAAAAATAAGACTGCGACCAAAAACAGTATTTTGATAATGGTTTAGTAAGCTATAATAAGTTACCAAGTAAAATTAGGGATAGGAATAATATTAATACATTTAAGATAGAATTAAAACAGTATTTTATAAGTATTATGTAGATTTTAAATGATATTTTTTTATTATTGTTTCTTTTTTCTATATGGTATTTTTAGATTAGGTATATATTGTTTACTATTAGAATATTTTCGTATATATTTTTTACTATGTAGCCAATTGTGCTATTTAATAAATATTATTATTATTATTATTAGTTTACCTCGCCTCTTTACAAAATTAATCGTCTATCTGTAAGCAGCTACATGAATATTGTTTTACAAAACTGTAGATGTTATTACTAACGTGAGACATTAAAAATGAAAAAGTAATGTGAAGAAGAAATTAAAATTTATTTTCGATATAATAATTCATGCATTGATACCGAAGAAGCAGCAAATATAGTTATTTTATCTTAATCTGTTCATTAGGTTGCATTAAAAGCTGTTTTTTTCTCGTCTTTGAGTATTTATTTCAATAACAAAATAACGTAAAAACATCAATCAAAGTAGTTGCCATCGAAAGCCATGACTTCTTCTCACTTTTCTACCAAAAATTGAACTTCGCAACGAAAGAATGGTCTGTCTTTTGAGCCAACCAATTCAGCAACCCAATTTTTCGACTTCCCCGTAGTTATGGAAATGTGTATCTTCCAAAGCGTGTTGAATCAATCGAAAAATATGGTAATCGCTTGGGGCCAGGTCCAGAAAATACGCTGGATGCAAGAAAACCTCCCATTCGAGATCCATCAGTGTTTGTTTCACGGCTATAGCAACATATGGCCGAGCATTGTCATGGCCAAGAATCATTTTTCGGTGATTTGATGCAGTGGTCGTTTTTGCATCAAATTATCATTGTCGATAACGTTCGGCGGTGAATGATTCCTTTGGTTTTAACAGCTCATAATACACAACACCCTCCATATCCCACCAAATAGAGAGCATTGCTTTGTGACCGTGGATGTTTTGCTTTGGTGTCGACGTTGATGGCAAATCAGGAATTTTATGAATTTTTTGTTCCTGAAATAGATTCATTTTTCATTACCAGTCACGGTATGCCACGAGAAATTCTTCTTTTTATGCATTGCAAGCAAAAAAATTGAGATGTTCAAACGGTTAGCAATGGCATTTTCGGTCAATTTATGTGGCAGACATCTCCCTTCTTTCTGGATCTTTCCTATGGCTTGTAAACGCCGTGCAATTGTTAATTTATCGACTTCGAGACGCGGAGCCAATTCTTTAAGTGTTTGAGCAGGGGTTTCTTCTAATAGAGTTTGCAGATATTCATATTCGAACTTTTTCAGTTTAACTGACCATTGTTTGTCATGAACGTCACACTTTTGGATCGCTGAAACCAATGTCTACATACTGCTTCCAATGGAGCATATCAACCATAAGTTTCCACAATCAATTGATGAGCTTTTGCACATTGATGAAGGCTTATAAAATTCAACTGACACAATAACTGAAGCCGCAAGATCATTTGTAACGTCGTAACTTTGTCAGTTGGATATGTTCAGCTTGATCAGTTTATTCAGTACAAAAGAAAATGGCTCTGATTGTAAGCTTATTTACAAAACATACGAACCTGGTACTCCATTTTGTGCTCTGCCTACAAAAGTAAAAGAAACTCATTAGCTGCGAACGTAAATTTATTTAAATATCGACGAAACGACGTACGAGGGATGTTTCCAAATTTCTGGGAATTTAGCTATAATTTTTATTATTCTGTTAATTTTCGTCAATATTACAATGTTTTCAACATAATCTCCATTTAACTGAATAACTTTATCCCAACCATAAACTAAGTTTTTTTACAGCTCTTGAAGTTGACGACAAGTATCAGACCTATTGAGTTTCTGTTCTGGTCCCAACAGCCTTCGAACCCAGCTCGGCTAAACCTTGCTACCGCCCAAACAATCATGCAAGATGTCATGAACTTGTCGTGTACCTATCCCTAGGCGCACACTAATTTGACGAATAGTCATTCGCCTGTCCTCTTTCAGTAGGTCTTCGACGGTAGTAATGTTTCTTTCATTTACCGACGTACTTGGGCGCTCACTGCGTGGATCGTCTTCTAGTGATGTTCTACCGCTTTTAAAACGATCGATCCACCGATAAACAGTACTTTTGGATTCTGCAGACTCACCAAATACTCCTTGCAGACGCTGAATAATTTCTTATGTTTTCACACCTTCTTTCCACAAAAAGAAAATTATTGCTCTTTGAGATTTTGCTGCGTCTTCCATGGTTACAAAAACAATGCTATGAAAACGCGTCTATATCAGTCGAAAACCTAAATCAGACTGAACAATATTGCACTAGATAGTTGCATAAGCATGTCAAGACTTGTCTGGCACCAATAACATTGCCTAGAAGTTCTGCGTAATTTAATTATAGCACAATTTCCCAGAATTTAGGAAACATCCCTCGTATATGGAAAATGGCAAATATTAGAGTGAAGAATAGTGGAAATCTTATAAAATCATTGAAATAGTAATAAATCATTGGAGTTAAAAAGTAAAAAAAAAAAAATTAAAAAACAATCAAACATAAGTATGGAATGAGCTTACCATAAGCATCTAATCGAATTTACCTGTGTACGGATCTGGCGGCCTTTCTGAAAGAAAATAAGGGACAAATTAGCTTACAATTTATAAAGCTCATTCCCAATAATTATGAAATGACGTTGAAAAATTCCCGAAACTCACAGCTTTTGTTTAGAAGAGAATTACGCTCTTTTGAACACTTACAAATGTGAGCAGTTATTTTCTCGGTTGTAGTTCGTTAAATCAAAAACAAGGACGCGAATAACGGATTAATACCTAGAATACACGTTACGTGTTGCTACATCAGTTGTTTCCCCGAACATTGACAAACTTGTGAGCATTATAAAGACCCAACCGTCCCATTAAAATTAAATAAACATTTTGTTCTTATTTAACAATATTTATGCAAAGATTTTTTATTTTTTTCTTGTGTTTTTTTCTGAATGTTTTAAAGTTATATATTTTTTTGTATAGTTTAGAAAATTTATAAAGTTTTATTTTTTTATAATGAAGACAATTTCACTTATAGTTTCTTAATAAAACGGTTAAATAATTTTTTATCAGCCTTTAAAATTCAACATTAAGACAATCCTTTTTATGTTGGCCAATGTATTTTTTTTTATTTCCTAATCTATTATTTTCTACCAATTTAATCGAAAATCGATTATAACATTTCGATTTATCAAATGATTAATTAGTCGATTAATTAATTTTCATTGCCATCTCTACTACTGATGTCCTACTTAAGTAGAAAATATCGTACGTACCTCGGAAAAGAGTTGATGGTTTCGCTGAAACAGAATAACATACATTAGATGAATGTTATACAAGGGCGCCATTACCTCCGCGTAATAAAAAATTCGCTAATAATTCTCGACTCCTCAATAATTTAACTAACGATACTTAAGCTACAATTGTACACGATTTTAATGTTTTTTGTTTCTCTAGTTAGGAAACAAAGATTTTTATATGATTACACTTGTGCAGAACACAGTAATAAAAATTGATAAAAAGTGTGAATTTTCACACATTTCAGGGTTTCGCAGGTATATAATAAGTGAAGGCGGCATGCTGAGTGTGTAGGACAAATTTTGCACCTTTCACTCCGAAGAGTGAAGAATGAACGGCTTACTGTAGTATATTTATACTCACTTTCTTGGTCAGAAGGAGCGAAGAGATCAGTCATTTCTGAAATAATAATAATTGTTATTAATAAGTGATACAGACTTTAAAAATTCTTTCCATACTGATTATTGTATAAACATATATATATCATGTATTAACTTGGCCTATATTGTCGCTGATAATTTCAAAAAATATGCTTAAAAAGAAACGAAAAACATGGATTTTCTTCTACCTGCGCGGACAAATATCAACATTACTTTGGAACTACTAAACCGATTTTAATGAAACTTATCCAAAAACCTGACCAGGTGATGTAGCTACAGATATAAACCGAAAGAATGAATTTTGTACGACCCTCTCGCACAAATATTATTATAACTTTGGAACTACTCATTATAAGTACATACTTATGAACCGATTTTAATAAATATAGCAAAAACCTGACCAGATGATGAAGATACAGAGAGAAAATAAACCGCATGAAAATCAGATCAGTTTTAGAATGAAAAGCGCACTTACAGATAAAGATGTTATCTTATATTTACTTACCCTCAGTGTCTTCCTCGTCGTCCTCAACTGCTGTGAAAATATTTTTATTACTATCAGCTCTATTATCCTGTATTTACATATTTAATTACTAATAATTAATTTTAATTTACGAATATTTAAATTTGAATTAACTAAGTTACCGTCATCGTTGGTTATAGCATCTATTTTCTTCTTGGCATCTTCCGGTGGATCATCTTTTTTTTCATCTGTATCTCCATTACTTAGCTCGTCTTTTTGTTCATTATTTTGCTTGTCTTTTTGTATATTGCGCTCGTCATTTTGTTCATCTTTAGATTTATCATTTGGCTCGACTTTTTGCTCATCATTTTGTTTATCATCCAAGTTATTTCCTATTTAAAATCAATCTTAAAATAAATTTAATGTCTGATTTAATTACGTGATGAATTCTGCTACCTCGGTAATGAGAGATGGAGGAATTTTGAGGGATGTAAATAGAAGAATACTTAAAGCTCAACTAGCGTTAAATTAAATCTCTCGTAACACCAAGCTCCGAATATTTAAAACCAATGTAAAACCTGTTCTGTTGTATTGCTGCAAAATTTGGAAACTACTAAAAAAACTACCAACACCAACATACATTATACTGGAAGAGACGAAAATGAAGAAAATAAAAATAGAGGCAGTCAAAAAAGCCATAAAATATGAAGAGAATATAATTAAACACCCGGAAAAAGAAATTCTTTATGAATGCTGGAGGGAAATGGAAAAACGGAATCAACAAGGAAAGCCACTATCAAGATGGGAAAAGGAAAGGAAGGAAATGTACGAATATTGTGGCTACTCAACAACAGCGGTAAGACTAAAAAGAATGAATGGAGAAGAATTGGGGCACGAAGTAACAGAGCGAATGACCGACATACAACAAACGGAGCAAGATACAAAAATAAGAGAGTCAAGGTATAATAACAAATATGAAAAGACCTGGACGGTGAGAAAACCACAGTATTTGAGAGAAAAAGGCAGCAGAGAGAAGAAAAAAGTGATAGCGAGATTTAGATGTGGAAATGAGGAGAGGAACAATAATTTTTGGATGAAAGAGGAAGAAAGAACATGTAGAATGTGCAGGAAAGGTAAGGAGACAATGGAACATTTGTTGGAAGAATGTGAAGAAATACGACACAGAACGGAAACGAGAAAGGAAATTTTGGATGAAACAGGAAAGGGGTATGGATGGATGAAAGAAAAACAGAAGGGAGGAAATTAAGGAAAGGAGCCAACGAAGATATTAACTAGAGGAGAAGGAGAGTAGATTTTAAGCCGAAAGGCGAAAATTACAATTATTATTAAGTGTAAGTTAATTGTTGTAAGATAAAATGTAGTACATAATATTTAATAATAAAAATATCTATCTAAAGAAACTACCACAAATTCCAAGTTTTAATTAACAGATATCTTCGCAGACATTTTCATATTACTTGGTCAGATCAAAATACTTATCTTTGGGAATTGACAGCACAAAAACCTATCCACGCAGAAATCCCAAAAACAATTGAAATTGGATTGGGCATGCCCTCTGGAAGTCAGTAAACGATATCACCAGAATAGCATTAGATTGATACCCTAAGGTAAGCCATCGTAGAGGTCGCCCAGTACATGGGGAAGAACAATACATAAAGAACTTGATGTGCACGGAACTACTAGGTGCCAGGTGAAGATGCTTGCTCTTCACAGAACCCATGGCGCGAGTTGTAAATGCATTACGCTCTAGCGAGGGGATCTAAAACACACTATATATTATGATAGAGATATTTTTCTCAGACTTGTATAGCCCTATTTAGCAAATAGGAAAAATGATATGTCACAAAATCTTATACCGTAGAAAAAACCCTCAATTGTTGAAGATGTACCACAAGGTTCGTTCTTAGGACATCTTTTCTTTATAATTTTCATAACTGATTTGCCGGACAAGGTAATATTTTCCCCGGGTAATGATTTAACATTAAGAACTAATGACAAAAATCCAGAAAGTTTGCTACAACGGGCATCTACTTATTATTATGAAGAAGCAATATAGTTTGGAGCTATTGAACTAACGCTAAATTAAAACAAGAAAAGGACTATAACTTTTAAATTCAATATGTAACGTCTAGTAAGGAGACAGGCATTTTTCTAGGATTGTACCTTGATTCCAGGCTAACTTGGACAAATCATTAGATAAAATCGGTTATAGACTCGTATAAGCGTACAACATTTGTACACTCTCGTCTGTGCTTATCACAATACAGGACCTGGGGTTCAGTCTAGTGCCAAAAGGCAAATTCTTCCAAACAAGAATTCAAAAATCCGGCAAAAATAAAATATACCATAACAATGTATACATGAAGATTTAATGACTTACCTCTTCTGCCAATATACTCCTGAAAATTATAAGGATTATAATAAAAATCAGCTCTTATTACAAAAATTAAAAAGGAAAATATTAAGAAGTAACGAAACATTTTGGAAATTACAACGTCACTGATATGTTTAAATATGAGTATTATTATTTATATTCCAATTATAATGAACTTTTGAACATAATTAAAATAATAACTTGCTTTGTTTATTAAATATGTTACTTTATGTCGAGAAACAATAAATACTTATACGTTTATTTAAAGTTTTAAACGAATCTGAAATATAGTATTGTATAAATTTTAATAATTAGTAATGCAATTAATATTACTGATAAGAAAACATTATAAGAATATTCAGCAGAGATAAGATATACGAACCCCATGTCAGTGAAGTTGGCCCAACTATCAAAAATATCGGTTAGTTTACTAAGAAAGGTCTAGGAAAATAAAGGCCCTAAAATTGTCCCTTGTGGAACTCCACAGATTCCAGTCCTTTCAGAGCTTAGTTCATCATTAATCTTAATTTGTTTTCTTAAAGAAATATAATTTTTTAGATGTACTAAAGGTGTTCCCCGAATTCCATATCTGTAGAGTTTTGTCAGTAAAATATGATTGAAGGCGTCTGCCTTAGTCAGGTCTAAAAACACTATTAAACATAATTGTAAGGAATGAAATAAAAACAACGGTATATTTGCAATAATATATTTATTCTATTAAAATTCATATAGCAACATAATTATTTTAAACAGGTACGTGCCATTTTGTTATCTATTTCCACGAACGTGGTTTTGGAGTTCTAGGTTTTGTCCTTTTTTCCTACTTTGCCAATACTTGAAATAAAAAGCTTGAAATTTCTTTTCTTTTGTACTGACCACCCCGATTCGTCTGCAAATTTATTCTTTACAATATCATATGTTCCTACATATCTTTCCATATTTCTTCTAAGATCTCCTATTGTACTTCTGTACGAATGAGTATTATGAAACACCTCTGAAAATATAACATATTTTTACGAATACTGTAAGGCAAAGTTTCCCAAACTGTGCTCCGCGAGCGTCTACTAGTGCTCCAATACAACGATACAACGATACAACGATATTGCTCCGTGACGAATATTTCTCGTGAAAAGTGCTCCGTGGCTCAAAAAGTTTGGAAAACTCTGCTCTAAGGTATGGGGCCAACAATTAATCGAATTATTGAAATAGTCGATTATTTTGTTCCAGTTAATCGATTAATCATATATTTTGGTTTCGATTAATTAATAATTAATCAATTAATTTTTTATTAATCGATATCTTTATTTTATTTTCAAGATACTACTTAGTTGTATTGTTGAAACACTGGTCGTTAGAAACTCTGCTATTTTCTTTTCAATAAAGTCTAGATTACTAGGCCTTCAGAATACTCGTTCTCGCCCATCGGGAGAATTAAACTCAACCACTACTCATTTCTGTACAGTATACTGCTTAAGTTTGCGTCCAGTCAATTCAAATACTCACTAGCGAAATGCATTCTTCCAACTCGATAATTAAGAAAAGCTTGGCAAATTACAGGTCTTCTGGATGCAAGCCCTTGTTTCCTCAATCGTCTTTAGACAGTTCGTGAGAAAATTAACAATCTTCTTCGAAATGACGTGCAAGAAAGGATCCAGTCATGATTGTGCAGAATAATTAGGATAAGAAATTGTTTCAAGTACTTGTGGCTCGTAGATTTTCCAATACTGCGACCATCTTCATATAATGGCGCAGCTTTTACAACGTCTTCCGGCCACATTTTAATGTTATTGTACAAAAAAGACTTGTTTAAAAATCTCTAAGATGAGTTACTAATAGCAAAATTTTAACAATGAGTTATTTGTGTTAATACTTACGTATTTAATATGCGATATTATATAGTCTTCTTTCAAATAAGCATTATTTATTGTTACAGCCTGTTTTGCAACAAAAAATATGTATTTATTGTTTAATTTTCCAAATTATTCAAAAATCATCATACATTTTAAAAGTGGCTTTAACTAAAATTACGGGGCAGTTTTCTTTACTCGCTATAGGCACCAAAAGTACTCGTCTCTGGCATTAATTTATAACTCTAAATGATGTTTTACACTGTCGAAATTAATCGTATAAAATATATACGTACTCTCAATGTATTTCTGAAATATTGGCCAGTAAGCTCGACGTAGTTTCACTATATGCTGCAGGGATAGTAATATCCATTGGTAATAAAACAAGTATTCTGGTGGCATTGATATTTTTCCCAACTTCTTTGTCAGGTATATTATATCTGAAAATATATAAGTCAGGTTTGGTTATTATACTCGTAATATGTTAAATTACAATGTGGACAGTCTAAATTTTCTGGTAGACAAAACTACCCAATCTATAATCTATTACAAAACCAGGGTTTCTGTTCTAAATGTTAATCGACTTAAGTTGACGACTTTTCTTCCATTTAGAGAAAGCTTTCGACCGAGTGAAAAGAGAAGATGTCTGGATGATACTTAAAAACAGACGCATTAATGAAAACACCATCAAAAATATTAAAAGTCTGTATAAAGATAGAGTAAATAGAGTAAAGAAACTTAATATTGGATACAGTAATCTACAACCAGTGAACATTGCCGAATGTGCGTTTGCAGACGACATAGTAATATGCGCAAAAAATAAGGAAGATTTGCAAGCAAATGTAAATATATGGAAGGAGGCGTTACTTCAAAGAAATATGGAAATAAACCACAGTAAAACCAAGGTAATGGTCATTGGTAAAGAGGAAGTTGAGATAAATTTAACTCTGGACGCAGTGAAAATTGAACAGGTCAGCAGCTTTAAGTATTTAGGAGTTATATTAGAGAGCAAAGGGGGATACGAAGAAGAAATCAACAGTAGAATTAAAGATTCAGCAAATGTATTCCAGGCCCTCAATAATATCTTAATAAATAAGAAAGAAATAAGTAACGACACAAAACTCCTAGTATACAAAACGATTTACCTACCCACATTAACATATGGTTGCGAGTCATGGGTACTTTCAGATCGGCTCAAGAGCAAAGTTCAAGCTGCAGAAATGAAATTTTTAAGAAGAGTTAAGGGTGTCACTAAACTTGACAGAATAAGGAGTGAAACAATACGAGAAGAGCTACAGATAGAAGCAGTAGAAAAAACAATAGACAGACAGAAATTAAGATGGTATGGACACATCACAAGAATGAAGCAAGAAAGACCGACAAAAAATATATGGCTAGCCAGAACTTCAGGAAGCAGACCAAGAGGAAGACCTCATAAAACATGGAACCAAACAGTGTCACAAATCCTAGATAAAAAAGGACTGACATGGAAAGAAGCAGAAAATAAGGCTCACAATAAGACAGAGTGGCGCAACTTCATAAAAGAATTAGACTGAGAAGAACAACCTCTACACCGAATGGTAGAAGTGGTTTCTGACTATATATATAAAGATAGCAAGAATTATGTCAGAACACGAAATAAAGTATACAGATATTTTACAACTGAAACAGACAACAGACAAGGATGGGTATTTGGTCCGCTACTGTTCTTGCTGGTATTAGATGACGCCATAAAAGAAGTGAGACAAAACATAAAAGAATATTCTGTGGGCTACTCGAAATGGAAAACATGAAGTAGAAGAACTTTGCAACTTTGCTATGCGTATGACATGGTTATAATAGCAAGTAATAGAAGAGAGGCGTAAAATCGAGAGGAGATAAGGAAATATAAAGGACAGAGCGCGATGGAAAGAAGTATGGAGAACAACACCAGAAAATAAGTAACTCGATTATAGCCTTAGACCGCAAGGTAGAAAGGCATCAGGATTAAGTAAGTATGAATGAAATTAAAACTTACCATTCGTTTTAACCCCAGTTACTTTTCCTTGTACAATAACGCTACCAACTCGTAAATACATTTCATTGGTCTCAATGAAGTCGTTGGGTATGACTACTTTTTGAATAATTCTGTAGACACATTTCAATACTGCAAAAAAAAAACAATACAGTTTTGTCGTCATTTATGTGAATAGTAAATGTAACATATTCCCCATTCCTTTTAACTACACAGCGCTGACCTGTTACGTATTGAGCTCATTACGTAACAGTTTGCGCTCGTCACATAACAGGTTCACTCAGCAATGGCTGACCGTTGCTAGGCAACGTAATAAATAGGTTGAACGCATATGTCAAATTATTGTTAGTTTGTAAAGAAAACCGGAGTAAAACTAAATAATATAGTTAAATTTGTCGTATCAGTTATATTTTTCGAAATTTGAAAATATACCTTTTTGAGTGTTGGTCTTGGTTAGTCAGTTAATCAGCTGACACAAGTATTTTAACTGAATTTACATTTCGTATGACACGTGCATGACCGTTGTTAGAGAACGTAATAAATAGGTGAGAGCAACTGTCAAATTTTTGTTAGATTTTAAAGAGAACTGAATAAAAATAAAATAAGTTATAAAGTTAGAGTCGTGGAAAAAGTATAGATTGAAACTTACATGGAATAGTTATTTTTCAATCGCATGAATTGCGCTACTCGCCTGTGGTTCATGGAGCAACTTTCATACTCGTGTGAAATGACCATCATTCCATGCCCGTTGCATAATATACTAATACTTACATTTATTCATTTCTGCTATTGGCCATGATTTAACGAACCGCACAATTTCTGAAATGGCCTGAAAAACTGAAAAAAAAAAAACTAAATTAGCTAATTTAACTAGCACAAAATTGAACAGATTTAATATAATTTTTTAAAACATATAGAAACTAAATTTGAGGTCGAAAAAAATAAAAAAACCGCGCGCCCGGTACGCCCGCCGTTAAATCCGCCTCTGTTACTTATAACATCCCTCTTATCTTTTTTCAGCCCTCCCCCAGAAACATTTTTAAAAAAAGATTAAGACTAAAACAAGGGGATTTTAGCCCTGATTTACTTTTGGCAAAAACTGGAGCAACTTTATTTAATTTCCAACATCTTTCTGAATTCATATACAACATCATACCGAATTCCAATGAAATCTGTTCATAAATAAGCGAGTTAAAGACATTTCTTAAATTTGGAGGCCTCCGGAGGCCTCTGTGCTTTATATATCTAACTTTCCTGCACCTACGTTTAAAGATTACCTAATTCTACACACAGGTGCAAAATCTCAACGATATCGGTCCATAAATAAGCAAGTAATAGCCGTGCTCTACTTTCGGCCGAAACTGGAGTAATTTTTTTAACTTTTTAGCATCCCTCTACATCACAGATGTAATTTTGTGACCTTATAAGAAATTTAAATAAAATATGCTCGTAAAATAAGCAAGTTATGGATAATTTTTAAATTTGCGGGCCTCCGGAGGCCCCCGAGCTTCGTATATTTAACTTTCGTGCACCTACGTTTAAAGATTACCTAATTCTACACCCCGGTGCAAAATCTCAACGATATCGGTTCATAAATAAGCGTGAAATAGCCGTGCTCTACTTTCGGCCGAAACTGGAGTAATTTTTTTAACTTTTTAGCATCCCTCTACATCAAAGATGTAATTTTGTGACCTTATAAGAAATTTAAATAAAATATGCTCGTAAAATAAGCAAGTTATGGATAATTTTTAAATTTGCGGGCCTCCGGAGGCCCCCGAGCTTCGTATATTTAACTTTCGTGCACCTACGTTTAAAGATTACCTAATTCTACACCCCGGTGCAAAATCTCAACGATATCGGTTCATAAATAAGCGTGAAATAGCCGTGCTCTACTTTCGGCCGAAACTGGAGTAATTTTTTTAACTTTTTAGCATCCCTCTACATCAAAGATGTAATTTTGTGACCTTATAAGAAATTTAAATAAAATATGCTCGTAAAATAAGCAAGTTATGGATAATTTTTAAATTTGCGGGCCTCCGGAGGCCCCCGAGCTTCGTATATTTAACTTTCGTGCACCTACGTTTAAAGATTACCTAATTCTACACCCCGGTGCAAAATCTCAACGATATCGGTTCATAAATAAGCGTGAAATAGCCGTGCTCTACTTTCGGCCGAAACTGGAGTAATTTTTTTAACTTTTTAGCATCCCTCTACATCAAAGATGTAATTTTGTGACCTTATAAGAAATTTAAATAAAATATGCTCGTAAAATAAGCAAGTTATGGATAATTTTTAAATTTGCGGGCCTCCGGAGGCCCCCGAGCTTCGTATATTTAACTTTCGTGCACCTACGTTTAAAGATTACCTAATTCTACACCCCGGTGCAAAATCTCAACGATATCGGTTCATAAATAAGCGTGAAATAGCCGTGCTCTACTTTCGGCCGAAACTGGAGTAATTTTTTTAACTTTTTAGCATCCCTCTACATCACAGATGTAATTTTGTGACCTTATAAGAAATTTAAATAAAATCTGCTCGTAAAATAAGCAAGTTATGGATAATTTTTAAATTTGCGGGCCTCCGGAGGCCCCCGAGCTTCGTATATTTAACTTTCGTGCACCTACGTTTAAATATTTCCTAATTCTACACCCCGGTGCAAAATCTCAACGATATCGGTTCATAAATAAGCGAGAAATAGCCGTGCTCTACTTTCGGCCGAAACTGGAGCAGAATCTTTTATCAAAGTCCGAATTTGGCACTTTTAAGGGTACAGGCAGAAGCATCTTCAAGTCCTGATTCCAGAAGTGTGATGTTTTTGAAAATCGGTTCATAAGTAAGGAAGTTATAGCCATTTGAACTAGTTTTCACTTAATCCGGTCTAGTTTCAGTCTTAATCCGCAAACTAGACCGCGGATTAAGTGAAAACTAGTTCAAATGCATATAATTCCCTTATTTATGAACCGATTTTCAAAAAAATCACACTTCTGGAATCACGACATCAAGATGCTTCTGTCTGAACCCTTAAAAGTGCCAAATTCGGACTTTAACAAAAATTTCTGCTCCAGTTTCGGTCGAAAGTAGAGCACGGCTATTACTCGCTTATTTATGGGCCGATATCGTTGAGATTTTGCACCGGGATGTAAAATTAGGTAATCTTTAAACGTAAGTGCACGAAAGTTAAATACATGAAGCACGGGGGCCTCCGGAGGCCCTCAAATATAAAAAATATCCATAACTCGCTTATTTTACGAGCAGATTCTATTTAAATTTCTTATGAGGTCACAAAATTACTTCTGTGATAGAGAGAGATGTTAAAAATGTAAAAAAATTGCTCCAGTTTGGACCATTAGTGGATCATAACCATAACTCTCTTATTTATGAGCCGATATCGCTGCAATTTCGCATAGGAGTGTGGAAGTCAGTAATCCAATCTTAAAAGTGCCAAATTCGGACTTTGATAAAAAATTCTGCTCCAGTTTCGGTCGAAAGTAGAGCACGGCTATTACTCGCTTATTTATGAACCGATATCGTTGAGATTTTGCACCGGGATGTAAAATTAGGTAATCTTTAAATGTAGGAGCACGAAAATGAAATATGTGGTGCACACGGGCCTCAAGAGGCCCACAAAGTTGAAAATGTGTATAACTTCCGTATATATTGACTGATTTGGATGAGATTTACTATCGGGGATCGAAAGTAGAGTTTAATTGATAAATGTTAAAATTTGTCAAAATAATGCACCAGTTTTTGCTAAAACATGAGCACGGCTGTAAATTTCTTATTTATGGACCGATATCGCTGGGAATGGAAAATTAGGTAATTTTTAAGCATAGGTGTAGGGAAATAGAATAGGAACAGAACAAGGGCCTCAGGAGGCCCTCAACTTCGAAATGCGTTTGTAACTCTTATTTATTGACTGATTTGAATGAGATTTACTATTGGGGCTCAAAAGTAGAGTCTTACTAATCAGTGGCGGATTTAGGTCAGTTAAGGCCCCGGGCGCAGTAAGAATATTGGGCCCATCAATTAGAAAAAAGTGTAAAGTTAAGTTTTTGTGGGGCCCTCTAGAGGTCGGGGCCCCGGGCGCGCGCCCGCCTCTGACAATACACAACAAACAGCGTATTAAATTTGGAGGTCTGAACGGTTTCCCGTCTTATCATATGACAAACTTTCTGGTGACAGTGAATAATCTATAAGCTACAGTGCATAAGCTATTGATTTAAGAGCTCTGAAATAACTCTCAATTTTTTTCTATACTAAATAAACTTCGGAAATTTTTAGATGTCTATAAGCCAGTGATTACCAAAATTTTCGGTTCCCGGTGCCTTTAATGTATCAGAATATTTTCGCGATGCCCCAAGTAAAAACTGCTCTAGCTAACGCAGTTGGAGGAATGTTGTAATATTTGCCAGGGTGGAAATCGCTGGGTTAAATCATACCCTTTAAAATAATATAGTCTTCTAAGCCCATTTAAAAAATTCTATCGTTAAGAGGTTAATAACATCCCAGCAAACATTCAACTAACGGCCGAATGCTGGCAAACTGCTTTTATGCTGGTAAATTACTGGCACCAAAAGTAAGTGCAACGCCAGTATTAATAATGTACTTCACATTTGTATTTCGCATTCCGCCTATACGAAGTACTTTACCAGCATTTTATAAGCACTCTTCTTCACTCATACTTTTTACTTAAAACCATCAGAAATAAATCTTGCAACTAATGCGATTATTTTGCACTTTACCGTTGCTGGGCCAGCAACTGATAAATCAATGGGCCAGTAACGGCCCCGGGGACACCGGGGTACTGGCCCATTACTTTCAATGCCGGGGAGTATGTGCTTTACCAGTACTGGCCCGTATAAAAATGTTTGCTGGGATATTATCCATAATTACTTACACGATTTTGTCCCCATCATACCAAACTGAATTTTTTTTGGTCCACCTGGTGGTACATTTACTTGTCCTTGAGGCTGATATCCTTGTCCTCCAGGAGGGTAACCTGAACCTGCTGGTTGATATCCAGATCCTGAAGGTTGATATCCATTTCCTCCCGCCTCAAAACCGCCAGCACGGTATCCCTGTCTAGAAAATTGGTTTTGTTGAGAGTAGTATCCTGATGGAGGAGAATATCCCGAATTTCCTTGATAACCCCCTGGCGATGAATATCCTGTACTTATTTGAGGTCTCCAGTCCATGCTTTGACTAAATAACTGTTTTCGACTTGGTTGTGGATTTTCATCTGAAATTATAAATTCAAAAGAGTAGGACCTCCTTTTATCAAAATTCAGAACATCGAAATTCGCTACATTTTGAAGTTCTTATTAGTTCCCATAATAAGTAAATCCTTTCTGTAGATTAAAAAAAAAAAAAAATGTGGAGTGTGAACTTTCACCCATTTCAATATTTTGTAGGTATTTACCTAATATATAAAGAGCAAAGTACGATATGTGTAAATTAAGTAACCGGACTCATTTTTTATTTTAATTTTTTATTCGAATAGTATTACAATAAATATTGTCTCCCTCAAAATAACTTTCTTGGGAAGCCACACAACGCTGGAAACGTTTCTTCTAATCCTCATAGCAGTGCTAGAACTCGGATACTGGAACAGCTTTCAGCTGGTTGGTTACGGACGTTTGAATGTTTTCGAGTGTCCCATAATGACGTCCCTTAAGGTGATTTTTCAATCTTGGGAAGAGGAAAAAGTCACAAGGACTCAAGTCAGGCGACTAAGGAGGCTGAGGAGCCACAGGAATGTGCAGTCCTTTTAGTCCTGTGAAAGGTTTTGTGGAACCATTTTTGCGCAAATTTTTCTCATCCCCAATTCATTGGTCAAAATCTGATAAATGGTAGTGTGAGTCAAATTCAACTCTTCCCCGATCATTTGGCCTATCAACCCACGAACGCACAAGATCCCGGATTATGTTGACATTTTCATCGGTTCTTGAAGATGAAGGCCTTCCGCTGCGTGATTCATCTTCAAGCAACTCTCTTCCTTCTGAAAATGCCTTAAACCACCAAAAAACTCCTTGACAAAACAGTGTCTCCGTCAAAAATTTTCAATTGTCACTGTCAAAAATTTATTAAAATTTGATTAAAAAATCCCAATGATTTTTTCTCCATTGGCTTTGTATCTAAATTTTTATTAATACGAAATGTATTGATAAATAGAGTTTATTTTTTCAATTTCAAAAACGTATTTCTCACTATTAACTTTGTGTTATTCTATTTATAAGTGTTTCACTACAATAATGCCGGGTTGCTAACGTCAGAGTTTTCTCTAACCCAAGTTAAAATCATTTGTTTTTATATGTTGCAACAAACAAAACAAATGATTTTAACTTGAGTTAGGGATAATTCTTACTTTAGCAACCGGCCATTAATGATTTATACTTCTTTGGTACCTTAAAAAAAAACTAAAATAATTCAAACAATAGGTTTGAATACATTGATTACATGCCGTATAATAGTAAGCTCCATAGCTTACGAAGATATTAACTCATATAATATTATATTTTAAATATCCCGCAAAAATTGAAATGAATTTTAAGTTCATCGTAGTTCAGATATTTCATGGCAGCGTCTCTATCGATTTTGTTAAGGGTGGTATAGCAGAGCCATCTTTTATTAAACTTTGGAAATATAAAAATTTAAATCGTAATATATCTTCAATGAAGGACCAAAATGTTGATTGCATGACATCCGAGTGAAATATAACCATTTTATGCGAATCAAATACAATATTTTGTCTACAACAATATAGATTTATCATTAAAAAATTAATAAATTTATTTTAAAAACACATTTTGAGCGTCAATTGTTAAACACCAGTAGTCCCCAGAAAAATTTTAGTGGTCCGCAAAAGTTCCCTTACTCTGTACATCCCTCACATTATGGGCTCCAAGACTTACGAGCGGATCAAGTCTGGACCCCCCCCCTATTAGTCCGCTAGCTGGTTGCTATGATTCTTGAAAGGATTAAGAGTTGTTCAATTAAACTCAACATTTTAGCTAATCTACTTTAATTATGATTCGGTTTAAATATTTACACTAATTACACTAGACTTACAATTACACAATAGCGTTCAAAGGTGAGTTTGCAGTACAGGGCATATGGAGTAGTTCTTTTTCATACTCTCTAATGGGTTTACACAATGACACTATCCTTTTCTTGCTTGCCGACGTTGCCAGCTCTAAAACGCGCTGATCTGTGAAGACGCAGTATTCTACAAATGGCCATTTGTTTTTGTTGACTGTTATTTTGAGTTTTATAAGAGTTGATTTTTGTAAATCATACGAGTTTTTCATATTATTATAATTGACACATTTGACGCTTTTACAACATTTGCAACGCCGCTCCCATTTTCCATACGAGCTATGCTGCAAACTCACCTTCGAACGCACTATAGTTTTATGTGTTTTTTTTTTGCATTTTTTATGCACATTTTTTATGTAAATAATTTATATTTTGTTTATTTTCTGTACACCTGTGATTTTCTACAAATAAAATAAATGTATTTAGCAGCATATTAAATATATTTGTTTTCTTGTAAAAAATGAACTGTGGGGACTCTGATATATAAATATGAAATATCACGGTTGACTGTTATTTATTTCATTTGTACTTACTCTGTACATCCCTCACATAATGGGTTCCAAGACTTACGAGCGCATCAAGTCTGGACCCCCCCCCCTATTAGTCCGCTAGCTGGTTGCTATGATTCTTGGAAGGATTAAGGGTTGTTCAATTAAACTCAACATTTTAGCTAATCTACTTTAATTATGATACGGTTTAAATATTTACACTAATTACACTAGACTTACAATTACGTCGATACAGCTAAATCCAAAGAGACACAGTCACACACACCAGGCAAACTACATCAAACTAACGAACACTACCTTAACGTAAATTCGAAATTACTTGGTTACATTTTGCTTGTCCGACCGAACACTCTAAATGACGAACCCATGATGAACGAATTCTCACTCTACTTAAAACACGACAACTTCTTCGCTCTTTAGACTCAACTTTTAAACATGGTCTTAACTATACGACGGGTCAAAATCAACTACAAAACATGTATTAACCTTACAACGGTTTAAGCTCTACTTTTTTTTAACATCTTAACATCATAATGATTTAACATCAACTCCCCTAAAAACACGACTACTCTGAATAGCTTACAATGCCCAACTGTTAAATGTCATTTAACAGTTATGACCTCTTGACTGTCTGTCTTGTACTATCTTAAAATTCATAATTTATTGGTGATAACTCAGATAAATATCCCATTAGAAAATAGCCCAATCATAATATTTATATCTCAGACAAAAATTAATTATTATTTATGTGCTTATGGTTGACGTATATTTTTAACACAATAATTTACGATTCACTTTTCATGTTACATTGACAAACTCTCAAGTTACAATAATAAACAAGTCTACCCTTATCTGGAATGCCCTTTCTAAGAAATAGATTATTTTTTATCATTTAACATTTTAAATATTTTACTCTAATTGAATGATTATACTGAATTTATTTATTAAATTTTATTTATGAAATAATACCAAAATTACCTCCCTTACAGAACCAACAATTATTATTTATTTATTTATTTATTTATTTATTTATAGCATTACAGTCAATCAACAGATTTTTATCCTATTATAGAATGACTATACTAACCTAACCTTATATTTATATATATAACATTTACAATTTACAATTTAGCGAGAGTTCACATTATGACAATATTTTACAAATGAACCACAAAATACATCAAGTACACTGTCAAACTGGTTATAAAGACTAAACATGGAATAAAATGGTGAATTGATTAAAATGTTTGATCTTGGTTTGGCCAGGGCAAACGTTTTAAGGTTCCTTGTAAATACAAGGCGGCAGTGGAGATTTACCATTTCAAGAAGAACAGGGCTGTCAATGATATTATTTAATATTTTATAAAGACATATAAGTAAATGGTTTTCTCGTCGAAATTTTAAAGTTTGGATTTTAAATAATACCAGTAGTTTTTCTTGAGGAAAGCCTTGGTCAGGGTATTTTCCAAATTTTTTTAAATAAAGATATTTTAGAAATTTACGCTGAACACGTTCTATTTTACAAATATCCTTATTGAGAGCCGGGTTCCAAACAATGGATGCGTACTCTAAGTGAGGTCGAACTAAAAAGAAGTACAGTGTTTTGATGCATTCGATATTTGTGAAATCTTTCGTACTTCTCACTACAAAACCTAACATTCTAGTAGCGTTGGATACTACACTATCAATATGCTCGTTGAAAGTTAAGTGATCATCAAAAATAACCCCGAGGTCTTTCACAGTATTAGATCGTTCGATTTTAATTCCAGATATCAGTGGTCCGCGTTAGAAAATTATATATTATACTGGTCCACGGTGCATTTTTTGTTGATAAACACTGACCTACACTATAATCCTTTCTCCTGACGTTACCATCAGGATCAACGCAACAACTAATAAAAATTTAAATTTTTCATACCTCCATAACCCCCAATAATACCACAATTTGCACAGAACTCTACAGAATAAGTGTCATCCACCGTTGAAAAAAACAAACAATTCACAAATAATAGTAATTTTAACATTTTTACAAATTGTTTTTGACAAACTGGGTTGTTAATTATGCAATTGTTAATATCACTTATTTTATTTAGCAGATATGGCAATTAATTTTATATTATTATTTCAATGTCGCTTAAAACAATAAATTATTTCACAGACAATTTAAAACTTGAAAAAAACTAATGAGATTTAAAATAATTAATAAATATTGTTAATATATTAAAAATTAAAGCGCGGACATTTTATATAAAACCAATTAAAAAATAAATCTTATCATCATCTTTGTAAGCGGTTAAATACTAACTGGTTGATGCCACTCGCCTTTGTTTCGATGTCATAACCTGAAACCCACATTTCAAAAATTGCACGTACTTTTCGATCACACCTCGTATATATACAGTTACTCACAAAATTGAGCATACAAGAATTTGACAAAGATACTTTTTAATAAAACGTGACTATAAAACAAATTTTTTTTAAACTAATTATTTTTTATTGCAGATCCAAAATTATTACAAATACTATAAAGTATAGTAATATTTGTTAAAAATTTGTTAAGGAAAACTAAAAAAAATAATATTTTAGAGACACAAAATTGAGTGTACTAGTTAATTTCGATTGATTTAAGACCTGTCTTTTCCTGAAATTATATTGCATAGGTTTTATCTTGCAACAGATGGTTTTTTCATTAGTTTAGTTTGCATTAGGCCACATTCAAGTACAGTGATTTTGTTCCTATTATAATGGAATATAAACTTAAACAGACTGACGAATCTACACGAAAACTAATAGTTAAATTATACGCCCGAAGTCATACAATGCGTGAAATAGGTGATATAGTAAACCAAAGACATTCCACAATTCAAAAAATAATAAATAAATTTAAATATGAAGGTACAATTCAAACTAAACGGGCAGAGGCAGAAAAAAATTGTTATCAACTGTGGATGAAAGATTTATTTTGCGAAAAATCAAGCAAGATCCTAAAATTAGTGTACCCCAGTTAACGTCAGAATTGTCACAAAGATTAAATAAACAAATTTCAGTAGAAACAGTCCGCCGAGCACTCCGGAAAAATAACTACAATGGTCGAATTGCACGCAATAAATCATTGATTTCAAAAACGAATAAAAAGAAACGCTTAGAATTTGTAAAAATATATGTAAACAAACCAATTAGCTTCTGGAATAAAGTTATTTTTTCTGAAGAGACGAAAATTATTTTTTTGGTTGGGACGGCAGACAAATTATTTGGCGGAAGCCCAATACAGAATTAAAAAAAAATAATACCGTTCCGACAGTAAAACACGGAGGCGGATCAGTTATGTTGTGGGGTGCTATGGGCTCAAACGGGCCAGGTAATTTAGAATTTATAGAAGGGATCATGGATAAATGGAAATATCTAAACATCTTGAAAAATAATCTTACGGCTACTGCAGAAAAATTAGATATGCCACCAGTTTATTATTTTCAACAAGATAACGATCCCAAACATACTACGGTTATTGTAAAGGAATGGCTGTTATACAATGCACCAAATTTCACCAAAACACCGCCACAACGCCTGATCTCAATCCAATTGAAAATTTATGGAGATAATTAAAAGTTCAGATAAAAACAAATTCATTTTCTAATAAAAATTATTTTAAAACGAAACTTCAAGAAGAATGGAATAATATCAGCAGAAGTTTGTGGAAAATTAGTGCAGTCTATGCCAAATCGCCTTCAAGCAATAATAGAAGCAAAAGATGACGCCACAAAATATTAATTTAAATTAACTGATTGTTTTCTAATTATTTTATTAGTATTACTACTTTTTGTACGCTCAATTTTGTGTCTCTGAAAATGTATATATTTTTTGTTTTTTTTTAACAAATGTTTATTAAATATTATTTAATTTTATACCATTTATGGTAGTTTTGTATCTCTAAAATGCATTTTAGAAATAAAAAATAATTGGTTTAAATAATCTGTTTTATAGGCATCTTTAATTTTGTGTTATTAGCATCAATTTTGTGAGTAACTGTATGTGCGTTTTCTCTGCAGTTATTATATAATAGCCACTATTGAAATTCCAACCATCGTAGGTATATAAAATTTATTATACTTATCTCGAAAGTTTCTGATCACGATAGATTCACTAGTTGTATGCACAACTGCTGTTTTTACAACTTGGGTGTAATTTAGATTAAAATGAAATAATAGATATCTATAAAAGCTTGTTTAACTATCATTTAATCTAAAAGAATTCTAGTTATATTTACACTGTACTTGGCAAGTTCAGTAAAAAGTTGCACGAAGGATAAAATGCCTGTGGTTTATCTATATAGAGCCATAGACGTGCGAAATTTATTCTATTATACAAGGTGACTCAAAAGAAATTTTATATTTAGTGGATTGATTAAAAAAAAAGTAAGCCGTATATAGAAAAAATGTTTATTAATTATTAAAATACACTTTTCGGGGATTTATTTCTTAAAAATAATATCGTCTAAATGTAGACCCTCGCGTTATCGGCACTCATTTAATCGAACAGTAAAATTACTTATGACGTCTCGGCAGGTGGACTCAGGGATGGCTGCCATTTCGTGACGGATATTTTCTTTCAAATGCGCCAGTGAAGTCGGTTTACTGGCGTAAACTTTAGATTTAAGATAACCCCATAGGAAAAAGTCCATAGGGGTTAAATCTGGACTGCGTGGAGGCCAATTTATGTCACCTCTCCGGGAGATCAACTTGCCTGAGAAAATTTCACGAACACGTGGCAGAGACATATTGGACGTGTGTGAAGTTGCTCCGTCCTGTTGGAACCATGTTCTTTGGTTATAGCCAGGAAACTTTTGCAGTTCAGGTACCAAGAAGTTGTCTAACATCTCCACATAACGCTCTGAATTCACTGTAACTGCACGGCCCCTTTCGTCTTCAAAAAAGTAAGGGCCGATAATTCCTCGCGCCGACATCGCAGCCCATACGGTCACTTTAGGCGAATGTAGGGGTTTCTGATGTTTGCGTTTCGGATTCGTTGCACTCTAGTAGCGGCAGTTCTGCTTATTTACGTGGCCATTAAGATGAAAATGAGCTTCATCCGAAAACAAAATGTTGGTAAACGTTGAAAATCGCTCAATCACCTGATTTACGAAATTAAGCCTCTGACTGGCATCTTCGGGCTTTAATTCTTGCACCAATTGAATTTTGTAGGGGTGCAGCTTTAGGTCTTTGTGTATAATGCCATGTAATGATGATCTATGCACATTTAAAACACTTGCGCGCTTCCGAATTGAAAGGTTCGGGTCGTCACGAACAGACTGATTAACATTCTCCACGTTTTCTACCGTTCTTGATGAGCTAGGTCGCCCGGATTTTGATTTATCCAGCGTTGTACCAGTCTCTTCAAACTTTTTAACCCAATGTTGAATGAGAGGAATGCTTGGCGCATCATTTAAGTGGCGAAAACCTCGAATACTGCAGACTTTTCTACGCGCTACAGTCGCCGAATCACCGTTTTTGTAAAACTCTCGCACGCATAACGCGCGGTCTGCTCCCGAGAAACGCTCCATAGTGACTCAATTCCCAAGAGCCAGGCTACCGATTGACATAACCCCCGCGCCCCTCGGATACGTTGCGTTCACGCAGTAAGCTAAATAAATATAAAATTTCTTTTGAGACACCTTGTATATATTATATTTTTATGCGAAAGCTATGGAGCAATTATAATCGATAACAACAATAGGTTTTTTTTATAACATTTCCATCTTTATCCAATTTATTTGTTGTTTTAAATTCATTATTGTGAACTGTTGATAATAATGCTACGTTTTTTTTATCTTTCCACTTCAGCACCATTATCTTACCTTTTCTAAAACTTGTAGCTTCTCCTTTTTTTAGTTTTTTGCTTTTGAAACATTCAGGCAAGCCTTTCCTGTTTTGTCGCATTGTGCCATATGTATCTGTGGTATGGCTTACCAAAATTTCGGCTAGTTGGGGACTTGTGTACAAATTGTCCTCAAAACTTGTCTTCAAAAGTGGTTCCATTAGAGTCATTACTATTTGTGTGGTCAAAGGAAAATCTTTATATTAATTTTGCCGGCGGTAGCACATCAATGTTTATTTATTTATCACTGTCCCGTTTATTTTGGTACGTATATATACGGATTTTAAGCTATGGTCAGTTCTAGTTACCCCGTATATATACGGAATAAGTAGTTAAGGGGTTAAGAAGTTATGTTTAAATAGACGCACGCCACTGGATGACGTGACATAATTCTATGAAGATAGTAGCATGTGCATATTTAAATATAGCGAAATACAAACAGATGAAGCAAGCAAATATTGCAAGCTTTCAAAAAACAACTTCAAGTGTGTTTTGTAAGACAATATCGTATTTACATGTGATCTGATACAGTAAATATACAAATATTTAGAATCGCAAAAATGATAAATTACTGTATATTTAAAAACTCTGATAAATTCAAGCTACTGTTTTATTTAGTAGATACAGACTTTCTCAAACTGTGGTGTTTATAACCATTCGCAGCGCTATCTACTTACTTCTTATTTTACACAGAGTATTGTATCAAGTAAAATCAAATAAAAATTGCGGAACTTACCGATCATTTATTTTATATATTTAAATATCTGTTTCATACATTTTTCAGTAGGATGGATATTTATTTGCGGGCTATAAGAAACAAGACCTTAAAAACTGTAAATTTTTCATTTATTGTTATTATTTTACAACCAAAAATATATGTCACTGTAAATATGTTAATTCAGTAAATGTATACAATTACTAGTCAATATATGCATATAATTATGATAAGTAAATGTATTCACACGCAATGAAATTTAAACTTTTACTAGTAGATGCATACATTTTTACAACTGATTTAATAAAAGTATGCACAAACAAAAATGCATCAATTTAAATTAACACTTTTACTAGTAGATGTGCACATTAACCACATAACCTATTAAGCCGGGTTTATAATAGATGTTATGGATACATAAGCATAAAAATTACACTACTTTCTTTATTCTGTTTATTACAGATGTTTTGAGGGGTCAAAACACATTGTTCAATTCTTATACGTTATGTTATGGGGCTATTATAAACCAGGATTTAAGCAAAAACAAAAATACATCATTTAAATGAACACTTTCACTAGTAGATATGCATACAAGACACATAACTTATAAATTTCATTTTGGTAAAAATCAAATTATTACTAATTTTAGTTTATAATATCAAAATTGATTAACAGATCAATGAGTCAATGGATTAAAATATAAAATTTATTTAAAAAGCACAACAGTTTTCAAGTCTTCAAAAAAATATAAGCTGTTCCCTTTTGTAAGAACAAACTAGATGTGGTTATTTTGGTTACTTTTATAGTGTATTACTGACTTTAAATGTCAATTAAAAATATTGCTTACGCTGTAAAACGGACTTTAGGTTACTAGGTTATGATCATTATAATTAAGATATCATTTTTCATTATGACATATGTCAAATGAATCAACATTTTAAAAAAGTGACATTTTTTAATACCAACATGACATATAATTTCAAAGATGCAAACTATAGAAAACTAAATTTCCTCTTACTTTGTTCTTACAAAAGTGAAAAGCTTATACTTTAAATAAATAAATAAATAAATAAGTTTATATATTTTTTTTAATATTTCTATATTTTAATACTTATTTATTTTACATTATCTAACTGAAAGTACATATATTTATTAAATAAAGTGTTGAATTTTTATTTTCGTTTTTATGATTTTTATTTTTGAGAAATCATTTTTTTTTTAGATATTCGCCAAAAATGTATCAAAAAGCTTTAATCCCCACGTTCTTTCCCAGAAGGGTTGATATAAAAATCTAAAAAAATTGTCAACAAGATTTTTTGATCAGATTAGTTTTATGAAAAATATCAATTTTTTTGTGTCGTTGAAAAAAATTATTTAAAAAAAATGTATTGTGTGATATCAAAAGTAAGCTCTTAAAATACAGATTAAGGAAAAAGAAATATTTTTTAAAATATCTTTATTGATCTTACATAATTTTTACCAAAAATGTGCTAAAAAAAATCTTGTCCCGCTAGAGTCTGCGGGGAGGATCTAAAAATCTGAAAATTTTCTAGCCTTAAGTTCGTTAAATCAATAACAAGGACGCGAATAATGAATTAGCACGTAGAAAACGCGTTGCATGTTGCTACATCAGTTGTTTCCCCGAATATTGAAAAACTTGTGAGCAATATGAAGTCTCAACTAGTGTTTCTGATTTCTCGACATTTTTCATTTCTCGAAAAATTAAAAATTAGACTTATTTTCTTGAGACTTCTCGAGATATCTCGAGAAAAATAATTATTAGAATATATATCTTTTTTTAATATTGAAAATATTGTAGAGGATAGAAACATGTTAAAATTATAGTCAACTTTAAAGTACTAAAGTATTCATTTAAATAGACGCACAAAAAGGAGGCTTTAAAAAGGATTACGAAAACGGCACGTAATTGCTTATTAATTGTGAATACATATGTATAGAGTAAATTTTCAAAAAATTAAGATGTTAATAATAATAGTAATAATTATTTTATTTAACTTGTAGGTAATCTTTTACATAACAGTTTTAAACTGAACAAAAAAAGAAATTTAATTGATTATAATAAATAATACACTAAATTAAAATAAAATATTGTAACAATAAATGCTAATAAGCTGAATATTATAAATCGCTTCTTATCTATTGCCACAGTTGCGTTGCGGGAGAGAGAAAACAAATTTTATCAAAATTAAATTATAATTCTAATTTTAAAATATTTTTTTAAAATAGTTTTCTAAAAGCTCAATGTGGCGTCGAGAAAATTTTACATTTCTCGAGAAAAAAAAATTACATTTCTCGAGAAATTAAATTGAGAATTTGAGAAACCGGCCCTCGGTCTTTTGGCAGTTGCACATACCTAGGGATGGAAATTTATTTTCGAATATCGATATATGCGCGATTTGATATATCGTAAGTGAGATATCGATATCGATATTCTATACGAAATTTTTTTCTTGCCCAACTTTGAAGTAGTCTTTTTTTAATCACTTTTTTTTTTCTAAATTTAATTTTAACATACCTGCATCACTTAAATTGAAAAGCTTGTGTAATAAAATGTAATTAAAATAAAAAAGTAAAATTTCGAACTATCCAAAATTATAAATTATATAACTTGAGTTCAAAAAAAAATTACATAAGGGTTGGCTAATGAAAATAAAAGTAATGTCAACAGCAAGCTTTAGAATTAATTAACTGTCATCATTCTTGTTTTAAGTTTATATTGTTATATAAAGATTGAAGTAGACATTTTATTTTCCCATAACCAACCCTTATATAATTTCTTTTTGAACACATGGTACAATTAATTACATTTTTATTTTTTCAAATATTGAGTTGGAAGATGCACTTTAATCATGTGCTCATATTTTTGCAAACACTCAAAAACTTTCTTTCCCAATTCACCAGGTTCACTGCACTTAACATTTCCAATTTCTTGCTCACATTGATCAGCAATCTTCTTCAGTACTTTTTTTCTATCTTCTTTGCATTTTCCTTTCACCATCGATTCAAATGTTGTACATATACCTTGTTTTCTAAATTTTCCATTGACGATTATTGCCATTTTCTCCAACAGACACTGAAGAAAACATAGACCTGTTCTGGTGGTTGGTATTTTGTTTTCTCTTATCACCTTTAGATCATCTTCTGTTACTTTTGTTCTTGCTTTACACTGTCTTGAAATATTTTGAGTATAAGATTTTACATGTTCTGGTATTTCTGATGAAACGAATGTTAAACACAGAAATATGAGAGATATTTCAAAAAGTATTATTGCTTTCATTTTGGTTATTATGTGAAAATTTTTGTTTGTCTTTTCGTTTTATAGTTGGTATTGAGCAATTGTTAATATTTGTTTATAAGTTGCTGAATCCGTTGTTCTACTTTTGAATGTTGTAATTTTGCTTGATTTAATAATACGATTTATATTTAGTTGATAATTTTTATAGTTTAATAATTATGTTCAGGGGCGTAGCAACCGGGGGTGCAAGGAGTGCGATGCACACGGGCCCATGAGCTCGAGGGGCCCACGAGCCAAAGTGCCAATGGGGCCTTATTTTCATTAATACTTACCATTTTTTATTTGTTTATTTTAATTTTTTTTTGTAATAAATAAAGGACAAAGGAAAAAAATATTATTCATAGGATTAAATACATTTATTATATAAATTAACCATTTTCAATTATAAACCGCTTATTTTCATTTGTTAATGGATCAGGAAAATTAAATTTGTCTGATAAATAGACATTACCTTGCATACTTATTGCACTATGATTTAGATCAACATTTTCTACAACTTGTTCTGATGATTGCGAAGGCGCCATTGCGAAGGCGAGGACCTTTGTTCGACACTTGGATTTTGAGAGGTGAGAACCTTTTTTTTTATTTACCAAGGGCGCCAAAAACACGGCTCTGCCCCTAGCGCAAATTTTCCTTACTGCGGTTCTTCCGATCTTATTCAATCATTATCCGCACAGCGTCGATGTTTTTTTGAATCACAACCGATTTTGGTTGAACTTCACGAGATTCATCACTTACGGACGCACGACCACGACGAAATTCTGCAAACCAACTGTAAGCAGTCATTTCTGATGGTGCTTCATTACCAAAAATTGAAGGAAGCGAATCTATGCATTGTTGTTGAGTTAGGCATTTACTAAAATCGTCCAACGAAAACCTTCACGAGTAATATCCATTTTCAAAAACTTGTTTTTTAAACGCTCACTGTCAACAAGTATACTACGGATTTTGTAGTGCCTAGGTTGAATTTTTTTAGCATTCACATTGTCACATTTTTAGGGTTTTGTAGGTATAACCAAAAAACCCTTATACCGTCATTTTGGTCTGTCTGTCTGTCTGTCTGTTCGGTAAAAATTGTAGCCAAACGGCTAAACCTAGAGAGTTGAAATTTGGCATGCTTATACAACTCTTTGCCCCGCACATAGGAAAAATAATAAAACATCTAAAAAACATATCCCCCTAAAAATATAAACAAATATTAGCTCATCGAAAAAAAATATATTTTTTTAAAATTCTGAGTAGGGTATCAAATGAAAGCTTAGTACGTGGATTAACGATCAAAATTTTATTTTTGCAAAATAAATTATTTTGACGCGATTTTTGCCAAAATTGTGCAAAAAAATTTTTGTCCCACACCCTCTAGCCCAGATGGTTTAAACTAAAAATCTGAAAAAATTTTAAGTAATGTACATTGGTGTGAACCGGAATATTACAACAGGAATTTTTGATCAGATTATGTTTTCGGAAAATAATACATTTTTTTGTGTTTTTAACCAAAATATGTTAAATATTTAATTCGCTATGTAACCCAGTAGATAAATCAGCGCTCATAGTGACGTGCGTTTCGTCATTGGTTTTCTAATTTGCCAAACAGGTAACTTGCAAACTAGAGTTCGAATCCTGTCAATTTTATATTTTTTGTTTTTTTTTTTGCAGTTTTCTTTTGTTTAAATTATTTTGTCAAAATTCTAGTTATATTTTGGTAAATGTTGCATTTAATTTTTAAAAGCGTAAATTTAATAACCAGAGGGAAGTGTTGAAATTATAATTTAATTCTGTTTGAATGTATACGAAATCAGAGGGCGGGGCTAATGATTTAAGCAACCAATAGAAGCCATAGGCGCAATTTTCAAAATCTTAATGAACCTTGCTATGTAAAAAAAAAAAAAAAAATACTGCACATATTTAGAAACTTAAATAATGGTATTAGGCATTCGAATTAAAATTCATAAAAAAATATTTTGACATAAAATTTGTTTTGGCATCCCAAATAATCATCATACAGTTACTAAATACCTGCAAAACCCTGAAATGTGTGAAAATTCACACTTCACATAAATTTTTTGGTATAGTGAAAGCCCTTGTAAGCCATTTAAGCTGTAAAATATTTAGCAAGTATATAAATTCGATATTGTGTCCAGAGTTTAAAAATGAACTTTATTGTAAAATCTGCCATAAAAGTGCAGGCTGTTCATTTGTTTTGTATCGTGATCGAAAGAGCAATCACTTATTCCATATGTGACATGTCCGTACACCCACATGCCTATATAATTGAAGGGAGTGTGCTTCGTTCTCCGAATTAAGTTTATGTCGGCAGTAATAGCAGAGAGTGCCCACTAATTAACCCGTAATTAGTGTTGATTTGTTGTCATTTAGAAATTAGGGCTCTAAACTCACTGTTTTAATCAACCTAAGAACTTCTATATACTAGTTTTAATTTAACTTTAAAAGAACCAGCGTTTAAACATGTGGAAAAATAAGAAATCAATTTAAAATTTCATTTAAGATATACTCTTTACTTCCCCTAGGCCTGGCGGCGTTTAGAGTATAACAATTACAAACAATTACAAAGATATGAAAAATAAAATAATATACAATACAATGGATATTTTACAATATTTTTACCGACCGCCAACATAATATAAGGGATGTATTGTGATCATACTGATTTTGATATTTCGAGATTTCGATGGATCTCCATTGCTAGTCTACGGTCTAGCTATGGCATCCGGTATTGAAAAAATCATGTAAACATAAAATACTCGGTTTTAGTGACCCTAAATTCCATAGGGAAAATTTTAAAAAAGCCACTGACAATCTTATTATTCATAACTACCCTAGAAATATCATTAATAAATTTTTTTATAACAATCCCAATAATCCCACCAATAATAATTCACTTCCAGATATCAACACTGATTGTTCGTATTTAAAATTTCCACACATTAAAAATATTTCATTTAAAATTGCTAAACTTTTTAAACCCTATAATATAAAATTAGCTTTCTATAATCTTAAAACTATTAATCAACTCCACTCAAAAATTAAACAACCTACTGAATTTAATAAAATGTCGTCAGTAGTCTATCACATTCCTTGTGGAGATTGTGATTTAGGCTATGTTGGACAGACCAAACAATATCTTAAAAACTGAGTATATCAACATAAAAATAGCTGTCAGGATAAATTTAAAAATAAAAAAGAAAACACGGCACTCAGTACCCATTTCTTCACCACTAAACACAATTTGATTTTGAACAAACTAAAATCTTAGATAAAGTAGATAATCTCAGTAAAAGGTTGATTACTGAGAGCATACATATAATTCAGAACCCTAAATTAGTTAACTTTAAAACCGACTGTGATAATATAAGCGCCATCTATTGTAATATATTTAAAAAATTCTAAATCTAACATATTTCACCTAATAATCAAATTCTAATTTATTAATAGATAGCGTTACTTACTTGTTTCAACCATCTCAAACCCTTTTTCAAATTCATACGTGGCTTATTCAATTGCTTATCTCTGAGTTCAATACCGGACAATATGATGTGTTCTGTATTAATTTTAAAATTGTTATTTTATATCGTGACTATTAACTAAGGTATTGTAAATTTTAACATTGTTTTTTATTCTTTAACTCATGTTTGATATGTTTTTATTATTTAATAATTATTTTATGTTATATTTTAAATTCCGACAATTTTGTAATGCTTATTTTAACTACTTGACTTGTTAATTTTGAACACTATCATAATTTTATACATGTAAACTTACACATTGAATAATTCTATATTTCTATATATCTTTGTAGCTCTGATGAAGATTTAAAATAAAAATCGAAACGTTAGCGGAGTTAATAAATTTGTTTTTATTTTCTGACTGGTCCGAATCCCATTACCTTCAACTATGATTATGATTCTACATTATGTTACAAAAGAAAATGATTCCGTATTATTTGCTCGTCACTTGCTTGTGTTCTTCATTAGGGATTAAAAGCAGTCGCCCTCGAATTTTTTAAAGAAAAGGTCGTATCTTCTAGTTGTCCTTTCTCAATAAATTCAGAATTATCGTTGAAGTGCAATTTTCGCTTAATATCCTCAAATCTATTGCAGCCCATTACTTGAGATAATGCAGGATCCATTGCTGTGTATGTGGCATATATGAACATTCATGAAGTAACTTTCTGATTCAGTTTTAAAAGTAAAATAAAAAATTAAAATCGAAATATGCCATATATGGCACACTATGCGGTAAAGGGTTAAGCTTTTGACATTTATGGCACGAGTTGTTCAACTTTTGGTAAAAATCGGTTAACTAGAAACACTGCCGTGGGAAGTCTTCAGACTTTTTCCGTGACGGACTTGAAAAACTCATACCACATTGGCGTAAATATATTACTGTCAATGGAGATTATGTGGAAAAGTGAATATATCAGTGCGTAGAGGACAGTTTATACCAGTGTTTCTCAGTCAAAACCGCACCGCGGATCTGTAAAATATATAATTTTCTAACACGGACCATTAATAATAATTTTTGGTTCATTTGTTACAAGAAAACCAAATATATTTAATGTACTACTAAATACATTTATTTTATTTGTTGAAAATCAGAGAAAGTTTACAGAAAATAAACAAAATATAAATTATTTAAATAAAAAATGTGCATAAAAAACACGCACCGGTGGTCCAAGGACCACCTGTTAAGAAACACAGGTTTATACTATTATTTCACATTTATATGTAAACCATATATCAATTACTAATAAAGTTATTGCCATGGAGGCATTAGTTTTCAATACAGGTAACCCCATTCATTGCGACCCCAGCTAGTGCGGATTCGTTATAATGCGACCGACAATTTAAGATTTTTAAGCTATCAGACACATCGACAAAGCGTGGAATGAAGTCACCCCGTTGTGTATGATGGGTGTTTGGAAAAGATTGTTCAGTGAAATTGCTGAAGTTCACTGCAATCATGAAAATTATGTTGAAAATATCATAGAAGATATTAGTCATATAGCCATTTCCGAAGGCATCGAAGGTTTTGATGAAGATGATATTCAGACTTTGTTAAAATCACACGGTGAACCTTTGACTAATGAAGAGCTGCAGGAAATTGCCTGTCATACGTCCCTAGAAAATGACGAACCTGTTCCCGTACGAAATTTAACTGTTAATACCATCGAAAAGGCCTTTTCTCTTCTCAATCAATGCATGGAGTTGTTAGAAGAGAGCGACGAAAATTACGAGCGGATAAGTGCTGTTAAACATGGCTGTAATGCATTACTTGACAGTTATCGGCAAATTTTGCGCAATAAACGTAGAGAGGCCAAACAAGGGAATCTAGACTCCTTTTTGCAACGTGGAACAAAATAAATAAATTATTAATTATTTCATGTATGCCTTTTTGTTATTCTTAATGTTTATTTAATAAATAAAGTGTTTTTCGAGGTTTACAAGGTTTTTTTCAAAAGTTCCTCGTTGAACCTGTATGCCCTCGTATTTGTCTGGAGATGTGTTTTTCGAACTCAGACAGACAGACAGACAGACAGACAGACATACAGACAGACAAAGCTGGGACTTACTTCAAGAAAAATACTTGAAAAAGTACTTCAAGTATTTTTAAGTACTTCAAGTACTTTACTTCAAGTACTTTTTAAATTTGGCAATTGTACTTGGTACTGCAAGTACTTCTATAGAAATACTTACTTGATACTTGTTTTCGAAAATAAGTAGTACTTCAAGTAGTTCAAAGTACTTGAAGTATTAGAAAGTACTTGCAGTAGGTGAAAGTACTTGAAGTAATTGAAAGTACTTGAAGTAGTTTAAATACTTGCAGTAGTTTCGTAGCAGTTTTTACGCAGTACTTTTAATTATTTTCAGAATTTTAACGGACAAGACACAAGAATGAACAAGTTCTTTAATGTGTAAATGATATTAGTTGGTTAAAGTCTTAGTGTCTTAGTACTTAATGAATTGAATTTATAATTTCCATAAATTTCAATTACTTACATTTGTTTAAATCAATAAAACGAAAAATACGTCTATGTAGTCACCGTTTCAATAACGGGAACGGGAGTTCCGTATTAGTTTGAGGTAGGTCCAGCGTTTTGTCAACTAAGTGCAGTGGTAAGTTACACCACAACGATATAAATTTATTATAAAAATAAAGTTATAATCCGTCTCAATTTGTAATACGAAACTAGATCTGGTTACTTTGGCGACTGTTGTGGTGTAAACAGACTTTGGCGTATCCGTGTGAACCAATGCTATGATAATATTATAAATGTTTTGTCAAAATACAACATAAAAAATAAACTTTCCTTGTTAGTTACGTATTACAAAATGAGACAGATGATATTATTATTATTTTCCATCCTTTCTTTTTGTCTCACGATATCCGTGGTCAACTCTGCCTAACATGTCTTCTGACAATAAGTTAGTATAATATTATCGGGTAAGTATAGTATTACTATTATTATTATTATTATTGTACTACATATTTTATATTTTTTTTAGTACTTGAAGTACTTTGTAGTACTTGAAGTATTTTTTAGTACTTGAAGTATTTTGTAGTACTTGAAGTACTTTTTCCGGTACTTGAAGTACATACTTCAAGTACTTTTCATAAATACTTGTTACTTCAAGTACTTTAAATTTTTTACCAGTACTTGTACTTGCAAAAGAAAGTACTACAGTCTGTTTCAAACGCTTAGGCGGAACTAAATGGGAATTTCGTTCTTTTAAGTTGTCACGACAAGGGACCTTTCTTGGGTTATTTCATTTTTCACGTTGGAATGTCAAAATTTAAAATTACAACAATGAAACCATGGAAACGAATGACCTATGTCAAAATTAAATTATTTTTTTATATATTTTAATGACAAAAAAATAAATAAATGGGAAATTTGTATTAAGAATTACACAAAAAATCAAAATATAAAGAAAATGACATTTTAAAATGATATTAACCTTAACCAAAAATGTTTATTGTAAGTATGATTTACAAAGCTTAAATAAAACGGCCGAAAAGCACGATTTAAGCGATGAAAGTAACTAAATTGCTAAATCTAGTTCCGCCTAAGCGTTTGAAACAGACTGTAGGTGCACTACTTGATACTTGGTACTTCAAGTACTTTTCATCAGTACTTGGCCCAGCTCTGCAGACAGACAGGCATTTTTATACGCATTGCTTTTCATCCTGTCCTCGTCTTTGGAAGGAAAATAAATGGTACCTGAATCCAAACCTGTAATAATATAAAATATGCTGAATTGCAGAACAGCAGTTAGTTGAAATGAAAATATTTATTTATACATGTCATGGTATTGTTGCCGCTTGTGGCCTAGCGTGACATAATATTATGTCAACAGAACGCGACCCGACCCGAGCCCGGACAAATAGACCGACTCTGCAAATATCATACGGGGCTCATGCTATCTATTACCGCGATGTACTCACCATGATAACCCCTACACAGCACGCAATACGCCCAAACAATCATTCGACTTCAAAATCAATTATTTATAATGTTTATTTTTTAGAAATCTAATCAATTTTGCTTTTCTTTGCTTTCATGATTTATAAAAAACAATTGATCTGCAGGGTTGGGTTACGAAACATATAGAAAGACGCAGAGAATTTGATAGGGCGCCATTTAGAGTTTTCAAAGGTCTAAATGCTTTATACCCTTTTCATATTAGAACTTTAAGATAGGCGAATTTAAAATCCATTTATGTTTAAGATCGGTTTTACACTAGATGTTTAAATCGCCGGTGCTGCCATTTGCTATCATAATTTTATTCTTAATACCCTTTTCACACTAGATCTTTAAGACGAGTGAACTTAAAGTTCACCGATGTTTAAGATCGGTATGCTTTCACACTTGATGTTTAAATCTCTGGTGCTGTCATCAGCTACAGTAATTTTGTCCTTAAGTTACCGTCATGAAATTACCAGTTTTGACCTGTGTGCGCAGACGCACATTTTGAATTATTATAAACAATTAAGAATATTTCATTTCATTCTACAATAAAGGCACTACAATAAAGAATATATTACACTTGTATTAACATGTAAGTCGATACATTTTATCTCAATTATTGTAGCTCTGTATTTTATTAAACACATTTTTAAAATAATTTTTTTTATTATAACAATAAGTATAAACTTCTTATAACGTCGATATAATACAATATTCTTGTTTATAATAATATAAAATGTTGACAGCACAAATTCAAGGAGTATTTTTTTATAATAGAAATTAAGTTGGTAATGCGGGCGAAGTTTAAGACGCAGATCTCTGTCTTAAACATCAGTCGTGTTTAGACGAGGCCGTACGGTTTCACATTAGCGTTTAAAGATACATTCACTTTAACATCCGATCTTAAAGATCTAGTGTGAAAAGGGTATAAGTTAAAGTTACGAAGTTACCAGTTTTCAACTTTCTGCGCAGACGCACATTTTGAATTATTATTATACATATTATACAATAAAGAATAATAATAATAATAATAATTTTTATTGTTCAGAATTTAAAAAAATACAAAATATGTTTCTTATTGACTTGAGTACCACTTATACGTATAACCTCTAAAATTACATGGTTTTAATAGATTTTTTTTTAAAGGAATTTACGGATGCGTATTTTTAGACGTGAAACGTTCCCCGTTACATGGGGATAGTTCTATGGCATATAGGGCCACTAGAGCACATCATCAATGTCATCCCTTAGTTTCATCCCTTAATTACAATCACCTAAATTTTGTTAAAGATAAAGAAAAATTGTTAATCGACGGTTTAAGGGCGCAAAATTCAGGGTATTTTGAGACATAGTGAATTTTATTTTATAAATATATCAGAACCTATAAGGGTTGTAGAGCACCCATTGCAGTATTTTTGAATAATTTGTAAATTTTTTATGTTGGAGTTGCTAGCAAAGTGCCAGACAGGACTTCCATAAGTTAAAACTGGTCTTAAATAAATATTTTTTCTATTTTTTCCTATAAAATTAAATTTTTGTTTTGTTTAATTGTTATTTTTCTAACAAAGAATAAAATTATATTGAAATAAAATAAATAATGAAATAAAATTTGTTTGCTACTATAATTCCATTTCATTAGGAGAAATCAACATTTTCAACAAATCATTGCCTTTGAAAGTGAGACCAGTCCATTGAGGTACACCAAAACCACGACTTTTTTCAAATAATGCCGATAACACTTAATGTATAATAAAATTACATGCATTGAGAATACCAAAAATGTAAAATAAGTCTATTACGAATATATATATATATATATGTATATATATATATATTTTTTTTTTTTAATAATCTTTATTTAATGACGCTTCAATAACATGATTTTTAGCGTCAGTTATTGGTTATTACATTTATTATAATATTACATATATACATATATCTTTTATATTTCATTTGAAAGTTTTTCTTCATTTAGGAAGTTGATCAGATTGGTGGTTGAAATGTTATTGTTCTGGAGTGCTTCTTTAAAGGTGTTTGGTATTTTGTATTTGATTCGACTGGTGCAATATTTAGGACAGTCTATCACTATGTGTTCCACTGTTAGGGGTGTATTACACTGTGTGCAGATTGTGGGTTCACTTCGTGCAAGTAGGTGTTCATGTGTCATTTTAGTGTGCCCAATTCTCAATCTAGTGAGCATGGTTTGTTGTCTCCTGTTTCTGTCCAAGTTCCATATATTTGTGCCTTCTTTAACTTGGCGCAGTTTATTGTTGAAGACATTTGTCCATAAACAGTTTTGGTATATTTTTGCCTTTTCTCTAGTTATTTTTTGGAAGTCTTTTGCGGGTGTTGCGATGTTCCTGAGTGGAGCGTTTTTGCTGTTTTTTGCCGTGCTGTCTGCAAGTTCATTGCCTGGAATTCCAGCGTGACTGGGAATCCAAACAATTGTTACGTTCACGTCTCGTGTGGATTTGGTATGGTGGACCATTTCCTGGATTGTTCGCACACTTTCCAATCTGCTTTTTGGGTTTAGTATCTCGTTTGCTGCTACCAGGGAATCAGTGCAGATGGCAAAATGGGTATTTCCTGCAGATGTTACTGCATATTTAACAGCCTCATATATGCTTTCAACTTCAGCAGTGTTGATGGAAACTGTGTCTGGAAGTTGGTAGCTTTTTACAGTGTTGTTGTGGATGTAGGCTATCTTGACTTCATTATTTCTTTTGGTGGCGTCGGTATATATATAGTCTGTATTCGGATGGAACGTTTTGCATAGATTTTTGAACTCTTGTCTGTATTTACTGTTGGGTGTGTTTGATTTGTCGTAATTTGTGAGTGTTAGGTCTATTATTGGGAGTTTTACGAATATTTTTAATTTCATTCAAATGCAAAACATTAAAAATCTGGAAATACCGAAAAGTGGACTTGTCTCACTTTCAAAATCAACGGCTCAAAAAATAAAACGTGTATTTTGTGTCTGTCAAATAGACAACTTCAGGAAATAGAAAATGTGGATAGATTTTTGACCAGAGTAACTCGAGATCATGTACAGAAATATTTCAAAAACAGCTTATTGTATTTTATTTCTTTTTAACTTGTCTAAGCTTGCATGCTACATAAATTTTTAAATAAAATGTTTTCAATAAAGTATGTATTTAAAATTCAAATATGGCATTTCTTCGATAGATTTACTTCAGAAAATATGTGTGTTTTAATTTCGCAGTCGATTTTGAAACATTTATTTATATACATATCGGTATAAACCTTGTATTTTCCTGACTGATTGAGATACTGACTGACATATTAAAGTGTTTTTCTATTTCCAGATGAGTTACAAACCAGTACCAAATTTTTCCATCCAGATCAGTGAAAAATGGAGTAATTGCATGAATGAAAACAGGGAACAGACTAAACTGTTCAGCACCAGTCTGCAAAATAATGATAAGCACCCATTAAAAAATTGATGTGAAGTGTGAATATTCACACATTTCAGGGTTTCGCAGGTATATAATAAGTGAAGGCGGTATGCTGAGTGTGTACGACCAATTTTACTTTGTAGTAATCACGGCAAAATGAACGATATTTTTAAAATAATTTATCGTCTGTTAATCATATAATAAGACTGGTTATTAAATTTACGCTCTTAAAAATTAAATGCAACATTTGTCAAAATATAATTAGAATTTTGACAAAATAATTTCAACATAATAAAAATGCAAAAAAAAATACAGAAATAATAAAATTCAAATATTGGAAAGAAGAAAACGGGAGATTATGTAGAACATGCGGCGAAGCGGAAGAAACGATAGAACACCTACAAAATTGTAAAGAAATAGAAAGAGAGCCAAGGAAAATTCAAGAACTGCTGGACGACTCGGGAGCCGGGTAAACATGGTTGAAAAGGGTGCTAAAGAAAAGAAGAGAAAAAGAGAGAGCAATACCAATATAAAAGTAAAAAGGGCATATTTTAGTTATAGTTTATAAATTAGTTATAAATGTATATATATATTTTCTTCTTTTTTTTTTGTAAATATGTAGTACCAAATATTTATTTTTGTTTTAATTTTTGTTATATATTTCAAAAAGTTAATGATGGGTTATTTATGTAAGAACTGTACTCCATTCAAAGCCGCAAGGCACGAATAAATACTATATCTATCATACATTTGGATCACTTCAGCTTTTTAGGACTATTTTGCTTATTAGAATAGTTTATTTGTTTCTATACTGTTCTTATTCTTTTATATTTTCATTTCATTTCGATACAAGTGACAGCGTACGAATACTACATTCGTTAAAAATGTAGACGTACTAAATATGACGTCACAAAAACATGCTACGTTTCCAGTGACGCAACTGCACTGATTCGCCGACTACCCTATACGATAAGTGCACTGTCGATAATATGTATAATCCACTTTGCGACAGGGCACTGTAAAAGACTTGTACAAAAACCGACAGAAAAAAAAAACACTGAGTGGTCATCACAATATCGGAAAGGGAAAATTTAAAAGTGGTGTACGGGATTTAATCCTCTTCCCTGTGTTCCTTAAGCAAGTGTTTTACCACAGAGCAACAGTATTGTCACGCCTAGGTTAGTTTTGGGGGGTAATATGAATAAAAGAATATAAATTCTATATACTAATTTATTGATAGGAATAAAAGAATACAATTTATAATTACTAACAGTACTGGCCACGCCAGATTAAGGGTGTACTAATTAGATAACACCTTATTACAATACAAGTCGATACACAAATCGATAAATCGTTGTCGTACAACAATGAAATTAAAGTATCGAGACTGAATTTATCACTCTGTATACCGACAAATTATAAGGAACAATTCATAGCATAATAATAATTAGTCCCTATCATTGGACAAACAATAATAACTTAAAATAAGGGCTCTAGGTAGGGCTTAGGTACAACCTAGTGACACAATAATTGAATTAACTTAATTAATTCCGGATCGTAAGAGTTTTACTTAAATGGAATAAATTCCATTAAAGTTGTGAGACACATCTGGAGCAAATACAAAAATATAATTTTAAACTGTACTTACATAACCACGGCTTTGTAGGCCCATCGTTGGTCAATGCACAATTGGTAATAGTCACAAGAGTACTGATTACTAATTACTACTTCTTACTTCCTTTTTTTTTTTAAGAACTTTTAGTTCCTTTTATATGAAATATATAAAAACAATCCGTGGAAGAATTTCATGACAAGAGTTACGTGTTAAAACACGGGCCAGTTTAGTGCATAGTAAGCTATTCCTAAGATGTGGATGCCCTGTATCCGTGACAATCTGATAATTTATAAATTAACTAAATTTTGTAAATTAACAGGATTGTATTTAGTTTAATTTGTATTTAAGTTCATTTATAATAATATTTAAATTATTTCATATATTTGACAGTATCAAAATAAACAAATAATGTGTGCTAAAAATCAGTCCAAACCTCATTTAATTACCATCCAACCATTAAAAGTCTATAAAAAAAGTGCAATATTAAAATGAAACAAACTAAAAAAGCACTCAACGTAAGTTATAAATTAAAAAGTACATTTATTTTGCTATCAGTAACGTAGTGCACAAATCCATACAGGTTATCTGTATGTGGCATCAGGGCATGATGTAGTGCGCCCCTAGTGTATTGCATGTGAACTAACATAGTACCGCCCCACCCGTTGACTTGTTAATACGGGTTATTGAAAGTGTTATGCGTGAGATCTCATTGAAAAATTAAAGGGAGTGCTACCAGCAAATCATTTGCTTTAAATTTCAATGAAATCGGCTTAGATAAGATGAACAATGCGTTGAATTAGAGGGTGAATTAACTCGAGGTAGAGTTAATTGAGGGTTTTTTAACATGTTATTTGATTAGATGTCTTAGTATGTTCCTTTTGTTCCCGCGTGGGGCATAAGGCCCATATACGAGAACTGTTCAAAAAGTATCGCGAATTTTGTGTTTTTTCAAAAATTATTTATTTATTCATGAATATCTATTTTGTCTCCTTCAAAGTAATACCCACCAAATATTATACACTTGTGCCAACGTTTTTTCCAATTCTCGAAGCATTTGAAAAAATCATTTTTGTGATCTTGTTGAGCTCCTCCTTCGATGCCGTCTTTATCGCCTCACTCGTAGCGTAGCGTCGTCTTCTCATGGGCCTCTTCAGTTTCGGGAACAAGAAAAAGTCACATATCTGGGGAATACGGTGGCTGCGGCATTATTAGTGTGTTGTTTTTGGTCTAAATTGAGCAATTTTGGTACGAATTTCGCGGCGACCCGTCTCTTGCCCAAATCATTGGTAAAATTCGAATGGCACGAGCCAATCGATATGTTTAGGTCCTCAGCAACTTCTCTAACGGTGATTCGACGATTGGCCAATATTATTTTCTTCACTTCATCAATGTTTTCGTCTGTTGTTGACGTGCTCGGGCGTCCGGCACGCTCTTCGTCGTTCACATCTTCTTGGCCCTCTGAGAACATTTTGTACCACCGATAAACGTTGCTTCGGTCTAAGGTAGCTTCACCATATGCCACAGTCAACATTTGGAATGCGTCCGCGCACTTAATTTTGTTTTTCACACAAAATTTGATATAGATTCTTTGATCCATTTTTTGGTATAGGCAAAAAGAGGTGTTTTCTAACAGAGATATTATTTACCATGACCATGGTAACGTTCCATATAAGTATGAAAAAATAGAAACTTTTAGAAAAAAATATTTAAAATTTTTTTCGTTTTATCAAAACTCTTATTTGAAAAAAGGTAAGAGATAGAGACTTGAGCTTTAAAATTTTGGAATTCTCATATCTTATTTTGTCTAGAAAAAAATTAATGTTTGGTCCGTAATGACCTAAAACTATTAGGGAAAAATTTGGAAAAATTTTTCAATTTTTTTTTCGTTTTATCAAAAATGTCTCAAATAAAAGTTGTTAGTTATTGCTTTTATAGCAACTTTTGTTCAATATATGTTTTCGAAATATTTTTCTGTTGTGAAATATTCGCAAAAATCTTAAAATCGACACGACTAAACTCCCATTTTTAGTCAACCGATTTGTATCAAAAATTGATCAACTCGTGCCATTGATGGCAGAAGCTTAAATATGAAGTTTCATAAAAATCCTTTCAGCCGAATTTGCTCGGCACCTGTACACAGACAGACAGACGGACGGTAGGACAGACAGACAGACGGACAGACGGACGGACGGACGGACAGACCGACAGACAGACCGACAGACATCATGCTAAAAATAGTCAAAACGTTATATAGGGACCTCAATTCGTGGAGATCCATCGAAATCTCGAAATGTCAAAATCGGTATGATCACAATACCTCCTTTTATGGGGGGGGGGGTCTGATAACCACATTTTAAGCGTTATTAATTTTGTGAATTTTTTTCAAATCTATGGTTAAATTTATTCATCTTCAAACTAAGTACATATATAAAGTATGTTTTGAAGAAGATACAAAAAAATTTTGAAGGCAAAATATGGCGAAATGAGCCAGCTGTGGCAAATCTTCTCAGACTCCGGGAAAAAAATTAGATTTTGCGTTGACCAGCATAACTCGTCACTGGATCATCTGAAATCAAAAATCCAAAAAGATTTTGTTAGTTTATGAGTTTGCCGAGGTAACGACGTTGAGATATTTTTTTTTTTCATGTTTTCTTTTTATTTAACAATCACAAATATACTCATTTTTAGGTTTTTTTTAGAGGGAATTATTTTTTTTTGTCTTCTAAGAACGCTAAAAACTGAAAAATCATTTTAAAAATAAAAACTCAACGTCATTACCTTGGCAAACTCATAAACTAACAAAATCTTTTTGGATTTTTGATTTTAGATGATCCAGTGACGAGTTATGCTGGTCACCGCAAAATCTAATTTTTTTCCGTCTGAGAAGATTTGCCACAGCTGGATCATTTCGCCATATTTTGCATTCAAAATTTTTTTGTATCTTCTTCAAAACATACTTTATATATGTACTTAGTTTGAAAATGAATAAATTTAACCATAGATTTGAAAAAAAATCACAAAAATATGCTTAAAATGTGGTTATCAGACCCTACCCCCCCCCCCCTTAAGTTGGAGATCGGTAAAAAAACACAGAACAGTAAAATATTAAGCCAATGTCAAATAATAAGCTGTTAACGTTGGCAATAATATTAACTACAAATTTCATCCCTGACGACCTGATAGAAGAAAGAATAACACACATAAAACATTTAACAAAAAATCGTACGAATATTTATTCGATTACGTATTATATTTAAATTGTAGCTTCCCCTTGATTACTCCCATATTACCAATGTCACATGTAATTCATTTGCGTGTCATATTCGGATTATAAGCCATAATTACGGACTCATCATTCATCAAAATATTAATTCAAATTTTGAAATTGATGCTGGAGTGTTCGCGTGTTAGCGTGCAAGGGGTTTTTAAAGCCGACCGGGATACCGAATGGAAATAGGCGTCTCTGAGGTAACGTTATTAACATTATGGGATTGAAACAGATTAGATCTGCTTATAATACGTACATTATTTGTTATTATATGAATGTTTGTCAACAAACAGTGTAGGTGTAACTACGCAATTACTATGAAAATTAAATAAAACCTATTAATGTAATTTCTTTTGTTGACATATTATAATGAATTTTGTAAGTGTTGCTACTTTTAAGCACAAGGTTCATGTTTATTGTAAGGTATAAAAGCATGAATATAGTAGTCTATAGTCTATATCAGGGGTTCCCAACCTTTTTCAGGCAGCGATCTTTTTCCAAGAAATTTTTCTTTTCCATGAAGTCGTCGATGCTGTAACTGGATATTTCGAGAGTTAAGATAATTCTTATTTTTCTGAAGGAATAAAAGGTCTTCAAAAGCGTTGGACTAAATGTGTAGATCTGAATGGAGACTATAAAAAAAAAAACAATTTTGCCCCAAAAAGTTATTTTTTCTATCTCGGCCTCGATACTTTCCAATCAATCCTCGTATCATTATGACGTCTATCGTGGTATAGGGGAAAAATTTTAAGATCGTAGCGCCACGCGGATTTTTTTGAAACCATTCTAAATCAGATACCACTTGACATTTACTAGTAAATAATAGCGAAAAGTGTATCAAAAAACGACAAAAAATAAATAATTGTTTGGGATTTTCTGATTTTGTGAAGTGACATTACTTGTAAACATCTAAAATACTACATTTTGTGATCTGGTTTTAAGTTATAGCGGTTTTCCATTGTCGATTATTTTAACTATATTGGGGGAAATAATAATTCCCGTGTTGTTTACCAAGGAGTAGAAATCTACAATGCTGGGCATATAATATTGTGTGGAGTCACTGAAAAAAACAGAGAGTTCATAAAGATTTATGCATTATGCCTACAAACTTGTGCATTACAAACCCACACACAATAACAGGAATTTTCAAGATATGCGATAATAAATACAAAATTGAAAATATTTTTTGTAGTCACTATCATTAAAATGTAATGAGCAAACTTTGATATAAGGGCTCACTTTTTTTCCAATTTTTAAATTGTTTATCTAAACATCGCGTCGATTCCTAACCTCTTGCTTTCCCAATTTTGTTTCGAACCATACGGTGTCTGATATTAGTGGAAACAAATGAAACGATATTTCCGGGTTTCTTCTTTTCAATGAATTGCACATAGGCACACAACAATATGTATTATACATTTTTCAATGATTATAATAAAACTTTAAAAACAAACTTCATACAAAACCAATACACAAAACGAAATGTTATCTGATGTACACAAGTTCATGAAACGCTCACCAGATGGTAGGGTGCTTAGCTGCAAATCCCTATAGCATTTCCAAAATGCAATGGCCACTCTTGTTAAGAAGCTTAATAATTCGATAACGGGTTTATGGCAGTAATCCCAAAACTTATTGCAGTAAAAATAATATAAGAGGTATTAAGGAAATTTAAATTTAAATCGAATAGATGTAACACTAGTTCAACTGTTGTTTCTTAAAAACCATTAAGGATATTTTCCAAATTTATAATTCTATTGTTTCTAAATTTTAGGGGTTGTCATACTTGTATGTTAGTTAATTTTTAACGTTCATAGCGTGCATATATTAACAATATGGCTCTTTGGAGAACATTTGATTTTGAAGAAATTCCTAATTTCTGTAGTGAAAATAGTGAATCTGTGCAAGGTGATTTGGAGTGGACGTTGACGTGGAATACGAAAATGTGGACGTGGCTACTAAAGAAAAATGTCATTTCTCAAAAAATTGCAAAGTTCTGATACTGAACGTTTATAAAAAATTAGTTTCAGAAGGTAATGACGAACCTATACTTAAAACTGCGGAATTAACTAATATTCCATACAGAAAAATTCAACGTATCATTGTTCTTGGCAAAAATCAGCAGCGAAAACGACCCAATTTGCAAGATTTCAAGAAAATAGATTGTTTTATGTCTAAAACAATAATAAACAAAATATACGACTTTTATTCGAAAAATATAGTGCCGACTGTGCATCATTTAACAAAAAAATCAGCTGTGGCCACCTCATATTTTGAATGTTATCTTCTCAAATATTTTTAATATCAGCCCTGCCTACGAAATCATGTAACTATGAAAATTCACAGTTTATATATTTTTTCAGATAAACAGGTTTCGTCGCATAAATGTTTACGTAATTCCTGTTAATGATATAAAAATAAAATTTCCTTATCAACTTATTTAAGAGGATTAATTATTTTTTTAATCCCATACTAATTCATTTGTGGTTAACAAAACATCGAGATAACATTAAAATGTCTTTCTTATAAATTCTAAGTTATTTTTTGTACGTTATTTAACATTGAATATATTGGGTCTCGTGAAAGTGTAGTTATTTTTGGAAATTTGGATATTAAATCAAAAACTATATCTCAAAAATGGTAAGAAATAGAGACCTAAGGTTTAAATCTTTAAAAAAATTAGTTTTACGATGTTTTTTCTGTAATGTTTGGTCCGTAATGACCTAAAACTAATTGGTAAAATTTTGATTTTATTTTGTAAATTTCAAAAATTCATATTTCAAAAATGGTAAGACGTAGAGACTTGAGGTTTAAAATTTCGGAATTCTTACTTGTTTTGTCTAGAAAAATTAATGTTTGGTCCGTAATGACCTAAAACCATTGAAAATTTGGATTTTTTGTAACTTTAAAAATTCATATCTCAAAAAAGGTAAGACATAGAGATTTAAGGTTTGAATTTTTGAAATTCTCAAACTTTGTTTTGTCTAGAAAAAATTAATATTTGGTCCGTAATGACCTAAAACTATTGAAAATTTTGATTTTTTTGTAATTTTAAAAATTCATATCTCAAAAAACGTAAGACATAGAGATTTGAGGTTTGAATTTTTGGAATTCTCACACCTTGTTTTGTTTAGAAAAAATTATGTTTGGTCCGTAATGACATAAAACTATTGAAAATTTTGATTTTTTTGTAATTTTAAAAATTCATATCTCAAAAAAGGTAAGAAATAAAGACTTGAGGTTTGAATTTTTGGAATTCTCACACCATTGTTTTGTCTAGAAAAATATAATGTATGACCTAAAACTATTAGGGAAAATTTTGATTTTTTTTGGAATTTTAAAAAATTCATATCTCATAAAAGGTAAAAAATAGAGACTTGAGGTTTGAATTTTTGGAATTCTCACACCATGTTTTGTCTAGAAAAATATAACGTTTGGTCCGTAATGACCTAAAACTATTAGGGAAAATTTTGAAACTTTTTGTAATTTTAAAAATTCATATCTCAAAAAAGGTAAGAAATAGAGACTTGAGGTTTGAATTTTGGGAATTCTCACACCTTGTTTTGTCTAGAAAAATATAATGTTTGGTCCGTATGACCTAAAACTATTAGGGAAAATTTTGAAACTTTTTGTAATTTAAAAAATTCATATCACAAAAAAGGTAAGAAATAGAGATTTGAGGTTTGAATTTTTGGAATTCTCACACCATGTTTTGTCTAGAAAAATATAATGTTTGGTCCGTATTGACCTAAAACTATTAGGGAAAATTTTGAAACTTTTTGTAATTTTAAAAATTCATATCTCAAAAAAGGTAAGAAATAGAGACTTAAGGTTTGAATTTTTGGAATTCTCTGTCTATAAAAATATAATGGTTGGTCCGTAATGACCTAAAACTATTAGGGAAAATTTTGATTTTTTTTTGGAATTTTAAAAAATTCATATCTCAAAAAAGGTAAGAAATAGAGATTGAGGTTTGAATTTTTGGAATTCTCACATCTTGTTTTGTCTAGAAAAAATTAATTTTTGGTCCGTAATGACCTAAAACTATTAGGGAAAAATTTGGAAAAATTGTTTTATCAAAAAATGTCTCAAAAGTTGTTAGTTATTGCTTTTATAGCAACTTTTGTTCAATAATTTTTTTCTAAATATTTTTCTCTTGTGAAATATTCGCAAAAATCTTAAAATCGACACGAGTAAACTCCCATTTTTAGTCAACCGATTTTTACCAAAAGTTGATCAATTCGTGCCGTTGATGGAAGAAGCTTAAATATGTAGTTTGATAAAAATCCTTTCAGCCGAATTTTCTCTGCTCGTGTACACAGACAGACAGACAGACGGACGGACGGACGGACAGACAGACAGACCGACAGACATCATGCTAAAAATAGTCAAAACGTTATGTAGGGACCTCAATTCGTGGAGATCCATCGAAATCTCGAAACGTCAAAATCGGTATGATCACAATACCTCCCTTATATATGTTGGCGGTCGGTAAAAAGTTTGAAGTAGACGGAATAGAATTTCCATACAAAGTCATATGTATAATTATATGAAGTTACTAGTATTTATTTTTATTGCAAAAAAGAATGATTTTTGTTTGTGCAGAATTTTGAAGTATTTAATATAAACCAATGGTTCCCAACCTTTTTTGTGGTGAGCACCCCTTTGAATGTGAAAATAAGCTTCCGCACCCCCATAAAAAATGTGTTCAGATTTTTTTCAGTTGTTATATTTATATGTCAAATTGATCAAAATAAAAAGTGAACAGCAAAAAAAAAGAAATTGCATGAATATTTCTTTAAAATTGATCAAATTAATTCGTGTAGGATTCAGCGCTTCTTAACCTTAATAAAATTAGAAGGAAAATATACTTATTGAAAAATAATTTTGTATTATTATATTTAAATAAACTAGATTTTTTATATAAATTTTATAAATTTCTATAAATCGTCTTGCACCCCTCAAAATGTTTTCCCGCACCCCCGGTTGGGAACCACAGACCATAGACTATAAAGACTTTAAAAAATCGATTTTTAAACATGTCTATATTTATAATTCAAATATAGCCAGTCTTAAGCCTGATAAAAATGTGAAGGAATGTCATGTAAGTAAATACAGTTCATTCTAAATAGCATATAAGAAAACACGTTTATTTTAAATAATTATTACGGACCTGGCAACTGTTATTAACAGAACCATAAACGCAGCAGGTATAATAGTTATACTATCAGTAATTATTGGAATCAATAAGTGAGGGTGGCCATTTAATTTTGTAAATACTATACCAATATTTTGTATACAATTTCAAGAATTTTTGGAAGTAAATTTGTCATTTACATTCTTGTGTTTCAGTTGTTTTTAGAAATGTTTTGAAATATTTAAAAGATAATTAAATTCATTTGAAGCACTGTATATATTAACGAACAATAATATATTTATTTTAAAGGAACTGCAAGTATACATTGAAACGAAACTCATTTTCGTAAGCAATTACTTGTTATATAAACAGTGTTGCCTTTGATTTCTGAAAAGCGTCTACATTATTTTGTTGATGTTGCAACTCTTGTTATTTTGTATGTTGCAGTGAACCTTTGTGAAACGAAACACCTTGTTTATCTGTTTCAGAAATAACACAAGCATTATACTGGATGATACGAAACCTACGGTAATAAAGGATATTTATTCTGATAAGTTTTTTTCTAAAGTATTTTAGAAATTACAAAAAAATGTGTTGTTCTGTTACATTTATTATATACGAGGGCTATCTTTTAAGTTTATACAAAAAACTAAGAAAGAAAAAAAAAATTGGAACAAACTGTTTAACTGCTTTTTAGGGTTTAGTAGGTATGACCAAAAAACCCTTATACCGTCATTTTGTCGTCTGTCTGTCTGTCTGTCTGTCTGTCTGTCTGTCTGTCTGTCTGTCTGTCTGTCTGTCTGTTCGGTAAAAATTGTAGCCAAACGGCTAAACCTAGAGAGTTGAAATTTGGCATGCTTGTACAACTTTTGACCCGCACATAGGAAAAATACTAAAACATCTAAAAAACATATCCCCCTAAAAATATAAACAAATATAAGCTCACCGAAAAAAAAAATATTTTTTTAAAATTCTGAGTAGGGTAGGTGGATTAACGATCAAAATTTTATTATTGCAAAATAAATTATTTTGACGCAATTTTTGCCAAAATTGTGCAAAAAAATTTTTATCCCACACCCTGTAGCCCAGATGGTTTAAACTAAAAATGTGAAAAAATTCTAAGTAATGTATATTGGTGTGAACCGGAATAGTACAACAGGAATTTTTGATCAGATTATGTTTTCGGAAAATAATGCATTTTTTGTGTTTTTAACCAAAATATGTTAAATATTTAATTCGCTATGTAACCAAGTTGATACGTCAGCGCTAATGGCGATGTGCGTTTAGTCATTGGTTTTCTAATTTGCTAAACAGTAAACTTGCAAACTAGAGTTCGAATCCTTCAATTTTAATTTTTTTGTTTGTTTTTGCAGTTTTCTTTTGTTTAAATTATTTTGTAAAAATTCTAGTTATTTTTTGGTAAATGTTGCATTTAATTTTTAAAAGCGTAAATTTAATAACCAGTGGGAAGTGTTGAAATTATAATTTAATTCTGTTTGATGTATACGAAATCAGAGGGCGGGGCTAATAATTTAAGCAACCAATAGAAGGCATAGGCGCAATTTTCAAAATCTTAATGAACCTTGCTATGTAAAAAAAATACTGCACATATTTAGAAACTTAAATAATGGTATTAGGCATTCGAATTAAAATTCATAAAAAAATATTTTGACATAAAATTTGTTTTGGCATCCCAAATAATCATCATTCAGTTATTAAATACCTGAAAAACCCTGAAATGTGTGAAAATTCACACTTCACATCAATTTTTTAAATATTCTCCTTTAAGATTTATACACTTTTGTATGCGTTCAAACTAATTCTCGAAAAATTGTTTCCACTCTGAAGTTGGTATCTCAAAAACTTGGTTTTCGAAGGACTCGACAGCTTCTTGAGGTGATGAAAATCGCTGTCCACGAATTTTTTGTTTGAGATAGAGGAACAAAAAAAGTCTATAGGGGATAAATCAGGTAAATACGGGCAATGAGACATTAATTCGATGTTTTTCTCCTTCAAATAATCAATTGTTTGGCATGCTGTTTGGGAGCTTGCATTGTCATGATGAAGAATGATGCGACGTTTTTGGTTGTTTATCCTAATTTTGTCTATGACTTCTGGCAAACAAATTGTATACCATTCAGCAATAACTGTTCTCAGATTCTCTAAAGGAATGGTTGCGATATGCCCAGTACAACCGAAGAAACAAGCGATCATGGAAGTGCTTCGTAAACTAACAACTTTTGGGGGTTTCGGTTAATGTTTTATTAAGTTTTGCTCACCAAAATATAAGTGACGAGCAAAATAAAAAGGTCATCATCTCTAAAATCCAAATGATGAGCAAAAAAAAGGTCCTTACTTCCAAAATTCAAGTAATGAGCAAAAAAAAGGTCCTTATCATCTCCAAAATTCAAGTGATGAGCAAAAGAAAAAGTCCTCACCTCCAAAATCCCAAGTAATGAGAAAAAAAGGTCCTCACCTCCAAAATCTTAAAAAGTTTTAAAAAAAGTTCGTGGAACCCTTGAAGACCTTGTATGGAACCCTATGGAACCCTAGGGTTTCATGGAATACAGTTTGAATATCGCTGCCTTACACCAATCAACATGATCCTTTTTTAGGGTTTTGTAGGTATGACCAAAAAACCCTTATACCGTCATTTTGTCGTCTGTCTGTCTGTCTGTCTGTCTGTCTGTCTGTCTGTCTGTCTGTTCGGTTAAAATTGTAGCCAAACGGCTAAACCTAGAGAGTTGAAATTTGGCATGCTTATACAACTCTTTGACCCGCACATAGGAAAAATACTAAAACATCTAAAAAACATACCCCCCTAAAAATATAAACAAATATGTGCTCATCGAAAACAAAAATATTTTTTTTAAATTCTGATTAGGGTATCAAATGGAAGCCCTTAGTACGTGGATTAACGATCAAATTTTTATTTTTGCAAAATAAATTATTTTGATGCGATTTTTGCCAAAATTGTGCAAAACATTTTTTGTCCCACACCCTGTAGCCCAGATGGTTTAAACTAAAAATCTAAAAAAATTCTAAGTAATGTATATTGGTGTGAACCGAAATAGTACAACAGGAATATTTGATCAGATTATGTTTTCGGAAAATAACGTATTTTTTGTGGTTTTTGGTTCACAAAGTACAAAATTTATACCAATGTAAGACACTCACATGCAAGGCGTACGATGGCGTAACGGGTTAGAGCGCTGGTGTCTGAAGCTAAAAACGAAGGGTTTCGAGTTCGAGTACGGAGTGAATTTTATTTTTTCTGTTTTTTTTTTTTTGCATTTTTATATGTTGAAATTATTTTGTCAAAATTCTAGTTATATTTTGACAAATGTTTTATTTAATTTTTAAGAGCGTAAATTTAATAACCAGTCTTATTATATGATTAACAGACGATAAATTATTTTAAAAATATCGTTCATTTTGCCGTGGTTACTACAAAGTAAAATTTGTCCTACACACTCAGCATACCGCCTTCACTTATTATATACCTGCGAAACCCTGAAATGTGTGAATATTCACACTTCACATCAATTTTTTGAGCTTCGGTCAAATTATGCGGAATCCATCGGGAACAGATCTTATTCACAGCTAAATGTTCATACAAAATCGAATGTATTGCAGTCTGCGATATGCCAAAGTATGCCTCTATCTCACAGTAAGTCACATGCCGATTTTCTTCAATCATTTTGCGCACAGCATCGATGTTTTTTAAATCACAACCAATTTTGGCGACCTTCACGAGATTTATCACTGACGGGCGTACGACCACGACGATATTCAGCAATTCAATTGATATTCAGCAAACCAATTGTAAACAGTCTTTTCTGATGGTGCTTCATTACCAAAAGTTGAATGAAGCGAATCTATGCATTGTTGTTAAGTTAGGCCTTTACTAAAATCGTAAAAAATCATCCAACGAAAACCTTCACGAGTATATCCATATTTTCACAAACTTGTTTTTATTAACGATGGCTGTCAACAAACTACTCAGTCAATTTATAAGCTGCCACTGATTTCACAATAACAAATGTCAAATTTTACGAATATTAATGACACATTTCAATGTTGCCATCTAGTGGTCGTTTGTAAAAACATAAAAGGTAACCTTCATAATAAACAAACATTAACACTCCTAACATTAAAATTTTATTTTCTCGTATTACTGAAAAGTGGACTTACAACAAACCAATATTGGGGTGACGAAGTATTAAACGATCTATTGATCACCCAACAATAAAATAATAGTTAAAAATCCAAACCCAAATCCCCACACAAACCATAATATTGAAACATCCTAATAGTAACCTCACTTTAAATTTTCCTGTCCACTAAATTCTAAAGAACGAACATGTTTGAACTGGTTAAGGGTGAAATGCACTTGCCTCTAATATTTACATGAGAAGGGACATTAGGGATTGCAGAGAGATGTGGTAGGGTGAAGAGGGACTCTTGATAATGACGCAATGATCCTCAGGATTACATCTACACAATGAAGAACAGACATAATAAGTTTGATTGTTCTAAGGATTAAAGGACATTGTCACAAAGGAAATTATTTTACAAATTTTAAATGTTTATTACAGGGTGTTAAGGATTAAATCTGGGATGATTAAAAATATAACAATTATATTGTTAAAGCACGTGCTCCTAGTGTAGGGCTGCCATAATTGTCGGACTACCGACCGGGACACCCCCCCCTCAAGAAAAAACTTTAAAAAAACTTTTATCGACAATAATACCTTTATTATAAAAAATTGCACAATATTTTAAAAAAATAAAAAAATTTAAAGACAAAAAAAAATAATTAAAGTAGAGATTGATAATAGGTATTCTAAGAGTAAAACGTTGGGATGAATGGTGAATCATTTTGGAACACTCAGTTCGACTGGAAAAAGTTGATGTTATTTTTGTGGATGCGTCTTTATCAAATCTAAAATAATATAATATAAATTAATGGGCGATTCAATTTAATAAAACCAAATAGAACCTTACATTCCATTCTTCTCTTGCCTTTACTCTCCCCCTTCCCAGACTTCGGTGGCTTCTTTATCATCGCTCTTCTTTGCCCAATCATACTTCTCCGATGTTTTCGTTTTTTGGAGCAGTTCTTTTTCCCCTTTTATATAATTATAGAATTCAATGCATGACATTTTATAATTTAAAACACATTGAATTATGCTTTTCACGGTGTCAATAGAAAGTGAATTGCGCTCATCTGTCAGTACCAGTCAGCTAGTGACTAGCTGACTGGTACTCGGCATTACTCCGGAACATTTCGGACCTCGAATCTGTTATATAATTTATATATAGTATGTATATATGTATATGTACAATATTATCGAAAAATAATTTTTTAATATGCATAAATTTTAAATCGACCGGGACAAATGACTCTTGGACCGGGACACTGGGACACAAACCTTAAAACCGGGACATGTCCTGGTGTACTGGGACGTATGGCAGCCCTATCCTAGTGCCCCCCCCCTTGAATACGCCAGTGGAAGGTAGTATGCGTAAATTTTTAGGAACGTCTCTGTATCATTTAAGTAATTCAGAATAGTGTGCATAGTAAAAGAGACAAAACACGACAATGTCGAAAATTGATATTATTACAGTTTTAGGCCCGAAGCATTCCGAGCAATCCCGCATTACCGTGAAGGGGAAAACCACTAGAATCGTCATTTCATTCCGTTCCACAGAGCTTCACTTTCATCTGATGTGATGCATAAATGAAAATGTTAAATTCGTTTGAGGATTATGCGGAAAGAAAAGGCGTACGAATTCAAATCATACCGACATCTTTTACCAGAAATAATAATGTAAATATGTTACATCTTTTATGATTACAAAGCAAAGCATTTTTGATGGTATTTCGTAAAATGGAAACGCCCACATGAAATTTATTTATAACTTACAGAAGATGTTGAATTTTAAATGTTTACAAAGACAACATTCAGAATATTTAAACAAGTTTGTTAATCTTATTTTACTTAAAAAATACAGAATTTTATTCTTTTGGTATTTATTTACATTTTACCTGCGGTGGTTTGTTAACTTAATTAATAAAATTTGAGGCTACATCTGTCTAGGCCTCATATTTGGTTTCTACACGTTTCAGACAATATCTGAAAAAAAAAAACAATTTTTGTCTGTTTGTTTGTTTGCCTGTCTATCTGTCTGTCTGTCTGTGTGTCTGTCTGTCTATCTGTCTATCTGTCTGTCTATCTGTCTGTCTGTCTGTCTGTCTGTCTGTCTGTCTGTTTGTCTGTCTATCTATCTGTCTGTCTGTCTGTCTGTCCGATATTCACGCAAACACAACTGGACATATTTTCACGTAATTCCTCCTTTGGGGAGGACAGTCCTCCTTTTGTAAGTGAAAAGTGCCCTCCTATATGTTCTCTTTTTCGATATTTGTCCTCATTTTCGTAAATTTTCGTATTCGATCGATGCCGAGCCGATCCGTTGCAATTGATGTGATTAGGGTTACCAAACGTCTCTCGTGACAGAGTAGGATAGTTCAACTAAAAATAGTAGTTTAGTAGGACACAGTAGGACAGTTTTTTTTTTAATTTTTATTATGCTACGAAATATATAGGTACCTAATTAAGTTCAAATCCCATAACAAGGCTATTTTTTCATAGTAAGGCATTTTTTTCATGAGGCCTTTTTTAAAATTTGTTTAATAATATTATAAAAACATTTTATTATAGATTATATATTATTAAACAAATTTTCAAAAAGGCCTCATTATGAAAAAAGGTCTTATTATGGGATATAACATAACATATAATTAACAAGAAAAAGTCAATAAATAATAAGTAATATTACTATTATGAAAATTAAATTATATGTTTATTGGTTCACATCTTTCTTTATATTTAACAAAATCACATTTTAGAAATAAAAATATAAAATATATCATAAGAAATTTTTTTAAATTTTGTTTGTATATAATTAATAAGAAACAACCAATAAATAATTAACAATCAAGTTTAAATATATATGGTAATAAAAAATATCATTAGATATGTTTATTGGTTGACGTTCACATTTTCTTTTTTTTTTTTTAATAAAATCATATTTTTTAGATGTACCTGCTTTTTTAAATAAAGCTTTATCCTTAATGACATCATAGAAATTTAGTCAAAACGTTATGCCTCGATCGCGTTCATCGGCAAACGTCGACTCAGCGGTAAAGGCGTCTTCAAAAGTAAAAATTCTATAAAGTAGGACATTTCCGATATTTTTTAACAGTAGGTAGGACGGAGGACAAAGAGGTAAATTGTAGGACATGACCTACTAAAGTAGGACGGTTGGTAACCCTAGATGTGACGTATTTGCATTTGACAATCGTCAAGGTTCGGTAGAATGCGGTGAGACGCGATTATAGGCATAACATAAAAGTTTATCAAAGAAATGCAGAAATTTTACCAAACATGTTTTTAATATATCGAAGAATGGTCTGAAACAAACACCCTGGTAAATAATTGTTTTCAATGGTGTTTTCTTACTTCATCGCAAGTAAATTGGACAGATATTGAATCTTGTGTTGAGTTTTTATCTAAAGAAATGCCAGATATTAAAATAGACGACAATTGTCTCTTTGAAGAAATTAGAAGACTGAATGTATATTTAAATTCTGAAAAATGAATACAACAGGAAAATCAACACGTTGAAATTGATAAAAGATGGGTAGAAATATTCAGCCATTTTAAAAATTGAGACATTTTGCTCTTTAATTCATTAGGGTTTTGTAGGTATGACCAAAAAACCCTTATACCGTCATTTTGTCGTCTGTCTGTCTGTCTGTCTGTCTGTTTGGTAAAAATTGTAGACAAACGGCTAAACCTAGAGAGTTGAAATTTGGCATGCTTATACAACTCTTGACCTGCACATAGGAAAAATACTAAAACATCTAAAAAACATACCCCCCTAAAAATATAAACAAATATGTGCTCATCGAAAACAAAAATATTTTTTTTAAATTATGAGTAGGGTATCAAAGTAAAGCCCTTAGTACGTGGATTAACGATCAAATTTTTATTTTTGCAAAATAAATTATTTTGATGCGATTTTTGCCAAAATTGTGCAAAAAAAATTTTGTCTCACACCCTGTAGACCAGATGGTTTAAACTAAAAATCGAAAAAAATTCTAAGTAATGTATATTGGTGTGAACCGAAATAGTACAACAGGAATTTTTGATCAGATTATATTTTCGGAAAATAACGCATTTTTTGTGGTTTTTGGTTCACAAAGTACAAAAGTTATACCAATGTAAGACACTCACATGCAAGGCGAACGATAGCGTTATTGGTTAGAGCACTGGTGTCTCTCGCTGGTAAACGAAGGGTTTCGAGTTCGAGTACGGAGTGAATTTTATTTTTTCTGTTTTTTTTTTGCATTTTTATTATGATGAAATTATTTTGTCAAAATTTTAGTTATATTTTGACAAATGTTGTATTTAATTTTTAAGAGCGTAAATTTAATAATTATCTTATTATATGATTAACAGACGATAAATTATTTTAAAAATATCGTTCATTTTGCCATGATTACTACAAAGTAAAATTTGTCCTACACACTCAGCATACCGCCTTCACTTATTATATACCTGCGAAACCCTGAAATGTGTGAATATTCACACTTCACATCAATTTTTTTTAATTCTGTTAAGTTTTAAAAAAGACCTCACTTCAAAGCAGTTAGTAACCATTAAACTAAGAAGAACTCGTAGGATCGCTTCTATGTTAGGTAAAGCCATCTGTATTTTTTCTTTATGCATTATTTGGTAGAGGTCTGCATGAGACTGAGGGAGTTCTTCTAAAGGGGTGAAATATTTTGCCTTAGTTAACCTATACAGAGCAAAACTAGATTCAGGGTGAATTATAAAACCCTTCGTATGGTCTGTGTTTCTTGTGTTCTAGCATATTTTATTTTTATTTTTAGTACCTATGCATCTTTTTGAATATTGATGCCCTCTGGACTTAGCTTAGGAGCCTACTTAGCCTACAGAAAAATCTGGCCCTGACCAGAACTATATATTAATACGTTTATGTAGATAATATAGAAACTGCCCCCTCCTAAAAATAACTACACCTATATTTTAAATAACATCTAAAAACTCTTATCTCATCAAAAATACATCACCACTGACATTGAAAAATATAAATATCCTTCCCCAGGATTATATGAAACTTATTATACACATATAACTGAACAAAAGCAGTAATGCCACAAGTAAAACAATAATGAATAACATTATTTCCAAAACATAACCTAAAGAATATGTTCATTTCCCCGCGTACCAGTAATAATATTCATATTAACGTCATTATAAACTGAGAAAGAAAAATATTATTACGAACATTTTTAGAGAGTATTCAAGCCTGAGTCCTCCCCAGTGAATACAATAATAATAATAAGGATCAAGTGTAACAATTAGATGTCAACGTAATACAGAAACCGCATGAAGTTCGTAACACATTGTTCTGTTCCCATCGGAGCTTAGCACTGAACGCTGAATGCTCAATGCTGAATGCTGAATGCTGAATGACGCCGGACAGAGGCGCACCCTAACGAATAAGGGTGGGATTTAATGGGTTGAAATTGATATTTTATGGTTATAAGGTAATCGAAAATTTAATGATTGATTCTGGGGATGTATGATTTATTTACTACTTTCTGTTTTCACTATGATAGAAATATTGCAGTTGAGCGTAGAGATGGCAAAAAAAAGAGTAATCGATTAATTTAACATTTGGTTAATCGAAATGTTATAATCGATTTTCGATTAAATTGGAATAAAATAATCGATTAATCGATTACGAAATTAAATATATATATATATATATATATATATATATATATATATATATATATATATATATACGAGGTGTGTAAATTAAGTACCCGGACTGGCAACATATGGAACGCCGGACTTGGAGGGGCGACAGATGAACATATGCTACGCCATCAGTACGAATTTGAACTCGCCGAGTAATTTTGTTGTCCATAGCGATTCTTTTCGTGAAACAGCTTTTTCTAGTGCCTTCTAAAAATGAGGGACATTCATTTCGAGCAACAGTGTGCTACCAAGTTTTGCTTCAGGCTTGGGCACAGTGCAACGGAAACTTTTGCAAAATTCAGCAGGTCTACGGAGACAGTGTTTTGTCAACGACCCAGGTTTTTTGGTGATTTAAGGCATTTTCAGAACGAAGAGAGTTGATTGAAAATGAATCACGCAGCGGAAGGCCTTCATCTTCAAGAACCGATGAAAATTAATAAGAAATATATATATAAAATATTTATTGCTTTGCAAAGTATTACAATAAAACATTTTTTACAAATTAGAATGCATACATATATCAAAAAATTTTCTATGTATTCTTAGAATTAAATATATAGTTTTCCCTATACAGTAATATATCTACATAATTGAACTGTCAAACAAATTTATTTCAGGGAAAAAAAGCAAAAACCCTAAACACTTTTAATTGAATCTATTTACAAAAGTATATGCTTTATACGCTTATGTTTGTATTTTTTATAACTTAAATTTTCTAAAGTATAATCACCTAATTTATTTATTAAACTATTACTATTTAGATTACACCTATCGAAGAATCGTTTAGTAAGATATGTTATATAATCTTTAACATATATTATATTCAATTCTTCGTGCATCTCAGATACACGTTTCCATCTAGGGTATCCTCCAATTATTCTAAGACACTTATTCTGTAAGACCTGAAGGGTCTGTATGTTGGTCTTACTAGTATTGCTCCATACCGGAGCAGCATAGGTAAAAAATGGCCTAATGCACATTTTATAAATAAGTGTCTTATTTTTTATATTAAGTTTACTATGTTTGTTAAACATGGGATATAACTGAAACATAGCCTGCAAAGTTTTATTACTGGAGTATTTAATGTGCTCAGTAAAATTTAATTTTTTGTCAATTTTGACACCTAGGTACTTAACGGAATCTGCCCAGTCAATCTCAGAATTGTTGATGCGTACACGCGGGATGTTTTGTGGTCTTCGTTTCGTTATTAGAATTGCTTCAGTTTTAAGAGCGTTAAGCTTGGTTTTCCATTTACTAAAATGTTTTTCGATTTTAACGGCAGACTGTGTAAGTCTATTTGCAATTGTATCGAGTCGCCAGGAAGTTGTATATACAGCCGAATCATCCGCAAATAGCGCAAGCTCAGTATTTTTATTTACAGGTATATCATTTATATACAGTGTATATAAAATTGGTCCCAAGACTGATCCCTGTGGAACAGACGCATGAATTACTTTAGTAGTGGAATATTAATTTTTGATATGTACTGTAAATTTTCTATTTTTCAAATATGAGTCTATTAGTTTTATTAAATATGGTGGAAAATTGTACTCTATTAGTTTAAATATCAACCCTGTTTGCCACATAGTGTCAAATGCCTTTTCTATGTCAAATAACGCTAATCCTGTATATTTATTACGGTTAAATGCATCTGTTGCGTCATCACAAACCCGAACAAGTTGTGCTACCGTTGAATGGTTATCTCTAAATCCGAATTGTTCTTGTCTCATGATGTTATTTTCATCAATAAATTTCTTATTAGTTTAATGAATAAATGTTGTTTACAAAAATTAAATGGAAGCTCTTAGTTCTCAAATAACGAATAAAAGTGATTATCCAAAAACTTGATATAATTATAGAACAAATATTCCTAGACATCCAGTATTATGTTGGCTTCTTACAGTTATTAAATACCTACAAAATCCTGAAATGTGTGAAAATTCACACTTCTAATAATTGTTTTTGTTAAAATACCTAGTCACGCTAACTAAATCTGTTTTAGGCCAATTAGCTTACATATAGGTATAAAATATCCTAAAAATAACCAATGATATGGTCTGATTTATCTATCAAATATATTGAAATTTCATGATTTATTATCCCATAATCCTTTTATCTCTATGTTCACAGATACATATATATATATATATCTATATTTAAAATTGGCACTGATAACAAAAATATATATAACATGTAGTTACTGAAATAAAAAAGATGTAATAAAAGTAAACTAAAGAATTTTATTGCAAAACAATAAAAGAAAATAATAAAGAACTAAATATGATTTAAAAAATCAAATCGTTCTCACATGTAATTTAATACTGCACATAAACACGTCATTACTGACGTCATAATTTTCATTAAAGAAATGTTACTAAAGCATGTGTCTACATCAGCAGTTATTTTATTTTTATTTTTCAAAGAACTGTAATTAATGTTTGAGAAATAATTACGAAGAATATTTGTTTTATTGCATTACACATTGTTGCGTCGATGCTGAGAATAAGGCGCGCACTCAAAACTTTTAAGGGGCCTCAGAAAGCTAGATTTTTAGGGTTTTTTAGGTATGACCACCAAAAAACTGTCTGTCTGTCTGTACAGTAGAAATAGTAGCCAAACGGTTGAACATTGAAAGTTAAAATTTTGCATTTTGACCCCCCTAAGATGGAAGGAAATAAAAATAAAAACACACAAACACACTAGAAAATTTTAAAAATGAGCTGAGGATCTTTTTTTTAGGTCGTCACTTGTATTTTAGAAGTGAGGAACTTTTTTGTTAGGTCATCATTTTGTAAATCCGAAGCGAGGACCTTTTTTTTAGGTCGTCACTTGTATTTTAGAAGTGAGGAACTTTTTTGTTAGGTCATCATTTTGTAAATCCGAAGCGAGGACCTTTTTTTTAGGTCGTCACTTGTATTTTAGAGGTGAGGACCTTTTTTGTTTTATTAATGTATATTTTGATGACCTCGAATATATATCTTCTTAATGGAATTGGTGTATTTTACCGGGATTTTAGGTCATAAGAAAAAACATCAAATTATTGAATATTCAATACCGGTTTTGATAACTTTATTTTACTTAGTTGATCTACGTGGACAAAAACAAAAAAAAAAGAGAGAATACAATATAATGCAAATTTTGAACTAATTAGTGTACATTACAAAAATATAATATAAAATAAGACTTACTCAATTGTATAATATTAAAAGTAGTTGTATCTAGAGATGGGAATTTCGGCTCAGTTTGCGGAACCGGATCAGTGGAGGTCGTTCAGTTTGTTGAGCCGGTTCATTAATCCGGCTCAGTGATGCGGTTAAGTAAACATGTTTTCGAGACACAGGTCGGTCGTTAGTTCGTAGGTAGAACGTCGCTTAGAGCCGGTCAGTTGTCGGTCGTTCGCTTGTAGGTAGAAGTCGCTTAGAGCCGGCTCTTTCTTAGACCGGGTTAGTTGTCGGTCGTTCGCTCGTAGGTAGAACGTCGCTTAACTCGGTCAGTTGTCGGTCGTTCGCTTGTAGGTAGACGTCGCTTAGAGCCGGCTCTTTCTTAGACCGGGTCAGTTGTCGGTCGTTCGCTCGTAGGTAGAACGTCGCTTAGCCCCTGTTCTTATGTAACATTTTTGAAACAAACAATTCACTTTATGTAGCTACTGTATTTTAAACCAGATGTGTTAAGTTTATGGCGATGTTTATTGCCCTTATAAATCGGACATCTGGGAGTTGGGCAATATTTTTAATATTTTTATATAGTATGGTTGTAAGAAAATACAGACTAAGCCTATTAGTTTCAAATAAACTGCCCTACAAATTGGTGACAATAAATAATACACTTTATGATAATACATTACAAGCCGAGTTCTCGCGAAGTTCGCCCGACCAATCGTATCCTTGAAACTTGAAACTATACAGTGAGCCGTGAGCCGGCTCATTTCAATTTGGTGAACCGTTTCACTTCGGTCAGTGTACTGAGTCGGCTCAGTGAGCCGGTTCGTTCATGAACGACCCATCTCTAGTTCTATCAACATGCTGATGTTAAAAAGTAGTACAACTAATCTAATAATTAAAATTTTTACATTCAATAACATATTAAAAACACGATGTGGTATATCGCAGATGAAAAATTATAAAAAAATATCACAATTAAATATCAAAAACTATTACATAAAAATCACAACACATGGGAGAGTATGACAAATCACAGAATGACAAGTTGTAACTAAGTATTAATTCAAATTTCTATTAATTCGTGTATGTTTACTATCATGAATACAGTTAATAATGATCATAGCATCCATTTAAATTTGCCGCGTCTTGTTGTATATTAATATTATTGCTATTGTGTTCTATGTATACCATTTCTTTTATTAATCTTTTATAATGATTGTCTTCTGAATCAAGTATTTTAAAATTTTCAAAATCAGATATGTGGTCCTTTTCTGTAACATGGTTGGGGATAGGTAATTTTTTTGAATTTTTAATATCTTGTTAGTGTTGTTTTAGTCGGTTTTTTTACATATTGTTGTGTCTGACCCGTGTAAGTGGCTTGATATTGTTTACATTTAATTAAATATATTACATTATTATTTTTTTTTTTTTTTCAATCAAGTCATTATCTTTAAGTTTTGAGAATACTGAATTAACAGTTTTGTAATATTTATATGTAATATTGATTTTATTGTTCTTTAAATTTTTTTTTAAACAAGGAGATAAATTCTTTATGTAAGGTAATGAACAATATTTAATGTTTTTGTCATCACGGGTTATTTTTCTGCGTTCTGTGTTTAAAATATTATTAATTAATGTTTTAGGAAAATTATTAAAAGTGCGAATGTGTGATATCTGGTTTTTAATCTCTTCATGATAGTCAGGACGTGTCAATATAATAGCTGAGTTTTTTAAATTATGTGCAGAATTAATTTTTTGCGAGTTAATATGTAAGGAATTGAAATTAAGCAAACGATCTCCTTTTTGTACCATTTAATGATTATTAGAAGGTAATGATTTTTTGTTTTAGGTCATCACTTTGTATTTCCCAAGCGAACACCTTTTTTTTTTAGATCATCACTTGAAATTTAGAAGTGTGAACCTTATTCATAATTTAAATAATTTTATCTTCAGCCCCCCCCCCAACAAAAATTCCTGGGTGCACCACTGACTGATATGTATTGTCTCCTGAACGATATTGCCCTATTACCTCGCTAAATAATCTACTTATTTAATTTCCCAGTAATATCTACGGCATATCAATCACAAGAAATAAAATACAAACAAATGCCTCTTTCTGGACAGTATCCACGCTCGGACAAATTTTCATCACATCTGCTTGTAGGAACTTGTGTTAATATCACTAATGCTGCGTAATACACACTGACGTAAACCAGGCGAAATCCTAATATAGTTTTTGTGGGTTTACGTAATTCGACGTATATTTATTAAGGGCGGCATAAAACAAAAGAAATAATAATGAAGATGAAGAAAGCAGACACAGAGATGACCAATTTTATGTGATGCATTCAACAAAATTGCAAATAAGAAATGATATTTTTCATTTGTCCTTTTACAAGCAAAAAATTTGGTGAGTAATATTATGTACAAGTTTTTGTTATCACATGTGGAACGTAATATTGTGGATGAGCCTTAGTAATATTTAATAGCTATTGTAAGATGTGTGACACAGGTTTGTCTGTTCTACTTATAAGGTATAGTATTTCCAAAATGAAATGGACAGTCTTGTTAAGAAGCTTAACAATACGGTAATGGGTTTATGGCAGTAATCTTAAAACTTATTTCTGTAAAAAGAATATAAGGGGTATTAAGGCAATTTTAAATTTAAATCGATTAGATGTAACACTAGTTCAACTGAAGTTTCTTAAAAATCATTAAGGATATTTTTAAAATTTATAATCCAATTGTTTTGTAAATTTAGGGGTTGTTATCCTTGTTTGTTAGTTAATTTTCAATGTTCATAACGTGCATACATTAACAGCATGGTTCTTTGGCGATCATTTTATTTTGAAGAAATTCCTGTAGTGAAAATAATGAAAATAGTAATTCTGTGCAAGGTGATTTGGAGTGCGAAAATGTGGACGTGGCTACTAAAGAAAAATGTCATTTGTCAGAAGATTGCAAAGTTCTGATACTGAACGTTTATAAAAAGTTAGTTTCGGAAGGTAATGACAATCCTATACTTCGAACTGGGCAATTAACTAGTGTTCCATACAGAACAATTCAACGTATCATTGTTCGTGATTTAAACCCTATAGAACTAATATGGAGCCAATTAAAAGGTAATGTGCGCCGGAAAAATACAACATCGACAGAAAGTGACACTATAGTACAATTAATTAAATACGAAACAAGTGCAATAAGTAGTGATTTGTGGAAAAATGTGTAGAACATATGTTGAAGATAATTCAAACATCTTTGATCCATAGTTGAATTTTACCTCTGAATGTGTTAAAATATTAATTGCAATGCTATATTTATAAGGACAATAATGTATCTGGTTACTTGGTAACAGGTTGTAGTCGATTTTAATGTACGATGCCAGTTAGTGTTAATAAAAATATGTGTAATAAAATATATAATAATAATAATAAACTTTATTGACCTAGATACATATACATGTTTTAAGTCAGTCAACAAAAAAAATTAAGATAAAATACAAAAAAATAAAGATAAAAATTGTCACATTTTAAAATTATAATTAAGAAACTCCTCTGTGGAATAAAACACATTTTCCACAAAGAATGACTTTAAAAAGGATTTGAATTTATTATATTCCAAATTTCTAAGGTTCGCAGGAAATTTGTTCATAAATTTCACAGCAAAATAATTTGTACTATTCCTAGATTTGGCTAACCTCAGAAAGTTGGGATATATGTTAGTCTTGTTTCTTGTGTTGTAGTTATGTATATCGGCATAAGTTTGATTTTCTCTCTCCTTTTTGTGGAGGTATAATAGACAATGGTACATATATATTGAAGGTACAGTCATTATTTTTAATATGTTAAACTGACTTCTACAGTCGGACCTGTAGGGTGTAGACGTTAGAAGTCTTATTGCACGCCTTTGCAGAGAAAACACTCTTGAGGCTGCTGAAGAATGGCCCCATGCTAAGATGGCGTACGAAATTTGAGAATGGAATAACGCATAGTACGTTGTCATTAAAACATCTTTTGAAACAGCATTCATTAAATTCCTCAGGAGGAACATGGTTGAGCACAGTCTACCAGTCAAAACTTTAACATGGTGATTCCACGTCAAACCGGGATCAACATGCACTCCGAGAAACTTAACATGATCCTGGTTAACATGGTCATTTTTTCTTAATGTTATTAAAATTTCTTGGGTTTTGCCGAGGTTGAGAGAGAGTTGGTTGGTATCAAACCAGTATTTTGCCTTTTTTAAGACCGTTTGGCTTTTAGAAATGGCGTTCTCTAAATTCACTGCTTTTTTTACCATAGTGGTATGCTTTCAATATAATATGACGATAGAATGTACATATTTTTTCTATTGAAGATAATATATTCTCAGTTTTTCCTTGTACACTTGTGTTTGTTTTGTTTAGAATTTCAAAAATATTCGAAAAATATGCTAATTTTAATAAACCAGTGGCGAAGGGGACCTTCGCTAGACTTGCCCTACCAAGGCTTGGTTTAATAGTTACGAATTTTTTAAAATTTTAAAGTTTTATAACATTTCCGGTTTCGGATTTTATTAAAAATAATAGGGTTCTTCCCAATTATTAGGAGAATTTTTTAGTACCAGAACGAACTCTTTAAGTTAAACCGTTTTTGAGTTATCGTGTATACAGACACACAGATACATACAGACATACACACATACGGACGGCACTTCGAAAGTAGGTTTTTTGGATTCCCCGGACCATGAAACGTGGTCATCAGTCAAAATCTCGACATCGAAAATTTTCGCGATTACAATACTTGCCGCTTATATATTAAGGTCGGGCAAGTAAAAATGTTCATTTTGAAGTAATTTTTTAAATTGAACTATTTTTTATGAAAACTACGATTAAATTTAAATTATGGTAAATTAGTTAATAATTTCGAGTAGCTTGCGACACCCTAAGGTGTCACGACACCTAATTTGGAAACCACTGTTCTAGCGCATGGTTTGACCATACTCTCTACCCGCCAACTCTCCACGGAGGCCATCAAACTGTCTGAAATCAGAGCCAGTTTCCATTTGGCTCGCCTGCCTAAATAAATACAAAGCGTTCTTGGTCGCATCAAATGCGTGACAATAGCAGCGTTCCGTACTTAAGTAAGTGTATATTTATGTGTATTAATTAATTATTTTTAGCCAACGGAGTGGCCGAGCGCATTAAGTCGTGTGGTTTTAGACTGGTAAGAAACAGTCGGGACAGGGCGGTCGGTGGTTCGAGCCTCCTTCGTTGGTGATATTAATCGGGCGAGGATAATATGTTTACATTACTCTCATTTTCACAATCATTCACCCCTCATCCAAGTGTAGGAGCTCGCCCCCTGGCATCGGCGATTAGCCTCGTTGCAGAAATAGGCCGATGTAAAATAAATAATATAATAATAATTATTTTTAAAGAAAATAAAAGCTTTTCAATGATTAATTTGTGATGGTGTTGGTAGAGCCATAGCTCCTTGCTCTTCATGAGGAGTTGCCACTGCTAGGCTTTAACTTTATAAGCTTTGTGGTAAATCTGCCACTGAGTACAGTGGGATAGTACAGTGTGCATAAAGCCTGGAACAGAATGCACAGCGCGCTACGCCGTCAGCGCGCCGTCATTTGCGACAGCGTTGCGTTAGCGCCGTTGAGAATTTTCGCCTGCACACAATGCAATAATTTTTAACGCCGTCAAGTGTCACTTGACAACCTATATCTGTGTTTATACATGCGCTTTCTTTTATTAAAAGTATAATGGATGATGAAGACTTGTGTGTGATGTTATTTATGTTGTATGCAAGTTATTTATACATACAAACACTTTACCATTCAGTAAATACTGAGGTTAAGTGTTCTGCGTCAACGTTCAACGGCGTCAAAAGTTGGAAGTTGACGAACATTCAGTATCAACGGCGTTCGAACGCCGCCGGACGTTGTCCATTCTGTGCACTTGCGTACGACAGCTTGGTTTTAACTTTCTTCTGACAGATAGCGCCGTACGAACGGCGTCAACGCGCCGTCAAACTCGTTGCATTCTGTTTCCCACTTAAGTGACAGCACAGTCTACAAGTGACTGTCGACAAGTTACAGAATAGATCCTCTGTACATAAAAGTCTATGACCTATTTGTGCCATTTATTTGTCCGTCTTATCATGTATAAATCATTAAAATAAAAATTGCATACCAAGCATTATTTTTACCTTGTTCCCTATTTTAATATTGACCAATCAAATTTTTAATGTAATTTTGAATGTCGCCATTATACAAATATCGATATCACCTACATATGTTCTACAACATAGCAAATAATAACGAGCTTATCAGTGCCTTATCACTGTAGCACTAATCCGAGATTTATTTGGATAGCGTCGGTTTCCTTTAAACACATATCTTATCATACCTACTGTCAATTTCACATACTTCTTGAAACTGAAAAAAATACGTGGATATAGAGATTTGATGGTTTTATAAACAGCTTGTGTAATATGATTTATTGGTATGGCAGAGGTTTTTAAATATAAACTTTGATAAGATTTTTACTTTCGAGTAAAATAGAGCAGTTGTTTCAAAAGTAAGGCAGTTCTTACTGGGGGACAGGGGTGCCAAGAGGGGCCCCGGGAAAACGATATTTACGGTCCTGATGACAAATATAAAACTGCGTGTAGATAATAATTGTTCTTTATTAGGGTTTTGTAGGTATGACCAAAAAAGCCTTATACCGTTATTTTGCCACACGACCCTTATAACGTCACTCATGTATCTGTCTATCTAGGGAGTTGAAATTTGGCATGCTTATACAACTCTTTGACCCGCACATAGGAAAAATACTAAAACATCTAAAAAACATATCCACCTAAAAATATAAACAAATATCTGCTCATCGAAAAAAAAAATATTTTTTTAAAATTCTGAGTAGGGTACCAACTGAAAGCTCCTAGTACGTGGTTCAACGATGAAAATTTAATTTTTGCAAAATAAATTTTTTGACGCATTTTTTGCCAAAATTGTGCAAAAAAATTTTTGTCCCACAGTCTGTAGCCCAGATGGTTTAAACTAAAAATCTGAATAATTTCTAAGTAATCTACATTTGTGTGAACCGGAATAGTGACACAGTAATTTTTGATCAGATTATGTTTTCGGAAAATAACGCATTTTTTGTGTTTTTTGCTTGACCATGTAAAATATTTAATAACTTATGTAACAAAATAAACCAGGTTGCTTTCATGGTGTAATGGCTAGCGCTCTCGCGTTCTAATTTGCAAAATAGGGTTCCAGTCTCGAGACAATTTTTTTTTTGCATTTTTATTTTGTTTTAATTATTTTTTCAAAATTCTAGTTATATTTGGCAAATGTTGCATTTAATTTTTAGAAGCGTAAATTTAATAACCAGTGGAAACTGAATATTGAATACAAGAAATCAGAGGGGTCGAGTTATAACTTAAAACAACCAATGGAAGGCATAGGCGACATTTTCAAAATCTTAATGAAACTTGCTATAAAAAAAAAAAAAATACTGCACATATTTAGAAACCTAAATAATGGTATGAGGCATTTGAATTAAAATTAACAAAAAAAAATATTTTAATATAAAATTTGTTTTGGCATCCCAAATAATCATCATTCACTTACTTACTAAATACCTGCGAAACCCTTAAATGTATGACAATTCACACTTAACATCATACCGACTTTTCTTATCTAAAACTGTTTTTCCATGTAACTTGCTATAAACACATTAGAAACTGGTAAATAGTTAGAAAAAAATTATAGTCATGTAAATTTTGGTTAAATAATCGACATTTATTTCAGAGCAAACTAATAAAATATGTATTTATTATAAAATAAATAAAAATGATGGGTAAAAACCAAAGTTAAATTTAGAAAAACAACATAGAATCATAAAAATCTAGAAAAGTAAAAGATATATAAGATGGGCGAACTGTCAAAAGAGAAAATTACTTATCATGGGAACTTGAATGTGTTGAGGAAAAGTTTTCACGATTTTCTGTGAAAATCTGTCGAGGTTCGGACAGGCAACGAGCGAATCAGTGACTGCGGACCCACGAACATAAATCACTTTCGGGTCTAGGAGGCAAGACAGCCGTGAACGATGCTGAGAAAATCAACATCTGTTCAAAGAAAGTCTTCCTTACTATACCGTTCACGGTTCATCCTATCGGCCCTTCCTTCCATACAAGAGGGAATGCGAATTCAATACCAACAATGACAAACTGATTTACTAAATTTAGGGTTAAGATAATATAGTTAAGGCTGGGGTTCATTGTCATTGCACCTGTTTTGTAAAAATTCTTATTATAAAATTAAAAAATTTATGTGAAGTGTGAATTTTCACACATTTCAGAGTTTTGCAGGTATTTAGTAAGTGAATGATGATTATTTGGGATGCCAAAGCAAATTTTATGTAAAAATATTTTTTTATGAATTTTAATTCGAATGCCTATTACCATTATTTAAGTTTCTAAAGATGTGCAGTATTTTTTTTATATATCAAGGTTCATTAAGATTTTGAAAATTGCGCCTATGGCTTCCATTGGTTGTTTTTAGTCATAGCTCCTCCCCTTTGATTTCGTGTACATTCTGTACACGAAACTCATTCGTGTACATTGGTTATTAAATTTACGCTTTTAAAAATTAAATGCAACAATTGCCAAAATATAACTAGAATTTTGAAAACATAATTTAAACAATATAAAAATGCAAAAAAAAAATAAAAAATAATATTGTCTCCTCTCGTAGGATTCGAACTCAATTTCTCAGGCAGAATGCAAGTATCTTAGCCACTGCACCAAGAAACACGTTACTGTTTAGCGTCTATATAACTATATAACTATAACATTATTAGCAAAAAAACACAAAAAATGCTTTTTGTTCCAAAAACATAATCTGATCAAAAATTCCTGTTGTACTATTCCGGTTCACACCAATGTACATTACTTAGAATTTTTTCAGATTTTTAGTTTAAACCATCTGAGCTACAGGGTGTGGGACAAAAATTTTTTTGCACAATTTTGGCAAAAATCGCTTCAAAATAATTTATTTTGCAAAAATTAAAATCTGATCGTTAATCCACGTACCAAGGGCTTTCATTTGATACCCTACTCAGAATTTTAAAAAAATATTTTTTTTTGATGAGCACTTATTTGTTTATATTTTTAGGGGGATATGTTTTTTAGATGTTTTAGTATTTTTCTTATGTGCGGGTCAAAGAGTTGTATAAGCATGCTAAATTTCAACTCTCTAGGTTTAGCCGTTTGGTTACAATTTTTACCGAACAGACAGACAGACAGACAGACAGACAGACAGACAGACAGACAGACAGACAGACAGACAGGCAAACAGACAGACAGACAGACAGACAGACAGACAGACAGACAGACAGACAGACAGACAGACAGACAGACAGACAGACAGGGTTTTTTGGTCATACCTACAAAACCCTAAAAATAACACACACTTGGTAATGTTCTACAAAAATTATTTCACTGACTGCCAACATATATAAGGGAGGTATTGTGATCATACCGATTTTGACATTTCGAGATTTCGATGGATCTCCACGAATTGAGATCTCGGTTTGAACAGAAATCCAAAATTCTTCAACTGTTATTTAGGAAAATATCATTTTGAGAATACGATCCGTTATCCGATAGAAATCGACAAAAGCTAACATATTATGCATCAATTATTATATGCAATTTTAATCAAAACTGAATACAGAACAAAGTCCTAAAATAATTCATCTCCCACCCTTCGAAAATAAAACAGAGATGATAAAAAATCATTTTCACCCCTGAATTAGATGTTATCAGCGCGAGAAATCAAACAAATCCTTCAAAAGCTCGATGAAGGAAGAGGATTTTTACACTTAACACCTCTTGATTTTTTTTTGTAGAGTCTTAACTGAATTTCGCTGTGAGCTTTAACGTTGATAATTTCACAGCTTTGTACTTGTTCAAAGCTCATCCTGACGGTCTTTGATGTCAGGTTGTAATTAAAAAAAGATTTGCTCTCTGCAACTGCTACTGAATTTTTAAGGTTAACTTTTCTTTGTAGAGCATTTTTGTTATGTTTTAGTTTGAAAAAGAAGCGTCACAAAGATTCTGGTTACTCCAATTTACTGGAATAAAAACTGACTAAATAGAATTAACTGCTTAAGAGAAATATAAAACCAATGAATGGACTTAACTTTATAACTCAAATACTGTTAACAATTCCGAGTTTAGTCATTTACGTTTAGTCACAATTTTCATTATATGTGGACACAAAAATAAATGTACAATGATGATAGAAACAATTTATGCGAACCAAAATAACTATCAACCAAATCTTTAATAAATACCTTGAAAAATACGAGATAGGTTCCAAAAGTTTTCAGTCTAACTATTAGACCGGGAGCTCATGACAGTTTTTGGTCTCCGATTTCATACAGCATGCCTTTTGGAGGAGAGAATATTTACCCTGTGACAACAAAAAAGGGATGGTACTAAACCCCTGCACGCTTTCCGATCATAGGGAAAATTGCATTTCCACTTAAACACAAAATTTTTGTGCTTTTCTCTGATTTAATATTGCTTGCCCTTTTGTCAAAAGAAAGTTATAACAAATTTAAAGTCTTTTAAATATATGCATGCGATTCGGAGGGTCCCAAAGGGCTCAAACGGTCATGTGATCTTGTAATAAAAAAATATGATTTTCCGCGTTTTCGTACAGCATGCCTATAATTAAAAGACTTTAAATTTGTTATGACTTTCTTTTGACAAAAGGGCAAGCAATATTAAATCAGAGAAAAACACAAAAATTTTGTGCAAGTGGAAATGCAATTTTCCCTATGACCGGAAAGCGTGCAGGGGTTTAGTACCATCCCTTTTTTGTTGTCACAGGGTAAATATTCTCTCCTCCAAAAGGCATGCTGTATGAAATCGGAGACCAAAAATGTAATGAGCTCCCAGTCTATATATTGTATAGTCGGTTTAATCGTAAGAATGTAGTATTGTTTTTATGGCAAATGTGAATGGTATTGCCAAATGTTGTAAAAGTGTCCAATTTTATGTTCTTTTGTTGTTAAAGCTTTCAAACTAAATAGAAAAATTTTCGGAGACTCGTATAATTTACAAAAATCAGATAACACGATACAAATATGAATAACCATTTGTAAAATACCGCATTTTCACAGATCAGCACGTTTTGCAGTCGGCACCAAGAAAGGACAGAGTCATTGGAAGAACCAATGATAGAAAATGAAAAAGAACAACTACATTTGCCATGCACTGCATTCTTACGTTTGAACGGACTATAGGCGTGATAGAAATAATAAGATGGAAGCGTTATCACAAGTTAAAGAATTCACATACCTACCTACCCAGCAAACATTTTTATACGGGCTAGTACTGTTGAAGCACATACTTCCCGGCATTGAAAGTAATGGGCCAGTACCCCGGTGTCCCCGTGGCCGTTAGCTGGCCCATTGATGTATCAATTGCCAGCTCAGCAGCGGTAAAGTGCAAAATAATCGCATTTGTTTCAAGATTTATTTATGGCGGACCAGTGCTTATATAATACCCACTCTCTAGTATTTCAAATGTAACATATGTATATTTACCTTATACTTACCCAGTATTAAAATAAATTAATGGTTAGGTGCAAAATAAATACTCATTTGGCCATTTCACCATCGTTGAATAAATTTATTTAACAAAAAAGTTGACAATATCGCATCGATTTTAAACAATTAATGAAGAAATTAACGTTGCTGTCAATAGAATGATGCGATATTGTCAACTTTATTCGTTGAATAAATTTATTCAACGATGGTGAAACAAAAGTAAAACGTAACATACTAACAAAAATAAGGAGTGCTCATAAAATGCTGGTAAAGTACTTCGTATAGGAGGAGTGCGAAATACAAATGTGAAGTATATTATTAATACTGGCGTTGCACAAACTTTTAGTGCCAGCAATTTACCAACATAAAAGCAGTTTGCCAGCATTCGGCCGATGGTTGAATGTTTGCTGGGCAGGATCTGTTATCACGAAGGATAACATATCAAAGAGGAACATCACAAGTAGAATTGCTCAGTCTAAACCCGCTTTTAAAAAGAAACGAAATTTATTCACCTCGAATAATAGCAATAACACTGAGTAAGAAGCTTCTAAAAACATATGTATGGAGCATAACACTATATGGGTTTGAAACGTGACTCATAACAACTACAGAAAAAAGAAGATTGGAAGCCTTCGAGACCTGGTGTTATCGTATGTTACATAATGTCCAGTCAAGAGCCTTACATAAAATTCCATCCAAATGCCCCGGGCGCCAGCTACTTAGGGGCGGCAGTAGGTGCCAGTAATGTATTCAATATATACTTTTTTGCGAATCATTTTAAATTATTAGCATCATTTTTAGGTCTTCACTCGAAATTTAGAAGTGCGGACCTTTTTTTTAGCTCTTCACTTGATATTTAGAAGGGAAGATTAAAAAAAATCTTCCCTTCGAAGGTCTTCACGAAGATTTTCACGAAGGTCACGAAGGTCTTCACTTGATATTTTGCCTTGTCTGGGAGAGCTCCATTAAATCTTGCATACATGTGGCCCCCTGTGACTTTTTTTTGTTCTTGAAACTGAAGAGGCCCATGAAAGGACGACGCTACGCTACGAGTGAGGAGATAAATACGGCATCGAAGGAGGAGCTGAACAAGATCACAAAAAATGATTTTTTCAAGTGCTACGAGGATTGGAAAAAACGTTGGCACAAGTGTATAATATCTGGTGGGGATTACTTTGAATGGGACAAAATAGATATTCATGAATAAATAAATAATTTTTGATAAAACACAAAATTCGCGATAATTTTTGAACAGACCTCGTATATTTTAAATATGTAATATGTTCCTATTATTGATAAATTAATACATACATATTTTAAAATACAATTTTTGAAGTTTTTTTTTATATCCCTCTACTTTCGAACATTCAACATTCGCACACACTTTCAGGAACCAATTATGTGCGAAAGTCGAGGGCCGCCTGTACTTTACCAGCATTTTATGAGCACTCCTTATTTTTGTTAGTATGTTACGTTTTACTTTTGTTTCACCATCGTTGAATAAATTTATTCAACGAATAAAGTTGACAAAATCGCATCATTCTATTGACAGCAACGTTAATTTCTTCATTAATAGTTTAAAACCGATGTGATATTGTCAACTTTATTTGTTAAATAAATTTATCCCCCCCCCATATAAAACTCCTGGGTACGCCACTGACTGCATTCTTACGTAAGACCCTCTCTTTTGGAAGGGGGGGCGTCCAAATTTTTCACCGCCCCAGGCAACATGACCTCTAGTTATGCCACTAGCCTACACTTTTCTAAAAACTACTAAAACCATAATTACGTTGAAGTAAGTCATGTAAATTGCTTTAATGAAACTTGAGACGTTATTCATATTAGTGGAAAAATTGAGTATAATTTCAGAGTTAATTTGTTTACAAGAATTATTGCGTTTTTAGCTGATTCCATGTAACTTATGCTTTGAAAGTATTCAGTTGATTGAGTTGACCAGGAGTTCTCAAGTGGTGGTTAGAGCCCTAAATCAGCGTTTCTCAACCGAAAACGTACCACGGACCAGTGAAATAATAAATTTTTACCGCGAACCACAAAAAATAAATGTACTATTAAACTAATTTATTATATATGTAAACTCTATATACAATATCTCAGTAATAAAAAATCACAGAAAATTAACAAAAGAACATAAAAAAATCTCAAAAATAATAATTTAGACTTTTGCGGACCACTAAAATTTTGCTAAGGACCACCTGTTGAGAAATATTCCTCTGAACCAGGGATGAGCAACCCGCGGCCCGGAGTACTTTTTCGTGCGTCAAAGCTTTTGTCTGTCAAATTTCAAAAATGGCCATTAAATTACAGAAGATACATATATATTTTAAAGCATAAATAAGAGCAATATAGAGCAATTGGTTGCAAAGAAGCAATGTCAAACTTCTCATTAAAATTTGTTTATAATTTTTTCCCCATAATAATTATCTTTGACTGTTTTTTTATACCTAGCATTTCTATTATATGTTTTATTTGTGTATTTTTTTAAACATAATTTTGTTATTTTGTTAATAAATAGATAATGTGTGTTTATCATCTTGTGTTCATATTTTAATAAATTTCGTATGCGGCCCGCAGGAAATTTTTAAATTTCTAGTTGGCCCGTAGTAAAAAAATTGATGTGAAGTGTGAATTTTCACACATTTCTGGGTTTTGCAGGTATTTAGTAACTGAACGATGATTATTTGGGATGCCAAAACAAATTTTATGTCAAAATATTTTTTTATGAATTTTAATTCGAATGCCTAATACCATTATTTGAGTTTCTAAATATATGCAGTATTTTTTTTATATAGCAAAGTTCATTAAGATTTTGAAAATTGCACCTATGGCTTCCATTGGTTGCTTACATCATAAGTCCCGCCCTTTGATTTCGTCAAACATACAATTAAATTATAATTTCAACACTTTCCACTGGTTATTAAATTTACGCTTTTAAAAATTAAATGCACTATTTACCAAATATAACTAGAATTTTAACAAAATAATTTAAACAAAATAAAAATGCAAAAAAAAAATAAAAAATAAAATCAACAGGATTCGAACCCTAGTTTGCAAGTTAACTTATATTATTAAGCGCATGACGAATCCAACCACGCCACGAGCGTTATTGTTGTGATATGTTACACAACGTATTAAATAGTTAACATATTTTAGTTAAAAACACAAAAAATGCGTTATTTTCCGAAAACATAATCTGATCAAAAATTCCTGTTGTACTATTCCGGTTCACACCAATGTACATTACTTAGAATTTTTTCAGATTTTTAGTTTAAACCATCTGGGCTACAGGGTGTGGGACAAATTTTTTTTTGCACAATTTTGGCAAAAATCGCATCAAAATAATTTATTTTGCAAAAATAAAATTTTGATCGTTAATCCACGTACTAAGGGCTTTCATTTGATACCCTACTCAGAATTTAAAAAAAATATTTTTTTTTTCGATGAGCACATATTTGTTTATATTTTTAGGGGGGTATGTTTTTTAGATGTTTTAGTATTTTTCCTATGTGCGGGTCAACGAGTTGTATAAGCATGCCAAATTTCAACTCTCTAGGTTTAGCCGTTTGGCTACAATTTTGACCGAACAGACAGACAGACAGACAGACAGACAGACAGACAGACGACAAAATGACGGTATAAGGGTTTTTTGGTCATACCTACAAAACCCTAAAAAGGTTGCTCATCCCTGCTCTAAACAATTAAATTCTCAAAAAAATGACACTCTGTTAGGGATGGGAATTTATTTTTGAATATCGATATAAGCGCGATTCGATACATCGTATGTGTGATATCGATATTCGATATATATCGAAGTAAAAATATCGATATTTTCAATATATCGAAATAACTAACACGTAACATGTAAGATATATAAATTACATATTTTTTGGTTGGCTTGGCGGGAAAAGAAGTCGCTAATTGACAGACAATCACTTTACAGTTGGTACTCACCCAGATACCAACCAACTTTCTAATATTATCCTTGTTAACAGCTCTCTTAATTAATTATATATATGCTGTTCACTTTTGTAAGGAAAAACCAGATTTTTTGGTTACTTTTATAGAGTATTACGGTCTTTAAATATCAATTAAAAATATTCCTTACACTGTAAAACCGACTTTAGATTTATTGGTTACGATCATTATTAAGAAAGTGACATATTTTATCATTTTTTAATACCAACATGTCAATTTCAAAGGTGCAAATTATTGAAATCAAAATTTCGTCTTACAGGCTATTCCAAACGATTTTCCGCCTAATCGTTAAATGGAAATTTCGTTATTTTAGGCTGTCACGAAAAGAGACCTTGCTTGGGTTATTTCATGTTTCAGGTTTGGTATGTGAAAAATTAAAATTCTAACAGTGAAACCATGGAAACGAATGACATATGTCAAATATTTTAATACATTTTTCCATATTTTGAAGACAAAAAAATTAATAAATGGGAAATTTTTATTAAGAATGACAAAAAACTAAAATGTAATGAAAAGGACATTTTATAATGACAATCAATTTAATATAGAATTTGCAATGTGAGCATGATTTTCAAAGCCTAAACAAAATGACCAAAAGTCCGAATTAATTGATAAAAATTACTAGATTTCAAAAATTAGTTCCGCCTAAACCCTTGGAATAGCCTATAGTTTGTTTCTACAAAAGTGAACAGCATATATTTAAATGTAAAAAATATACAAGAATACCGATATTTTGTGCGAATATCGATATTTTGCGCGATATATCGCATTTCAAATATCGATATAAAAATATCGATATATTTTTCTAAAGTATCGATATTTTCGATATATCGTTCCCATCCCTACACTCTGTATACAAGCCCCCCTCCAAAATATCTTCTGGTTACGCCCCTGATCCATAATTCTCATTCTTTTCTAAAAATAATTTCAACAAAATAATTTTTTTATATAGTACAGGGCCACAATTGACTCCAGGGCCACTTAATTTACACATCAGTGATCTATACAATTAAATTCGTAGAACAACAAATAAGACTTACAATGAAAAACCCCTTTTAAATCCCAATAATTAATAACCCTTGTCATTTACTATAGTAAATACCATATTCAAAACAAAAGCTTGTAAATTCATCAATTCAACTCCAGTAGAAACAATCGTATAAGCTCAAAGCGCTAGGCTCAGGATCACCCTACCTAAGCACTGAGCTTTCATAGTGGTGGGGGTTAGGTGGGTGGGGTCTAGCCTAGCTGTTAGCCAATCAGATTGTGGCTCCGCCCAATACAATCCGGCGACAATAGTACCAACTACGATTGCCCCAGTTTAATCAAATACCTATCAATTTATTCCTAAGTGCTTTATGAGACCGAAAGATCGTGTTACGGTTTGGGATTTTGAAAAAATTTGATTATGTTTCAATATAAAATGGATGGATTTTATTATTATTTTTTTTTCAAAATATAAATTTTGAATTTTTGAGAATTTTATAGTTAAATTAAAGGTTTTGGGATCTCGAAAAAATTTAATTATATTTCAATATAAAATGTATGGATTGTGATATTATTATTATTATATTTTATTGTTTACGTATTATTATTATTACGTATTACATTAACACACAAAGAAATTAAATAAATTATGCAACAAATACACAAATAATGTAATTGGAGAGAAAACTGAAAAGAAACTAGGGTTGGGCCCTACAGGCTGCCAGGGTAGCCATTGTAGTGTAGGTAAATCCGCATATGTGCATATATTTTTCGTAATATTAGGTACAATGCGTTAGAATTTGTAATATGAAAATATGTCCTAAAATATCTATTTATAAATAAATGAAATATATATTTCTTCAATGCCTCTTCCAAGTGGATAAAACTGATTAAGTGGTTTTGCCCATTATTGCCCAAATACTTAAAAAAGGGAGGCGTCGAATATTAAAAAGATCATCTTCTGAAGATGAAGCAATGAATAAGTTATTTGATGGTGAAAATGAACCAGATAGTGAATTTGCAAACGAGGACGACATATGAAAAATTTGCGGTGAAATAGAAAATTATGGTTTAGATACATGTGATATATGTGCATACAAGAGTTTCACAGAATATGATGAGCCAGAGTACCATATTTGTGCATTTTGTAGTTCTAACAATGATCGATATTGTCCTGGTCAACAAAACCGATTAATGAGAATTTATTTTTTATTTTACGTTTTGTAAGATATGAAATACAATTTTTGACAAAAATTCTTCTTTAAAAGCATTGCGTTGATAGGTAATTTTGTGTTTTATATCAAGTTTTAGCTTATCTAGTTTTAAGACTTTTATACTGGGCATTATAATAATAATAAAAATAATATGTTATATTTATTTTCTTATTACAAATAATAATAGATTTTTATTTTAAATATATACACTTTCAATAAATGTGGGAGAATAAACGAGGGATGTTTCCAAAGTTCTGGGAATTTAGCTATAATTTTTATTATTATTAATTTTCGTCAATATTACAATGTAGTTTTTCAACATAATCGCCATTTAACTGAATACATTTATCCCAACGATAAACTAATACTCTTGAAGTTGACGACAAGTATCAGATCAATTTAGTTTCTGTTCTGGTCCCAACAGCCTTGGCACCCAGCGCGGCGAAACCTTGCTAACGCCCAAACAATCATGCAAGATGTCATGAACTTGTCATGTACCTATCCCTAGGCGCACACTAATTTGACGAATAGTCAGTCCCCTGTCCTCTTTCAGTAGGTCTTCGACGGCAGTAATGTTTCTTTCATTTACCGACGTGCTTGGGCGCCCACTGCGTGGATCGTCTTCTAGTGATGTTCTACCGGTTTTAAAACGATCGATCCACCGATAAACAGTACTTTTGGATGCTGCAGACTCACCAATTTCTCCTTGCAGACGCTGAATAATTTCTAATGTTTTCACACCCTCTTTCCACAAAAAGAAAATTAATGCTCTTTGAGATTTTGCTGTGTCTTCCATGGTTTCAAAAACCGTGCTATGAAAACGCGTCTATATCAGTCGAACACCTAAATCAGACTGAACAATATTGCTCTAGATCAGGGCTTCTTAAACTTTTCCATATAGCGACCCCCTTCGAGCCTAGGAAATTTTAAATGACCCACCATGTAATGAAATTAATATTGACCATAGATGTAGGTGTAATGTCACGACATTGTAGAATCTACCTTGTAGATTCTAAAAATTTATTTATTATTACCCAAAAGTAGCAGATCTTTGCGACCCCCCTTCAGTAGCATCGCGACCCCCCGGGGGGTCGGGACCCACAGTTTAAGAAGCCCTGCTCTAGATTATTGAGCCTACGCGGCTGACTACTGGGGTTTTAGAAACTGAAATATTTTATTTCTATCTTACATTCAGGAAAATAATATTTCTATTTTGCTTGGATAAATTTATTTCTTTTTCTATCATTAATTTAAAAACCAGAAGTCAGCCTGTCTTTTTAGGACCTGGTTGACTATTGAACATTGAATACCAGTAGTCGGCCACCAATTGTTTTTACATTAGTTTTGGATAGGAATAGTCAAATTTTCTTCTTTCTCGTTCCATTTATACCATTTTCCTCCGGTATTAATTGTTTTGTATCCTACGGCCATGTGGTTACCTTTTTCTCTTTCTACTTTCGCCACATTCCTCAGTTTTCCCTGGATCGTCCTTTCTCTTGAAGTAAAGTCATGATCTATGTATATCTTTTTTTCCTTTAATTTGTTTTTACTTGCCAGGATCTTTTGCTTTTCTTCCCAATTTTGCATAGCCACACTGTTAAATCAGTTTAATTTTTCGTAATTATTTTATAAGCTTCTTTGATGTCAACATCCACTCCCAGCTGTTTTTATGAATTCCTTTGTGTCCAGGTTATTTCTTCCTATATTTACTTTTATATTTATAATGATAATTATTTTTCTTCCTTCTTTTTTCTTGTTCTTCCTCTTTATTTTTCAGTCTTTCGATTCTTTGTATCATACTTTCTTTTTCTATTTTCCACACTTCTTCTTTCTTTTTAAGTTCTCTTATCTCTTCTTTTAGTTCATTAATTGTCTTTCTGATTTTTGATATACATATATTACCATATTACAGATGAAATTCTTTAAAATGTTTATTCTGTGATTAATAAATGTACCTAATTCAATGTAAGTAGTAACAAGGCTGACTACCAGCACCTATGTGGCTGACTATTAAACATTAAAGGCTGACTAATAGTAATTTTGATACATTTTTACATTTTATTTTTTATTAATTACACAAATATGCATTTTTGTAAAATAAAAAATGAACAATAAACTTAAACATTTAAATAATTAAATATGTGTTTTTTAATTTTTAATTAGTACAAGTACGATATTTGCGACGTGTTGAAAATCATGATGTCCTTAAATGGCTGACCACTAGCACAATGATCCTACCTAAAACTTCTTAAATAATATTCTCTACAACCAATACAATAAAGTTTTTATAATAAGTCTTTGTTAGGATTGTAGATGTGAATTACAATGAATTAGTAAGAGTGTAAAAAGTGTGTTTTAACTAATTTTTTTATAAAATTTATATTATTGAAGAAAATCGTCAAATAAACAAGTGTTTCTTAAATTCCGATTGGGGACATTGATATTCACAAGGCTGAGTAAAGATGGAGAATCTATTATACCATTAATAATTTTGGCTAGCATAATAACATCTGAAACTGATCTTTTATCTTTAACAGTGAGAATGTTAAAATATCTACACGAGTCAAGGTAGCAAGCACTTGAAATTGGCGTTCTTCTGCACAGTTATTGGAGAAATCTTTTTTGTATTTTCTCCAATCGAGATATTTGTACCTTATATTGAGGGTTCCAGATGGCACTACAATAACACAAGTGAGAATGAACATATGCTCGATATAAAGTAGTGATTGTTTTATGATTTGTAAAATATTTAGATGTTCGTATGATGAAGCCAAGCATTTTGAAAGCTTTCAGTGCAATGTTATTGATATGGATATTGAAATTAAGTTTTGTGTCAAAAGTTACACCTAGGTTTTTGATATAAGTTAATTTTTTTATAGGATTTGAATTTATGTTATAATGAAATAAGAACTGATTTCGATTCCGAGAGAAAGTTATATGGTAGCATTTTGAAAAGTTTAAAAATAATTTATTTGCAGTGCAGAAATCTTGTAATCGTATGAGATCAGTTTGTAAATGATGACAGTCAAAAAGTGATGAAATAGGGGGAAAAAATTTTAGGTCATCTACATATAACAACATTTCAGAAAATTTAAAACATTTTACAATATCATTAATGTATAAAATGAAGACCAGTGGACCTAGGTTTGAACCCTGTGGGACACCTGAACGATTACTTAATTTCTAAACTCTAAATGTTATCGTTCTTAATGCCGGTGCCCAGGTAATTTGTCCCCCATTGCTACGCCACTGCCCCCCAGCTTTCACTTTTAAGTGTTTTATTCTAACCTCTTATGCTTTTTTGTTCCCAAATTTATTTTTATATTTGTCTAATTCATATTGTAACTATTTTTATTATGTATATCTTATGTTTGCAATAAAATGTTAAACAAATTTTTGTTCACGTGCATTTACTCGTTTCAAGTTTGCATTAAGGGTCCTTGCAATAATGCAATAACTCAAGCATCGGAAAGGGTAAACGGTCTCCGTTGAAAAAATTGCGGAATCCACCCATGCACCGATTGACCCTAAACCATATGTAGTTATATATTTTGGTGTACATCTTAGTAGCTTTCCACAAAAAAACTAAATATTGGCAATGTTACCTGTTGCAGCACTAACATCAGAAGTTCCTCCAAGGTCACGAGTCACCATTATATTACATTCTTGCGAACAAAAATAGACGCCCCTTTATTACACTCACTAAAAAATCATTTTTTTAATCAAAACATATTATTACTAATATTTTATTGTTGAAAGTACAATAACTGATAAATTTATATACAACTCTGTCTACTGAAAATGGTAGTTTATATAGTTACTTTTATTTTTTTAAGTTGGCAATATAAAAATGAATTGTACAACCAGCATCAATAAAATCTTTAGTAATTCAATAAACAAATTAATATTTTTTTATTGCCCCCCCAAATTACCCCAATAAATATCCTATCAATCAATTACCAATATCCTCAATACCCTGTCAAAAATCAAATTAACTATTATCAGGAAAATATCTTTCAATCAAGTGGGAATGACTCCATCTAACAACGTCATCGTAGTAGGCGGGGACAAATTCAAATGTTACCGCCCCCGTATATCCTTATGCACTTGTAAATAAGGATGAAAATGCTTCAGCAAGATGAACACATGAACAAATGGGTGGAGTTTAAGATAACAGAGCTTCAGAAACTCCAGCGATATCAGTAGTATCGCCGCGATATTGTCGACAACACGTCGCTTACAAGTTTTAACAAATCGTATGTATATTTTGTGTTTAATGTGTGAAAAAGTGATGGTATCGAGATGAGTTTATAGTGTTTTTTGAAATTATTGGTACGTAAGTCAATTTTTATTATTAATAAATAAAAAGCTCATGCTAAAATTATTGACAATAAGGCACATGGTTCATATTTTATTGTTCAAATTACCGCATTTTTCGGACCATAAGACACTTTTTTTACTCAAAAAAACCGACATAAAATTGTTTCTTATGGTCCGAAGGTACCTATAGTTGTTTAACTAGTATGCGATGTTAGTGTGGAATCAATTCAGAGCGTATAGAACAGAATCAACTAAGAAAATATAATAGAAATACAGAATTAGCTGTTATTTTTGGAGGCCTTACAAGTCAATAACAACCTTTGGATGTGTCCATTAATAAACCATTTAATAATTTTATGCGGGAAGAATGGTACAAACGAGCGATAAAACCAAATCACGATCAATGTTGTAATGTATCTAGTTACAAATATCTAGATACAGTAATTAGATACTTTTTCAAGTATCTAGATTCATTTTAGATACTTTTTGAAATATGTATCTGTATCTAGATATTTAAATTTAAGTATCTTGTATCTGTATTTCAGATATTTTGATCGTTACTTTATTTTTATACCATGATACCTGATATAATAGTTTAATTGTAAATTGTCACTTTAAATATTTAATTTTTACTCTAAACAAAATCCAGAAAACAATTGAAATTCTGACGTTTACAAATTAAATTTATTTGGAATGTCAAATATATACCGGGTGAATTATTTAAGGAGCTACATACATGTTTCACATACAGTCTGTTCCAAACGGTTAGGCGGAACTAGATTTTGCAATCTAGTTACTATCGTTTAAATCATGCTCTTCGACCGTTTTGTTTAAGCTTTGTAAATCATACTTACAATAAACATTATTTGGTTAAGGTTAATATCATTTTAAATTGTCATTTTCTTTATATTTAAATTTTTTGTGTCATTCTTAATACAAATTTCCCATTTACAGTCTGTTCCAAACGGTTAAGCGGAACTAGATTTTGCAATCTAGTTACTTTCATCGTTTAAATCGTGCCTTTCGGCCGTTTTGTTTAAGCTTTGTAAATCATACTTACAATAAACATTTTTTGGTTAAGGTTAATATCATTTTAAAATGTCATTTTCTTTATATTTTGATTTTTTGTGTCATTCTTAATACAAATTTCCCATTTATTTATTTTTTTGTCATTAAAATACGTAAAAAAAATATTTAATTTTGACATATGTCATTCGTTTCCATGGTTTCATTATTGGAATTTTAAATTTTGACATCCCAACGTGAAAAATGAAATAACCCAAGCAAGGTCCCTTCTCGTGACAACCTAAAAGAACGAAATTCCCATTTAGTTCCGCCTAACCGTTTGGAACAGACTGTATTATTTTTTTTGTCATTAAAATATATAAAAAATAATAATTTAATTTTGACATATGTCATTCGTTTCCATGGTTTCATTGTTGGAATTTTAAATTGTGACATTCCAACGTGAAAAATGAAATAACCCAAGCAAGATCCCTTCTCGTGACAACCTAAAAGAAGGAAATTCCCATTTAGTTCCGCCTAACCGTTTGGAACAGACTGTGTAATGTTAATGAAGTGAGTTATTTCAAAAGCAACATAGCCATAAAACAAATGCTTATCGTATCCATAGAAAAGACAAAATATTATTTTTTAAATACTTTTTGAACTTGGCTACTAAACATTATTATTTTTGTTTGGATGTAAATATAAACAAGCTAATGAAAATTCATTTATTGTTTCTAATTTACTATTTTTTAGCCGTCTAGGAACTTAATCATGTCAAATAACTAATATATCTAATAACCATTGCATATCTGTTGCCATGGATATGAGCTTGCTTTCATAATTTGCTATGTTGCAAATGAAATAACTCACTTCATTCACATTATATGTGAAACATGTATGTTGCTCCTTAAATAATTCACCCGGTATGTATATTCTCACTAGTTTTTCGTAGCTTTTGAATGACCGTAAAAATAATAGGTATTTAGGTACCACAATAGTAGGTACAACACTTAAGGAAAATGAGTCATTATTAATGAAAACTAAGTTTTTGAATAACTATTGTTGCTATTTTGATGAGCAATTTACTAAAAACATATGAAAATTACCAGGTCTACAAGTATGAAATGCGGATTTTTTTCAAACTTGCCGCGCAAACATAGTGTGTAGTTCAAAGTTTCAACACATATGGCGTTTTGTTAAGTTATCATTAAGTGTCAAATGCGTATAGGTTATAATTTGAAAAGTGATCATATAGTTTTGTTTTACTGTGTTAAAAATGTCAAATTTTGTGCCAAATAAAGAGCATTCGCGGACAGTACTACTATTTTGTTTTCATTTGAAAAAAACTGCTGCTGAATCATACCGACTACTTCGAGAAGCTTATGGTGAATATGCTCCATCGCAAGATACGTGTGAACGATGGTTTCGGCGTTTCAAAAGTGGTGACTTTGATCTTACAGACAAAGAACATGGAAAACCTACATAACGTTTTGACTATTTTTAGCATGATGTCTGTTGGTCTGTCTGTCCGTCCGTCCGTCTGTCTGTCTGTCTGTCTGTCTGTCTGTCTGTATGTCTGTCTGTCTGTCTGTGTACACGTGCAGAGCAAGTTCGGCTAAAAGGATTTTTATGAAACTGCATATTTAAGCTTTTGACATCAATGGCACGAGTTGATCAACTTTTGGTAAAAATCGGTTGACTAGAAATGGGAGTTTACTCATGTCGATTTTAAGATTTTTGAGAATATTTAGCAGAAAAATATTTCGAAAAAATTTATTTACAACTACAAATTATACTTCAATAAATCTACTGAAATTAAACTTTAAATACTGTAATTTGATGCCCACCTTTTGTTATACACCTCGATGCACGTGTAGCGCTTAAAAATTTAAAAATTTCGCAAATATTTACTCGTATTTTCATTAAATAAAAATGTACTGTGCTTAAATTAACCTGTTCGCTATTAGCATATTGATAGCTGAATACTAGACAATAAGAGGAATATAATAAAAAATAAAATAAAAATCATGCCTAGGGATGGGAATTTATTTTTGAATATCGATATAAGCGCGATTCGATACATCGTAAGTGTGATATCGATATTCGATATATATCGAAGTAAAAATATCGATATTTTCAATATATCGAAATAACTAACACGTAACATGTAAGATATATAAATTACATATTTTTTGGTTGGCTTGGCGGGAAAAGAAGTCGCCAATTGACAGACAATCACTTTACAGTTGGTACTTACCCAGATACCAACCAACTTTCTAATATTATCCTTGTTAACAGCTCTCTTAATTAAATATATATATGCTGTTCACTTTTGTAAGGACAAACCAGATTTTTTGGTTACTTTTATAGAGTATTACGGTCTTTAAATATCAATTAAAAATATTCCTTACACTGTAAAACCGACTTTAGATTTATTGGTTACGATCATTATTAAGAAAGTGACATATTTTATAATTTTTTAATACCAACATGTCAATATCAAAGGTGCAAATTATTGAAATAAAAATTTCGTCTTACAGGCTATTCCAAACGATTAGGCGGAACTAAATGGAAATTTCGTTATTTTAGGCTGTCACGAAAAGGGACCTTGCTTGGGTTATTTCATGTTTCAGGTTTGGTATGTGAAAAATTAAAATTCTAATAGTGAAACCATGGAAACGAATGACATATGACAAATATTTTAATACATTTTTCCATATTTTGAAGACAAAAAAATTAATAAATGGGAAATTTTTATTAAGAATGACAAAAAACTAAAATGTAATGAAAAGGACATTTTATAATGACAATCAATTTAATATAGAATTTGCAATGTGAGCATGATTTTCAAAGCCTAAACAAAATGACCAAAAGTCCGAATTAATTGATAAAAATTACTAGATTTCAAAAATTAGTTCCGCCTAAACGCTTGGAATAGCCTATAGTTTGTTTCTACAAAAGTGAACAGCATTTATTTAAATGTAAAAAATATACAAGAATACCGATATTTTGTGCGAATATCGATATTTTGCGTGATATATCGCATTTCAAATATCGATATAAAAATATCGATATATTTTTCTAAAGTATCGATATTTTCGATATATCGATATATCGTTCCCATCCCTAATCATGCCTATCCCCTCTTAGTTAGTTTTGTTGTACCTCATCTTAATATATTTTTGATTTAGTTTGATTTAGTTTCGTGCTAAAATGGAGTTAAGTACGATAGCTCCGATGCCCCTGGACTTTAGTGTGCAAGTTAGAACAAGGAGTGATGTTGAAAGAAATGCTTCACCACCCGCGGGAGACCGTATTCTCGGATCGGCAAACGACACGCCCGCTACCAGTAGCGCATTCAGGGTTGTAACCCCGAAAGGACGACCGGAAGGTAAGATACAACCATTTTATTCACAAATTTTATACATAATTTAATTTTTATAAAATTCGAAACGCCTGTATTATACCTAATGCTGCCATAAATACTGTTATAAAGTGTTTGGATTATAATAAAAAAAATTGAAGTGCAGTGTGACTTTTCACACATTTCAGGGTTTTGCAAGTATTTAATAGGTGTAAGAATCCAACATAAAGGATTCCACACACCAAAGCGGCCGCGGTTGCGGCCACGGTAGCGATACGGCAGCGGCCTAACGCAACCTATACAATACAATGAGACCACGCACATACAAGCGTTCAGCTATCTGAGAACGCCACCGAATGCAGCGTTCAGTCTAGCGATCACCAAACACTGGCGGCCGAACTCGACAAGTTGCGTTAGACCGCGCGATATTCATTGTTTATATACCACAGAGTGAATATATTTAAGAAAATAATGTCGAAAATAGATAATTTAACAGAAAAAATCATAGATCAGTAAAGGATCATTTAATTTTGTATGACTTAGCACATCCTGATTACTTACATCGTTTAAATCATGCTTCTCAGCCGTTTTGTTTAAGCTTTGTAAATCATACTTGCAACAAACATTTTTTGGTTAAGGTTAATATCATTTTAAAATGTCATTTTCTTTATATTTTGATTTTTTGTGTCATTCTTAATACAAATATCCCATTTATTTATTTTTTGTCATTAAAATATGTAAGAAAATTAATTTAAGTTTGACATATGTCATTCGTTTCCATGATTTCATTGTTGGAATTTTAAATTTTGACATTCCAACGTGAAAAATGAAATAACCCAAACAAGGTCCCTTTTCCAACCTAAAAGAACGAAATTCCCATTTAGTTCCGCCCAACTGTTTGAAACAGAATGTGAGTAGATTATTATTTTTCCTCTACATACAATTAATTATTCTATTGTGTTCTCGCAATCAATATTATCATACAACTATATACCGTGATTCACTAACTGATCGCTACCGCTACCGCCACTCCCACCGCGTTAGTGTGAGGAGACCTGATCGCTAGTCGTATCGCTACCGTGGCCGCCACCGCGGCCGCTTTGGTGTGTGGAATCCTTTGTATTGGATGTCTAGGTATATTTATCACATCAAAATCAACTTGTCAATCAACAACCAATCAATTGCAAACAATCCTTACAAACAATACAAGCATTACTATTTATATAAAAATGATAGAAAATAAGAAGACAGACGCAATTATTGGCAGAATAATAAAAATGTATGGCTGAAAATTGCTGATAAGTTTAATTCATATTGTTTAAGGCATTGTTTCCCAACCTTTTTCTCCTCGCGAACCCCTTATAAAATCCGAACGAATTTGGCGAATCCCCTATGTCAGTGTTTCTCAAACTTTTTAAGTTCGCGACACACTTTTGACGTGTAAACATTTTTTTGCGGCACAGCTATGAGTTGAAATAGAATTGAATATAGGTTTAAATGGAAAATTGTAATCGCAGCACACTCCTAGAATTTCACGGCACACTAAAGTGCCGCGGTACACTGGTTGAGAAACACTGCCCCATGTAGTCGTGAATGACAGGTAAAAAAAAAAACAATAAAATTTGGTAGAACAATTCCGCCATTACAATATTATTTTCGCGAACCCCCGGGGTTACGCGAACCACCGGTTGGGAAACGCTGGTTTAAGGAATGTAAAATAAAGAAAAATATTGTTGTCTTCTTATTTTCTATCACTTTTGTATTATAAAATGTTATTTTTATTAACTCCTCTTCTAACTATTCATCCTCTTTTTCTGTGGTAAAATTTGTTGAACGCGGTTTAATTGTCATTTTAACAATAACACAAAAAATATACGTATATAAGGCGTTCACTTTTGTAAGAAGAAACTAAGTGGAAATTTTGTTTTCAACTTTTTGCACCTTTCAAACGGTATGTCATGTTGGTACTACAGAAAAATAATTTGAAAAGTCAAATTATAAATATGTCATTTAAAAAAATATCATTTGTCATATTTCATTTTGAATAGTGACATCTTAAATATTTTGTAAATATAATACTAACCTAAAATAAAACAAACATAACCCAAAACTATAAAGCCTTTTTTACAATGCAACCAAGTTTCTAAAAGTCAGCAATACACTATAAAAATCACCATAATAACAAGATCTTTGTCCTTACAAAAGTGAACGGCTTATAACGTCATTGAATGTAAAGTCAAACTATTTAATGTCAAAATTACATCACACTTCAGCACTACAAATTTACGTATAGCTCTATCCCTCTTGCACCGTGTTACTGTCTTCATAAAGTACTTGTATAAAATACATTAAAGCAGCAGAGTAGAAATAACTTGGCCTAATATTTTCTAACAGAGATATTATTTATTATGACCATGGAAACGTTACATAAAAGTATGAAAAAATTAAGACTTAGAAAAACGTCTCAAATAAAAGTTATTAGTTATTGCATTTATAGCAACTTTTGTTAAATAAATTTTTTCGAAATATTTCAAAAATCTTAAAATCTACACGAGTAAACTCCCATTTCTAGTCAACCGTTTTTTACCAAAAGTTGATCAACTCGTGCCATTGATGTCAAAAGCTTAAATATGCAGTTTCATAAAAATCCTTTTAGCCGAATTTGCTCTGCAAGTGTACACATGCAGACAGACAGACGGACGGACGGACGGACGGACAGACAGACCGACAGACATCATGCTAAAAATAGACAAATCGTTATGTAGGGACCTCAATTCGTGGGGATCCATCGAAATCTCGAAATGTCTAAATCGGTATGATCACAATACCTCCCTTATATATGTTGGCGGTTAGTAAAAGACTGATTTTGCCCAGTCATTTTATTGGATGTACTATTCTATCTTTCAATCGTAATATCCATCTATAAATCCTTACCGTTGATAAATTAAAACAAAGCGGTAATTAAATCCTCAGTTCTTAAGATAATATCTTATACGTATAATGTAAAAATATGAGACATTTTTTCAAATTAACGTATTAAATATGTTGATAAAACATATCAATTTCGCCTTTATCAGAGTTCATGATATATCTCTAAATAAACATAAGTATTCGATGATATCATTCATTTTGAGAATTTCACTGTGCCACACTGATTTTTATAGAAAATTCCCAGATTGTCTGCAGTCTTGATAGACCGGGAGCTCATGACATTTTTGGTCTCCGATTTCATACAGCATGCCTTTTGGAGGAGAGAATATTTAGCCTGTGACAACAAAAAAGGGATGGTACTAAACCCCTGCACGCTTTCCGGTCATAGGGAAAATTGAATTTCCACTTGCACAAAATTCTTGTGTTTTTCTATGATTTAATATTGCTTGCCCTTTTGTCAAAAGAAAGTTATAGAAAATCATATTTTTTATTACAAGATCACATGACCGTTTGAGCCCTTTGGGACCCTCCGAATCGCATGCATATATTTAAAAGACTTTAAATTTGTTGTAACTTTCTTTTGACAAAAGGGCAAGCAATATTAAATCAGAGAAAAGTACAAAAATTTTGTGTTTAAGTGGAAATGCAATTTTCCCTATGACCGGAAAGCGTGCAGGGGTTTAGTACCATCCCTTTTTTGTTGTCACAGGGTAAATATTCTCTCCTCCAAAAGGCATGCTGTATGAAATCGGAGACCAAAAACAGTCATGAGCTCCCGGTCTATGAAATATGCTTTTGAAACAGTTAGTTTCAGTTAAAAAAAAAAAATAATAATAATAAATAAATAAATTATTTTTTCAAAATTACACAGCATCTTTGGCTATTAATTCATGTTTAAGGAACCTGGTCCTCAAATATTTTACATAAAAAATTAATAACATGAAATTAAATAAGTAATCTATGTATTAGGTAATCTGTCTAGGTAATCTATGTATCCAAGGTTTCAGGGAGTTTTTATCTATAGCAGTGTTTCTCAACCAAAAACGAACCGCGGACCAGTATATTGTAGCTGTTTTGCTACAATTTCTACCGTACAGACAGACAAACATACAGCCAGACACAAGAGTAACGTTATTAGGGTTTCGTAATCATACCTAAAAAACCTTAAAAATAGAAAAATGGTAACAATACAAATAATGTGTTTACGAATGACATGTTATAAATTTAATTTGTTTGTTTGACAAGTGTATACATGAAATTATAAAGTCATTTGAAGATATGCGGGGTGTTAAATGAGCAGAGAGATGGGAGATGGCTGCAACTAAGATGACGAGGTCGCTGTCATGTAATGAGTCAGATGGGAGTTGTAATCTCTGGCAGCTTACAGCAACTTCTCTAACCGCACACTTCTCTCACACTTTAACTCAAGATCTTCACTGCAGAACGTATATCCCATGTATTTCGAAAATTAGTTTTGCTACGAAACTGAAAAGTGTCATTTATACTTTTACATAAAATGGTAACAATTACTGGCATATTCAGCGGGGTGGGGACATGCCAACCACTGGCATCACGCGGCATTAGGCTTAAATTCAGGTTGTGATTCAGACGCCCATGAGCAACGTTGTTTATAGATGGAGTGGACAAACGAAAAAGTGCTTAATTTGATCGATTTATACCGGGATCGTTCTGTTTTGTGGGACTGTCGTTTGAAGTACTATAAAAAAAGGAGTATATCATTTAAAGGTTTGCTTTGAAATCTTGAACATGTAACTTAACGAATGGTAGGAATCTTCTGTCGCCAGGAATCGCAAAGTAACCGCTAGACGTTCATGGGCAGGAATAGCACTTCTGAATGACGTATCTTCCTTCTTGATATTTGGTGCAACCAAATTTAGAAGAACTTCAAAATCGCTACTTCTCATTCGAAAAAAGTTTTTGAAACCACATCCTCTGTACTCGAGATTCAATTCGTCCACATCGTCTAATACTAAATCCTTCTTTAAGTCACGTGCTCCATATCGTGATCTACTTTGAAGACTTGGACGTACCCAAAATCGTCGTTTGCGCCGTTTGCGTATTTTTTCTTCACTGTCAAGTATGATAACAGCAGCTGAAGCAATTAGTAAATCCTCCTCGGTGAACATTGTGCGACTGAACTAAATGCCAACACAGATGTGGACGTTTTTACAGCCACTGGCTTTGCCAATTTGGCTTTGCCAACTGGCAAACAGCGGCATAGTGGGGATGCGCCTTTTTCCAACGAAATTCGGCAGCGAAAGTCAAGTGTATATATTATATTTGAATGTATATATGAACCACTTCGATAGGGGTCCGCCAATTAAAAAAAAACATTACACTCCTGTCAAATGATGTCAAAAATATTGAGAAATACTGATCTATACCATCAAATTTTGATTTCGTTTATTATATTCACGTACCAACTACGTATTTATAACTAGAATATGGTCCTTTTTTAGTAATTAACAAAAATCAGCTTGATACAAGGGCTACGACAAAAATTTTAGCCAGAGACCCCTTGATTTACCTTTTTTTGATTTGCTTCATGGGTCACAAAAAAATATGTTGTGAGGAAGACCACTCACTCGCTGAACAAGAAACTCAAAACAGAGAAAAGTGGAAATTTTAAGGGAAACCTATATCCAGCAGTGGATTCGATGATGATGATGTACAGTCTGTTTCAAACGCTTAGGCGGAACTAAATGGGAATTTCGTTCTTTTAGGTTGTCACGACAAGGGACCTTTCTTGGGTTATTTCATTTTTCATGTTGGAATGTCAAAATTTAAAATTACAACAATGAAACCATGGAAACGAATGACCTATGTCAAAATTAAATTATTTTTTTATATATTTCAATGACAAAAAAATAAATAAATGGGAAATTTGTATTAAGAATTACACAAAAAACCAAATATAAAGAAAATGACATTTTAAAATGATATTAACCTTAACCAAAAATGTTTATTGTAAGTATGATTTACAAAGCTTAAACAAAACGGCCGAAAAGCACGATTTAAGCGATGAAAGTAACTAAATTGCAAAATCTAGTTCCGCCTAAGCGTTTGAAACAGACTGTATATGTTATATACCTCATGTTAAATATAAATAACCCTTTTCACAAATAAACATTAAATTATATAATAAAATTAATTGAAATCAAATATCTATCAGTACTTTCGAAATGAATACAAAATTGAAACACATTTATGTTTAATATAAAATAAATTTTATTATAGAAATTAAATCAAATTTTTATCAATAAATTAAAATAAAAAATTCGTAAAACAAACTACAATCAGCCTGAACATAATTACTAGCTGTCATAATGAAATTTCATTTAGCGGAATCTGTATAATCACCCCCGGACTCTGATCATTACGTTATTATGACAGGAGCAGAAGAGAAGCCGAGCGCTTGCGTACCCAAACCAACAGTGGCGTTCGTCCAGTTCCATAAAAATTAATGTTCAAAATTTGATTTTCATATCGCGATTCTTATCACGGTCCACAATAGGGGATACGCATAAAATTTGTATTTCCTTAAAACTACATTATTTTGATATGTTAATGTTAGTTATGTTACCTAACAAAACAAAAATCACATTTTAATTAATATTATAGCCAAATTTTTGAATTAAAATATTGTAAATTTGAAATAAGCCGACCACGGCGCGAAGGTTGCCGAGTAGAAACGACTGAGTATGACGTCAAACGATAGGGGTTTCACGTCACAGATACAGCTACAACATAATCTTTACACGTGTGTATATTGTATTGTTCGAGAGTTTTGTATTTGTTTTTAAACAATTTTTCACGCATTTATTAATAAAATGGCAGATAAAGATTTTGTTAGGGCTCAGAGTGATAATTTACCCAACATTGATGCATTTATGCTCATGGAATATATGAAAAATAATGAATGCTACAGTGCTGAAGAAATATGTGGTATCAAATCAGACCTGTAAATAATTTTTATTTTATATTCTATAACTTTATGTAAACAAACGCTGCAACTCTGTAAAATGTAAATATTTATGTAATTTAGATGTCAGAATTTTACTACATTGTTTACATGAAGTTACAAAACGTTAGAGGCATAATTGAAATACTGCAATATAAGTTATATATTTTAATATAAAATTTAATTCGGTAAACATGTATAAATTGTTTTTATAGAATTAAACTTTATTTTAATTAAAATCACTCTAACTTTACATAACCTATAAAAGTTATACAAACAAATAAGTTCACAACAGAGTATGTACGCTGGTAAGCTAATAGTGTCATGCGTCAGTTAGAAGGTGTATGACGTCACACGTCGTTTTCGCGCGCTACATACATTTATAATTTTTTTAAGCCTTCAAATTAATAAAAAAAATTAAAAACTGTTTTTTATGTTTATATGCAACAAGAGGAATATAATAAAAAAAATTAAAAAAATCATGCCTATCCCCTATTATGAGTAAACAGTCTTTTAAAGAAGTCTACAGCCGGACAGATCTCTCGTGACTGGGCGTGAAACATACGCGTGAAATTTGTAGTGGGGATTATAAATTTAGCGAATTGCATAATTTCCTACGCACGCTATTACAGTCAAGTGCATAAGCGCAACATTCAAAATATATTAAATATTTAAAATCATTGAGACAAACTAGGTGGACGTGCTATTAATAGTCAAAGTCGAGAAATAATTAGCAATGTTCTTGATTTTTGTAAGCCTATATTATGTACAATCTACTTAAAATTGCTGAAGTTTGGAAAAAGACGCGGAACGGAGGTGCTCTGACCAATAAAAAGTCGACAAAGTGAACGTCAAATGCAGTAATCACTTAAATCAAGCAGCTACGTTTCTATAGTTTTGTTGTTCGACTGTAATTGGAGGAACTTGTGTTTGTAGACGTACCTAACTGATAAATATAATGTACACGTGTAAGAATGTGAACTTGTTTCTTTGACTGGTCTCTGTATCTAACACTATCTTTCATAGTGTCCTCTCTATGCGCACCATATACCCGCCCGGCCACGAGAGGTCTGTCCGGCTGTAGTCAATGACAAATGAATGAATGAATCAACTTACCTGTCTAGAGGGAGTACGGGAGAGTTGAACCGCTTTTCACTCAAAGCTGTATAAAAATTCTTGTATTGAATGCAACTAAAAACTAATGACATTATTTAATAGTCATGTTAACTGAGTACAATTAAGAAATAATACCATTTAAATAAGTTGGATAGTTTCACGTCCAGAATAATTTTTTCAGAAAATGGAAGTTCGCTTAAATCTCCCACATAGTCGACAGATATGATCCACTAAATGAGGAGATATGACCATACTTAATTATCAGGTGATTGCAAAAATGCGTGCATGATTTGAAATAAAATTAAATAAAACACATTTTCATGGAAAAACATTTTTATTAAGCAATAATGTACTCCCCATCATTTTCTATAACTGTCTCCCAACGTTTTACAAGTTTTTGAATTCATTATTTGTAGAAACTGGGTAGTTTATCTTCAAAGAAAGTAGTAAGGTAGTTTTTGACTTCTTCCACAGAAACCATTCCATTTTTGCCATTCACATTATTTTGTAGAGAACGAAACAGATGAAAATCTGAATGAGCATGGTCAGGGGAATACGGCAGGTGCTGGAGGATTTCCAATTTTAACTTCCTAAGTTTTTGCAGTGTCTGTTGAGCGACATGTGGTCTAGCGTTGCCGTGGTGAAAGATGATGCCTTTTTGATTAACCGGAAAGTTTTGGTTTTGCTTGATTTCCACATTGAGTTGGGCGAGTTGCTCACAGTACTTCTCCGCAGTTAGTGTTTTGCCATGTGGAAGAAGCTCGAAAAAAAGTATTCCTCTGCAACCCCACCTGACAAATAACAACACTTTCATTGGATGCCATTCAGCTTTTGCCAAAGATTATGCTCGTTCACTCCCATGCTTCCAGCTTCTTTTTCTTTTTATGTTGTGATACATAATCTATTTTTCATCTCCAGTTATTACTCGATCCAAGAAAGGTTCATTTTGATGACGGGCAAGGAGAGAAACGGCAGTGGAAACACGTTTCAGTTTGTTCCGTTCTGTCAAAATGTGCGGAACCCATATATCGAGTTTCGAAGTATAGCCAAGTTTTTTTTTTAATGGCGAAATGCAGTCGATTTGAACTCAGCAATCTCTTCAGTCGAAATCCGTGGATTACTATTCACCAAATCACGGATACAGTCATTATTACACGGGCACGAACTTTTGCAACCTGATATAGAAATAAATTAACAAAACTTTATAAAAATCCTTTTAGCCGAATTTTATCTGCACGTGTACACGGATCGACAGACAGACAGACAGACCGACAGACATCATGCTAAAAATAGTCAAAACGTTATGTAGGGACCTCAATTCGTGAAGATCCACCGAAATCTCGAAATGTCAAAATCGGTATGATTACAATAATTATATATTTATTTATTATTTATTTAACCAATAACTATACAGATTTGTACAGTAGTGCACAAGTCCAGTTACATAGTATGTTGGAGGTCGGTAATAAGCTATAGATTTTACTCATTTTACGCCACGCTGACGTACGTCGCTGGTTGGTAGTGATCTGGCTGGCTCCATAACACGGGTCGGCAATGGCTCGAGCTCGCTACAGATCACAAGAGCTCGGATTAATTTGATTCCAAGCGACGAACGTTACCGCGCAGGGGTGCAAACAGCCTATCCACTCTTAATTGAAAATGGCAAAAAATAATTAGTTTGCCACACCAACACCCAACCATATGCCGGATTAATCTCACAACGATAAAAATAAACAATATTTATCAAAAAAATATATAAAATTTTAACATTTCGACACTTCTGACAAATTCTGTAGTAATTTATTGTCAACTAATCAATGGTACAGAGTGGATGAAACCAGAGATGTAGCGAGTACTTTTGGCGCCTGGAACAAAGCCTGAATTTGTCCGCCCCCCTTCTAAACCTCAATCCCTTGGCTTTCGCAAAGAAAAGCCCCCGCTTTAGTAGAGAAAACTGCGCCGAAATTTAAGTAAAACTCATCACTTGTTTAATGTATTAGCTAGAGTCAGTAAATAGGTAGGGGCATCACTAAAAAATTATTATTGTTTTTTTACAGAGAGGGTAAGAAGTGAGATACTTCGTTTATAGGTAGCTTTGGTACTATTCTACTTTAGCAAACCCACCTAATTACGCATGCGTGCAGTGTTGTCACTAATAAAATGTAATATATCAAGTTTAAAAATTAAATTTATTATACAAGGTGTCTCAAAAGAAATTTTATATTTATTTAGCTTACTGCGTGAATGCAACGTATCAGAGGGGTGCGGGGGTTATGTCAATCGGTAGCCTGGCTCTTGGGAATTCAATCGCTATGGAGAGTTTCTCGGGAGCAGACCGCGCGGTATGCGTGCGAGAGTTTTACAAAAACGGTGATTCGGCGACTGTAGCGCGTAGAAAATTCTGCAGTATTCCAGGTTTTCGCCACTTAAATGATGCGCCAAGCATTCCTCTCATGCGACATTGGGTTAAAAAGTTTGAAGAGACTGGTACAACGCTGGATAAATCAAAATCCGGGCGACCTAGGTCATCAAGAACGGTAGAAAACGTGGAGAATGTTAATCAGTCTGTTCGTGACGACCCGAACCTTTCAATTCGGAAGCGCGCAAGTGCTTTAAATGTGCATAGATCATCATTACATCGCATTATGCACAAAGACCTAAAGCTGCACCCCTACAAAATTCAATTGGTGCAAGAATTAAAGCCCCAAGATGCCAGTCAGAGGCAATTTTCTCAGGCAAATTGATCTCCCGGAGAGGTGACATAAATTGGCCTCCACGCAGTCCAGATTTAACCCCTATGGACTTTTTCCTATGGGGTTATCTTAAATCTAAAGTTTACGCCAATAAACCGACTTCACTGGCGCATTTGAAAGAAAATATCCGTCACGAAATGGCAGCCATCCCCGAGTCCACCTGCCGAGACGTCATAAGTAATTTTACTGTTCGATTAAATGAGGGCCGAGAACGCGAGGGTCTACATTTAGACGATATTATTTTTAAGAAATAAATCCCCAAAAAGTGTATTTTAATAATTAATAAACACATTTTCTATATACGGCTTACTTTTTTTTTAATCGATCCACTAAATATAAAATTTCTTTTGAGACACCTTGTATTATATAAATAATTTTAATTCTGTTGTAATTTTAGTTTAAATTTACTTGTTTTTATTTTACTATAGTTGTCAACACTGCCTGGTGGGTTTGCTGAAGTAAAGGGTGATCCAATTTGGACTTTAGGATTTGCTTTTTGAATAAAACACAACATATTGAAAAAATCCGAATTTTATTGTTATTAGCGTAATGTACAGACTTGGCAATTATTTATGAAATATGATGTCGCCAAATGCCCTCCACGACTCCGCTGACATGATACCATTCTTTTAGCGAAGTTTTCCGTAACCGTTTCCAATAAATGCGGTTCGATTTCAGCAATTGCACGTCTGATGTTCTCTTTTAATTCTGGAATCATAGCAGGCTTGTTGACATAGACCCTTTACTTCAAATAGCCCCAGAGAAAAAAGTTTAATGGGGTTAGATCGCAAGACCTCTCTGGCCAATTGATGTCGCCACTCTGAGAGACAACATGACCAGGAAATTTGGTTTGAAGTAAAGTGAGTGTTTCACGTGCTGTGTGACATGTGGCTCCATCCTGTTGAAACCACATGTCATTTAAGTTCAAATCGTTGGTTTCATTGAAAAAAAAGTTGTTTAAAATCTCCCGATAGCGTACACCATTGACAGTAACAGAGTTACCAACTTCGTCCTCAAAAAAGTACGGGCCAATGATTCCTCCAGCCCATAATGCACACCAAACAGTGCATTTTTGTGGATGCATTGGTTTTTCTTGAATAGCATGTGGATTTTCACTACCCCAGATGCGACAATTTTGGCGATTAACAAATCCATTCAAAAGAAAATGAGCTTCATCGCTCCATATGATTTTTTTTGCAAAAATCAGCATCAACTTCTGTGTTTTCTAAAACCCAGTAAAAAAACCCTTAAAAAAATATACTTGATTTTTATCCTTATCAATTTCCTATTACTCATACATATAATTCTCAGTATCATCAAGACTGATAAATACATAAAATTTAATTATCAATCGAAATTTTTGTCCAAAAATAGATTTTATTGTAACATCGTGGCAAAAATACATTTATGATACAATTTTGGTAGATTTTGTACGAAAATAATCGGGAAAATGTCGCAATCGTAATTTTATCAATGAATCTGAGTTCAAAGGAAAGAAATGTAGTGACATGTGTCAAAAGTCATATTACAAATCTTATAAATGTCACAAACAACAATTTTGATTTGGAAACGTAAAGATTTTACTGTCACAGCTACAAACTTTCGGAAATCTCTTTGAAACAAATCTAATTTATGAAAATAAGTTAGGAATTATCAAAAAGAATTTGCTCCAAAAAGTGTTGTAAACAAATTATTCACATGATGGTATTACATTCAGTACCGTAACTTTTTTTTTCGGGCCCTGGGCAGGATTCTATTCGGAACAGTTGGGATAGCTTTTCCTAAGGTTCTCGTGATTGGCTAACTGGGGACTCTTGAGGTCTCTTGATTGACAGGTATTTTGCAGATTTGTGCTCTAAGAATCTACGAATATAATTACATATATAAATGTGTAAAATTTCGTAGGCATAAACAAGAAACTATAGATATAAGCAGTTCACTTTTGTAAGAACAAACTAAGAGGGAATTTTGTTTTCAATAGTTTGCACCTTTGAAGCTGTATGTCATGTTGGTATTAAAAAATGTCACTTTTTTTAAATGTCGATCCATTTGACATCTGTCATAATGAAAAATTATATCTTAATTATAATGATCATAACCTTATCAACCTAAAGTCTGTTTTACAGCATAAGGAATATTTTTAATTGACATTTAAAGTCAGTAACACACTATAAAAGTAACCAAAATAACTAGATCTAGTGTGTTCTTACAAAAGTGAACAGCTTATACTCCTATATGATTTGACCTAAAGTCACTAGATTATACAAAGTAGCGCAACGACGGCCATACTGGGGCTAAAAATGTGGCCAACACAAATGATTTTCAGTGATTCCAACAGTAAAAAAATAAGAAACTAGTACTACCAAAATTTTTATTTTAAACATTGTAATCACGATTTTTTTAATCAAAGATGTACTATAACAAAATTGTGGTACAATATCAATTATTTTTTTTATTTTTATTAAATAAAATGAATATAATATATAAATTTAAATGAAACTTAACCTTAAATATTCAAACCGCTGACAAAGGAGGTTATTAAATTGGAGAGAGAAAGAGAGATGTGACAACGCAGACGCAAACTTAAGAACATAAAAATTGCTGCTTTAGTTTGGTTAATAGGGGAAGCAATGTTGCTAATCTAACCCTGGGGTCTGTTGGCTTCTTCAAAGGCTTGTGCTACTTTGTATATTCCAGTGACTTTAATTTGACCGATATTTTGCAGATTTATTCTCTAAGAATCTACGAATATAATTATATATAGAAATATCTAGAATTTCGTAGGCATAAAAAAGAAACTTTAGACACTCTTATATCCTTTGACCGATATGAACCACTGGAAAATACGTAGATAAATCCTCCATATAGATGACATAAGAAAATTTAAGAAGAAGAACAAGTTATTAAAAATATTTAGCTTGTCATAAAAAAGAATAAGTCTTGTGTAATATTCTAGCATAATTCGTAAGTTTCTCTTCTTGTTATTTCATTTCTGTGCGTAAATCTTGAAGTCTTTTGATTTCAAGTCTTGTACAGAGAAAGTCTTTGTACCTCTTAATGATTTTATATCAATTTTCCTGCTTATAAAATTAATGTATTAATATGATTGTGAATAATAAATGAGGTGGTACGTTTAACTGAGCCACCCCTTGATGTGATCTGTGACCCCAACTTGCAGTCCTCGAGAGACCGGACATAATTATGATTTGCCGTCAAGTTATTGACGGCAATCCCGCGGGACGTCGCCTAGGCGTGGCGGTATTAAACAAGCAACCTCTCTGCTCGATACACTATTGGTAACGTAACGTATAGCCGTGTGAAAATTCAACTAAATTTTGATAGTTTAAATTTATTACAAAGGGTACTACTCATTGAAATACTGTGTTTCACTTGAATTTAGTCAGCTCATCTTTATTTTAGGGTTTTGTAGGTATGACCAAACAACACTTATACCGTCATTCTGTCTGTCTGTCTGTCTGTCTGTCTCTCTATCTGTTCGGTAAAAATTGTAGCCAAACGGATAAACCCAGAAAGTTGAAATTTGGCATGCTTATACAACTCTTTGACCCGCACATAGGAAAAATACTAAAACATCTAAAAAACATATCCCCCTAAAAATATAAATAAATATGTGCTCATCGAAAAAGAAAATATTTTTTTAAAATTCTGAGTAGGCTATCAAATGAAAGCCATTACTACGAGGATTAACGATCAAAATTTGGCTAATAGCCAAAGCAGCAAAAGAAAGTTGCTTAAAGCCAACAAATAAAAGGAAAAAAAAAAAACGATCAAAATTTTATTTTTGCAAAATGAATTATTTTGACGCGATTTTTGCCAAAATTGTGCAAAAAAAAATTGTCCCACACCCTGTAGCCCAGATGGTTTAAAATGGAATAGTACAACTGGAATTTTTGATCAGATTATGTTTTCGGAAAATAACGCATTTTTTGTGTTTTTTTGGGAGTCGATGTAAATATTTAATATGTTATGTAAGACAGTAAACCAGTATGCCTTCATGGTGTAGTGCTTAGACATCTCGCATTCTAAATTGCAAACTAGGGTTCGCTTCCAGTCTGGAGACAATTTTAATTTTTCTCTTTTTTTTGCATTTTTATTTTGTTTAAAATATTTTTTCGATATTCTAGTTATATTTTGGCAAATGTTGCATTTAATTTTTAAAAGCGTGAATTTAATAACCAGTGGCAATTGTTGAAATTATAATGTAATTCTATGTTTCAATGTATTCTAAATCAGGGGGGCGGAACTTATGACTTAAAACAACCAACGGAAGCCATAGGCGCAATTTTCAAAATCTTAATGAACCTTAAAGATCATCGGTTGACAGTCAGAATAATCGGGGAAGAGTTGAATTTGACTCACACTACCGTTCATCAGATTTTAACCAATGAATTGGGGATGAGAAAAATGCGCCTTGTCATATAGCAATTTCAATACACGAGTTTCTGGCCAGTAAAAACATTCCTGTTGCTCCTCAGCCTCCTTATTCGCCTGGCTTGAGACCTTATGACTTTCTCCTCTTCCCAAGATTGAAAAATCACCTCAAGGGACGTCATTTTGGGACACTCGAAAACATTCAGACATCCGTAATCAACCAGCTGAAAGCTATTCCAGTATCCGAGTTCCAGCATTGCTATGAGGATTAGAAGAATCATCTCCAGCGCTGTGTGGCTTCCCAAGGAAGTTATTTTGAGGGAGACAATATTGAATTATAAATCTATTCGAATAAAAAAATAAAATAAATAAAAATCAGTGTGTCCGCAACCCGTACAACCTTTTCCACACATTCTTTATTAATAATAATAATAATAATATTTATTCATGTTAATAAAATTTGAGTTTTTTACATTCGTCATAATATAAAATAAAATTAGTACAATTTAAAATAAACATATTAAAATATAAAAAATATTATTACAATTTACAATAAAAAAAGGACATATTAAATATAAAAAATATTAGTACATTTAACAATAAAATAAGACATATTAAAATAACAAATTAAAAGTTAAGAGGCATATATTGCGAGAAAAAGCTGCAGTCACGTAGAAGGTTTATTAAAGTTTGTCAAAATTGTCCGTTAAAGTTTGTCAAAATTGTCCGTTAAGATACTCGTCAAAGCTATAAAATGCCTTGTTAATTAGGAGGGATTTTAGTTTGATCTTGAATGATTTCAATGGTAATTTTTTTATTTCACAAGGGAGAACATTGTAAAATTTAGTGGCATAATAGTTCAACGAGTATCTAGTTGAGGTCAGTCTTGTATAATCAGGCCTGATTAGTTCTTTGCCACGGGTATTGTAGCTGTGAACATCTTTTTGAAGCTTTTGGTCTTTATAATTTAAGTGGACATGTGTCAAGCAGTAATAAATGTACAGGCAGGGAAACGTCAGAATACCTAAATTGACAAAGGAACTTCTACAATCATCTCTGTATGCTAAACCGCTAACAATTCTAACAACACGTCGCTGCAAACCAAAAATTCTTTCGGCATGAGAGGAATGCCCCCAGGCTAATAAGGCATAGGTGATATGAGATTGAAATAATGCATAGTATGCTGTTAATAGAACATTTTGAGTAACCTTCTGTTTTAAATTCCTGATACAATATATGGACTTACAAAGCTTTGCGGATGTTACTTCTATATGTTTCTCCCAATTTAGATTAGCACCTATGACAACACCCAAATATAACTCCCAAATAATGAACAAGATGTGGCAATTTTACATGTTACCCTTCGAAGGTGGAGACGAGTCATTTTGAGGTTATGTGCTAGCATTTTTCCGTGACTAAAAATGCATACGGTTAGTTTAACTCATATAAATTACCATCAGATGCTTAATAAGATTTTTTAAAGCGAGTCATTTTTCAAATGGTGTCCGGGTTGGTTTGTTCTCTACACTCTTGTACGCACAAGACACACATGTGATAAAAGCTGAACGATATCACTCTGAGTAATTGCGTATGTTCCCTTGAAACATTGACCCTCCATAAAAACACATCCGTACAAACACATGTGACAAACACACAGATTTATTTTTAATGTTTTATTTAATTTTTTTAATGGTTCACTCGACGTCATAAAAGATTTTTATTTTTTCTCAAGTGTATCATGTTACCACACGAATTATTTTTTTATGATTTTGGATATATTTTAACTAAATTGATATTATTTTTATATATAGTCGGGGATTAAATTAAGTGGACAGTATAAACTATTCACTTTTGTAAGAACAAACTAAGAGGGAATTTTGTTTTCAATAGTTTGCACCTTTGAAGCTGTATATCATGTTGGTATTAAAAAATGTCACTTTTTTAAAATGTCGATCCATTTGACAGATGTCATATTGAAAAATGATATCTTAATTATAATGATCATAACCTTATCACCCTAAAGTCGGTTTTACAGCGTAAGGAATATTTTTAATTGACATTTAAAGTCAGTAACACACCATAAAAGTAACCAAAATAACCAGATCTAGTGTGTTCTTACAAAAGTGAACAGCTTATATTATCTGTCTCAATTTGTAATACGAAACTAACAGGGAAACTTCATTTTTTAAGTTGTATATTTAAAATATCATCTTAGGGTGGTAATTCTGAAGTAACACCTTTCAAAATATTTGACAATTCATAATTGACATTAAATTACGTATATGTCAACTTACTAACACAAATTGTATAAAACACTAATTGACAAGTATTTGAAATATATTTTATGCAACCAGAACAGAAAATATGAATTAGCGAAATAAGATGAAATAAACATGTGTATATAATTCAAAATATTAGACATGTCAATCACAATTTTGACATGTCAATTTGGTATCTGACATGCAGTTTTTGAGTGAATATAACCTCAATATAATGAAACTTCACAAAAAATGTAAAAGCCAGATTTACAAGTTTACATGGTTTCAAAAAAGTCTATTTACACCACAACAGTCACCAAAGTAACCAGATCTAGTTTCGTATTACAAATTGAGACAGATTATACCTAACTTTTTAAACAAACAACTATCTCCTAAAGTTTTCTTAAGTAAGCGGACTGATTTTTTAAAATGTTTTTATTTGAATAGAACTACAATTCAATATTGTCTCCCTCAAAATAACTTCCTTGGGAAGCCACACAGCACTGGAGACGGTTCTTCCAATCGTCATAAAAGGCGTATCACACTAGAACGCTATCCAAGTCTTATTTTTGTAAGTTTTTTTTCAGGATCCAAGTCTTCAGGTCTTGACATATCACACGGTATTTGAATATTAGTTAAGATTTGGAAATTGTTTGTTTAGCCATGCGCACATCGTGAAATTATGACAGTTGACAGTTATATTTTGAAAGGTTATTTTAAAACAAAAACGCGTCAGCTGTAAGACCTGGGTAAAGAGATCGAGAAATTGTATCCTGTTTCATTTGCCTGGTCTTCAAAACCTAGGTTTTTTCTTCATACTATCACACGCACAAGACTTCGATTCGAATTCAAAGACTTTAATTTTCCAAGTTTAGACTTGAATAATAACTCTAGTGTGATAAGGCCTTAACAGTGCCGGAACTCGGATACTGGAATAGTTTTCAGCTGGTTGTTTACGGACGTTTGAATGTTTTCGAGTGTCTCAAAATGACGTCCCTTGAGGTGATTTTTCAATCTTGGGAAAAGGAAAAAGTCACAAAGACTCAAGTCATGCGATTAAGGAGGCTGAGGAGCCACAGGAATGTTTTTACTGGCCAAAAACTCGTTTATTGAAATTTATGTCTCCGTAAGCCTGCTTATGAAAGGTTTCTCGGAACCATTTTTGCGCAGATCATCCCCAATTCATTGGTCAAAATCGAATAAAAGGTAGTATGTGTCAAATCCATCTCTTCTCCGATCATTCTGACTGTCAACCGACGATCTGAACGCACAAAATTCCAGATTCTGTCGACATTTTCATCGCTTCTTGAAGATGAAGGCCTTCTGCTGCGTGATTCATCTTCAATCAACTCTCTTACTTCTGAAAATGTCTAAAGGCCTTATCACACTAGAACGCTACCCAAGTTTTATTTTTGTAGGTTTTTTTTCAGGATCCAAGTCTTCAGGTCTTGACATATCACACAGTATTTGAATATTAGTTAAGAATTGTTTGTTTAGCGATGCACACATCGTGAAATTATGACAGTTGACAGTTATATTTTGACATAAACAAAAGGCAAAGACGCGTCAGCTGTAAGACCTGGGTAAAAAAACCGAGAAATTGTATCCTGTTTCATTTGCCTGGTCTTCAAAACCTAGGTTTTTTCTTCATACTATCACACGCACAAGACTTCGATTCGAATGCAAAGACTTTAATTTTCCAAGTTTAGACTTGAATAATAACTCTAGTGTGATAAGGCTTTAAATCCACCAAAAATCCTGGGTCCTTGACAAAACACTGTCTCCGTAGGCCTGCTGAAGTTTTACAAAAGTTTCCGTTGCAGTGTGCCCAAGTTTGAAGCAAAACCTGATAGCACACCGTTGCTCGAAATGAATATCACTCATTTTTAGGGTTTTGTAGGTATGACCAAAAAACCCTTATACCGTCATTTTGTCGTCTGTCTGTCTGTCTGTCTGTCTGTCTGTCTGTCTGTCTGTCTGTTCGGTAAAAATTGTAGCTAAACGGCTAAACCTAGAGAGTTGAAATTTGGCATGCTTATACAGCTCTTTGATCCGCATATAGGAAAAATACTAAAACATCTAAAAAACATATCCCCCTAAAAATATAAACAAATATGTACTCATCGAAAAAAAAAATATTTTTTTAAAATTCTGAGTAGGGTATCAAATGAAAGCCCTTGGTACGTGGATTAACGATCAAATTTTTATTTTTGCAAAATAAATTATTTTGAAGCGATTTTTGCCAAAATTGTGCAAAAAATTTTTTGTCCCACACCTGTAGCTCAGATGGTTTAAACTAAAAATCTGAAAAAATTCTAAGTAATGTGCATTGGTGTGAACCGGAATAGTTCAACAGGAATTTTTGATCAGATTACGTTTTTGGAAAAAAACGATTTTTTTGTGATTTTTGGCTAATAATGTACACAAGTTATAGCTTTGTTACACGCTACACTGGAACGTGTATGCTGGTGTAGTGGTTTTGACGCTGGCTTTTCACCCAAGTAACTCGATCCGAAAGGGATCGAACCCCATCGAAGAGACAATATTATTTCTTGAATTTTTTTTTTTTTTTTTTATTTTTATATTGTTTAAATTATTTTGTCAAAATTCTAGTTATATTTTGGCAAATGTTGCATTTAATTTTTAATAGCGTAAATTTAATAACCAGTGGAAATTGTTTAAATTATAATTTAATTCTGTTTGAATGTACACGAAATCAGAGGGGCGGAACTTATAACAACCAATGGAAGCCATAGGCGCAATTTTTAGAATTCTTAATGAACCTTGCTATATAAAAAAAAATACTGCACATATTTAGAAACCTAAATAATGGTATTAGGCGTTCGAATTAAAATTAACAAAAAAATATTTTAATATAAAATTTGTTAATCATCATTCACTTACTAAATACCTGCAAAACCCTGAAATGTGTGAAAATTCACACTTCACATCAATTTTTAGATGTTTGAATGTTTTCGAGTGTCATAAATTGGAATTTGAAAAATATTTTTGAGTGAAATAAAATGTTATCAAAGATAAACATAAAAGTATCAGGCAATCAGTATTTAGGTTGGCCCGGGCCGGTCCTAAGTGATTTTGTACACTCAGTTATCCAGAGATATGATTGATCACACCTCATATCTGTCACCTTGAAAGATAACACCAGCTTACCTCCAACGCATATGAAAATATCATAAATCACTGTTATATCTCTTCAAATTTCATATCATATTTACATTTTAGACATTGCACAACTTGCTAGATAAGTTTTTTGGAGGAGATCAATATAAATGTCTGTTACAGTCAGCTGAAGGGTAGATTAAAGAAGTATATTTTGATTTTTTTATTACAACGCATCGCTCGAAGTAAGAGAATTATTTACTAACTTGTTTGCCAACTTACAACATATGATTAGCAACTTACATAATAAGATTTCAATGTGGGATAATTGTAAATTTTAATGCATGTTACATAATTTGTTAAAAAAAATATTAAGTGTTTAAAAAAAAGTGATGTTTAACAACATGTTACGAGGGTGCGTTTTTATATTCGCGGAATGAGAGGTAAGGAAGGTAAATAAAAACAAAGAATTATTTTTCTTTTTCAATGTATTCTCCCTTAACTCTAATACATTTCTCAGATCTAGTAATTAATTAATTTATACAAGTTAAAAAAAAAAAAAACATTTTTGTCTTCAAAATACGCTGAAACTGCAGCTTTTACTTCATTGGACGAAATTTTTTTTCCTCGAAGTTCTTTCTTCATATTCGGGAACAAATAGTAATCGCTGGGGGCCAGGTCTGGACTATAGGGTAGATGATTTAATTCCTGGAAGCCTTCCTTGTGCAGGGCAGTTTGTGCAATTCGACTTCGATGAACGGGCGCGTTGTCGTGCAAAAGCAGCACACCTTTTGCAAGTTTTCCTCTTCTCTTTTCTTTGATGGAGTTCTTTAATCGTTCTGCAAGTGTAGCATAATATTCTCCCATTATAGAGACGCCCTTTTCTTTGTAGTCGATGAGCAGGATTCCTTCAGTGTCCCAAAATATGGTCCCAATGAGCTTTCCAGCTGACTGTTGAACTTTAAACTGCTTTGGCGGGGTGTACCTTTTTTGTGCCACTGCATTGAATCTTGTTTGGATTCAGGTTCATAGTGATGAACCCATGTTTCATGTCCTGTAACAATTCGACCTGGTCTAACTGCAGAGGTTCAAAAACGCCCGTGAACATGCCATTCGTTTGTGTTTTTGAGGCAGCGTTAGCATTCTCGGGACCTATCTTGCACAGACCTTTCTCGTACTGAGATGATCGTGCAGAACTTTAAAAATGGTTGTATCTGATACTCCAACCATTTCTGCAAGTTGTTTGTTTTTCAAACGGGCATCTTTCATTAGTAAATTTTCAATTTTTTCCACAAGTTCTGGCGTGGTCACCTCAATGGGACGTCCAGGGCGAGGATCGTCTTCCAGCGATGCTCTGCCTTGTTTAAACAGGTTATGTCACTTATATATCATGGTTTTACCAGGAAAAGAATCCTGGTAAACCGCTGACATCTCTTCTATAATGGTTTGTACTGGTTTTCCTTGTTTTGTCAAGAACTTTATAACGGCACGATGTTCGATGTTCTTTACTCATGTTGAAAATCTCTTCACGTTCTGACTTGTGTAAATGACAATAACTCAAATACTACTAATTGAATAATAATGCAGTTCGGTATATATAGTAATAAGACATCAAGCTAGACGTTACAATTGGTTTACCAAGCCCCGCTCCTCAGCAACCCCTCCATTCCGCGAATATAAAAACTCACCCTCGTAAAACTAAAATGCATATGGACTGTCCAACATCTTACTATAGTCAAGAATTCAATAAAGACATATGTGAGGCATTTTAGCTGCTAATATACCGTTAAATAAATTAAATAATCCACTATTAAGAAAGTTTCTAAACAAATATATCAGTCGAGACATTCCGGATGAATCTGCATTGCGTCAATTACCAGGTCTACAAGAATGAAATGCGGATTTTTTTCAAACTTGCCGCGCAAACAGAGTGTATAGTTCAAAGTTTCAACACATATGGCGTTTTGTTAAGTTATTTTTAAGTGTCAAATGCGTGTTATATGTGTTATATGTGTTATATGTGTGTTATATGCGTGCAAATATAGGTTATAATTTGAAAAGTGATCATATAGTTTTGTTTTACCGTGTTAAAAATATCAAATTTTGTGCCAAATAAAGAGCATTCGCGGACAGTACTACTGTTTTGTTTTCATTTGAAAAAACTGCTGCTGAATCATACCGACTGCTTCGCGAAGCTTATGGTGAATATGCTCCATCGCAAGATACGTGTTAACGATGGTTTCGGCGTTTCAAAAGTGGTGACTTTGATCTTACAGACAAAGAACATGGAAAACCTCCAAAAAAATATGAAGATACAAAATTGGAAACATTGCTACAGGAAGACTATAGTCAATCACAAAAACAACTAGCAGTGCAGTTAGGCGTTAGTCAACAAGCTGTTTCCAATCGCCTACGAGAGATGGGTAAGATCCAGAAAGTCTTGTGAAATTTTGCTTGCACGATACAAAAGAAAGTCTTTTTTGCATCGTATCATTACTGGCGATGAAAAATGGATTTATTTTGAAAATCCCAAACGCAAAAAATCATGGGTGAACCCAGGCTCACCATCCACATCAACTGCAAGACCGAATCGCTTTGGCAAAAAGACAATGCTCTGTACTTGGTGGGACCAAAAGGGTGTGGTCTATTATGAATTGTTAAAACAGGGTGAAACAGTTAATACCCAACGCTACCAACAACAACTGATCGAACTGAACCATTCGCTGCTCATAAAACGACCAGAATACGAAAGAAGACAGCACAAGGTTATCTTTCTTCACGATAACGGTCCATCACATAAGGCAGAAGCAGTTTGCAACACATTGGAGGCACTCAAGTGGGAAGTGCTACCCCATACCGCTTACTCACCAGACTTGGCCTCTTCGGATTACCACTTGTTCGCATCGATGGGTCACACACTTGCCGAGCAGCACTTTTGTTCATATGAAAATGTGAAAGAATGGCTAGATGAATGGTTTGCGGGGAAAGGGGAAGAGTTCTACTGGCGAGGTATTCACAAATTGCCTGAAAGATGGGGAAAATGTATAACTTCTAATGGAGCATACTTTGAATAAATAAACTTTTACTGTTCTTGTGAGTTTAATGTGTTTTATTTAAAAAAAAAATCCGCATTTCATACTTGTAGACCTGGTATAAGTTCCAAAACTTCCTGCCGTGACGGGCCTCACTGGCAAACCCCCTTTTTCCCGTCCACCTCCACCCCTGTCCAATTCCCAAATGGTTGTGAACAGCTTATATAACACTTGATAGTTCATATTTTAATGAATAACTATAAGGAGTATCAGTTGGTTTTGTTTGAGTTGCGGATAATTAAATCTAAGACTAGAAAAATCAATATAAAATACAAATATTTTTGCAGGCTCGTAAAAATGAAAAATTATAAACGAACTAATTTCCTAGAAAAACTTATTTTACCCGGGCCTTAGTTATAATAAATAAAATCATAAGCTGTCTTTGAATTTTAAGAAATAATAATCCAGACGCTAATCTAAATGGTAGCAATTAAGATTATTACCCTAATACTTAATATCAATTTAGTGCCCTATTTAGTGTAAGTTGATATCGGGTTGCGTTGGGTCGAGTGGCGCTGTTGCAGTTTATGCGTAGGTGGCTCGAGCAGTAGGTCCACTGTCAAGCCGGATCGGAAATAACAAGTTAATGTGTAATTGCCTTCAGTTGCGGACGATGATTTGGTTCCATTAAGTGTGACATCATCTTGGGCGCCAGTTGACTACAGGCGCATTGCCCTCACAATACTATAACTCTTTAACTCCCCTCTTCACAACTGATTGATGGATCAGTTTAAGTAAATTCATTCATAAATAGCGGAAGATGTGACAATACAAAATTATAAAATTATTATATATACCTAATCAGTGGCGGCGCTAGCTTTTAAAATCTGAGAGGTGGGGGGTGCAGGAAATGTTTGAGTAAATATTGGGGGGCCAGAAAATATTTTAAATAATTTTTTTACCGTGTTTACACATGAAAATACAAGTGATGACCTAAAAAAAAGGTCTTCACTTTTAAAATACATTTTTCCCCGAGCAATTCTGGGGGAGGGCAACTGGGGGCCAGAGCCATTTTTGGAACAGATTAAGGACCTAGATTTTCATCTAAAAATTAAGTTGTTATAACTTATTAGGCGAATAGTTGCATAGTAAAAAAATCAGCTGTGGCAGACAGGACCGACCGCCATCGTAAAGTACTTATATAAAAGACATTCTAGCAGCAGAGTATAGGCCTAATATTTTTTAACAGAGATATTATATATCATGACCATGGAAACGTTAGATATAAGTACGAAAATATTTCGAAAAATTTTACAAAAATTCAAAATTTTTCGTTTTATCAAAAAACGTCTCAAATAAAAGTTATTAGTTGTTGCTTTTATAGCAACTTTTGTTTAATAATTTTTTTCGAAATATTTTTCTGTTGTGAAATATTCACAAAAATCTTAAAATCGACACGAGTAAACTCCATTTTTAGTCAACCGATTTTTACCAAAAGTTGATCAACTCGTGCCATTGATGGCAGAAGCTTAAATATGAAGTTTCATAAAAATCCTTTCAGCCCAATTTGTTCTGCACGTGTACACAGACAGACAGACGGACGGACGGACAGACAGACAGACAGACGGACGGACAGACAGACCGACAGACATCATGCTAAAAATAGTCAAAACGTTATGTAGGGACCTCAATTCGTGGAGATCCATCGAAATCTCGAAATGTCAAAATCGATATGATCACAATACCTCCCTTATACAGGGTGTTTGTTTGAAAATCTCCTTTATTTGTAAAAAATACAAAAATCTTTAGAACAAAAGTTAAACTAGACAAAAAGGCTCATCTAAAGGTTACTATAAGAATTCTGAGGCACTTCCGGTTTCACCGGAAATGATGTCAACTTTTGATCTAGCATAGGGAATCGATAATTTTATATATTTTTTTCCTAAAAGAACATTAAATTAGTTTTACAATGACACCAAAAAATCATATTTTTATGTTAACCATTTCAAAATGGCGACCATTTATTTACAAAATAATAATCAACATAAGTTTTACAAAGTTGAACGTAGCAACCTTTGAAAACAATAAAAAAAAATATATCTCTAAAATAAACTTTTTGACTATTACTTTTTACAATTATTTTACAAAAAAAAAAAAATACAAATGTACGATCAAACCACCATTATTGTCCACACATTTTCTCATTCTTAATAAAAACTATAAACAATTAAACACTTGTTATTTATAAAACATTTAAATGAAAAATTAAAATTTAAGTTATTTCATGTTATTTCATATAATAACTAGTTATAACAGTTTATTTTAGAGATATTTTGTTTTTTTTTTATTGTTTTCAAAGCTTTCTACGTTCAACTTTGTAAAACTTATGTTGATTATTATTTTGTAAATAAATGGTCGCCATTTTGAAATGGTTAACTTAAAAATATGACTTTTTGGTGTCATTGTAAAGCTAATTTAATGTACTTTTAGGAAAAAAATATAAAATTATCGATTCCCTATGCTAGATCAAAAGTTGACATCATTTCCGGTGAAACCGGAAGTGCCTCAGAATTCTTATAGTAACCTTTAGATGGGCCTTTTTGTCTAGTTTAACTTTTGTTCTGAAGATTTTTTGTATCTTTACAAATAAAGGAGATTTTCGGGGTGCCCCGTTTCAAACAAACACCCTGTATTTGTTGACGGTCGGTAAAAAAATCTCGCGGACCGGTGGTTGGGAAACACTGATTTATAGTAATGAAATACATCCAAAACCCTGAAATGTGTAAAAATTCACACTTCACATCAATTTTTTGTAAAGTCCTTTTTGGTTTTTGGTCAGCACTTGTTGTGTTTAGAGAGATGTGCGGGCCCGATAAAAATGTAGGTCCCGGTTCATTCCTGCCTCATAAAACAAATTTCTCTTTAAGCCCCCGCTCCAAGAATCTATCATTATATATATATATATTAAAAAGGATCTTTGCGAAAAATCTTATATAGTGCAATGCCGGCCAAACCCATATGAAATAATTTGTATTTTCTGAATCACAACAAAAGGATCGATCTTCCGCAATCATCTCTTCAGAGGTTGTTGTTGTAAACAGTTCAAACAGCTTTGTTGTTAAATCCTGTCATCAGAGGACCGTGTTCATGTTGTAGTACGGTATACTGCCCGCCTATAAACACAAACAAAGCAGGGTGGAGTGACCGGTGGCCGGTGAACGGTGACCGCCGGTCGCATGGATTCAATCAACAGAACTCCCTCTGATTGCCGTTGATGCTGCCTAATGAAGGGATGACCGCCAAAGGCTACTGGGATGATGGACCCGCCCGAACCAATGCTATACATTATACCTGTATTTATTATTTGATACCCTTCCCACCGTTTTAGTTAAATGGTATTATAATAATTATTATTACAATAACTCGCAAATCAGTCGTAAAATATCCTATCTGGAGCAAAATGGAGCCTAGACGAGCAGCAAACGAAAATGGCTGAAAAATAATGATGATATGAACACTTTTTGTGTGTTTTATAGTGCCTAATTCATTTTCCTTAGCCCAATGCGTACCATTTTTACACCGATGCTTCCAAGACACACTTGTATTGGCTGCACCTTTCTCGACCCAAACAAACAGTACTACGAGAAATACAAGTTACCCAACGATATCCAGATATTCTCAGCAGAACAAATCGCAATTAAATTATGCTTGAACTACATAAAGTCGAATCTCCTCTTTACTCAGCCTATCATCATCTTTTCCGACAGTAAAAGTTCCATTTGCAAATTGAAATGTCCCGGCTTCTCGGACAACAACCCAAAAATTCTTTACGACATAATTGAAGACTTTAACTCACTAAGCGATAAAATTTGCGACATCCACTGCGGCAATTGATAACATCCACTATAATGAGGAGGTCGACAGACTGGCGAAAATAGCAGCTCTAGATGGCGAATTCCTTGTACATTCCTTGTACAAGATCATCACCAAAGAGGCGAAAGACGACTACCTTAGAACAACAATTGTAAAAGGAACATGGTACAGGAACATTCAGCCCACCCTTTCCACCAACGCCTGGTTTTCTTCCAGTAGTAACAGGAAATATATAACAACAATATACCGCATAAGATTCAATCATTGCTTCACAAAACACCACCTTTTCAAAATTAATATGGCTCCCAAACCAATATGTGACTGCGACGGCACTAGCATAGAAGACGTCAACCATATTTCATTCAATTGATGGCCATCGTCACTCTTCTATTAATGAACTCCTTAACATGAAAATAACCCTACCTACCAATATTCAAATAGTCTTATTTATGCAGAAGGAAGAAATTCATAAAATTATTTATACATTTTTAACAGCATGTAAAGTACACATACGAGGTCTGTTGAAATCGTATCGCGAATTTTTAATTTCCGCGGGTTAAGTATATTCGATTTTCGATTTTTTTGTGGCGTTATGTTGGTACTCATGTCTCTCACTTATGTCGACAAGTTCGACTATTTTGAATGTTCAGTTAATTTTTGACGGTTGCTTTGCTTGCACGTGTTTTGGCTCGTCTTCGATTTTTGCCTATACCAAAAAATGGATCAAAGAATCTGTATCAAATTTTGAGTGAAAAACAAAATTAAGTGCGCGGACGCATTCCGAATGTTGACTGTGGCATATAGTGAAGCTACCTTGGACCGAAGCAACGTTTATCGGTGGTACAAAATGTTCTCAGATGGCCGAGAAGATTTGAACGACGAAGAGCGTGCCGGACGCCCGAGCACGTCAACAACAGATGAAAACATTGATGAAGTGAAGAAAATAGTATTGGCCAATCGTCGAATCACCGTTAGAGAAGTTGCTGAAGACCTAAACATATCGATTGTCTCGTGCCATTCGATTTTTACCAATGATTTAGGCATGCGACGGGTCGCTGCGAAATTCGTACCAAAATTGCTCAATTTAGACCAAAAACAACACACTAATAATGCCGCAGTCACCGTATTCCCCAGATCTGCCCCCCTGTGACTTTTTCTTGTTCCCGAAACTGAAAAGGCCCATGAAAGGCCGACGCTACGCTAGGAGTGAGGAGATAAAGACGGCATCGAAGGAGGAGCTGAACAAGATCACAAAAAATGATTTTTTCAAGTGCTTCGAGGATTGGAAAAAACGTTGGCACAAGTGTATATTATCTGGTGGGGATTACTTTGCAGGGGACAAAATAGATATTCATGAATAAATAAATAATTTTTGTAAAAACACAAAATTCGCGATACTTTTTGAATAGACCTCGTATGAGATCAAAATAACATTTTAACACCTGGACAATGGTCTATAGTTAACAAGGCCAAAGAAAGAAAAAAAAATAATTTTCCTCTGCTGAAAACAAATACATAATTTTTTAAAATCAACCAATACTAGGACAGAAGACCCTTATAACATAACCAACAGCTAGACCTAAACATGATAACAGCAATATAGATAAAATTAATAGCAGAATCGAATATGGATCCGGAAAAATCAGTTATAAAATAGGCGTTTGGATAGATCACCTGTATGAATGGCTGCACAAATACAAGGCAGATGGCAACCAATGTGTCAAATAGACGTTCAATAGCACCGACCAATCAGAGATTTATGTGATTATTCGATAGCACTGCAAACATTCTGATAAAATTTAACTGTAGATAACACCAATATCATTAAAATCGGTATCTTTTGAAATATAACACATTGCTGTTCGCCATTGAATATATATATTGCTAATATATTTATTGCTTTTGGGTAATAAATTAATTGAAATAATTGGAAAAATTCATAATTTGGGTAAATAATGATAAGGAAATTAAAAAATGATGTGAAGTGTGAATTTTCAAATACAACAGGGTTTCATGGAGGTGATTGGGATCAGGGTCATCCGGAAATGTTTCTTGCGGGGGGAGGGGAGGTCACGTTTAGTTACAAGGTAAATCTCAACAACATAATTTTTTTTCGATATGATTGTTTATAGTTTAGAATCTTCCCCGAAAATTTCTATACTTGATGATAATGGAATGCCACTTGGTACATGTGTTCTTTGCAAAAATTAAATAGTTTTTTCCCGTAGCATGATGATACGGTGCTTAAAAATTAGTTATAATGCGAATAAAATTAAATGTATACAATTTACAATTACATATGTAAATAACTACAAAAAAACATTTTTTAATGCAAAAAACGAATATTCAAAAAAAGATATGCTTGCATTATAAACAAAAATATTTATTTATACACAGCCAATTAAACGAAACCATTGAAAATGTGCTTTTCTAAATAAACATAACTCTTAATAAAAAAATCAGCTGTGACCACCATCATAAAGTACTTGTATAAAATACATTCTAGCAGCAGAGTAGAAATAACTTGACCTAATATTTTCTAACTTATTTTCATGATGATATTATTTATCATGACCATGGAAACGTTACATATAAGTATGAAAAAAATTTTTGCAAAAAATTTCGAAAAATTTTACAAATATTTGTCGAAATTTTTTGTTTTATCAAAAAATGTCTCAGATATAAGTTATTAGTTATTGCATTTATAGCAACTTATGTTCAATAAATTATTTAGAAATATTTTTCTGTTGGTAAATATTCGCAAAAATCTTAAAATCGACACGAGTAAACTCCCATTTCTAGTCAACCGATTTTTACCAAAAGTTGACCAACTCATGTCATTGATGTCAGAAGCTTAAATATGCAATTTCATAAAAATCCTTTTAGCTTAATTTGCTCTGCACGTGTACACAGACAGACGGACAGACAGACTGACAGACAGACGGACAGACAGACGGACAGACAGACGGACAGACATACGGACAGACACACGGACAAACAGACGGACGGGCAGACAGACAGACCGACAGACATCATGCTAAAAATAATCAAAACGTTATGTAGGGACCTCCATTCGTGGAGATCCATCGAAATCTCGAAATGTCAAAATCGGTATGATTACAATACCTCCCTTGTATATGTTGACGGTCGGTAAAAATCAGCGGTGGCCACCACAGGACCGACCGCCATCATAAAGTACTTGTATAAAATACATTCTAGCAGCAGAGTAGAAATAACTTGGCCTAATATTTTCTAACTTTGAGATATTATTTATCATGACCATGGACCATGGAAACGTTACATATAAGAATGAAAAAAATTTCGTTTTATCAAAAAACGTCTTAAATAAAATTTATTAGTTATTGCATTTATAGCAACTTTTGTTAAATACATTTTTTTTAAATATTTATCTGCTGCTAAATATTCGCAAAAATCTTAAAATCGACACGAGCAAACTCTCATTTCTAGTCAACTGATTTTTACTAAAAGTTGATCAACTCGTGCCATTGATGTCGAAAGCTTAAATATGCAGTTTCATAAAAATCCTTTTAGCCGAATTTGCTCAGAACGTGTACACAGACAGACAGACAGACAGACAGACGGACGGACGGACAGACAGACCGACAGATATCATGCTAAAAATAGTCAAAACGTTATGTAGGGACCTCAATTCGTGGAGATCCATGGAAATCTCGAAATTTCAAAATCGGTATGATCACAATACGTCCCTTATATATGTTGGCGATCTTATATATATATTGGCTGGATTTTATACAGTATTTTATGATGGCGGTCGATCCTGTGGTGGCCACATCTGTTTTTTTTACCATTAAAAATATCCATTATATAAAAAATACGTTGCAAATTTTTAGTAATTTTTAGTAATAATTGTTAGTGATTTTATTTCAGATTGTTAATTTTGTATAAGAAACTTATGAGAACTCCAGTGTTGTGCATCTTAATTAATTATATATCTTGTTAAAAATAATGTTTTTTAAATTAATGCTTCTTTTTAAAACGTAGATTAGTGGAGTAACAAGATGCAGTTGATATTAAATAATATAAAGTTGTTTATCTACTACATCTGTGAGTCAGATATGACATCATGAGGTCACATAGTGACCCAGGAATCAGTCAAGTTCAGGTCACTTCCATTAAATCTCAAATGAAACTGTTTAATATTAGGTAAACAATCATATCAACTGCATTATTCTTTAGGTTTTATTGTAATTTTCTAGTTTTAACGTTTTGTTCTCAAGATTGTATGTCCGCAATATGACTTCAAAAAATCAGCTGTGGCCACCACAGGATTGCCATCGTAAAGTACTTATATAAAATACATTCTAGCAGCAGAGTAGAAATAACTTGGCCTAATATTTTTTAACAGAGATATTATTTATAGACCGGGAGCTCGTGACATTTTTGGTCTCCGATTTCATACAGCAAGCCTTTTGGAGGAGAGAATATTTACCCTGTGACAACAAAAAAGGGATGGTACTAAACCCCTGCACGCTTTCCGGTCATAGGGAAAATTGCATTTCCACTTGCACAAAATTTTTGTGTTTTTCTCTGATTTAATATTACTTGCCCTTTTGTCAAAAGAAAGTTATAACAAATTTAAAATCTTTTAATTATAGGCATGCTGTATGAAAACGCGGAAAATCATATTTTTTTATTACAAGATCACATGACCGTTTGAGCCCTTTGGGACCCTCCGAATCGCATGCATATATTTAAAAGACTTTAAATTTGTTATAACTTTCTTTTGACAAAAGGGCAAGTAATATTAAATCAGAGAAAAACACAAAAATTTTGTGTTTAAGTGGAAATGCAATTTTCCCTATGACCGGAAAGCGTGCAGGGGTTTAGTACCTTCCCTTTTTTGTTGTCACAGGGTAAATATTCTCTCCTCCAAAAGGCATGCTGTATGAAATCGGAGACCAAAAACTGTCATATAAGTTACATATAAGTATGAAAAAATTTCGAAAAATTTTTCATTTAATCAAAAAACGTCTCAAATAAAAGTTATTAATTATTGCTTTTATAGCAACTTTTGTTCAATAAATGTTTTCGAAATATTTTTCTGTTGTGAAATATTCACAAAAATCTTAAAATCGCCAAGAGTAAACTCCCATTTTTAGTCAACCGATTTTTACCAAAAATTGATCAACTCGTGCCATTGATGGCAGAAGCTTAAATATGAAGTTTCATAAAAATCCTTTCAGCCGAATTTGCTCTGCACATGTACACAGACAGACGGACAGACGGACTGACAGACGGACAGACAGACGGACAGACAGACAGACAATTGTACAGACAGACAGACAATTGTACAGACGGACGGACGGACAGACAGACCGAGAGACATCATGCTTAAAATAGTCAAAACGTTTTGTAGGGACCTCAATTCGTGGAGATCCATCGAAATCTCGAAATGTCAAAATCGGTATGATCACAATACCTCCCTTATATATCTTGGCGGTCGGTAACAAACATATAGTAAGAATTTCCATATAGTATCAGACTTATTAGGTAATTTACCTAACCCATTTACCTAGCACATAGGAAAAATACTAAAACATCTAATAGACATATCTCCCTAAAAATATAAACAAATATTTGCTCATCGAAAAAAAAATATTTTTTTAAAATTCTGAGTAAGGTATCAAATGAAAGCCCTTAGTACGTGGATTGAGGATCAAAATTTAATTTTTGCAAAATAAATTATTTTGACACGATTTTTGCCAAAATTGTGCAAAAAAAATTTGTCCCACACCTGTAGCCCAGATGGTTTAAACTAAAAATCTGAAAAAAATCTAATTAATGTACATTGGTGTGAACCGGAATAGTACGACAGGAATTTTTGATCAGATTATGTATCCGGAAAATAACGTATTTTTTGTGTTTTTAACTAAAATATGTTAAATATTTAATTCGCTATGTAACATAGTAGATAAGTAAGCGCTCGTAGCGTAGTGCGTTTTGTCGTTTCCTTGTAATTTGCAAACTAGAGTTCGATTCCTGTCAATTTAAATTTTTCTGTTTTTTTTTTTTGTATTTTTATTTTGTTTAAATTATTTTGTCAAAATTCTAGTTATGTTTTGGTAAATGTTGCATTTAATTTTTAAAGCTTAAATTTAATAACCAGTGAGAAGTGTTGAAATTATAATTTAATTCTATGTTTGAATGTATACGAAATCAGAGGACGGATATAAAAAAAAAAATACTGTTCATATATAGAAACTTAAATAATGGTATTAGGCATTCGATTTTTTTATTTTTTTTTTATTTTTGGACTTATCTACTAAGGTCATTATCCAGTAGAAGCATTTATTTTTATTTTTTTTTAGTTTATTTATTTTACATCGGTCTATTTCTGCAACGAGGTTAATCGCCGATGCCAGGGGGCGAGCTCCTACACCTGGATGAGGGGTGAATGATTGTGAAAATGGGAGTAATGTAAACATATTATTCTCGCCCGAATAATATCACCAACGAAGGAGGCTCGATCCACCAACCGGACAGTCAGACTGTATATTCCACCAGTACAAACCGCACGACTTAATACGCTCGGCCACTCCGTTGGCTAATTTATTTTTTTGAAAAATCCATGCCATAACCGGGATTCAAACCCGAGCCCTCATGGTCTAGAAGCCAGTGCATTGCTACACTAACCACTACGCCATGGTGACCGGCTAGGCATTCGAATTAAAATTCATAAAAAAAAAAAATATTTTTACATAAAATTTGTTTTGGCATCCCAAATAATCATCATTTAGTTACTAAATATCTGCGAAACCTTGAAATATGTGAAAATTCACACTTCACATAATTTTTTTGTATAGTTTCTTACAATTTGTACGTCCAGTAACACAAACTGAGCACAAAATTTCAATCTAAATATATATATTTCAAAGCATATAACATTTTCCATCTTTTAAAAGTATCGTAAAACTGAATGATTTGAAAAGAGAAAACCCAAGTTGACATCACTAGATCTCAATCCGATTTTCTTGTTGCTTGCGGATTTGCAATCCTCTTACCTCGGTAAGCGATACGACTCAGGAGATCCGATGAGAAGATTTCACTGTCGAGCCGGGGAGTAAAAGGGGAGAGAGATGAAGTAGAAAGCTCTGCGGACTGAGCATTAAATAGTGACTCTTCATAATTGATGAAGCCGCCTTGATGGGGGCACTTAACATTTCGTTAATCCCATCAAATAATCAGGCACACTTCAACGTTTAGTACATATCACCCACACACCAAACTTATGCTTAGATAGGTATGCTTTATTTCAGTAAAGCTAAAGTAATAAGATCATGGTTTTACTCAGAGGAAAATTGATCTCATACGGTGGTTGTACCAATGAACTTTATTTTTATTTTACATTTTATTTAAACAGGTTGTTAGCTCACCAGCGGGTCTATTCTGTATCTTTTGTGGTTAAAAAGATTTGGTTAAAAATTATGGTTAAAAAGTAACATTTTAACTATGCGTTTAAATTTTAACCTTGTTTCTTATTCTGTATCTCAGGTTATAACCCAAGCGTTAAGTTCTAACTTTTTAACCTTATGGTTAAAAGTATGTTGTGAAATTATTTACAAGAGAAGGTATTTTGCTTGTGTAATTGTGGATTTAATGTAAACATGTGTTATGGTTGAATCGTGAATGAACAACGATAAAATATAATAAATCTATATTGCGAAAATGTACAATATTTATACATAAATAATTATGGGTGCAGAAAGTAAATAATATAATAATATTACCATAACATGCAAATGTATTAATATTTTCTTTCTTTCTTCTATATTAAGATACTTTTATTTTCAGGTTATATTTACCTTATTTTTATTTTTAAACGGAGAACTTAAAATTTATAAATATATCACAGTTTCAAAGTTTTCAATATTTACTTGCAATTTATCGGGAAACGGGAAATCTATCGATTCTTGTCGGATTTAAAAAAAAAAAAAAAAATGTAAAACGAAATATTTTTTAATAAGTTTTAGAAAAATGAAAATATTCCATTAAAAGGGTCTCTCATATCACCCAGTTGCTTTTGTTTAATTCGAACTGATCTCCTAAAAAGCATTTGTATATATTTTTTATTCACCTATAGTAATTTTTCACTTATTAACCTCTTTTTGTTCAATTTGTTTTATTAATAATTGGTTTAAAATAAACAGACTTGCCATAATCAGTGATGGGCGCGTAGAATACATGATGTAGACTAATGTAGATTTTACGCGTAAACATGTCAAGTAGAATATGCTTTTGTTTACGTGTCGAATGTAGAATGTAAACTGTACATGCGCAGTACGTTTAAATGTAATATTTGAAATAATAGAATGGTAATAGTTTACTTTAATGTTTATGTTTATTTCAATTTTATGTAGTTCTAATTACATATATTGTTTCCAAAAATGTTATCTCACAAATCGTATGTTGTTATGGACAATATAAATTACTTGGTTTCTGTCTGTATGAACTACTAAAGTATAATTAAAATTAAAAATTAGTAGTTGTTTTAATCAGAAAGCTGTCAAAAATATTAAATTTGAGTTCTTTACTGCCTCTTCTGCTTAAAACTGGCGGTATTTTATTTTTTTAAACGTTACATAACCTCATTTTTCATTATTCTACGCTAGATTCTACGTGTCTACACAGTCTACACTTCTTTACGCTGTCTACGGTAAATTTACACGTAGACGTAAAAAATTCAAGTTTACGCGTAGACGCCCATCTCTGGCCATAATTAATTCTAAAAATGGATTTTTCCTGGCTATTTGACGTTTAGAGGTTAGAACTATAGGTGGTTAAAAGTTAACACCATGTATTTGGCTGGAGTTAAAATTCCAAATATAACCTACTAAATTAACCACATCGAGGTTTAAATTTTAACGCCATAGAGTTACAGAATAACAAAATACTGTAAAGCGTGGTTAAAATTTTTTAACTTCGACCTTGAGGTTAATTTTTAACTTTTTAAGATACAGAATAGACCCGAATGAGAGTTGATTATTATCTTGATACACCGTTTGGGGTACCATTCTCGCATTGTCTCTGTGCGTACCATTGATTTTGGGGGATTGGTACGGCGAACTGTATGATTGTTCCCGTTTTCAATGTTCGTTTGGGTTCTTTCACTGTTTTATCTTGATATGGGATTTTATGATTTTCAATTTAATTGTTGCATTACGTTGTACAATGGGTGACACTGCAATCTCTGCGATTTGTACGTACCAGGTTGTCAGGGGGGTAGTGCTACTGGCTGGCTTATTGATGCAATGATTTTTTTTGCGAATTATTCATAAATGTTGTTGAATATTGTTATTACCGACCGCCAACATATATAAGGGAGGTATTGTGATCATACCAATTTTGACGTTTCGAGATTTCGATGGATCTCCACGAATTGAGGTCCCTACATAACGTTTTGACTATTTTTAGAATGATGTCTGTCGGTCTGTCTGTCCGTCCGTCTGTCTGTTTGTCCGTCTGTCTGTCCGTCTGTCCGTCTGTCCGTCTGTCTGTCCGTCTGTCTGTGTACACGTGCAGATTTCGGCTGAAAGGATTTTTATGAAACTTCATATTTAAGCTTCTGTCATCAATGGCACGAGTTGATCAACTTTTGGTAAAAATCGGTTGACTAAAAATGGGAGTTTACTCGTGTCGATTTTAAGATTTTTGCGAATATTTCACAACATTTACGTCTACGAAATTTCGTATACAGACATTAGGTATACCAGCGATTCCTAAACTGTGCGCCGCGAAAATATTTCATTATTCCTATAACTGCGTTAGTTAAACCAGTTTTTACTTGGGGCGACGCGGAAAATTCTAACAAATTAAGGGCGCCAGGAATCGATAAAGTTTGGGCACCACTGGGTTATAGGCATCTAAAAATCTTCGTAGTTTATTTAGCACAGAAAAAAGCTTAATTTGTTTAGCTTATTTTAAAATTATGACAAATTTTAATATGGCGTGATTTATAGAAATTTTCATCATGGCATTTTCTTTTAAAGAGAACAAATAGAATACTCTGATTTTTATGCAGTTGTAGTAAACCTAAATATATTAATTTTTTTGCAGTTGGCGATAGACCGTCTTCACCTCTCCAGTTTCCATCCAACCCAGGTTTCGTAAGTTACTGTCGAAACCTATGGGGCGCCCCACTTTTAACAGCGGCGCCCCGGTATGTTCCGGGAGGAAGTGGACATCATTCTCCCAACCCAGATGCAACCTCCGAGAAAAGTAACATAGGTAAGAATCAGTTTTTATTCTAAAATAGCGTCTCTCATCCATACCTCTTCTTCGTCTTTTACTTCTTAGCATTTTCCCGTTAGTGCGGGGTCGGATATTGGATTTTTGGATTGGACAGCAAACATTCAACCATCGGTCGAGTGCCGGCAAACTGATTTTTCTGTTAGTAAAATGCTGGCACTAAAAGTTTGTGCAACGCCAGTATTAACAATATACTTCACATTTGTATTTCGCACTCCTCCTATACGAAGTACTTTACCAGCATTTACTGAGCACTCCTTATTTTTGTTAATATGTTACATTTTACTTTTGTTTCACCATCGTTGAATAAATTTATTCAACAAATAAAGATGACAATATCGCATCATTCTATTGACAGGAACGTTAATTTCTTCATTAATAGTTTAAAACCGATGCGATATTGTCAACTTTATTTGTTAAATTTATTCAACGATGGTGAAATGGCCAAATGAGTATTTATTTTGCACCTAACCATTATTTTATTTTAATACTGGGTAAGTATAAGGTAAATATACGTATGTTACATTCGAAATATTAGAGAGTGGGTATAATACAAGGTGTCTCAAAAGAAATTTTATATTTATTTAGCTTATTGCGTGAACGCAACGTATCCGAGAGGCGCGGGGGTTATGTCAATCGGTAGCCTGGCTCGTGGGAATTTAGTCGCTATGGAGCGTTTCTCGGGAGCAGTCCGCGCGTTATGCGTGCGAGAGTTTTACAAAAACGGTGATTCGGCGACTGTAGCGCGTAGAAAATTCTGCAGTATTCGAGGTTTTCGCCACTTAAATGATGCGCCAAGCATTCCTCTCATTCGACATTGGGTTAAAAAGTTTGAAGAGACTGGTACAATGCTGGATAAATCAAAATCCGGGCGACCTAGATCATCAAGAACGATAGAAAACGTGGAGAATGTTAATCAGTCTGTTCGTGACGACCCGAACCTTTCAATTCGGAAGCGCGCAAGTGCTTTAAATGTGCATAGATCATCATTACATCGCATTATGCACAAAGACCTCAAGCTGCACCCCTACAAAATTCAATTGGTGCAAGAATTAAAGCCCCAAGATGCCAGTCAGAGGCTTAATTTCGTAAATCGTGATTGAGCGATTTTCAACGTTTACCAACATTTTGTTTTCGGATGAAGCTCATTTTCATCTTAATGGCCACGTAAATAAGCAGAACTGCCACTACTGGAGTGCAACGAATCTGAAACGCAAACATCAGAAACCCCTACATTCGCCTAAAGTGACCGTATGGGCTGCGATGTCGGCGCGAGGAATTATCGGCCCTTACTTTTTTGAAGACGAAAGGGGGCGTGCAGTTTAAGTGAATTCAGAGCGTTATGTGGAGATGTTAGACAACTTCTTGGTACCTGAACTGCAAAACTTTCCTGGCTATAACCAAAGAACATGGTTCCAACAGGACGGAGCAACTTCACACACGTCCAATATGTCTCTGCCACGTGTTCGTGAAATTTTCTCAGGCAAATTGATCTCCCGGAGAGGTGACATAAATTGGCCTCCACGCAGTCCAGATTTAACCCCTATGGACTTTTTCCTATGGGATTATCTTAAATCCAAAGTTTACGCCAATAAACCGACTTCACTGGCGCATTTGAAAGAAAATATCCGTCACGAAATGGCAGCCATCCCTGAGTCCACCTGCCGAGACGTCATAAGTAATTTTACTGTTCGATTAAATGAGTGCCGAGAACGCGAGGGTCTACATTTAGACGATATTATTTTTAAGAAATAAATCCCCAAAAAGTGTATTTTAATAATTAATAAACTTTTTTTCTATATATGGCTTACTTTTTTTTTAATCGATCCACTAAATATAAAATTTCTTTTGAGACGCCTTGTATAAGCACTGGTCCAGAAATAAATCTTGCAACTAATGCGATTATTTTGCACTTGACCTCTGCTGGGCCGGCAATTGATACATCAATGGTCCAGCTAACAGCCACAGGGACACCGGGGTACTGGCTCATTACTTTCAATGCCGGGGAGTATGTGCTTTACCAGTACTGGTCGGTATAAAAATGTTTGCTGGGTAATTACCGAAAACTGTTGGTCTTTGTTCCATCTCTACTTCGATTCCATTCATGTCTATAGGCATAAAAACTGATTTTGCTTATCAACTAATTTTTATTTTTATCAAAATATTATTTTTCCTGTGAAATATGATTTAATATTGTTATGCCAGTATGGATTTGTATGCGTCATAATAGTTTGATACAATATTTAAATATGTTGAACATTGATTACCATCAGTCAGTGTTATTTGTAACTGTTTGTTTACTCGCGTCTGTTCGCATGTTCGTGACTCTCCCCCCCCCCCCGCCCACAATTCCCAGCAGGCCGTTATTACATATAATTTAATAATTTTCATTTTACATATTGTATTTCCGATCAAAAAGTTAGTGAACCTGATATGACCTGTATATTCGCGAACAATGTTAACAGCGCGATCCTGGTGTTAAAAATATGAACTACTGAGGCATGCGTGTATTTACGCCGAGTTTATACGTGTTTAGTAGCTAAATCAAGTAAAAATTTCGTAACTTGTATGATGTATTTCATTTAGTTCAGTACTTGATCAAGATAATTTTGGAAATTAGTGGGATAAATAGGTCTTGAGGTTCTGTTTTCGAAGTATCATTTTGCATTTTTTGCCTAAATTTCGAAAAAAAAAAAAAAATCAGCTGTGGCCACCAAAGGACCGACCGCCATTATAAAATACTTGTATAAAATACATTCTAGCAGCAGAGTAGAAATAACTTGGCCTAATATTTTCTAACAGAGATATTATTTATCATGACCATGGAAACGTTACATATAAGTATGAAAAAATTGAGACTTAAGTATTTCGAAAAATAGCGTCTCAAATAAAAGTTATTACTTATTGCATTTATAGCAACTTTTTTTAAATAAATTTTTTCGAAATATGTTTCTGTTGCTAAATATTCGCAAAAATATTAAAATCGACATGAGTAAACTCCCATTTAGCCGAATTTGGTCTGTACGTGTACACAGACAAACAGACAGACGGATGGCCGGACAGACGGACAGACAGACAGACAGACGGACGGACGGACGGACAGACAGACCGACAGATATCATGCTAAAAATAGTCAAAACGTTATGTAGGATCTTCAATTCGTGAAGATCCATCGAAATCTCGAAATGTCAAAATCGGTATGATCACAATACCTCTCTTATATATGTTGGCGGTCGGTAAAAATACTGCACATATTTAGAAACTTAAATAATGGTATTAGGCATTCGAATTAAAATTAACAAAAAAATATTTTAACATAAAATTTATTTTTAAAGCTCTCAGATTAACAGACCATAAACGATCCTGGTCTAATTGTTAGCTTGCTCCCTTATTACGCAGCAAACTAGGGTTTGCTTCAAAATTCTAGTTATATTTTAGCAAATGTTGCATTTAATTTTTAAGAGCGTAAATTTAATAACCAGTTGGAATTGTTGGAATTATATTTGCCACCTATGTGTCATGTATACGATACCAGAGGGGCGGAGCATATGACTTAAAACATCCAATGGAAGCCATAGGCGCAATTTTCAATATCTTAAAGAACATTGCTATATAAAAAAAAAAAAATACTGCACAAAGAAATGTTTTTTTTTGCAAATATCTCCGTTCTATTGCAAAATTCGAAAAAATTATATCTGTACTGAATTAAAGATTAAGAAATTTTCTATAATTTAGATTGGAAAAGTTTTTTCGTGCGATGAACGGTTTCCGGCCGCTACAGGGCCGGAAAATAGGTCAATTTTTCGAATTCCTAAAAAATTTACTCTTTGCTTCAATCAACGCAGAAATATTATTAAAATTTCAATTCTGCAAATTTCCAAAATATGCGATTATTTTTAACATTTATTTTTTGTTGCGTTAAGTATTTTAGTCGCAAATTGGGATGTCGAACATAACACTTCAGGACTAATTTCCAAAACTTCTGCAAACCAAGAAAACTACGTATTTCTTGGAACTACTATATTCCAATGTCAAGTGACTACAAGGCAGTTTTATGGTTGGTTTATATACGGAACAAGAATAAGGAATAGGAAATAAGAATAGTACACAAGAATAAAAAATATTAAACCGTTTATATAGGACATAACATTTCGTCGCTGCGCCTGCGTACTTGCGTTGGCCTGTGTTTAACGTTTGTCACTTGACAGGTTCTGATTCATAAAACCTTTTAAAAAATTTCGTTTATTACCGTTAAAACATTTTATTGTTGTTTACAACCCTCTGATCACAACTGAAAAACATCTGTTGACCAAACTTTATTACGGCAAACATTTTGATTGCTGTGCGCAGGCTTATCGTGTCTTATTCTTGAAATAAGAATAAAAACGTTGAATGTTACCAACTATTCTTATGTTTAAGTTAAATTTCATTCCTACATAAACCGATATACGGCGCAGCCATGTTTTAACATCTTGTGCACTATTCTTATTTCCTATTCCTTATTCTTGTTCCGTATATAAACCAAGCATTATTCACTTGATCCAGTACATAGAGATACTGGGAAGTGACATTACCGGTGGCAGCGCTGTGATCGAAGGAAATATGACAGTAGTAATTAGCCGTCAATTTGCACACAGTGAACAGATTAATTTAAGCATAATATGTTTTTATTTAATCAAAATGCAAGTAAAAATTTGGTACATTTTTAATCCCTACACATATATCGATATGTATAACAGAAGAGCATAAAATTACAGAATTTAAATTTAAATTTTAGTAGGTAAAATTATAAAATATAAAAATATTTACTATCGCTAGACGTACATTTTGACTACGAAGTAGCCATCTTCAATAGCTGAATAAATCTTAGTTTTAAACAGTTTTCAACAGTAGCCTATACAAAGGCGTGTGATAGGGGTTAGTCCAGCAGGAAGAACCCCATGGTTTCACGTTTTCCTTAACCTGCTTGAACTTTACATTTTGTATGCTGTTCCAAACATTTTGTCATTTGGCTAGCACCAGAAGTTTCAGATGACTCTTTGCGTCTGGAAATATGAAACTCTGATCAATCATAGGTCTGTGGGTGGCGGTTTTTGCAGCTACATCAACCTCAATACCTTTAATACGGACATGTCCCGGTATCTAAAACAGCTTTACCCTCACATTCTGAGCATTCTGATTGTGGAGTAGCAACCGGATCTTTAGTACAAGAAGATGCACTGGAGCTGGATCTTGGATACTGTTCAGAGCGCTCAGCGATTCCGTCAAGATAACACTTGACCAACTTTGCTCTAATGAAACACAGGGCCTTGAAAATAGTGTACAGCTCAGCAGAGTATTTGTCATGGAGTGCAAACGGTACTCAAACTGCTGGCGTGGATTCAAGACAACGAACGCACAACCAACCCCGGTTCCAGATTTTGATCCGACAGTATTCTCGAACCTAGGGATCAGGCTGACTGGCGTAGCGTAGTGGTAACGTGCCCTGCTAAGGTCTCGGTTTCGAATCCCTTTCGGGCATGAACTTTTCATTAAGAAAAATTAGAATTGTCTTTACTATATGTCTCAGTAGCAAAGGCCTTACACGTGAAATAAAATAATTTCCTTTGTAACTCATGTTGGTATTTGATAGGCGTAGTATCTTTATCAAATTCAGTTAATGTAAGATTCTCAAGCGGACACGGAAGTGCCAATAGTTTACTGCACACATAATTAAACTTGCCATATCAGGCATATTAAAATCAATCATACAGAAGAATAATATTGTCAACCTAATTTAAAAATAAATAAATTCCATGGCTATCTAGAATAGTTTCTGCATCAAATTGTATTTAGGGTTTTTCTGACGAAGTTTTTATATTTATTGGTATCTGTTTTAAGTACAGATGCATTGCTTTGTTACATTTTTTTTTCTGTAATGTGACTAAACTGGAGTCCCCAGGGAGCACAAATCCATAACCACCCTTGTCTGTTTACTAGCAGTCTGCTTGCCTCAATAATAATGTATAATATTTGAACAAGCAGCCGGACAATCAAACACCACAGTCGCCCAACAAACAAACAATGCTTTATCAAAACAATACATGTACCTGCACATAAACACCACTACACACAACATACCTACATGTATACACTCCTACACACATACATGCATACAGATATACATACGTATACACCAGTGGCGTTGCTTAATATGTTCGGGCTACATCGCATACCTACGGCCAGGGCCAGAGCGAGGGTCTTCAGCGCCCTTATGCAAGATTTAATGAAGCGCCCCCAGAAAGGGCAAAATTTTAAGTGAAGACCTAAAAAAAAAAAGATCCTCACATCAACCTTGGCGCCCTCTGGCATCAAGCGGCCTAAAGTCTTGCATATCCTGCATACCGCGTTCCTCCGGCCCTGCCTACCGCAAATAAATAGAAACTGTTCAGTTTTTTTAAATTATTTCGTATGGTACAATGCCTAGATGTCAGATGTTTCTAAAAAAAATATATTTGGTTTTGATAAATTGTATACCCTATTTTTCGGACCATAAGACGCACCGGACGATAAGACGCACCTCAAATTTAGAAGAAGATTTTTAGAAAAAAATATTTATTATATCATTAACTTGTACCAGGGACATTCTGTTCATCTTCACTCTCTGTACTATCACTCGTCTCGTTAATGTCACTGTTCGTATTATTTTCGTCTGAACTATGTCATTCTCTACAAAAACCAAGTCATTTTCGATACTATGCGTTACTTATATCTAGGGTGACCATTTTCTTAAGAATGCAATGCAGGATGAAGCAAAAAAAAGGTCGTCACTTCCCAAATATACGTGAAGAGCAAAAAAAAGGTCCTCACCTCCCAAATCTAAGTGAGGAGCAAAAAAAAAGGTCCTCACCTCCCAAATCCAAGTGAAGAGCAAAAAAAAGGTCCTCACCTCCCAAATCCAAGTGAAGAGCAAAAAAAGGTCCTCACTCCCAAATCCAAGTGAAGAGCAAAAAAAAGGGTCCTCACCTCCCAAATCCAAGTGAAGAGCCGGTCCTCATTTCCTCAAATACAAGTTACAATGCGGGACAAAACGTTAGAATGCGGGACTTTTGCGGGACGTATCTTAATGCGGGACATCCAATCAAAATGCGGGACAGTCCCGCAAAAAGCGATGCTATGTTTTCTGTAAATAATTTACAGATGAATAAAAATAATAAAATTTTTACTAATTATTGTTTAGTTATGTATTGACATAGTTAGGTATTAACTAGTTAGGTAACAACAAACACAAAAAGTCTTGACCATGTTGGATTTTTATTAAATGAGTTATTTGAATAAAAGCGAAAAGTTGGGGGATGTAAAGATAATGTCAAAATTGTTTCGCGGACCCCCAGGGGTCCGGGGACCACAGATTAAGAACCGCTGAACTATATTATAGTCGTTTAAAATATATAGTTGTGTATAAGAAAGTCGTGAGAACTATATTGGTCTGCGCCCCGAATTTTAGGGATATTTTAGAGACATTTTAGTCATATTCTATTTTCAATTGTTATTATATTCAATAAAGTTCACAATACTCTGCTACAGAAGACATGAGACGCCGCTGTTCAATACAAATATATAAAATAGAGAGTTGCATGTGGTCACATACTCAAACCAGCGTATTTAAGTCCGAAGAACAATTTATTTGAAATTGATTTGATGTCAGAGTAAATATTCTTTGTTATATAAAGCGGAATATACGTAGGATTACTGATATTTGTAATTTTGTTATTAATTTAAATTATCCGTTAACATACGTAATCGCTTTTATTACATCTATTATAGTTTTGATTTTATTTATAATTTAATTGTAAAGTTTTATATGCGTACAATTATAATAGTCTAGAACAGCGTTTCAGAACCTTTTCTGGTATGGGACCGCCCGAAATTATGAAATAGTACAACAGGAATTTTTGATCAGATTATGTTTTCGGAAAATAACGCATTTTTTGTGTTTTTTTGGTTGTCGATGTAAATATTTAATATGTTATGTAAGACAGTAAACCAGTATGCCTTCATGGTGTAGTGCTTAGACATCTCGCATTCTACATTGCAAACTAGGGTTCGCTTCCAGTCTGGAGACAATTTTATTTTTTTTCTTTTTTTTGCATTTTTATTTTGTTTAAAATATTTTTTCGATATTCTAGTTATATTTTGGCAAATCTTCCATTTAATTTTTAAAAGCGTGAATTTAATAACCAGTGGCAATTGTTGAAATTGTATTTTAATTCTATGTTTCAATGTATACGAAATCAGAGGAGCTTGACTTAAAACAACCAATGGAAGCCATAGGCGCAATTTTCAAAATCTTAATTAACCTTTCTATATAAAAAAAGTACTGCACATATTTAGAAACCTAAATAATGGTATTAGGCACTCGAATTAAAATTAACAAAAAAATATTTAATATAAAATTTGTTTTGGCATCCCAAATAATTATCATTCACTTACTAAATACCTGCGAAACCCTGAAATGTGTGAAAATTCACGTTTCACATCAATTTTTTTATGAACACGTAAAAGTAGGACATTCAAGCCCAAATATAGGACGTAGAATACGTACTTGTAATAGGGGATAGGCATGATTTTTTTAATTTTTTTTATTATATTCTTCTTGTTGCATATAAACATAAAAAACAGTTTTGCATTTTTTTTTCTAATTTGATGGCTTAAAAAAATCATAAATGTATGTAGCGCGCGAAAACGACGTGTGACGTCATACCCCAACTAAGTGTACTGCGTACAGCCTACTCAGTGTACTGCGTACAGCCTACCCAGTGTACAGCGTACACCTACACAGTCTGTCGTGAACTTATTTGTTTGTATAACTTTTATAGGTTATGTAAAGTTAGAGTGATTTTAATTAAAATTAATTTTAATTCTATAAAAACAATTTATACATGTTTACCGAATTAAATTTTATATTAAAATATATAATCTATATTGCAGTATTTCAATTATGCCTCTAATCTTTTGTAACTTCATGTAAACAATGTAGTCAAATTCTGACATCTAAATTCATAAATATTTACATTTTACAGAGTTGCAGCGTTTGTTTACATAAAGTAATAGAATATATAAATGGATAACTTACAAGTCTGTTTTGACACCACGTATTTCTTCAGCACTGTAGCATTCATTATTTTTCATATATTCTATGAGCATAAATGCATCAATGTTGGGTAAATTATCACTCTGAGCCCTAACAAAATCTTTATCTGCCATTTTAATAATAAATGCGTGAAAAATCAAAACAAATACAAAACTCTCGAACAATACAATATACACACGTAAAGATTATGTTGTAGTGTGTATCTGTGACGTCAAACCCCAGCAGTTTGACGTCATACTCAGTCGTATTTACTCGGCAACCTTCGAGCCGTGGTCGGCATATTTCCAATTTCCAATATTTTAATTAAAAATTTTGGCTATAATATTAATTAAAATGTTTTGTTAGGTGACATAACTAACATTAACATATCAAAAAAATGTAGTTTTAAGAAAATATAAATTTTATGCATATCCCCTATTGTAGGACTGTCCTTCTGAAAGTAAGGACACTGGGCAACTGAACTGGAAAATTAACTGCAATACACTCGCAAAAATAAATTAAAATACACATCTTTTAACAGAACATAAAATTATAAAAATCATTCATAAAACAGAACTAACCTCATTTGATCAAAGTATCCCCAATGTGCTGTCACGTGACACCACAAAACCCTCACATGTCGTGTCGTATGTCTGTTGGAAATCCCGCTTCGGACAAACGCAAATCTCGTTAAATACTAATGTAGCTCTGCTGGTATAACAACCAGCGACTCATTATAAATTAATATGTATCAACATGGGGAGAAAGAAACAAAATCAACCGGAAAAACTGTTCTACAGATAAATTTAGGAAGGTTGGATAATCTAACTTGGATTATTTTTCTTTAGCACGTTAATCCACGAATTTCTTCATCAAATTTCATAATTTTTTAAATGTGTGAAATTTCATACATAGTATACCGTGTTTTTCAGACCATAAGACACACCGGACAATTTTTAGAAAAACTATTTAATATTACGATAACTTGTACCAGCAACATTCTGTTCATCTTCACTCTCTGTGCTATCACTCGTCTCGTTAATGTCACTGTTCGTATTATTTTCGTTTGAACTATTGATCAATCTCTTCAAAAGCCAAGTCATTGGATACTATCCAATGACTATGCTTATACCGCATTTCTTAAAAGATTTAATAATCTTTTTAATAATAAATTTAATAAGTCTTTTACAGCGTCCCATGAATTTTTTACCCAGGAACTTCTGAAATTGTTGTCCATTTCGTACGATCTGTTGCTCTAACATCGTCATTTGTACAACAAAATCACTTTCAGATCTGAAGTGCATAATGTTAATATAAGATTTAAGGGTAGCCTTTCTCCATCTTCTTACAAAACTGCAACATTTAAACATAGTTTCTCATTTGACATTTGCGCTAAATATAATACTATTCCTGAGAGCCTTAAATCTTTTTTAATCTCTTTTAAAAAACATATAAAGAAGCTCATCTGGGGTAAATTTTTATAAAAATGTATAAAAGCTTATAAATGTTCTTTAAAAAAAGTCTTAACTTCTAATAGGTTCATCTTGCCCTTTTAATTTCATGTTCTTTTCAATGTTCGTTTCTTATTTAATTCTGCCCAAGTTAGGGAACATATCTACATACTTCAATGTATTAGTCATGACAATTGTAGAATTGTCAATAGCAAAGAACCCTGGTTCTGTTAATATGTGCTATATTTATATTTTTTTATACTTTTTGGGGGCTCATGAGGAAGAACAGTCCTTGTATTCTTACAATGACAGATCATGGGCCTTTATCCACTGTACAAATTATTAATATTATTATTATTTGTAAGAAATCTAACTATTTAATCTTGTACTTTGGGTATAAATAAACAAATTAAAATTTTCCACTCTTCCCGCATATAATTATTAAATGGTTTATTAATCGACACATCCAAGGGTTATCGTTGACTTGTAAGGCCTCCAGAAATGATAGCTAATAGGGGATACGCATAAAATTTATATTTCCTTAAAACTACATTTTTTTTGATATGTTAATGTTAGTTATGTCACCTAACAAAACAAAAATCACATTTTAATTAATATTATAGCCAAATTTTTTAATTAAAATATTGTAAATTTGAAATAAGTCGACCACGGCGCGAAGGTTGCCGAGAAAATACGACTGAGTATGACGTTAAACTGCTGGGGTTTGACGTCACAGATACAGACTAAACATATATATAAAATATTTTATTGCCAGGCAATTAAAGTACAAATTTAAAAAAAATAAAATTACATAGTGGTTATACATATGCCTAATTGTATTTCTATGTATTCAAGTATAAATATTTTATTATTTTTTAACAATAGTGTTTAATACTATGTTACCACACACAATTAGTTACGCCGGGAAAAAGGGCAAAACCCAGCACTTTGTTACATATATTTGATGTTACAACAAAATATACTTAACACGTTTGTGTTTGTACTTTTTATACTTCAGGCTACTTTTTGTGTAATTCCCTAATTTAGATATTAAACTATTTTCATGTATTGTACAATTATCAAAAAAATTTTTAGTCGCTTTCTGAATATATTCACTAATGGAGGCAATATTCAGTTCTTCGTGCATTGTCTTTAAGTCCATGAGACTAAACATAATCTTTACGTGTGTATATTGTATTGTTCGAGAGTGTTGTATTTGTTTTTACACAATTTTTCACGCATTTATTATTAAAATAATTTATAAAATATATGTACTCACTTTAAAATGGTCTTCAAAAACATAAAGTTTAGTTTTTTTCTGAAATATCGGTTATATTTCGCCTCATAGCTTTCACCCACAAATTTCGCCTTTTCTGTTGTTTTTCGCCATCAGGTAATGATATAAATTGTTTTTTTTTTAATTTCTAATTGAACTATTTGTGCACATCGGTACTAAACAATATTTTCGACTATGTTTCGAAGTACTGGGGCCTGGATCTTCGATATTTTATATATTTTAATATAAAATTTAATTCGGTAAACATGTATAAATTGTTTTTATAGAATTAAACCTTATTTTAATTAAAATCACTCTAACTTTACATAACCTATAAAAGTTATACAAGCAAATAAGTTCACAACAGACTGTGTAGGCTGTACGCTGTACACTCGGTAGGCTGTACGCAGTATACTGGGAAGGCTGTACGTAGTACACTTAGTATCTAAGCCTTCAAATTAAAAAAATAAATAAATACAGTTTTACTGCATACAATACTGCATAACAGTTTTTTATGTTTATATGCAACAAGAGGAATATAATAAAAAAAATAAAAAAATCATGCCTATCCCCTATTCTGTATTCATTTCTGTTATATTTTCTTGGTTGATTCTGTTTTATGCGCTCTGAATTCCACACTAACATCGCACACTTTTTTAACAACATACCGATATCTTCGCACCATAAGACTCACCCCAATTTTAAGTCGATATTTCTGCGTAAAAAGTCATCTTATGATCCGAAAAAAATTTAAGTTACATATATGTAGAGGATTAAAGATCAGCGCCCTGTTTCATTGTTTAAATATTTAAATACAATTTTGAAATTTATTTTGTAAAATGTATGCGAGATACAAGAACATTGTTGGTTATAAATATAATTCATGATAATATATTCATAATAACTGAGAGTCATAAAACGCAACATTGTTCAGTATAGTAGTTTTTCCGTATTTCCAGTTGCGAGAGAACATGTCGGCCATTTGCCCCTGTATGAGATCGAACAGGACCGCATTTCACTAAATGTTAAGATCGCTTTATGGGGTTTTGGTTAAGTTTTAAGAGTGAAATAAAAAGTCCAATAATTTTAAGGAGTATGCAAAATATAAAATAAATAAATAAATCAGAAATAAATCAAAGTTTTGAATCAGCTCAGCTTGCAGTAATTTATTACCTCGTTCATTACCAATTAAAAAAACACCGACAGAAAAATTTTAATGTAGAGAACTTTAGAGAAATTTTAATCACATTGAGAAGTCATTTAAAAATGAAAAATGCATTAAGTACTTATCGCGGGTACTTATCTACCTAAATATGGATACTTAAATTAAGAGGAAGTGACTTACCAAAATCTCAGATATGCTCTAAATCCGTAATACCATTCTTCGTTCATGTTAATTTTCCCCCAAATAAAACGCAAGGAAAACAAAAAAACAGCTTGCTTTTCGTTGCATTGGCAAATTCAATTGTTCTTTTAGTAAATGTTTCTATTATATTTTCTTGTCCATGTTTTAGATTCAAAGCAGAAACATTTTTGAAATGTCCAAATCTGGTAGCGGTCTTCCCAGTTGTTTTACCAGAGTTTTTTTCGAGAGAAAACAAAGAATGTTTTTTTTTTTCAAAAGATTACTGGTACTGTTCATTTCTAATAGTAACACAAAATAACACAACACACATGGCACGACACAGTAAAAAAAACACTATAATATACGACGCTATCTATATGCAAGCGTAACTCAAACTAACGAGCCAAGATACAGCTGGCTCCGCTGTAATTTAATTCTAGCGCATGGTCTGACCACCCGCCCTTCTCCCGACTCTCGGTTGAGAGTCCGCCTATAAACTGTCTGAAAATGGAGTCAGGTTCGATTTGGCTCGCCAGCGTAAATAAATACAAAGCGTTCTTCTTCGCATCAAATAGCAATGCAATAGAAGCATTCCGTACATATGCGTATATGTTTATTTGTATTTATTTGTATTTTTAAAGAAAATAAAAGCTTTTGATTGATTAACTTGTGATGGTGTTGCCATAATTTTGCAATGGTAGGGCCTTGGCTCCTTGGCTCTTCATGTGGAGCCACTGGTATAGTGTATAAACGAATTGACAGAAACAATGAAACGCGCGAAATTTTCAGGAGAATATCACTAGGATGGGCAACATTTGGTAAACTACGAAACATATTTAAAAATGATATCCCAATGTGCCTTAAGAATAAATTAGAAGGCATAGTGGATGATAGATTTTCGCTAGGTGCTCAAAAGGAACTCCCTCAAGAACAAAATTTGGGCTCTTGTTCTTGAGTACACTCATACAGTACGTACATAGTTCATGTTTAATTTGCACCGTTTTGAGTATTCTGGTGATACGGTCCTGGCTCTCTAGTCGTATATGAGAAAAAGCTTTGCTATAAAACGCGAGCGAGACAATAAACGGAAGAAGATCACGTACGTCGGGCGGCGCATGATCGTCTATCACAGCCTTTATTGGAGCACCGTTAGAGAAATATTAAAACCGGATTTTCCAACTTGGAAAAAGAAAGAAAAGACTACGTGAAAATCGGGATTTGTTTCAGAGAACAAGAGTTATTGTCTCTTTAGTGAGGAAACTCGGAAATTATCGGGTGGAAAATTTGAAATATTATGACTCTTTATCTAACAAAATGAGAGTGCGAATATAATTTATGGATTGTCATAATTTTACTTCTTATAACTTGATTTTATACAACTAATTGTTTTACCATTTCATTTTTTTCTACCGACCGCCAGCTTATAGACCCGGAGCTCATGACAGTTTTTGGTCTCCGATTTCATACAGCATGCCTTTTGGAGGAGAGAATATTTACCCTGTGACAACAAAAAAGGGATAGTACTAAACCCCTGCACGCTTTCCGGTCATAGGGAAAATTGCATTTCCACTTAAACACAAAATTTTTGTGCTTTTCTCTGATTTAATATTGCTTGCCCTTTTGTCAAAAGAAAGTTATAACAAATTTAAAGTCTTTTAAATATATGCATGCAATTCGGAGGGCCCAAAGGGCTCAAACGGTCATGTGATCTTGTAATAAAAAAATATGATTTTCCGCGTTTTCATACAGCATGCCTATAATTAAAAGACTTTTAATTTTTTATAACTTTCTTTTGACAAAAGGGCAAGCAATATTAAATTAGAGAAAAACACAAAAATTTTGTGCAAGTGGAAATGCAATTTTCCCTATGACCGGAAAGCGTGCAGGGGTTTAGTACCATCCCTTTTTTGTTGTCACAGTGTAAATATTCTCTCCTCGAAAAGGCATGCTGTATGAAATCGGAGACCAAAAATGTCATGAGCTCCCGGTCTATTATATATGGGAGGTATTGTGATCATACCGATTTTGACTTTTCGAGATTCCGAGGAATCTCCACGAATTGAGGTCCCTACATAACGTTTTGACTATTTTTAGCATGATGTCTGTCGGTCTGTCTGTCCGTCCGGCCGTCCGTCCGTCTGTCTGTCTGTCTGTCTGTGTACACGTACAGAGCAAATTTGGCTAAAATTTTATTCAGGTTTTCAGTAAAACTTATTTTTGCACATTTTGAATAGTTTATGTATAATTGGTTTTCACCGCAATAGTTAGAGAAACGTGTCAGGTCGCTCTGTAACCAGTGGCAGTCATCAAGAGTAGAAATATTGAGGAGAATCTTTAAGTCCTCGGCGTATAAGAGGATGTCGCAATAATTAAAACTTATAAATAATAGTGTGCCCAGGTGTGATCCTTGAGGATCTATTACCGTATAATTGATTTTATTGCTTTCTTCAATTATCTTGTTTACAGGAGCAACGTTTTTTTCGATAACAGGTGTAGGATCTGCTCCTTTTTGGTGTTGAGCAGAATTCCTGCCTCATTAAAATTATTTATAACAGCGGAAAATTGTAGTCAAAGAAGGCGCTTGGTCACTGAAGACTTAATCTAAACTTTCTTTGCATTTATAAGCGCTTAAACCTTTTTAAAATCATAATAAATCATGTTTAGAAAATGCTGTCTGGTTAATTTTTGGCTCACAATCGGGTCTATTCTGTATCCTTTTGTGGTTAAAAAGATTAGGTTAAAAATGATGGTTAAAAAGTATAATTTTAACTAGGCGTTAAAATTTTAACCTTGTTTCTTATTCTGTATCTCAGGTTATAACCCTAGCGTTAAGTTCTAACTTTTTAACCTTATGGTTAAAATTGTGTTGTGAAATTAACTACAAGGGAAGGTATTTGGCTTGTGTAATTGTGGATTTAATGTAAACATGTGTTATGGTTGAATCGTGAATCAACAACGATCAAATATAATAAATCTATATTGCGCAAATGTACAATATTTGCGCGTTTTTATTTTTTTTTATATATGGTGCAGAAAGTAAATGATATAATATTACCATAACATGCAATTGTATCAATATTTTTTATCTCTTTTCATTCTTCTGTATTAAGATACTTTTATTTTCAGGTTATGTTTACCTTATTTTTATTTTTAAACAAACAGAAAAATCAAAATTTATAAATGTATCACAATTTTAAAGTTTTAAATATTTACTTGCAATACATTGGGAAATCTTTTGGTTCTTCTCGGATTTTCAAACATTTGTAAAACGAGATATTCCGTACAAGTTTTAGACAAATGACAATACTTTAAAATGTTTCTTCAAGTAAATTAAAAAGGTCACTCATATCAGGCAGTTGCCTTTGTTTAATTCGAACTGATCTCCTAAAAAGTCTCCATTTTTATATTTTTTTCATTCAGTTATATTAATTTTTTACTTATTAACCTCTTGATGTTCAATTTGTTCTAGTAATAATTGATTTAAAATAAACAGACTTGCCATGATTAATTCTAAAAATGCATTTTATCTGGCTATTTGACGTTTAGAGGTTAAAATTACAGCTGGTTAAAAGTTAACGCCATGTATTTGGCTGGAGTTAAAATTCCGAATATAACCTACTGAATTAACCACATTGAGGTTAAAATTTAAACGTCATAGAGTTACAGAATAACAAAATATTGTAAAGCGTGGTTAAATTTTTTTAACTTCGACCTTGAGGTTAATTTTTAACTATTTAAGATACAGAATAGACCCGAATGATTGTTTAGAAAAAATTAATTGAGTTCTAACTAACCTAACTTTTACAACTTAACAACAAATTAAGTAAATAACTACATAAAATGCAAGTGATACTTTTGATTTCAACGGTCTACCTAATTTCCTTATTTTCTATAATTTTAGCGTGTTCTTGGTTATGATAATATTACATTTTATTTTGCTACGTCTGATGACTCACGGTGATTTAATTTTTTGTATATTCCTAGAAATTATAAACCAATGAAATATCAGAAGTGTTAAATAACAGTAATAAAGATTAGAAATAATAAATACGTACATTCAGATATCTTAATTGGTTGTTTAAGCTTAGATTTTGCTTAAAAAATTAGTCATGCATTGGGTTTAAGGTGGATCAAGGCTGCAATTTGACGTAATTATTGAGCAATAAATTTTAAGATTAGTTCTTTACTTTATCTGCAGTAAACAAACTTATCAGCAATCAGGAATTAAGTGAAGACGGTCATAGATTCTTTTGGACAATTGGACCAGTAATCTAATTTAATTCTAGTTAAGGATTTTCCTAAATTATATATTTCTGATGCAAGAGGTAGAACTCTCGTGTTAGGACGGTATTGAGCGTCAAATGGAAAGATATGTGCCGAACACAGAAGTTTGGGCTAAAGCTGTGGATGTCGCTCGATGGGCGTAATCATACAGTAACGCCAATGGTGCATACAAGAGATTTTTTTCATTTCAAATAAAATTAAAAGTAAAAATTAACAGATCTGGTAGATGACAATAAACATGCATTTATAGACAAAAAACAAATGATTTTGTTTAATCGTTTAATTATCAGAATTGATATTAAAATTAAAATAAATATGCAAGAATAGCCCGAATATATCAACATAAATGCACAAAAAGTAACAAAAAGTTTGTTACCAACTATATCAAAACATAAATATGAAAAAGAATATGAAACCTTTACTAATCGATTATGGAAATCAAAAAATAAGGTGTCGTAATTGAGACTGTACTGTTGGCGTATTTTCAAAAATTGTTAAGTTAAACATTTTTCACTTATTTGGATACGTAAGGTTATTGATTTATTTATTTCAGTAAGTTCTGATGTTTATAAGTAATAAAATAAAGTTAGTTATTACCAGATCTACAAGTATGAAATGCGGATTTTTTTTTTTAAATAAAACACATTAAACTCAAAAGAACAGTAAAAGTGTATTTATTCAAAGTATGCTCCATTAGAAGTTATACATTTTTCCCATCTTTCAGGCAATTTGTGAATACCTCGCCAGTAGAACACTTCCCCTTTCCCCGCAAACCATTCATCAAGCCATTCTTTCACATTTTCATATGAACAAAAGTACTGCTCGGCAAGTGCGTGACCCATCGATGCGAACAAGTGATAATCTGAAGGGGCCAAGTCTGGTGAGTAAGCGGCATGGGGTAGCACTTCCCACTTGAGTGCCTCCAATGTGTTGCAAACTGCTTTTGCCTTATGTGATGGAGCGTTATCGTGAAGAAAGATTACCTTGTGCTGTCTTCTTTCGTATTCTGGTCGTTTTATGATCAGCGAATGGTTCAATTCGATCAGTTGTTGTTGGTAGCGTTGGATATTAACTGTTTCACCAGGTTTTAACAATTCATAATAGACCACACCCTTTTGGTCCCACCAAGTACAGAGCATTGTCTTTTTGCCAAAGCGATTCGGTCTTGCAGTTGAGGTGGATGGTGAACCTGGGTTCACCCATGATTTTTTGCGTTTGGGATTTTTAAAATAAATCCATTTTTCATCGCCAGTAATGATACGATGCAAAAAATACTTTCTTTTGTATCGTGCAAGCAAAATTTCACAAGTGTTTTTGCGTTTTTCCATCTGCCTCTCATTCAATGCATGTGGAACCCATCTGCCGACTTACCAATCTCTCATAGGCGATTGGAAACAGCTTGTTGACTAACGCCTAACTGCTCTGCTAGTAGTTTTTATGATTGACTATCGTCTTCCTGTAGCATTGTTTCCAATTTTGTATCTTCATATTTTTTTGGAGGTTTTCCAAGTTCTTTGTCTGTAAGATCAAAGTCACCACTTTTGAAACGCCGAAACCATCGTTCACACGTATCTTGCGATGGAGCATATTCACCATGAGCTTCTCGAAGTAGTCGGTATGATTCAGCAGCAGTTTTTTTCAAATGAAAACAAAACAGTAGTACTGTCCGCGAATGCACTTTATTTGGCACAAAATTTGACATTTTTAACACAGTAAAACAAAACTATATGATCACTTTTCAAGTTATAACCTATACGCATTTGACACTTAATGATAACTTAACAAAACGCCATATGTGTTGAAACTTTGACCTATACACTATGTTTGCGCGGCAAGTTTGAAAAAAATCCGCATTTCATACTTGTAGACCTAGTATATATAATATTCTATAATATATATTTTTCTTTTAGTATTGTCAGGCTATTTTAAGCTGCCCAGTGACAGATTGTATTGCGCAGAGTACGAGAGTATTATGAGAGAGTGAAACATATATTGTGCTGGCCGAGTATAGCCGAAAAAAAACATATTTCTACATTGTATTAAAAACTTTAATACTTATACTGATAAAGAAAGTTTTTTTGATTATTGTTTCTGTATAAAAAAGATTTAGCTCATTTAAAAAATCACGTTTTTATGATTATTTAAGTTTTATTTATTATTTTCCGAACAATATACAACTGACTTATTTTCTAACAAAACAAATACTAGGATATTTACTAAACGATATTGTTATTTGTTATTTAACTAAAGTACATTGCTGGTTATGATTTTGATATCAGGGTATTATTATGAAAGAATTGATTTACCGCCTTTTCAAGTTCAGTGTTATTTAATAGCCTCTAAAAATTGCAAGCAAACATAGGGGAATCTGTTCTAATATGACATACCATAAGAAAAAAATGTTGTCATTCTTGTATTTTCCAACAGAATTTATATATTTTTGATAAATTTATGTTACAAAATGTAATATAAATTCAAACAATAATACTCTTTAGGCAGAGGCGAATTAAGCGGTGGGCGGACTGGGCGGCCGCCCGGGGCCCGAGACGCATGGGTAGGGGGGCCTACTGTAGGGCATGGGTAGAGGGGCCTTCTGTAGGGAGGCCTACAGAAGCCTAAATACAAATATTTCCATTCTATTTAAAATAATACATGACCCATTATAATTTTACCGCCCAGGGCCCTCAAGCAACTTAATCCGCCACTGTCTTTAGGTGTGTGAATTAATTCGGTCCATCTGGCGGTCAATTGCTGTACTATGTAATTTTCTAACCTCTAATGTCTGCAACCGGCTTTAAGCTTTAGTGTTGACAAATGGCAATAATATTCAGTTGATAAACGTTTGGGTTTGTAACAATAACATCGTGTTTCGAAAATGTCGAAATTCGAGCCAAAAAAGCATAATATTCGAGAAGTTCTCATTTTCTTTTATCATTTGAAGAAATCAGCCGCTAAAGCTCATTGAATGCTCGTAGAAGCTTATGATGTAAGTGCTCCCACCGATATATCGTGCAGTGAATGGTTTCGACGTTTAAAAGTGTGGATTTCAGTGTCGATGATAAACCTCGTCCAGGTCAGTCGAAGAAGTTTGAGAACGAGGAATTGCAGGCGCTAATCGATGAAGATCCGTGTCAATCGCAACATGAGCTCGCACAATTGTTGAATGTTGATCGATCAACAATTTCTGTGCATTTGGCCATGGAAAAGATTTACAAAGAACATTTTCCTTCTTTGTAAATCTTTCCCATGGCTTTCCCGTACGAATTGAAAGAAAGAGACATCGAGAGGTGCAAAACCATGTCTGAAATCTTGATTGCCAGGCAAAAAAGAAAAGTTTTTTGCATCGTATTGTGACTGGAGACGAAAAGTGGATATATTTCGATAACCCCAAATGAAAAAAAATCCATTTGCGATCCAGGAAAACCATCCGTATCGAGACCAAAACTGAATATTCCCGGCAAGAAAGTAATGCTCTGTATATGGTGGGACCAGAAGGCTGTAGTGTATCATTAACTATTAAAGCAGAGTCAAACCATCACAGCCGAACTTTACCAACAACAATTGCTCCGTATAATCCGCATTGAATAATAAGCGGCCGGTATATGTAGACACGAAAAAGTGATCCTCCAGCATGATAACGCTAGACCACATGTTGGAAAGATTGTGAAGGCCACCTTGGTAGCACTTGGCTGGGACGTTTTATCTCATCCACTGTGCGCACCAGACATTGCTCCATCAGATTATTACTTGTTCAGATCGATGGCACACGGGCTTTCGGGTCAGCACTTGAACAATTATGAAGAAATAGAGAAATGGCTTAATGAATGGATCGCTTCGAAGGACGAGTCCCTTTTCCGTCACGAGATACAACAACTGTCTGGCAGTTGTTGATGGGAAAAAATAATAGCAAGCGATGGCAAATACTTTGTATAGTGTATTTTTTCATGTTTTTTTCACAATAAAGTCTTTTCTGGAAGAAAAAACGGACCGAATTAATTCACACACCTAATACTTGTAACATTAATTTGTAGAGAAGTAAGTAATTGTCATTTTATTCAAGGTAGTTGGGTAAAATAACACACCAATATTCTCTAGTCTTCTTCACAAGAAAATTCCATTCAAAATCAACCAAAATTAAATTCTGACCACCATCCTTCCTCTGTGAACCCCCATATACGATATTTGTCAAAAATAAATGTCTTAGTCCGTTTAGAGCAGCGGTCGGGGAACCGGGGTAAATTACCCCAAATGGGGTAAAAGTGAAATTTTTGGGGGCAATAAGGAAATTTTTCCAATTTGCTATTTTATAAACGTGTTAGTAGCGCACTAAGGAAAAGGGCGTTGAGGGGCTTGACTAAAAGGCGCCATTGCAAAGGTGCAAAGGCGCCGTTGCAATCATTTAGATTTTGGGAGGTGAGGACCTATGTTTTTTTTGCTCGTCATTTGGATTTTGAGATGGGAGGACCTTTTTTTTTTTTGCTTGTCACTTAAATTTTTTTTCTACAAGCCAATGGGGTAACGTCGGTGTAAAGAAATATATCTTTGGGTAATGGGTAAAAATGTTCCCCGACCCCTGGTTTAGAGAGACCAACATATTCGCAATAAGCTCACATTGAGCATGTGGAGTACTTAAGCCATGTCTCTTTGAGCTTAGAACGACTTAATATTATAATAGAAACATGAAGCACTATCATCATCATTGTCAGGATCAAAATCCGTATCTATTGGGTATCACCTAAAACTAACTTTTTCTTAACTAGCTTGATACTATCTACACGTCTTGATACTATCTGCCTTAACGACGCTCCCTTCTATTTTTTTTTTTTTTTCGTTGCTGCGCATCCGGCCACCTTAAATTAGTCAGTCAATAGCGAAGTACCGTCGTACTAAAAGTACGACTTAAATTTTTAAAGTGGCCGTTATATATTAAATACCTCAACATTTAAGTTTTGTCTGGTTGCGTTATCTAATATTAAATATAGCATATTAAACAAATAAAATGAATAATTAAAATTAAATGAATGATGAAATTAAATTCCTTCCTTGGCGGTTGGTACGTCATAGTTCGGATTTTAGGTATTTTAATCAAAATATAATCCAAGTTAGCTATAAATCAATCGTTATCATAATCCATTTAAGCAGCTGATATGAAATCATTATTTTAATAAGCAGCGGCATTCGCCTTTGATATCAATCGCAATTTCTACCAGTGACAATAAAATGCATTAATCGCTATGATTTTACTTATGGAAATATATTGAACGATTCTAGATAATGTTTTATTACCGCTGATATGCTTTGACCGATGACAGGAATAAATAGGTTTGCCAGTTAGCATATATTGTCGCTGTAGAGTTGACACTTTTAGCAATATATTTTCAATGCTTATTTCAAAATTAATGATTCTCCCTGATAACGATGATAGCATTATTTTTGCTTATAATTTTTGTTTTATACGTATTAACGGTAGCGACTGTTACTGGTAGAAGCACGCCTAAAATTAAATGAATATAAACATTACAGACGTTATTGACTTAACTCACCCATATTGATATATTTACACTTGCATTGCAAACTGACTCCACAAAATTTATGTACAAGGAAAAAACTAGAAGTAAACAGGGATAAGACTAAGGTAATGGTATTTGGTAAAGGAGGAGGAAGAAGAAGGAAGATAAAATGGGAATGGGGTGGCAGAGAAATAGAAGAGGTGAAGAGTATAAAATACCTAGGTTATGTACTAACGAGGAACAACGGGGCTGAACAACACATAAGGGAAAGAGTAAAGAAGGCAAGGATAGTCATGGGGAAGCTGTGGAGTATAGGAGAGAGGAAGTTTAGCGACGATATTAGATGGAGATTGAGGTTGTTTGACGCCGTGCTGAAAAACATCCTGCTATATGGGGTGGAAATTTGGGGATGGAAGGAATGGGAGAAGGTAGAACGAGTACAGGAGAGGTATTTGAGATGGACCTTAGGGGTAGATAGAACAACACCAGGGTATATTGTAAGAGAGGAACTGAAAAGGGATAAGATGAAAGTGGGTACAGGAAGGAGGGCGGTTAAGTACGAGGAGAAAGTTAGAATAGAAACAGACAAAAGAATAATGAGAGAATGCTGGGAGGAAAGAGCCAGAGAGGAACAGAAAGGAAGATGGTACGCATGAGGAGAGATGAGAAAGGAGTATTACTGGAGATGCGGAGTGGATGCGACAGAGGTGGAAAGGAGAAGAAAATACGGGATAAGTCTGATTGAGGAGTTGTGGAGGAGGGATACGGAAGTTGGGGAGCAAGAAAGGACAGTCAGCATAGACAAATCAAGGAGCGCAGGGAGATATAAGGAGGTCAGAACTATAGAGGTACCAAGATACTTAAAGGGAGAAAGAGGAAGGTCAGGAGGGAGAGTTAGGAGGATTGCGAGGCTAAGGTGCGGGAATGAAGAGGAAATAGATATTGGAGGAAACAGGAGGAAAAGATGTGCAGGATGTGCGGGGAGGAGGAGGAAGATATAGAGCACCTCGCGAAGAGGTGTAGAGAGATGACAGTATGGTCGGGGAGCACATTAGACCTGCTGCACGAAGATGGAAGGGGGGATAGGTGGGCGAGGGAATTAGAGGCAAGAAGGATGGAGATTGTCGAAGGATAACATGGAAAACCTCCAAAAAAATATGAAGATACAAAATTGGAAACATTGCTACAGGAACACGATAGTCAATTCACAAAAACAATTAGCAGAGCAGTTAGGCGTTAGTCAACAAGCTGTTTCCAATCGCCTACGACAGATCGGTAAGATCCAGAAAATCGGCAGATGAGTTCCAGATGCATTGAATGAGAGGCAGATGGAAAAACGCAAAAACACTTGTGAAATTTTGCTTGCACGATACAAAAGAAAGTCATTTTTGCATCGTATCATTACTGGCGATGAAAAATGGATTTATTTTGAAAATCCCAAACGCAAAAAATCATGGGTGAACCCAGGCTCACCATCCACATCAACTGCAAGACCGAATCGCTTTGGCAAAAAGACAATGCTCTGTACTTGGTGTGGTCTATTATGAATTGTTAAAACCTGGTGAAATAGTTAATACCCAACGCTACCAACAACAACTGATCGAATTTAACCATTCGCTGCTCATAAAACGACCAGAATACGAAAGAAGACAGCACAAGGTAATCTTTCTTCACGATAACGGTCCATCACAAAAAACAAAAACAGTTTGCAACACATTGGAGGCACTCAAGTGGGAAGTGCTACTCCATGCCGCTTACTAACCAGACTTGACCCCTTCAGATTACCACTTGTTGGCATCGATGGGTCGCGCACTTGCCGAGCAGAACTTTTGTTCATATGAAAATGTGAAAGAATGGCTAGATGAATGGTTTGCGGGGAAAGGGGAAGAGTTCTACTGACGAGGTATTCACAAATTGCCTGAAAGATGGGAAAAATGTATAACTTCTAATGGAGCATACTTTGAATAAATAAACTTTTACTGTTCTTTTGAGTTTAATGTGTTTTATTTAAAAATAAAAAAATCCGCATTTCATACTTGTGGACCTGGTATTATGTTTTGAATGGTCTATTTAATGATGCAAAAATAAACTTTGTTTCTTTATACAGCAGTGTCTCAAAACTTTCCTAGCGCCCTACTCAACTGTGATTATCAATCATAGGATTACCTCTGTGTGCAAAATAAAGACTGCCCTGTCTCGAGATATTGCCAAAACAATATTATTATAAAAAATTATAGTATTCCATGTGTGAATGAATAATCCTTGGCAATAAATGTTATAAACGACATAGCATAACACATGGTCAGTAAGCAATGTACATGAAACATATCGAAATCTCGCATTGGCATTGATTATGCGACTGATTGAGGAGGTTAATTGGTAATTGTGTCGGCCTCTGTGAGGAGTAGAGACCTCACAAGTCGCTATTTGCCTTGTCATATCCTTCATCCGGGAGAACATATTAACATTCATCACGAGACAAATGACATTAATTAATATTTCGGCTATGGGCATTAGGTAAATGATGTGATGACACATACACCTAATTTGACAAAGTTAACTTAACAAACTGTGGAATATTAACATTTATATAAGACTAAGTCTAAGAGCTGTACTGTTTATTTGTAACATGATATGTCTAGACGACTGGCGTGCTAGACACTAGTCTATTACGTTTTCACTTCAGTGCTGCAAATCCCTGTCGAGGCTTGAATGAAATACAGTCAAAGCTTCTTATTCGCGGGTTCGTTATTCACGATTTCTCTACTCGCGGTTTCAGCATTCGACAAGAAAATACAAGGTGTCTCAAAAGAAATTTTATATTTAGTGGATCAATTAAAAAAAAAGTAAGCCGTATATAGAAAAAATGTTTATTAATTATTAAAATACACTTTTTGGGGATTTATTTCTTAAAAATAATATCGTCTAAATGTAGACCCTCGCGTTCTCGGCACTCATTTAATCGAACAGTAAAATTACTTATGACGTCTCGGCAGGTGGACTCAGGGATGGCTGCCATTTCGTGACGGATGTTTTCTTTCAAATGCGCCAGTGAAGTCGGTTTACTGGCGTAAACTTTAGATTTAAGATAATCCCATAGGAAAAAGTCCATAGGGATTAAATCTGGACTCCGTGGAGTCACCTCTCCGAAAGATCAATTTGCCTGAGAAAATTTCACGAACACGTGGCAGAGACATATTGGACGTGTGTGAAGTTGCTCCGTCCTGTTGGAACCATGTTCTTTGGTTATAGCCAGGAAAGTTTTGCAGTTCAGGTACCAAGAAGTTGTCTAACATCTCCACATAACGCTCTGAATTCACTGTAACTGCACGCCCCCTTTCGTCTTCAAAAAAGTAAGGGCCGATAATTCCTCGCGCCGACATCGCAGCCCATACGGTCACTTTAGGCGAATGTAGGGGTTTCTGATGTTTACGTTTCGGATTCGTTGCACTCCAGTAGCGGCAGTTCTGCTTATTTACGTGGCCATTAAGATGAAAATGAGCTTCATCCGAAAACAAAATGTTGGTAAACGTTGAAAATCGCTCAATTACCTGATTTACGAAATTAAGCCTCTGACTGGCATCTTGGGGCTTTAATTCTTGCACCAATTGAATTTTGTAGGGGTGCAGCTTTAGGGCTTTGTGCATAATGCGATGTAATGATGATCTATGCACATTTAAAGCACTTGAGCGCTTCCGAATTGAAAGGTTCGGGTCGTCACGAACAGACTGATTAACATTCTCCACGTTTTCTACCGTTCTTGATGACCTAGGTCGCCCGGATTTTGATTTATCCAGCGTTGTACCAGTCTCTTCAAACTTTTTAACCCAATGTCGAATGAGAGGAATGCTTGGCGCATCATTTAAGTGGCGAAAACCTCGAATACTGCAGAATTTTCTACGCGCTACAGTCGCCGAATCACCGTTTTTGTAAAACTCTCGCACGCATAACGCGCGGTCTTCTCCCGAGAAACGCTCCATAGCGACTGAATTCCCAAGAGCCAGGCTACCGATTGACATAACCCCCGCGCCCCTCGGATACGTTGTGTTCACGCAGTAAGCTAAAGAAATATAAAATTTCTTTTGAGACACCTTGTATTTATGATTGCTTTCTTTATTCGAGCTGATACGAGGTGTAATAAAAAAAAACTTTTTTGTTGTTATGTTGGTTAATCTGTCTTTGACGACTGTCTGAATTAGCAGCCATATTAGATCTGTATTTTAAATTTGACAGCTAATTAAAGAAGTTGTGTTTCTGTATATTCGGTGATTTTTTATTTTTTACAATGAGGGATCAAAGAATATGCATTAAATTTTGCGTAAAAAATGAAATGAAGTGCTATAAAGTAGTAGATGTGTTGCAGTTATTTGGTGAGTCGAGTATTAATGAACGAGCGATTTACAAATGGTATAAACCAGGGGTCGTCAACCTTTCGGTGACAAAGAGCCAAATCTATATTTAAAAAAAAAAACTATGACATGGAAGAAACGCTAAAAAATATATGCTATATTTAAGAAAAAATTAGCTGTGGCCACCGCAGGACCGACCGCCATCATAAAGTAATTGTATAAAATACATTCTAGCAGCAGAGTAGAAATAACTTGGCGTAATATTTTCTAACAGAGATATTATGTATCATGACCATGGAAACGTTACATTAAGTATGAAAAAATTTTACAGAAATTATTCGAAATTTTTCGTTTTATCAAAAAACGTCTTAAATAAAAGTTATTAATTATTTCTTTTATAGCAACTTTTGTTGAATAAATTTTTTCGAAATATTTTTATGTTGTGAAATATTCACAAAAATCTTAAAATCGACACGAGTAAACTCTCATTTTTAGTCAACCGATTTTTACCAAAAGTTGATCAACTCGTGCCATTGATGGCAGAAGCTTAAATATGAAGTTTCATAAAAATCCTTTTAGCCGAATTGGCTCTGCACGTGTACACAGACAGACGGACAGACAGACGGACAGACGGACAGACAGACAGACAGATGGACGGACAGACAGACCAACAGACATCATGCTTAAAATAGTCAAAACGTTATGTACGGACATCAATTCATGGTGATCCATCGAAATCTCAAAATGTCAAAATCGATATGATCACAATACCTCCCTTATATATGTTGGCGGTCGCTAAAAACGTAAAAATTGTTTATTAGTTTTAAAATAATCATGTATTACAATAAATTAATATTTACTTATACATTTAGCTTGTGATACCTATTGCACTTGCCAGTATATTTCAATTTAATATTTTTTTTTAATGGGGCGATTGCTACTGCATAGTGTTCATTAAGACTTCAATATATGGTGAATATTCAGTAATCTTGAACTTGAGGCAGCACTCAAGTTTCAGGTCAGTAAGATTACTTCTTAACTGACTCTCTATTAATTTCATATGTGAAAAGACTTGCTCACAGAAATATGTGGATCCGAAAATTGTCAGTAGTCCAAAAGCATAATTTTTTAAATGACTGAACGATTCTGGTAGACGGTTCCAAGCTTCGAAAACAATTTTATCTACATTTTATTCTACAAGATTGTGAATTTCCATCATGAGGTTCATGTCTGTACTATTTATGTTGCAAATGCTGCAGACATAAACAATAATATCTTGATTGTTTTCGCTCATATTGTTTTGTTGAAATAATAACTTGTATTTTTACCGCGAAAAAATATTATTGCACAGATTTCCGCACGATATGAACTTGTGCCGATTGTGCAACACAAACTTCACTGCACAGTATATGCCGAACGATCTTCGTGCAGCACAAAGCACACAGAAACTTTATGACGAGCGCTTCTTGTGTAAATTATTCAGAATGTGTAGATTATTAGCTTATGCCGAACACGCCTCAAGTTGTTAATAAGCTTACATTATCCATTAACAAAACTAATAATTTAAAAACAATTTCAAATTACTTAGTTGTCATTTGATTTCACGGTTATCAATACATGCAAATTAATTTTATTCTTACACGATAAGATTCAAATAATTTTTGCTGATCATATAATTATATTCGCTCTGCTTGGGTGTTCTCTAGGATATTTTATACTTTTCTATTAAAACCACCCAAGGTAATAACCAGTAGGTGATGGCAGTTTAAAAAGAATATTATTGGCAATAAAATAACAATATGTAATCAGACTTCTTTGTTGATTCAAATAATATACGACTTATGCAAACATACAAATTGCAGATTGCAATATACGAAGGAAGTTCATATGGATTGACCTGCACGTCTTTGTACAGCAACATAGGTGCTTTGTACAGCAACACACAAGGGAGGTCCTCACATCCGAACCCCCTCCCAGAAAGGAAGACTTCATGTACTTATTTAATAAAACCTTAGCAAAAAATCACTTTTTTTCCCATAAAGACCTACTTTACACTTACTTAAATAGTTAAATATAGTAGAGTTTATATAACAGTCGTAGATACAACAATTTCTTTGGATTTATTGCGTTTATTAATTTAAAAATAATTATGTATCGCCTTATTTTGCATTTTTGGAGATATTAATAAAAAATAAGCATTGTAAAGTGCCACTTTTAAAAACATTGTTCATATCAAATTTATAAAAAATAAAAATATCTTAAAAATTTTGAAATCGTCATAAGAGTATAACTTTCATCTTTTAATAATAAGATGAATTTAAGGCAGATCCTTATTGCTCTTAATTATTTAGTCCTTATTGCTCGCCAAATTTGTACCAATTACAGTATCGACGTCTAAAATTAAACGATAGAAGCATTATCTGGCCGAAAATATGTATTTGATGTAGAGCAAAAATCTGATGTGATATATGAGTTATGCACCAAATTAGTAAGAAACAAGTCTTAGATGTAGTGTTTCTGATTTCTCGACATTAGACTTATTTTCTCGAGAATTCTCGAAAAAAATAATTATATAATTATTAGAATATACATCTTTTTTTAATCTTGAAAATATTGTAGAGGATAAAAACATGTTAAAATTATAATCACCTTTAAAGTACTAAAGTAAAGGCGTCGAGCAAATTTTACATTTCTCGAGAAATGAAAAATGAGAATTAAAACTTTTGGTTAATGTTCCGTATAAGTCCACCACGTCAAATTAGAACTAGGCTGTATGTGTAGAATAGAATATATGTAAGAGTGGGGAACCAATATTAATCATTCTTGCATATGTGCTCGGTGTAATCAGACACAACTTTTGTGCAATTTAGAATCAAGGGAGGACGGTGTCTACACAGGTGTTGTTTACATAGTTAGTTCCTGAAACTTGGAAAATGGCTGATAATTATTTCAATTTTTTAAGTAATATGGATAGTAAGGATATGAAAGAGGTGTTAAGGTGGTGTATGAATGAGGGTCTGATTGTGTCTGAATGTAAATGTCCCAAAAAGTTCCCAGACCCCTGATTTATATAATTGCAATGTGATCTAAATGCTATCCAATTTTTCCCAAATTTAAACCCAAAATGTGATAGCTAAATTTTATCGCGTACAACTTCAAAGAGTTATAAAAAGGATGGATAATTTTATATAAAAAGGTATTCTTTGGCGATTTTTACGGCTCTGGATTTGCCTACTAGTTTTATCATTGTTTGTTTGCATATGTATAGTGAAGATATATAAATGCTTTATACATTTTTAATACATTTACATAATTTGGTATGTATGAATGCGATGAAAAACGGAATGTCCTATTTTAGACATAAAATTGGTCGGTCGGAATATATTGATAATTTGAGGATTCTCTCTTTTAATAAAGTTAGTGTTTTTCAACATATGTATACAATAAATCTCATTCAAACTATTTAAATATGACTTTAAGCGTATAAATACTGAAATTTCGTTATTCAAGTTTTTCTTTAAAAACCTTAATACGAGCTAAATGTTAACAAACACTTATTAAATAATTGCTTGGATTTCAAAACGTATAAGTATCAAGTACTTATTTAGATTTCAGAATCGTAAATGTTATGTTTTGAAAGAAAGGGGCGGCGCTTCGTCAATACCAAATCTCATTCCAACTAGCATACACGTTCTGTCTGACGAGTCATGCCTGGTGGACTTATACGGAACATTAACCAAACTTTTTCTCGAGAAATTCTCGAGAAGATTCACTAGTTAGATGTAAGTCAGCAAAATTTGTGTTGACCAGTGTAATAATACAGATTATTGAACTTATATATAATAACATATCTCAAACTAATGATTAATAAAATTCAACATAAACATATATAATTCAAACATATATTTAGGTTCGCTGAGTATTCAATGTTTTTTTAATGTCCTTTTTCCACCCTTATTTACTCTGACATAATAGTTGTGATAGGGGAGGTCTCCCTTACGAGAAATATTCCCTCCGGTCATGGACAGTTTCAGTTACACCTAAACTAATGATGAATTTAAATGACGAAAATAAATTAAATGATACGACTGAATGCTGTATTACAGCATTTAGTATAGTGCCATATGTGTTCAGGAAATCATATGTTAAAGCTGGGATTCATCGCTCCTATGAGATGTTAAAAGGCAAGATAATTCTAAAAAAACTTAACGATGACCACGCTAAAATTATTAGGTTTGTTCCAACAGAAAATTCGCAGCAGTTCAGAACGTGAATCGAACGTATAGTTCTAAAATCATCTTAACTATGGTCTATTTCAAAGTAGAAAAATGTGTGTAAGAAGATAGGAGCTGTTTGTGTTTGCTTCGGATTGGTTTAGATCAGTTGTCCCCAAAGTGGTCGATATCGACCCCCGGGGGTCAATATAACATTTTTAGGGGTCGATTCTGGCTCAGGGGTCAATTGGGGTTTGATGGAAAAAAGTTAAAAACTACAAGTATAATAATTACACAGTTATCGTACATATATAATTAGCAAGTATCAATATGAAATCTGGGTAACATTGTGACGTCATTTTTTCCTAAGATCACATGTTAATCCTATAAACCCAGTGATAAACGAAATTTTTTGGTATAAACAAGTTAAAAATACTCAGCTAGAATCAATTTTTTGCAAGAATTGAACGTTTTTAAAATAAAAATTAATGAATGTTAGTATTAAAATAGTGTTAATAAAAAATGTTTTTAAAGAAGACTTAGTTCTAAATCTTCCAAAGTGAGAACATATTTTTTAATTTCAATATTATAACACTAGGTTGTTTAACCCGTCAACAATTACAGGTTTTTAACAAAAAAAAAAGTTTTTGACTGCATTAACTTGGTTATTTAGCGTCCTTTCTGCATCTTTTCTTTTAATATTCCTTTCTTTACATAGTGAGTCAAGTGGTTTTTCGAAAATACCTGACATGGTGGTATATTTTTTGGTTAATTATAAGAAATTAAGATAAGTTAGAAAATAAAACCAAATACACATACAAACAACTGAAAATTTTATGTTATAAATCCGTCATTGTTGACGGGTAATAACCTAGTTTATAAATATAATTGAAGTTAAATTAGATTCATTTAGATCTTCATTGTTACGAAGAGATTTTCAGTATTTTTCGAATTTGCGACAATTGGAAGTAAAAGATGAAGACTTGGAAATATACACAAAGTATCTTCAAAAATAGAGCGTGTAAATTACGTTTTGAGGATTTAGAGAAAATGTAAATCCCAGATGGGATAGGAGACGATCCACGCAGTGGGCGCCCAAGCACGTCGGTAAATGAAAGAAACATTACTGCCGTCGAGGACCTACTGAAAGAGGACAGGCGAATGACTATTCGTCAAATTAGTGTTCGCCTAGGGATAGGTACACGACAAGTTCATGACATCTTGCATGATTGTTTGGGCGTTAGCAAGGTTTCGCCGCGCTGGGTGCCAAGGCTGTTAGGACCAGAACAGAAACTCAATAGGTCTGATACTTGTCTTCAACTTCAAGAGCATTAGTTTATCGTTGGGATAAATGTATTCAGTTAAATGGAGATTATGTTGAAAAACTACATTGTAATATTGACGAAAAATAATAAAAATTATAGCTAAATTCCAGAATTTAGGAAACATCCCTCGTTTATTATTTCATTGGTAATAAAAAAATAGCCACATAAACAATAGCACATGTATGTATAATATTGATAAATCAATAAATTGCTTTGCCAGTCTCATTAATTTGCCTTTATAAGTTTTCTATGTGCGCCAATAATTACTAACCTATTAAATGAATCTAATGAGCGAGAAATTTAAAACCCAATCAATCATATATGAAAGCGCTGTATAATTATAATTGTAAAAACTACTTTTTATAAAACCAGTTTTAGTACCTATAACTTTCAACATTAACATCTCAATTAAAGCACTGTCATTTAACTATCCAATTTTCACCTTAAAAGGTAACTTTCTGCGATTCCCCATGTCATCGGTGGGTTTAGCGTTTCCCTGCTGTGTTGCAGAGGGGAAATGAGTTAAGTTCTCGACGGGATAACAGATGTCACACTTTGTCCCTATGTATTATTCATGAGCTTCTGTATAGAGCTGCAACCCCTCTGTTCACTGGATACGTTACTGCTAAGGTGTAAGTTATTCCACGCTCTGACCTGCCCACAACCGGATAACGTAAAGAAGTTATCCGATAAATGAACTGCCCAAAGGAAAAAGACTTTATTTTAGGGTGTTTAAAAGAAACTAATAAATAATATAGCTCAGTCGCTCAAACTAAAGTCACTATATTATACAAAGTAGCGCAACGGCGGCCATGCTGGGGCTAAAAATGTTGCCAACACAAATGATGTTCAGTGATTCCAACAATACAAAAAAAATTGATGTGAAGTGTGAATTTTCACACATTTCAGGGTTTTGCAGGTATTTAGTAAGTGAATGATGATTATTTTGGATGCGAAAACAAATTTTATATTAAAATATTTTTTTTGTTAATTTTAATTCGAACGCCTAATACCATTATTTAGGTTTCTAAATATGTGCAGTATTTTTTTTTATATAGCAAGGTTCATTAAGAATTTTAAAAATTGCGCCTATGGCTTCCATTGGTTGTTATAAGTTCCGCCCCTCTGATTTCGTGTACATTGAAACAGAATTAAATTATCATTTAAACAATTTCCACTGGCTATTAAATTTACGCTTTTAAAAATTAAATGCAACATTTGCCAAAATATAATTAGAATTTTGAAAAAATAATTTAAACAATATAGCAATTAAAAAAAATATATATATATATAGTCTCTTCTCCAGGGTTCGATCCCTATCGGATCGGGTTACATGGGTGAAAAGTCAGCGTCAAATACCACTAGACCAGCACACACGTTAGAGTGTTGCTTGTTACAAAGCTATAACTTGTGTACATTATTAGCCAAAAATCACAAAAAATGCGTTTTTTTCCAAAAACCTAATCTGATCAAAAATTCCTGTTGTACTATTTCGGTTCACACCAATGTACATTATTTAGAATTTTTTCAGATTTTTAGTTTAAACCATCTGGGCTACAGGGTGTGGGACAAAAAATTTTTTCACAATTTTGGCAAAAATCGCTTCAAAAAAATTTTATTGCAAAAATAAAAATTTGATCGTTAATCCACATACCAAGGGCTTTCATTTGATACCCTACTCAGAATTATAAAAAAATATTTTTTTTTTCGATGAGCACATATTTGTTTATATTTTTAGGGGGATATGTTTTTTAGATGTTTTAGTATTTTTCCTATGTGCGGGGTCAAAGAGTTGTATAAACATGCCAAATTTCAACTCTCTAGGTTTAGCCGTTTGGCTACAATTTTTACCGAACAGACAGATAGACAGACAAACAGACAGACAGACAGACAGACAGACAGACAGACAGACGACAAAATGACGGTATAAGGGTTTTTTGGTCATACCTACAAAACCCTAATAAGAAACTAGTACTACCAATAATTTTATTTTAAACATTGTAATCACGATTTTTTTAATCAAAGATGCACTATAACAAAATTGTGGTACAATTTCAATTATATTTTTAATTTTTATTAAATAAAATGAATATAATATATAAATTTAAATGAAACTTAACCTTAAATATTCAAACCGCTGACAAAGGAGGTTATTAAGTTAGAGCGAGAAAGAGAGATGTGACAGCGCAGACGCAAACTTAAGAACGTAAAAATTGCTGCTTAGTTTACTTAATAGGGGAACCAGTGTCGCCATTCAAACCCTGGGGTCTGTCGGCTGCTTCAAAGGCTTGCGCTACTTTGTATAATATAGTGACTTTAGCTCAAACAGCGCAGTTCGTCATTTTGCGTCATAACTTCAATGACAAACATAGTGGCGAAAAAATAACTAAATCGATTTTTTTTTGCATGTGAATAGGGGATAGGCATGATTTAAAATTTTTTTTTTTATTATATTCCTCTTGTTGCATATAAACATAAAAAACAGTTTTTAATTTTTTTTTTTTTAATTTGAAGGCTTAAAAAAATCATAAATGTATGTAGCGCGCGAAAACGACGTGTGACGTCATACCCCTTCTAACTGACACATGACACTACTAGTCTACCCAGCGTACATAGGGTTACATGACGAAATTTCACTGGACAAAATTACACGGGACAAAATTACACAGAAGAAATTACACATAGACAGAATTACACAGGGAAGAAATTACACAAGGACGAAATTACACATACGAAAATTACACTAAGACAAAAATACACATTTAATTTACTTTAATTTACACATGCGAAAATTTTCTTCTGTGTAATTTTGTCCCGTGTAATTTTGTCCAGTGTAATTCTGTCCTGACACCCGTACATAGTCTGTTGTGAACTTATTTGTTTGTATAACTTTTATAGGTTATGTAAAGTTAGAGTGATTTTAATTAAAATAAAGTTTAATTCTATAAAAACAATTTATACATGTTTACCGAATTAAATTTTATATTAAAATATATAAAATATGGAAGATCCAGGCCCCAGTACTTCGAAACATAGTCGAAAATATTGTTTAGTACCAATGTGCACAATTAGTTCAATTAGAAATCCAAAAAAATAATTTATATCATTACCTGATGACGAAAAACAACAGAAAAGCTATGAGGCGAAATAAAACCGATATTTCAGAAAAAAGTAAACTTTATGTTTGTGAAGATCATTTTAATGTGAGTACATATATTTTATAAATTATTTTAATAATAAATGCGTGAAAAATTGTTTAAAAACAAATACAAAACTCTCAAACAATACAATATAACCACGTAAACATTATGTTTTGTCTGTATCTATGACGTCAAACCCTTACAGTCTCAGTCGTATCTACTCGGCAACCTTCGCGGCGTGGTCGGCTTATTTCAAATTTACAATATTTTAATTAAAAAATTTGGCTATAATATTAATTAAAATGTGATTTTTGTTGTGTTAGGTGACATAACTAACATTAAAATATCAAAAAAATGTAGTTTTAAGGAAATATAAATTTTATGCGTATCCCCTATTATAGACTATATTGCTCTTTACTCTTTTATTTCACTAAAACATACCTTTTGAAGTCATATTTAGTTTGTGTTTGATAGTCATTTTCAAGATTTGCAAAGTCGCCCCCTTCGCCCCCCCCCCCGTACTGCGGCTCTGCAAGAGCTAGATATATTGTGCAACAGAACTAAGTGCTTAGTATCGAAGAAACTGTTTATGGTGGCAAATACTATTATTTATCCATTTTTAAACGAAAAAAATCTATAATTGTTCTCACTTCCTTTCATATAACCATAATTTCAAAGTCCAACAGCAGGCCGTGACAAGTTAAATAAAGACGCACTCTTCCTCTAGAGTTTAAATATTTAAACAAGTCTGAAAATACATTACTCTTACGGTAATTATCTTATTATATATGGGTGTTATTATAACAACCTTACGTGAAACTTCGTTATTTGTACTCTCAATTTTATTAGTCATTAAGGCTCACCAGTCACAATGATTAATGTGAAAAGGGGTTGAAACAATACGAATTATGTCATTTATGATATTTATTTTGTAATTTTCAAAGCAATTAAATACTTTTCTGTATTGGTAAATTGATATGTTTCATTTAATGAATGAGTATGAATTTTATTGAGTGTTTGATCAATTGTAACTGGTCTTTATTAATAACAGATTAATTTTTTTACTCAATATAATCACTTAATACGAGGGTTAAATGATTGATATTTCAACATTTTTACTTACATCAACTTTATTTTGTCATATACAAGGTGTCTCAAAAGAAATTTTATATTTATTTAGCTTACTGCGTGAACGCAACGTATCAGAGGGGCGCGGGGGTTATGTCAATCGGTAGCCTGGCTCTTGGGAATTTAGTCGCTATGGAGAGTTTCTCGGGAGCAGACCGCGCGTTATGCGTGTGAGAGTTTTACAAAAACGGTGATTCGGCGACTGTAGTGCGTAGAAAATTCTGCAATATTCGAGGTTTTCGCCACTTAAATGATGCGCCAAGCATTCCTCTCATTCGACATTGGGTTAAAAAGTTTGAAGAGACTAGTACAACGCTGGATAAATCAAAATCCGGGCGACCTAGGTCATTAAGAACGGTAGAAAACGTGGAGAATGTTAATCAGTCTGTTCGTGACGACCCGAACATTTCAATTCGGAAGCGCGCAAGTGCTTTAAATGTGCATAGATCATCATTACATCGCATTATGCACAAAGACCTAAAGCTGCACCCCTACACAATTGGTGCAAGAATTAAAGCCCCAAGATGCCAGTCAGAGGCTTAATTTCGTAAATCAGGTGATTGAGCGATTTTGAGATATGTGGAGATGTTAGACAACTTCTTGGTACCTGAACTGCAAAACTTTCCTGGCTATAACCAAAGAACATGGTTCCAACAGGACGGAGCAACTTCACACACGTCCAATATGTTTCTGCCACGTGTTCGTGAAATTTTCTCAGGCAAATTGATCTCCCGGAGAGGTGACATAAATTGGCCTCCACGCAGTCCAGATTTAACCCCTATGGACTTTTTCCTATGGGGTTATCTTAAATCTAAAGTTTACGCCAATAAACCGACTTCACTGGCGCATTTGAAAGAAAATATCCGTCACGAAATGGCAGCCATCCCTGAGTCCACCTGCCGAGACGTCATAAGTAATTTTACTGTTCGATTAAATGAGTGCCGAGAACGCGAGGGTCTACATTTAGACGATATTATTTTTAAGAAATAAATCCCCAAAAAGTGTATTTTAATAATTAATAAACATTTTTTCTATATACGGCTTACTTTTTTTTTAATCGATCCACTAAATATAAAATTTCTTTTGAGACACCTTGCATTACTAGTTGAAGGTGTATGAATTTGTAATGTTGAAATTAATTTTTGATAATCAAATTGATAATTAGAAATTGAACTTTTTATTAATTCTTTTAGATGTTGGATGGTCAACTGTGAATTGAACTTCCATTTAATCAATTTCATCGTTGAGTAAAATGATTCAAATCATATGTCATTCAAAAATTGACAATAAAAGATATGCTGCTATTGGTACACATTTCCAAAATTCACTGATTGATTTTGTCGATTTATGTAACATTTGGAGACCTTGATCTTCTTGCATCTCAATTAATTCTAATTCTCCTACCGTCTTCTGTGGCTCCGGTGTATTGACTCAGAAATTTAAAAAAAATAACAATTATTTTTTATTTATTAGTTGAGCCCCAATAAAACTCTTGAAGAGCCGCATGCGACTCGCGAGCCACAGTTTGGCCACCGTTGTTCTAAGCAAATACGAAATAAATCAATAAATTATTTTTTAGCTAAATATTTTTCGCAAAAAATAAATATTTTTGGGCGGACTGGGCGGCAGCCCGGGGCCTACGTAGCCGGGGAGCCTACGAATCCGGAGGGCCTATCGAAGTCTGACGCTAGAATTTTTGGATTCCTCGTAGTTTATTAAGTCTAGAAACAATTTGAGGCCTTAGTCGTTTTGCGTATTTTAAAATTATGACAAATTTTAATATGGCGTAATTTATAGAAATATTCATCTTCGCATGGATATATCTGAAAAACGAAATGCAATAGACCTGCGGTTGAAATTTTTGAAATCTTGACTTCCTAATTTACTTGTTACCAGATTTTGAAACAAAGTTTTTTCATTTTTTTAAATTTTTTTTGAAAATTTTGAAAATTGCTAACTAAAAAATGGTTAGGGATATAAATATGCGGCTTGAAATTTTAAAATTCTACTACACTGTTTAGTCTAAGAAAAAAATTGAGCTTTAATAAACATATTATTAAGTTATGTAGGGGCACTAATCCAAAATCCTTGAAAATGGCCAAAAATCGAAAAAATCGTAAGGGGTACCCCTTAAGAAAATCGTGATTTTTAAGCAAAAATTTTTTGTCTCCGATTTTATTGAAATTGGTACAAATATGCATTTTTGGTCAAAGATCAAGAAAATTTGGTCCATTTTGAAGTTTGGGCAAAAGTTTTGGAATTATAGGCAAAAAAACTGACCTAAATCAACTTTAACTCACAAACTAGGAAAGCATGAATTTTTTTAATATTTTTTTCCTAATCCTCACCCCAAAATTAGCCTAAAATTATATTTTGGCTAAAATCTGAAAAATCTAAAAAAAAAAAGTCCACAAAAAGGCTCACAACCGATGAAATGTTAGCCTGCCCTTTTTTTAATCTTTATAAACTAATACTTAAGTCTTATCTATCATCTATAACAGCGGTTCCCAACCCATGCTCCGCAGAGCCCTTACTGTTCCGCGTGCACTTCTCAGGGGCTCCGCAGCCGTTCCAGGAAATAAAATAAATAAAAATTGAATAAAATCAAAAGTATCAGAAATAAAAAACAGAATCAAAATAATAAAACTGGAAATGAGATTCTGATAGAAAATTGGCCAAGTTGTATGTATGTCCAAGTGATTTCTGACTCTAGCCCAGAGGCAAATTAAGCGGTGGGCGGACTGGGCGGCCGCCCGGGGTTCAGGAAGCCGGGGGGGGGGGGGTTCAGCAACTTAATTCGCCACTGTGTATTCGATAGAAATATTTATATTCAACCACGTTTGACATTTATTTGTTTACTTGTTTTGATGTTTAGGTATGCAACCCGGCATACATGATATCGTACAGAAAAACTTTACTTCACTTCTGATTTGGAGTCATTTCACTGACGATTTGACGTTGTGTCACTGATGATTTCAGTAGAAATACACTATTGCCAACTTAAAAGAGTTGTTCTCTGGTATTATTTGTGACGCAGTGCCCCCTGGAACGGTGGGCAATGAGCCGTATCATGTTGTGTAAAGTGTAAATTGCCTGGGGTACACAGACCCTATGATGGAACTACCCCCTCAATTAACAGGCGACAATTCCAACAATACCTACTTGTTTAGATCTGACCCTTGCATTGCTCCCTTCTATAATAAACTTGCGTTAAAGTTTTTTCACGTCTCATTGACGATACATAAAAATAGCTAGATTAATATATTAATTATTTGATTTAAAACGTTTACAAAGATTTAGAAAATATCTTAGATGTAAAAATTTATATGAAGTGTGAATTTTCACACACTTCAGGGTTTCGCAGGTATTTACCAGGTCTACAAATATGAAATGCGGTTTTTTTTTTAAATAAAACATATTTATCTCAAAAGAACAGTAAAAGTTTATTTATTCAAAGTATGCTCCATTAGAAATTATACATTTTTCCTATCTTTCAGGCAATTTGTGTATACCTCGCCAGTAGAACTCTTCCCCTTTCCCCGCAAACCATTCATCTAGCCATTCTTTCACATTTTCATATGAACAAAAGTGCTGCTCGGCAAGTGCGTGACCCATCGATGCGAACAAGTGGTAATCTGAAGGGGCCAAGTCTGGTGAGTAAGCGGCATGGGGTTGCACTTCCCACTTGAGTGCCTCCAATGTGTTGCAAACTGCTTTTGCCTTATGTGATGGAGCGTTATCGTGAAGAAAGTTTACCTTGTGCTGTCTTCTTTCGTATTCTGGTCGTTTTATGAGCAGCAAATGGTTCAATTCGATCAGTTGTTGTTGGTAGCGTTGGGTATTAACTGTTTCACCAGGTTTTAACAATTCATAATAGACCACACCCTTTTGGTCCCACCAAGTACAGAGCACTGTCTTTTTGCCAAAGCGATTCGGTGTTGCAGTTGATGTGGATGGTGATCCTTGGTTCACCCATGATTTTTTGCGTTTGGAATTTTCAAAATAAATCCATTTTTCATCGCCAGTAATGATACGATGCAAAAAAGACTTTCTTTTGTATCGTGCAAGCAAATTTTCACAAGTGTTTTTGCGTTTTTCCATCTGCCTCTCATTCAATGCATGTGGAACCCATCTACCGACTTTCTGGATCTTACCCATCTCTCGTAGGCGATTGGAAACAGCTTGTTGACTAACGCCTAACTGCTCTGCTAGTTGTTTTTGTGATTGACTATCGTCTTCCTGTAGCAATGTTTCCAATTTTGTATGTTCATATTTTTTTTGAGGTTTTCCATGTTCTTTGTCTGTAAGATCAAAGTCACCACTTTTGAAACGCTGAGACCATCGTTCACACGTATCTTGCGATGGAGCATATTCACTATAAGCTTCTCGAAGCAGTCGGTATGATTCAGCAGCAGTTTTTATCAAAATAAAAAAAAAACAGTAGTACTGTCCGCGAATGCTCTTTATTTGGCACAAAATTTCACATTTTTAACACAGTAAAACAAAACTATATGATCACTTTTCAAATTATAAGATTTTGATATTTTTTAGAGCATACAGAGATTTCTTTAAACAGGTAACTTTCCAACAAAAAAAACAGAATGGTAAAATATTAAGCCAATGTAAAATAATGAGCTGTTAACGTTGACAATATTATTAACTACAAATTTCATCCTTGACGACCTGATACATTAATTAAATGTAATTTTTAGTAAATAAAATGCTTCTTTAATTTTTGTTAAAGAAATGGGATGAACTTTTGCATCAACCCAAAGTATTTCGGGGTTTGAACCCCCATCCTTGTTCACTGCAAACAACCAACCTATGGAGCCACAGCACCTTTTATTAATTAGATAAAATATATAGTTTTCTACTTTTTAAATTATCTTCTTAACTTAATAGAAGTTCGTGAAATTAAGTTTTATACCTAACAGTATTTGATCTCTCTGTAGAGCAAAGAGAGTCTCAGGTCCCTAAAATAATTTGTAAGTGTGGATGAAAGGTGTCAGGTTCACCGTACAGCTCCCCCTGTTGTGCGAATATCATTACATCGGAACTAAACAAATGGCAGCGTGTTAGCTCATGAACGCCTTTTGAATATCAATGTACGCAACTGCAATATGTCCCCGCATCATATAAACCAGCAGTTCTTAAACTACATCTGTACTGAATACATTTTAAATATACGCAAATCCTATAAAGCAGTATTACACGGGGCAGAGATATGGGGCTGGAAAGAATATGAAGAAGTAAAGAGAATCCATGAAACCTTTATCAGGTGGACACTTGGACTGGACAAAAGGACCCCAAGCTACATAATCCTAGAAGAGACAAAAAGGGACAAATTAAGGATAAGAACCGGAACAACAGTGGGAAAATACGAAAAGAAGATTAAGGCTAACAACAACTCCATACTACAAGAATGCCGAAAAGATAAAGAAATAAGCCAACGAACCAGCTGGAGAGAAGATAGAAAGAAATATTTCGAAAGAAACGGATATGGTATAGAAGAGATAAGAAGAAGACAAGAAGGAGGAGAAGAACTAGAATACTTATTAGAGGAACGAGACAGACAAGTACAGAGACAGAAACAACAAAATAGAATACAGAAATCAAGATACAATCAGAGATACAAGAACATACAAGTTCCCTCAGTGCCCCTATACCTCGTCAAGGCAAAAGGAAAAAATCAGAAGACCATCGCCAGATTCCGGTGTGGTAATGAAGATCGGGCTAACTTCTTCTGGAGAACTGACGGTGAAAGGACATGCAGAACATGCGGGAAAACCACCGAGACGATAGAACACCTACTGTCCTGCAGTGGAATAGGAGAGGAACGAAGGGATATACACAGAGTGTTACCACTCCAATAGTGACTATCTGTGGATGAAGGTCATCCAAAGAAGAGAAGTATTAAAGGAGAGAAACAAGAAAATACTAGGAAGCGCAGCCCAATGAGCCAGAATACGTATTTGTTTTGAATATTAGAATTATTGTTTAATTTTGATGTAATTATTGTTATTTTGTTAGAAATTTATTATTATTTATATTATTATTGAATGTGATCACACAAATAGTATTTTGGGAAAATTAATGTATAAATTCAAGGCCGAAATGCATGAATAAACTATTATCTATTTATCTATCTATCTTTAAAGCAGTATAGCTCAGTCGCTGAAACAGCGCATTTCGTCATTTTGCGTCATAACTTCAATGACAAATTTAGTGGCGAAAAAATAACTAAATCGATTTTTTTGCATGTGAATTATATATTATAGTCGGATTGCTGATAGGTGACTGTTACATGTATGTATCAAGTAGTGCATTCATAAAAAAATCTAGTTACCATTTTTCAGCGATTTTAAAAATGTTTTTTGTTATTTGTCTTAACTGTCAGTGTCTGGCCTTAAACTTAAAAACTGGCCAAGTTCACCCCGTTTTAATAATACATTTGTTTATGCTTAATTTTAAATTAAAATTTTATTTTAATATTTGATATTATGCGGATTATTCAATTACAAAGAATTATTTAAGTATATTTTAACAACTAACTATAAATATAATTTTTAATTTCGGCTTTATAACACATATATGGTATCGGTACTGGGATAACACCTCCAATATTCCTTCTATTAAAACAATACAATAGAACTAATTTAATTTAAATTACATTTGATATATATTTTTTTTATTCTCATCCACTTGATTTTCAATTTATCATAGTCCTACAATTTTTAGTATGATAAATTTAATTTCAGCAAGATCAAACAATAAAAAAAAATACAATATCATAGCTATGACTAGTAATTCGGTTTGTAATTTTTATTGTATTTTCTTCTTGTTTCGCCGCCTTAGAATTATAGGATATCTATGCTACGAGCAGAGCCGCAGTAAGGGGGGGGGCGGAGGGGGCGATGGCCCCTAGCGCACTAAGGAAAAGGGCGCTGACGAGCTTGACACACTTGGGGCGCCACATTGCGAAGGTGAGGACCTTTTTTTTTACTCATCACTTGGATTTTGGGAGGTGAGGACCTTTTTTTTTGCTCATCACATCAAGGGTGCCAAAACACAGTTTTGCCCCTAGCGCAAGTTTTCCTTACTGCGGCTCTGATTGTCCATCGCCCCAGTTGTGAAAAGCCCCAATTGTGAACGGCCCGAATTGTCTTACAGCCCCAGTTGTCATGGAACTAGCCCAATAGTTCTCGAGATAGAAATAGCATATAAATTAAAATGAAGATCCTATATATGAGGAGAAAAAAAAAGAAGTTCCTAATTGTAAATATCCTGAAAATATTCAAAAATATACAAAAATAAACCTCCCTTTTTCCTAATAACATTTATTACCACGTAACCCCTTTTAATTTAAGTGCTAAGAGAACAAAAATAATGTTTCCACCCCCAAAGAAAACCCTCTTATAGCATACACATGTCGTCAATATCACCCTTTAGTCAAGCGCCTCGGACCTACCTACCTATTTACATACGCATTACAGGGTTTTCACTTTTCCGCTCGGCTTGCCACGTGGCTATAATAACATACGAACCCTCCATGTGTTTAAAAGTGAGAGAGAGTGAGAGAGAGAAAGGATTAATTGTCGAGAGTTAGGTTGTGTTAAAATGCGAATGTATTGTCAGCATAAGTAGTTGCCTTTGTCCACAAGAGATGGTGGATAAGTACGGTTAAATGAAGCGGCGGGTGGTTTGTTACATTAAAGGGTTCGGATGTTCTCTTTGTAAAAAGTTGCAAATGTGGTTTAAGTTATTTAAATGTTGCGGTTTAAAAATGGTACAGCATGTTAGATTTTACAAAAAGGATGTGGTGCTTACTGTTTTATTGAGATAATTGCTTTAGGAAAAGTACTTTACACCAGTACATCCTAACCTTTTAGTACGAGGAGTAATCGAAAAGCTTCTATAACTTTTTGGGGAAAAATTGTATTTATTTTTCTACATAGTCTCCATTCAGCTCTATACATTTAGTCCAAAGCTTTTCAGAACCTTTCATTCCTTCAGAAAAATAAGACTTATCTTTTTTTTTTTAAATTTAAATAAGTATTGGCTGCCTCAGCTACTAGGGCTATTGGCCACCAGGTTACATAATGGTTTACATGCATATATTTGTACAAATGAGTTATTTTAAGTTAAATTTTTGATTTGATGTTGATGTACTAAGGTATTGAATGACTCTGTCTTCTGTATCGGTGTTATTGGCAGGTCCTTTAGAGTTGCTGGTAGGGAATTATTTGCTCTCTGTAGTTGGTACTCTTGGCAATCTAGAAGGATGTGTTCTACGGTTAGGATGTGTTACATGTACTGCATAGTGGCGGGTCGGTTCTTTGGAATATATGTACGTGGGTGTGCATGGTGTGCCCAAGTCTCAGTCTTGTTAATATCACCGCTTAATTCGCCTCTGCACAAGCACGTTAAACAATTGATTATTTGAAGGAGAAAAACATCGAATTAATGTCTCATTGTCCGTATTCACCTGATTTATCCAACGACTTTTTTGTTCCCCAATGTCATACAAAAAATGCGTGAACAGCGATTTTCATCATCTCAAGAAGACGTTAAAGCCTTCAAATACAATGTTTTTAAGATACCAACTTCAGAGTGGAAAAAATGTTTCCAAAATTGGTTTGAATGCATGCAAAAGTATATAAATCTTACTTACTTACTTAATTAATCCTGAAGCCTTTCTACCTCGCGGTGTAAGGCTATAGTCGAGTTACTTATTTTCTGGTGTTGTTCTCCATACTTCTTTCTATCGTGTTCTGTCCTTTGTATATTTTCTTATCTCCTCCCACTTTACTCCTCTCTTCGTTGCAGCTTCTTTTGTTTCTTGGTGCCAGGTTTTTCTCGGTCTTCCTGGTCTAACTTTCTTCACTGTTCTTGCTTCATAAACTCTTTTTACTATTTTGTCTTCAGTCATTCTGTGTATATGTCCCAGCCATCTTAGCTGTCCATCTTCTATTATAGTCTCTACTGGTTTTGTGCCTAGTTTTTCCCTAAATACTTCATTTCTTATTCTGTCCAATTTTGTTGTACCTTCGATTTTCCTTAAAAATCTAATTTCGGAGCTTCTTATTTTAGACCTGTGCGTCTCTGTAGTGGTCCAGGATTCTGAGGCGTATGTCAAAATTGGTACTGTCACTTTTTTGAAGATCTCTACCTTGATGTTAGTTGGTATTTCTTTTTTAGTTATGAACGGTGCTTTGATGCTGTTGAACATTCTTCCTGCTGCGCCTACTCTTTCCATAATTTCTTCATCCATTTTTCCATCTTCCGCGAAAACTGTGCCTAGGTATTTTCCTACCTGTTCTATTATTTTGTCCTCTATTTTTATCTTGTGTTGCATTTTTGTCCTGCTTATTACCATTGATTTTGTTTTTTGTGTGCTAATTTTCATATTTATTTTCTTCAATTCTTTATTGTATTGGTTCAGGTTGTTTTGTAGTTTTTCCTCGTTCCTTGCTATTATGACCATGTCATCCGCATAGCAAAGTTCTGCTACTTTCACATTTTCCATTTTCCAGTAGCCCACACAATATTCTTTAATATTTTGTCTCACTTCTTTTATGGTGTCGTCTAGAACCATTGAGAACAGTAGCGGACTGAGTACGTATAAATCTTAAAGGCGATTATTTTGAAAAGCAATAAAAGAGTTTGTTAAAAAAAAAAAAAAAAAATTCTCTCTTAGTTGTTGTAAAAACTTAAAGGTAGCCCTTGTGTTACCTGGACTACGAAAGATTCCTTCAAATTTTTTACTTTTCCCTCTTTCGAGTGACAGTTTATTTTCCTAGTGGGTGGTATAAAATTGATATAAACGCAAAATCAAACTTATTTCGTGTATTGTTATGGCAAGCCGCCGATAAGAAAATTTAATTGTTTTCATTTAACTATTTTACGTTCAGTATCGAATAGTTTTAATCAAAATTTTATTACAAAATTTAATTATTTAATTATTCAAAGTTTTATTTTTTATTTTGTTCTCTATTGTTTAAACAATTACCTTTATGAAACTCATGTTTATTATAATCGTTAAATATTTAATTCCTGAACGACTGTTAAATATTTTATGATTATGATTTATACCGAACTAAAATCTATAAAATTTTATTTCAAAGTCTCCTTGCATTGTTTTACCGATTTTGAATTATTTGTTTTTAAGATTTTATACGTTTACATAAAATTTATATTGTGTAGTTGATCGTATTATTACCATGAAAATTTGGTTATATTACTGTAAAATTTGCCCATAAAAACATTAAAATAATAAATAGCAACTAACTGTTTCCTAAACAATTTTGTTTTTTACAATTTGTGCACAACTTATTCAGTGTTAGTAAGAAGCTCATTAAGATAGCTTTAACTAAATTATGCAGACGACCTGGGTTTAAGTTGTTTGTCCCACATTCCAAACTGTCCCGAAAATTGCTCTAGATTGGCAATTGCAATTTAAGACGAATACGCAAAAGATGTTTTCTTCTTTGGGCACTATCAATCATAAGTCCTCCATCTTGATTTGTTAATTGCCAGGTCTTTCCAACTGTCACAGGCGAGTACCGGGGGGGGGGGCTGCACGGGCTTGGCCAATCTCCCTAAGAGCGATTTAAAAATTAGTCACTGTAATGCATGATATCGTCGTCATCTGAACTATCGCTGTCATTTCTTGTATTTATTATTATTGGATTAATATCATCAACAATCCTTTCCCTTTCCCACCATTCATTTATTAAATTTTCGATTTTTTTAACAGATTTTGCCCAAGTTTCACAACTAATTTGCCACATTTTCTACTTGCCACATTTTCAAATCTTCGTTATCACTATATCCGTTTTGACCAATATGTCTATCATAATAATTTTTTGTTATACCCCAAATTAGTTCAATGTTGTTAAACTGGCAGTGATAAGGAGGTAATCTTAGTACTTCATGACCATACGTTTGTGCCATTGTATCAATAAAATAAACTGGTTCAGATTTTAATTTCCTTCGTTTTATAGTGATTTTGTTAGTGAGAAGTTCAGATTTATTACATTTTATAATTCTACGAATTGTTGATTCCGAAATCTTTAAGGCAGCTGCTACTCTTTGACGGACACAAGATAGAGAAATAAGTGGCCCGTTGTTCTCTTTTTCGGAATTAAAATATTCCAGCAGATTTAAAATTAAAGTTTGTGAATTTAATAATTGGCCGCAAAATCTATTAATTAATATTATTAACAGACACTGACAGCTAAGACAAATAACAAAAAACATTTTTAAAATTGCTGAAAAATGGTAACTAGATTATTATATGAATGCATTACTTGATACATACATGTAACAGTCACCTATCAGCAATCCGACTATACAAGTGTTAGAACATTCTCCGTATAGTCCAGATCTTGCTCCTTGCGATTTTGAACACTTACCTTTCATCAAGGATAAGTTTAAATGCCGCCATTTTAAGAGATGATAAGCTTCTAGCAGCCTGGGACTAAATATGTGCAGAAGTACGAACTGAAAAGTGGGAAGACATTTTTAACACGTGGTTTATACGTGTATAGAACTTGATGTGAAGTACTTTGAAAACGTTTTAAAAAACCCGTATCTCAAAACTTTCCTAGCGCTCTACGTATAAATGTTTATTAGACCTGAATTATGTAAATATTTTTTTGATTTTAACATTAAACTAAACCAGAATAATCACATGGTTTTCTTCTCACAAGGCTTTACATTTAAAAATATTTCTCGAAGCAACATCTCGCACTCTGATTTTCGTAAAGTTTTTTAAAAACTGAACGAAACCTTCACGTCTACAGGATGATGAACGATGTTCTGCGGCTGGTATCATACATCATGTCACTGCGATTTCCACATTTCACCGGGGTCTGGCTGTCGCTTTCAAACTCGTTTGCTTTACACGACGTCTTCAAACATACTTCAAACTGTAAAATATTCACTTGTAGGATATTACTGATTTTATTTCTCAACAATCGTGTCATCATCATCATCATCATTTTTCAGCTATTGACATCCACTGCTGAACATAGGCCTCCCCTTTGCTTTTCCATTCCTCTCTATTCTGTACCACCTGAGGCCAATTACCGACCAGTCTCTTAATGTCATCCGTCCAACGGGTAGGAAATCTGCCTTGGTTCCTTTTACTATCTCTAGGCCGCCATTCCAGTATTTTCCTGGTCCATTTATCATCATTTACTCTGGCAACATGGCCTGCCCACTGCCACTTCAGACGTGAAATTCTTCCAATTACATCACAAACTTTTGTTTGATGTTTGATCCACAAATTTATCTTTCGATCTAAAAGAGTAACGCCAATCATCGCTCTCTCCATTGATTTTTGAGCAACTCGTAGTTTTTCTGCAGATTTTCGCGTGAGGGTGAGAGTCTCAGCACCATAGGTGAAGACTGGTAAGACACATTGATCAAATACTTTTCTCTTGAGGCAGATGGGGAAATCACCTTTTAAAATGTGCCTCAGATTTCCGAAGGCTGCCCATCCTAAACCAATTCTTCTGTTTATTTCTATAGTTTGGTTGTCCCGGCCGATAATAAATTCGTGTCCTAGGTATTTGTAGTGACAAACTTGATCAATGGGTCTACCTGCGATTGATAAATTACCACTCAGCACTAAATTTGTCATTACTCTGGTCTTTTTTATGTTGATTTGGAGTCCTATATCCTGGGCTTTACTATTCAATTCTTCCATCATTTGGTCCATTTCTCCTAAGTCGTCAGTAATTAAAAGAATATCGTCGGCGAAACGTAAATGGTTTAGACGATATCCATTAATGTTTAAGCCTCGATCTGTCCAATTAAGTTTTTTAAAAACGCTCTCCAATGCAGCATTGAATAGTTTAGGAGATATAGGATCTCCCTGGCTAACCATTAGACCAGGATACACTTTCTAATATAGTGTATTACATAACTATAACTTTTGTGCATCGTCAACCAAAAAACACAAACAATGCATTATTTTCCGAAAACATAATCTGATAAAAAAATCCTGTTGTACTATTCCGGTTCACACCAATGTACATTACTTAGAATTTTTTCAGATTTTTAATTTAATCCATCTGGGCTACAGGGTGTGGGACAAAAATTTATTTGCACAATTTTGGCAAAAAAAAAACGCGTTAAAATAATTTATTTTGCAAAAATAAAATTTTGATCGTTAATACCAGTGATGGGAGTTTACAGGTAAACTTTAATTGTTTACGTTTACGTGTAAACTTATGTAAACAATTGGTAAACTTGTCAACAACGTAAACAATGTAAGCTGTCAAATAATGAGGTTAGTTTTAGTTATTTTATACGAATAATAGAGAGTTAATGAACAAGTATATTCAGTTCAAAACAATAAATTTATTAAAAAATGGTGGGAAGAAACCGAAGGAATAGTTCTGAGGAACTAGGTTTTGTTTTAATTAAAGAAAATGAAAGAAAATATAGGGCGTTATGTAAAATTTGCAATGAATCTTTTCGTTATTAAAAAATATATATAAAAATATATATTTTGTTATTAGACTGAATTTTTTAAAGAAAAAAGTTTTTTATTCATCATATTCATATTTACTAATTTTTATGTATAATGATATAACACCTGTATAATGATGCAAATTCGATTTTTATAAATATGTATATTGGTTTGTCCTAATTTTATATACTTACTTTTTCATTTAAAATCGTTTCATTAAAATTTTATTATTTATAAAAATGTATTGAAAATGAGGTTCTGTAATTCAAAACAAGTGCGCATGTCTAAATCATTGTTTACATTGTTTACGTTGTTTACATTGTTTACAAGAGTTTTGTGTTTACTTTACATCAATTGTTTACGCGTCAACAATGAGGTAATTTACATCATGTAACTTACGCGCCCATCACTGGTTAATACACGTACTAAAGGTTTTCATTTGATACCCTACATAAAACAAAAAAAATTCGATGATCACATATTTGTTTATATTTTTAGGGGGATATGTTTTTTAGGTGTTTTAGTATTTTTCCTATGTACGGGTCAAAGAGTTGTATAAGTATGCCTAATTTCAACTCTCTAAGTTTAGCCGTTGGCTACATTTTTTTCCAAACAGACAGACAGACAGACGAGAAAGTGACGGTATAAGGGTTTTTTGGTCATACCTACAAAATCCTAATTAGCTTATATCAAAATATTGCATTATTAATGATTCATAGCTCATTAATTACGTAGGCTTGTGTAGGTTTCTTTCACTTGTTATTGTGTTTTTATATTATTAAATTTTACCAAATGAGTACCGTAACGAATCCATTACTGTTCTTGGTCAGTAAAGTATGTCATCATGCTACTAAACTAAATATAATTGGACTATGTTTATAATCTTTTACTAAATATTGCAATTAAGCGTTACTTATTAAATTAAGAAAGTGTGATTCTAACGTTAGTAGTGTTCATAATCTCTATACTACGATCTTTTAACTAATAGAGAAGTACTTTTTCAACGTTTTCTGTTGTCGATAGAAAGAGATAGACATATGCACTGTACCACATGTTAAAAGAGATGGAAGATGCGTTACTAGCTTGTACTATTATCGCGAAGAAAACACAAACATAACCTTGTATCATTTCCTTTTTAGGGTTTTGTAGGTATGACCAAAAAACCCTTATACCGTCATTTTGTCGTCTGTCTGTCTGTCTGTCTGTCTGTCTGTCTGTTCGGTAAAAATTGTAGCCAAACGGCTAAAGCTAGAGAGTTGAAATTTGGCATGCATATACAACTCTTTGACCCGCACATAGGAAAAATACTAAAACACCTAAAAAACATATCCCCATAAAAATATAAACAAATATGTGCTCATCGAAAAAAAAAATATTTTTTTTAATTCTGCGTAGGGTATCACCTGAAAGCCCTTGGTACGTGGATTAACGATCAAATTTATATTTTTGCAAAATAAATTATTTTGAAGCGATTTTTGCCAAAATTGTGCAAAAAAAATGTTGTCCCATACCCTGTAGCCCAGATGGTTTAAACTAAAAATCTGAAAAAATTCTAAGTAATGTACATTGGTGTGAACCGGAATAGTACAACAGGAATTTTTGATCAGATAATGTTTTTGAAAAAAAAAGCATTTTTTGTGTTTTTTTGCTAATAATGTTGAAAACTTATAGTTATATAACACACTAAACTGTAACGTGCATCTTGGTGCAATGGTTACGGTACTACGTTCTGCCCAAGAAAATGAGTTCGAATCCCACGTGAAGAGACAATATTTTTTTTTTGTTTAAATTATTTTTTCAAAATTCTAGTTATATTTTGGCAAATGTTGCATTTAATTTTTAAAAGCAACGTATATTTAATAACCACTGGAAATTATTGAAATTATAATTTAATTCTGTTTGAATGTACACGAAATCAAAGGGAGGAGCTATGACTAGAAACAACCAATGAAGCCATAGGCGCAATTTTCAAAATCTTAATGAACCTTGCTAAATAAAAAAAATACTGCACATATTAAGAAACCTAAATAATAGTATTAGGCACTCGAATTAAAATTAACATAAAAATATTTTAACATAAAATTTGTTTTTAAAGCTCTTAGATTAAGAGATGATAAATTATTTTTAAAATATTGTTCATTTTACAGTGAATACTACAAAGCAAAATATGTCCTACACACTCAGCATTCCGCCTTCACTTAATATTTTTAGATTATATATCTATCTAAGAGGAATTTTTTCAAAATTTTATTGAACCTTGCTATATAAAAAAAAATACTGCACATATTTAGAAACTTTCATAATGGTATTAGGCATTCGAATTAAAATTAACAAAAAAAAAAATATATTTTAACATAAAATTTGTTTTGGCATTCCAAATAATCATTATTCACTTACTTAATACCTGCGAAACCCTGAAATGTGTGAAATTTTTTTGTAAAATCCTATTCCTTGTTCGTTCCAAATTTGTCCATAGCAAATGAACATGGGTTTTCGATAGAAAAAGTCGTGGGTCGATGACCCCAATAAAAACTAACCTTAGAAAGAGCATAAAAATGCACATTTTCAAAGTATATATGGACACAAATTTATTATGCCGTTGGTAAAGATTGATTCTTAATTGTTTATAATATGAAAAATAAAACTTACGCAATCATTGAAATGTATCTTTTTTGTTTCAGAAAACATAAAATTCGGTATCAGCCGACTAATGGCAGATAAACCTGAAGAAGAAGAATCGTGCAATAACAACAACAATACAAAATGTTTCCCAATTCATCCAGATACAAGTGAAGCGAATACAAGTTGCTACAGTGGAGATGAGATGGCACCATCAACCTTACATGAATCAAAGCATTGGGAGTCACCAACAAGATCACCTTGTACGTCTCCAGAATTAGAAGTAGATTCACCAATACCTTCCAGAGCAAACACACCATCCCCAAGACCACCATCGATAACAGAATTAGGATCAACAACACCACCTCCAGCACCAGTAAAAAGATCAGAAACATTTTCCGTATCAGCATTATTAAGACCAGATAATCCAAAAAGTAAACTAGGACCTTCGATAACTGAGACGATATCAGTAACCAGATCATTCCTTTATCCAAACATTCCATTTGCGGACCTTTTAAGGGATGCACAAATGAAAACGCAAGACTATAACTCACATTTCCTTCCAAGACAATTTGTACATCCTGGTTTTTTTCCTTCTGGACTTTATCCACCTAAAGAAGGTGAAGAGAGAAGTTTCTTGACAAATCCAACGTCTTTGTACTTCAGTGCTGTTCAAGCAGCGGCTGCTGCTGCGATGCAAGCGAATACCTCACAGAATGGCCAGCAAAACTACACACCAACCCATTCTGCGGATGAATTTTTTAGGTTAAGGCATCATTTTATGGGAAATGCAGCGAATATGCATCCTCATCATCATCATTTGTTGATGAGACCGGGAGTTGTGCCGTTAGGTGATGTTTATAGTTGTATTAAGTGTGAAAAAATGTTTTCTACACCACATGGACTTGAAGTACATGCGAGAAGATCTCATAATGGCAAAAGGCCGTTTGCTTGTGAATTGTGCAATAAGACTTTTGGACATGAAATCAGCTTAAGTCAACATAGGTACGTAATTTTACTATTACCATATACGAGGTGTGAACAAAAAGTTTGTACAATTTTTACTTGCCCGACCTTAATATATAAGGGGCAAGTATTGTAATCGCGAAAATTTTCGATGTCGAGATTTTGACTGATGACCACGTTTCATGGTCCAGGGAATCCAAAAAATCTATTTTCGAAGTGCCGTCCGTATGTGTGTGTGTGGCTGTGTGTGTGGCTGTGTGTCTGTGTGTCTGTGTGTCTGTGTTATACACGATAACTCAAAAACGGTTTAACTTAAAGAGTTCGTTCTGGTACTAAAAAATTCTCCTAATAATTGGGAAGAACCCTATTGTTTTTTATAAAAATCCGAAACCGGAAACGGAAGTTATTAAACATTAAAATTCAAAGAAATTCGTAACTAGTAAACCAAGCCTTGGACAAAAAATTGTATTGGACATAACTTGTATTTTTGAAGATTTATCTAAAAAATTATGTATTTTTTTTTATTATTTTTTTTTTTTTATGGGAGGGCAAGTCTAGCGGAGGTCTTCCTTCGCCACTGGTTTAATTTACAGAACAATATTAATATATTCATCAATTTTAAAATTGACCCCTTCAGAATACTCCCCATCGGATATAATGCACTTATGCAACTGTTTTTTTCCACTCTCCAAAACACTTTTGAAACTCAGATTTTTATATAGCGTTCAGTTCCTCCAGCGATTTAGCTTTTATTTCTACAATGGTCGTAAAGCCTGCCGAACTAACACTTTCGTTATTATAGTCGGATTGCTGATAGGTGACTGTTACATGTATGCATCAAGTAGTGCATTCATATAATAATCTAGTTACCATTTTTCAGCGATTTTAAAAATGTTTTTTGTTATTTGTTTTAGCTGTCAGTGTCTGTTAATAATATTAATTAATAGAGCTTTCGGCCAATTATTAAATTCACATACTTTAATTTTAAATCTGCTGGAATATTTTAATTCCGAAAAAGAGAACAATGGGCCACTTATTTCTCTATCTTGTGTACATCAAATAGTAGTAGCTGCCTTGAAGATTTCGAAATCAACAATTGGTTGAATTATAAAATGTAATAAATTTGAACTTCTCACTAACATAATCACGAGAAAACGAAGGAAATTAAAATCTGAACCAGTTTATTTTATTGATACATTGGCACAAACGTATGGTCATGAAGTACTAAGATTACCTCCTTATCACTGCCAGTTTAACCCCATTGAACTAATTTGGGGTATAACAAAAAATTATTATGATAGACATATTGGTCAAAACGGATATAGTGATAACGAAGTTTTGAAAATGTGGCAAGTAGCCTGTGATCAAATTAGTTGTGGGCAAAATCTGTTAAAAAAATCGAAAATTTAATAAATGAATAGTGGGAAAGGGAAAGGATTGTTGATGATATTAATCCAATAATAATAAATACAAGAAATGACAACGATAGTTCAGGTGACGACGATATCATGCATTACTGTGAGTAATTTTTTTAAAATAAAAATAAACATCTAAATACAACTTTTAGCAATATATTATATGAATAAATATATTTTTACTTAATATTTTATTACTTTGTACTTAGAGGAAATATAAAAATTTAATTTAATTAAACAACAAATTATAATCCAAAATTTGTGTATGCGTATAAGTTTTTCCTTATTTATAATTATTACCTTAAAATTAATAATTTTGTTTGTTTGAGTACTGCTGTGAATTTATTTTCGCGCTCCAATTAGTAAAGATATCTACGAATCATGCCGTTTCTTTCTAACGCTTTGTTTTGTTTATTAAAATACTTTGAAAGGTTAGTTGTCAACTTGCGTCACTATACGTTACTATGGGTATGCAAATAGTTATAATGATATAGACAGAGAAAGCATACAGTATTGTATATCGATACTTGTAGCAACGAACAGTCACCTATCAGCAATCCGACTATATTATCTGTATTGTGGTTAGAATGTACATTGAACTATACTTCAACTATGGTTTAAATTAATTACAGCTTAAGGTATTTTAAACTTTTACTTTTAAACCCTACCGGTGCAAACAGTCATAAGAAAACAAATAATAATTTGCCGTTATTACGTTGAAATTGAGCAATAATAATGACTAAATACTATTACTCAGTTAGTCAGTTATGTTGAATTGAATTAATAACATATTTACAATCTATTCGATTCTTAGAATAGGAGTTATTATTTTAAGAGCAATTCTTTATAAATTTATATTGGGATATCATTTTTATAAATGTTTCGTAGTTTACTAAATGCTGCTTATCCTTGTGATATTCTCCAGAAGATTTCGCACGTTTCATTTCCTCTGTTAATTCGTATTTGGTGCCCAAGATACCTGTAAGCATCAATTTGTTTAATATTGGCATCGTCGATGTTCAGCGCCTCGCTCTAAAAAATAAAAATAGAGGGATAGTTATTATTAAGTACAAATTTTCACGAAATCATGATGTAATACACCTCATACTAGGGTTGTACATCGAAGACAAAACATCGATGTTTAACGTCAATGTTAACATCGGCGCTTACTATCGATGTTGAAAAAACATCGTATCGGAAACATCGATGTTTTATTAGTATTAAAAAAAGCTATTTATTTATATTATATAGGTTTTATTTAATAATGTAAAGATAAAATACGAAAAAAGTAACACATAATACACCAAAAGCATTTATTAGATTTTGAAATAGAAATATTCCTTTTTAATAGTAATTAATTTCACATTAATATTATTATACCCAATATAATAATCCTAATTTGTACCTACAGTCTATTCCAAACGATTAGGCGGAACTAACCGCAATTTTCATTTTTGTAATTTGTCATTAGATATTTTTTTATGAAGTTGATTTTTGAAGTTGAAAAGTTGATTTTTCCTGAACAGAATTATCAAAAGCTTCAATCAATCCGTAAAAGTAACTAGAATTGAAAATCTAGTTCCGCCTAAACCAAAGGAACAGACCTTACTATTTTTACATTTCTAAAATGAAATATTGGATTTTATTACTAATATAGTAATCTTAATGTTAATTTTATATTATTTAACATAAAAATAACACTGTCATACACAATTATTTTTATACTTTTTTAAGTTGAAATAAAGTCTGTTCCTTTGGTTTAGGCGGAACTAGATTTTCAATTCTAGTTACTTTTAACAATTAATTGAAGCTTTTGATCATTTTGTTCAGGAAAAGCCAACTTCAATATATAAAAAAATAGAACTTACAGACAACTTACAGAAATCCAGGGATTGGAGGAATAACAACTGGGAAAGTGTCAACAAGACTCAAAAAGAAAAAGTGTGTTGGCGTCGTTGGTCGTTCGCATTGTTTGCAAAAATTAGAAGTTTGTTCTTATTTTTTCGTATTCTGCTAACTGCTAAGAAAAATAAGAACTAACACTATTAATATTGTTATATCACAATAGATGGCGCTTATATTTTGTGTAATAATTTTAATAAAAATTAAATTCTTAAGATTCCAGCGCCTCTAGCGGCAGTTTCTGAATTTCAAAGTTTAAACATCGACATCGGTAGTAGACATCGATGTTTTATCGATACTATCGCCAGCTGACCATCGCTGGTAAAAACATCGATGTTTTTAAAACAAACATCGATGTTTTCAATACATCGATGTTTTTTTCCCATCCCTACCTCATACATCTGTGGCGCTTAAAAATGTCGCAAATATTTACTCGCGTTTTGATACAAAACGTATTGTGCTTCAATTAACCTGTTAGCTGTACGCAAATTGTTTACACTTCTCAATAGTTTGTTTAGATATAAAGGTTCTTGAAGCAATTAAAATGCCTCTCTGTCTTTCATTTTTGCGCATACTATAAAGTACCTAATAAGCATTAATTTATCTTAATGATCCTTATTTTCTCTTAACAAAAATTAAATTAAAAACTTCTACAAAAGTTTTATCTTAAATATTTAAAAACCTAATTTAATACACCAAATTTTTCTTATATGAAAAGTTTATAAGTACATATATTTTTTGTGACAGAGCTGTACACAACGTGGAGAAGGTTTTCGAGTGCAAGCAATGTGGGAAGTCCTTCAAGAGATCGTCAACGTTGTCAACACACCTGCTCATCCATTCAGACACGAGGCCCTACCCCTGCCAGTTCTGCGGGAAACGTTTCCATCAAAAGTCTGACATGAAAAAACACACGTATATTCACACTGGTAAGTACATTTTTAAAGATATTTTTCGTTTATAATTATTAACGATTTTACAAATGTTCGCAATAAAATCTTACGGATCTTTCATAATAACTGTAATAGACTACTCTGTACATCAGGGGCGCTCAGACTTAAACCATCGGCGATCGACCATAAAAGCATTAGGCGGCAAGCGATCGACTAGGTAAAAATAAAATACAAAGTTCATAAATGGTTATATTTATTAATTGCAAAGATACAACAACTAATGTTATTTTGATGTTGATGAATGGCACTGCATGTCATCTGCATACTTTTCATAAAACGGCACATAATTACAAAGTGCCAAACGCAAGCATGAATTAAGATGTTCGTCACTGAGCCGATTACGATATTTAGATTTAATTATTTTCATTTCGGAAAACGCAGACTCGCACAAATAAGTTGACCCAAATAATGCTGTTAACTGAAGGCCTATTTGTTGCAAACATGGATATTTTTCTTCAGATAAACAAGTCCAAAACTTTCAGATAGTTTAACATTTAATGTTCGTTACTAAATTAATAACTATTAAATTACAATAACTGTAAAAAAATATTTAAAATACATTTTATAAATATGTACGCGATCGACTTAAAAACCTCTCGCGATCGACTGTTTGAGCGCCCCTGCTGTACATCTATATTATACAGTGAATTTATTTTTTAATGCAACACGTACTATGTCATTACCATGGATACAGTTTTTGACAGCAATATAAATCGTGTTCTCTTTCATTTGCAACATAAACAATTAGTGTGTATACTTTTGCTCAATGCTTATTTAATTAATCAACATGTATACAGATGAAGAAAAAATAATTATGGTAACTTGGTATTACTCCCAAATGAGTTTAAGAGTAGTTTCTGCTGTATTTAGTGCAACTTCTCCAGATCGGTCAATACCAAATCCCTCTACAATTTCAAGACTAGTTAATAAATTTTATCGCGAAGGATGTCTTAAGTCAAAACATAATAAAAAAAGAACAACATCCCACGTGCTTACAGAGGAGAAGCAGTTGGAAATATTATTACAAGTGGAAGAAAACAAACAAAATACTTTAAGATCAATTGCACAAACCATTGGTGCCAGTATTGGATCTGTTCTTCTGAACTTAAAAAAAAAGTTTCATCATACAAATTTCAAAATCATCAAGAATTGTCAGAAAGGGATGCAGCAGTACGTATGGATTTTTGTTTTGAAATGTATGAAAAAATTAATTCCGACCCAACAATGCTTCCAAGAATTTTATTTACTGACGAAGCAACGTTTACTCTAAATGGTGAAGTATACAGACAAAATTTTAGGTACTGGAGAAAATTTACATTTGTTTCATTCCTCTCGAACTCAAAGGCCGCAAAAATTAAATGTTTGGGCAGGGATAATAAGAACCAATATTATAGGAATTTTTTATTGACGGTAACCTTAATGCCGCAAAATATCTAGCCCTTTTTCAAAACCAAATATTACTTGCGTTGCGAAACCTGAATATTAATGGACAAGTATGGTTTCAACATGATGGCACACAAGTCCATTATTCTAGAATAGTTAAAGAATATGTACATAGAACTTTCCCAAATAGCTGGATTGGAAGAGGAGGGTCGATGAATTGGCCAGCGAGATCTCCGGATTCAGCACGCAATGATTTTTTTTATTGGGGATATTTAAAGGCAACCAATCTTAGGATTGTAAACTTTAAGACAGCTCGTATGGTGTCCCATAGGCCTTACTATACCCTAACTCTTATAAAACTTAAAATTCATAGATGAAATTCCAACTTACACAAATTAATGATAGTATAATTCATTTTTTCAGTTCCAATTTATAAATGGTGACAAATGATTTCAAGTTTGACACCTATTAAAATCCCATTACTATTTAATAACCAGTTATAACAGGTCTAAAGCCGGTAAGTCTTGTTGTAATCTTACTTGTGTTTCACCCCTTTGCTAACATGGCCGCCATCACGTCTAACCCTCTACTAATTAGTAAATAATTCACGGAGTCTACAATTAATAACGTTACTTCTCAACCTTAATGTGATCATAAATTCATAGCCGTCTATGAGACGCCGAGTTTAAAAGCGTCCTTTATACAGATAGTTCCTGGTTCTTCATTAAATATTTATATGTAAAGAGGTGTAGGAAATATGTTTTAAATGGTGTTATTGATGATTATCTCTGCTTTTGGTTGAAAGTTTTTAATTTCTTAATGTTCCAAATTGTTCAATGAAACTGTTTTTTTTTCTCAGTTTTTAATTTCGTTGGTTTTACCCACTTACACTCATTTTTGAAGTTTATTCAAATAGCCATATCTTCTTTCTTGACTTTGATGGCACATCATAATAAAGCTATGCAGAGCCGCAGTAAGGGGGGGCAGAGGGGGCGACGGCCCCTAGAGCACTAAGGAAAAGGGCGCCGACGAGCTTGACTAAGGGGCCTTTATTAAGTAACCTTTTTTTTTGCTCAACACTTGAATTTTGGGAGGTGAAGACCTTTTCTTTTTTTTGCTCATCATTTGGATTTTCGGAGGTTGGGACCTTTTTTTTGCTCATCATTTAGATTTTGGGAGGTGAGAACCTTATTTTTGCAAGGGCGCCTAAACACGATTTTGACCCTAGCGCAAGTTTTCCTTACTGCGGCTCTGAAGCTATGTTTCGTCCCCTGTCACAATCTAGTTCACGTATTTTAAGTGTCCCATTTCAATTTTTTTAAACTGTTTTTAATACCATTCAACTCTAATTGTTGTTTATGCATCAGTCAGGTTATGGCATCGGTCGGGGAACCGGGGTTGATTACCCCAAATGGGGTAAAAATGAAATTTTTGGGGGTAATAAGGAAATTGTTTGTTGTGGATTGTGCATAATTTTCTAAACTTATAGCTAGTGAGATGTTTTAATGCGACAGACATATAAACACATAGGCTATCGCATTCTTTCAGTGACACCGTACTTATCGAATGCCTTTACATAACCTAACATAATATCATCATTAACAAATCTTGCTCAAAATTACAAAGACGGACAGTAAATATGATCAATTTAGGTAATTAGGTAGTTAAAATCTAAGACAACAGAATTATAAGAACGATAATACATATAAAATATTTTACGAAGCTAAATAGTTGGTTTCAAAATTCACAGATGGAGGGCTATTCGTAACGTACTAATTTATAACAGATGTGAACGGTAACATGGAACGTTAAAAGACTGCATTAAAGCATAACTCAGAGCGACACAACGCACAGTCTATAACTCGTTAATTTAAAGAGGTCTGAATGCGGTTTTACAATGATATTATTGTGAACAAAAGTATAAAAAAATATATAAAACCTAAAAACTTGGTGTAATCATTTTTATATTAGTATGTAAGTCCAGCGTCCCTTTTTCTGATTCATCAACTTCCAATTTAAACAAAACATCACTTTGAGTAGAGTTAAAACATATACTTAAAACATTTTACAAGATTTCTTTCCCATCTTGACCAAGAGTTTTCAGTGATAGTTCGCTCGGATACGAGCTACAGTTGCAGCTGCTGCCGTTCTCAAGACTGGCAAAAAAATTCACTCATGCTTGCTTCGAATTGATTGAAAATCAATGCTGTACTCGGAAAACCTGAACGGAATCACAGACTCGCAGGATGTACCAAACATTTTACATTCTTTCCAAACTTTCTATATAGTTGTTTCATCATTTTCAAATATACTATTTCACTGATTGAACTTATTTTTAAATAGTCTTAGGTCAAATAACTTCTTAGATTATAAAATAAGTTCGAGTGGTTTTCACTTTAACACTACGAGGTGTGTAAATTAAGTAACCGGACTGGCAACATAGAGTTTTATCTGGTAACATTTGGGACGAGGTACTTGGAGGGACGGCAGGTGAACATGTGATAAGTCTTCAGTACGAGTTTGAACTCGCTAGAGTAATTTTGTTGTCCGCAGCGATTTTTTTCATGAAATAGTTTTTCCCAGTGCGTTTTAAAAATGAGTGACATTCATTTCGAGCAAAGGTGTGCAATCAGGTTTTGCTTCAAACTTGGACACAGTGCAACGGAAACTTTTGCAAAACTTCAGCAGGCCTACGGAGACAGTATTTAGTCAAGGACCCAGGTTTTTTAGTGGTTTAAGGCATTTACAGAAGGAAGAGAGTTGATTGAAGATGAATCACGCAGCGGAAGGCCTGCATCTTCAAGAACCGATGAAAATGTCGACAGAATCCGGGATCTTGTGCTTTTAGATCGTCGGTTGACAGTCAGAACGATCAAGTTGAATTTGACTCACACTACCGTTCATCAGATTTTGACTAATGAATTGGGGATGAGAACAATCTGCGCAAAAATGTGCCTTGACTTTCTGGAATCGATTGAAAATGATATTCATTTTCTGGAACGTGTCATTACTAGTGATGAGACTTGGATGTTTGAGTACGACCCGGAAACCAAGCGCCAGAACATGGAATGGCACACTTCAAGCTCTTCAAGGCCCAAAAATGCAAGATTGAGCAAGTCCAAGATCAAATGCATGCTGATGCTTTGATAGCCAGGGAATCGTTCACAAAGAGTTTGTGCCTCAAGGCCAAACGATCAATCAACACTTTTACCGAGAGGTTCTTGAAAAATTTCGAAAAAGGGTCATGCATGTGGGACCAAACATCCAGAACAACTGGGTGTTGATGATGACAATGCGCTTTGTCACACAGCAAGTTCAATAAACGATTATTTGGCCAGTAAAAACATTCCTATGGCTCCTCAGCCTCCTTATTTGCCTGACTTGAGTCCTTGTGACTTTTTCTCTTTCCAAGATTGAAAAATCACCTCAAGAGATGTCATTTTGGGACCAAAACATTCAAACGTCCGTAACCGACCAGCTATTCCGAAAAGCTATTCCAGTATCCGAGTTCCAGCACTGTTATGAGGATTGGAAGAACCGTCTCCAGCAATGTGTGGCTTCCCAAAAAAGTTATTTTGAGAGAAAAAATATTTAACTGTAATTCTATTCGAATAAAACAAATTTTAATCAGTCCTGTTACTTAATTTACACACCACGTATATTTATGCATCTGCTGGGTCAAGCAGCAGTACCATTTGAGTGGGAGAAGGCTTCTACAGGCTACTTGAATCCCTGATGGGCAACCCCTGCCGCAGAGATAGGTTCAAGCCGATTCCGGCCAACGGGGTGGATCGAAGACTTCCCCAACTCCATGGAAAATTCATACAATTACATTGTAAATTTGATATAAATTTAATAAATTGCATTGTTAAACCAGTAGTAGTATTTCCATCTAAGCACCCACGTAACAATATTAACCAATGTTAAATTTAAAAACGTCACCTTTAAAGTTAATATCTTTGTTTCGTGGTTATAAAAATTCGTTAATTAAATAGAATAGAGAATGTCCTGTCATTTCGGAAACAATTAAAGTTGACAAACAAAAAACTGAAAATCGCTTAAATATAAGAATGAACAGGGGTGAAAAAAATGAGGGGTCATGTCGGTTTGACTACATTTAGGGTGTAGTAAGCGGTAAGACATCGTGTTACGACACAAATTACAGTCTTTGTTCGAAAACGTTCCTCATAATTACACTTTTAACCAATTAAGGACGACTCCAATTTTTCTAATTGCCTTGTTTGTTTTCCTGAAAAATCTACTCCAGATAATTCAGATTGCTACAACACAGAGGTGGACTTTATCATTTCTTTATTGTTGGAAATTTGAAATATTCCCAATTGGAGATACAATAGTGATTATCAATAGATTTGCTCAAAACATCTGCTCTGTTTTGATCAAATCGATCAGCGACTATCAGTCGCTGTTTTCTTGTGTTTTTTTGAGTACTTATTTGAATAACAAAATGCTTAAATATATCAATCATAGTATTTGCCTTCAGAAGCTATAACTTTTTTCCACTTCTCTGGTAGAAGTTGAATTCCGCGACGAAAGAATTGTCCCTCTTTTGAACCAATCCATTCAGCAATCCAATTTTCGACTCCTCCGTAGTTATGAAACTTTGTATCTTCCAAAGAGAGTTGCATCAATTGGAACAGATGGTGATTGCTTTGGGCCAGGCTGGAGAATACGCTGTGTGAGGAAAAACCTCCCGTTCGTGCTTCATCAGTGTTTGATTCCCGGCTATAGCAACATTGGGCCGAGCATTGTTATGGAGAAGAATCCCTTTACTGCGATTTGATGAAATTGATGGTCGTTTTTGCATCAAATTATCATTTTAACGCGGTGATTATTTCCTTTGTCTTTAAGAACTTGTTGTCAATAATACACGACATCCTCCATATCCCACCAAATAGAGAGCATTGGTTTGTAATCGTGGATGTTTCACTTTGATGTTGACGTTGATGGTTTACCAAGATCAGACCATAATTTCTTGCTTTTCGGGTTATTGAAGTTGATTAAGTTTTTTATCCTTGGTCACGATACGCCACAAGAAACTCATCTTTTTATGCCTTGCAAGCAAAGGAATCGAGATGTTTAAACAATTAGCAATAACATTTTCGCTCAATTCATAAAGCAGTCATCTCCCATCTTGTGAATCTTTCCCATGGCTTGTAATCGTCATGAAATGATGGATTTTTTAACTTCGAGCTGTTGGGCCAATTTTTTGTTTTTTTTTTTTAGTGTTTATCGTTTTCTGAACTTTTAATTGACCTGGACGTTGTATGTCGTGAACTTCAAATAAATTAAATTTATTGTTAAGCATTGTTTTATAATTACACTAAAACAACACTGTTATAAAGACGCGATTTTAATTTAAGTGACCACATAGACAATATAGCGAATAGTGCTCTAAAAACTTTAGGATTAATACTAAGAATCAGTGGTAGTTTTAAGATATCTACTACTTGGTTATTGTACTGTGCACTAGTTCGACCTAAATTAGAGTACGCGAATACAATCTGGAGCCCAAAAACAATGTCCCACAAAAATCAAATAGAAAAAGTACAAAAGAGATTTGTAAGAAACCTGACCCTGAAATTAACCGGAATATATCCTTTTCGAAACTCTTATGCAAACCAGTTAAAAAACCTATCTCTAATGGTTGGTTTATATACGGAACAAGAATAAGGAATAGGAAATAAGAATAGTACACAAGAATAAAAAATATTAAACCGTTTATATAGGACATAACATTTCGTCGCTGCGCCTGCGTACTTGCGTTGGCCTGTGTTTAACATTTGTCACTTGAAAGGTTCTGATTCATAAAACCTTTTAAAAAATTTCGTTTATTACCGTTAAAAACATTTTATTGTTGTTTACAACCCTCTGATCACAACTGAAAAACATCTGTTGACCAAACTTTCGTGTCTTATTCTTGAAATAAGAATAAAAATGTTGAATGTTACCAACTATTCTTATGTTTAAGTTAAATTTCATTCCTACATAAACCGATATACGGCGCAGCCATGTTTAAACATCTTGTGCACTATTCTTATTTCCTATTCCTTATTCTTGTTCCGTATATAAACCAAGCATTAATAATAGCAAGAAATTTCAAACATTAGAATAGAGCCGACATCCACGCTTTGAATTTCGCGTTTAAATTATTTAATAATAAACTAGATGCCCCAGAACTTCTTCAAAATGTAAATATTCGAGTCCCTGACATAAGATTGAGAATTAAAAATGTCACTTTTTCAAAATATCAGAATCTATGTCACCACTGAACAAAATGCTCAGTCTAGTAAACAAGCAAGTCTCTGATAGAGATGTAGATATCTTTTACGATAATTATAGAAAGTTTGTTCATATAATAAATTAGACTAGTTATATTGTATTTTATTGTATGTTTGCTTATATTGTGTTTTATTCTTCTATATTAGTAGTAGTATTAGCAGTATTACAGTTCTATGTAACTGGACTTGTGCAGTACTGTACAAATCTGTATAGTTACTCTTAAATAAATAAATTAATTAATTAATAATGCACCACTGACGAATTCTACGTGATAAATGTGTTCCCGACAGTGCCCAACCCGAATCTCTATCATTGTATTCTTCTTATTTCTAATTAGTTTAGTTAATAATATGCGTAATAATCAGTTGTTTACAATTGTGCTTTGAAAAACAAAACAAACAGAATATTCTCGAAGAAACTGTTTAGAATACATTTATATTATGCAAATTACAAACAATACAACCCTGTAGAAAATAAGTGAAAATGAAAACCGGAAAGAAGTCCCCTATTTTTTTAATTGTAAAACGCGTGCATGCAAAATGTCACAGTGTCTATTTCAACTGGCAACATTTAAAATCCTAATTACCCCAGGTCTCTGTGCACTTTCATTTGTAGAGGACACAGCCTCCTTGGATTTTTATATTGTTAATTACTTGACTCTGGCACGTACAAGACAGCTACTTTAGTTTTTTTGCCGGGAATTCCATTCCGTGAAGGCAAATTAGAAATGAAAGAGATTGCCTCTCTACTGCTATGGTTGTATTCTTAGCTAAGAAATTGGATGATACAGAACTGAATTTTAATTCTGACTTGAGGTTTTAAGTATGTGATTTTAAAAATAATTAAAGTTTTTTTACATAATTTGTATAAAGTAATTAACTCAATGTTAAAACTATATTATAGGAGGTTGCATTGAAAGTGGTTGTTTTATTGTGTTTCTTTGGGTATTTATTTCAATAAATAAAAGCATATGACAGTGTTCCCATTGTCAAACTCTGGCAAGCAATACAAGACATGAAAATAAGGGAAGGGTTGCAAAAATAATATTCAAATCAAGTCGAACAAGTATGTATCTACTTGTCATAAACAAAGGACAGTGGCAGGGTTTTGGGCTATGTCCTACCCTATTCAAAATTTATTTACACCAAAGTCTGCAGCTTTGGCAGAAATAGTGCAAACATATGGGGATAAAGGTAGGCGATAATATGCTTTATAATCTCTTCTTTGCTGACGATCAAAGATGAGGATGATCTCAATTTCAAACTTTTTACCATTCCTAGGCACAGATATAGTGCATCTAGAAATCTACTCTTAATTGCAGGTATCGTCTCTATAATGCCCTGCCGGCTGTGCTCAGAAATAGCTGCAATGTCAAATTCAAAAGATGTCTCAAAAACATACTGCTAGAGCCTTTTATAGCTTTTTTGACCGCTTTTTTGAACCTTTTTAGACCGCCAACATATATAAGGGAGGTATTGTGATCATACCGATTTTGACATTTCCAGATTTCGATGGATCTCCACGAATTGAGGTCCCTATATAACGTTTTGACTATTTATAGCATGATGTCTGTTGGTCTATCTGTCCGTCCGTCCGTCTGTCTGTCTGTGTACACGTGCAGAGCAAATTCGGCTAAAAGGATTTTTATGAAACTGCATATTTAAGCTTTTAACATCAATGGCACGAGTTAATCAACTTTTAGTAAAAATCGGTTGACTAAAAATGGGTGTTTACTCATGTCGATTTTAAGATTTTTGCGAATATTTAGCAACAGAAAAATATTTCGAAAAAATTTATTTAACAAAAGTTGCTATACATGCAATAAATAATCATTTTTATTGAGACGTTTTTTCATACTTACATGTAACGTTTCCATGGTCATGATAAATAATATCTTTGTTAGAAAATATAAGGCCAAGTTATTTCTACTCTGCTGGTAGCATGTATTTTATACAAGTACTTTATGATGGCGGTCGGTCCTGTAGTGGCCAGAGCTGATTTTTTTTTGTGCTGGTCACGTTTAAAACTTTTTTTTTTTGCTCGTTGGGTTTCTAGAAATCCTTTCTTCACTCGATTGGTTTCTCAAAAGTAATATGGTTACGTTCGTATTTTAATGCACAAAGAAAGGCATCTACAGTTTACAGTCGGTTGCTAACGGCTAAAAGTTGAACCTGTAATTTGTATATATATGTTTACATAAATTATTCATAGACCCTTGCTAGCGGTAGAACGGCTAGAACAAAAACTTTGGACCACAGGCTTGGGCATCAATGCCAAAAAAACTAATTCCCTATGTTGAATGTTTATGTGCCACATTTCGTGTTATACCCTGTGTATAATATAATGATAAAATTTGTAGTCATAAACTTGTTTTAAAAGAGAATATTAATGACGAAATAAAATCTTATATTTTAATGTTCGGATTGAAAAATGATTTGTGATAAAATGAAAAGTGGAGTGTGAGAAGAGTTGTGGGAGATTGAATCCGGCTACATCAAACAGCGGAAGGTAGAAATCGTTGACGACCGCCAATTGCAATCCGGTTAAGGAAAGCACTTGACGCCTTCCCCGGAGTCGCTTGTTCAAACACTCGATACCTCTCTTCCAATCAGCGCTGCCGCCTCTATAACCCTCTACCCCTCTAACACGGTACATTAGCGTCGGGAAAAGAAAATCATACTTTTCACATTTTTATACTTTTCTCTTACGAGTTTTAACAACGATATTACAAGGATTGTCCAATAAATTCTGAGCATCACCCACAAATGACATTTTGGTGGCAAACATATTTTGTTTTTGAGTTGAACATCTCTCATAAATCCCTACTTTCCCCTGAAAGTGGGGTCCATTCGATAATTGGGTAGATATCGTTCTGTTTCATAAAATCTCATCGCAGTTTCTTGTTAGATATTCTACAGATTCTTCATCACTTTGACATCTTCTGTATTCGTACTGTCTCTAGCATTCTTTTTTAGGGTTTTATAGGTATGAACACCAAAAAACCCTCATACATCTATCTGTACAATAGAAATTTTAGCCAAACGGCTTAACATAAAAAGTTGAAATTTGGTATGCTTATACAACTTTTTGACCCACATACAGGGGCGCACACAGGGAGGGCGGTTTAATGGGTCCGGACCGGATATTATTTTAAAATTTTGAGTGGCATACCAAATGAAACCTTTTGTAATTTTTTTTTTTTCAATTGTATTTTCTTTTGTATTAGTTTCTTATACAAAACTAACAATCTGAAATAAAATTAGTGACAATCTAGACGTCAAATTTTGTACATAATTTTTATCTATCTAACATGATCTAATAGGATATTTTTGACTGTAGAAAAAAAAAATTGTAATAATGTCATTGCTCAATAACTTAATAATAGGTATCAGATAACAATGTTCTGTATTTTTTTAAATTTATTGTGGGTTTCAAATAATTAGGGTTTTGTAGGTATGACCAAACAACCCTTATACCGTCATTTTGTCGTCTGTCTGTCTGTCTGTCTGTCTGTCTGTCTGTCTGTCTGTCTGTCTGTCTGTCTGTCTGTCTGTCTGTCTGTCTGTCTGTCTGTCTGTCTGTCTGTCTGTCTGTCTGTCTGTCTGTCTGTCTGTCTGTCTGTCTGTCTGTTCGGTAAAAATTGTAGCCAAACGGCTAAACCTAGAGAGTTGAAATTTGGCATGCTTATACAACTCTTTGACCCGCACATAGGAAAAATACTAAAACATCTAAAAAACATACCCACCTAAAAATATAAACAAATATGTGCTCATCGAAAACAAAAATATTTTTTTTAAATTATGAGTAGGGTATCAAAGGAAAGCCCTTAGTACGTGGATTAACGATCAAATTTTTATTTTTGCAAAATAAATTATTTTGATGCGATTTTTGCCAAAATTGTGCAAAAAAAAATTTGTCCCACACCCTGTAGCCCAGATGGTTTAAACTAAAAATCTAAAAAAAATCTAAGTAGTGTATATTGGTGTGAACCGAAATAGTACAACAGGAATTTTTGATCAGATTATGTTTTCGGAAAATAAGGCATTATTTGTGGTTTTTGGTTCAGAAAGTACAAAAGTTATACCAATGTAAGACACTCACATGCAAGGCGTACGATAGCGTAATGGGTTAGAGCACTGGTGTCGTAAACTGGTTCGAGTACGGAGTGAATTTTATTTTTTGGTTTTTTTTTTTGCAATTTTATTATGTTGAAATTATTTTGTCAAAATTCTAGTTATATTTTGACAAATGTATTTAATTCTTAAGAGCGTAAATTTAATAATTATCTTATTATATGATTAACAGACGATAAATTATTTTAAAAATATCGTTCATTTTGCCGTGATTACTACAAAATAAAATTTGTCCTACACACTCAGCATACCGCCTTCACTTATTATATACCTGCGAAACCCTGAAATGTGTGAATATTCACACTTCACATCAATTTTTTTTATATTTACATAGTTTTGGGTAAAAATGTTCAAATAATACGTCAATATTTTTTTTGGTCATAATAAAATGCCACTTGGTACAAGTATTCTTTACATAAAATAAATCATTTTTACCCCCAGTACCTATATTAAGAACCGTAGCAGATTCGAGATGGCGGCAAAAGTAGATTACCAAGTACAATAACTATAAGTAATTTTTAAAACAGAACAAAATATCTCCTAATAATATAATAGTTATATTTGTAGAATGAAACTCTAGCTACAATTTGCCGCATGGAACACAAATATGCGTCGAATGATTTACAAGATGGCGTCTATAACGCAATTTGTTTATTTACAATTACATGACAGTTCTTTTTATAATTAAAAATATCCAATTAAATAGATAAAAATTCACTGAAAATTTTGATGTATAGATTGGTACTAATTTTATTTCAGATTGTTAGTCTTGTATAAGAAACTTGTGCGCTCCTTTAAGAATATAAATCTAAGTAATATCTAAACCTCCGCCTATGAAGTAAAGCAGCTTCACATCTCCGCAACATTGAATTTAGATTGGCCCCTGGCTAAATATTATCTTTACTAACCCGGATGGGATTAAAGTTTACACAGAACACATCGGATCTACTTGAAGCGATGTTCGTTGTACGGTGGCTCTGTGTTCGGCGAACCCGTCTCGAACTGCAATATCACTTCAGCCCACACCTCGCACTTACCGACATGGATTCAATTAAAGATAGCTTACAATCAGAAAGTTCTTAAGATGACAAAAATAAACCCAATTATTTCAAAGAACAAGTTCAACCATAAACAAAACGTTTTTTTTGAAAGATCGAGAAATCGGATTGAAATTTAATGGAGGTTGCATTGAAATCCGCTGTTCACGTGTAGAAGACTCTAGGTGCATACGTTGTGGGCCGTGACAGATGTCTCTTATGTCATTTTGAAGTGTGAACATTTCCTATTAAAATAGGGGATAGGCATGATTTTTTTTTATTTTTTATTATATTCCTCTTGTTGCATATAAACATAAAAAACAGTTTTTATTTATTTTTTTGTAATTTGAAGGCTTAAAAAAATAATAAATATATGCAGCGCGCGAAAACGACGTGTGACGTCATACCCCTTCTAACTGACGTATGACACTACTAGCTTACCGGCGTACATAGTCTGTTGTGAACTTATTTGTTTGTATAACTTTCATAGGTTATGTAAAGTTAGAGTGATTTTAGTTAAAATAAAGTTTAATTCTATAAAAACAATTTATACATGTTTACCGAATTAAATTTTATATTAAAATAGATAACTTATATTGCAGTATTTCAATTATGCCTCTAACGTTTTGTAACTTCATGTAAACAATGTAGTAAAATTCTGACATCTAAATTACATAAATATTTACATTTTACAGAGTTGCAGCGTTTGTTTACATAAAGTTATAGAATATAAAATAAAAATTACTTTGACACCACGTATTTCCTCAGCACTGTAGCATTCATTATTTTTCATATATTCCATGAGCATAAATGCATCAATGTTGGGTAAATTATCACTCTGAGCCCTAACAAAATCTTTATCTGCCATTTTTATAATAAATGCGTGAAAAATTGCTTAAAAACAAATACAAAACTCTCGAACAATACAATACACACACGTGTAAAGATTATGTTGTAGCTGTATCTGTGATGTGAAACCCCTATCGTTTGACATCATACTCAGTCGTTTTACTCGGCAACCTTCGCTCCGTGGTCGGCTTATTTCAAATTTACAATATTTTAATTCAAAAATTTGGCTATAATATTAATTAAAATGTAATTTTTGTTTTGTTAGGTGACATAACTAACATTAACATATCAAAATAATGTAGTTTTAAGGAAATACAAATTTTATGCGTATCCCCTATTCAGTCATGAGACAGACAGACAGTCTGAGTTTTTCTAAAACCGAATTAAAATGGAACGCGAGAAGTTTTTTAGCATTTCCTTACACCAGGCCTGGACAAATAGAGGCCCGCGGGTCGGTTCCGGCCCGCGCTGAAATTCTATCCGTCCCGCGAAGCATTTTATAAATTATAGTGTCCTGCAAAAATATTACTGTTTGTCCAATATTCTTTCAAATTTTCATTCTTTCCAATTTTCTTTTCAATTTGTTTTCTTTAAATTGCATAATAAATACAGGTTTTGGTTTAAAAATATTGCTTTTAAAATTTATAACACATCCTTCGTAACAAAAACAATATTTAAAATTATAAAAAAAAACCAGTGGCGAAGGGAGTACTTCCCTAGACTTGCCCTCCAAAAAAAAAAAAATAACAAAAAAAAAAATACATAATTTTTTTTTTAAATTTAAAAGAAAATTTAGGTAAATCTTCAAAAATACATCAAATTATGTCCTATACAAATTTTTGTCCAAGGCTTGTTTTACTAGTCACGAATTTTATTAAATTTTAAAGTTTAATAGCTTCCGTTTCCGGTTTCAGATTTTAATAAAAAACAATAGGGTTCTTCCCAATTATTAGAAGAATTTTTTAGTACCAGAACGAACTCTTTAAGTTAAACCGTTTTTGAGTTATCGTGTATACACACAGACACACAGACACACAGACACACAGACACACACACAGACACACACACATACGGACGGCACTTCGAAAATAGGTTTTTTGGATTCCCTGGACCATGAAACGTGGTCATCAGTCAAAATCTCGGCATCGAAAATTTTCGCGATTACAATACTTGCCCCTTATATATTAAGGTCGGGCAAGTAAAAATTGGCCCGCGGTCAAATTTTCTTCCGCAATGTGGCCCGTCAGCCAAAAGATTTGCCCACCCTTGCCTTACACCAATCAGCACGAGTCTTTTTTTTGAGCTTTGGTCAAATTATGCGGAATCCATGAGGAACAGATCTTTTTCACAGCTATATGTTCATGCAAAATCGAATGTATTGCAGTCTATGATATGCCAAAGGATGCCTCTATCTCACGGTAAGTCACATGCCCATCTTCTTCAATCATTTTGCGCACAGCATCGATGTTTTTTTGAATCACAACCGATTTTGGTCGTCCTTTACGAGATTCATTACTGACGGACGCACGACCACGACGAAATTCTGCAAACCAATTGTCTTTTCAGTCTTTTCCAACAGTCTTTTCTGATAGTGCTTCATTACCAAAAGTTGAACGAAGCGAATCTATGCATTGTTGTTGAGTTAGACCCTTACTAAAATCGTAAAAATTCATCCAACGAAATCTTCACGAGTAATATCTATTTTTTCAAAACTTGTTTTTAGGGTTTTGTAGGTATGACCAAAAAACCCTTACACCGTCATTTTGTCGTCTGTCTGTCTGTCTGTCTGTCTGTCTGTCTGTCTGTCTGTCTGTCTGTCTGTTCAGTAAAAATTGTAGCCATACGGCTAAACCTAGAGAGTTGAAATTTGGCATGCTTGTACAACTTTTTGACCCGCACATAGGAAAGATACTAAAACATCTAAAAAACATATCCCCCTAAAAATATAAACAAATATGTGCTCATCGAAAAAAAAATATTTTTTTAAAATTCTGAGTAGGGTATCAAATGAAAGCCCTTAGTACGTGGATTAACGATCAAAATTTTATTTTCGCGTTTTGAATTATTTTGATGCGATTTTAGCCAAAATTGTGCAAACATTTTTTTGTCCCACACCCTGTAGCCCAGATGGTTTAAACTAAAAATGTGAAAAAATTCTAAGTAATGTATATTGGTGTGAACCGGAATAGTACAACAGGAATTTTTGATCAGATTATGTTTTCGGAAAATAATGCATTTTTTGTGTTTTTAACCAAAATATGTTAAATATTTAATTCGGTATGTAACCAAGTAGATACGTCAGCGCTCATAGCGATGTGCGTTTAGTCATTGGTTTTCTAATTTGCTAAATAATTTTCTTTTGTTTAAATTATTTTGTAAAAATTCTAGTTATATTTTGGTAAATGTTGCGTTTAATTTTTAAAAGCGTAAATTTAATAACCAGTGGGAAGTGTTGAAATTATAATTTAATTCTGTTTGATGTATACGAAATCGGGGACGGGGCTAATGATTTAAGCAACCAATAGAAGCCATAGGCGCAATTTTCAAAATCTTAATGAACCTTGCTATGTAAAAAAAAATACTGCACATATTTATAATCTTAAATAATGGTATTAGGCATTCGAACTAAAATTCATAAAAAAATATTTTGACATAAAATTTGTTTTGGCATCCCAAATAATCATCATTCAGTTATTAAATACCTGCAAAACCCTGAAATGTGTGAAAATTCACACTTCACATCATTTTTTTTTTTTTTAACGCTCGGTCAATTTATAAGCTGCCACTGATTTTACAATAAAAAATGTCAAATTTTACGAATAAAGTAATTAATAACTCATTTCAATATTGCCATCTAGTGGTCGTTTGTAAAAACATAAAAGGTAACCCTCGTGAAAAATGTGAAGTGAAAAATAAAATTATGTACAGAGTGATCATTTAATGGCAAGACGACGTCACCGAATTTTACGTGCCTCCTAGCAGAATACTATGACTATAATAAACTTGAAGAAAATTTGATTATGAAGAATAAAGAATATGCGTATGCGCGCATAATTGCCTGCTACGATGTGTCTAAAACGGCAAATTATTAAAACTTCCAGTGACGTCGTCTCGCCATTAAATAATCACTCCGTATGCACCATTAACGTTACTGGATGATTACACCCATCGAGTGACATCCATCCTTCGGGCCAGAAGCCCTCGGGCTGTATTACATCACTCTCCGGGCGTTATCATCTTAGTAACACCCTTGGTGCATAAATAGCTATAATATTCAGTAAAAGTTATTAATTATTATTGGGGATAAAATTCGCGTATAAAAGTTTGATAAAAGAAAACAAAATCCAAGTGAAACAAGCAAGATTTCTTTCTAAAATCAAAAACAGGAAGATAGTGCAAAGTCTCATATCCTGTATATCTTGTACTATTCTCCAGTCGAGTTTTATTTCCCCGTGAATAGTAAAAAAGTAGGAAATCCTGCGAAAGGTTAAATTTTCAGTAGAAAGCAGAGGGAATATACGTTACGAGAGTTGTAGAAGAATCAGTACCGTTGAACCAGGACTGTTTAGTTTATGTTTAAATCTTCTTTATTTTGGCGGTAGACCGTAAACTGTGTCTGGCTTGCTTACCGCTGATGTTACATCCCTCTCTTAAATTCTCATTATTAATGCAAGTATGGCGCATGCAAACCCCGCTCTTTCACAACACCGACTCCCCCGTAATGTTTCCCTATAAAATATATTGGTATGATGCACTTATACGGACAAAACAATATACATACCTACAAGATTTTTATAACGTTTTTAAGAGAAAATTTAAATGCGGCTGTTTTGTACGGCTGTCTCTTTTAACCGAGAATGTCTGTTCGAAAGATTATTACAAGGAAAAGTCAGTAATTAGGTCACAAACCGATATTGGAAAGCTGAAAATAGCAATGAGCTATTTCCAAAAGTGTCTTTGTGTGGCAGCACAATCCAGTTTTATAATACTTAAGTGAAAGTTGAGTGAAAATGGCGATCATGTTCGAAGAGTATACTGCGGAAGAGCAGCGTGCTGTTATGCGTTTTTGTTAGGAAAAGACTTCCTGCAAAGGATATCCATAAGGAAATGTATCTTGTTTACAGTGAAGAGTGTTTGTCGCGTAAAGCAATGTACAACGGGGTCGAGAAATTCTCTCAAGGGTGCTTAAAGTTGTTGACGAACACCGAACGGCGCGAAAGCCCGAAGTGTGCAATCAGGTATCTGATCTGGTCACCTGATTTGATAACTGATTTTATCAGGTACCTGATAAAATCAGGTCACCTGATTACACAGTTCGGGCTGTCGCGCCATTGATGATGATGATGAGTCAGAACCAGCCGATATCCCCTACTGACATATGTTCCTATTTTTTTAAAAAATAGGAACTTTAGTTATCAAATTTTCACATGTCGCGTTTTCGAGAAAAGTCGTGTTCGCTCAATCTTGATATCTATGTATATATATCCCGGTTTTTCCCGTGGATATGACGCTTCAATAGAATCCTTGGACTGCGCACAACTGTTGTATATCCTTTGCAAGGTCTTACCATGGACTAAGACAAGGCTAGCCTTCTTACCAAAATTTTGTTTACTATTTTACTCTTTTCATTCTCATTGTGACCTCTCTACTGTATTATTTTGCCTATATTATTTATATTGTAATTTTTTTCTATAAACTAAAAGTGATATACGAGTATTGAAAGAGTGAACTGCAGTCAATTTAGTGAAAAAACAACATAAGTTCAAGTGTAGAGTAAGACAAATAGTCTGAACAATATTGCGAGAAGAGCACACATGCTCTCTTGAACCTGCTGCACTAAACTAAATCAAGGGGGGGTTGCGAGCAGATATTCACCCTGTCTGTCTGTCAGTCCAGGCTACACAATCACACATACACATTCGCTAAGTGAACAGATCTACAGGATGTACAGTTCAAGTATTGAACACATCGCTCCATGTTATGATAATTGTAACAGTGTTGATTTAATAATTCATAACTTGTGTTATTGTTGACTGAATACCGGATTAATTAAAATGAGATGTGTGCAAAATTATACAAATTATGGAGGACAATCATGTTGAAAAATAATTTTTCTATAATCGCATTAGAACAATTTTTCTCCACGACCATTATACCAATTCTAAAACGAATTTTGACACAAGTGTTGGAATGTTATTCTAAAGCACTTATCTTCTTACTCATTTTGCGTGCATTGCATTCCTTCACTAGTGAAGGAATAATTAATCCATACTCGTTGTCAGATATACTTGTTCATTATAAGGTATGTATACCTTCGCGCTGAAAAGTAGTGCGGACGGTATACATGCGCGGATGAATACTTTAAATAATAATAATCTTTATTTTCACAAAGATATTAAAAATAAATGCAATGTTTAAAAATAAACTAACATAATTTACTAAAAAGTAACAAAATAGTGGCCGATGTGTGGCAAATTAAACTAAAATCAAACAGAAAATAAATAAAAAAATAAGTTTAATTAATTACTTAATTTGTTATGTAATATAAATTATTTGCTGAAATAAAATATTTGTTAAAATAATAATTTGTTAAATTTCTTATTTTTTTATGGTGGTCGTAGAGAAAATAGGGTATGTGACTCGGTTGGAAGAGAAAATTCGATGCTCGTGGTTCCTCACGCATTGAATTTTCTCATTCCAAACTTGTTACAGAATATACTATTTTCAATCTCTTTGAAATCACGGACACCTGTGATTTTTTTTAAGTTGTTGGACCCCTATGCCGTAGGTCCATATATACATATATCCATATAAAATATATATTATATGCAGATGATTGTGTACTCTTCCACTCAACAACTGGACTGCTTTGATTTAACCCTTTACCGCATAGTGTGCCATATATGGCACATTCCGATTTTTATTTTTTATTTTACTTTTAAAACTGAATCAGAACGTTACTTCATGAATGTTCATATATGCCACATACACAGCAATGGATCCTGCAGTATCTCAAGTAATGGCCTGCAATAGATATGAGGACATCAAGCGGAATTTGCACTTCAACGATAACTCTGAATTTATTGAGAAAGGATAACTAGAAGATACGACCTTTTCTTTCAAAAATTCGAGGGCGACTGCTTTTAATCCCTAATGAAGAACACCTAGCAATTGACGAGCAAATAATACGGAATCATTTTCTTTTGTAACATAATGTAGAATCATAATGTTCCATGTATGGCACAAACCCTAAATTATTATTTTAATTATTATTTTTTCATAAAAATAATAATTAATATTTTAAATATATTTTTTTAATTAATTTTTCTATCAATAAGAACCAATTCCTTTCTTAATACAAATTTCCCATTTATTTATTTTTTTGTCATTAAAATATGTAAAAAAGAAAAATAAGTTGTTCCAAACTAACCGTTTGGAACAGAGTGTACCTGAATTCGATCATCCATCGAATCGAGACTAAAATCAAGGAACAAGTTACAACTTGTCGGCTAGCTGTATCATCTAAGAAAAACAAACAATAATAGACATAATCTGTCCAATTAAATAATTGAAACATTGACAGTAAACACATTGTTGAAAATTATTAATTGGTGCTTTAGTAAACTTAGTCTTGAACTGGCAGTTCGTCCGTTGTTTCTCACGATCTGGTGTAAGTCAACAAATCTAATAATCTTTATATGTGCGTGCAATGCATCAAATCTGACACTGGACCCATTTCCTCTTTATTATTATTACACACATCATATTACACAATAAAAGGAGTAAGTCTGGCAACCCCTAAACAGAAATCCCTAAGGAGTAAATAGAAAAGGACAACTGTTGGCAATCCTGCTAATTGTAGTAGGGATTTTTTCGGTTACGGCTCATATAGTTACAGTTGGCTCCCTGTCAACCATTAACTGAAGATGTCTAGAGTGCTGGGTAAACAATTGTATTAAAATGGCACGGTACACTGAAAATGCTCGGGTAACTCGATGTTATTGTTTCAAAGATTTTTTCGTTTTTACTGGTTTATTTAATTGACGTTAGCTGATTGCTAATGTCAATTTTAACTATTTGCACATTTCCAGTTTCCAAAATAAAAACGTTCTGTTTGTTTTGATTTATGTTCGTTGCTTTTAACCACAACCTAACAAATACAGTGAATATTTCAACAGTGTTTTACTTTTAAATTACTAAATGAAGATAGTATTGACGTAACGATGAGTTATAAGATATAATTCATAAAGAACTTGTCCTGATAACAGTGTCGCACTGCTACACACATCATTTTATGTCAGCAACAAAGAATAATATTGAACAACTTACAACTAAACCCAAATCCAAATTACAAAAACCTAATATAACAAAATTAACAAGAATAATTCAATCAAGGAGTGTTTAAACTTTCTAAAATTAGTCAAAAAAATATCTGGGATATCAGGAGAATTGGAAATGTTATGAAATTCTAAACACATTTTATTCATAGGGGAATTATAGGCAAAATTAGTTCTATTATAACGTAACCAAAACGGTTCCTTCATTCTTGAGTTAAAAACAGATGTATATGAAATGATGACGAATTTATCAATTCAGGGCAGTCTACTTGACAGTGAATTATTTTATGCAAAAAGGTTAGATCTAGAAGTATACGTCTATTCTCTAATGATACAAATTTTATATTATTATTAGGAAATTTAAAGTTCAAATATTTGATAAATTTATTTTGTATTCTTTCTATTCGATTAATATAATTCAAATATTGAGGTGACCAACACGTAGTTGCGAACTCTACCTGACTCCTGAGTAGTGTATAATACAATGATAATAGCGACGACATATTTCTAAAAGTCACTGTAATTCGCCTTACAAAAACCCAACATACGATAAGCCTTTTTAAATATCTCATTAACATGAACATCGAAAATAAGTTTACAGTCAAGAGTGAATCCAAGATCTTTTATGTGAGTAGAATCTGACAAAATGTAGTTATTTACTTTGTAATTGTATTTTAAAACATTTCTATTTCTAGTGAAAGATATTTTTGAACATTTTGATAAATTCAGTATTAATTTATTATCACAACAATAATCATACAGTCTGCTTAAGTCATCCTGCATATTTAAACATTCCTGTACATTTGTAACTTTAGAAAATAATTTAAGGTCATCTGCAAACATTAGAAATTTAGAATCCACAAAACAATTATTAATATCATGTACAAATATATTAAACAGCAATGGGCCTAAATGAGAGCCCTGTGGCACAACTGATTTAACAATAACACCTCTAGTAAAACCATTCATGACCACACACTGTTTCCGATAAGACAAATACGATTTATTGAAATAAATACTCAAAAAACACAAGAAAACAAAGACTTTCAATGCAACCTCAAATAACAAAATACGTTTATGGTATACGAGGTCTGTTCAAAAAGTATCGCGAATTTTGTGTTTTTTCAAAAATTATTTATTTATTCATGAATATCTATTTTGTTCCCTTCAAAGTAATCCCGACCAGATATTATACACTTGTGCCAACGTTTTTTCCAATCCTCGAAGCACTTGAAAAAATCATTTTTTGTGATCTTGTTCCGCTCCTCCTTCGATGCCGTCTTTATCTCCCCACTCGTAGCGTAGCGTTGTCCTTTCATGGGCCTCTTCAGTTTCGGGAACAAGAAAAAGTCACAGTAGGCCAGATCTGGGGAATACGGTGGCTGCGGCATTATTAGTGTGTTGTTTTTGGTCTAAATTGAGCAATTTTGGTACGAATTTCGCGGCGACCCGTCTCATGCCCAAATCACTGGTAAAAATCGAAAGGCACGAGCCAATCGATATGTTTAGGTCCTCAGCAACTTCTCTAACGGTGATTCGACGATTGGCCAATACTATTTTCTTCACTTCATCAATGTTTTCGTCTGTTGTTGACGTGCTCGGGCGTCCAGCACGCTCTTCGTCGTTCACATCTTCTCGGCCCTCTGAGAACATATTGTACCACCGATAAACGTTGTTTCGGTCCAAGGTAGCTTCACCATATGCCACAGTCAACAATCGGAATGCGTCCGCGCACTTAATTTTGTTTTTCACACAAAATTTGATACAGATTCTTTGATCCATTTTTTGGTATAGGCAAAAATCGAAGACGAGCCAAAACATGTGCAAGCAAAGCAACTGTCAAAAATTAACTGAACATTCAAAATGGCCGAACTTTTCGGCATAAGTGAGAGACATGAGTACCAAGATAACGCCACAAAAAAATCGAAAATCGAATATACGTAACCCGCGGAAATTCAAAATTCGCGATACTTTTTGAACAGACCTCGTATATGTGTGCCTATCCCACAATAGAAACATCCTGAGTCTTATGTTGACCACATCAATTCTACAATCATAACAATTACTTCGTTTGTGGTAATTGTTTAATGTAATAAAGCTCTGTATAAACTGGTGCAAGTTAAAATTCCGCACGCGTCCACTGACTCATCATCCGGCTGTCACAAGGTCCGAGTCCGTAGGAATTAGAGATTTGTCTAATGTATGTACGGAAATCGGGCGCCACTTTCTTTGCGCCACTACCCACTTCTGTCTGCACAACATTATTTATTTAACAAGTCTACAGCACAGTTTAAGGAAGTTTATACTCATAAAATATATACGTGACTTAAAATTTTTTATTATTTAATCGTCAGATTTATTTCTTTGATGCTGGTTTTAATTTTGATTATATTTTATTGAAACTACTACAGTTTATTGCTGTATTGCTCTATTTTTGACAAGATTGCGTGATATAATGGGTCCTTTTCTCAATAGTTTTGGACGTCGTAGTTAAAATATCCAAAAAAATCCAAAGAACTCATCTGGAATCTGTTAACATTAGAGGTAGACTGAGAATCTCGAGTTCGCCCAGTGGTATTCGAACCATTAATGGGTTAATATTTTCACCAATAAAATTTCAGAAAATAATAACTGGCACATAATACACGAGAAAACGAAGAGGAATAAACTATGCGTTGAAATGGGCAGAAGAGCAATAATCTACGAGGAGAAAATAAGAAGATCTAATTGGAAAGAACTGGTTTTTACATGCTGGAAGCAGATAAGAAGAAAAGAAGAAAATAAACTAGAGAAGAATGACTGGGAACAAGAACTCTCAAAGTACTACAAAAGAAAAGGCTATTCAACAACAGAAGTAGAGAACCGAAGACGAATGGGAGATAGCTTAAAAGAAGAAATTGTGAGAAGGGAAAAGACATGGAACTGCAACAACGAAGAGAGAAGATATAAATATCAAAGTACAACCCCAGATACAGGTTTTTAGAAACAATAGACATGCATGTGTATCTAAGAAAACAATCCAAAAACCAAAAAATAATAGCTAGATTCAGAGTAGGAGACGAAGAAAGAAGGAACGAATACTGGAGAGAAAAAGAAGAAAAGAACTGCAGAATATGTGTGAGGAATGAAGAGACAATAGAGAATCTTACACGTGACTGCAAGGCAGAAGAGAGAAACCCGAAATCAGCTATACAAATACTCAATGACGAAAACCCGGATGAAACCTGGATGAAGAAGATACTAAATAAAAGACTGTAATTGACATAAAATTTAAAAAATGTACTATACATATGATAATTGCACACTGTTTGCTACTAGATTGTAAATGTAAGGGCCGGTTTCTCGAAAAATTCAGTTGTAGATATCGTATCGATATAGTATCCATATCCATGGATACCGAAACTTATCGACGCAATAGCAGAATTTGGGTTTCTGGAATGTATTTTTCTATTTATCGATGAGATATCGAACCAATAACTTATTGATACGTTATATAGCCAATGAGCACCCTTTATCGTATCGATAAATATGAGAATTGTCATCTAATGTCAGTTCTGACATATGACAGATAAGGTTATATTGCAATTGCAATATATTTTTGAAAAAGATATATTTTTATTACAAGATATAATAGTAATTGCTTCTTAAAATCTTATATATTAAGAATTCTTATACTGTTATAGAGGTAAAATGGACAATTAAAGTTCTGATGAATTTGATGAGGATGTTGTAATTGCAGTATGTTTATTACATCGGAGAACTATCAGAGATAAAAGTGACCCATTCCGCATTTATAGCGAATTAGAATTTATCAACAATACCGGTTAAGCAAATGAAAATGCATGGAATTATGCTGTCTAATTGGAGGTGATTTAGAACCCATGACCCAAAGAAGTAAATCTATTTCGGCACAGCTTCAAATTTTAATTGCTTTGAGATTTCTGGAAACAGGGGCTTTTCAAATGCTAGTTGGTGATGATGTGCATGTACATAAAAGTACAGTTTGCAAAATTGTTAAAAAAGTAATACATCGAATTGCTCTGTTGAGACCGCAGTTTATTTCATATGCCGGAAAATAATGAGGAAATTTTGAAAATAAAAAAAAAGATGTCTTTAAAAATTTTCCATGTGAAATTTTTACACATTTCTTTCTGCCATTTTTTAACAATCTATTTTTAAACTAATTGTTAAAAATATATATTTTTGTAAATTATTTTTGACACTGACATTGACAACTTTGTGAACAATTGATCACATAAATGACAAGAGATTTTTTAAATATTTTGGCTGTGTGAATTGAAATGCATACATATCGTTACAATATACCCTTTTCACACTAGATCTTTAAGACGAGTGAAATTAAAGTTCACCGATGTTTAAGATCGGTATGCTTTCACACTTGATGTTTAAATCTCTGGTGCTGTCATCAGCTACAGTAATTTTGTCCTTAAGTTACCGTCATGAAATTACCAGTTTTGAACTGTCTGTGCAGAAGCACATTTTGAATTATTATAAACAATTTCATTTCATTTTACAATAAAGGCATGTAGTGCCTTTATTGTAAATAAATATTGTAGATAAAGAATATATTACACCTGTATTAACATGTAAGTCGATACATTTTATCTCAATTATTGTAGCTCTGTATTTTATTAAACACATTATTAAAATAAATAATTTTATTATAACAATAAGTATAAACTTCTTATAACGTCGATATAATACAGTATTCTTGTTTATGATAATATAAAATGTTGACAGCACAAATTCAAGGAGTATTTTTTAATAATAGAAATTAAGTTGGCAATGCGGGCGAAGTTTAAGACGCAGATCTCTGTCTTAAACATCGGTCGTGTTTAGACGAGGCCGTACGGTTTCACATTAGCGTTTAAAGATACATTCACTTTAACATCCGATCTTAAAGATCTAGTGTGAAAAGAGTATTAGTTATTGGATACAATAAACATGTCAGATGAGTATCGAGAAACCGTCAAAAAGTTATCGACTCGATAAGGTTTATTGTATCGATAACTATTGAGGCGATATCGTGTCAATAAAAAAATGTTCCAGAAACCGGCCCTTAATGTATAAAACCGAAAGGTGAAAAATAAATCTTTACTACTACTACTACTACTACTACTACTACTACTACTAATAAATGCCAAAAACAAAATCCAATAATAGATTATAAAGGGGTTTGACAATCACCCCACTTATATATGAATCAAAATACAAACCATCATACCATTAGTCAGATTACAATTCGATACTAATATAATTATCATTATTGGTTTCCCTAATCCTTGGCAGTGGTGCGGCTGGTCGTGTGCAAAGAAGCGGGCGAGTGTCGCGACCCCCGGGGTGACATCCGACACCGGATAATGCCTAGAGCCGCGTGTGCCAATAATGGAGCCTGCTCTAAGCTAGTATTATGTGATGAGCACTAACGCTTCTGTTTGTACGATAGATTTACAGATAGTGCTGTAATGGGAGAGCTTATAATTGTTTTTGTTTTATTGATATTATCTAGGAAATTAGGGACATTTTAATATGATTAAAATTTTATGCACGAAATTTACAAAATTAAGTTTCTTAAATTACACTAGGGTGACCATTCGTCCCGATTTTTTCGGGACAGTCCCGTAATTTGATTGGGTGTCCCGCTTTAAGACATGTCCCGCAAAAATCCCGCATTCTAACTTTTTGTGCACTTCATTTGATTTCTTGACTTGTATTTGAATAGATGACTTTTTTCTTTGCTCTTCACTTTGATTCGGGAGGTGAGGACCTTTTTTTTTGGCTCTTCACTGGGATTTGGGAGGTGAGGACCTTTTTTTGTTTTGCTCTTCACTTATATTTGGAAAGTGACGACCTTTTTTTGTTTACTTTGTCCCGTGTTGCCTTCTTAAGAAAATGGTCACCCTAAATTACGCAATATAAAAAAAATCAGCTGTGGCCACCACAGAATCGACCGTCATCATAAAGTACTTGGATAAAATACATTCTAGCAGCAGAGTAGAAATAACTTGGCGTAATATTTTCCGCTGGTTGGTTGCTTAGACTCTTTATGAGAGGAATAATGGTGTTTGAATTAAAGTCTGCATTTTACTTAATCTACGTTTAATGTTTAATTAGAATCGAAAGGTTATTGATTAAATTTGAAACTTACAATTTAATGCTGGCTATAAAATCCCATGAGCTCAAACACAAAACCTCACAATCACCGTATTCCCCTCACAAGCCGCTAAACACCTCACAACACTCACGGTGTTTAACCCGTTACGAGGTTCGTTTATTTCATTTAAAACTGTCCTCAACACCTCCAGATACTTCTGGTTTACCCACTAAAAACTACCGGGTTTCTCTACCAAAATGACTTGGGAGTTCGTCCGTTCACGGTGTCGGTTTTCTCATGACTGCCTTTGTCTCTCACAAGATTTTTCCAACTCTTTTCTTAAACTAATAATCTAATCTCTGATCCTATTTTTTTGTCGTTGTAAAAATAATCAGCTCTCCACATTAACAACAACCCTTTTATAAACTTATCTTTCTATGACCAATAATTTATAAACCCAAGTGATTAATTTTGACTCTAATTACTACGCGGTCCATCTCACTGAAAATATATTGTCGCCTATCGGCACGTGTGTAAACATTTGACCATTGCTATTTTGATCTAAACAATAACGTTCTTTCAAACTAATCATACAATATACGACCGGTAATTCACTGTGTATCTCTTTAACGCTTAACTAGAAAAATATGTGATATCTCAACTAATCTTTGAGGATGTTTATCTTAAAGTAGATTAGTTCTTATATTTGAATAAATTGAATACTTTTTAACCAATTGAATAATTTTACTTTAAATAATAATGAAATTTTTCACATCCTTAAATAATTCACCCGGTATATAGATATTATCCCTTAATAATGTCCTTTAAATAATCAGCTTCCAACAAAAATCATTTTCTCACTATTTGATTATTTTTATATATTTACCGTACATAGTATTAAAAACTACCAGAAACAATCCAGCCTAGAAGGCCGTAGCACTTCAGTTCCGTACAGTGGCACATTGCGAAGAGGAGCTTAATACAATTATGATTTAGTGTGCACGGCGGTAAATGACCAACGCTCCCCCAAGTGGCAGGATCACACATGCTGTCAGTCTGACGTCATGTGAGAACCCTTATATTCAACCATCAAGTTGCTCCACTATTATTAGCTTATGTGAATATCCCACGTAAATCCCATCATGAACAAGGGGTTTGCGGCAATTTCTTTTGTTCTCTTCATAATAAAGCCTTTAATATTATAGGATTATTGTTTTGTGTGTGAAACAGGTGTCTATCATACAGAAAGAAGATTTAAATATATATTTTGAATGTTGAAAATAATAATATTAAGGACATCTTTAAATTATTGTCCTCAAAAATATGAATTTTCTCAATGCAAAATAAGTGTTGCAAATAGCCATTCTTTCTGTGCGCATAAAATATTTAACTAACTAACGAACTATACTAATTTATAAATTCGTTTGTTTGTATGTAGTATGTATGTATATATAACTAAACCAGCGAGCCGTGATTAAAAATTTGGATGCGCGTTGTACTAACAGAAAAGTAGTAAAGGAGGGCATTTATTTTCGCATTTCGCACAATATTAAAATAAGCATATCGATACTTTAGAAAAATATATCGATATTTTTATATCGATATTTGAAATGCGATATATCGCGCAAAATATCGATATTCGCACAAAATATCGGTATTCTTGTATATTTTTTACATTTAAATATATGCTGTTTATTTTTGTAGAAACAAACTATAGGCTATTCCAAACGTTTAGGCGGAACTAATTTTTGAAATCTAGTAATTTTTATCAATTAATTCGGACTTTTGGTCATTTTATTTAGGCTTTGAAAATCATGCTCACATTGCAAATTCTAGATTAAATTGATTGTCATTATAAAATGTCCTTTTCATTACATTTTAGTTTTTTGTCATTCTTAATAAAAATTTCCCATTTATTATTATTTTTTTTTTTCAAAATATGGGAAAAAAAATGTATTAAAATATTTGACATATATCATTCGTTTCCATGGTTTCGTTGTTGGAATTTAAATTTTTCACATACCAAACCTGAAACTTGAAATAACCCAAGCAAGGTCCCTTTTCGTGGCAGCCTAAAATAACGAAATTTCCATTTAGTTCCGCCTAATCGTTTGGAATAGCCTGTAAGATGTTGGTATTAAAAAATTATAAAAAATGTCACTTTCTTAATAATGATCATAACCAATAAATCTAAAGTCGGTTTTACAGTGTAAGGAATATTTTTAATTGATATTTAAAGACCGTAATACACTATAAAAGTAACAAAAAAATCTGGTTTGTCCTTACAAAAGTGAACAGCATATATATATTTAATTAAGAGAGCTGTTAACAAGGATAATATTAGAAAGTTGGTTGGTATCTGGGTCAGTACCAACTGTAATGTGATTGTCTGTCAATTGGCGACTTCTTTTCCCGCCAAACCAACCAAAAAATATGTAATTTATATATCTTACATGTTACGTGTTAGTTATTTCGATATATCGAAAATATCGATAGTTTTACTTCGATATATATCGAATATCGATATCACACTTACGATGTATCGAATCGCGCTTATATCGATATTCAAAAATAAATTCCCATCCCTAGGTACAAGTTATCGTAATAATAAATATTTTTTCTAAAAATTTTCTCATAAAGGGGTGCGTCTTATCGTCCAGTCTTATGGTCAAAAAAATACGGTAATTGTCAGATTTTTTCATGTATCGTTTTTGCAAACAAGTTTAAACCAGTTTGAAACAACTATATTCTATTAAAGAGATTCCACTATATTTGGAAAATAGTGAATCATTATTCAGTGAAATGGTGTGGGTGGAAAAGACGCCCGTGATTGTTCGTTGCGATGTCCTATCTCGGACTTCCGGTCACAACAGGAATGTGGTGAATGCGCACGTCCTGCAGGATATTGCCGCGGGCGCAGCCATGAATATGCCACTCGCTCACATACCACACACAATCTCAATTCATCCTCTAGCAATTGTACGCTGTGTTTCTCAACAACAAACAGATTTACGAAATCTTAGTTCATGCTGACTAAATTTGTTTACTATTATATAAGGGTTACATTTAAGCTTTGAAATTCCAGATTATTTATCTCCATGGTCCTCAGATAATAATGTGGTGAATGTTATTTCTAAACCATACGACGCAGGCTTCTCTAGATTTTTTAGCAATTGATTCAAAAAGGAAAAAATGTGTTCACTTGTGTATTTGGAAAATATAACATGTTACATCCATTCAATAAAAGTTATTAACAAAAAATTGATGTGAAGTGTGAATATTCACACATTTCAGGGTTTCGCAGGTATATAATAAGTGAAGGTGGTATGCTGAGTGTGTAGGACAAATTTTACTTTGTAGTAATCACGGCAAAATGAACGATATTTTTAAAATAATTTATCGTCTGTTAATCATATAATAAGACTGGTTATTAAATTTACGCTCTTAAAAATTAAATACAACATTTGTTAAAATATAATTAGAATTTAGACAAAATAATTTCAACATAATAAAAATGCAAAAAAAAAACAGAAAAAATAAAATTCACTCCGTACTCGAACTCGAAACCCTTCGTTTTCCAGCGCATTTTAGCTTACGACACCAGTGCTCTAACCCATTACGCTATCGTACGTCTTGCATGTGATTGTCTTACATTGGTATAACTTTTGTACTTTGTGAACCAAAAACCACAAATAATGCCTTATTTTCCGAAAACATAATCTGATCAAAAATTCCTGTTGTACTATTTCGGTTCACACCAATATACATTACTTAGAATTTTTTTAGATTTTTAGTTTAAACCATCTGGGCTACAGGGTGTGGGACAAAAAATTTTTTGCACAATTTTGGAAAAAATCGCATCAAAATAATTTATTTTGCAAAAATAAAAATTTGATCGTTAAGCCACGTACTAAGGGCTTTCATTTGATATCCTACTCAGAATTTAAAAAATATATTTTTGTTTTCGATGAGCACATATTTGTTTATATTTTTAGGGGGGTATGTTTTTTAGATGTTTTAGTATTTTTCCTATGTGCGGGTCAAAGAGTTGTATAAGCATGCCAAATTTCAACTCTCTAGGTTTAGCCGTTTGGCTACAATTTTTACCGAACAGACAGACAGACAGACAGACAGACAGACAGACAGACAGACAGACAGACAGACAGCCAGACAGACAGACAGACAGACAGACGACAAAATGACGGTATAAGGTTTTTTTTGTCATACCTACAAAACCCTAAAAACCGGCTAGTACATAATTTTTCAGCTTCCTTATTTTCATTCAGTCTCCTCATTTTCTTTGCCTTCTCTTTCTAGAGGTTGGCATTCATCGAGGCTATTTTTAGCTAGCCTTTTATAGATTTGACGAGGACAGTATCAACTTGATGACATACTACTTATACCTCAACTGTTACCTCGGGCGTACCACAAGGATCTATCCTCGGCTCTCTCCTCTTTTTGATTTTGTCAATGACTTCCCTTCGTATATTGGTGGAACCAGTATCTTATACGCCGATGACACAACATTAATTGCAAGACCGTCATCACTTGTTGACAGTGTTGTAATAGATACATTTGAAAATATATCTAGATACAGATACAGATACTTGAGGAAAAGTGTATCTAGATGCAGATACAGATACAAATTTTAAAAAGTATCTAGATACAGATACATTTTTTTTACAATGTATCTAGATACTTCAAGATACTTTTAAAATACTTTCGGAAAAATGAAAACACCACAAAAAAAAAGAAATAACTAGAGCAAGGAATATATTTGTTCACAATAAAAAATAAGTTACGAACTATTATTACTCTTAAAATAAACACAAATAGCCTTTGAAGCTGTGTGTCAGAAATATTAACTAACTATATACCTATGTAATCTTTAAAAAAATCACTTTTTTATTCCAATTTCAGCGGATATCTCGAACATTTTTTGTTCGGTAATAAATTACTGATTATTAAATGAGTATTTAGGATGACAAAAATAAAACAACAATTTTATTTATTATATTTCTTTATTTAATTCACATTTATAAAATTAATTCTTATTCTTAGATTAGATAATTACTTAATGGTTGTTTTACTTAACCGTTGTTAATAAAATTATTTATTTATTTTTTTTATTTATAATTTTTTAAAATTTATTCAGAGCTGGGAATACAATTACAGTTTATTAAAATTTTATAGATAAAAATAAATTAAATAAATAAATAAATTATAAGTTTGAGAATTATGATAAAATACAAGTTCTATATATAATTAATTAAATTTTGGAAAACATCCTTTTTTTCCATTTTTTTTAAATAAAAAATAAAAAAAAAATAAAATAAAAGAATGTTTTCCAAAATTTAATTAATTACATATAGAACTTGTATTTTATCATAATTCTCAAACTTATAATTTATTTATTTAATTTATTTTTATCTATAAAATTTTAATAAAATGTAATTGTATTTCCAGCTCTGAAAATGGCTGAAGTATGTTTTTACTCCCACCAAGCAAAAAAGAGTTTACTGGTCGCTGATTGGTTAATTTAAACTTAAAATTCAAATATCTGAATGATGCTATATGTATTACCAACTTGAAAAATCGTAAGGACATATTTTGTAAAAAGACCTTGAAAAAGACAAAATAGGAAAGTATCTGAAAAAAGTACCTGAAATACAGATACTTAGATACTGATTTAAATATCTAGATACAGATACAGATACATATTTTAAAATGTACCTAGATACATTACAACACTGCTTGTTGATGTTTTCAAAATTAATAGCACCGCAATGCAGAGAGCTAACTATTGCTCATTGCATACTAATACTCATTATATTGTACTATTATAGCCTAGTACTATCAGCAATGGCAAATGTCCAAAATAACGGTGTCCGCATTAATATTGGACCATTGCAATATTAACTTAATTTTAACGGTAGCCTTTTGATCATTCTGGAGCTTTATTTTAATTTTTTTAAATTCAAATATTATTATAATATATTACTAAATAAGTTCAAGTATGACAGTGACTAACAAACTTTTAACAAAGATATTCTATCAAAAGTTTTGGTATCACTAGAAAGGCCACAACCCTATTTAGGCAGACGGCATACTCTTGCACGATTATTAACAGCGATATTGGAGGATGACGCGCCAACCGGCTGGAATTTCAATTACTGCTCCCTGCACTGGAGGTCCTGGAGGGTGAGCACACGTCCTTCGTCCTTCCCCCCACCTACAAACCCCGCAATCATGCCCCGCCACTGTTTTAATGCTGGATTGATTTATTACATCGTTAAGGATGCTCTTTATTGAGGATTATAAAGGGGTTTATGTATGATCATGTTTTCAATTTTCAACATTACGAATTCAAGACGTGATCAACGGTGTGACTTTGATTTTAATTTTTATTTGATTGTAGGAGGATAAATTTATGGAAATTTTTGTTTTATTCAAAAAATATTAACTCTACTATAGTCCGTTCAAATGTTAGAACGCAGTACAGAACCAATGGAGTAGTTCTTTTTCATATTCTTTAATGTTTTATCCCAAAAACACTAACCATTTCTTTCTTGGCGAGGTTCCAGCTGTAAAATTGATCGTCTGGTAATTTTAAATACAAATTATAAATAAAAATTCAATCAAATAATTAGTGATATGCTGCTTTGAATATTACTTATTTATTTATTATAAACATTTATTAGCAATCATTATATACATAAAATCTAATAATATAGTCGGATTGCTGATAGGTGACTGTTCGTTGCTACCAGTATATACAATACTATATGTTTTCTCTGTCTATATCATTATAATTATTTGCATACCCATAGTAACGTATAGTGACGCAAGTTGACAACTAACCTTCCAAATTATTTTAATAAAAAACAAAGCTTTAGAAAGAAACGGTATGATTCGTAGATATCTTTACTAATTAGAGCACGAAAATAAATTCACAGCAGTACTCAAACAAACAAAATTATTAATTTTAAGGTAATAATTATAAATAAGGATAAATGTATACGTAAATTTTGGATTATAATTTGTTGTTTAATTAAATTAAATTTATATGTTTCCCCAAGTACAAAGTAATAAAATATTAAGTAAAAATATATTTATTCATATAATATATTGCTACAAGTTGTATTTAAATGATTAATTTTATTTATTAAAAATTAATCACTGTAATGCATGATATCGTCGTCATCTGAACTATCGCTGTCATTTCTTTTATTTATTATTATTGGATTAATATCATCAACAATCCTTTCCCTTTCCCACCATTCATTTACTAAATTTTCGATTTTTTAACAGATTTTGCCCAAGTTTCACAAATAATTTGATCACAGGCTACTTGCCACATTTTCAAAACTTTGTTATCACTATATCCGTTTTGATCAATATGTCTATCACAATAATTTTTTGTTATACCCCAAATTAGTTCAGTGGGGTTAAACTGGCAGTGATAAGGAGGTAATCTTAGTACTTTATGACCATACGTTTGAGCCAATGTATCAATAAAATAAACTGGTTCAGATTTTTCTTTCTTAACAATTTTTAAAAGATCACATTTTACGTCATTTTTTGAAAACTCTTTGAAAAAAAATTAAAGTTTGTGAATTTAATAATTGACCGCAAACCATATTTTAATTAATATTTATTACCAGAGACTGATAGCTAAGACAAAACACAAAAAACATTTTTAAAATCGCTGAAAAATGGTAACTAGATTATTATATGAATGCACTACTTGATACATACATGTAACAGTCACCTATCAGCAATCCGACTATACAGTACAAACTACATATTTAAATGGTAGGTGATATAAGAAGGAAATAATAATTTCTACTCAACAAATTTGAACTTTTTGTCAAGTAAAATTATCTGTTTTGGAATAAATATGACCACTGATGACGAAAATGTTGAAATTTCCAGTACCCTCAGATTTAAAGTTATTCAATTTTCAAAATTTATCAAAATCATTCTATCAATGGGATATTCAAGGGTTCCGCGGAACACAGGTTCAATACCACTGCCTTAAAATAACAGCGGAAATTTTCTGGCAATTCTCTTGATATCGTAATTTTGCTTATGGCATCGAACACATACAAAGAGTACCCCAAACTTTCTAAACAGAATATTGAAAAACAGTATATCACTATCAAAATTTGATAACATCCTTTCCCGTATTTCGATGAAGAATTCAAATAAATATTTTATATCACAACATTCTCCTTTAGGGCCCATACAGTAATGTACATTTTTACGGTTTCACGGGCACAGAAGGGCTGTTATCTTAAGAATATTGTTCTAATCCTAAGAGAAAACTAGAAGAATAATTCCTTGTTGCAGTATGTTATAGAATTATAGTAGATATTTTTACACACACAGACATGATCTCTTTTGATTAATCGAAATGTTATAATCGATTTTCGATTAAACTGGTAGAAATATAATCAATTAATCGATTAATCGATTATGAAATAAAAAAAAGAACATATGCACTGGCCGACAAAAAAATGGACTTAATGGATCTTAATGATGTATTATAAATACTGACAAAACATTATTTAACCGTTTTGTTAGGAAACTATAAGGCAGTACAATGTCTGCTTAAACAAATATTTTTTGTTGCTAATTAAACAGGCTGTAACAATAAATACCGTATTTTTCGGACCATAAGACGCACCTTTTTACACAGAAAAATCGACTCACAATTGGGGTGCGTCTTATGGTCCGAAGATACAAGTGCGTTGTTTCAAAAGTGAGCCCATAAAACAGAATCAACCAAGAAAATATAATAGAAATGAATACAGAATTAGTAATTTCTGGAGGCCTTACAAGTCAACGATAACCCTTGGGTCGATTAATAAACCATTTAATAATTTTATGCGGGAAGAGTAGAACAAACGAATGATAAAGCCAAATCGCGATGTTACAGCAACTGATGAAACGGCCGACAATTTCAAAAGTACCTGGGTAAAAAAATCATGGGAAGCTGTAAAAGAAAAGACGATTATAAAGTCTTTTAAGAAATTCGGTATAAGCAACACATTGGATAGTATCGAAGATGACTTGGTTTTTGAAGAGATTGACTACAATAGTTCAGACGAAAATAATACGAACAATGACATTAATGAGACGAGTGATAGTACAGAGAGTGAAGATGAACATATTGTTGCTGGTACAAGTTATTGTAATAATAAATATTCTTTCTAAAAATTGTCTTATAAATTTGGGGTGTCTTATCGTCCGGTGCGTCTTATGGTCCGAAAAATACGGTAATACCCCTTAACAGAATACCTCAAATAACTCATTCATTGTTAAAATAAAATTTTGCCATTAGTTACCCATCTTAGAGATTTCTAAACTCCTACAAGTCTTTTTTTGTGCAATAAAATTAAAATGTGGCCGGAAGACGTTGTGCGATCTGCGCCATTATATGAAGATGGCCGCAGTATTGGAATATTGCCGGTGTTTTGGATGTAGCTAAAAACTCTAATTATTACGCTATAAAGCGTCATCAGCGAACAGCATTCACAAACTACAAGCGCTCGAAATAAGTGATTTCTTACCCTAATTGTTCTACACCAGCGATATTCAAACTGTGCTCCATGGAACCCTGGGGTTCCATACAAGGTCCTCAAGGGTTCCACGGAGTCTCAGGGTCTCGGGCCAGAGTTTCAGGGCTCCGGGTTTTGTTATAAAATCTCCGGTTTTGTAGTTTATCGGCGAAAACTTTTTTTTTTGCTCATTACTTGGATTTTGGAGGTGAGGACCTTTTTTTGCTCATCACTTGGATTTAAGGGTTGATTTATAAAATGATATCAAATCATTACCCCTTGCATCTCATTAAATTAGTAGCCTCATATTTGAAGAAAAGAAAATTTAGAATTAGAATATTGGACTCTCTGTCTGAAAAGGGCGAAATGTTGGCTGGAGTACCACAAGGTTCATTATTAAGCCCGTTGCTATTTCTAGTTTACTGCAGCGACCTAGAGATCAATCACGGAGGGTTACTAGCGATGTATGCAAACGATGTAGCAATATTATATAAATCCAGTCATCAAGAAACGATAAATATAAGATTGCAACTCGCTGCCGAACAACTGCACAGCTGGTACACAAAGTGGAGGATTACTATAAACGCCAAGAAGAGCCAGGCAGTTTACTTCAGTAGAAGAAGACAGGGCCAAGCAGAACCAATAAAATATAACGATACCATAATACCATGGAAAAATACAACAAAATACCCCTAGATAGAAGACTAAGCTGGAAGCCGTATATAAAGGACAAAAGAGCCACCTCATCGGGGATCCTATACAAAATGATGCCTCTTATAGGGAAAAGAAGTAAATTGAGTATCAAAAATAAATTAAGATTATACACAACTATATTAAGACCACATATGCAATACGCATATCCAATATAGGGCCATGCAAGCGAGCCGACTATTAAATCTTTGCAAAGAAGACAAAATCGAATACTAAGACTAGTTGTATCCGCACCCTGGTTTGTGAGAAATTCGCTAATCCACAGAGATTTAAAAATACCACAGATAAAGGAATATATTAAAGAAGGAGCGACAAAATTCTTTACAGTACTAGAAGACCATCCAGATGAAGAGATAAAGAACATACTATCTTCATATAATGAAATAACCCGCATGAAATACAGAAGACCAAAATCTATCATCAGGACTTAACAAAAAACCAACAAGATGATTAATTAATACATGTCATAGAGAATGAGGTAAAACTCTGAAAAGAAGACGCACTCAAGTGCGGCCACATTGGCACCATCTAAAAACAAATAGCGATATATAATTGCGATTAAGGAGGTATGAACATTTGTTCGGTACTCCAGAAATCAAGAGAATCCAAGTCAGTCACTTGGCTTTTAGAGGTGAGGACCTTTTTTGCTCATTATTTGAATTTTGGAGGTTTCCAATTATTTATTTTTTTCAGTCTTAGGGTTTACCTCAACTGAAATCTGGTCACCTTGCATAGGTATCAACCTTATGTTAATTTTTTTGGGGTTCCACTGAATATTGTTAGACTATAAAGGGTTCCACGACTCGAAAAAGTTTGAAGACCACTGTTCTATATGTTCGTTCTGGCGCTTTTAGCGAACCGCTCGGCATGTGCACGTGATACCGTCCAAACTAAACAAAAATGTTATACGGCACGTTACATTACAAGGTACATTACTGGACTCAGTTTTGCAGGCGTGTTACCTTACGCGATAAGTTAAAGGATCATTTCACCATTATGACGAATAAATGGTCAATATATGAGATCCGAAGAATGCGTAGATTGTATACAAAACTATCTAAATATTATAAAAATCCCATTAGTATATTACCAAGCAACATCATTCACACCACATTAAAAATTAATCTAAACTTTCCCCCCCAAACTATTAAAATAAATCACGTAAAGTAAAAATCAAAAAAACATCTAAGGGACGTTGGGTAGGGGAATGGGTTGGTAATCATTTTTTCAAAACGACGTATACGAGCAATACACTTGAATAATTCAATATGGTCGCCGCATAGCGGTAGATACACGAACCAGATGGGACCCCTATAATGGCAGCAGATTTCGCGCCGTGGTTATGTTTTAATAGAATTTACGATTATTGCTCGCTCCGAGATGAGACTAACTGCAGATTTCACGAAATGGTGCTACGAGTACAGAGTTGGATTTGGTTGAAATTTTAAATGACATCGTAGTCACATCGTTTCGAACTATAAATTTTATTTTTTATTTTAACTCCTGGTTTAATTAAAAGTGATCTATGTTACGTGTTTTAGTTACTGTCAGTTAAATGACTCTACTTTTAAATGGAAAAATTTTCAGTTTGGACAAAATAGAAAAATTTATAACATAATTAAAATAAAATATCACTATTTTGTTAGCACAGTATGGGGAAATATGTGAATTAGTTTTCTTTTGACATAAAATACGTCTACCATTTCGTTCTAAAAGGTGTTTTTTTAGAGGCGAAGAACTTTGAATTGAAATAAAACACAGAAAAATGTTTTTAATATCCATGAAATTGGCTTTATTTGAAAGATAATTTTTTTGACATTAATCTTTGAATATGATTTCGGGCAGGTGGATCTTACGGCTGGCATAGATGGCGTAATCTGGAGGTCCAATTTTCACACACTCTTCGCAGTAAATCATGTATTTCGGCAATATCGCGTCGAATGTTGGCTTTCAAGTGCTCAATTGTTCCAAATGCGGCTCCAATTGCGGCAATTCTGTTTATTGACGTAGCCATTTAACCAAAAGTGTACTTCATCACTGAACAAAATTTTCAAATGAAATTGTGGATTAATGGCAATGTTTCCTTCGGCCCATTCGCCAAATGTACGAACGATGATCGTCTGGCTTCAATTCCTGCACAAGTTGAATCTTGTAAGCACATAAACCAAGATATGTACGCAAAATTTTTCTTAAAGTGGATGGGCACAATTTTAATTGTTGAGCACGACACGAAGCCCTGTAGACGGCACTCACATCTCGGGTTGGTGACTTGACAGCTGGGCTGGTCCTCGGGTAGCGTGCTCACAAAAAATGATCGAATGAATAACTAACTGACTCTCAATCAATAACCGACTAACGACTCTATTCCCTAAGACCATTTTATAATTGTTAACCAGGACACTCAAGTCCCACCTAAATTGTTTTGGAAACATTATTCATTTGTGTAATTGTTAGCAGCAATTAAAGACCATAGTCGGCACAATTGAATAATGTTTATCAACACATCAGAAAGTAGTTCAAAACTTATGTTGACAAACACGCAACACTTTGCACATTCTTTAATTCCCAAAACCGCAAGTCAGCAACCGCGACCTACACGGCCCAAAGGCCGCTCAAGGAATTGGGACATTAGCATACAATTATATCATAATTGTGACAATATAAGGCCGACCAAGTAAATGAACTAATATATCATCCTCCAAATTTATTAATATAGATTATATCTCTTTGATTCAAATACACAATATATATTGTACTATTCTACCCTGGTACTATCAGCAATGGCAAACGTCCAAAATAATGGTGTCCACATTTACATTACTCTTTCAAATTTATATTTTAAGTCATTATGAAATAAATTCAAAACGTTATAATTTACTTTTAGAAATTAGAAATGAATATAAATTTAAAAGTATAAAATAAAGCAGAGTGTTTGTGATTTAAATTCTCTTTAAGCATTTTTTTGTACTTTTTAAATCAATGTTGCCAAGCAACGGAAATATATCTCGCGAAATACGAAAACATAAATCCAACCAACCCGACAGGGAGCAGAGCAGAGAACCCTGAATCAAGTGATAATTTTGAAAATCTTTCCAGGTCACATCTAGAATTCTCAGCACGTTTCCGAGTTGATTGCGTTGACTCTCTTCATCTCTTTCTTTATCCCGTTTCTTTCTCACTTGCACACTCATACAAACTGGCTCATATATTGGTATATCTGTTTTCTGCTTTTTTCAAGAGTTTATTTCGTGAAATCCCTTGAAATTACTGCTTGGAATAAAGACAAATAATATGGTTTAAGATAAATGGAATATTGAGAAATATTGTTTATAAGTGATAAAGTTTCTCACTGATTTTGTAATAAATTACATACTGTGTATTTGTTTTGATCTTTTTCAAATGACTGATGATTTAACTTGTTTAAAAAGATAATAGCATTTCTCAGTTCTTCTTCTTTTTCTATGTTTGTAGGCTTGGGTTTCTCATTCCGCCAGTGCTTAGCTGTATTATGAATTACAAATTTCTATTTATTGCATGTAAGTAGAATAGGATTGTGCTACACATTTCAGGAGTTGGTGGTGTTAAAATAGTTTCTTCTACTTTTGTTAAAAAAACTGTTCTATATTTCACTTGTTTTGGTGCATAAAATGCCTGTTTATGGTGACTAAAAAAAGTAAAAAGAGTGAAAAATAGTTCCATAATGTGTCATTTTTACCGAACGCCAACATATATAAGGGAGGTATTGTGATCATAACGATTTTGACATTTCGAGATTTCGATGGATCTCCCCGAATTGAGGTCCCTACATAACGTTTTGACAATATTTATCATGATGTCTATCGGTCTGTCTGTCCATCCGTCTCTCCGTCCGTCCGTCCGTCCGTCCGTCCGTCTGTCTGTCTGTCTGTCTGTCTGTCTGTCTGTCTGTCTGTATGTCTGTCTATCTGTCTGTCTGTCTGTCTGTATACACGTGCAGAGCAAATTCGGCTAAAAGTATTTTTATGAAACTTCATATTTAAGCTTCTGCCATCAATGGCACGAGTTGAACAACTTTTGGTAAAATAAGGTTGACTAGAAATGGGAGTTTACTTGTGTCGATTTTAAGATTTTTGCAAATATTTAGCAACAGAATAAATTTCGAAAAATTGTATTTGACAAAAGTTGCTATAAATGCAATAACTAATAACTTTTATTTGAGACGTGTTTTGATAAAACGAAAAATTTCGAAAATTTTTTGTAAAATTTTCTTATATGTAACGTTTCCATGGTCATGATAAATAATATCTCTGTTAGAAAATATTAGGCCAAGTTATTTCTACTCTGCTGCTAGAATGTATTTTATACAAGTACTTTAAGATTGCGGTCGGTCCTGTGGTGGCCACAGCTGATTTTTTTTACTCTAATCATAAGAACAATACAAACTAATGGAGTTTACACTACTACCACGGCTGCAAGTTTCTCAGAAAATCAATTTTAAGTTTTGAAGAGCAATAAACATCAACAGACTTACTTTTTTTTATTTATTTTTAGTGGATTTTGTACTTAAGACACATAGCAGCACTTATTTAGATTTAACATTACAAAGATAATAAATAATTGAATAAGTAGGTGCAAAAAACTCAAAATACCCAAAATTCGAGTTACCCAGTTGTAGTATTAAGGAAACGATATATATTGTGTGTATCAAGATAGAGGGGCATGATTTTTCTAGAAAAGGCGACATGCTAAGCTGGGGAAACATTTTGATGACCAAAGTTTATCCAAAAATTGAATAATAGTACTGAAATTTTCCCGAATAAACCGGAAGAGAAGATATTTAGAACTTTTAGTTTTTCAATGGTAACGTATGTCATATTGGTATCTTTGGATAGAGCTTTTAAAAAGAAATAGCTTTTACTTAAACATTTATTTAATATTTTTTACGGTTGACGAAAAATTATATTATATTTAATGACTTAAAAATAAAGTATTTTTATTTATAAGTGCTCAAAGTGCCTTTCATTTTGATTTAAACACTTTAGTAGCCTTACTTTTTTTTATATATACATTGGAGAAGAACGGTTGCCCATAAATAGCTTCCACGGAATACAATTAAATAGTGAACAATAACTTACAGAAATTATAAATTACAAATTATGTACATAAACAAAGTACATTAATTATAAAGTATCTCATTACAATAAATTTTAATTTGTTAAATGTTAAGGAAAATATATCTAAATTTTGGAAATTATTGTTATAAGAAATCATTAGTCTATTAATTGGTGAGTTCTTACAACAGTTGGTTTTAAATTGATTAATATAAAACAAATTGATATCTTGTAGACTTATTTGGTATTAGAAAATTAAATTCATGTACAAAGGTCTGTGTGTCAATCATATTATTAAAGATTTTGAACAATAGCAGGATATCAAATTTAGTTCTTCTTTGTTCTAATGATTTTAAGTTGAAAAATTCCAGTTTATCGGAAGAACAATTCAGCTGAATATTTAATTTATAGCAAAGGAAGTTTAACATTTTTTTTTTTTTTTTTTTGAATACTTTCTATTCGTTTACTGTATTTTGAATATTGAGGATTCCAAATAGAAGTAGCATACTCTAGTTGAGGTCTTACAATTGAATTATAAAGCAAAATAATTGATTTAATATGTTGAAATGATTTGGAAGTTCTCAAAACGAAGCCCTGTAGCTTACAGGCTTTTTTTTACAATTGTATCAATGTGTTCATTGAAAAGTAGTTTTGAGTTATATATGATCCCCAAGTCACGTCTTGAATCTTTTCTAGATAATTGTTTATTATTGATTGAGTACTTAAACATAATTTTAGATTTCTTTCGGATGAACCTTACAATAAAACATTTGCTTAAATTTATTGACAAGTATTTAGACAATAATTATGTAACATTTTTAAATCTTCTTGCATTAAAATACAATCTTCGATTGAATCTACAGTAGTGTAGAACTTCAAGTCGTCGGCGAAAAGAACAAATTTGCATTTTTTTAAACTAAATATTGAGTTGTTATAAATATTAAATAAGATTGGACCTAGATGGGAACCTTGAGGTGCACCTGAAGTTACTTCAATCAGACGAGATGAATAGCCGTTACATGTTAAATATTTGGATCTATTTTTGATATAGGAGCAGCTTTACTTGAATTTTGAGCAGCTTTACTTGAAGCTCGGAGAAAATAAAAAAAAATAAAAGTTTCAAGTCATACTTTCCAATTGCACTTTCAAGTATGACATAAAATTGAAATAACTAAAAATATTTCATTCTCATGCTGTATTTTCAAGTTGTATTTTCAAGTACGACGTGAAAGTGAAATATTTTGTTTTTTTTTTTGTGTTAATGTTGTGAAATACAGAATTATTGCTAAAACCTCAAGTTCAACTTTTATATTTTATCATGAACTTGGTTTTATTTATTTATTTATTAATTACTGCTAAATTGATATAAGAAAAATTATGAAAAATTTAACCGCAGTTCTTAAAAGATTAAATTTTAAAAGTTTTTCTAATGGATTAGGCTAACTTTTGTCATAAAAGTTTAAATTTTCAGCCTCTTTAACATTTAAATGTCACAAACTTGCATTTTTAACCAAACTTTTAATAAATTTAAAAAAGAAAATCCATTGATCAATAAATTGAACCGTGTAAAACCAACTTAACATAGATATTAAAGAAGGTGAGGAATTTAAAAGTGTTCCAAGGTACATTATTCTCAAGGTTGTACGTACAACCTACACAAAATGTCTTTTTCTTCTATCACCGTTTCCGTTTTTCAAGAAAAAATCTCATATTCAGATGTGGTTTAAAGTAAATTGGTAGTCGCATAAAATCAAAGAAAAACAACAAATGAAAAATTTCGTACAACGTGCATTGTATTTTATCGGTTCGTGTGGTGGCTGCAGAAAGTGATTTAGCAATCAACGTAGATATATTCCATGTACGAACGATTCCTGATTCAAACTTGATTGTTTGGTAATCGTGGTTCCGCCTTTACTTTCATCTCTTCTTTGCACCGCTTCTATGTAATTCAAAAATTTGCATTATATTATAGAGAATCTTTTGCTTTCGGCATTGTGCTAAATTGGACACGAAGGGAGTTAGTTTTAAAGGTCCCCTGAAGGAATGAAAATAATAAATCCGAGTAAGGATAGTTCCTGCTTTATGAACTACCGTTTTCTTTACCTATGGGCCCTGCATTTAATAAAGGCCCCCAAAAGAAATTTACTAATATAGCTAACATCATCTTTTGGCTATAGCTTAAAACACACCTACCTTTCTTTCAACAATTTTACAAATTTAGTGCAGTTGAGTTCTTGTTCCGTTAGAAACGAATTACAGTAAATGTTTTTGCTTAATTTTCATTCATTTATTAAGGTATAAGTTGTTATAAGAATGGGCAAGATTTTTATTCAATTTGCTTGTGATTTATACTTGAAGCTGTTTTATTGTGATCGAGGTTTATTGTGTTACTAGGAACTACTGTCACACTTAATCTCAAAAAAATCAAACATTAATTTAGTTTGCCATGTGCAATGTTGGAAATATGGGCTCCCCGCCAGGTCTAAATATGGTCCAGGGCATATTCAACAATTCTAGCTAACGACGACATGGACGTTGATGAAGTAGGGCCACAAAGTCCAGATGATTAAGATGCTGCTTGCATGTTTTGTGACGGATAGTTTTTAGATGATCAAAGGGGAGAGCTTTGGGTTTGGTGCCTAATGTGCAATATGTGAGCCAGGGGCGTAGCCAGAAATTCCGCAAGTGGGGGGCTAATTCCATTTTCGGAAGAATCTGTCTAAAATATAATAAAACATTTTGATGCAAAATATGTGCGGATATAGTTATTTTTAAAGATAAATATAACATAGATCATTAAACTGTGACATGTGTAAATTTAAACGATGTGCATATAATTATGAAACGAAATCAGATAATATTTATTATTAATGTACATTTTACAATTAACAGGATGGAACATGAAACAGGAACATGAAAAACTGTAACATTATTTCTATAATACAAATCGGCGAGGCGTTTTTTTCAATTCATCGATTACATCTTCTTCTTTCACTTCTGTCTCCCAATGAACATTAAGAGACGCCAAGCCATTGAGTCGCTCCTCCAACATTGTATTTCTTAAATACGTTTTGAGCCACTTTAAAGTTGAAAAAGATCTTTCTGACGTCACTGTTGTCACCGACAATGTCACCAGAATTTTCAATAATGCATAAATATTGGGATATAATTTTTTATCACACTCAATAATTGATTTTATATCATTAGTAGGTTTATGTGACGATTTAATATATTTTCCAAACCACATAATATATTCATTCATTAGAACCTCTTCATTGGTATAATTTAAATCATCCTCATAAAAGTTAGCTAAACGTCTTAGATGGTTCTTATCTTCTGTTGTCGGAAAATTGCCTGTGGGTATTAAACACTGGAATGATTCTAATATTTCTTTATGTTTCAAAAACGTAGCATTTAACTGGGAGCTTATATGGTCAATAAAGGGAATAAAAATAGTTGTCCTGTAATATGCTTCAGGTGAACTCGAAGTAGTGTTGTTTCGATATATTTGATTAGAGATTACTCGTGGAATAGTTATTTGTTCGAAATTTTGGGAAGAAAAAATCCACCCATGGGATCGCGCGGACGAAATAGCATGGTGACACGGAGGTTAAATAAACAAACTTACCTCAGTTAAATACACTCATCTACTATAGATCTCTAGATATAACATGTAAGCACGAATCAAATAAATTATATGTAATAAAATATTACAATTTGCATTTCACAGCAGCCACATGTATATAAACGGTGTGGTTTGACTGGACGGTTGTGATGTTTCGCGCGTAAACGTTAAATGCTAGCCGGGCTAGCCTAGCCCAATACAATATTCAACCTTTTAAAGCGACGGAAAAGCATCAAATTAACTGGGCGACTATTCTTAGGCGGGATTATGAACAGTTACTGTTTATTTGAATTTTAAATAATGAAACTATAGTTTCAGCAACACAATTTTTTTGCTAAAAACCGAATATTTCAATTTAGACATGATATATTATTAAGATGCTGCTATTTTCCTTGTTGTATAATCCAACGCAAATTTGCACTATCACCAGTTCACGTGAGGCTTCGCCTTGAACGACGGAGGGGGCTGCAGCCCCCTAGCCCCCCCCCCCTCTGGCTACGCCCTTGATGTGAGCACATGAACAATGAATGCTCCGGGACAGCAAAAGATTTCTATGAACGTGATTTTCTCAATAATCAATTGTTAAACTGTTACTTTGAGTTTGTATCTTTAACAAAAATAAAATTTATTTTGAACTACCCAATTTTTAATGGGGGCCCATATTTCATACATTCGATCCTGATTCGAACATTTTACAAATTTTCATAGTTGACTTTGAATCACATTATTTTTCTATTTTTCAGAACAATGCAATTTTGAATATTGTATATACATAAGTCTTTGGGCTAGATGTGGGCAAATTCTAAGATCATTTCTTCAAAAACTTAAAAAATTGTCGAGAAAAAACAAAAGGGGGGGCTCATATTGCGACTTTCTCCTCTGCATATTATGTTAGAAATATAAGTTTTCTATTTTAAAATGTCTACTTAAAAAATATTTTATTATCTTTGACATTTAAGAAAAAATAAATTAACTAATATCAAACCTAGAAAAAAAATATTTACCTATCTCAAACCTATTTAATTTTTTACCCACCTCTATGAGCAATATACGCACTTGTTTTAATATACCAGGTACTCTACTGTCTGTTCTGAATAACACAGAACAAATAGAGATGTTGTCAGTGACTTACTGGTACAGATATTTAAAAAAAGGTTTTTAACACTTCGCCGGCACTCCCGAATTTACTCTATTAATTTGAAAATATCACATTATAATCTGAATTGTAAATACTCTTAATTTCCGCCCTTATTACGTGGCTGATAGCCAAAATTGCTAAACCCAACAAACAAAAGGAAAAAAAAATATTTACAAATATTTACACTTAATTAATTTATCTTAATAAATATCAATTATTATTCAAATAAATACTTTAATTTGTCAAACATTAATCTTGCGAAGATAATATAATGTATTAAACATTTATTTATTCTTATAGAAAATGTATTAGATGTTTGGAGGAATCTTTTCCGTTGGTGGATTCTCATAACGGTGGATAGTAGCCATATATCCTGTATGAGGATCTCGGGTCCAGTAAGAAATGTCAAATCAGCTATAAATTTTATTTGTCCATCGGGAATAGACAGGGATTGGGATTTTTGGCTTATGGCCGCTGTGAGGCTCGCACAGATTACAGATAACTTCACTTCCAGCATTACAAACAACTTTCTACAAACTTCTACTTTTATTAGTTCGAAAATCTTTACACACTTATAAAGTACAGGAATTCAAAAAGAGTCTATTGTATTCTTTACTATAGTATATCTCAGAAACATTATTATTATTATTTTATTTATTTTACATCGACCTATTTCTGCAACGAGGTTAATCGCCGATGCCAGGGGGCGAGCTCCTACACCTGGATGAGGAGTGAATGATTGTGAAAATGAAAGTAATGTAAACATATTATTCTCGCCTGAATAATATCACCAACGGGAAATCGAACCAGCAACTCCACAATTCAGAATGTTTTAACTAGTCAGAACTGCACGATTTAACAGATCGACCACTCCGTTGGCTATATCTCAGAAAGAGAAACAGTAATAAATTACTGAATGTTTTATACCACTAGCATGCCTGTATAATGCAAGTTGTGTAACGTTCATGTGTGTAAGCTCCGCCTGCTATTATACATCATGATTCAACCTGTTGTTTGAATTATTTTATTTTTTTGTTTTTAAGCTGTCAAAGAGGACTAAATCATTTAGGCCCGGTCTTTCCACCTTCAGATAAAGTTCCAGGTAACTATCTGAGAGATAAGGTTATTTGTAACTTCATCTGCTGAATAAATGTCAATACCAGGCAGTGAATCCAATACGTCAGTCTCATTATCCGTTAGATAACTATCCGATAGATACATTTGTATAGAAAGAAGGGATGACATTTATTCAGCAGATGAAGTTACAAATAACCTTATCTGTCAGATAGTTACCTGGAACTTTATCTGAAGGTGGAAAAACCGGGCCTTATTGTAATAAAATACTTATAAATTAAATAACACATTATTAATAGTGAGAAATACTTTTCTGAAATTGGAATAAATGAAAATGAGTGAGCACCTGCCTAAGGCGCAAATTTGGTAAGGGCGCAAAAATTATTCCGCACCCATTTTTAGGGTTTTGTAGGTATAACCACCAAAAAACCCTTATAAAGTCACTCATGCGTCTGTACGGTAGAAATTGTAGCCAAACGGCTGAACATAGATGAAGTCGATGAAGTCTGAAGTTGAAATTTGGCATACTTGTACAACTTTTTGACCCACATATAGGAAAACTATAGAGAGTTCAAAAAAATACAGCGTGGGATAAATATAAACAAATAATTATTTAATAAATTTTTTTTTTTTAATTTTGAGTGACAAATAAATTTTTATTTTTGAAAAATATTTTTTTTTTATTTGATTTTTGACAAAAACGTGTCAAAAAACTGTTTCTGTGTTTTTGAAAAAAAAAATAATATATTTTTTTAAATCGTGGTTAAATTATGGCTAATAATGTTATGGATTTTTTGTATTTATAACTAAGATAGTGCGTGTATTTTTTTTGGAATTAAAAATATTAAAAAATAATATATTTTTTTAATAGTTGCGAACTTAGTTACACACACCACACCACACTACAATCTACACTGTAAAATATTTCTTATTAATCTAATGAAGACTTGAATACGAAGCAAATGCAGAAAAAAACGCTGGGAAATTATTTAAATTTTGTTTAAAAAAATGAAATGGAAGCTCTCAGTTCTCAAATAACGAATAAAAGTCATTATAAAAACTGTTGATTTTGATGTGATAAATATACCTAGACATCCAGTATTATGTTGGCTTCTTACACTTATTAAATACCTGCAAAACCCTGAAATATGTGAAAATTCACACTTCACTTCAATTTTTTTGTCATATTTTGGACTGGTCATCCTTTTTTATTTGGTTATGACCAAGGATGGGGGCGCAAGACTGTTACTTTGCCTCAGGCGCAGAAATACCTTTGCCTGGCTGTGGTGTATATATTAATTTTCTCTTAACAAGAGTTTTTAAAATGATTTTGCTAACCATTCAATTTATACCAAATCAAATCACAGTAAACTGAACCACATAAAAAAATCCCCATATAAAATATTTATATAAAATTACCCAATATGCCTAGTTAACGAGTCACCTATGAGTTATCGATTGCAGTGCGATGTGATCTGAGTAGTGAAGCTGCGGTGTCGTGATTCGTCCCTTCTAGCCCCGCCCCCTCCTCTTCTCGGTTACCATAGTGACCTCACGATACCCTCACACTATACATATTTCCTTCTCACTCCCCCTCATAAACCCAATACGAACTAAAGTGAGATAGAAACACTTCACCATACCCTCAAACCCAACATATTACCATCTCTCTCACACCCAACACTTGATTATCAGATAGAAAGAGATAGAGTTTTAGCAAACCGTCACACCATACATATATCTATTTCACTCCCACTCGTTAATTTCCCTTAGGGGAATAAGGATGGGAGATTTAGCGATACCCTCAAACTAAAACTATTTCCATCTCACTTCTACCTGCTTATAGGTATTTGGAGTGAGTGAGATAGAATATTTGATGATACCCTCACACTATTTCTATCGTTATCTCTTTCTAACTCATTGGTTTGGTGGGGATGAAGCGGGATAGGTGTTGAAAGGGTAAAATGACGACGAGATGTAATCAAAGCTGAAGATAGGTCGCGATTTGCGCGTCAAAATATCAAGATGGTTTTATAAGAATTTGTTTTTGAAGAGACGTATTAACTTCTGTTTTAAGATTGGGATTAACTTAAAATATTTAATGGAAATTTAGGTTGTAGGGGCTCTAAACAAACCGCTAACTGATGTGGAATTTTTTAGCACACCACACAGAGCTATAATGTAATTTCGTGGCTCGACGGAATTTTGACTACAGTGTCTTATGTGATTATTCAATATGTTACTAACCTTGGATCTCCTAGATAACTGTCTTCTGGGTACCCAGATGCTGAGGAAATTCTGGATGACGCCAACAGAACATTTGCAATTGAAGAGCACACACAGACACTTTGATATTTGATAAAACCACTAAATATATTTATATTTAATTACTGCGAGAGTTTATATGAATACAGGTTTAGTACAACCGATTGACGTGATACGCACGTAATATTGAATTGAAAGAATATGTCTTAATACAACGACGAACTAATCTGAACTCTATTATAAAAAATGCAACGTTTCTAAACATAACATAAATCGAAGCAACAAAGAGGGCTACTATACCGCCGTGTGGATAGCTACAAGTCAAGATAGTAAAATACAACGTCTGCAGTTTAACTGAAACGAAAACAATTACTCTAAATAAAGATATTTTTAAATAAACTAACATTAAAAAAAAAAAACAAAATTAATTTTAAAAATTCAAAACGAGACATTGGTTATTATCATAAGTAGATATTATTGGATTAGTAAATCGGTAGACCGGATTATAAGCAAAATGAAAACGATAAATTATGTATGTAAATATAAAAAAAGATCAAAATGTACAGGAAATGTAAAAAATTGTTGTGAAGTGTGAATGTTCACACATTTTAGGGTTTTGTAGGTATTTAATAAGTGTAAGAATGCAATGTTCTTATACATACCGGGTGAATTATTTAAGGAGCAACATACATGTTTCAAATTCAATGTGAAAGAAGTGAGTTATTTCAAAAGCAATATAGCCATAAAACAAATGCTTATCGTATCCATAGAACAGACAAAATATTATTCTTTTAAATATTTTTTGGACTTAGCTACTAAGGACATTATTATTTTTGTTTGTATGTAAATATAGAGAAACTAATAAAAATTAATTTATTGTTTCTAATTTACTATTTTTTAGCTGTCTAGGAACTTGTCAAATGTCAAATGACTGTTAGACATATTAGGGTTGTACATCGAAAGCAAAACATCGATGTTTAACATCCATATTAACATCGGCGCCTTACTATCGATGTTGAAAAAACATCGAAGGAAAAACATTGATGTTTCCGATACATCGATGTTTTATTAATATTAAAAAAAGCTATTTATTTATATTATATAAGTTTTATTTAATAATTTAAAGATAAAATACGAAAAAAAGTAACTTATAATACACAAAAAGCATTTATTAGATTTATAAATAGTCTTTTTTAATAGTAATTAATTTCACATTAACATTACCCAATATAATAATCCTAATTTGTTCCTATTATTTGTACATTTCTAAAATGAAATATTGCATTTTATTATAATACTAATATAGTTATCTTAATGTTAATTTTATATTATTTAACATAAAAATAACATACTGTCATACACTTTTTTTTCACATTTTTAAATTGAAATACATATTATATTTTTTATAACACTAACATAGCAATCATAATATTAATTTTACACTAACATTACAATATAATAATCCTAATAATAGTTTTATTAATAAATAAATTATAATTATATTTCCCAATACGGTAATTCCAGGGATTGGAGGAATAACAACTGGGAAAGTGTCAACAAGACTCAAAAAGCGATAAGTTTGTTGGCGTCGTTGGTCGTTGCATTGTTTGCAAAAATTAGAAATTTCTTCTTATTTTTTACTTATTCTGCTAACTGCTAAAAAGAATAAGAACTAACACTATTTGCATTGTTATATCAGAATAGATGGCGCACATATTTTGTGTACCTACTAATATTAATAAAAATTTTAAGATTCCAGCGCTCTAGCAGTAGTTTCTGAATTTCAAAGTTTAAACATCGACATTGGTAGTAGACATGTTTTATCGATACTATCGCCATCTGAACATCGATGGTAAAAACATCGATGTTTTTAAAGCAAACATCGATGTTTTCGATATATCGATGCTTTTTGAAAATCTAGTTCCACCTAAACCAAAGGAACAGACCTTACTATTTTTACATTTCTAAAATGAAATATTGGATTTTATTACAATACTAATATAGTAATCTTAATGTTAATTTTATATTATTTAACATAAAAATAACACTGTCATACACAAACATCGATGTTTTCGATATATCGATGCTTTTTTCCCATCCCTACTGCATATCTGTTGCCATGGATATGAGCTTGCTTTCATAATTTGCTATGTTGCAAATGAAATAACTCACTTAATTAACATTATATGTGAAACATTTATGTTGCTCCTTAAATAATTCACCCGGTATACATTTTTAAATTATTATTTATGATTTTTAGGGTTTTGTAGGTATGACCAAAAAACCCTTATACCGTCATTTTGTCGTCTGTCTGTCTGTCTGTCTGTCTGTCTGTCTGTCTGTTCGAAAAAAATTGTAGCCAAACGGCTAAACCTAGAGAGTTGAAATTTGGCATGCTTATACAACTCTTTGACTCGCACATAGGAAAAATACTAAAACATCTAAAAAACATATCCCCCTAAAAATATAAACAAATATGTGCTCATCGAAAAAAAAAAATATTTTTTTATAATTCTAAGTAGGGTATCAAATGAAAGCCCTTGGTACGTGGACTAACGATCAAAATTTTATTTTTGCAAAATAAATTATTTTGAAGCAATTTTTGCCAAAATTGTGCAAAAAAATTTTTGTCCCACACCCTGTAGCCCAGATGGTTTAAACTAAAAATCTGAAAAAATTCTAAGTAATGTACATTGGTATGAACCGGAACAGTACAACAAGAATTTTTGATCAGATTATTTTTTCGGAAAATAACGCATTTTTTGTGTTTTTAACTAAAATATGTAAAATATTTAATCCGCTATTTAACACAGTAAATGAGTGAACGTCCATAGTCCAGCGGTAAGGTTCTTGCTTCGTAAGTTGCAAATCACTGTTCGATTCCCGTCAATTTTTATTTTTTTCTCTTTTTTTTTGCATTTTTATTTTGTTTAAATTATTTTGTCACAATTCTAGTTATATTTTGGCAAATGTTGCATTTAATTTTTAAAAGCGTAAATTTAATAAACAGTGGGAAGTGTTGAAATTATAATTTAATTCTATGTTTGAATGTATACGAAATCAGAGGGGCGGAGTTTATGACTTAAACAACCAATGGAAGCCGTAGGCGCAATTTTCAAAATATTAATGAACCTTGCTATATAAAAAAATACTGCAAATATTAAGAAACGCAAATAATGGTATTAGGCATTCGAATTAAAATTAATAAAAAAATATTTTAACATAAAATTTGTTTTGGCATCCCAAATAATCATCATTCACTTACTAAATACCTGCGAAACCCTGAAATGTGTGAAAATTCACACTTCACATAAATTTTTTTTACTAATTATTAATTATTAATTGTTATTTTTCAGGTGAAAAACCCCACAAATGTACCGTATGTGGCAAGGCATTCTCCCAGAGTTCCAATCTAATAACACATTCCCGAAAACACACCGGGTTCAAACCATTCGCTTGTGACCTGTGCGGAAGAGCCTTCCAACGCAAGGTGGACCTACGGCGACACAAGGAGACACAGCACACCGAGCTGAGGCCTATGGTGGCCACCTAGTGTGAGGCCACACGGCCTCCTCACACACAGCAATACCTTGAGGGGAGGCCTGAGTACTATGGGTATGAGGCCAAGTGATACCAAAGATTAGACATTTAATGGTTAATGAAAGGATGTATATAGAGATAAATCATATCAGGTTATTTTAATAAGTTAATACAAATTTGAAAGATAATACTACACACATCTAAGTTTGTAGTTTTACAAACTATCACTAGAGTGCATTGGAGACAGTACGGTAAATTGTACTACTTGGTTAATTGTACCACCTGAATTTAAACTAACTCGGATAAATTTTGTAAGAAATTAAGAAGTTTATGGATATTCTGCGTGCATTAGTAAATGCAATATTCAACAATGAAATTTAGATAAGTATTCACTGTAAGTTTCCATGTAATTTCTTAAAGGGATGCACAATAGTATAGTTTAGAGACGTACCAACATTTTTGATAAGTAGTAAAGATTTATTTTTCACCTTGCGGTGTTAAAATTTTCCTACATTTATATTTACAACTTAGTAGCAAACAGTGTTCAATTATCATGTGTATAGTCACTTTAAAAATTATCACATTTTTAAATTTTATAATTTGTAGTCTTTTATTTAATATCTTCTTCATCCAGGTTTCATCCGGGTTTTCGTCATTAAGTATTTGTATTGCTGATTTCGGGTTTCTCACTTCTTCCGTGCAGTCACGTGTTAGATGTTCTATTGTCTCTTCATTCCTCTCACATATTCTGCACTTCTTTTCTTCTTTTTCTCTCCAGTATTCGTTCCTTCTTTCTTCGTTTCCTACTCTGAATCTGGCTATTATTTTTTGGTTTTTGGACTGTTTTCTTAGATACAGAGGCATGTCTACTGTTTCTAAAAACCTGTATCTGGGGTTGTACTTTGATATATGTATCTTCTCTCTTCGTTGTTGCAGTTCCATGTCCTTTTCCCTTCTCACCATTTCTTCTTTTAAGCTATCTCCCATTCGTCTTCGGTTCTCTACTTCTGTTGTTGAATAGCCTTTTCTTTCGTAGTACTTTGAGCGTTCTTGTTCCCAGTCTAAATTCTCTAGTTTATTTTCTTCTTTTCTTCTTATCTGCTCCCAGCATGCAAAAACCAGTTCTTTCCAATTAGATCTACTTATTTTCTCCTCGTAGATTATTGCTCTTCTGCCCGTTTCAACGCATAGTTTATGCCTCTTCGTTTCCTCGTGTATTATGTAGAGCGGTGTTCTTCTGTCACATTTTTGATAATTAATTGTTATTGCGGTTTTAGATCTGTTAAGCGGTGTCCACACTATGCCGCTGTTTGCCAGGTGGCAATGTCAGAAGTAATGTAGACGTGACCGTTGGCACATGCCATCGTGCCAGCAGCAAGCCAACAAGAATCGCTCGAGTGTCGGTCTCCTTCAAAGAAAGCCGATAAGAGTGGGGACGTGCCAACCACTGGCATCACGCGACTTTAGGCTTAAATTCGGGTTGTGATTCAGACTCCGATGAGCAACGTTGTTTATAGATGGAGTGGACAAACGAAAAAGTGCTTAATTTGATCGATTTATACCAGGATCGTCCTGTTTTGTGGGTCTTTTAAAGGACTATAAAAAAGGACTATATCGTTTAAATGGTTTCTTCTTTCTTTAAAGGAATCTCCTGTCGCCAGGAATCGCAAAGTAACCGCTAGACGTTCAGGAATAGCTTTTCTGAATGACGTATTTTCCTTCTTGATATTTGGTGCAACAAAATTTAGAAGAACTTCAAAATCGATACTTCTCATTCGAAAAAAATTTTTGAAACCACATCCTCTGTACTCGAGATTCAATTCGTCCACATCGTCCAATACTAAATCCTTCATTAAATCACGTGCTCCATATCGTGATCTACTTTGAAGATTTGGACGTACCCAAAACCGTCGTTTGCGCCGTTTGCGTATTTTTATTCACTGTCAAGTATAATAACAGCAGCTGAAGCAATTAGTAAATCCTCCTCGGTGAACATTATGCGACTAAACTAAATGCCAACACAGATGTGGACGTTTTTACAGCCACTGGTTTTGCCAATTTGGCTTTGCCAACTGGTCTTGCCAACTGGCAACCAGCGGCATAGTGGGGATGCGCCTTTACAAGGGTTGCCTTTTATATTTCAGAATTTCAGATCAAAAACAATTATATGGCTTTATTATTTTTCAAAATATTCTCCATGAAGATCAATACACTTTTGCATGTGTTTAAACGCGAAAATATCTTTTTGACTTTAGCTTGAGAACCACTGGTTCAGAAAAATATTTTCTTCTATAAACAGATGTTCTCCTTGATCTCCTACAACTTTGTTATTCAATTTTTTTTTGTATTTCATATTTTCGTATTATTAAGTTGAGTGATAATATGTTCGCAACCATTTTTTTTTAGAATTAAAAATAATTCTTTTAGATTACGCTGCAAATTTTAATGTTTAGATTGTTATTAATTTTATTTTAAATTGTTAGTTTTGTATAAAAAACTTAATCTGTGTGGATAACATATACCGTTAAAAGAATTATTGCTCTTTAGTGAAAATGCTGTGCATCAAAAATGTAATCAGACAAATTTGTATTAAACTTATTAAAATCATCAATAATTACTTTATTTTTTAATTAAAAATTTGTCACATTCTTACGTTGACATTCCATTTTTATTTACTTAAGGCTGTATTTCAATATATAAGGTTAGTATAATGTGCAATAATTTTATAAATTAAAAAGCAACAAAAAAATATTGCTCCCCCAAGATTGCAAATGCTCATCATATTCTCCACAACGGATAGGTCATATAATCCGGTTGTTATACATAATCTCCAATTTAACAAATTTGTCGTATAATTTTTACATTAATAGGGGATAGGCATGATTTTTTTATTATTTTTTTTATTATATTCCTCTTGTTGCATATAAACATAAAAAACAGTTTTTAATTTTTTTTTTTTAATTTGAACACTTAAAAAAATCATAAATGTATGTAGCACGCGAAAACGACGTGTGACGTCATACCCTTCTAACTGACACATGACACTACTAGTCTACCCAGCGTACATAGTCTGTTATGAACTTATTTGTTTGTATAACTTTTATAGGTTATGTAAAGTTAGAGTGATTTTAATTAAAATAAAGTTTAATTCTATAAAAACAATTAATACATGTTTACCGAATTAAATTTTATATTAAAATATATAAAATATGGAAGATCCAGGCCCCAGTACTTCGAAACATAGTCGAAAATATTGTTTAGTACCAATGTGCACAAATAGTTCAATTAGAAATCCAAAAAAATAATTTATATCATTACCTGATGACGAAAAACAACAAGCTATGAGGCCAAATAAAACCGATATTTCATAAAAAAGTAAACTTTATGTTTGTGAAGACCATTTTAATGTTAGTACATATATTTTATAAATTATTTTAATAATAAATGCGTGAAAAATTGTTTAAAAACAAATACAAAACGCTCAAACAATACAATATAAACACGTAAACATTATGTTTTGTCTGTATCTGTGACGTCAAACCCTTACAGTCTCAGTCGTATCTACTCAGCAACCTTCGCGGCGTGGTCGGCTTATTTCAAATTTACAATATTTTAATTAAAAAATTTGGCTATAATATTAATTAAAATGTGATTTTTGTTGTGTTAGGTGACATAACTAACATTAAAATATCAAAAAAATGTAGTTTTAAGGAAATATAAATTTTATGCGTATCCCCTATTGAGAAGCGTTCATGCAAAAAGGGACATACTACACTAAAAAAAAAAGTGTTAAAGGAACTTCATGGTGTACTAAAAAGGACTTTTAGTGTTCCTACCATAAAGTCCCCCGCTTTTCGTGTTAACTACTTACACTACTTTTTTGGTTAAATTTAGTGGTCTGTTCGCAATCAGGTCTGTTCACAATCAGGTCTGTTCGCAATAGGGGATACGCATAAAATTTGTATTTCCTTAAAACTACATTATTTTGATATGTTAATGTTAGTTATGTCACCAAACAAAACAAAAATTACATTTTAATTAATATTATAGCCAAATTTTTGAATTAAAATATTGTGAATTTGAAATAAGCCGACCACGAAGCGAAGGTTGCCGAGTAAAAACGTCTGAGTATGACGTCAAACGATAGGGGTTTCACGTCACAGATACAGCTACAACATAATCTTTACACGTGTGTGTATTGTATTGTTCGAGAGTTTTGTATTTGTTTTTAAACAATTTTTCACGCATTTATTATTAAAATGGCAGATAAAGATTTTGTTAGGGCTCAGAGTGATAATTTACCCAACATTGATGCATTTATGCTCATGGAATATATGAAAAATAATGAATGCTACAGTGCTGAAGAAATACGTAGTGTCAAAGCAGACCTGTAAGTAATTTTTATGTTATATTCTATAACTTTATGTAAACAAACGCTGCAACTCTGTAAAATGTAAATATTTATGTAATTTAGATGTCAGAATTTTACTACATTGTTTACATGAAGTTACAAAACGTTAGAGGCCTACTTGAAATACTGCAATATAAGTTATCTATTTTAATATAAAATTTAATTCGGTAAACATGTATAAATTGTTTTTATAGAATTAAACTTTATTTTAATTAAAATCACTCTAACTTTACATAACCTATAAAAGTTATACAAACAAATAAGTTCACAACAGACTATGTACGCCGGTAAGCTAGTAGTGTCATGCGTCAGTTAGAAGGGATATGACGTCACACGTCGTTTTCGCGCGCTACATACATTTATGATTTTTTTTAAGCCTTCAAATTACAAAAAAAAAGAATTAAAAACTGTTTTTTATGTTTATATGCAACAAGAGGAATATAATAAAAAAAATTTAAAAAATCATGCCTATCCCCTACTGAACAACTGTCAGCTATTTATATCAGGTTATCTCTGACGGCATATTTTCTCTTATGCGCCTAAAATTTAGGCTAGCCCGCAACACATTTGGTTCCCAGGCTCAACCATCCCCATACCTACTGTGATCTTTTCTGCAGGTAAAGCATGCCCGAGTTATCTCGGGTGTGGGAATTTTCGCGCATAATTGCCGCCCGAGCATACTCTGGCGTAGTCCTTAAGCGGTTAATGAGTTCTTGATTACAAATTCAAATTTTCAAAAACAGTTTCAAGTGCCACTTTTTGCATGAATGATCCACAATTGTTCTTTACTAAGGTCCGGTTTTTCCACCTTCAGGTAAACGTCTAGGAAATTATCTGACAGATATACTTTCGAGAGATACTTTCTGTGCTGAATAAATGTGAGGCAGTCTTTCAATACAAATTTATCTATCGGATAGTTATCTAACGGATAATGAGACTGACGTATTGAATTCACTGATTGGTATTGACATTTATTCAGCAGATTAAGTTCCAGATAACCTTATCTGTCAGATGGTTACCTAGAGATTTACCTGAAGGTGGAAAGACCGGGCCTAAAAGTGGTTAAAATTTTTATATTTGACAAGAGAAATATTTGTTGCTTTTTAAATTTAATATAATACAACCTTTGCGTATAAAGACCTTGAATTCCAGCCTTAAAACCAAAACCAAAACAAATACCAAACAATCACAAAGTGATAAAATATGTAGCATATAGGTTTATATATATTTTTTAATTTTTAAAACAAAAAACAATTGAACTACGTGATATAAAATCATTAATGATTTTTTTTATTACTCTGTTCGTTAAAATGAAAAATAATACCAAATGATGAAAATTTTTGTGCATTCACGAATGCTAAAATGTGCAATGAAGTGTGCAATTAATCTGCGAGACAAATACTGCAATTTTTCTTCCTTTGTAATTAATTTAATGAGATTAATTAAAAACGTACTATTCGCATTTATTTTAAGGTTATATTTTTAAAGAAAATTATACACGTTTTGGACATAGATTTTAATCAAAAAATACATTTTTTATTCAGTTTAATAAGATTTTTTATTTCTCTTACACAGGTTGTTTTTACCGACCGTCAACATATATAAAGTGGGTTTTACGTGATTCAATTTGTTGATCAATTAATTGAAAAAGTTGGCCTTCAATTAATATGTGTGTAAAGTGTAAAAATTTCGTCAATTAATAGATCAATTAATTGACTAAAAATTTGATCAATTTATTTTGAAAATAGAATAAATTCTATTTTTCGTCAATTTTTCATCAATTTTTTAGGATGGACCGATATCGTTGAGATTTTGCACCGGGGTGTTGAATTAAGTAATCTTTAAACGTAGGTGCACGAAATGAGATATGTTAATACTTGTTGTGTCCATATTCTATTTTCCTACATCTATGCTTAAAAATTACCTAATTGCACATTCCTGTACCAAATCTCACTGATATCGGTCCATAAATGAGCAAGTTACAGCCGTGCTCCAATTTCAGCAAAAACTAGAGCACCGTTTTGCCAAATTTTAACATTTATCAATAAGACTGTACTATCGATCCCCATAGAAATTCTCATCCAAATCAGTCAATATATACGGAAGTTATACACATTTTTCAACTTTGTGGGCCTTTTGAGGCCCGTGTGCACAACATGTCCCGTTTTCGTGCATCTACGTTTAAAGTTTATCTAATTTTACATCCCAGTGCAAAATCTCAACGATATCGGTTCATAAATAAGCGAGTAATAGCCGTGCTCTACTTTCGGCCGAAACTGGAGCAGAATTTTTTATCAATGTCCGAATTTGGCACTTTTAAGGATACAAGCAGAAGCATCTTGATGTCCTGATTCTAAAAGTGTGATTTTTTTCAAAATCGGTTCATAAATAAATGAATTATAGGCATTTGAACTAGTTTTCACTTAATCCGCGGTCTAGTTGGCGGATTAAGACTGAAACTAGTTCAAATAGCTATAACTTCCTTATTTATGAACCGATTTTCAAAAACATCACACTTCTGGAATCAGGACTTGAAGATGCTTCTGCCTGTACCCTTAAAAGTGCCAAATTCGGACTTTGATAAAAAATTCTGCTCCAGTTTCGGCCGAAAGTAGAGCACGGCTATTACTTGCTTATTTATGAACCGATATCGTTGAGATTTTGCACCGGGGTGTAGAATTAGGTAATCTTTAAACGAAAGTGCACGAAAGTTAAATATACGAAGCTCGGGGGCCTCCGGAGGCCCGCAAATTTAAAAATTATCCATAACTTGCTTATTTTACGAGCAGATTTTATTTAAATTTCTTATAAAGTCACAAAATTACATCTGTGATGTAGAGGGGTGCTAAAAAGTTAAAAAAATTACTCCAGTTTCGGCCGAAAGTAGAGCACGGCTATTACTTGCTTATTTATGGACCGATATCGTTGAGCTTTTGCACCTGTGTGTAGAATTAGGTAACCCTTAAATGTAGGTGCAGGAAAGTTAGATATATAAAGCACAGAGGCCTCCGGAGGCCTCCAAATTTAAGAAATGTCCTTAACTCGCTTATTTATGAACAGATTTCATTGGAATTCGGTATGATGTTGTATATGAATTCAGAAAGATGTTGGAAATTAAATAAAGTTGCTCCAGTTTTTGCCAAAAGTAAATCAGGGCTAAAATCCGCTTGTTTTAGTCTTAATCTTTTTTTAAAAATGTTTCTGGGGGAGGGCTGAAAAAGGATAAGAGGGATGTTATTAGTAACAGAGGCGGATTTAAGGGCGGGCGCACTGGGCGCGCGCCCGTAGCCCCGACCTCTAAAGGGCCCCGCAGAAACCTAACTTTACACTTTTTTCTAATTGAGGGGCCCAATATTCTTACTACACCCGGGGCCTTAACTGACCTAAATCCGCCACTGCATACAAGTTTAACTTCTATCGTGTGGCCCTAAGCGCAGTCAATTTTCTTTAAACGTGGACAACTCTCAATATACAGCAGAGACGTAGCCAGGGGGGGACATAGGGGGCATTTGCCCCCCCCCCAGAATAGTTTAAATCCTGGTTAGTTTACCTTATATAAAATATAATTTAAGTTGTTAAAAGATTTCTTCACCTCCGGTGAAGAAAATTTATAAATTTACCGGACTTTTATTATTTAATATACTACAAAAGACCTAGAACAGGGGTCGGCAACCTGCGGCTCCGGAGCCTCATGCGGCTTTTTTAGAAAATTTTGTAGCTCTTTTAAAATTGGCTGGTTTTTATTTTATATAATCTATTTTTTAATTTTCAACTTTCTGCCTGTACTATACAGGTTTTGTATTTTTCAGAATGTTTTACGGTACAATTCACGCCCGGTAATTCCCCGAGTTACTGCATATTCCCTTTTAGAAGAAATTATTTGTTTCGAAAAAAAATCTGTATTTGTGAATGATTTACGTGCAAAAACATTTTTATATTTTATTAATTTACAAAAACATGTTATTAATGCAATTTTTTTTTGCACAAACTATTGTTAACATGAAAGAAGCTTTTCGAGATAGATTTAAAGAGTTTAGAAAATATAAAGCTACACTAGATTTTTTGACAAAACCAATTGAAGTAGATATGCAGCAATTACATTTATCACCTTCGATTAGTGGATTTGAAATCCAAAGGTTTATGGAATTATATATTCTTAAAATTTAATTCTGAATTGGAAAATTTAGAAGAAAAAAAGTGAATTTTATCTTCCCAGCATAAGTGGACCGAAATTCGTAATCTTCAAAATGTAGATAAAGTTCTTTTCGAAGCTTGGAACCGTCTTCCAGAATCGTTCAATCTTTTAAAAAATTATGCTTTTGGGCTACTGATAATTTTCGGGTCCACATATTACTGTAAGCAAATCTTTTCACATATGAAATTAATAAAGAGTCAGTTAAGAAGTAATCTTACTGACCTGAAACTAGAGTGCTGCCTTAAGTTAAGGATTACTGAATATTCACCAAATATTGAAGTCTTATAGAACACTATACAGGAGCAATCGTCCCATTAAAAAAATTATTATATTGTAGTATACTGGCAACTACAATAGGTATCACAAACTAAATGTATAAGTAAATATTAATTTATTGTAATACTTGATTATTTTAAAACAAATTTTTACGTTTTTTTCTTAAATATAGCATATATTTTTTAGCGGCTCTTCCATGTTATTGTGTTTTTTTTTTCAATTGGCTCTTTGTCACTGAAAGGTTGCCGACGCCTGACCTAGAACGCTGTTATTTTCTACCCAAGCCATGTAATTAAGGTCGTACCGACCAATTTAGAATATTTTGTTATTTTTGCCCCCCCCCCCCCAAGCTGAAATCTTGGCTACGTCCCTGGACAACTCTCAATATACAGTGCATTTAATTTAAATCTATGAATGCAGCTTAATGCAGTTTTTGTTTTAGTAAAAAGAATTAAAAAAATTGAAAGAATAAAATAAAGTTTGTGTTGAGATTGTTTGTGAACATATCATAGTGTCGTAACAGTAAAGCAGTGGTATCTAGCGGCCATGATTTCATCCGTTGAAATCATCGCCTACTTGACACCAGAGAACTGAGTTCCCGACTCCAAGCTGGTTTATATGCCGAGCAGGATTCTATATTTCGGGATCTTGATTGTCCCATGGGATCCTTAGAATTGTAACTCAAGGAGAGAGGATCAAGTGAAATATGAAATAAGGTGGTACTCAACATTCATAATTTTATTTTATTTTATATAAAATATCACAAAAATTGTATTTTCACGTCTTTAGTTTTTAAATAGAAAACCTGTCATTACAATACACCTTTATTTTCAAATACTGATACATTTATGATACATTTTACATATAAAGGATTCCACACACCAAAGCGGCCGCGGTGGCGGCCACGGTGGCGATAATGCAGCGGCCTAACGCAACCTATACAATACAATGAGACCACGCACATACAAGCGTTCCGCTATCTGAGAACGCCACCGACTGCAGCGTTCAGTCTAGCGATCACCAAACACTGGCGGCCAAACTCGACAAGTTGCGTTAGGCCGCGCGATATTCATTGTTTATATACCACAGAGTGAATATATTTAAGAAAATAATGTCGAAAATAGATAATTTAACAGAAAAAATCATAGATCAGTAAAGGATCATTTAATTTTGTATGACTTAGCACATCTTGATTAGAAGAATATTAGGAAAACAAATAAAGAGTGGGACGAAATAGGAAAAGTTTTGGAAATTGATAGTAAAGTCTGTTCCAAACGATTAGGCGGAACTAGATTTTGCAATCTAGTTACTTTCATCGTTTAAATAATGCTTTTCAGCCGTTTTGTTTAAGCTTTGTAAATCATACTTGCAACAAACATTTTTTGGTTAAGGTTAATATCATTTTAAAATGTCATTTTCTTTATATTTTGATTTTTTGTGTCATTCTTAATACAAATATCCCATTTATTTATTTTTTGTCATTAAAATATGTAAGAAAATTAATTTAAGTTTGACATATGTCATTCGTTTCCATGGTTTCATTGTTGGAATTTTAAATTTTGACATTCCAACGTGAAAAATGAAATAACCCAAGCAAGGTCCCTTTTCGTGACAACCTAAAAGAACGAAATTCCCATTTAGTTCCGCCTAACCGTTTGAAACAGACTGTAAGTAGATTATTATTTTTCCTCTACATACAATTAATTATTCTATTGTATTCTCGCAATCAATATTATCATACAACTATATACCGTGATTCACTAACGGATCGCTACCGCTACCGTCACTCCCACCGCGTTAGTGTGAGGAGACCTGATCGCTAGTCGTATCGCTACCGTGGCCGCTACCGTGGCCGCCACCGCGGCCGCTTTGGTGTGTGGAATCCTTAACATACGAATTTAACCGTTTCACTGCGCCATACGCTTTGAGATTTCGTGCTCGCTGTGCGCACATATTTCGGTGATTGCGAGTTTATTCGTGTAGAGCAGTTGGCGTGAACTTTTTGTGTAAGTTTTCATGACATTTAAGGATGAATGATGGTGACGATATGACTAATGTTAGGAAAAAATGTAATGTGAGTGAATGAATACAATAATACAATCAAAAAGATTTTATTTAAAAAAATATTTGTTTACATATTTACCTATATGCTATACTTACTATGAAACTTACAAAGAGTTAGTAATCTAGTTCTATCTAACTAGATTACTAGATTACTCTAACTAGATTACAGAATTGAACGGCACAGCAATGTATACCAACGCAACGTGCTCGCAGGTACTTGAACTGGTTGGGGAACAATTTAAAACACGGCGCTTGTTAACTCGCTTGGAGCGTATCGGGCCACACTTTTATTTACGAGGCCTATTTATAAAGTTGTGTGCTAGCCACTAAATCTTCATTTTTTTTCTAAACTAATTAAGGTCTGAGGATTTCAAAAATTCAAACCGCAGGTCTCTATATCTTACCGTTTTTGAGATATGATTGTTTGGAAAATTAAAGGTGGCATTTCCATATTTAAAAAAATGATAAATACATAATAATATTAAAAAAAGAATAAATAAAATAATGTAAACCTATGTTTGTTAATAATAATAATAATAGTTTATTTATTTAGCTAATGCTAGTAAGATCCATACTAACAAACATAAACATATAAACATTATAATAAACATCAAATCAAATTTAATCCTTATTTTGTCAATTTAAACCATTATTTGTCCACTTAGTTCATGAAAACGTGATTTTTGTCAAATTTAAATATCGATTTTTCGTAATTTAGCGCTTTAAAATTTTAATAACTTATATGAATTAATTGTTTGGGGCCTTAAAAATAAGTAGGTCGTAAAATTAAGTTCCAAACTTGTTGCAAATTGGTTTGTAATGTTTTCTACAATAATTTCAAAACTGCCTACGAAATCCTGTAAACTATGAAAATTCACAGTTTATATATTTTTTCAGATAAACAGGTTTCGTCGCATAAATGTTTACGTAATTCCTGTTAATGATATAAAAATAAAATTTCCTTATCAACTTATTTAAGAGGATTAATTATTATTTTTTATCCCATACTAATTCATTTGTGGTTAACAAAACATCAAGATAACATTAAAATGTCTTTCTTATAAATTCAAGTTATTTTTTGTACGCATTTTAACATTGAATATATTGGATTTCGTGAAAGTGTAGTTATTTTTGGAAATTTTGGTATTACAACAAAATTTATATCTCAAAAATGGTAAGAAATAGAGACCTAAGGTTTAAATCTTTAAAAAATTTAGTTTTACGATGTTTTTTCTGTAATATTTGGTCCGTAATGACCTAAAACTAATTGGTAAAATTTTGATTTTATTTTGTAAATTTCAAAAATTCATATCTCAAAAATGGTAAGAGGTAAATACTTGAGGTTTGAAATTTTGGAATTCTTACACCTTGTTTTATCTAGAAAAATTAATGTTTGGTCCGTAATGACCTAAAACTATTGAAAATTTTGATTTTTTTGTAATTTTAAAAATTCATATCTCAAAAAAGGTAAGAAATAGAGACTTGAGGTTTGAATTTTTGGAATTCTCACACCTTGTTTTGTCTAGAATAATATAATGTTTGGTCCGTAATGACCTAAAACTATTGAAAATTTTGATTTTTTTGTAATTTTAAAAATTCATATCTCAAAAAAGGTAAGAAATAGAGACTTGAGGTTTGAATTTTTGGAATTCTCACACCTTGTTTTGTCTAGAATAATATAATGTTTGGTCCGTAATGACCTAAAACTATTGAAAATTTTTGATTTTTTGTAATTTAAAAAATTCATATCTCAAAAAAGATAAGACATAGAGATTTGAGGTTTGAATTTTTGGAATTCTCACACCTTGTTTTGTTTAAAAAAAATTAATGTTTGGTCCGTAATGACCTAAAACTATTAGGGAAAATTTTGATTTTAATGGAATTTAAAAAAAATCTTATCTCAAAAAAGGTAAGAGATAGAGACTTGAGGTTTAATATTTTGGAATTCGCACATCTTATTTTGTCTAGAAAAAATGAATGTTGGGTCCGTAATGGCCTAAAACTATTGAAAATTTTGATTTTTTTTGTGATTTTAAAAATTCATATCTCAAAAAAGGTAAGAAATAGAGACTTGAGGTTTGAATTTTTGGAATTCTCACACCTTGTTTTGTCTAGAATAATATAATGTTTGGTCCGTAATGACCTAAAACTATTGAAAATTTTGATTTTTTTGTAATTTTAAAAATTCATATCTCAAAAAAGGTAAGAAATAGAGACTTGAGGTTTGAATTTTTGGAATTCTCACACCTTGTTTTGTCTAGAATAATATAATGTTTGGTCCGTAATGACCTAAAACTATTGAAAATTTTTGATTTTTTGTAATTTAAAAAATTCATATCTCAAAAAAGATAAGACATAGAGATTTGAGGTTTGAATTTTTGGAATTCTCACACCTTGTTTTGTTTAAAAAAAATTAATGTTTGGTCCGTAATGACCTAAAACTATTAGGGAAAATTTTGATTTTAATGGAATTTAAAAAAAATCTTATCTCAAAAAAGGTAAGAGATAGAGACTTGAGGTTTAATATTTTGGAATTCGCACATCTTATTTTGTCTAGAAAAAATGAATGTTGGGTCCGTAATGGCCTAAAACTATTGAAAATTTTGATTTTTTTTGTGATTTTAAAAATTCATATCTCAAAAAAGGTAAGAAATAGAGATTTGAGGTTTGAATTTTTGGAATTCTCACACCTTTTTTTGTCTAGAAAAATATAATGTTTGGTCCGTATGACCTAAAACTATAAGGGAAAATTTTGAAACTTTTTGTAATTTTAAAAATATATATCTCAAAAAAGGTAAGAAATAGAGACTTGAGGTTTTAATTTTTGGAATTCTCACATTTTGTTTTGTCTAGAAAAATATAATGTTTGGTCCGTATGACCTAAAACTAGGTATTAGGGAATATTTTGATTTTTTTTGGAATTTAAAAAAATTCATATCTCAAAAAAGGTAAGAAATAGAGACTTGAGGTTTGAATTTTTGGAATTCTCACATTTTGTTTTGTCTAGAAAAATATAATGTTTGGTCCGTAATAACTTAAAACTATTAGGGAAAATTTAGATTTTTTTTGGAATTTAAAAAAATTCATATCATAAAAGGTAAGAAATAGAGACTTGAGGTTTGAATTTTTGGAATTCTCACACCTTGTTTTGTCTAGAAAAATATAATGTTTGGTCCGTAATGACCTAAAATTATTAGGGAAAATTTTGATTTTTTTTTGGAATTTAAAAAAATTCATATCTCATAAACGGTAAGAAATAGAGACTTGAGGTTTAAATTTTTGGAATTCTCACACCTTGTTTTGTCTAGAAAAAAATAATGTTTGGTCTGTAATGACCTAAAACTATTAGGGAAAATTTTGATTTTAATGGAATTTAAAAAAAATCTTATCTCAAAAAAGGTAAAAGATAGAGGTTTAAAATTTTGGAATTCTCACATCTTATTTTGCCTAGAAAAAATTAATGTTTGGTCCGTAATGACCTAAAACAATTAGGGAAAAATTTGGAAAAAAATTTCAATTTTTGTTTCGTTTCAAAAAATGTCTCAAAAGTTGTTAGTTATTGCTTTTATAGCAACTTTTGCTCAATAATTTATTTCGAAATATTTTTCTGTTGTGAAATATTCGCAAAAATCTTAAAATCGACACGAGTAAACTCCCGTTTTTAGTCAACCGAATTTCACCAAAATTTGATCAACTCGTGCCATTGATGGCAGAAGCTTAAATATGTAGTTTCATAAAAATCCTTTCAGCCAAATTTGCTCTGCTCGGGTACACAGACAGACAGACGGACAGACGAACAGACAGACCGACAGACATCATGCTAAAAATAGTCAAAACGTTATGTAGGGACCTCAATTCGTGGAGATCCATCGAAATCTCGAAACGTCAAAATCGGTATGATCACAATACCTCCCTTATATATGTTGGCGGTCGGTAATTAAAGTGAAGTGTGAATGGTCACAAATTTCAATATTTATCTAAAAATGGTTTGTCAAGCATAGATTCAAGCTGCACGACGTAGAAGAAATAGATGTTAGATTTTTTTCAATAAACCTTATACCCTTTTCACACTAGATCTTTAAGACAAGTGAACTTAAAGTTTACCGATGTTTAAGATCGGTATGCTTTCACACTTGATGTTTAAATCTCTGGTGCTGTCATCAGCTACAGTAATTTTGTCGTTAAGTTACCGTCATGAAATTACCAGTTTTGAACTGTCTGCGCAGACGCACATTTTGAATTATTATAAACAAATAAGAATATTTCATTTCATTCTACAATAAAGACACTACAATAAAGAATATATTACACCTGTATTAACATGTAGGTCGATACATTTTATCTCAATTATTGTAACTCTGTATTTTATTAAACACATTATTAAAATAAATAATTTTATTATAACAATAAGTATAAACTTCTTATAACGTCGATATAATACAGTATTCTTGTTTATGATAATATAAAATGTTGACAGCACAAATTCAAGGAGTATTTTTTTTATAATAGAAATTAAGTTGGCAATGCGTACGAAGTTTAAGACGCAGATCTCTGTCTTAAACATCGGTCGTGTTTAGACAAGGCTGTACGGTTTCACTTTAGCGTTTAAAGATCCATTCACTTTAACATCCGTTCTTAAAGATCTAGTGTGAAAAGGGTATAACGGAAAGTAGAACAATCATTAGTATACGCAAATAAAAGTATCAAATATTTAAAGTTCCAGCCCCAAAACTGTTGAAGTACCACTGATGCAGTATCAAGTAAAGAGAGTGAAACACAAGCAGCCATATCTTTATTTATCACGGTTGTGAAACGCCTGTAGAATAACAACCAGGGCACACTTGATTGAGAGACTGGATTTTTAGTCAGTATCTGTGTGAAACAACTCAAAGCTAGAGGGTAGGAGAGTTCGTTCAGTTTCGGCTAATGTACGGAAAGATTTATCGAAAAACGGTTAGGATTTATTTGGTTTCCTGTACGAACCGGGAAAAAATCTAGCTGGATGAAATATTTAAACGCTTCGAAAAACAGTGTTTTTAGTGAAAAAACACTTAAAACAGATTAGAGGGTTGGTTTAACTTGACGCTTAAATGGAAACTGAAATGTGTTTGAAAGTTTTTTGCGATTTTACATTCTGATATTTTTTTTAATATTCTTTTTTCTAATATTCCAACAAAGACCTTTCTACCAAAACTAAATATATGACAGCAGACTATTATTTTAATCTTAATGTACGAGATCGGGATGAAAAATAATCTGAATGAAAATGATCTTTTAGGGTTTTGAAGATATTGGGCAAGAACCAGAATTCATCAGCAAATTAATCGATTAATTCAATCAATGACGTAATCAATGAAACCGATGCAATATGATTAGCATTGAAATCTGGAACGATTTGTTGATTTGTGTAATACTAAGAAAAGTCAGTAATTAAGTCACAAAAGGCTATTAAAAAAATACTCAAAGAAATACTTAGCCGAAAACAAGTTTTATTTTTCAAAGTCGCCACCAACATTCATACACTTATCCCATCGCTTTATCAATGCCCCAATGCCTAATAACGTAATAACAATAACGTAATATGTCGGCAAATGTAAACAAATATTATATTATGCAACAAGCATGGAATGACTATTCCATGCAAGTCTAATACTATGTTTTTTCTACCACTAACTGTATTACTCATTTAATTTTTATTCAGTTCCCTTTAAAAACTAATAATAATTTGACAGTTCAACCTAGTTATAAGGTTCCTTAGCAACGGTCATGTATGTGTCATACGGAATTTAAATTGAATTAAAATAACAATACTTGATTCAGCTGATTAACTGACTGATCAAGGCCAACTCTATCAAAAAATATATTTGCAAAATTCGACTTCTTTAACTATTATTTAATTTTAATCCGGTTTCCTTTACAAAGAAACAATAATTTGACATATGCTTTCAATCTGTATATTAAGATGTCTAGCAACGGTCTGCCATTGCTGCTTGAACCTGTTATGTAATTAGCTGAACCTGTTATGTTATGAGCTAATGAGCGTTTATTTTAGAAATATTTTGTTTCTTTTTTTATTGTTTTCAAAGCTTGCTACGTTCAACTTTGTAAAACTTATGTTGATTATTATTTTGTAAATAAATGGTCGCCATTTTGAAATGGTTAACATAAAAATATGACTTTTTGGTGTCATTGTAAAATTAATTTAATGTACTTTTAGGAAAAAAATATAAAATTATCGATTCCCTATGCTAGATCAAAAGTTGACATCATTTCCGGTGAAACCGGAAGTGCCTCAAAATTCTTATAGTAATAATAATAATAATAATAATAATAATTTTATTGATGTTAACAAATACAAAATATTTTTACATACGTCAGTTAATAAAAGTAATAATGGGGAAAAAAATACTACAAATAAACATAGCATACTACAAATAAACAATAATACATTGAATTTAACATTAAAAATAAAGTTACAAAATTACATTACAAGTCATTAAAATTATTAGCGATGTATTGGTCAAAGTTATAAAATGCTTTAGTTATTAAATATGTTTTTACGGTCTTTTTGAATTGCTGGTTGTTTAACTTCTTTATTGCCAAGGGGAGTATGTTGTAGAATAAGATACCAAAATAATTGAAGGACTGCCTTGATTTGGTCAATCTTACGTATTTTGGTCTGATTATATCATTTTTTCTTGTAAAATGAGCATGTATTTGATTTTGCTGTTCATAATTAATCAGGTTGCAATGTACGTAGACGAGACATTGAAATATAAATAAACATGGCAAGGTAAGGATATTCAAATCAGTAAATTTGTGTTTACAGTCTGATCTATAGGATAAGTTAGCTATTATTCTAATAACGCGTCTTTGCAAAGAAAATATTCTCTGTGAAAAGGGGGAGTGTCCCCAGGCAAGAATCGCGTAGGACATGTGACTATGAAAGAGTGCGTGATATGCTGTAAGTAAAATATTACGGGACACGCTATGTCTGAGATTACGCAAACAAAAAATTGCTTTACAAAGTTTATTGGCAAGATGATCTATATGAACTTCCCAGCTAAGATTAACACCAATATGGACACCTAAGAATTTAATTGATCCTTTAGATGGGCCTTTATGTCTAGTTTAACTTTTGTTTTGAATATTTTTTGTATCTTTACAAATATAGGAGATTTTCGGGGTGCCCCGTTTCAAACAAACACCCTGTATATTATAAATTTTATTCTTTCTACAAATAAAATTATAATAATTTATTTTAAAAACTCGCTTTCAACAGAGTTCCTAAATAATTTATTATCACCAAAATATATTCAGCACAAAATACAATACCATAATTTATATATGACATTTATTGACATAACTTCATTTATATTTTTTTTCATAATTATAATTTAATAAGTAGTCCATTGTGTGGTGTCTGGAGGAAGCACTCTGTTACTAGTCAAGAATTAGTAGGGGTTGAAATTCCATACTCCCGTTGCGACGCTGCGGATTCGACGTTGGTTGAAGCGTCAACGGCTCACGTTACAGACGTCAAGAGGGTAAGAATTACGGGGAAAGGGAGGTGGTTGTTCACAGTATTTAGAATAAAATTAACATCAAATAAATTCTATCTAACTTTCGGGTATATGCACATAAATATCTATCACGAGATTGCATTGAAAATCGTTGTTTTCTTGGGGTTTTTGTGTATTTATTTATATATATATCAAAGCATTTGCCCTCGGAAGCTATGACATTTTCCCACTTTACTGTCTGAATTCTGCGACGAAAGAATCGGCTGTCTTTTGAGCCAATCCATTCAGCAACCTAATTTTTGACTTCTCTGAAGTTATGGAAATGGGTATCTTCCAAAGCGAGTTGTATCGATCGGATGGTAATCGCTTAAAGCCAGGTCTGGGGAACACGCTAGATGCGGGAGTACTTCCCATTGGAGCTCCATCAGTGTTTAACGGTTATAATAACATGGGGCCGAGCATTGTCATAGAGAAGAATCACTTTCCATCAATTTGATGCAATTGATGTTAGTTTTCGCATCAAATTATCATTCAAACGATCCAATTTTTGTCGATAACGTTCGACGATGATTGCTTCCTTTGGTTTTAACAGCTCATAATACACGACATTCTCAATATCCCACCAAACTTTGTGACCGTAGATGTTTCGCTTTGGTGTCGACATTGATGGTTGTTCAGGATCAACCCATTATTTCTTGCGTTTCGGGTTGTCAAAATAGATCAATTTTTCAGCGTCGAACACAATAAACTACACGAAACTCTTCTTTTTATGTCACAAACGCCACAAGAAACTCTTTTTTATGCCTTGCAAGCAAAGAAGTCGAGATGTCTAAACGATTAGCAATTGGATTTTTGGCCAATTGATGTGGCAACCATTTCCCTTTTTTCTGGATCTTTCCCATAGCTTGTAAACTTCGTGAAATAGTTGTTTTATCTAGTTCGAACTGTTGAGACAATTCTTTGAGTGTTTAAGTAGGGTTTTCTTCCAATAGAGCTTACAGTTCATCTACGAACTTATTCAATTGACCTGGTCGTTGTTTGTTGTGAAATTCGTGAAGATCCATCGAAATCTCGAAATGCCATAATCCTGTCCGACCGGTGTAGTGAAGTGAATTTTGTGAATGAAAATTTTCAAAAATTAGAATTGTCCTGGCTAGTTTCCGAAGTAACAAAGGCCATTAAAATAAAAAACCAATGGCGAAGGGACACCTCCGCTAGACTTGCCCTCCTATAAAAAAAATAATAAAAAAAATACATAAAAAAAAATAATTAAATTTAAAAGAAGGTTTAGGTAAATCTTCAAAAATACATCATATTATGTCCTATACAAATTTTTGTCCAAGGTTTGGTTTACTAGTTACGAATTTTTTAAAATTTTAAAGTTTAATAACTTCCATTTCCGGTTTTCGGATTTTAATAAAAAACAATAGGGTTCTTCCCAATTATTAGGAGAATTTTTTAGTACCAGAACGAACTATTTAAGTTAAACCGTTTTTGAGTTATCGTGTATACACACAGACACACAGACACACACACATACGGACGGCACTTCGAAAATAGGGTTTTTGGATTCCCTGGACCATTAAACGTGGTCATCAGTCAAAATCTCGACATTGAAAATTTTAGTGATTACAATACTTGCCCCTTATATATTAAGGCCGGGCAAGTAATAAGTTGATTATCGCTTTGTCATTGAAAAGACTTGAAAAAACTGATCTTTTTGTGATGTCAAAACCAGCCATTTGGGCAAAAGCTGCAATTCTATCAAGATTAGCATGTGAGCCAAAACACATATTTGCCGTAATCCAAGACCGTGAATTGGTACTGGAGGCCCTATCACCTTCCTTGTGGACTCCCATCGATGAAACTCGTGTAAAAATTTCCGAAATGATGAAATCATTAAATTAATAATAAAAGTACTAAAAACGAATGAATTGAAAAACAATTTTGTAACGAATTCATCAAATCAATTACTATCGACTGAAAATACAATAGTATATAAACTGAAATGTCAATTTTATTTAAAAAATTTATGATTGTTTTTCAATTTTTCTTGTTAATGAAAAAATAATTAAAAAACAGTTGAAATACAAACATCGTTAATACAAAACCTAGAATATAAATAGATAAATGTTTTAATTAAAATTTCAATGACTCAATTATTTTTTTAGCGAAATAAACAAACAATTATATTTTCCAATAGAGTAATTACCGATATACACGACATGTGAAAACTACCGATATAAATAATTACAAGTAAATTGATAAATGTTGTGAACGGTCATGACATGTCGATATAAATTTAAATTTTGATTATATCAACCAGCTTGAAAATTACATTCAATGATATGTTTAATAACAAATTTAGTTGTTGACTGTGTCCTAGCGTCATACAGTCTTGCTGAACATAAAGCCCAACAAATAATGTATCATTTTCATTCTGATGTTGGAAGCGTGGAACAAGAAATTCAACCAATAGGATCGCTCTATTTTGAAAAAACCCGTACCATGGTGTCGTAGGCGCTGTGTTACAAGCGCGGTGTCGCAAGTTCAGAAATTTCAACTCTAGCGCCGGCCGCACCGTCTATAATATAAATAATATAGGGGAGATGTGGGGACGGTGGCACACATTTTGGTTTTCTGTACATACCATTTTCAATTTTGAATTTTTTAAATAAATCTTTTCGTCACTTAATACTTATTATGTCGTTGTTTAAATAACCTATTAAAAATTAATGTCCTTATCACGTGCCATTTATAATTAATATTTTTTTTGACCTCTGCAATTGTGCCACTGTACCTATACGTGAGGGTACAGTGAAACAGCATTAGGGATACAGTGGAACAGTAAATATAATAGGCACCTAAAAAATTTGTATATGTATCAATAATTTTTATTGAAACTTCAATTCAATGTCTTTAAAAATAAATCATCTGAAAGGTACTGAAAAATTAATAATATTGTAAAAAAATTAAATTTTTTGGAACAAACTACTAAGTTTAATTAATGCATATAAATATATAAATGTAAATTTATTATTAATATAAAAAAATAAACTTTGGTAAGTTCCTTGGAAGCAGTAAGTTTTGATAGTTTTTATTTTAATGTTAATTATATTTCATTAAATTTACTGTAAAAATCAAAACGTCTAAACGGTGTTTTATGCTACCAGACGGAGCAGGAGAAGGTAAAACTTTTATCAACTCCGATTTTTTAATGTGTAATTTTCATTTGTTTTAATAAATGAATAGTCAGAGATATGTTACAGCAATATCGTCAGTCGTTATTTCTATGATTTCCCCTATAGAGTGGCTCTTCATTTTATTCTTTCCGTATCATTCAAATATTAAGGCATATTGCCTTACTTTAATATCCTTGTTTACGTAGTCTGTCGAATCTGTATCGCATTCAGAGTCAACATTATCTCTGATACTGACATCAGTATCAGATGTGTCTGAATTTACAAGAATATCTTTTAATTTTCTGATCTTTTTTATTTTACGCAGCTTTGAATTGTTCTTCTAACTCGTACCCACATACGTTGGTACAGTGGCTCACTATACCACTGTATCCACATAACACGTGTGCCACTGTTAGCCTAACCCTATTTTCACGAACATTTTATCAAATATAATAAATGATATAGTTTAGAGCATTAGTAATTGCTTTACACTGTAGACAAATGACCATTTTACAACATGTAATACAAAATTTCTTACTAATTTAGTTGTGTCTCGTTCAAATAAAAATTTTCTTGTTACGATAAACTTTAGTTTGTCTACCTCAAATCAACATTTTCATCATAAATGGCGGGACTTAAATTTTTAGACTCAAAATGTTGATAGTATAATTTCTCAGTACCAGAGGGGCCTATAAATACCCAAACAGACATGAAAATATTCTATATTTCAAAGATATTTCAAATGTTCCACTGTACCAATTGTGCCACCGTCCCCACATCTCCCCTATATAAATATTTTTTTTAACACTATTTTATGGGAATTCGCCCTGCAAATGTCTTAAACTTTATCGTTGTTTCACCTTCAATCCTTAATTAGTATTCTTCTGTCAAGAAACACGTTCAAAATGTGAAATCTCGTCCCATTTTAAAATGCAAAAATTTGACAGCTGTCTTCTTTTGAAACCTTGTAAGCATATTTTTGCCTCAAAATGCTCAAATAATGGCCCAGATTCTTTGAAAAATGTTTTCTGATACCTCAAAATATTATCTCGCACGTCCAAAAAGCTATCCTGAACCATTATTACCATTTAACACTTTGATTCTCGCCGTAGATATTCTGGACCGGCCGTCTTGTATTAAGAATATTTTTGAATTATCGTCTGATAAAACCTGTCCGTGCCGATGGTGACTTTGATTCGACACGGATTCGAGGAAAAAATGCAGGATTTTTATCAATAAAAATTAGTCAATACCCACTTCGAAATAAAATTAAGCCTAAGCACTAAAAAAATATCACCCGGATAAGACGGCGGTTCATTTTCCTCTCTCCGCGTTACCGGAAAAATTAAGATACACCAGAAGTTGAATAGAACATACATACCACACTTGTACAATATAAAGTAGAAATTTAAAATATAGGATGCGAATTTTAAATAGGTAAATTACTTTAATAACAATAATCTATAAACTATATTATTTCCATGTCCAAAATTCTAGTCATTTTTAAACAACCAGGATGCTATAAAGCTCTGTTGCGTTTTTAAACAAATTAAATTATTCTGAAGCAGTATTTGTTTTAAAGATAATATATGTGAATAAATAAGTAAATCATGATTGCAAAGACGATGCCATATTAGCAATACACATGCCGTTAAAAGATAATTGAGAGTAAGATTAAAACAACCAAATATGCCGAACGGACATGATCGAACAAAGTCGAACTCGAGTGAAAACCACGTACAACTTTAGCAGTCGGGCTTTCTAAGGTTTTCATGACAAATAGAAAAAAATAGAAAGTCTGTTCATTTTCTAATATTTTGATCATAAATAAACCAGTCAAAAATGTGCATTTTTTTACTTTATGTTAAGAACTTTACAATTATTTATGTATTTTAAAGTATTATTTTAAAAATATAAAACTGTTTTTGTACATAGAAATATATTTTGAAAAGATTTGTAAATATTTACTGTTTATACTATATCACCAAAGCATTTGTGTACCTTATTTATTACTTGTATAAATGTCCAGTTTGATATTATTGTAAGTATTAGTATAATGTCATTGTATAAAGTATTGTTATATTTAGTCTTAATACCAAACTGATATCAAACATTTTTCATAATTCTGTATAAAATTTATGTATTTAATGTGTACAAATAGCAAAATAACTCAATTTAATATTCTGTATTATCTTTATTTTTCAAATTTGGCATTAATTTATGTAATAAAGTAAAATAGAAGAGAAAGATATGATTCTAGGGAAATAAATATTTTTATTGACACGACTTAGAGAACGTACACGTAGAAAGATTGTTTCCGGTGCACATAAGAGCTTATTTGCATGTGCTGACGAAAATAATACAGCAATGATATGGACCTGGGTTCAATTCCTGCTTATGTCAAATATTTTTCCAGTTATAAACGTAATACTACTCCTGAATATACACAGATTGAAAATACGAGGGATGTTCCAAAGTTCTGGGAATTAAGCTATAATTTTTATTATTTTGTTAATTTTCGTCAATATTACAATGTAGTTTTTCAACATAATCTCCATTTAACTGAATACATTTATCCCAACGATAAACTAATTTTTTTAAACTGTCCTCAAAGAACAACTTTGGTTAGTTTCTGTTCTGGTCCCAACAGCCTTGTCACCCATCGCGGCGAAACCTTGCTAACGCCCAAACAATCATGCAAGATGTCATGAACTTGTCGTGTACCTATCCCTAAGCGCACACTAATTTGACGAATAATCATTCGCCTGTCCTCTTTCAGTAGGTCTTCGACGGCAATAAAATTTCTTTCATTTACCGACGTGCTTGGGCGCCCACTGCGTGGATAGTCTTCTAGTGATGTTCTACCGGTTTTAAAACGATCGATCCACCGATAAACACTACTTTTGGATTCTGCAGACTCACCAAATACTCCTTGCATACGCTGAATAATTTATGATGTTTTCACACCTTCTTTCCACAAAAAGAAAATTATGGCTCTTTGAGATTTTGCTGCGTCTTCCATGGTTACAAAAACAGTGCTATGAAAACGCGTCATCAGTCGAACACCTAAATCAGACTGAACAATATTGCACTAGATAGTTGCATAAACATGTCAAGACTTGTTTGGCACCAATAAAATTGCCTATAAGTTCTTCGTAATTTAATTATAGCACAATTCCTAGAATTTAGGAAACATACTTCGTATGATCATGAAACCTTGAAACAAGATGCTTAGGTTCATTTAGGGCAAATGACGATGATGATGACTAACCAAAGTCAACAAGTGCTGACAACAGGCGTTTATAAATGCCTCTTTATATGCACCAGAAACAATCTTTCTACTTATTTTTCCCCTTAGGTTCGAATAAAGTCCATTTACCATAACAATTAAATAACGTCACACTTGTTTAATTTAAATACCAATGTCATGATGCGATTTAACCAACATCAAAACATTACACAGTACATTTACTAAATGTTGGTAAAGTTTTTAGATGTTGCCAGTTTTAGATTTTACTGTTCATCGTTTTTAAGTTTGGTTTGACATTTAAGTGAGGTAAAAATTTATCTATATTCGATGAATATCGTGGTTTATTATTCCTAATTCAGTGTTTCCCAAACTAGGTTCCGCGGCACCTTGAGGTTTCGTAGAAATGTTTTGAATATTTGCTACATTGAAAAATTTTATCACTAAAATAGTTTTTGTTTCATTTAATGTTTAGAAGAAAATTTTTGGGAACTTAACTAATCAATGAAAATGCTAATGTCTGATTGCATAAGTCTTAAAACTAGATGTAAGCTAAAACTCGATGTAAAACACAAAATTCCCTAACAACGCAATGCGTTTTAATGAGTTTAATGAGTTTTACATTTAGTTTTAAGACTTATATATCCGAGCATAAAAAACTTAGAGTCCGTTTCATATTATTAAAATTACGGATAATGCAGTAATATAGTTACTGAGTTGTTTTGCTGGGCCGAGTGATGAGCCCTGTAATATACCTTGCAAATTATATTCGTTATGTAATGTCACATTCCTGTACATAGCTTTACTTATAAATCGCACTTGTGTGATGCACTGATTCCACAATTATTCCAAATTTAAAATAAAATGTTAAACATATATATGCTGTTTTATTATTGAATATTTACCATGTTTTATTATTAATCCTACCCATTTTCCTAAGATCTTCCTGTATTAACACTTGATTCCTATAGACATATACTGTTTTTACTGAAAGCCATAATTTTGACGGATACATTAAAATACAGTTTTTTCTTCTTCTTTGTAACAGTTCATTTCAATTTAAATCAATAGCTTTTTATTTATTATATCAACGGGTATTTATTTTCTACATTAAAATCCAAACTTTCGGCTACAAAAAGAATTGCCGAATTGCTTGTAGAATAGATCCTCTAGACCAGTGTTTCTCAAACTTTTCTGACATGGAACCTCCCGAAATTATGTAAATATTGTCCCCCCTATATATATATATATATATATAGTAAAATAAAACTTCTCAACCTATTATATATATATATATATATATTTGGTAAAGTTATTGGGAATAGCGGTGGAGGAAAAAGTAAACTCAATATTTACATGTACCCGATATTTCGACTTGACTTTTCAAGTCTTTTTCAAGGGCTGAAAATAGTATAATTAAAATTATAAATATAAAACATAATTTTAAGTGCAGACTTACAAGTAAAATTTAAGAGTTGCCTCTGTTGTAACACATTAAAAGAATAAATAAATTAGAGTTAAAATAGAACATTACAATTAATATCACATTGAAAAATTACACTTTAAAATTGTTATCACAGATCTGTATATTGACTAAAATAGTATTAAATAAATAAATCTACTTGTATTAAAATTAGAAAGTTCTTCTTATTATCACCTAGAATATAGCGGGAAAGATCCAACGGTTTTTTTCTACTCATAGATGAAGTCGGTAATGTAGGAAGTGTAGCGTGTCTTTATCTTCTTTTATTTTAAGAGATTTGTTGTTAAACAAGGATTAACCTAGTTTTATCGGGTACATGTAAATATTGAGTTTACTTTTTCCTCCACCGCTATTCCCAATAACTTTACCAAATATAATACAGACACGGAATAACGATATATATATATATATATATATATATATATATATATATATATATATACGTTGTGAAAACTCGTCGCTACGAGACTCGTTTTAATATAATAAGGCAATTTGTCGCACTTGTCGATTATAAAACTCGTTGCTCATCTTTTTTTAACACTATTTTATGGAAATTCCTCCTGCAAATGTCAAGTTTTATCGTTAATTCACCTTAAATCCTTAATTAGTATTCTTCTGTCAAGAAATACGTTCAAAATATGAAATCTCGTCCCATTTTAAAATGCAAAAAATTTTACAGCTGTCTCCTTTTGAAACCTTGTAAGCATATTTTTGCCTCAAAATGCTCAAATAATGGCCCAGATTCTTTGAAAGATGTTTTCAGATACCTCAAAATATTATCTCGCACGTCCAAAACGCTATCCTGAACCATTATTACCATTTAACACTTTCATTCTCGCCGTAGATATTCTGGACCGGCCGTCTTGTATTAAGAATATTTTTGAATTATCGAATTATCTGAAACATGTTTTCTGATACCTCAAAATATTATCTCGCACGTCAAAAAAGCTTGAACCATTTTCACCACTTAGCACTTTGATTAACCCTGAAATTTTTAATATATATAAATCTTTTTTTAACACTATCTTATGGAAATTCGCCCTGAAAATGTCTTAAACTTTATCGTTAATTCACCTTAAATCCTTAATTAGTATTCTTCTGTCAAGAAACACGTTCAAAATGTGAAATATCGTCCCATTTTAAAATGCAAAAAATTTGACAGCTGTCTCCTTTTGAAACCTTGTAAGCATATTTTTGCCTCAAAATACTCAAATAATGGCCCAGATTCTTTGAAAAATGTTTTCTGATACCTCAAAATATTATCTCGCACGTCCAAAAAGCTATCCTGAACCATTATTACCATTTAACACTTTGATTCTCGCCGTAAATATTCTGGACCGGCCGTCTTGTATTAAGAATATTTTTGAATTATCGTCTGATAAAACCTGTCCGTGCCGATCAATGGTGACTTTGATTCGACACGGATTCGAGGAAAAAATGCATCATTTTTCAATAAAAATTAGTCAGTATAAACTAAGCCTAAGCACTAAAAAAATATCACCCGGATAAGACGGCGGTTCATTTTCCTCTCTCCGCGTTACCGGAAAAATGAAAATACACCAGAAGTTGAATAGAACATACATACCACACTTGTACAATATAATAGTAGATATTTTAATTCGATTAATAATTTTGTAATACAATTTCTTCTAGGCTTTGAAAATGATTCAGAGAGAATCGAAACTAGTCAGAAAATAAAATATTTTTAACTATTTGCAAAGAAAAGAACTTTGTTTTATTAGACCGAAAGCACGGCCCCCAAAGGGGGAGGGGCTAGTAGGGCTCTAGCCTGGGGGTCCGAGCTTGGAAGGCCGGAGTAAACTTGTATTTTTTTCAGATATTGTGGTTTTTTGTATTTTAATATAATTGTATAAGTTAAGTAAAACATCCATTATAAAATGAATAAATAAACAAAATTTTATTTATCTTTATATGTTTATTTTATTTATATTTATCTCAGTCACATATATGATTGTTGTAACAGACAAAATATTAGTGGTTCCTAAACGGTGGTACTGCATCGATTATCAAGCGATATACGCATCTTATCCAAAAAGGTTGAGGTAGCTCTAAATGGGCAAGCAATGCTGCATTTAAAATTGTGCCGGACATTTACCTAACACCCTGTATAGTAAAAATAGCATATATTTTTTAAATATAATTACAGACAAGCCTTAAAAATGCGTTATATTTATTATCATTACCAAACATTAATTTTTATTAAAATTGACCTAATTATGACGAAAAATGCAAAATATATAAAAATGTATATAAGCCGAATTCTTGTTATCAGTCTTATGTCTCGATTATCTATGCCTATAGAGCGTATTTTTAGTTACCTTTATGTCATTAAAGCATTTTAATTTAATTTTAATCAATGTCCAACATTAAACATCATGTCATATCAGAACGTGGATAGAGAAATCTAAAACAAAGCCAATCAAGCTTAGCTTTAATGAAGAGCCGCTTATCTGGTTTACGATCAGTCTGTAAGCTCATAATTAGAATTGATGGCTGTCTGTCTATCCAGGCGTCCATCCAACCATTGTGTGACGTCAGATTGTCGCCGTCGTTTGTTTCTACATCCAGTGTTATCGTGGGAAATGATTGTTTTATTTCGATTTGTTAAAAGTTTGTTGGATTTTTGTAGCATGTGGTATTGTGATGGTGCCCGTATTTGTGGCGTGATTAGTAAATTTTTATTAATTAACACAATTATTTGAAAGTCTATCATTTTATGTTTGAGAATTAAAAAAGTTATGATTCATACAGCATGATATTAAGAAATTAATGAATTATTAACGATGGTTGCTAGAAGAAAATATTAGTGTAAAATGAGAATAATAAATTTATTTCGTGCCTTTCGGCTTTCAAAGAATTGGTTTACAATATATAATAATTATATATACTATTATGTTACATAATAATTCATTTTATTCTTCTTTCCAAAACTGCTTTCATCCAGGCTACGCCTCTCCCCGAGTCGTCTAAAGCAGTGTTTACCAACCCGTGGTCCGCGGTATGTTTTCAGTTGGTCCGCGACTGCGGCAGCAATAAAAGATTTGTTCCGTCAGTGGTTGAAAACCACTTTGAAAAAAAAATTGCAAATGTTTTGTACACGATCAGTACCAGTTTTGAAACTAGTAACTTTTGATTTAGTTTTCGGATTATAATTCGGGAAGAATATCCAGCACTGGGCGAAAAAACACTTAAAATACTCCTTCCTTTCCATTGAACATACATGTGTGTAACTGCATTTTCTGCGCTTAATGCCATTAAGACGAAGCATAGAAACCGTTGTGCTTTAATTTCTTTAAGACCTAATATTGAAAAACTGGTAAGCGATATGCAAGCACAAGGCTCCCACTGAATGTATTGCAAATTGTTGTTAATTCTTATTTCTACACCAATACATTCTTTTTTTCCATAAACTTTATTTTTAGACACTGTGACTGCTTTTTCTTGTTACATTTTCCTTGTTAGTGTTTTAGTGAATACCAATTTGTTTTATTGAATATATGACTATTCCTTTAGCAGCGAATATTTAAAGATTTTAATTTAAGTCACTAATCTAAATCTAAATAATACGTGGTGGTGGTCCGCAACTCTAATGTGATTTGGAAATGTGGCCCGCTGGTGTAAATAGGTTGGGAACCACTGGTCTAGAGCAGTGTTCTTCAACCCGTGGTCCGCGGACCGGTCAGCAGAACATTCCTGCCGGTCCACGAAATATTTTGACCGAATCATGTAGATGCACACTTCTATTCATGAGTATATAGCACATTTTTTTAGTCGACGTAGAAGCTAACTTTCGTCCGAATGATTTATTTAATTTTTACTAGCCACAATACAACGCCTTTCGCAGCTATTTTTCAAATTTCTGAAGAAGCTAGCTCTTTGGAATAGTCGTTTATAAGAGGAAGATATTTTGCTTAAATTATTTTTTCAAAATTCTAGTTATATTTGGGTAAATGTTGCATTTAATTTTTAAAAGCGTAAATTTAATAACCAGTGGAAATTGTTGATATTGAATACACGAAATCAGAGGGGTGGTGTTATGACTTAAAACAACCAATGGAAGCCATAGGCACAATTTTCAAAATCTTAATGAACCTTGCTATATAAAAAAAAATACTGCACATATTTAGAAACCTAAATAATGGTATTAGGCATTAACAAAAAAAAAAATTTTAACATAAAATTTGTTTTGGCATCCCAAATAATTACCATTCACTTACTAAATTTACCAACCAATTGACCCAGCAGTAATACAGTTTATATATGCAGACGATACAGCTATTGCAGCCCAAGGAAACACTTTTCCAGAGGTTGAAAATCTCCTTATCGTCCTGAATGATGTGGCAGTGTATTATGAAATAACTCACTGAAGCCAAATCTCACTAAAACGCAAGTATATGCCTTTCACCTACGAAACCGTGAAGCACGAAGAAAATTAGAAATTACTTGGAGAAGGAATCTGCTGGAACATACAGATACTGCTAAATACCTAGGAGTCAAATTAGATCTCTCGTTATCTTTTAAACAGCATTGTTGTGACCGAGCGACTGTGGAAAACACCAGGATTACCAACATCTACTGGTTTGTACAAACATACGAGGTAGCTGCACACCTGACGACCTCAATGATGCCAATGACGAAGCGCTCTTGGTAACAAAATTTTGGGAGAAGTGTATATGACGTGGTATTGCGGACACAAAATGATGATGACTTACTAAATACCTGCAAAACCCTGAAATGTGTGAAAATTCACACTTCACATGATTTTTTTATGCTTGTTTTTCATGCATTTTTTGTTATATTCAATTCTTGTTACTGTATGGTGCATTTGCGATGATTATTAATAATTTAATAAATCGAATTAGTGTAAAACACATTGGCACAGTAGTGTGTAGTTGGTTGCTAGTATGTTTGGGCACAATAGTACAGGAGTAGGGTATATTTATGAACAGTCACTGAGGTATGTAATAATCTGAGGCTGGATTTAATTTGGCGGACTGATTTCGCACTGCGCTGTGGAGAACGGCAGTTAATCACTCTGACGCTAGCGGCGCTCCGAACACACGCCCCGCTAACTGGCTTCATAAACACCCGTTGATAAATGGGAATTCTACCATACCGGCTCACTGGCATGCAACTCCTCCCTCCCCACCTCTTCACTACCCCCTTACCAGGAATTCCCCGCCAAATTGCATTGCTCGAAAGCATAAATTCACTACGATAAACTATCTGGACGACTAGTGAACTAGATGGAACAGGTATATTGATAAAAGCTAGACCCTCACTCGATTGTGCTTTTTATTCGAATATATGAATACGAATTGAAACCAGCAGAACGATGTTTATGTTTTTATAGTTTTTAGTCTACCTACGGAAGATTTCACAAGCGCTGAATAAAAGTTATCCATTGAGTAAAACCAGGGCTTCGAACCGTTATATTTTTCGTTTCGATTTTTGTTTCGGTTCAATTAAAAAAATATATATATCAGTTCGGATCCGGTTTTCGTTCCGGCAAAAATAACGGTTTTTTTCGGTTTTCGGTTTTCGGTTCAGTTCCGAGCGATAAATTTTTAAATGCTTTTATTTGTATTAGAAATTTATTTTCTACTATAATTTAGAAGAACATTTTACTCCTTTTTTTGTAATGATCATACTAAGGCGTTTGCCAGGGGGGGTTCTAGGCGTTCACCCCCCACCCCCGTCCCCAAAATAATAGAAGCGGATTTTTTTTAATTATCAGTTAAAAAAATTAAGGTTTTTTTCTGCTCATCAGTTTAAAAATTAATCTTAAATTAAATAAATTTTATATTTTGGTTTACTCCCATAAACATTATCTGAACCGAAATAAACCGATATATTTTTTTCGGTTTAGCTCCGGTTTTTGGTTCAGTTCCGATTCGGAGCACTGATAAAAAAAAAACACTATTTAAAGAATAAAAAAATGTATCTCATCAATCTCAAATAAAAGTTATTAATTATTGCTTTTATAGCAACTTTTGTTCAATAAATTTTTTCTAAATATTTTTCTGTTGTGAAATATTCGCAAAAATCGACACGAGTAAACTTCCATTTTTAGTCAACTGATTTTTACCAAAAGTTGATCAACTCGTGCCATTGATGGTATAAGCTTAAATATGAAGTTTCATAAAAATCCTTTTAGCCGAATTTGCTCTGCACGTGTATACAGACAGAAAGACGGACAGACGGACAGACAGACGGACGGACGGACGGACGGACAGACAGACCAATAGATATCATGCTAAAAATAGTCAAAACGTTATGTAAGGAACTCAATTCGTGGAGATCCATCGAAATCTCGAAATGTCAAAATCGGTATGATCACAATACCTCCCTTATATACGTTGGCGGTCGGTAAAAATATATAGCTTCATTACAAAAATGATCAAAAACATATTAAAATTCGCGGTAGTGAGTAGTTAGAACATGTCAGCTCGATAGCCACCGTTGAATCGATAGGATAGTATGGAATTTAATTAAATCCTTCATTTACCATTAAACATAAATCAGATCCGATATCGCAGTGCACTGTATGCATGTACGTGAGAACGCATTTATGTCGTCCCTTGGCTCTCCGCCCTTCGCCCTCCGCCGCAGCCCCAACACTTTAATCAATGCCCTTTATTAACATTCTATTAATTATTACTGCTACTATGAATTAATGGCATTGTTCAATTCAACACATGTATATTAATTTTGCCTAGTTATTTGAAATCTAACTATAAAATGTACTATTACTATCAGGTTGTCAACGATGAAATTTGTAGTTAATAATATTGCCAACTTTCGGGTCTATTCTCTAAGCATGATGTTAAAATCTTAGCGTCAGAAACTGATGTTAATTTTTTTAACACCATTTTTAACCTAAATGCTATTCGCTAAACATATATGTGTTAAAATTATAGCGCGGCGGCGTTAAAATAGCCAGTTAACGTTCTACAATAAGCGCCTGCCGAAACGGTGGCTTTAAAAGTTAACGCTAGAGTTTAGTTTGCAAAAATGGTAAATGAAGTAAATGTCATATTATTTAAAAAAAAAAATGAATAAAACACAAGACGGTAGGAATATTAATCAACTTTTACTTTTTAAAGTGAATTCTTTACAGTAGAGATAAGAATAACGCTTCATAATTTTTGTTATACAAGTAACCCAGACGCAAGTTCAAGTAATTGTATAGAAATTGTAAATGTATTGGAGAGCAGTTTTGGTTTTTGTTGAGACACAGAACTTAAAATTATAATCTGTACTACTCTGAAAGCTACAAAACTTCACTTATGCCTCCACCGTGTTTCAAAATATCGCAGTACATTTTAATGGTATATTATTTGAAGAAACAATTGATGAGATTGATAATGACGATTACAACAGTGTTATTCCAGGGTAGAAATAGCGTAATAAATCAAATTTAATAATTAATATCACCGAACACCTTTTTAAAAATAGATTTAAAAATAGTTCACATATTATTAAAAAATTAGATAAATTGTTATAATACAATGTAGTATATAAATTGACTAAACAAAAGTTGAATAAAGTTATATTTTTATTTAATACACTGTAGAAACCAGTTATAATGAGTATCATAGGACCAAACATTTCTGTTCCATTTTTAAAATAAATTTCGCCACTGAATATTTAATTCAACACCGAAATGTTAGGTTAAGATTCTCTTGGCATTTGACTAAATAAATACTCCTGTTAAAATTCAACGTAACAGCGCATGCGCGTGTAGTTAATATTAGCCTCTCTACAGGGTGAGTTAGCGCTTCGCGTTAACAAATATTGTATTAACGCTTACCTTAACAAATGCTCTTACAGAATAGCATTTTTTGATAATGACTTTAGACATGGAGTTAAAATAAAAATATTAACCTGACGCTAATTTTAACGCATTTTTTACAGAATACACCCGTTTAACAGCTTAGTATTTGACATTGGATTTATAATTTACCGTTCCGTTACTGTCAACAGTGCGACACTTACATATTTTTTTCTTCACTGAATAAAAATTATTCAAAACGTAAACAATCTGCTCGTTTTTAATTTCCAAATGAATAAAACAAAAATGCAGATTTTTTAATTCATATAAAAATTCAAAAAAGAAGGGGTCAGTAAAAGCATACGGTATACAAATCGTGCATTTAATCAAGTTAATTTAACACAGAAAGTGTAGCGATTTTTTGTATGAAACATAATACATTTTAATAAAGATGTTTATGGATATGAACAGAATATGAATTATGATTGCGTTAGCTACACATCCCCTATGCGAGTGGTTGGGGCGAGTGGTTTGGGGCGAGTGTTTGGGACGAGTGGAGCGATGGGCGGCCTCGTGAACGAATCTGTTGAAAGGGCGCACCTGCAGCGAGTTTTCAAATGATGAAATCGAAATAAAACTCGGTCGTTATGTAAAGTATGGACGCTTGGGAAATTAGGGTTATGTATTTGAAAACATACGCATATTCAGATCACAGATATCAAAATAAATGGATTGCTCACTTTACTTGTATATGTCATAAAAATGTTTTATTTATTTTATTTACATAATTTTATTTATAAAAGAAAATTTGTTGATTTCTTTAACAAAAATTGATCAGCAATTTTATGATGTATTTTAGTACCTGTTAAACCAGCGGTTCTCAAAGTGGGGTCCGCGAAGCGATTTCGGTAGGTCCATGAAAAACGAATGTAAAATGAAAGGTATCACAGTGCTCCATTGTCACGAAAAATTGACAGCTTTCAAAATGAAGCTCGAACTATGGATTGTAAAGTTAGAGAATAAGAATTTTGCCCCATATCCACAGCTGAACACATACAGTATTGGCCATAAAGATTGCAACTTTTTTCAATTTTTCAAATTTTAATAATAATATTGGAAAATAAATACTCTTAGTTCTATAATTTAATCATATTTTATCTGTTACATCAATCAATAGTCAAATAATCTGACTCACAGATTAATAATAAATTATTTCTTCATTTTTGCTTGGACAAAAATATTGCAACTAGTTGAATTTTCTTGTTATATGCAGATTTTATCCATAAATAATATGTTGTGCACAAGTAATATTTCAGTTTATATTTGTCAATCATGGGTCGTAGTAAAAATGTTTCAAGTGAAATTAGAAATTTCATAATTTCTGGTTTTAAAGACGGGCTGCTGCAAAATGTGATTTCACAAAATAAATGTTTATAAATCTACTGTGTCGCGAATTATAAAATGATTTCGAGAAGAAGGTACGTTTGAAGTTTAAAAAATTCCAGGACGGCCACGAAAAACTACAAAATGAACTTATAAAAAAATTATTTATTTATCTACCAATAACCCCTTTTTGTCATCGGAGAAAATTTTGGGCCTTTTGCCACAAATGGATCAAGAAAACATCTCAACAAGAACTATTCGCAGAAGATTAGTTAGTGAGGGTCTTTTTAGTCGCCGTCCTGCTAAAAAACCACTTCTATCCAAAAAGAATGTGAAGGCCCGATTAGAATTTGCTAAAAATCATATTGACTGGACTGTGGATCAATGGAAAAAAGTTATTTTTAGTGATGAATCTAAGTTCAATTTGTTTAAAAGTGATGGTGTAAGTTACGTTAGGAGGCCTGCTAATAAAAGATTAGTTCAAAAATACACCTTGCTAACAGTTCAACATGGCAGAGGTGGTGGGATGGTAAGAGGCTGTTTCTCGGGATATGGTATGGGTCCTCTATACCACATTGAAGGAATAATGGATCGATTTAAATATATAGACATCCTTCAGAATGTTATGGAACCTTATTCTGATGAGTTCATGCCTTTAAAACATATTTTTCAGCATGATAATGACACAAAACATTCTTCGAAGTTGGTTAAAGAATGGTTCGAGGATTCAAAAATTAACGTAATGACTTGGCCGTCACAGTCACCCGATTTAAATCCAATAGAAAACCTTTGGGAGATTGTCGACAGAAAGATTAGAAACAAAACGCATTAAAATATTGAAGATTTGTTTAAAGCTTTGCAGGGTGCCTGGTCTAATATTGATAATGAAATGATCACGAAATTATTAGAATCAATGCCGAAAAGATGTCGGGAACTTATAAATACTGGTGGTTACTATACAAAATATTAAAAATTATCTGTTAATAATAATTCATTTTCTTAATTAATAAAAAAAAAGATTTTTTTAAGAGTAGTTGCTATCTTTATGCCCAGGTAAAAATAATAAATACTATAAAAAAAAATAGAATTTACTGTTAAAATTTAATTTTTTACTATAATATATGTAGACGATTCTTAAAGGTAAGAATTACATTTTTTAATTTTAAAAATATTGAATAGAATAAAAATAAAAGAGGATTATCAAAAGTTGCTATCTTTATGGCCAATACTGTATATTGATGAAAATGAGCTGGAAGTCGCTGGCGATATCCTTGAAATGATGGAACAGCATGTATTCGTTCTTAGCAAAGAAATATCTTACTATTTTCCTAATCTGAGAGAATTTGACAAACACCATAAGTTTATCTCTAACCCATTTGAACTTTCCATTAGTGACCTGCCTTCGGAGGAAAATTTAATTCAGGAACAGTTTATTGATTTAATAAATGATGGGGGTGCGAAACATGTTTTCCGTGGAACTTGTTGTAGTGATTTTTGGATTGAAATGGCACAGTCCTATCCTAATGTTGCAAAGATGGCTCTAAGAGTCCTCATTCCATTTGCAACCACCTATGAGTGTGAGTCGGCTTTTTCTACACTACTTAGTATCAAGACAAAATCTCGAAATAGATTATGCGCGACAAATGACATGACAGTTGCACTGGCCAAAACAAAGCCAGACATAGAAGAATTAGTTCAGACAAAGCGAATGCATCCATCCCATTAAAATTGTTATTTGTTATTTAACGATTACATAGCATGTAATATTGTATGTAATATTCTGAATACATTTGTAAAATAAATGTTTTGTTCACTGTACTTTTCCTTTTTTTTTTTTTTTAATAGGGCTCTTTAGCTTTTTAGCGAGCTCTCGAACAATTTTTAACGGGTCCGTCACGCCGGAAATTTTAAAAAATTTGAGAAACGCTTTGTTAAACATTGTTTCATTAGCTCAGTTCTCTGATTATGTATGTGTAAATTAATTCGGTTCGTTTTCTTTTTCCAGAAAAGATTTTATTGTGAAAAAACATGAAAAAATACACTATACAAAATATTTGCCATCGCTTGCTATTATTTCTTCCCATCTGTCTGGCAGTTGTTGTATTCCGTGACTTAAAACGACTCGTCCGTCGAAGCGATCCATTCACTGAGCCATTTCTCTATTTCTTCATAATTGTTCAAGTGCTGACCCGAAAGCCCATGTGCCATCGATCTGAACAAGTGATAATCTGATGGAACAATGTCTGGTTAATACGGCGGGTGAGGTAAAACGTCCCAGCCAAGTGCTACCAAGGTGGCCTTCACAATCTTTCCAACATGTGGTCTAGCGTTATGCTGGAGGATCACTTTGTCGTCTCTTTGCATATTCCGGCTCTTATTCTTCAATGCGTTGCTTAAACGGAGCAATTGTATTTGGTAAACTTCGGCAGTGATGGTTTGGTTCTGCTTACACTACACCATTCTGGTTCCACCATATACAGAGCCTTACTTTCTTGCTGTGAATATTCCACTTTGGTCTCGATGCGGATGGTTTTTCTGGGTCGCAAATGGATTTCCTTCTGGATTATCGAAATATATCCACTTTTCGTCTCCAGCCACAATACGATGCAAAAAAACTTTTTCTTTCTTGCCTGGCAAGATTTCAGACATGGTTTTGAGCCTCTCGATGTCTCTTTCTTTCAGTTCGTACGGCACCCATAAATCTTTACCATGGCTGCCAAATGCACAGAAATTGTTGATCGATCAACATTCAACGAGCGCGGGCTCATGTTGTGATTGAGACGGATCTTCATCGATTTGCGCCTGCAATTCTTCGTCCTCGAACTTCTTCGGCTGAACTGGACGAGATTTGTCATTGACACTGAAATCATCACTTTTGAAACGTCGAAACCATTCTCTGCATGATTTATCGGTGGGAGCACTTTCACCATAAGCTTCTTCGAGCATTCGATGAGCTTCAGCAGTTCATTTCTTCAAATTAAAACAGAAAATGATGATTTTTTGGCTCAAATTTCGACAATTTCGAATCAGATAAACACGATGTTATTGTTACAAACCCAAACGTTTATCAACTGAATATTATTGCCATATGCCAACACTAAAACATAAAGCAGGTTGCAGACATTAGAGGTTAGAAAATTATATGGTACAGCAATTGACCTCCAGGTGGATCGAATTAATTCATACACCTAATAGATAAAAGTCATCCTGACTGACTGATTGTCCAAGAAAATAGACCCTAAGCTATAACAACCCATCCAACTTTTCCCCTTGTGTCTTGAAATAGCAACAGTACACTCACCACTTCGATACGTGGGCGATTTTACGTTATTTAATGCTAAAATCAATTTAGAGCAGTGTTTTTAATAATTCATGTTATGGCATATGCAATCTTGCACAGTGCACAGTGCAGAGTGCAGGGTGTATGTGATGACTATGTTGTTTAGCATATTTCTACAGGGAGTTTATAAATCCCTGCGGTCTCATCGATTGCAACGGTTGACAACCAGAACATCAGTTCATCATGATTTCTATTAAATATTTATTACAAAATCCACCTTTACAACTTTTCAATAGAAAATTTCACGAAAAATATTCATATTTATGCATAATTTCAATTTCAATAGTCTATTTTAGTTTATTATACCGACTTTGGTAGCGTATAATTGAAATAATCGATTATTTTGTTTCAGTTAATCGATTTATCATATGATATTTTAGGTGTCGATTAATTAATAATTAATCGATTAATTTATAATTAATCTATAACTTTATTTTATTTTCAAGAAATTACTTACATAGTCGGATTGCTGATAGGTGACTGTTACATGTATGTATCAAGTAGTGCATTCATATAATAATCTAGTTACCATTTTTCAGCGATTTTAAAAATGTTTTTTGTTATTTGTCTTAGCTGACAGTGTCTGTTAATAATATTAATAGATCTTGCAGCCAATTATTAAATTCACAAACTTTAACTTAATTTTAAATCTGCTGGAATATTTTAATTCCGAAAAAGAGAACAATGGGCCACTTATTTCTCTATCTTGTGTCCGTCAAAGAGTAGCAGCTGCCTTAAAGATTTCGGAATCAACAATTCGTAGAATTATAATATTTAATAAATCTGAACTTCTCACTAACAAAATCAAGAGAAAACGAAGGAAATTAAAATCTGAACCAGTTTATTTTATTGATACATTGGCACAAACGTATGGTCATGAATTACTAAGATTACCTCCTTATCACTGCCAGTTTAACCCCATTGAACTAATTTGGGGTATAACAAAAAATTATTATGATAGACATATTGGTCAAAACGGAAATAGTGATAACGAAGTTTTGAAAATGTAGCAGTGTAGTAGCCTGTGATCAAATTAGTGAAACGTGGGCTAAATCTGTTACAAAAATCGAAAATTTAATAAATGAATGGTGGGAAAGGGAAAGGATGGTTGATGATATTTATCCAATAATAATAAATAAATGGACGTAGGCTGCGTACGATCTGTCATCAACTGGTACATTTAACGTGTAACAGCCCAACACTCATTCGGCAGAGAAGGTCAATTTCACGAAGTCTTACGACATGTCACGAAGTCTAACATTCTCACACACAAACAAATATACATTGCGCTTTATATATATATGTTCTTTTGCGGACCGTTTATTGTGATGTAATCTCGCGAATCAGATGAATTCATAAAACAATATAATTTTGTGGCCCGCATGTGGCAGCAGTAACATCTGCCAGCCAGACATGTTGGGATAGTTTTATTGGGAAGGGTAGATTTAACAGATAAGTGGATGATTTAAACATTTTGACTTTTGATAAACATAGTCGCGTGCAATATTATTGGTACTGGTACCTCTAGCTAAATGGATTTCTCATGAAATTTTCCATTTTAAATTTACTGAAAGTGTATAGTGAAGCATTTATCATTCTCCTTGGTACCAATAATCTTTTTGTTAAAAACTGCGTTGAAGAGAAAAAAAATGTTTCTTCATATACATTTTTGATATAAAGTAAATAAATAATAAGTGAAACATTTTAAAATTATGAATTAGAAGAGCAATAATCTACGAGGAGAAAACAAGAAGATCGAATTGGAAAGAACTGGTTTTTGCATGCTGGGAGCAGATAAGAAGAAAAGAACAAAATAAACTAGAGAAGAATGACTGGGAATGCTCAAAGTATTACGAAAGAAAATGCTATTCAACAACAGAAGTAGAGAACCGAACACGAATGGAAGATAGCTTAAAAGAAGAAATTGTGAGAAGGGAAAAGAACATGGAACTGCAACAACGAAGAGAGAAGATACAGATATTAAAATACAACCCCAGATACAGGTTTTTAGAAACAATAGACATGCCTGTGTATCTAAGAAAACAATCTAAAACCAAAAAATAATAGCCAGATTCAGAGTAGGAAACAAAGAAAGAAGGAACGAATACTGGAGAGAAAAAGAAGAAAAGAAGTGCAGAATATGTGAGAGGAATGAAGAGAAAATAGAGCATCTAACACGTGACTGCAAGGAAGAAGTGAGAAACCCGAAATCAGCCATACAAATACTCAGTGACGAAAACCCGGATGACACCTGGATGAAGAAGATACTAAATAAAAGACTGTAAATGACATAAAATTAAAAAACTGTACTGTACATATAATAATTGCACACTGTTTGCTACTAGAAAATGTAAATGTATGAAAATTTTAACACCACAAGGTGAAAAATAAATCTTTACTGCTACTACTACATTTTAAAATTATAGTTTTAGAGTGTCACTTTCCAAAGATTCATTTAATCAAAAAATATATGCAGCAAAAAAAATTAGATAGTTATATATATATATATATACAAGGTGTCTCAAAAGAAATTTTATATTTAGTGGATCGATTAAAAAAAAAGTAAGCCGTATATAGAAAAAATGTTTATTAATTATTAAAATACACTTTTTGGGGATTTATTTCTTAAAAATAATATGGTCTAAATGTAGACCCTCGCGTTCTCGGCACTCATTTAATCGAACAGTAAAATTACTTATGACGTCTCGGCAGGTGGATTCAGGGATGGCTGCCATTTCGTGACGGATATTTTCTTTCAAATGCGCCAGTGAAGTCGGTTTATTGGCGTAAACTTTAGATTTAAGATAACCCCATAGGAAAAAGTCCATAGGGGTTAAATCTGGACTGCGTGGAGGCCAATTTATGTCACCTCTCCGGGAGATCAATTTGCCTGAGAAAATTTTACGAACACGTGGCAGAGACATATTGGACGTGTGTGAAGTTGCTCCGTCCTGTTGGAACCATGTTCTTTGGTTATAGCCAAGAAAGTTTTGCAGTTCAGGTACCAAGAAGTTGTCTAACATCTCCACATAACGCTTGTTTTAACAAGTAACGGATTGAAAGGTTCGGGTCGTCACGAACAGACTGATTAACATTCTCCACGTTTTCTACCGTTCTTGATGACCTAGGTCGCCCGGATTTTGATTTATCCAGCGTTGTACCAGTCTCTTCAAACTTTTTAACCCAATGTCGAATGAGAGGAATGCTTGGCGCTTCATTTAAGTGGCGAAAACCTCGAATACTGCAAAATTTTCTACGCGCTACAGTCGCCGAATCACCGTTTTTGTAAAACTCTCGCACGCATAACGCGCGGTCTGCTCCCGAGAAACGCTCCATAGCGACTGAATTCCCAAGTGCCAGGCTACCGATCGACATAACCCCCGCGCCCCTCGGATACGTTGCGTTCACGCAGTAAGCTAAATAAATATAAAATTTCTGATGTTGTAAATGAGGAAGCAGTAATTCGCATATATCTGTTTTTACATGTTAAATCCCTGTGTGTACTTGGTCAATTTAACACCCTGTCTACCCTAAAAAGCAAATGTTACAAAAGCGAGTATAAACTGGAGAGATAGCCTTAAATGAACAGTCATCCAAAACAAAATATCATGTCAGTTGACCATAACAAATCTTCATAAACTTAACAATACGGGGGGTAAATAATATTGCCAAAACCCGCAAATTAAAAATAATTAAAACCATCAATTCATCTTATTAAATCCATTGTATGTCAACAAGTAATCCAATGTAAAATGCACGCAATTTAATAATTTGTTTTTGAAAATCAAGGAGTGTACCCATCTCTACTAATAAACTTACAATTATTCATCAAGTTAATTACTGATTGTGATTACCGCAGTGGCCTATTCTGAATTTAAATGACCTGATAAATGTTTCAATATGCCACTGAGGGTGAGTGACTGATTTGTTATTGAGATAACATTTGAAGGATGAACTGTTGAGAAGTTACACTCACGCGAACTCATGTCTTCATATACGAATAACTAAATTGGATTTTTGACACCCAAGTTTAATTGAAATATTATGATAATTTTTCTTTGTTTTGTGAGTTTAATAAAGATATTGGATTATATTGTTTCAAATAAGAAGTGAGTAGATAGCGCTGCGAACTGAGTACGATTTACACAGGACAAATACATTATAGCGGGAAATTTAAACAACGTTGCAACTAGGGCAGCGGTTCCCAAACTTTCTTGACCGCGACCCGGTACGAGGTTTTAAAAAGTTTCGCGACCCACCTTATGAAAAAAAAACATTTATTTACAAAATAAATTTTAATTTAAAGCAGTAGCTTTATAGTAATGAAGAGTAATAAATAGTAATAAAGAGTATAGTATAGTAACAAAAAGTATAGTATAGTAATAAAGAATATAGTATAGTAATAAAGAGCACAAATACACACTATTCTAGTGATTAGCTGACGTAAAAAAAATAATATGTACAAAAAAAAAATCTTTTTTGTGTTTTTACAATTTTTTTCGCGACCCGGCAAAATTTTTCTGCGACCCGGTACCGGGTCGCGACCCACACTTTGGGAAACGCTGAACTAGGGCATGAGCGTAGTAACTGGGTTAGCTAGTGATTTTTTTAATATAAAAAAGAATTGGTTTACAAGGTATAGAAATAAACAAGATAAATAATGCACTTACGTTGAAAAATAATTTTTAAAAAGGATGTATTATAAATAAAAAGAGAGATTTGGTTCAATGGGTTTAATAAAACAATAACACAAACATATCTTCACAGCTAAAATTTCTTATACGAGGGTCGTCAGAGTAAGTTACACTATTTTGAGTCTATTAAAAGTCTGGGAGTCTCAGGAAATTTGCGTCTGGGTGTAGTGGCAGCACTGTAATCAGAGGCGAATTAAGCGGTGGGCGGACTGGGCGGCCGCCCAGGGCCCACGAAACCGGGGCCTACTGAAGTCTATATACAAATATTTCCATTCTATTTAAAATAATAGAGGACCCATTTTAATTTTACCGCCCAGGGCCCTCAAGCAACTTAATTCGCCACTGCTCTAGCCGGTTTATGACTATGACTAGCTGGAATGTGATCGGCGAGATGCATTTTTGTTTGAATAATCTGCGTGTATTTTGATTATTTGCTTCATTTTATAAAAATCTGTCTATCTATCAATATGTGAGCTGTGAAAGAGAAAACTGAATTTATATTAACTAAAAAATCTACCCCCTCCCCCGTAACAATACTTCTAAACACTATTAATTTGTAAGACATGGTAGGACTAGGGGCTGCGTCATAGAAATTGATTCTAAAAAGGGCTCCGCAAGTAAAAAAGGTTGGGAACCACTGGTCTAGAGAAAAATTGGGGCTTTAATCGTTTAAAACGTTTTGAGATAATGACAATTTTTTTTATGGCATAATTTACATAATTTGTGAAAATTGTGAGTTTAAAAAAATCACAACTCAAAAACGGTTAGAGAAAACAACCTGACGCTAGAATTTTTGGATTCCTCGTAGTTTATTAAGTCTAGAAAAAATTAGAGTCCTTACTCGTTTTGCGTATTTTAAAATTATGACAAATTTTAATATGGCGTGATTTATAGAAATATTCATCTTCGCATGGATATATCTCAAAAACGAAATGCAATAAAGACCTGCGGTTGAAATTTTTTAAATCTTGAGGTCCTAATTTACTTGTAACCAGATTTTGACACAAAAAAATTTTTTGAAGTTTTTTCATTTTTTTTTATTTTTTTTGAAAATTTTGAAAATTGCTAACAAAAAAATGGTTAGGGATATAAATATGCGGCTTGAAATTTTAAAATTCTACTACTCTGTTTAGTCTAAGAAAAAAATTGGGCTTAAATAAACATATTATTAAGTTTTATAGGGGCAGTAATCCAAAATCCTTGAAAATGGCCAAAAATCGAAAAAATCGTACCCCTTAAGAAAATCGTGATTTTTAAGCCAAAATTTTTTGTCTCCGATTGTATTGAAAATTGGTACAAATATGCATTTTTGGTCAGAGATCAAGGAAATTTGGTCCATTTTGAAGTTTGGGTAAAAGTTTTGGAATTATAGGCAAAAAACTGACCTAAATCAGCTCTAACTCAAAAACTAGGAAAGTATGAATTTTTTAAATATTTTTTTCATAATCCCCACCCCAAAATTAGCCTAAAAAAATATTTTGGCTAAAATCAGAGTCAAAAAAATTTTGGCCAAAATTTTGAAAATTTTGGAAGATTTTTTTAAAAATTTTTATTCGATAATTGGTATACTTATATATTTTTAGCCTTAGATCACAAATATATGGTCAGTTTTGAGTTACGGTCTAAAATTTTGACATTTTCGGCAAAAAAATTTAAAAAAAGACAGTCCACAAAAGGCTCACTTTTATTTATTTAAAAAAAAAAAAATAGTGTAACTTACCTTTGAGATGACCCTCGTAGTTCAAAAATAATTTCATCATCCTTCTTTATAAAATAACAGTTATTGTATTTACAAAAGGATAACACGTTTCTCATTTACAATATTGTGAAACAAATCCACATAACATATGTTCTCCGCATGTGTATTTATTGTATGTAATAGGTAATGAGTATTCAGCAATGTGTTACAATTCACACTGGCACAATGAGCGAGTGATTGGCCCTGGGATTATCCTAGATTTAGTCGCCTCACCATAAAGCCCACGTCACTGTTCAAATGCTCTGTAAGTTAATTATCCGAATAGTCCATTGTTAAGAATCATTCACTTGTCAATGATCTGGGTCTGGGGGTACATGCGTATTAGGGGGTAAACAAATGAATTACACTTGTTTTCTGGCCACAGTGTTTTGTTTTGTGTTTAAATAATACACAGTGTATTAATTCATTATAGATAAGTAGACATAGTTTTTAAATAAATTATATGTAGATAAAAAATGTGAAGTATGAATATTCACACATTTCAGGGTTTCGCAGGTATATAATAAGTGAAGGCGGCATGCTGAGTGTGTAGGACAGATTTTGCTTTGTAGTAACCACGGCAAAATGAACGATCTTTTTAAAATAATTTATCGTCTGTTAATCTCAGCTTTAAAAACAAATTTTATGTTAAAATATTTTTTTGTTAATTTTAATTCGAATACCTAATATCATTATTTAGGTTTCTAAATAAGTGCAGTATTTTTTTTATATAACAAGGTTCATTAAGATTTTGAAAATTGGGCCTATGGCTTTCATTGGTTGTCTTAAATCATACGCTCCGCCCTCTGGCTTCGTATAAATGACACAGAATGAAAATATAATTCAAATTGGTTATTAAATTTACGCTCTTGAAAATTAGTTTAATGTTAAGTCAATACTAAATGAGATATTTCAAAAGTTTAGTTTTAGGTTGTCCCTTCGTAATGGTTGGTTTATATACGGAACAAGAATAGTACACAAGATGTTAAAACATGGCTGGTATATCGGTTTATGTAGGAATGAAATTTAACTTAAACATAAGAAAAGTTGGTAACATTTAACATTTTATTCTTATTCCAAGAATAAGAGACGATAAGCATGCGCACAACGGTCAAAATGTCGGCTGTAATAAAATTTGTTCAACGGATGTTTTCCTGCTGTGATCAAAAGGTTGGAAACAACAATATAATGTATGAAACACAAGAAAATAAATTTACAAAATCTTCTAAATCCATATTACTGAAAACGAATTTTTTTTAAAGGTTAAATTAAACACAACAACCTGTCAAACGACAACCGTTAAACACAGGCCAACGCAAGTACGCAGGCGCAGCGACGAAATGTTATGTCCGATATAAACGGTTTCATATTTTTTATTCTTGTGTACTATTCTTATTTCTTATTCCATATTCTTGTTCCGTATATAAACCAACCGTAACTCCCGTAATATCAATCTAATTGAAAAAAAAATCATTAAAAAAATATTAGTTTTCTTATTATAAGCAATTTTTCTGTTAAGTCTACGTCTTAAGTGATGCATTTAATTTTTCTTCTGATTTTCGATTTGCCTCCTTATTTTGACTGCATTTCCTACCTATATACCAAATATCAACTCGCTACACACAGATTTTCTGGTTTATATATATATAAAAGATTTTACTATTATATTTAAATATTTTAAAAAATATATAGATAAAAAATAAATAAATAAAAATAACAAAATTCATAAAAATGCACAAAAATAAATAATCAGAAAACAGGTGCTTGACTTAAATCTCGCTCTGCATACACTTATCATAAATATTACTAAATAACTGAATAAGGAAATCTTATCACCTATAGCAGAGCAATGATGAATCGCACCGAACGACGTTGAACAATTTTCGACGAACTGTAGTTGTCCAAACAACCATTGAAACGGAATTCCCGCGTTCTCGCTGAATCATACATACTTCGATGGTCCATTATAATTAATAACAAAATTGCTAATTTCTCGTTTCTATTAGGACTTTTTTTGAGATTTTTTAGTTATGATGAAGGCATTTCCTACCTGTATGCAAAATTTCAACTCGGTAGCATATCTAGAAGTGGGTTAGAATTTCCGGACATAGCCACAAATATTCTGTTTTATATACAAAACTGTTTAACTGATATGCATACAAAAAGACATCTTTGTACGCATATCAGTTAAATGTGACATTCTCCTCAAGTTTGGAGATATCAATTTAATCCATGAATTGGCTGTATTTTATGGTGATATGAGTATTCTCCAATATGCCTAAAATTCCGGAGTCAGTGATGGAATACATAAAACAAATTCGCGAAAATTCACTTTGAACGATAAAATAGAAACCGTGAGGAGAGCAGTTCGGGAGGGTTGATATTTTAGAATCGACGACAATATTTACCTATCTCGTATCAGATCACATTGACCGTCTTTTATAAAACTATAAAATATTTTATTGAATTTTGAAGCACTTACCCGTGCATTTCATCAGTATGATCACGTATGCTTGCAACTCAAATGTCTTATGTATTTTGAGATATTTGACTCTTGGAATCCCTTGCGATTCTCTCTTACGACTCTTGTATCGTTCGAGTCCTGACCAGATGCGTCACGTCTTCGATACCGGATGATCGCGATGCCATCTCTCAAGAGACCTATCTCGCGAAGCCGATCGTGTCAGAAATTGTCATATCTTTACGTTTCCACAGAGAGAAAGAACGACCGAGCCAATGTGAATATATTATGAGTTGATCGCATTTAAAGGACGCTCTATATTATAAAATTCGAGAAATTCTCTATCATGTCTCTCCCATCAAATGATTGCTTATGTATGAAATTCTAGTGTATATTATTTTTTTACAACATCATAAATTTTATCAACTGAATCGGTGATGTTGAACATTTTATTATTATAAAAATTAATAATAATACAATTAATATGTTTTTATTTCACTTTTTATTACAATATTATAAGTTAAAACAATACGACTAGTTTCGTCTATTACGACATTTTCAAGTAAATATACAAACTTACATCTACGTATATATAGATACTCTACTAGGATAAGGATGATAGGGGGGGGGTCTATTTTACAATTTTAGGTTTAATAAAGGGGAAGTATTTAAGTCTAATTGTTCATTTAATATATTTTCAGGATTTTTATGTTTAAATTTATTAATTTCTAGGGCTTCCAGTAAAGACAGTTTTTTGCCCTTATTGCATAGATGTAGCACTTTCATATAAATTAATTGGGGAGGGCTGTGGCCAGTATTGAGTAAGTGTTTGCTAAAGTTGGAGTCTTCTTTTTTAGATTGGAATAATTTTAAATGTTCTTCAAATCTAGTAGCAAAGCATAATAAAATTGCAGGCTATACTCCTTTTTAACTTTTTCGACCTCATATTGGGTTTTTATACAAGGGATACCTTTTAAGTTTTTACAAAAACTATAAAAGAATTTTTTTTGGATCAAACTGTTTTATTTCTTTTCAAAATATTCGCTTTTAAGATTTATACACTTTTGCATGCGTTCAAACCAACCCTCGAAACATGTTTTCCCCTCGTTGGTATCTCATAAACATAGTTTTCGAAGGCTTCAACAGCTTCTTGAGGTGATGCTAATCGCTGTCAACGCATTTTTTGTTTGACATTGGGGAACAAAAAAAAATCGGGGATAAATCAGGTGAATACGGGCATTGAGATATTAATTCGATGTTTTTCTGCTTCAAATAATCAATTGTTTGACGTGCTGTGTGGGAGCTTGCATTGTCATGATGAAGAGTGATTGTTTTGGTTGTTTTCCTGATTTTTTATATAACTTTTGGCGAACAAATTGTTGCATTAACTGTTCTCCGATCCTCTAAAGGAATGGTTTGTGAGTTTTGGTTCATCTTAGAAGACCCAAACAGTGGATTGTTACTTAGTTTCCGGTTCATATGAATAAATCCAAGTTTCGTCACCTGTAATCATGTTGTATATGGATTTTGCAGTGCCTAAGTTGAACCTTTTTAGCATTCCCATACACTAATCAACACGACCCTTTTTTGAGCTTCGGTCAAATTATGCGGAATCCATCGGGAACAGATCTTTTTCACAGCTAAATTTTCTTACAAAATCGAATGTATTGCAGTCTGCCATATGCTAAAGGATGCCTCTACCTCACGGTAATTCACATGTCGATCTTCTTCAGTCATTTTGCGCACAGCATCGATGTTTTTCAAAACCTCAACCGATTTTGGTGGACCTTCACGAGATTCATCACTGACGGACACACGACCACGACGAAATTCTGCAAACCTATTGTAAACAGTCTTTTCTGATGGTGCCTCATTACCAAAAGTTGAACAAAGCGAATCTATGCATTGTTGTTGAGTTAGGACTTTACTAAAATCGTAAAAAATTATCCAACGAAAACCTTCATGAGTAATCCATTTTATCACAAATTTGTTTTTTTTTAACGCTTACTGCCAACAAACTAATTGGTCAATTTATAAGCTGCCACTGATTTCACAATAACAAATAGTAGTGTACCCAGCAAACATTTTTATACGGGCCAGTACTGGTAAAGCACATACTCTCCGGCATTGAAAGTAATGGGCCAGTACCCCGGTGTCCCCGGGGCCGTTACTGGCCCATTGATGTATCAGTTGCTGGCCCAGCAACGGTAAAGTGCAAAATAATCGCATTAGTTGCAAGATTTATTTCTGATGGTTTTAAAGAGTGCTTATAAAATGCTGGTAAAGTACTTCGTATAGGCGGAATGCGAAATACAAATGTGAAGTACATTATTAATACTGGCGTTGCACTTACTTTTGGTGCCAGTAATTTACCAGCATAAAAGCAGTTTGCCAGCATTTGGCCGTTAGTTGAATGTTTGCTGGGTAACTATGTCATAACTGTAACACTTTGACCTTGAGTTTACATCTGGTTTGAGCTAAAATCGACACGTCTCAGATGAACGAAGCCAACCGCACTACTCAAGGTCAAAATGTCACAGTTATGACATAGTTATTCTACTACAAATGTCAAATTTTAAGAATATAGTAATGACACTTTTCAATATTTCCATCTAGTGGTCGTGTGTAAAAACATAAAAGGTAACCCTCGTATAATTAACCATCTATCCATTGTTATAGATGCAGAACGTGAAGTATTACTCCAAGATCATCAACAATTCCGGTGCTGTTTCTTGGGAATCCTCCTACTCTCGTTTAAACTCGAGCCTGACGAATAAAGAATACGAGGAACATATAAGGCGGGACATGATGTATCACCGCAACACGACCCGTTCAATCATCGATATTATTCCGAGTGACGCCTGCTGTTTTACATAATATATGAGAGACGCTGAGACGTATCGCGATATTGAATGCATATCTGGGATGGGAGCATGGCTAAAATACCGACTTTCAGCTTTATACTTACACCGAAATTCATTGATATGACACCCGGGAATACTTGTTATAATAAAATTTTCAAATTGACTATAAAAAAATTGAAAATTTCGGAATATTTAACCACTTGAAGTGTATCTAGTTTTGAAAGTACAGTTAAGGATGAAATTATACTAAAAAAAATTGATGTGAAGTGTGAATTTTCACACATTTCAGGGTTTTGCAGGTATTTAGTAAGTGAATGATGATTATTTTGGATGCGAAAACAAATTTTATATTAAAATATTTTTTTTGTTAGTTTTAATTCGAACGCCTAATACCATTATTTAGGTTTCTAAATATGTGCAGTATTTTTTTTTTATATAGCAAGGTTCATTAAGAATTTTAAAAATTGCGCCTATGGCTTCCATTGGTTGTTATAAGTTCCGCCCCTCTGATTTCGTGTACATTGAAACAGAATTAAATTATAATTTAAACAATTTCCACTGGTTATTAAATTTACGCTTTTAAAAATTAAATGCAACATTTGCTAAAATATAACTAGAATTTTGAAAAAATAATTTAAACAATATAAAAATTAAAAAAAAAAAAATACAAAAAATAATATTGTCTCTTCTCGCAGGGTTCGATCCCTTTCGGATCGAGTTACTTGGGTGAAAATCCAGCGTCAAAAACTACTACACCAGCATACACGTTCCAATGTAGCGTGTTACAAAGTTATAACTTGTGTACATTATTAGCCAAAAATCACAAAAAATGCGTTTTTTTCCAAAAACATAACCTGATAAAAAATTCCTGTTGTACTATTCCGGTTCACACCAATGTACATTACTTATAATTTTTTCAAATTTTTAGTTTAAACCATCTGGGCTACAGGGTGTGGGACAAAAAATTTTTTGCACAATTTTGGCAAAAATCGCTTCAAAATAATTTATTTTGCAAAAATAAAAATTTGATCGTTAATCCATGTACCGAGGGCTTTCATTTGATACCCTACTCAGAATTATAAAAAAATATTTTTTTTTCGATAAGCACATATTTGTTTATATTTTTAGGGGGATATGTTTTTTTAGATGTTTTAGTATTTTTCCTATGTGCGGGTCAAAGAGTTGTATAAGCATGCCAAATTTCAACTCTCTAGGTTTAGCCGTTTGGCTACAATTTTTACCGAACAGACAGACAGACGACAAAATGACGGTATAAGGGTTTTTTGGTCATACCTACAAAACCCTAAAAATGATCTGTTAATCATAATTCATTTTCTTAATTAATATAAAAAAAAGATTTTTTTAAGAGTAGTTATCTTTATGTCCAGGTAAAAATAATAAATACTATAAATAAAAATAGAATTTACTATTAAAATTTAAATTTTTACTATAATATATGTAGAGGATTGTTAAAGGTAAGAATTACATTTTTTTAATTTTAAAAATATTGAATAGAATAAAAATAAAATAGGATTATCAAAAGTTGCTATCTTTATGGCCAATAATGTATATATATTATATATATTTTAAATTACTTTGCAGCTCAGTTTCAAAACTAAACATGTAAACCTGAAACTAACAGACTAGTCGTATACATATATATTTATATTGAATTATTTGTATTTGCTCATTGTACCTGACTGACTAAAAACAACATATTAGGCGCTTTCCTTTTACCACTTTACTTAAGAAATCTAAGCTAAGCTAAGTTAATCTAAGTTGTAAGAGCGTTCCATTTATAAGACACTGGCTAAGATAAACTAAGTTTTTTCCTCCCTCCTTTACCTTGCTAAGACATTTGACTACCTTCTTAGCTTAGCCAAGCATTTTAACGTGTAAAAGAAAAGCAGCTATTGTAACTTGGTCAATAAATAAATATTATACTATCAAGATAATGTAACCTTTCAAATTTTTAGTCTGTAAACAAAGCTCGGTTACACAATCACATAAAAGCAGCAACCTAACAAAGCAAAACCCAAATCAGATATTCGCGGTCAGAGTTATTATAACAAGATATAGTTAATATACTAATGGATATACAAAGCAACACAAAAACCGTTATTGCTCTTCTCTCTCTGCATCTCTTTAACCGCAACCAGATTTCGTAGATGGGTTGGAAAGAAAATCATACAATATTAAGATAATTTAAAACGGCTGTAGTGGTTTCTCACGAGCTAGGCGTTATGTTTTGGGTTTACAAAGCTGGGCATTAAGTAATTCATGATATGGGCACGGTTTCGGGTGAAATATGTCGCGAGGAATCCGCGAGACCATAGGCGCGCTGCTACCTGCATCTAAAATACCTACTAGAGATTATTTAAATATATCTCGCAAGCCCTTGAATTTATAAAATGAGAAATACGTGGATTTCAACTTAAATGTTGTACGGTCTTGAGGAGAATAGAACAATGTAGAGGTCATTTTGACAATTTATATGAATTATTCACACTTTTCTACTATACCTATTTATATAAAGTACAAATTTCAAATATAAAATACAAATGGAATTACGGAAAAAGTGGCTAAATAACTACATTGGTTAACATGTACTATATTCAGCTTCAGCATCATCAGTTAAGGCCCATTTAGACATACAAATTAAGTTTTTAACCGGTTTTACTTTGGTTTTAAATAATGTAACCTTATTTATTCTTTGGAAAACCAAGGGAGCGTTCTGTGTAACAAATTAAGGTGCAATTTTAATAATTTTAAGTTTCTCAAATTTATGTACATCGCCTATATTTTAGTTAAAACTACTAATCTCAACCAATCACACGCTTGGAAGAAAACTTGGTTTTCTTGATTGGTTTTAGTAGATTCTGTTGTGGATTTTTATTTATTTTTTAAAACAAAGGACATGATTCAATGACTCAATCAGTTTTTTTTTCACGAGGATCAAGTACACATGACTATATCTTTCAAGAATGGATTCCCAGCAAACATTGAACTAACGGCCGAACGCCGGCAAACTGCTTTTACGCTGGTACATTGCTGGCACCAGAAGTAAGTGCAACGCCAGTATTAATAATGTACTTCACATTTGTATTTCGCACTCTGCCTATACGAAGTACTTTACCAGCATTTTATAAGCATTCCTTATTTGTATTAATCCAAGGTTATTTCTAGCGGGCCAGTGCTTATGTTTATAACTTTTTTTTAATGTAATAATTTGAAAAGTCTGACCGTTCTTAGTCATAAAACACCCTAATGGCGTGGCCTTCGAGGGTCGGTACAAGTGATATTCTGTTAGTATAAGTTCGGACGTGTTGGTGAATAGTTTTTAAAGATGTGTATTTGAATAGTTATTGATTGTGACCATTATACAGTTTTTTATTGTGATTTGTGTGTGTTTTGTTAGATTTAAGGACGTAGTTTACACAAACTATTTCATATTAAATTGTTTAATTTTTAGTTTAGTTCAATCATAGTTTTTTCATGTAATAAAATTTTCAATTATTAATAAATCTGATACAAGATTATAAATATGTCATTTAAAAAATATAATTTGTCATATTTCAATTTGAATAGTGACATCTTAAATATTTTGTAAATATAATACTAACCTAAAATAATACAAACTTAATCCAAAACTGTAAAGCTTTTTTTACAATATAACCAAGTTTCTAAAAGTCAGTAATACACTATAAAAATCACCAAAATAACCAGATCTAGTTTGTTCTTACAAAAGTGAACAGCTTATAGCATTAATGCTTATAAAATTTGTTTATTGAATTTATTTTAACAAGTATGATTTCTTTAGGTTGGCACTCTTCAAGTCAGGGGGAAAAGATGTGGTAGATAATACAAGACGAATATTGGCGAAAATTATTAGTCACCCCTTATCTTTAGGATGAAATTGGTTTGACCGAAATGGCAGAAAACCATTTTCTTAAAATTCTTCATTAAATTAATAAATTAAAGAAACTAATTCCTGTTATTCCTGAAATTATATTTATTTAATATTTATAAATAAATCAATAAATTATAACTGTTAATTCAATTTACAATCGGCTAGTTTTACCATCGTTGAATAAATTTATTTAACAACTTAAGTTAACAATATCGCATCATTCTATTGACAGCAATGTTAATTTCTTCATTAATAGTTTAAAACCGATGCGATATTGTCAACTTTACTTGTTAAATAAATTTATTCAACGATGGTGAAAATGGCCAAATGAGTATTTATTTTGCACCTAACCATTAATTTATTTTAATACTGGGTAAGTACACATATATTACATTTGAAACACTAGAGAGTGGGTATAATATAAGCACTAGTCTGTCAGAAATAAATCTTGCAACTAATGCGATTATTTTGCACTTTACCGTTGCTGGGCCAGCTAACGGCCACGGGGACACCGGGGTACTGGCCCAGTGCAAAATGCCAGCACTGGACCAATGCGAAATGCCAGCACTGGCCCAGTGCGAAATGCCAGCACTGGCCCATTACTTTCAATGCACTTTACCGTTGCTGGGCCAGCAACTGATACATCAATGGACCAGCTAAGGGCCACGGGACACCGGGGTACTGGCCCAGTACGAAATGCCAGCACTGGCCCATTACTTTCAATGCCGGCGAGTATGTGCTTTACCAGTACTGGTCCGGATAAAAATGTTTGCTGGGTTATTAATCCAGAGGTTACCTTTATGAGGATACTCATTTTCAGGGAAATAATTATTAAGATTTTAAGCTAATACTCTTAAATGCTGACTTATTGTTGAATATGACGTTCTGGTTGACAAGAGCAGCAATCAAAAATTATTCTAAAAGTGGAAACATTTCTATATATTCCTCTTATAAGTGACTATTCGAAAGAGCTAGCTTCTTCAGAAGTATGAAAAATAGCCGCGAGAGGCGTTGTCTTGGGGCTAGTAAATATTAAATAAATCATGGTTCCAACAAAAGTTAGCTTCTGCGTCGACTAAAAAAATGTGCTATTTACTCGTGAATAGAAGTGTGCATCTACATGATTCGGTCGCAATAATTCGTGGACCGGCAGAAATTTTCTGCGGACCAGCAACGGTCCGCGGACCACGGGTTGAAGAACACTTAAAGTATTAAAAATACATTATTTCAAATACTTTTTAAAAGTATCCCAGCAAACATTTTTATACGGGCCAGTACTGGTAAAGCACATACTCCCCGGCATTGAAAGTAATGGGCCAGTGCTGGCATTTCGTACTGGGCCAGTACCCCGGTGTCCCGTGGCCCTTAGCTGGCCCATTGATGTATCAGTTGCTGGCCCAGCAACGGTAAAGTGCATTGAAAGTAATGGGCCAGTGCTGGCATTTCGCACTGGGCCAGTGCTGGCATTTCGCACTAGGCCAGTGCTGGCATTTTGCACTGGGCCAGTACCCCGGTGTCCCCGTGGCCGTTAGCTGGCCCATTGATGCATCAGTTTCTGGCATAGTTGCATTAAAAAATAATCGTATTAGTTGCAAGATTTATTTCTGACGGACCAGTGCTTATATTATACCCACTCTCTAGTGTTTCAAATGTAACATATGTGTACTTACCCAGTATTAAAATAAATTAATGGTTAGGTGCAAAATAAATACTCTTTTGGCCATTTTCACCATCGTTGAATAAATTTATTTAACAAATAAAGTTGACAATATCGCATCGGTTTTAAACTATTAATGAAGAAATTAACATTGCTGTCAATAGAATGATGCGATATTGTTAACTTAAGTTGTTAAATAAATTTATTCAACGATGGTAAAACTGACCGATTGTAAATTGTATTAACAGTTATAATTTATTGATTTATTTATAAATATTAAATAAATATAATTTCAGGAATAACAGGAATTAGTTTATTTAATTTATTAATTTAATGAAGAATTTTAAGTAAATGGTTTTCTGCCATTTCGGCCAAACCAATTGCATCCTAAAGATAAGGGGTGACTAATAATTTTCGCCAATATTCGTCTTGTATTATCTACCACATCTTTCCCCCCTGACTTGAAGAGTGCCAACCTAAAGAAATCATACTTGTTAAAATAAATTCAATAATCAAATTTTATAAGCATTAATGCTATAAGCTGTTCACTTTTGTAAGAACAAACTAGATCTGGTTATTTTGGTGATTTTTATAGTGTATTACTGACTTTTAAAAACTTGGTTATATTGTAATAAAGGCTTTACAGTTTTGGATTAAGTTTGTATTATTTTAGGTTGGTATTATATTTACAAAATATTTAAGATGTCACTATTCAAAATGAAATATGACAAATTATATTTTTTAAATGAAATATTTATAATCTTGTAACAGATTTATTAATAATTGAAAATTTTATTACATGAAAAATACTATGATTGAACTAAACTAAAAATTAAACAATTTAACATGAAATAGTTTGTGTAAACTACGTCCTTAAATCTAACAAAACACACATAAATCACAATAACAAACTGTATAATTTTCACAAAACAATAACTATTCAAATAAACATCTTGACAAACTGTCCACCAACACGTATCAACTTGTACTGGCCTTCGAGGGGGTACTGGCCGTTAGGGCGTTTTATGACTAAGAACAATCAGACTTTTCAAATTATTACATTCAAAAAAAGTTTAGTTTTAAGTAAAAAGTATAAAAATGTTTGCTTGGATTAATACAAATAAGGAGTGCTTATAAAATGCTGGTAAAGTACTTCGTATAGGCGGAATGCGAAATACAAATGTCAAGTACGTTATTAATACTGGCGTTGCACTTACTTTTGGTGCCAGCAGTAAAAGCAGTTTGCCGGCATTCGGCCGTTAGTTAAATGTTTGCTGGGATATGATATTTCAAATACGTTTTTTTTTTTTTTATTTAGGATATATTTTGGGGGCGCTTCAACTGCTGAGGTTATTAGCACCACGGTACATTTACAGTAATTTACATTGATTTTATACAGAGATCAATATTGACATTAATTTACAATCAGGCATATTTATAATTTTATGATACGACATTTAAGTTAGGTAATTTAGACATAATAGAAAAATTGGGAATTAAATTTTACGGAACAGGTCTGCTTCTTTGAGGTAGTCTAGTAAGATGTTTTGATTTTCTGTATATACTGGAAATACGTTTTAACAGTGATGACTAATAGAATTTTTTATTTAAAATACTTTGATCGGTATTTGATATTTGAAATAATTTTGCCGAGTTTTCGGCCTCTAGAAGATGAAGAAAGTTTTTGTATTGACGAGTGTTTCTTTAACCCTGGTTCGTGGCAGTTCAACGAATTCTCGGCTTGATCTTTTAACTGCAATAACCAATTTTATATACTCAATATTGTACCCAATAAAAATATAGTACTTGCATTTCGTTTGGTGTCTAACAGTTTTTGGTATTATTATTAAAACTTTAATTAGTTATTCTTCGTGGTTGTAATGCGTGTACGCCAATGAAGTTGGAAGGAAACAATGGCACGCTCCTTCCAGGATGTTCACTGATGCTCAGTTATTTGTTTGGGCAAACCCCAAAGACGATCCCTATGATTTACGGCCAACATAATCCCGCTTACATACACCCGCGTATATGTGTCTTACATGGACCACATATCACTGGATGAAGTTTAGATTGGATTTTATGCAAGTGCCTACTACACTTTACCTCTCCCACGAATAAGGAAATTTGAATAAGATTCGAGGAAATAAACTTTTTATATGAATTTTTGAATTATTTATAACTTTTCAAGAACAATACTTATATCAGGTTAGTTCAGTTATTCGATTGTTTTCTGGAATGTCGATTTTGTTATTTTATCCTTTTAGTTCCCTGAGCTTTGTTAATGTACATTAATTGCCCGTACAGTAAATATTCTCTATAAAATAATATTTAAATATTTATTAGATATTCTTCACTTTTAACAATACACAAAAATAATAAAACGTATATTTTAAAAATGATTATATTCTACGACCGTGTCGTAAGTAGGCACTTTACATTAACATAATAATAATAATAATAATAATTAGTCTAGAACTATCCCAAAGTTCGGGCAAAGGCCTCCTCCTTGTCCTTCCATTTCGTCTTGTCTTGAGCGATCCATGGCCAGAGAGCACCGGCTGTTTTAATGATGTCCATCTTATCTTTTGCCTTCCTCGTCATCTCGTTAAATGTCTTGGTCACATAGAGTTGATTTCTTCGTCCACCGGTTGTCATTTATGTGTGTTAGGTATACTGCCCATTTCAATTTCAACCCTATGCAGAAATCTATGACATTTCTTCAGTTTTCTTACGGATTTTTCCAGTCGGTATTTTGTCTTGGAGTTTTACTTTGAGTTTGGATATTTCTAATTTTCTCTGAGTAACTGCTAGGTATCTTACATCCTCCATTTCAACCTTCTGCAGCAGTCTGTAACATCTCTAAATCAAATTTCTTACGGATTTCTCTATTTCGTATATTGTTTTAGAGTTTTACTTTGAGTATGGATATTACCAAATTTTCCTGAGTAACTGCTAGGTTTTCTTATTTTTTTTGAGACAAGGACCAAGTTTTACATCCTTAAAGGCTGGAATTATGAAAGAGTTAAAATGGCACTTTTAAGCATTACTGCGTTAAGTGTTGCTATGGTAACCAAATATCAATTTCAAAGATTATGAGCAGTTCTTCGTTATCAGCGGCTGGTTACGGCTGCAAGAGAAGAATTTTGAGTTTTAATCCTCCAGAACCAATTGCATAGAGCTTTTTGAATACCTTTATTCCTAGGGTCAACCAACCACTTGTACAAGTCTTCGGGAACAACCCCCCGGAGTGAAATACGTCTGAATCCTGCCTGTCTTTTTATATGTTTATTAGTACACATCTGTTCTGGAGTAAAATGCAGAGTTCTTGCATTTTACCTGCAATTCTGCTGTAGGTCATATCAACATTCATTATTATCCTTGCAGAACTGTTTATTTGTCATCACGTGAGATGTTGTCATTACTGTTACAGGTCCTACGTTCTCAGTCGCAGAAATATGTAGCGGCGCGACGCCAGCGTTTCTCTCCCGACCAAGCGCATCGGGTGCCACATTATGTTTTCATTACAACCAATAACCAGCTGCCATTAGGCAGTGTTGTTTTGTAATTCATTAAGCGCAATATTAAACTGGCTGGTTAGAAAAAATTTCAGTATCTGGATATCATCAACAAATTGACATTATTCTATTTCAAGAAACAGTGTAAAGGTAAAAAATATAAATAATGAAAAGCAGTGGGCCTAAAATTGAGCCTTCAGGTACTCTTCTAAACAGTTCCAGAAGGTTAGAAACAGTATCATTTAAGACAATTCTTTGAATATGGTCGGCAAGGTAACTCGATATTAAAACGAAATCAACATCGTGGAAACCAAAACATTTTAGTTTAGAAATAAGAAGGTTGTGAATTAAACAGTCAAATTAGTGATGCTATATCCTTTTTTGAACCCAGTTTGATTCGGAAGGATTATAAAATGCTCGGCATCATGCTGTTCCGGAAGGGAAAATTGGATGTGGATAAAAGGGAAAATATATAGAGTAAAAAAATATAAAAATCTAGGGCACCAATTTAGAAGTAATGAAGGATCAGAGGCACATACAAAAAGGCCATGCTAGTCCTAACGCAAGTATGGAATATAGGAGACAAAAAAATCAAAAGAGGCTACAGAATACGTATGCTCATGTTCAAGGTACTGTTTAAAAATATAATAAAGTATAGAGCAGAAGTATAGAGATGGGTGGAATGAGAACAGGTGGAAAAAACACCTACGTCGCCGAAGATGGTTGCTGAACCATCAGGTTGTATTATACAACAATCCTATAATATAATACGCCTGTTTGTATGTTCGTATCATAGAGGTTCGTATGTTCGACCGGTCGTTTCTTCATTCCCCGATAGAGGCGCGCATATGTTAATTATTTATGTCAAAATTGTTTAAAATATATTGTTGATGCAATAATAGTGAATTTTCTACGAACACTTCTTATAATTATTATAAGATGCAATAATAGTGAATATTCTACGAACACTTTTTATAATAAAGATAATAATAACTGATAGAATTGTAAGAAATTATTGTTTATGTATTGGACTACTGTCCAATACATAAACAATAATTTCTTACATTTCTTAAATTCACAGCACACTACTGTGTGCTGTGAATTTTTGTTTTGAGTGTTGACAATAAATTAGTAAAAATGACAGTTGTGTTTCTCATTAAAATATCACTTCACAATTATTAATTTAGTTGTGAAATACACGGATCGGTTTTTTTACGAAACAAAACGCAGAAAAACGTTATCCTTCCGTGATATTCGACATTTTTGATTAAAATTATTATTAGCAGAAAAATAATTATTTTAAAAAATATTTGGTTTTGATGAAAGTAAGAAAACTGTGACTTTTTTTCTTTATTATTATTTTTTCAATGCTTTATTATTTTTTTATTTCTACGATTTATAGGACAAGATTTACAATATCCCACTGCAAACTCTACAGATGGCAGCACATAACGACTACACTAAATAATTCAAGAATTATCAGTGGCTCTAAAACAATGGTTTCTGTTTATTTATCACATTAAAATATCATTTACCTTTTAGTTTAGGTTAGATTCACCTTAAAAGCACTATCTTAGGTTATGGTTGATAACTTTTTATATATATATATTTTTTATAAACCACCTAAAAATAAATTGTATTTTAACTGTTCTGTGCAGGGCTAGGGACAGTGATTCACCTTAAAAGCACTATCTTAGGTTATGGTTGATAACTGTTTATTTTTTTTTTTTTTTATAAACCACCTAAAAATAAATTGTATTTTAACTGTTCTGTGCAGGGCCAGGGACAGTGATTCACCTTAAAAGCACTATCTTAGGTTATGGTTGATATCTGTTTTTTTTTTTTTTATAAACCACCTAAAAATAAATTGTGTTTTAAAAGTTCTGCATAGTCCCACCTGTTTAGAATCTCTGTATATTGAACAAATGACGTGTGTGTGACGCATGCGCAGTGTTCAGTGGGATGTTGTAAATCTACCCCCTGATTTGAGATATAGTGTAAGTACGCTTTTTTCCGTGTGCCCTTTTTGCCGTGTGTGTATTTTTTCATGTGTGCTTTTTTTCCGTGTGCGTATTAATCCGTGTGCGTTTTTTCCGTGTGCGTATTTTTATATTATATAAGAAAATGGAAAATTAATTTTAATAAATATATTTTAAATTTAACGTCTCAAATCATTTTTAGTTTTAACATTATAAATATAATGCACTGAGTAAAAATGAATCGTTTTCCCATCTTAAAAAGTTAATGAATTAATAATTCGGAATAATGCTCATTATTTGTCCAGTTTTTAATAATGGGCGAAGAGTTGATTCAATTTGAATGGGTTGAAGTTAGGCGTATGGCTAGAGAAAGAAGTCTGAGGTGTCGAGCAAGTTCCACATTAAGGTAATGATTTGTTTGCCAACACAGTTGGCAACATATAAATAATATTCTAGTTATGAACTGTGTGAGACGCAAGTAGCTATTATTGCTGATTTTCGGTAAAATTACTGATATATTTATCATATTCTTTAATTTTCTTCTTTGACCAAAAATTAATAAAAACACTAATTATATTACAGTGACAAGAAAACGTTAATATGTGACCACCTAGCGTGTCCAAAGTAAATTATTCTTCAATTCAACAGAGAAGAAAATAAAAAAGTTTTCTCATTCTACCAGTTCATCCACATAAATATTAAGCTCTTTATATTTAAAATATTTATTTAAACAAACATCTATCCATTGTCTTAAGATTCTATTTAAAAGAAAAGAGTTACGATCTCTTGATTCAAGCAGACCGTTGGTAAGCAAGAGGGAAAACTGTTGGTTTTAACCGGAAAACAGACGATTCCCTGCGGAGATTTTGTCACGTCCGGTAAAACTACATCCGTTTTGCTAACCTCAAACACGGCCGGAGACAAGTGGACTTGCGGGTAAACTTACCAAACACAACCATCCCCAATGGCATATGCATGAGCGTACTCACAAACGTTTCATACAAGGTATATGATGAATTTTAATTTCAAATTTGTACAAAATATTTTAATATTTTATATACATACTGTCTTTGCATTTAGTTAAAGGTGTTTAAAATGAAATAAAAAACTTAAAAATAGGACAACAGGATATCTATTTTAGAGCAACATGACAACGATCTCCGCATCAGCATCCGTAATGAGAATTAAAATAGGAAACTTAATCAGCCGTATGAATAAAGTTGAAGTAAATGCTCATAAGTAGAAGGTAGAAGTAAAACCATTTGCTTCAAGTAAAAGGTCGGAGTAAAAGCATTTGCTTCTTTTTATATGAATAATGATTACCTTTTACTTACAAGTCAATGCTTCTACCGGTGAGTAAAAGGTCAAGAGGATGTGTTTATGTTGAAACCTGAAAATCAGTATTTATCAAAATCGTACTACTTCTTTCTGTTTGCTGTCAACTTGAAATTAGTCTATAAACACTATCAAAACCCTACTAGTGCTGTACTGAGTTCCATGTTTGACATATCAGTTTATTTTTATTGGTGTAAAGTCATGTACAGATTCAGGGCACTTTACACCTACACTTGTGAACATTTCACTGGCATCACAAATTGCCTATACATTTAACATAGGTTTTCCTTTACGATTGACATATTCATCTTCATGGATCTTCGGTTTTTCTATCCCTATATGTGTACAGTCAATGACACCAACTGCGGTTGGAAAACGGTATTTTCTTTGCCACATTTTTTTCACCTCCACTAATATATTTTGGGAATTAAGAAATTTAATCCAGTTGCCAGCTTGTGCAACTATTTGATCAACAACACTGCTGACAGTCAGTGATACTGTGGATTGCTCCACCTCAAGTTCCTCACCGATATTTCTTTGAAATCCAAGATCAGCTAGATATCTCAACAAAAAAAAATGTTACCTAAAATTATTAGCTAAACACTCCATGTTCTACTGTTCAAAACAAAACTAACTGTTATGTCAGTACGACGTGATGAAGAACGATGCCTATAATGTTTCATATTTCTTAAATGCGCAATATCCGCCATGGCAATTAGTTCGCTACAACACTTTTTCACAAGTGAGTATATTAATATATAGATGCATGTTTTTCGAAGCATTTGCTTATAATTTAAAGTAAAAGGTCTGTTTTATTCATAACCATTTACTTCTGTCTTGAGCAAAAGATCAACAAAAAAGCATTTGCTTCTTACTCATAAGTAGAAGGTTTTGCTTGCATTTTTATTCATATTGTTAGGAGGATTTTCTTCATAATTTGCAAGTAAAAGATTATACAAAACCCTAAAAATGATATTGTCTTATAAGCATCTGAAACGTATAGAAACCAAATATGAGGCCGAAAAAATTATAAAGCACAATATAGATATAAAAGATGTTTTCATTTCAGTATTTTAGGTTATTATTTATCAAAGGAGCCAAGCAAATTTAAATATTAACCAATTAAAAATCCCAATATCATGTATACAATCATAAAAAGGCAAAAATAATCCTGGTCGCGCTTACCATTCCCTGCAAAAGAATTAAACATCTCTCTTTGTAGGAAACAAGCATTGAAATAACAAAAGCATTTCTTTCAGATGCGAGTGGGTACGGTTGGCCTCAGGGGTTACAACCCCAAAACTCCAATGTCCAATTATCATACGGCCTGAGTGAAAAGATCAACATGCCGGACCCTTTGTAAGCTTGAAAAGGCACAGTACTGATATATAAATATATAAAATTTCCATTTGGAAAATAGCTGTTCATAATTTATTTACGAGTGGACAGCTTACGGACTGTTTGCATGAAGACAGGGGCGCCACAGACGTTCAAGAAACAAAAGATGCGCTAAATGATTCCGGTTTATATAACAGACAGAATGCTCTTTCAAATGAACACTGATAGATTTGTAAAATTTTAGTTTTGAACAGGATTCTGCAATAAGAATATTTTAACATGCTATATTCTGTATTCTACTTTATTGTAATAATGTGTGATTAAAAAAATTGATGTGAAGTGTGAATTTTCACACATTTCAGGGTTTTGCAGGTAGATAGATGATAGATAGATAATAGTTTATTCATGCCTTTCGGCCTTGAATTAATACATTAATTTTCCCAAAATACTGTTTGTGTGACATCACATTCAATAATATAATAATAATAATATAAATAATAATAAATTTCTAATAAAATATCAATGATTACATCAAAATTAAACAAAAATTCTAATATTCAAAACAAATACGTGTTCTGGCTCATTGGGCTGCGCTTCCTAGTATTTTCTTGTTTTTCTCTTTTAATACTTCTCTTCTTTGGATAACCTCCTTCATCCACAGATAGCCACTACCTGCCTCGTCCAACACTCTGTGTATATCCCTTCGTTCTTCTCCTATTCCACTGCAGGACAGTAGGTGTTCTATCGTCTCGGTGGTTTCCCCGCATGTTCTGCATGTTTTTTCACTTTCAGTTCTCCAGAAGAAGTTAGCCCTATCTTCATTGCCACACCGGAATCTGGCGATGGTCTTCTGATTTTTTCCTTTTGGCTTGACGAGGTATAGGGGCACTGAGGGAACTTGTATGTTCTTGTATGTCTGAGTGGTTTTGCAGGTATTTAATAACTGAATAATGATTATTTGGGATGCCAAAACAAATTTCATGTCAAAATATTTTTTTATGAATTTTAATTTGAATGCCTAATACCGTTATTTAAGTTTCTAAATATGTGCAGTATATTTTTTAAGATTAAGATTTTGAAAATTGCGCCTATGGCTTCTATTGGTTGCTTAAATCATTAGCCCCGCCCTCTGACTTCATATACATCAAACAGAATTAAATTATAATTTCAACACTTCCCACTGGTTATTAAATTTACGCTTTTAAAAATTAAATGCAACCAAAATTTAACTAGAATTTTTACAAAATAATTTAAACAAAAGAAAACTGCAAAAAAAAATCAAAAAAATTTAAATTGACAGGATTCGAACTCTAGTTTGCAAGTTAACTGTTTAGCAAATTAGAAAACCAATGACTAAACGCACATAGCTATGAGTGCTGACGTAACAACTTGCATACAGAGCGAATTAAATATTTAACATATTTTGGTTAAAAACACAAAAAATGCATTATTTTCCGAAAACATAATCTGATCAAAAATTCCTGTTGTACTATTCCGGTTCACACCAATATACATTACTTAGAATTTTTTCACATTTTTAGTTTAAACCATCTGGGCTACAGGGTGTGGGACAAAAATTTTTTTGCACAATTTTGGCAAAAATCGCGTCATAATAATTTATTTTGCAAAAATAAAATTTTGTGCGTTAATCCACGTACTAAGGGCTTTCATTTGATACCCTACTCAGAATCATAAAAAAATATTTTTTTGTTTTCGATGAGCACATATTTGTTTATATTTTTAGGGGAATATGTTTTTAAATGTTTTAGTATTTTTCCTATGTGCGGGTCAAAGAGTTGTATAAGCATGCCAAATTTCAACACTCTAGGTTTAGCCGTTTGGCTACAATTTTTACCGAACAGACAGACAGACAGACAGACAGACAGACAGACAGACAGACAGAGAGACAGACAGACAGACAGACAGACAGACAGACAGACAGACAGACAGACAGACAGAGAGACAGACAGACAGACAGACAGACAGACAGACAGACAGACAGACAGACAGACAGACAGACAGACAGACAGACAGACGACAAAATGACGGTATAAGGGTTTTTTGGTCTTACCTACAAAACCCTAAAAAGAATTATATAAAATGTTAATTTTACAAATCTAAAATTCCGGTTAAAATGTGAATAATGTGGGAATACAACAGCAACTTTATATATAAGTTTTGGAATTATAAACAAGAAACTGACCTAAATCAGCTCTAACTCAAAAACTAGGAAAGTATGAATTTTTTACATATTTTTTTCGTAATCCCCACCCCAAAATTAGCCTAAAACTATATTTTAGCTAAAATCGGAGTCAAAAAAATTTTGACCAAAATTTTCAAAATTTTGGAAGCAACTTAATTCGCCACTGCTTTGGTTTTCATTAAATTAATAAGAAATGCAGTGGATATCGTTTATAATGCCATCTGATATAACAACATATCGGTTTTTGCGCCGAAATTTCAAAGCCATGGTCAGAAACGTATCTTTTTATACGTGAGGCTGTTATCTGTTATACGTTCACAATTGGGGTTTTTCACAACTGGGGAGATGGACAATTCGGGCCGTACACAATTGGGGCTTTTCACAATTGGGACTATTAGCAATTCGGGCCTTTAACAAATAGGGCCGTTCACAATTGGGACTTTTGGCAACTGGAACCATAACTATAAGAGCTAGAGTCTTCTTTTGTTTAAAATAAAAAATCTTTTACAAGTTGGCATAAATTAAATTGCGTATTCTTTTGAAAAAATATAACCTATATATATATATACCAATATACCAAGCTGAAAATGTGTATACCAATATTTCATAACCAATATATTGAATTTAAAATGTAAAAAGGTAATAAAAATAATAATTTAGAAAATGCCAACAGTACGTAACAGGATGATTATAATCAATCAAATGTTGATTAATTTTTTGAATAAAAAACCTGTAGGTAATTTTTCCCCTGATTAATTTTTAGTCATCGTTACAAATGTATCATCAGTGAACGATCAAATAATAAAAATTAAATGAAAACATTCGTAATTGAATGTACATAAAGCATCTGTGTCGTCAGCAGTTCAAAAACAAATCATCTCGTGGCCCAAACACTGATTACTTTCAAAGTACCGTATAATTAACGAGTTCAAAGGAATTGACATTCAATCATATTTTGATAGCAGATGCCTAATTTTATTTTATATTATTTCCATTTTAAAATCAATCATTATTTTCCTTTTTAATAATAGTGCGGTATTTAAGTTATTAGGGTTGAATTATATACAGTGAATTTATTCTTTTATGCAACATGTACTATGTCATTACCATGGATACAGTTTTTGACAGCAATATAAATCGTTTTCATTTTCATTTGCAACATAGACAATTAGTGTGTATACTTTCGCTCATTACTGATTTAAAAATTAATCAACATGTATATACAGATGAAGAAAAAATAATGATGGTAACTTGGTATAATTCCCAAATGAGTTAAAGAGAAGTTTTTGCTGTATTTAGTGCAACTTATCCAGATCGACCAATACCAAATCCCTCTACAATTTCAAGACTAGTTAATAAATTTCATCGCGAAGGATGTCTTAAGTCAAAACATAATAAAAAGAGAACAACATCCCACGTGCTTACAGAAGCGAAGCAGTTGGAAATATTATTACAAGTGGAAGAAAACAATCAAAATACTTTAAGATCAATTGCACAAACCGTTGGTGTCAGTACTGGATCTGTTTTTAACTTCTTAAAAAAAGAAAAGTTTCGGTCATACAAATTTCAAAATCAAGAATTGCTAGAAAGGGACGCAGCAGTACGTATGGATTTTTGTTTTGAAATTTTTGAAAAAATTAATTCCGACCCAACAATACTTCAAAGAATTTTATTTACAGACGAAGCAACGTTTACTCTAAATGATGAAGTGCACAGACAAAATTTTAGGTACTGGAGTCGAGAAAATTTACATTTGTTTCATTCCTCCCAAACTCAAAATCCGCAAAAATTAAATGTTTGGGCAGGGATAATAGGAACAAATATTATAGGGCCTTTTTTTATTGACGGTAACCTTAATGCCGCAAAATATCTAGCCCTTTTGCAAAACCAAATATTACCTGCGTTGCGAAACCAGAATATTAATGGACAAGTATGGTTTCAACATGATGGCGCACAAGTCCATTATTCTAGAATAGTTAAAGAATATTTACATAGAACCTTCCCAAAAAGCTGGATTGGAAGAGGAAGGTCAATGAATTGGCCAGCGAGATCTCCGGATTTGGCACCCAATGATTTTTTTTTATTGAGGATACTTAAAGGCCAAAGTATATAATGGAGAACTTAGGGATGTTGCTGAACTACAAGACATAATTGTTTAAGCATCCAACAATATACCTCAAGAGCAATTGCTGAATGTTTTGAATCATTTTTATGATCGCTTAACATTTTGTATGCAAGTAAACTGAGAAACTTTTGAACATTTATTATAAGTTTTTATTAGTTATTTATTTATTATTATTATTATTATTTTAATTTGTATTTTCAATGAAATATTTTGATTTTGCTAGTAAATATGGTTTTTTCTATGTTGCAAATGAAAATGAACACGATTTATATTGCTGTCAAAAACTATATCCTATATGGTAATGACATAGTACATGTTGCATAAAAGAATAAATTCACTTTAGGGTTCAAGATATCAAAACGTAATAGTAAATATTAAATTATATAAAGGAACCAACCTACTTGGATCGAAATTTTAATAAATTTTTTTTTGAACAAGAAATATTCAAAAGAAATTTAACTACTGTTATCTTAGTTTTTTAAATTTTCTGGTTTCACTTCATGTTAGGAACCTGGTTTATAGGATTCCAGTAAAAGCAAATAAAATTAAAACATACTTGTTCAGAAATAAATTCTTTAGATAATGATATCCAAACGTGTCTCTAACTTTTGAAATTCTCTTAAGTCTCCCCATCTGTAACATCTTCTTTCAACAGTTTGTCTCTTTCCCAACTACGTGAATGTATTGTTAAACAAATAAGTTTTAGATACGGTTACATTTTTATCAAGTACCAAGTTCGAAGGAAGAAATTTGCATAATGGGCGACGGGAAACGCAAAGACATGCTGAGAAAAGGACGATTCACTAATGTGATGAATGTATCCTGGAGTGTTGCTTTGAACAAGGATAACAGGATGAAATTGCCTTTAAATTCGTATACATCATGAGAATGACATGAATGACATGTGCCTTTGAACATTAACATCTTATTCGGAAATTGAACCTACATGAAAACATTTAAGATTTACTTTTGAAATTTATTAGATTAACAAATGCAAGATTAGTTTTAAAGTGTGTAAATTTTCACACTTTTCACGGTTTTGTATTCAAGTTTTCACTAGATTTATAGGGATTTGCAGCTAAGCACCCTACCATCTGGTGAGCGTTTCATGAACTTGTGTACATCAGATAACATTTCGTTTTGTGTATTGGTTTTGTATGAAGTTTGTTTTTAAAGTTTTATTATAATCATTGAAAAATGTATAATACATATTGTTGTGTGCCTATGTGCAATTCATTGAAAAGAAGAAACCCGGAAATATCGTTTCATTTGTTTCCACTAATATCAGACACCGTACGGTTCGAAACGAAATTGGGAAAGCAAGAGGTTAAGAATCGACGCGATGTTTAGATAAACAATTTAAAAATTGGAAAAAAAGTGAGCCCTTATATCAAAGTTTGCTCATTACATTTTAATGATAGTGACTACAAAAAATATTTTCAATTTTGTATTTATTATCGCATATCTTGAAAATTCCTATTATTGTGTGTGATTTTGTAATGCACAAGTTTGTAGGCATAATGCATAAATCTTTATGAACTCTCTGTTTTTTCAGTGACAATATTATATGCCCAGCATTGTAGATTTCTACCCCTTGGTAAACAACACGGGAATTATTATTTCCCCCAATATAGTTAAAATAATCGACAATGGAAAACCGCCATAACTTAAAACCAGATCACAAAATGTAGTATTTTAGATGTTTACAAGTAATGTCACTTCACAAAATCAGAAAATCCCAAACAATTATTTATTTTTTGTGGTTTTTTGATACACTTTTCGCTATTATTTACTAGTAAATGTCAAGTGGTATCTGATTTAGAATGGTTTCAAAAAAATCCGCGTGGCGCTACGATCTTAAAATTTTTCCCTTATAACATTCAAAATTTTTAAAACTATTTCGAAACGCTGTTCAGGAGGGTGTTCAAAATAGTCGATCGAGTTGCGGTAATATCATTTCAACGAGGTTCCTCCGTTTCAGTAGCAGGAAGATTATCCAGGGATGAGGGGATATAGGAGACGCGATCTGTGGGACGAATGTCGTCTCCTCGGGGACTCGAGACGCCGCCCCCTACGCGACACCCCCACTGAATTAGCATCTCGCATTCAGGGTACACACCAGTATCAATAAGACGTACTGACTTTCTTGCCTGAGAAAAAAATAAATTGAAATGTAAAGGAATCTATAAAGATATTTGGAATTAGATAGAAGTTTTTTGATATGGTTTTAAGGTAGTATTCTAATTCAACTTTTTGAAATAATAAAACTAGTAAACAAAAATTGATGTGAAGTGTGAATTTTCACACATTGCAGGGTTTCGCCGGTATATAATAAGTGAAGGCTGAGTGTGTAGGACAAATTTTGCTTTGTAGTAACCACGGCAAAATGAACGATCTTTTTAAAATAATTTATCGTCTGTTAATCTCAGAGCTTTAAAAACAAATTTTATGTTAAAATATTTTTTTGTTAATTTTAATTCGAATACCTAATATCATTATTTAGGTTTCTAAATAAGTGCAGTATTTTTTTTATATAACAAGGTTCATTAAGATTTTGAAAATTGGGCCTATGGCTTTCATTGGTTGTCTTAAATCCTACGCTGCGCCCCTCTGGCTTCGTATAAATGACATAGAATGAAAATATAATTTCAATTGGTTATTAAATTTACGCTCTTGAAAATTAAATTCAAAATGTGCTAAAATATAACTAGAATTTTAACAAATTAATTTAAACAAAATAAATATGAAAAAAAAAACAAAAAATAAAATTGACTCCACAAGCCAGGAACGAACCTGTGTAGTGAATAACGATCCTGTGTAGTTGTCGGGCAACTGAGCCACTAGACCACCAAACGCTTATCAACTTAGTGTGTTATAAGAGTATAACAAATATGCATCGTCAACCAAAAAACACAAAAAATGCGTTATTTTCCGAAAACATAATCTGGTCAAAAATTCCTGTTGTACTATTCCGGTTCAGACCAATATACATTATTTAGAATTTTTTCACATTTTTAGTTTAAACCATCTGGGCTACAGGGTGTGGGACAAAATTTTTTTTGCACATATTTGGCAATAATCGCCTCAAAATAATTTATTTTGCAAAAATAAAATTTTGATCTTTAATTCACGTACTAAGGGCTTTCATTTGATACCCTACTCAGAATTTAAAAAAAATATTTTTTTTTTGATGAGCACATATTTGTTTATATTTTTAGAGGGATATGTTTTTTAGATGTGTTAGTATTTTTCCTATGTGCGGGTCAAAAAGTTATACAAGCATGCCAAATTTCAACTCTCTAGGTTTAGCCGTTTGGCTACAATTTTTACCGAACAGACAGACAGACAGACAGACAGACAGACGACAAAATGACGGTATAAGGGTTTTTTGGTCATACCTACAAAGCCCTAAAAATGAACTCAATTTTGTGACATGGACAAAACATAGTCCCACTTAAAATTTGACCTAAAAGCCGACAATGACCTCAGTTTTTTTTTTGCTATGAGGTATTGTTGGTTTCTAACGAAATATAGCGATAGACGTATTATTATTAATTTTAACTTACCTCAAAATGTTGTTTTTGATGTTTTACGTCGATATTTTGTTTCTGAGGCATACCTTATTAATATCCAGCAGTAATCAGCAAGCAAATTTGGACTTCATTTACCTTGATATCGCTTTTCCATGGCGAAATGTCTTGGTGAAACCGCTTCCCATGTCCATTACTTACTGCACCCAGATCTTCTAGGAAGAAATGTAGATGAGAGTTCAGAAAGTGATTTTTGATGACATCCTACATCTCATTTCTTTGTAGGCATCAAGTAGTTTATTCACGATATCTCTGTAATTTTCAACCCTCACATTTCCAAGAAAATTTGAAACAATGGTTTTAGAAGCTCTCCAAGCTCTTATTTCAGCTTCATTTAACATACTGTCAAATGCATCATTTTTCATTATTTCTCTAATTTGTGGGCCCACAAATATGCTCTCTTTAATTTTTGCTTCACTAATTCTCGGATATTTTTGTTTTAGATACAAAAACTTTTCTTTCGATCCATTTCGATCCAAACTCTTTCGTTTTGATCCATTACTTTAACGAAATTCTTCATTTAGCCCAATTTAATATGTGAAGGTGGGAAAAATACGTTTTTGGGATCGACCAGTGGATTACTTCTAATGTTTTTTAGTCCAAGAGATGGACCGCGGATATTATACTGCGAGTGTTGTGATCATGGGTCTCACCAAATGTACTGTAATTGGTTAAATTTTTGCGTATAAACAATAAAAAATGATAAGTAAATAATTAAAGCAAAGTAATCATTTTCAGTTTCACATAAAGATCTGGAACCACCGGCAATTATTCTTACAACTTTTCGTTGTAATGCAAAAATTCTGTTTTCTGCAGATGAATAACCCCAGATTATTAACCCATAAGTTAGGTGAGACTGAAAGAGGGAGAAATATGCTTTTAATGTAAAGTTTCTTGGTTTCTATTTAGATGCGCAGCTTAACTGGAAAGATCACATAAATTGTGTTGCTAAAAAAATGAATACCTACAACTTTATGTTAAGCAAGATCATCAATAATGTATCGTTCCATGTAGCTAAAATAGTGTATTTTGCCTATATACAATCGGCTATGCAATACGGCATAATATTGTGGGGAAATTCTGTGGATTGGATCAGAATTTTCAAACTACAAAAACGGTCGATACGAATTATTTGCAAAATCGGTAGAAGGGAATCCTGTAGGAAATTATTTTCGGAGCTTGATATTTTAACTTTTCCATCGCTATACATCTTAAATTTGCTAATATATATCAAAGAAAATATCAGAATGTTCCCAAAAAATAATTCCCTGCATGATCACAATACTAGGCATAAAAATGATATTCGTATTCAACTAGTGAAATACAAGGTGACAAAAAATTTGCCTAGCTATATTGGAGCAAAACTTTTCAATAAATTGCCCGAATGTATACAAAGGATAAACACAGCAAAATTTAAGAAGTGTTTAAAAATGTTTCTTATAAAAAAGCTGTCTATAGTATACAGGAATACATGCACTTAGATTTAAAAGGGGTAGCAGAACATATTCTGTAAAGTTTGATAAGTGATCATATTATGACATAAGTTATGTATATTTTGTACCTCAACTTAAATAAAATATTATTATTATTATTATCAATACAACATCTGAGCTGACTTCATGCTTCAGAATCCTTATTAGATACACAGTTGATCGTAGTTTGCGGCTTGAGAAGAAATGGACAATGATCTAACAAAGGAAACCGGAACAGCTTTGAAGGACAGTTATTATTTGTCATTAAATTCAAAGTAACATCGAGTGAAGTACGTACATATATACTGAGCTATCGTGACGAATGCGATCACATAAAATGGTGGAATAAAACAGTATTAGATCAACAAGGCACAAGTTTTAGATCAATATTCATTGCGACACTGAAGGAATTTAACTTTCAACAGTTTACCATCAACCATCTAAGATGAGCCTTCTCCCGAGACGACATAGAGACTATTCAATTTCAGTGCTATCGTATCGCTATCTGTATGACGAGAAAAGCTTTTTGAATATTCAACAAGATGTCTTCGAACGACTACGTTACTCGTAACTTATAATGGGAGTAAGGGAATGGAGCGATGATACCTTACTTCGATAACATCGTTAAAAATTTAAGACTAAATAATAAGATTATTTGAATTTTCAGACAAATTTGCTTTATTGGAAGATAATCTTATTGGAGTTTGGGGTGTCTTTCTGCATTTTAGGGACTTGCATGCTCCAAGGAAATTGTAGAGGGTGTTATTAACTTTTATTAAATAAAATAGATTGTTGACGCACCGGACGATAAGACGCACCCCAAATTTATGAGACAATTTTTAGAAAAAATATTTATTATTACTATAACTTGTACCAGCAACATTCTGTTCATCATCAATGTTCGTATTATTTTCGTTTGAACTATTGTTGTTTCTTTTCAAAAACCGTCATCTTAGATACTATCCAATGCGTTGCTTATACCACATTTCTTAAAAGACTTTATAATCGTCTTTTCTTTTACAGCTTTCCATGAATTTTTTTACCCAGGTACTTCTGAAATTGTCCGTTTCATACGTCCTGTTGCTATAGCATCATGATTTGAATTTATCATTCATTTGTTCCACTCTTCCCGCATTAAATTTTTAAATGGTTTATTAATCGACACATCCAAGGCTTAGTGACTTGTAAGACCTCCAGAAATAACAGCTAATAGGGGATAGTCATGATTTTTTTAAAATTTTTTATTATATTCCTCTTGTTGCATATAAACATAAAAAACAGTTTTTAATTTTTTTTTTTAAATTTGAATGCTTAAAAAAATCATAAATGTATGTAGCGCGCGAAAACGACGTGTGACGTCATACCCTTCTTACTGACACATGACACTACTAGTCTACCCAGCGTACATACAGTACCTAGACAAAATATTACAACCACTTACAAAAACAACTGTTTATTAAAAATGCCGACATACAATCATATGCTACTTTATTTATTTCTTTAACATATCGTGAATTTATTAAAAGATAAGCCATTTTAAACATCTTCAACTCTGTATTTTCATTCTGAAACTGATTTGTAAGAACAAAAAGTATCGATTTTGTCCTGGCCAGGTAATTCGCCGGATATCAATCCTATCGAAAATGTTTGGAACCCCCTGAAAAGACTTGTTTATGATTTAAATAATACTAATAAACTAGTTTTAATAGATAATATTAAAAAAGTATGGCATGGCTCTCCAGAAATTGAAAATTGTATTAGGGCATGTATTGAGAGTATGCCTTGAAGAATTGCGGCAGTAATAAAAGCAAAGGAGGCAACACAAAATATTAAAAAACATTTTATAAATGTACTAAAATAATTGGAAACAATAAAATACAAAATAAAAATAAAATTGGTGTATTACTATTTTGTTGATTTTGTGTAAAACAATGAATTTTTCAAAATTCATAAGTGGTTATAATATTTTGTCTAGGTACTGTAGTCTGTTGTGAACTTATTTGTTTGTATAACTTTTATAGGTTATGTAAAGTTAGAGTGATTTTAATTAAAATAAAGTTTAATTCTATAAAAACAATTTATACATGTTTACCGAATTAAATTTTATATTAAAATACATAAAATATGGAAGATCCAGGCCCCAGTACTTCGAAACATAGTCGAAAATATTGTTTAGTACCAATGTGCACAAATAGTTCAATTAGAAATCCAAAAAAATAATTTATATCATTACCTGATGAAAAACAACAGAAAAGCTATGAAGCGAAATAAAACCGATATTTCAGAAAAAAGTAAACTTTATGTTTGTGAAGACCATTTTAATGTGAGTACATATATTTTATAAATTATTTTAATAATAAATGCGTGAAAAATTGTTTAAAAACAAATACAAAACTCTCAAACAATACAATATAAACACGTAAACATTATGTTTTGTCTGTATCTGTGACGTCAAACCGCAACAGTCTCAGTCGTATCTACTCGGCAACCTTCGCGGCGTGGTCGGCTTATTTCAAATTTACAATATTTTAATTAAAAAATTTGGCTATAATATTAATTAAAATGTGATTTTTGTTGTGTAAGGTGACATAACTAACATTAAAATATCAAAAAATGTAGTTTTAAGGAAATATAAATTTTATGCGTATCCCCTATTTTGTATTCATTTCTATTATATTTTGTTGTTTGATTCTGTTTTATGCGCTCTGAATTCCACACTTACATCGCACACTTTTTAAACAACGTACCGATACCTTCGGACCATAAGATGCACCCCAATTTTGTAGTTTTTCTGCGTAAAAGGGTGAGTCTTATGGTCCAAAAAATACGGTAACTATTTTCTATTCAGTTTGCTAAAAGTTTTCTGTAAAAGATAAGCTAAAATAATATAAACAGCAGATTTTCTTAACGGATATAAACCTTTTGACATAGAGTTGATACAGATTGTACGCTTTTACTGTTGCTGTATTTCTCCTGGGAATTCCAATTGTCCATCTGCGCTGAAAGCCTTTGTACTGAAATCAAAATGCAATTGAAGCCTCGCCTCAGCTCGAATCGCGCTGGCCAGTACGGTGGTAACTCAATAAACCGCCACTGACCAACTCGGGATAAATCCCATTTGTTTTTGAATCGTCATGATGACGTGTTACAGAATCGTGGCTGAATTTTCAGAAATTACCACCAGTCAGTTTGGATATGATTTTGTTTGATGTTCTTTTCAAATCTTTTTGTGGTATATGTGAATTTAATGACTTTTATTATATTTTAATTTTACACATCTCGTCACTAAGTACACGAGGACATTTTACAATTGTTGTGAATAAGATACATCGTTCATATCTTTAAGGATTTTAATATATATTTTCAAAGTAGTTAAAATTTTGGCGCACGGAAACGATGGTTGTTCGCGATAATAATATTTCTCTTCATCAATAATACACTTGGCCATTATTTCCTTCTACTTCTTAAAAGTTCCTAACCAATCTTCTTTCGGAATACCTTCAAAATAATCATGCAGGGCAGAATCAAACTCTTCCTCAGATGAACGGCTTCTAACCCATAATTTTTTTAAGGGGACATTCGCCTTTGGAATTGAAAAAAAAAACACTTTTTAAAAATTTTATTATGAAAAAACTATTATATTTATTGACAAAATTTCTTTTGGACATTGTTAAACAGTCTCTAAAGAATATAATTTTTTTTTTTTCATTTTTAGTTTCCCTTTGCTGCTGTAGAGGGCGTCATCCAAAAGTTACTTTTCAAACGGTAGGACATATTGTGGACCTCCTGTAACAGATTTTTGAAAAATTGAAAATGGATTCTATTCTTGAGACTCAAAACTATACAATAAGCCTCTAAAACTCATACTTTTTCATATTTTGAAGTTTTTGTATGTATATTTCTGAAAAATGCGAAAAAACGGCATTTTTTGGGGGTAAGTCACCCCCGTAAAAAAAAGGGGGCAGTATTTTTTTAAACTTTTAGAGGCTTATTGTTTACTATTTTCAATAAGTAATCGAATGCTCTTTGGTTTTTTAAAATCGGTCGAGTAGATTCGGAGAAAAATGTCCTACCAGTTTGAAAAAGATAGTTTCGAGAAAAACGCGTTTAAAGTTTTTTTACCATAATTTTATTGAATAAAAGGCCGAAAACTTTTTTTTTACCTTTAATCGGCCATTCCTGGTGAATACTGAGGACCCTCGTTATCTAGTAATTGCTGTAAGTGGCTAGCCAAAGCTTTTTTCTTCTTAATTCGACCTTCTTTTGACTGCTCACTGCTCCTCCTATGGGCTTGAGAGATGCGGTCCTCGTCAACTTTTTGCGCAAAAGCCGTTGCAGTTTCGTCAATTTTGATGCCCATGAGATCCATAATAGCTAAGTAAGTTCTCGAGCCTTCGTTGAAAATGGATGCTGCGATCCACGCTGCAATTTCAGTCACATCTTTGCCAGAAAACTTGCTTTTCGGAGAAATGTTCCAAATCAAATTGTTGTAACTTTCGTTACTATTTTGAGTATTTTTTCCAAGACATCTTTGCAGCAACTCATCACTACTAAGTGACTCGTAAACTGGCAAAATGTAGCCACAAATGCTTGGATCTAGTGGTGGCTTATGAGTAAAAGGCTCATTTTTTTCCTCGCTTTGCAAAAATTTACACCAATCGTTTCGGTTTTTACTCATGGGCATACGCTGTTACAAATATAGCTGTAACTTATTTTCTATTACGAATTTCTTGATGAAATTTTAGGAGGCAACTTTTGAACGTATATAGAATCGAAATATGTAAAAATCTCAAAATCGATTTTATGAAAATTTCAAAAGCGAATGTCTCCTTAAGCCCGAAAAATAGTAAAAAGTCTACACTGCCAAATTAGTTGAGTATGATGGGTGTTCTGTTACTTTTTTACTGGAGAGTTGATCTGATGGGAGAACGCTTTATCATGATGTACCATAATCCCTTCCTCAAGAGCTCTGCTGAGCACTTCAGGAAATTATTTTTCAGTGTACCATTTAACTGTAACTCCTTTCTTTCCATCCAGATTAATTGCCTTCGCCCGTAATTCTAAAGAATACTACACACGAGGGTTGCCTTTTATATTTCGGGATTTGAGATCAAAAACAATTATGTATCAACAAAAGTGGTTTTATTGTTTTTAAAAATATTCTCCATGACGATCAATACACTTTTGCATGCGTTTGAACCAATTTTCGAAGCACTTTTTCCACTCCGATTGTCATATTATGTGGGAATCAGCATGAACAAATCATTTTGATGGCCAAATGTTGCAATAGTGAATGTATGCTGGTCCCACTAATGACCGTTGGGCATTCCCACTAAAGAATATCTCAATCTTACGAAAAGTTACATGACGATCTTGCAGTATCAGTTCACGCACAGCATCAATGTTTTCCGGAACAACAACCGATTTTGGACGACCTTAATTCGTTCTTAAACGAACTACGGCCACGATTGAAGTTGGCAAACCATCGATAAACAGTAGTCCTTGATGGTGATTCATCGCCAAAAGTCGAATTCAATTTATTGATGCACTCTTGTTGGGTTAATCCACGTCGAAAGTTGCAAAAAATAATCGTTCGCAAATGTTTAAGATTTAATTCCATTTTTAGCCGAGATGATTTTTTTCAAGTTACTGTAAACAACACAAATAGATCTCGTGCGTCAAAACGTTCTAAGTACGTATACCGTTAAAAATGTAAATAAGAGGCAACCCTTGTACATTATTTTTCCATGGCTCGCTACTATCTTGGTTATTATTGGAGTTTCTCCATGAATTCAAACTAGAGATGTGCTGGATCATAAAAATTTCATAAATAGTATTACAGATGGTATATTCTTAATAAATTACATATGGCCTTTGGTTGCTGGTTAATTCCATATGACAAAAAGATACTTTAATATATTAATTCTGAGTTCTAACTTTTAAAACTAAACTTCAAATGACAAGTTAATAGGTAAGGATCCAATATTAATTCTTCAATTATCAGCAATGTTTTTTAACCGCTTACAGAGACCATATTACATTTTAGTTGGATTTCCATAAAATCGCGGGCATTTTATATAGGACTTAATCATCAAAAACATAAGTAATTTAACTGTGTTCCTTCATTGCCATTAAGTCTTTTCCACTTCGTACAATTATCAGAGTACATGCTATACATATTACCAAAACACAATAACAAAATTACCCAGAAGCACGAAATACGTAGAATTGTCATAGATCAGTTTAGGAGGAATGTTGTTCGGAGAAAGCACTGTAAATAAAATATTCATAGCGGCCCGTGATTGTGACTTATGGAACACGAGCGTTTGTACCGTAAACGCTCGTTGTCCAGGAACAAACTGGAGTTCTACACGCACACATCACTCACGAGACCTTACGAACAATCCTGCCCGAAATCATGTTGTTCTGCTGTATGACTTCATCTCATTGCCCATTTGTAATTTGCTGTTATCCTGTATTTTCTTTTTAGGATTCCGTAAATATTACCAGACGCGAACTGTCAATACGAGAGGCATAATTATTGAGAATATGTAGATCGTAGAAAACAAAAGTAGCACTAACATTTTATGCAGTCTACTATTATACTGTACAAGTGTGTTATGTATGTTCTATTCAACTTTTGGTGTATCTTCATTTTTCCGGTAACGCGGAGAGAGGAAAATGAACCGCCGTCTTATCCGGGTGATATTTTTTTAGTGCTTAAGCTTAATTTTATTTCGACAGGGGGTACTGACTAATTTTTATTGATAAAAATCATGCATTTTTCCTCGAAACCGTGTCGAATCAAAGTCACCATTGATCGGCACGGACAGGTTTTATCAGACGATAATTCAAAAATATTCTTAATACAAGACGGCCGGTCCAGAATATTTACGTGAGAATCAAAGTGTTAAATGGTAATAATGGTTCAGGATAGCTTTTTAGACATGCGAGATAATATTTTAAGGTATCAGAAAACATTTTTCAAAGAATCTGGGCCATTATTTGAGCATTTTGAGGCAAAAATATGCTTACAAGGTTTCAAAAGGAGACAGCTGTCAAATTTTTTGCATTTTAAAATATCATTATTATCATTTTAAAATGTCATTTTTTAATCTTGGGAAAAGGAAAAAGTCACAAGGACTCAAGTCAGACGAATAAGAAGGCGGAGGAGCCACAGGAATGTTTTTACTGGCCAAAAATCCTTTTATTGAAATTGCTGTGTGACACGGCGTTTCTCATCCCCAATTAATTGGTCAAAATCTAATGAACGGTAGTGTGGGTTAAATCCAACTATTCTCCGATCATTCTGACTGTCAACCGACGGTCTGAATGCACAAGATCCCGGATTCTGTCGACATTTTCATCGGTTCTTGAACATGAAGGCCTCTGCGTGATGCAACTTCAATCAACTCGCTTCCTTCTGAAAATGCCTTAAACCACCAAAATACATGGGTCCATGACAAAACAAGTTTTGCAAAAGTCTGAAGTAAAAAAACCTGATAGCACACCGTTGCTCGAAATAAATGTCACTCATTTTTAGAACGCACTAGAAAAAACTGTTTCACGAAAAAAATCGCTACGGACAACCAAATTACTCTAGCGAGTTCAAACTCGTACTGAAGACGTATCATATGTTTACCTGCCACCCCTCTAAGTCCCGCGTCCCAAATGTTACCAGATCAAACGCTATGTTGCCAGTCCGGTTACTTAATTTACACACCTCGTATATCCTATTGATTAAATCAAATGCAAATTTTGGAACCAATAGGTATTGAACAGGCAGGGATTATACCATGAGTTTAAAAAGAAATTACATAAGGGTTCGCCATGGAAAAATAAAATAAGGTCTACTGCAAGCTTCATATAACAATAAATAACTTACTACAACAACAAAAGTGTTGACAGTTAATTAATTCTGAAGCTTGCTGTTGACATTATTTTTATTTTCCATAGCCAACCCTTATGTAATTTCTTTTTGAACTCATAGTATTAACAGTGAATCATAAAATCCTGATTAGTTCTTGTAATTAAAAATATCTAAAATGGCCAGTATAATCTTTAATTTAAAGGATATAAACCCTCGTGAGGTAAAATTTTATTTTTCCATGAACCGTTCCCTTTAATTTCTTGTTTCGCTCGTAACCTGGCATCACGTTGTATCAATAAAAAGTGCATAATGATCCATAAGAACATGTCAACATACAGGTCGTAGCTGGTAACTTTAGATTAACACGGCTGTTATTCGGTAAACCAATAAATAATCTATTTCCCTGGTCGTATCATGGTATCGTTCGTTCATGCGTTGTGATGTATGACTTGTGGGCAGTTAAAACAGTTTCAACTGCCGGCACTTATTGGTATCAATTAATGTTGGATAAGGTTAAGCTATAAAACATTGTCGCGAACGAGCTTTGGGACCGCTGGGAACTTGCCTGATAGTTGGTAGACAGTGCCACAGAGTTACTGTATATCGATAATGGCTTATTGGAAAATGCTAACCAGTGGTGGCGATACAATTTACCTCAATTCGAAATCTGTTCTGGGGGTCTATTCTGTAAGATTTTCGACAATCGTTTCTACGGTATCCTGTCCAAAGTTCCGATTTTCAACACGTTGTGTCGGTATTCTGTAACTCATTGATGTGCACTTTTAACTGTGTTGTGTCGCTCTTGAGAGGAAAGTAGGAACTTGTCTGTGTTACACTTTTTACCGACCGTCAGAATATATAAGGGAGGTATTGTGATCATACCGATTTTGACATTTCGAGATTTCAATGGATCTCCACGAATTGAGGTTTTGACTATTTTTAGCATGATGTCTGTCGGTCTGTCTGTCCGTCCGTCCGTCCGTCTGTCTGTATGTGTACACGTTCAGAGCAAATTCGGCTGAAAGGATTTTTATGACACTTCATATTTTAGCTTGTGCCATCAATGCACGAGTTGATCAACTTTTGGTAAAAATCGGTTGACTAGAAATGGGAGTTTGCTTGTGTCGATTTTAAGATTTTTGTGAATATTTCACAACAGAAAAATATTTCGAAAAAATTTATTGAACAAAAGTTGCTATAAAAGCAATAACTAACAACTTTTATTTGAGACAATCGGCCCAATTCTGTAAGCAAGTTACTACAAAAAAGTTACAATAAAAGTTGGTAAATACAAGGTCAGTAACTTTTTTTAGCAACTTTCACGAAATCCGTATTCTGTAAGAAAAAAGTTATTATGAAATTAGTAACTAGTTGCTAAAAAAGTTATTATGGATAACAACTAACAGAAAGCAGTTGCTACACTTAGTAACTTCAAAATAACTTGTTAAAATCGTGAAAAATCGCAATTTTTCTGTTTAATAATAAATTATTTCAAGCATTTGACAATGAAGGGCAACATAGAGACAATAATTATAGAAGGATTTTTATTTTATTTTCTGTATAGCACAAAATTCTTCGAGTTCTTTATTTCAATTACTATTTTTTTTTTTTTTTATTTCCATTTGTTTTATAATAGTATAACAGTACAATATTTTTTAAATGTATTAACTACGACTGTCAATAGAAGCCGCGCACATAAGGGGGTGGTCGACGAGTTCAGACCCCCTCCCCCAAGGATTTGAAAAATCAAATACTTATTTAATAAAAACTAAGCGATTGTAAATAAGAATCACCTTTTTTATTATTAAAAATTAAATTATAATCAAAATTAAATTAATATATAAACCTAGTTCTCTACATAAAAACACAACAATACATTCGTATTATATTACAGATATTTTTTCGAAATGGACCCTTCCCAGATCAATGTACTAAGTGCGCGCCTGTTCAATGGCTACCCGAACTTCTTTAACTGTTTTCACCCAAATCATTTAAATTTGGACTAACTTGCACCATCACATAGAAAACAGTAACCACATAGCACATCACCACAGCACCACCACTCGTTCCTGTCAATTATTTTTTAAACACTCGTATCACCGACCATGACCTGGTTATTTGCCAGGAAATTCGACAGAATTTCCATCTGTTTGCAATTCTTTTTCTGATTTTGTTTATAAAACATTTTTCGTTTAACCTCAGAAACTTACAACATAGCTGTCAAACTCAATTAAAAACGAATACCTCGCCTGCGCAGAACGTAATCTGCTTCTAGCTTCACGGTTCTTTGTAGCAACGTTACTAAATATAACTTGTTATAAGAACGTTGCTTGTGCTTATGCTTGGAGAATACCAATTGTTTGGCGATTGATAAGAAAGTTACTATAAAAGTTATTTCGTAGCAACGTTACTCAGTAGCAACTAACCTAGTAACTTTTTACAGAATCGGGCCGATTATTTGATAAAACGTAATTTTTTTGTAAAAAGTCTAATTTTCTCATACTTATATGTAACGTTTCCATGGTCATGATAAATAATATCTCTGTTAGAAAATATTAGGCCAAGTTATTTCTACTCTGCTGCTAGAATGAATTTTATACAAGTAATTTAAAATGGCGGTCGGTCCTGTGGTGGCCACAGCTGATTTTTTACTTATTTAATAACAAGATATAAAAATTAACTTCGATAAATAACAATTCACTCTTTCGCCAATGATAAAAGTGTAGATAGGCGAACTGTTAACAGCATAAGACACAAATAGCGATCCCAGGTATCGGTGAAAATAACCGAATGTCACGTGACTGGTAATTATCACTCAACGGCCGGGACGTTATTGCCCCCATGGGTGAGTCGGCCGCCTTCCTGTTATCCCGCGGGAACTCGCTCTGGCACGCGATCCACTAACTACGCCGGTCAGACTTGCGAATAGCAAACTTAATGCACCTGATACATCATTCAATGAAAATTTAGTAGAGAGGAGAATGGATAAGAAGAAGAATAATGTTGGTGTTTAGGGAATTCGATTATAAGGTTATCGATTTTCTATTTTATGTCAGATTATTTCATTTTAACTGCATCATGTTTTTATTAATATGAGGATAATTATAGAACGGGAGCTCATGACATTTCTGGTCTCCGATTTCATACAGCATGCCTTTTGGGGGAGAGAATATTTATCCTGTGACAACAAAAAAGGGATGGTACTAAACCCCTGCACGCTTTCCGGTCATAGGGAAAATTGCATTTCCACTTGCACAAAATTTTTGTGTTTTTCTCTGATTTAATTTTGCTTGCCCTTTTGTCAAAAGAAAGTTATAACAAATTTAAAGTCTTTTAATTATAGGCATGCTGTACGAAAACGCGGAAAATCATATTTTTTTATTACAAGATCACATGACCGTTTGAGCCCTTTGGGACCCTCCGAATCGCATGCATATATTTAAAAGTCTTTAAATTTGTTATAACTTTCTTTTGACAAAAGGGCAAGCAATATTAAATCAGAGAAAAGCACAAAAATTTTGTGTTTAAGTGGAAATGCAATTTTCCCTATGACCGGAAAGCGTGCAGGGGTTTAGTACCATCCCTTTTTTGTTGTCATAGGGTAAATATTCTCTCCTCCAAAAGGCATGCTGTATGAAATCGGAGACCAAAAACTGCCTTGAGCTCCCGGTCTATTAGAAATAATCGCGATATGGAATATATATTTTAATAATAAGAGCCATACGAATAAAGCAATTCCAATGAACTCGATTCTCAGTTGTTAAATTTTTTACCGACCGCCAACATATATAAGGGAGGTATTGTAATCATACCGATTTTGACATTTCAAGATTTCGATGGATCTCCACGAATTGAGGTCCCTACATAACGTTTTGACTATTTTTAGCATGATGTCTGTCGGTCTGTTTGTCCGCCCGTCTGTCCGTCTGTCCATCTGTCCGTCCGTCCGTCTGTCTGTCTGTGTACACGTGCAGAGCAAAAAAAAATCGGCTAAAAGGATTTTTATGAAACTACATATTTAAGGTTTTGACATCAATAAATTTAATTTGAGTTGATCAATTTTGGTAAAAAAAGAGTAAATTCGGCTAAAAGGATTTTTATGAAACTGCATATTTAAGCTTTTGACATCAATGGCACGAGTTGATCAACTTTTGGTAAAAATCGGTTGACTAGAAATGGGAGTTTACTCGTGTCGATTTTAAGATTTTTGCGAATATTTAGTAACAGAAAAATATTTCGAAAAAATTTATTGAACAAAAGTTGGTCATGATAAATAATATCTCTGTTAGAAAATATTAGGCCAAGTTATTTCTACTCTACTGCTAGAATGTATTTTATGCAAGTACTTTATGATGGCGGTCGGTTCTGTGGTAGCCGCAACTGATTTTATATTTCGGTATAAATTAAAGTAGATTACTAAATTATTTTGAATTTATTTTGATATAGGTAATTATATAATAAAATAGTGCACATAATGGAAACAGGTTTATGTAATATACAGTAGATGGCCAAATTATTAGGGACAGTACAAATTTTCTGTAATTTTCAAATTAATTTAATGAGGAAATAAGTGGCTTTGGGTCTCGCATTTTTTTTTTTATTCATTAGAGTGCTTTATTTAGAATATAAAACGACATAATTGCTAATTCATAACCATTTATTTTTGTATAAAAAGTGTTTAACAAAAGTAAAATCTTAATATTTTGTAATGCCAGCCTTTGCTGCGATTGCGGCTTTCAGGCGTTTGGGCATGATTTCTATGCAATTTTTGCGTTGTGTCGGAGATTGGGGTTGTGATGCCACTCTCTGATAAGGGTTGCAAATTGCCGCTTGGTGGTGATGATTTCTTTGGAGATCTCCCGCTTTTTTAATAATAATGATACCAGCAACAAGAATATAGAAGAAAAATGATTTAAAAAAATATATTTTCTCACAAAATGCATTTAAACTTGAAAATTACAAAAAAAGTGTACTGTCCCTAATAATTTGGCCACCCACTGTATATATAAAGTGTAGTCTGCTTATATTTTGTACATATATTTATCAAAAAATGTTTTTTTTTACACCTATCTGTCAAAATCTGCCATTTTTAACCAATGGATAACATTTATCAGTACCAACACGATGGGAATAACTTATCCTGTGGATAGTCTAGTTTCTCAATAGATAAATAATTGGAAATATGCAAAAAATCGTTTATTTCCCAAATGGACAAATGGAGAAATTATTCACCTGTAAAATAAATGCTGTCATTAATGATTGCAAATAAAATTCAGATATCGAGATAAATTAGAAAAGTAGTAACTGAATAAGTATATATAGTTAAAAGGAGTTAACAAATCTATTTATCTTTGTGAAGACAATCCCCTTCTTAAATCGCTAAGACAAAGTTCGGGAGTCGGTAGTGGCATTCGGTCATCAATTACACTGAAAGGGAGTTCTAATCGGAACTCGATGATACAGACAATATAGTGAAGCTTTACCCCCTCTAACCCTCTCCCATTCACCACGCTGATAAAGGAGAGGCTGTAAGATCCAGGGGATTTCATATCAGTGATTCTCAAAATGTAACAGGAACATTCATATACGAAGAAGGTGCCAAAAGAATCCGGTCTAGGTTCCAGGGATTAACTAACAAATATAGTCGCACAAATTTCAATATACAGTAATACCTCGCTTAACGTTACCTCCGTTAACAATACCTCGCTATAACGTCATTTCTGGGCGACAGTAGGACTCAATTTAGAAGAAGAATCGGAACTTGCTAATGAAATCCAGAATGAACTTGTTGAAATGGCACACCAATTACATTTCAATGAAGTTGACGCTGATGATATTCAACAATTCCTATAGGATGACAACGACAATCCGCTAACAAATGAAGAATTGCAAGAACTGACAGAAGAAAATTTGGTAAGAGAATATGCCAATTCTGACATTGATATGGAAGAGCCGCCGGTTAAAGTTTTAACAACAAAAATATTGTCCGATTGCCTGAGACAAGTGTCTCATTCGGTAGATATTTTGTCCGAAAATGATCCAGATTTTTCACGAAGTTGTGCTGTAAAAAGAAATGTATTAAATTCTTTAACATGTTACAGTGAGCTATTACGAGAAAAGAAGAGACAAGCAACGCAATCGACCCTTGATTCATTCTAGTCAAAAAATTAAAATGTCACAACTTGTCAGTTTATTTACGTATAACCTCTAATTTTGTAATACATACATGCATACTAATTTTATACTTTAAATTTTGTCAAGAAAAGCTGTTTTCAGTTGTTCCTATCTATTAATTAAAAAATTAAAAATAAATGTATTAAATAATGTATTTTTTTCAATTTAGTAACCTATCCCTATCCTTCGCGTGTTATTTCTTCCTCCGTTAACGTTGATTCGGTTAACGTAGTGTTCTTGAGGAACGCATCCCTAATGTTAAACGAGGTATTACTGTATTTCAGAAATCGTGAAACGAAATAGAATTGCTGTAGTTGCAGCTATAATTTTGTTAGAAAATTTTAGTAAAAAATTACTATCTGGCTGATGAGAGTTCGTAAAAAGTCACAAAATGCTTTTATTCCTTCGTAATTGATTTGAAAATCATAAATCGTCGGCTGAAAATAATAAGGTTGTATGTCGAAGTGTATTACATTTGAGAAAACAAGCTTCAAAAATTTTGACATGGAAAAAACCAATATAAGGTTACAATACAATGAAGAAATTTTTTTAATAACTATATATTGATATGTTATTGTAATCAATGAATTATTTTGAAAAAAAAAAATTTTAATAATACCATTTTAACAATTTGAAAAATGAACATACAACTTTGTGATTAAGAAAAACACGAAACTTAGTACCTTAACGTTACATACAGCTTTGTAGTTCAAAGTAATATCGGGGGGAAATTCAGTTTATAGGTAAAGCTTCAGTTTTTAGGTTTCTGAAAATTTTAAGGTACCAGAAAAGGTAAAAGAAATGTTAGTCACGTATTAAATTTTTATTTGATTAAATAACACAAATTAAACAATATGCTTGCAAAATAATAACAAATTAAACATTAATCTTACAAAAAATTAAGATAATTTGAACTGAAACTGAAACTATCGAAATAAAAAAAAAATTAAACGAAATAAATTGTATTTTTATTATTTTCTTGAGATTTACTTTCTTGGCAATATTGTTTCATAATAAAATTTATCCATAGTAGGCATCCAATCCAGCATAGATTTTAAAGCGATTACCTTGTTTTCTGGTAAAGGATTTTTATTTGTAGAAACCTTAATGTCTCTAAATATATTTAAGTCTTCAAGACCTTGTTTTATTCTTTTTAATATTTTTTGTAACCCAGGTGCCCGAAAAAGATGTTTTATATTTAACATAAAAGATGTATGTCAAACATACAACCATAAATTATGAATTAAAAAAAAAAACAATTAAAATACAAGGGTGTATGTTTTAACATACAACTATGTTTTGTAAGTTTTTTATTTTTTAAGACATACAACTATGGTTTTCTGCTTTTTTCTCCGACACCGGTAATGCTATCTTATGGAAATTATTGGAACAAGTAGGTTACGTGACATACAACTCTATAGTATTGAAAAGGGCATTTGACAAAAAATGTCACATACAACCTTATTATTTTCAACCGACGAAATGTCATTACGCATTAATTTTCATAGTTGGTTAAACGCCCACAAATTTCTCGAACAATATCAATAACATTTGAAGTATCTCTGTTGTAAGACAGAAGAGGAAGCATCATTAGTGTTCTCACCTTGTTCGGAACAATTTGAAAGCGAGCGTGATTAGATTAAGATCGTTGGCAGCAAGTTGCTGGTTGCTGGTTGCTTCCAGTTGAGGAGTGGAGAACTAGTGAAGAGGGTTGCCTCTTAATGTGATGCAGGTATGCGTCTAGTGCCAAGTATCAAGACAAAGGCCCTTTACAGACAGGCTATTGATTGAAATTTCAAGGAATGCAAATTAAGTACGCGATTTGAAATATAATATTAGGTGAGAATTGAGTTTGGGATGTGAGATATTGTTGCCAAATTCAAATAATGATGGTTTTGAATATGTTATTGCTATTCCATTCCAGTTAGTTAAAAAATGCAGACGGGGACAAAATTATGTGGACAGGATAGGCTATTCAAAAACTTTTAAGCGTACTAACTGGAATTTTCATATTTCTAAATTGTCATAACAATAAAATAAATAAATAATAAGTCTCAACGCCTAGATAGCAGTCGAGGACGTTTTTACGTCCGATTTGACGATGGTGTACAGATTATTGCACTACAATCTGCTGATTAATATCAGTCTAAAAACACAATCCAAAATACAGGAGACCGCCAAAATGTTTCCTCTATGAAACGGTTTCTCCAGCTTGCAAAGTTTTAAAACTACTGATCTAAAAGAACAGAGAGAACATGGAACATCTTGATGACCTTCTGTATATATATTTATCAGTATAGAAAAATATTAAATAAACGTAATTATTTTAATTAGTTTAGAGAAGATACATCCGGAACGAAGGGCAATTTAATCAACTGATCAAACAATTAGTCGGTATGACGCACAACCAATCGGCAATCGATTGAGGAAACCAGATACGTTATCACAGACCAATCAGGTAATAAGCGTAATCAACACCGCTCTTTTACCGGAGCCAGAGCACCCCTAATCACTGGACGACCTCGGCAGTGACGTACTTCTCACCTTACCTTCAACACAAAAAACAAATCAGGATAGAAGAACCAAGCTGTGCGATTTAAATATAAAAAAGAGGGTCTGTACAATAGGAAGAAAATCAAAATTAGATTAGATGTATTATATTTAGCATTTTCAGTTAAAAATTCGCAAAAAATATTCACTAAAAGTGTTGGGAAAGTGATGGTGCGGAATGTTTTTTAATTGTATAAAATTGGCAACGGATTATGAGGTTTGGATATGGTTCTTGCGGCGCCGATACTTGTATACAAGTATCGGCGACAATATAACAGTTTCAACGAAAACTCTGATTATTTGATTTTAATATGTAAAGTTTTATTTTAATGCATCTGACAGTCTTATAAGAAAAATGTTTGTTGCTTTCAATGAATGCAATGATTTTAAAACGTTTTTCGTTTAAAATAAAAACGTCGTTGTTTTGGACGTATTCAATGCATCGATTTTCTTGAGGTAAAGCAATTTTGCATTGAACCAAGAAATGTTTTTTCTCAGTGTATAGACGTAAGTACCGGTTTTTAGTCGTAGCTGCTCGGGTACCTCCATCGTTGTCGTAGAGTACCTGCATGATTATAATAATACATTTATTGACCACATTACATAAAATATGTTTACAGTCATAGTTACATAATGAAGTAATATAAATTAAAAATGATTATTAAAGTCATCAATTTCATAAATGGGATTTGTTAATAAATATTCTTTAAGTTTATTTGAAAATGTCTTGATTGGTAGGGATCTTATTTCCTCAGGTATTATATTGAAAAATTTAATGGCGTAGTAGTTTGCGCTATTTCTTGATTTTTGAAGACGAAGGAAATTACTACGTATATTATTTTTTTGCCGTGTGTCATGCCCGTGGTTGAAAGAGGGGAAGTTACATAAGTTCCTGTGCATGAACATTAGGCATTGGTAGATAAATATGGCAGGTAAAGTCATTATTTTTAATTTCATGAAGATCTCACAACAGTCAACTCTAAAAGGAGCACCAGCTATGACCCTGACAACTTTGCGAAGAGCTAAATGGGCTGCTGATGAGTGTCCCCAGACAAGAATGCCGTAGTTCAGGTGTGACTGAAATAACGAAAAGTAGGTCATTAGCACGACTTTTTGGCAAACTTCTGCTTTCAAATTGCGAATTAAAAATACTGTAGACCTTAGTTTTTGGCTTAAGAATTTACAGTGCTGATCCCAGCAAAGTTGTGGGTCGATGTGGATACCAAGAAATTTGACGTACGGGGGGTTTTTTGGTGGATATCATCATTGATTCGGTTTTGCCAGTATTTAAAGTTAATTTATTCCTGTCAAACCAAGATGCAGCGTGTTCTACTACGGATTTTATTATGTACTAACCGATCTATTAAAAGGTCTCAGTACCGCATATAATCTCCAGTCTTCGGAGTGTGTTCTAAATAGGTCCTAGCACGTCAGTAATTCTTCATTTTTCCCTTCAGCCGCAATAAAAGATGTATTAGCTATAAGTTTCCCTATAGCATCTAATCCTTATCCTTTTAGAAGCGCTGAACAACCGTCACGTCTCCACGTGATAGTTATTGCCAGGTAGACATCAACATACATCGGAACATCCTAGTAGTTGTTGCGGCGCACCAAGATTAAATACCAGCACCGATCTTTTCATCCATCCATCCCATTAGGCACCGAACCCAAAGCTCGCCCCTTTGAGCCTGTAAAAAACAACCGTCACTGAACATGCAAGCAACTTCATCATCCGGACTTTGTTGCCCGACTTCATCAACGTCTTCGTCAGATGGACAAAATTGGTGAATATGTCCGGGCCCATATTTAGACCTTGCGGGGAACCCATATTTTCAACATGGCAAGTTTGTCTTTTTTGAGACTAAATGAGGCAGTAGCTCCTAGTAACACAATATACATCGATCACAATACAACGGCTTCAAGTATAAATTACAAACAGATCGAATAAAAACCTTGCCCATTCTTATAACAACAACTTACCTTAATAAAATAATCAAAATTAAGCAAACACATTTACTGCAATTCGTTTCTAACGGAACAAGAACTCAACTGTACTAAATTTGTAAAATTGTTGAACGAAAGGTAGGTGTGTTTTAAGCTATTGCCGAAAGATGGTGTTAGCTATATTAATAGATATTCTTTAGGGGCCCATATCAAATGCATATTAGAACCTTCCCAGCAAACATTTTTATACGGGCCAGTACTGGTAAAGCACATACTCCCCGGCATTGAAAGTAATGGGCCAGTACCCCGGTGTCTCCGGGGCCGTTACTGGCCCATTGATGTATCAGTTGCTGGCCCAGCAACGGTAAAGTGCAAAATAATCGCATTAGTTGCAAGATTTATTTCTGATGGTTTTAAGTAAAAAGTATGAGTGAAGAAGAGTGCTTATAAAATGCTGGTAAAGTACTTCGTATAGGCGGAATGCGAAATACAAATGTGAAGTACATTATTAATACTGGCGTTGCACTTACTTTTGGTGCCAGTAATTTACCAGCATAAAAGCAGTTTGCCAGCATTCGGCCGTTAGTTGAATGTTTGCTGGGTTCTCCTCTACAAATACAATACATTAATTTTTTTTTAGTAGAGTGCTTTTATTATTGCCTTGTTCTAAATGTTTCAACAGTTTTCAACACGAATGTAACTAAATTAATTCAATTAATATTATTAGTTAAATTCATTTCAACTGCCTTCCAATAATCACTTCTACTAAGACCTTACTCCTCGACTAAGGTTTCCATGATACCCTTTTCACACTAGATCTTTAAGACGAGTGAACTTAAAGTTCACCGATGTTTAAGATCGATATGCTTTCACACTTGATGTTTAAATCTCTGGTGCTGTCATCAGCTACAGTAATTTTGTCCTTAAGTTACCGTCATGAAAGTACCAGTTTTGAACTGTCTGCGCAGACGCACATTTTGAATTATTATAAACAATTAAGGATATTACATTTCATTCTACAATAAAGGCACTACAATAAAGAATATATTACACCTGTATTAATATGTTAGTCGATACATTTTATCTCAATTATTGTAGCTCTGTATTTTATTAAACACATTATTAAAATAAATAATTTTATTATAACAATAAGTATAAACTTCTTATAACGTCGATATAATACAGTATTCTTGTTTATGATAATATAAAATGTTGACAGCACAAATTCAAGGAGTATTTTTTTATAATAGAAATTAAGTTTGCAATGCGGACGAAGTTTAAGACGCAGATCTCTGTCTTAAACATCGCTTGTATTTAAACGAGGCCATACGGTTTCACATTAGTGTTTAAAGATACATTCACTTTAACATCCGATCTTAAAGATCTAGTGTGAAAAGGGTATGAAGCATTCTTGTATAAATTCGTGTCAGTATGAAACAATAGTGAAGTTTGAAGTTTTGTAGAAGTGCAGTTGTCTGGTGGCGAGTGGTACTTGAAGTGTTCACCGCAGAACGGCCATTACCTTTCGCTAACAGGGGTAAATGGTGCCAGGAGGCTGCTGTTGATAAAGACGCGACCGCGGATTATGTTGTTATTTGCATATCATTTCTCTCTCGGATGTTGTAATCATTGTTCGGTCATCATGCCCCTATTTGTAAAAAAGATACTGACATACAAACAGTGGCGTAACACAAATATATATGTTTTTATAGGAAGGAAAACACAAAAACATCGAACGACAAATATTGTTTGACAAAATATGTATTCAGCACTTCAAATTACGTTATTATAACGACAAATAAGGAAATTAAGTTAATTTTAGAAGATTAGATAATCAAGACAAGTTATGATCTTTGCATGAGAGAAGCTGACATTTGAACTATAAATACGAGGACAGTTCAGAAAATAACGGAACATTTTGAATTACTCGCCAACGGGGATATTTATGGCCCGGTTACACGATGCCAGTAACTTGTGCAAGTACTGGCACAAGTACTTGTGCCAGTACTTGCACAAGTCGTTTTGTCGTTTACACGTATTCCAGTATCTTATTTAAGTAACCTTGCAAAGAACCCGAAACACACTGCAAAATGTAGATTATTTCTTATGCTTCCAATTATTTTTTATGCGTAAAACCGTCTTTTTAACGCGCCAATTTTCGATGTTTAACCTAATTTTATATATTTTATGCGTACGTCTTTCTAAACAATAATGAATCGGCGCCAAAAACTACATTTATTAAAAAAAGGTGTGAAAAAGTTTGTTTTTGTAACCGCGAAAATACATCAGCTGTTCATGGCGGCCATTTTTAAGTCACTGGCACGGCTTCTTGTGCCCGTAAATAGGAACGGCTTCTATTCACTTGACTTGCATGAGATACTTGTGCCAGTACTGGCACCAGTACTGCATGTACGTTTACACGATGCCAGTGACTGGTGCAAGTACTTACTAGTGCAAGTTACTTGCATCGTGTAACTGAGCCATTAGTGTTATGCGGTTGGCAGCATTGCGTTGCGCATAACCTCCTCTGTAACTTCATGTACTTGGATAGCTGATATCTCGTTTTCGTGATATTGTTATTTGAGTGCAACGTGTTTAAGTGTTAGTGGCGATTTATTAAATGTACGATTTTCTGGAACAACGATTCAACGTAAAATTTTGCGTGAAACTGAAGAAAACTTTCACAGAAACGTTCCAACTTTTGAAACAAACTTACGGAGATGATGATCTGGGTCGCAATGCTACGTATGGTTTTCACGATTTAAATATGGTCGTCAGTCAATTAAAAATGATCCTCGAGCAGGAAGGTCTTCGACTTCAACTGATGACTCCCACGTTCAGTAAATCAACGATCTGGTGCATGCAAATAAATTGACTGTCAGAGAAATTGCAGAAGAGGTTAGCCTCTTAAGTGGGTCATGCCATAAAATTTTGACTGAAAAATAGAACATGCGTCGCGTTTCAGCAAAATTTGTATTTCAGAAACAAAATTGAGTGACCGTTTTTCGACAACTCCTTGAACAAGCCAATGACGATGAAACATCCATTATTTTCTACCAATTTAATCGAAAATCGATTATAATATTTCGATTTATTAAATGATTAATTAATTTTTGTTGCCATCTCTACTTACAGGTGCATAGACTACGCAAAATAATTTTAAATTTTAACCATATATTGTAAATTTGATAAATGTTTAATAAATTTACAATATATGATTTCAATTTGTCGATGGAGTTGGGGAAGTCTTGGGTCCACCCCGTGTTGGCCAGAATCGGCTTGGACCTATCTCCGAGGCGGGGGCTACCCATCCGGGAGTCGAGGAGCCTGGAGAAGTCTTCGCCCACTCACATGGTGACTGCTTGCTTGGCTTTACCCTCGGTACAAGAATCTGGTGTCAGTGTCTTGGTCGTCACCTTGTGGACTAATACGTGCAGCGGAGTTGGCTATGTTCCACTGCTTCCATATTTTGTGACTTCCAGCCTTTTTGTAACGAAAATTAACCCAGTTCCAATATTCATTCGTCATGACAAATATTTCCTCATTACGAAAATGCGGTGTATGCATTTCGTAATCAGGCCACATAAGTCAGACGCTGGCGAATAGTTTTTAATCAGACAGCTGACCGTCACAATGTCTAGATGTCGTAATCCTGACCTAGGATTATCTATGTGACAATATTATCAGTCTTCTGAATAAATTCCTTTAAAATCTTCAAATTATTTTAGTTAATTTCCGACGGCAATGGTTAAAATACATCATAGATATTTACAGGTCACCTGAGCCTAATTATTTTCATTTAAATTTAGCAAAATGTTTAACCCTGTAATAACACGCTTTGAAAATACAAGAATTCATTTTGGCCAGCTATAAAAGTTATAACCCTAATAATTGTCATAAAGAGAAAACGTATTTAACAGAATTTTAACAACTCCGCTAACGATTACGCTCGAATGAATTATTTTATGGTTTATGAAAAATTACACTTCTCTGACTTCGCAAAATTATTAAATTTATGTATTCATTTAAAATATATTGTAACGAGATATATTTATTACTGAGTCGATCTCTACAGCCAGGGTAGAGGAATCGGAGTTAGGAATCGCAGTTGGAGTTAGTACATAACTCCCTAAATTTAAGTTGCGTTCATAGCTCTAAAATTAGTTGAATATACTCTGTACGTTGTTGATAAATTTAAAAAAGACAAATAGTACGAAGGTAAATAGTTAAAAGATGATGATTAAAAGTGACGATGATTAAAGTGGTAAGAGACATATTATTGCTTTGATTAAATGAGAAGGCACTTTGCGTGTGGGATAATAAGGCACTGAGTAGGAAGCAGCGACAGTCACTGAGCTTGTTGGGTACTGTAGACAACCTGTAATGAAATGAATAGATAGTTGAGTTGAGAATTGATAGCTTGTTGAGTACCACAAGACACATTGTACAATGCTGATATGGCACGTGTTAGCCATAATTAGTTGTTTGACTCTGGATGGTCAGGGATCTCAAGGAATTCAGGGAAACTCTGGATGGTCAGAGACCTCAAGGAGTTGTAGTGGTTTTGTTTCACTCTGGATGGTCAGGGACCTCAAGGAGTTGTTGGACCTAAAATGGTCGTGTTTGTCTTGTTGACTGGATGGTCAGGGATCTCAAGGAGTTCAGAGAAACTCTGGATGGCCAGGGACTTCAAGGAGTTGTGGTGGTTTTATTTCACTCTGGATGGTCAGGGATCTCAAGGAGTTGTTGGACCTAAAATGGTCGTGTTTGTCTTGTTGACTCTGGATGGTCAGGGATCTCAAGGAGTTCAGGGGAACTCTGGATGGTCAGAGACCTCAAGGAGTTGTTGGACCTAAAATGGTCGTGTTTGTCTTGTTGACTCTGGATGGTCAGGGACCTCAAGGAGTTCAGGGAAACTCGGGATGGTCAGGGACCTCAAGGAGTTGTGGTGGTTTTATTTCACTCTGGATGGTCAGGGACCTCAAGGATTTGTTGGACCTAAAATGGTCGTGTGTGTCTTGTTGACTCTGGATGGTCAGGGACCTCAAGGAGTTCAGGGAAACTCTGGATGGTCAGGGACCTCAAGGAGTTGTGTTAGTTTTGTTTGACTCTGGATGGTCTGGGACCTCAAGGAGTTCAGAAGAACTCTGGATGGTCAGGGACCTCAAGGAGTTGTGTTTGTTTTGTTCCACCTTGAATGTTCAGGGACCTCAAGGAGTTCAGTGAAACTCTGGATGGTCAGGAACCTCAAGGAGACCGCCAAAACATTATGTTTTTGTTTTCCTCTGTTTTATTTTGCAGCTATTAAATTCTGAAGATGCCGCGAGGACGTGGCAGGAGCAGGATGGCCGTGTTATAATAGCAAGTTGTTTTATTTTTCAGTTAAATTTAGATGATGCCGCTTGGACGCGACAAGATCAGGACGTCCGTGTTAAGATCAAAACTAATTCTTGGACCTCCTTGGTAATATGTTACGATAGTAACCATAACATAATGACATATGTGTGACAGATTGTAAATAGACGTAGTAATAAATGTTTATATGTGCTTGGATATGTGTGCTTTAATTGATATTATTACAAACGTTATAAAGCGTTTTATCATAGGTATAAAGTTTTTTTGACTTGTGTAAACATTTTTGGTAATGTGTTCAACATTAATAAATATTATTATTATTATTAAATAAATGTCTGACCAACTGAGGCCATTAACTGGGGCTATTGTGTTTTCTAGAGCAAATAATTTTTAGATATAACAAATATTCATGCCTGAGTTGAAAAAATGAGTCACATTAATAGTCTCCGCGAGCAACACGTGGCTCGCGAGCTACGGGTTGGCACCTCTGGTCTATTAATTTTTTAATTGTAAACGTAGCTCTACTCTAAATTTATATAAGCCGTTTGAGGAAATCTTCAGTGGCTATTTATTAGTGAAGTTTTCTTGTGGAAGTCACCACTCCACAGTAATTACTCGAAACACATAAGTTAGGTGTTTTTGCGTCCGCCTCTCGGCTGTCTTCTACTTGTTTTTATCACTAAACACTGTCGGGGACAAATTGACCCAAAACGTGATATGACTATTCTTTTGTCTTTTTACTGCTCGGCTCTGTCTGGCGAGACTCTAACAAACGACTGCCAATCAGTCACAATACTGCAATATACACTACCAGATGGAAAAGAAAAGTAGCCAACGTGATGCTTGTAGATTTGTTACAAATATTTTTACATTATTTACATTACTTCACAAAAAAATTATGTGAAGTGTGAATTTTCACACATTTCAGGGTTTCGCAGGTATTTAGTAAGTGAATGATGATTATTTGGGATGCCAAAACAAATTTTATGTTAAAATATTTTTTTATTAATTTTAATTCGAATGCCTAATAACATTATTTGGGTTTCTAAACATTTGAAGTATTTTTTTTTATATAGCAAGGTTCATTAATATTTTGAAAATTGCGCCTATGACTTCCATTGGTTGTTTAAGTCATAAACTCCACCCCTCTGATTTCGTATACATTCAAACATAGAATTCAATTATAATTTCAACACTTCCCACTGGTTATTAAATTTACGCTTTAGATATTAAATGCAACATTTACCAAAATATAACTAGAATTTTGACAAAATAATTTAAACAAAATAAAATGTAAAAAAAAAAAAATTGACGGGAATCGAATAGTTTGCAACTTACGAAGCGAGAACGTTACCACTGGACTACGGACGTTCACTCGTTTACTGTGTTAAATAGCGGATTAAATATTTTACATATTTTTGTTAAAAACACAAAAAATTCGTTATTTTACGAAAACCTAATGTGATCAAAAATTCCTGTTGTACTATTCCGGTTCACACCAATGTATATTACTTAAATTTTTTTCAGATTTTTAGTTTAAACCATCTGAGCTACAGGATGTGGGACAAATTTTTTTGCACAATTTTGGCAGATATCGGGTCAAAATAATTTATTTTGCAAAAATAAAATTTTGACCGTTCATCCACGTACCAAGGGCTTTCATTTGATACCCTACACAGAATCGAAAAAAAATATTTTTGTTTTTTCGATGAGCATATATTTATTTATATTTTTAAGGGGATATGTTTTTAGATGTTTTAGTATTTTTCCTATGTACGGGTCAAAGAGTTGTATAAGCATGCCAAATTTCAATTCTCTAGGTCAGGGGTACTCAACCTTTTCATACCTACCGCCCACTTTAGCATCTCTATTGGTAGAAAAATTTTCATACCGCCCACCTGTTGTATAATAATAATAACTTACCAAATATTTTCGCAAAATTTAGCTGCAAAAATCTTTATAAAACAACTTACTGCATTATCTCTTATTATTCAACACAACAAATATACATGCACGGGCGATAGAAATTGTATATTTTGAGAAATTTAACTATAAACAGTAAAGAATTTTATGAAAACTTAATGAAAATGTTTTTCAATAATGCTATGAATTTTTTTTAAATAATACTTTAAAAAATTTCCATTTTAATGTTTTTAAAACGTCAATTAAATTTAAAAAAAAAACGGAAGTAGCCATCATTGGACAAAACTCCTACCACTGTACCACTGCTCTAGGTTTAGCCGTTTGGCTACTATTTTTACCGAACAGACAGACAGAGAGACGACAAAATGACGGTATAAGGGTTTTTTGGTCATACCTACAAAACCCTAAAAACCGTTACCTAGGCAACTTTTGGTGGATCCACGGATATCTCCACCAAAGCCTCTGATATTTAGTTTAGCTAAATGTTTTCGACTTTAATAAGGAAGATATTCTCTCTACCAACCTACTTATATATATAGCCAACTATCCTCGGTGTTCCCCTATAAATTGCAGTATTCATTAGCATATTTTTGTAGAGCTTGAAGAAAATAAAGCTTCCATGGATTAAATTCATAAAAGAGAAGGTTCATGTTAAAAGTAATTTATTTAATACTGGCAGCCTGACGTTACCTTCTGTCAATTTGTATAGAATTAGTAAATGTGTTTGCTGTTTAGTTCTAATATCCCTCACAGCGTTATGACCGCTGTAGTGAGAAGTACACAAATGGCTATTAACTCCGTTCTGCCATCGTGTTAAATATAATATTTGCATACACATTTGAAATAATAACTGAAAATTTTCAACCCTTTAAAACGGTGTATGCTTTAACGTTTCTAGTGCTACATGCTAATATAACTGGAATATAGAATTAAATTAGTAGCTGGAGTATTTTAATCCAAACACAATTAGTGTTTGTTAATTTTATTTCCTTTTACTTATACCTTTCAATTTTGTTTTCAATTACGTTTAAATTAATTATTCTTCCTTGATACGAAGGAAATCTTTGAAACTGACTATTTTAGTTTGATAAAGAAGAAATGAAAGAAAAACAACTTAGTACTACATTCTGTTTTCTCCATAGTCCACAGTTCCCTCTTTTCCATAAGGGCACACGAGCCCACGGCCCCCGACTTGATGGGGGCCTCAAAATGCCGAAGTCGTCGTTTACACGAAAAAAAGACGAGCTCTGAAATACAAGTGATGATCTAAAAAAAGAGTTCCTCGCTTCTGAAATAAAAGTGATGATCTAAAAAAAATGTCCTCGCTTCTGAGATGACCTAAAAATGAGGGTCCTCATCTCTATTTGCCATTCTATAGACCATTGTCCAGGTGTTAAAATGTTATTTTGATCTCATACGAGGTCTCTTCAAAAAGTATCGCGAATTTTGTGTTTTTTCAAAAATTATTTATTTATTCATGAATATCTATTTTGTCCCCTTCAAAGTAATCCCCACCAGATATTATACACTTGTGCCAACGTTATTTCCAATCCTCGAAGTACTTGAAAAAATCATTTTTTGTGATCTTGTTCAGCTGTATCCTTCGATGCCGTATTTATCTCCTCACTCGTAGCGTAGCGTCGTCCTTTCATGGGCCTCTTCAGTTTCGGGAACAAGAAATGGTCACAGGGGGCCAGATCTGGAAAATACGGTGGCTGCGGCATTATTAGTGTGTTGCTTTTGGCCAAAAATTCGCGCACAAGCAACGATGTGAATTTCGCGGCGACCCGTCTCATGCCCAAATCATTGGTAAAATTCGAATGGCACGAGCCAATCGATATGTTTAGGTCCTCAGCAACGGTGATTCGACGATTGGCCAATACTATTTTCTTCACTTTATCAATGTTTTCGTCTGTTGTTGACGTGCTCGGGCGTCCGGCACGCTCTTCGTCGTTCACATCTTCTCGGCCCTCTGAGAACATTTTGTACCACCGATAAACGTTGCTTCGGTCCAAGGTCGCTTCACCATATACCACAGTCAACATTCGGAATGCGTCCGCGCACTTAATTTTGTTTTTCACACAAAATTTGATACAAATTCTTTGATCCATTTTTTGGTATAGGCAAAAATCGAAGACGAGCCAAAACACGTTCAAGCAAAGCAACTGTCAAAAATTAACTGAACATTCAAAATGGCCGAAAATGGGAGATATGAGTACTAACATAACGCCACAAAAAAATCGAAAATAGAATATACGTAACCCGCGGAAATTCAAAATTCGCGATACTTTTTGAACAGACCTCGTATATTTACCTAACCATGATGATAAAAAAAAAATATTTCCCTCTTTCCTGGTGGGTAGGCCCCCCACCCCCCTGGGTACGCCAGTGATTGGTACTGATATTTAATCACTACTTTTGAATATTATCTAATTATAACGAAAGTCTGAAACGAATACAAAAAATATTTAAGTCAGAGAAAAATTCTATTTGTTATGGATCCATAGATTAGCATATGCATAAGGCAGTGAAGTTTTTAATCTCGCCACAATACCGTGATGGCGCTGTCTTGAGAACAGATAAATCTTACACCAACTAAATTGAATTTGTATTTGGAATGATGCATAGCGCTCCAGAAGTTGTTTTAAAATTGCGTTTTTAACTTGAGTATCGTACCCGACCTGTCTCCGCCTTGAAAAATAAACTTTCAGGATAACGGATGTTCAACAGCTTGCTTGAATATCAACAATGTACATTTTTTACTTGGACATTATTCAAAGCTTCTTTTTTTTAAGAATGATTTTTTGTTACTGCTTTAAATTACATAACAAATTTTGTTGTCAATTATCTACTATTATATGGTACAAGTGTTGGTATGTATGTTCTATTCAACTTCTGGTGTATCATCATTTTTTCGGTAACGCGGAGAGATGAAAATGAACCGCCGTCTTATCCGGGTGATATTTTTTTAGTGCTTAGGCTTAATTTTATTTCGACAGGGAGTACTGACTAATTTTTATTGATAAAAATCATGCATTTTTTCCTCGAAACCGTGTCGAATCAAAGTCATCATTGATCGGCACGGACAGGTTTTATCAGACGATAATTCAAAAATATTCTTAATACGAGACGGCCGGTCCAGAATATCTACGGCGAGAATCAAAGTGTTAAATGGTAATAATAGTTCAGCTTTTTGGACGTGCGAGATAATATTTTGAGACATTTTTCAAAGAATCTGGGCCATTATTTGAGCATTTTGAGGCAAAAATATGCTTACAAGGTTTCAAAAGGAGACAGCTGTCAAATTTTTTGCATTTTAAAATGGGACGAGATTTCACATTTTGAACGTGTTTCTTGACAGAAAGAATACTAATTAAGGATTTAAGGTGAATTAACGATTAAGTTTAAGACATTTGCAGGGCGAATTTCTATAAAATAGTGTTAAAAAAAGATTTATATATATTAAAAATTTCAGGGTTAATCAAAGTGTTAAGTGGTGATAATGGTTCAAGATAGCTTTTTTGACGTGCGAGATAATATTTTGAGGCATCAGAAAATATTTTTCAAAGAATCTGGGCCATTATTTGAGCATTTTGAGGCAAAAATATGCTTACAAGATTTCAAAAGGTGACAGCTGTCAATTTTTTTGCATTTTAAAATGAGACGAGATTTCACATTTTGAACGTGTCTTGACAGAAGAATACTAATTAAGTATTTAAGGTGAATTAGCGATAAAACTTAAGACATTTGCAGGGGGAATTTCCATAAAATAGTGTTAAAAAAAGATGAGCGACGAGTTTTATAATCGACAAGTGCGACAAAATGCCCTATTATATTAAAACGAGTCGCGAAGCGACGAGTTTTAACAACGTAGGGGAGAACACCGTCGTAGCTGGGCTGAGGCCCCTGGTTTATTTTATATTAGTTAAGTTAAATTTGTTAAGAGAAGGTACAACACAAATTATATAATAATTGAAAAAATTGATGTGAAGTGTGAATTATAAATTGTTATAAATAAATTAAGAAATATAATATCTTCGAAATTATTTTGCAATGGTCCAATATTAATGCGGACATCGTTATTTTGGACGTTTGCCATTGGTGATAGTACTAGGCTAGAATAGTACAATATAATGAGTATTAATATCAAAAAGATATATGGTAATACTTAATGAGTTATATGAAATATTTTCGGTCGTTTCGGAAACTGTTCAACGATCTGTTTCCGTCTTCGGCGATCACGAGAAATGATAAACATTTCAATTTACTGCGAGTTTTTATACCGGGTATTGTAAGAGTGGGACCTGTTATAGGTGTTGCTATTGGTTGGGTAGATAGGGTCTGCTATAGGTAGAGACAGGATTACTTGCGGAGGATTAACGACCGGATTAAGGTTGTTTTTCACATTATTGTGTGGTAATGAGTTGTTTGTTACCGGATTAGTGACCTGAAAGTCAGAGTTGAGGAAATTCTATGCTATAGTCGGATTGCCGATAAGTGACTGTTCGTTGCTACAAGTATCGATATTCAATACTATATGCTTTCTCTTTCTATATCATTATAATTATTTGCATACCCATAGTAACGTATAGTGACGCAAGTTGACAACTAACCTTCCAAATTATTTGAATAAAAAACAAAACATTATAAAGAAATGGCAAGATTCGTAGATATCTTTACTAATTAGAGTGCGAAAATAAATTTACAGCAGTACTCAAACAAACAAAATTATTAATTTTAAGGTTATAATTATAAATAAGGAAAAATTTATAATCATACGTAAATTTTGGATTATAATTTTTTGTTTATTCCAGCAGATTTAAAATTAAAGTTTGTGAATTTTATAATTGGCCGCAAGCCGTATTTTAATTAATATTTATTACCAGACACTGACAGTTAACACAAATAACAAAAAACATTTTTAAAATCGCTGAAAAATGGTAACTAGATTATTATATGAATGCACTACTTGATTCATACATGTAACAGTCACTTATCAGCAATCCGACTATAGCTTGGCTGGCAGCATCTCTAGAGTTTTCGATCAAAGCAGACTCTTTCAATTTTCTTTTGAACTTGTTTTCCTTATACATTAAGGGTTAAGCAACTTTCCATCGGAAAGGGTGTTCATTTTCCCAAGCATGTTCGGCCAGTTTGGAACTGTAAATTTCGTCCTACTGAACTTTTTGCTTATGCTCGTTGACCCTCACATGCAAAGGTCTGCAAGTCCCGTCAATGTTTTGTTTCCCGCACTGGCAAGGAATAGAGTAGACAGTTTTTGTTTAGGACAGATTTGGGTTTCGTACATGATAGAATAGATCGACTCGATTTGAAGGCTATTTGAATATTATGCATCTTTAGTATCTTACCAATTTTCTCAGATACACCTTTATAATAAGGCATAGAGACATATCTCACTTCGTCAGTTCTAGGTGCGTCATTTTTAATAAGAAATATATTGATAAATTGGTACGACCCTGCGTTATATTACTTATAGAGCTATTTTCGCAGCCATTTTGAATCTGCTGCGGTTCACAAATAGGTGCTGCGGGTCAAACTTATGTTTTAATTTTCGTTAGAAACACGTGTGCCAAATAGCACATTATTATCAAGTACAGTCAGTATCTTTCGACGGAGGCACTGGAGCAATAAACTTTATTTCAAATATATTATTTGTAACACTTCTGGCGCCATCTCTGTTTGAGAACCTGAAATAGTCTACTGTAAGTTAGGAATTGTTTAATGCTAACATTAAGAAACTTATAAGATAATATATTTAATTACTACGTTACTGGACCGAAACTTAATCTTAACTGAATTATGCAAGTTTCTTTAACTTGTGGACTTTAATAAAGCCAGTGCTGTACAATTTAAAATATCTACGTTTTGATTTACTGTTATATAATAGTTTGACTACTCGAAAACAGATGTCACTAAATGTATCAAAATAACATTTTTCTAAAAAGTAATATAGTTAGTTTCTTTGGTTCACGCAAAACTAAAATTTGTGTTTTAGTAATTTTTAAAAATTTGATCATTGCTTTCTAGATACGAGGGTTATCTTTTATATTTTTACAAACGACCACTAGATGGCAATATTGAAATGTTCATTACTTCATTCGTAAAATTTTACATTTGTTATTAAAGTTTGTGAACTTCCAAGAAATCGATGGCTTGTTTCTTCAGTTGCACTAGACATGTCGCAATAATTCCTTTAGAGGATCGGAGGACAGTTAATACTGAATGGTACAGAACAATTTGTTTGCCAGAAGTCATCGACAAAATCAGGAAAAACAACCAAAAACGTTGCATCGTTCTTCATCATGCCAATGCAAGCTCCCACACAGCATGTCAAACCAGAGCCGCAGTAAGGGGGGGGCGAAGGGAGCGACGGCTCCTAGCGCAATAAGGAAAAGGGCGCTTACGGGACCTTTTTTTTTGCTCGTCACTTGGATTTTGAAAGGTGAAGACCTTTTTTTTGCTCATCACTTAAATTTTGAGAGGTAAGAACCTTGTTATTATTTACCAAGGGCGCCCAAACACGGCTCTGCCCCTAGCGCAAGTTTACCTTACTGCGGCTCTGTGTCAAACAATAAATTATTTGACGGAGAAAAGCATCGAATTAATGTCTCATTGCCCGTATTCACCTGATTTATCACCTAACGACTTTTGTTTGGTCCCAAATGTCGAACAAAAAATGCATGGACAACAATTTTCATCATTTCAAAAAGCTATTGAAGCCTTCGAAAACCATGTTTTTGAGATATCAACAGAGTGGAAAAAATGTTTCGAGAATTGGTTTGAATGCATGCAAAAGTGTATATGGCGAATATTTTGAAAAGCAATTAAACAGTTTATTAAAAAAAAAATTTTTCTTGGTTTGTGTAAAAACTTAAAAGGTAGCCCTCGTAAGAGTGAAAAAATAATACGTTATGGCACTTTTTTTACACTTTTTACTTTTTTAGGGTTTTGTAGGTATGACCAAAAAACCCTTATACCGTCATTTTGTCGTCTGTATGTCTGTCTGTCTGTCTGTCTGTCTGTCTGTCTGTCTGTCTGTCTGTCTGTTCGGTAAAAATTGTAGCGAAACGGCTAAACTTAGATAGTTGAAATTTGGCATGCTTATACAACTCTTTGACCCGCACATAGGAAAAATACTAAAACATCTAACAAACATACCCCCCTAAAAATATAAACAAATATGTGCTCATCGAAAACAAAAATATTTTTTTAAAATTATGAGTAGGGTATCAAATGAAAGCCCTTAGTACGTGGATTAACGATCAAATTTTTATTTTTGCAAAATAAATTATTTTGATGCGATTTTTGCCAAAATTGTGCAAAAAAAAATTTGTCCCACACCCTGTAGCCCAGATGGTTTAAACTAAAAATCTAAAAAAATTCTAAGTAATGTATATTGGTGTGAACCGAAATAGTACAACAGGAATTTTTGATCAGATTATGTTTTCGGAAAATAACGCATTTTTTGTGGTTTTTGGTTCACAATGTATAAAAGTTATACCAATGTAAGACACTCACATGCAAGGCGTACGATAGCGTTATTGGTTAGAGCACTAGCTAAAACTCGCTGGTAAACGAAGGGTTTCGAGTTCGAGTACGGAGTGAATTTTATTTTTTCTGTTTTTTTTTTGCATTTTTATTATGTTGAAATTATTTTGTCAAAATTCTAGTTATATTTTGACAAATGTTGTATTTAATTTTTAAGAGCGTAAATTTAATAATTATCTTATTATATGATTAACAGACGATAAATTATTTTAAAAATATCGTTCATTTTGCCGTGATTACTCAAAGTAAAATTTTTCCTACACACTCAGCATACCGCCTTCACTTATTATATACCTGCGAAACCCTGAAATGTGTGAATATTCACACTTCACATCAATTTTTTAACTCTCACCATAAACAGGTATTTTATGCACTAAAACAAATTAAATATAGTACAGTTTTTTTAATTTTTTTATTTGTTTTAAAGAGGCGTCAGCAACTTGGCTATTGGCCCCTGATACATATATTTTTACAAAATATTATTTTTACATATTATAAATATGTAACATTTTTAAATTTTGGAGAAAACATTAATTGATTTTAGATAATTTATTACATTGGAGAGATGATCTTGGTTGTTGCTTAGAGCTTCTTTGAGTGATAATGGGATTTGCAATCTTAACCTCTCAACTTGATAATTAGGACAGTCGATTATTAGGTGTTTTACATAGTACAGTTTTAAAAGAAGTAAAAAAACATTATTTTAAAACATATCTTTATTTAAAAAATAATAAAACAATAAAAAACAACATAACAAACTATAAATTAATAATATCTCTCTACGAATAACATTAACTAAATTTCTTATTAACATTCTATGACTTTATTATATAACTGTGTGTATGTTTAGAAATAATTGTCTATTTACAAACATTTCTAGTTATTATTCATGGTGTCTTTCATCCAGCCTATGTACTCAAAAAGTCGTGTGAAGGCATCAGGATAACATACAGCACAAGGACGTCCAAAGGACACGACACCAACACATGCCCCATTATAAATCAAGCAACTTCCTGAATCGCCATGGCACATACCTTCTCCACACTTAGATTTAGCACAAATATGCCCAGGATTCATTGGAATACCAAGTTCCTCTTGGCATTGCTCATTGGAAAGAGTCTTCTGCTTAAGAGTTTGGAGAGTATTGGCAGATGGACCTCCAAGTTCTTCACTACCAAAACCAAAAGTAGTTACCAATTTATCAGCTTCTAAGTACTCTGGGTACACTATTATGGCATTGATAAATTTGGTAAATTCTATGGGTTTTACAGTTTTTACCAGGCCGATGTCATTTTCGAATAGCCATGGATTGTGTTTTTCATGTGCCACTGTTTTTTCTACTTCGTATTCTTTAGCAGAATTTACATGCGTGTTATTCAGATATATGGATCCAAATACAATTGTCAAAATTGATGGCGAATATCTAGAAAATTTAAAGAGAAAATATGTAGATAAGGTTATTTGTATCTTTGTATAGTAAGTATTTGTATCTTTGTATATAGGAATATTGTGGGTATCACGGAGCAACCTTTACTTTAATAATCTTGATCACGGAGAACATTATAATACTTACCCTAAACAGTGAGCAGCAGTTACGGCCCATCGATCTGAGATAATATTGCAGCCGCAGTTATGAATGCCGTTAACACGAAGGGAACCCAAGTGAGGAGCATCTCCTGGCTTCGCATCTTCACCACCAATAATACGCCCATCACCATGGACACTGCGCCCAACTGTTAAAAACCATTTCATCACTATATGATATCAATAATAATTTACGAGGGATGTTTCCTAAATTCTGAGAATTGTGCTATAATTAAATTACGCAGAACTTATAGGCATATGTTATTGGTGCCAGACAAGTCTTGACATGTTTATGCAACTATCTAGTGCAATATTGTGCAGTCTGATTTAGGTGTTCTACTGATATAGACGCGTTTTCATAGCACTGTTTTTGTAACCATGGAAGACGCAGCAAAATCTCAAAGAGCAATAATTTTCTTTTTGTGGAAAGAAGGTGTGAAACCATCAGAAATTATTCAGCGTCTGCAAGGAGTATTTGGTGAGTCTGCAGAATCCAAAAGTACTGTTTATAGGTGGATCGATCGTTTTAAAACCGGTAGAACATCACTAGAAGACGATCCACGCAGTGGGCGCCCAAGCACGTCGGTAAATGAAAGAAACATTAATAACACATGTCAATATTAATATAGATGGATTTGTAGTGGTTTTCAAGTAACCGACACGCTATTGCAGTTGCATCTATCCTTGTCTACCATTTTGCGACCTGTTGAAACTGGAATTATTTTCTTTAATAACGGACGAGGGCTTTTTAAGTTTTAAGTGGCGTGGAATCCTTCCAATTATAATCGGTTCGAAATTTATGATAAGTAGTTATGGAAAGAGTGAGACTCTCGAATTCTCAAGTGTAAATGAATTCAGATTAAAGGCTTACGCTGCTATTATAGTTAGAAAAGATTTACCGCAAAAACTTTTAAGGTAAATTAATTTGGTAACAAAACTGGACTCTGCGTGTTTTCTACAAGTATTGATCAAAAATATCCAGTATAACATTATAAAATAACTAGCTAACTTGTCACAGAATATCTGTGAAAGTAATTTATTATTTTTATTGATCAATTATACGAGGGATATTTCCTAAATTCTGCTATAATTAAATTACGCAGAACTTATAGGCCATGTTATTGGTGCCAGAAAAGTCTTGACATGTTTATGCAAGTATCTAGTGCAATATTGTTCAGTCTGATTTAGGTGTTCGACTGATATAGAAGCGTTTTCATAGCACTGTTTTTGTAACCATGGAAGACGCAACAAAATCTCAAAGAGCAATAATTTTCTTTTTGTGGAAAGAAGGTGTGAAAACATCAGAAATTATTCAGCGTCTGCAAGGAGTATTTGGTGAGTCTGCAGAATCCAAAAGTACTGTTTATCGGTGGATCGACAGTTTTAAAACCGGTAGAACATCACTAGAAGACGATCCACGCAGTGGGCGCCCAAGCACGTCGGTAAATGAAAGAAATATTACTGCCGTCGAAACCTACTGAAAGAGGACAGGCGAATGACTATTCGTCAAATTAGTGTGCGCCTAGGGATAGGTATACGACAAGTTCATGACATCTTGCATGATGGTTTGAGCGTTAGCAAGGTTTCGCCGCGCTGGGTGCCAAGGCTGTTGGGACCAGAACAGAAACTCAATAGGAAAGTTCTTTGAGGACAAAAACAAGAATTTCGTGAAATCCCACAAATATTTAGGCAGAAAAATCATATTTAACGAAACCATAAGAGAATAGAAATCAAATAAATTTTTAACTTACCAGCGACTGCAAACAAAGTTGTAAAAATAACTAAATATTTCATCTTTTTAATAGTTGTAGATAATAGTTGTTGTGAATGTTGATTGAATATGGACCTACCACAACACAGCGTTGGCTTTTATAGTGAGACCGCAGTATATCACCTATCTATGAACAAAGAAGGGTCAGTTATCTCAACCTACGATTTTAATCAGTCTGGTGCTCTATTATTTATCAAGGATCAAGTACTGTACAATGAATTAATGTTATTTATTTAGATAAAATCTTTATGATATTTTTCTTATTATTATAAATAGGGGATACACATGATTTTTTTGTATTCATTTTTCTGTATATAAATATTAAAAAATTTATGTGAAGTGTGAATCTTCACACATTTCTGGGTTTTGCAGGTATTTAGTAACTGAATGATGATTATTTGGGATGCCAAAACAAATTTTATGTCAAAATATTTTTTTATGAATTTTAATTCGAATGCCTAATACCATTATTTAAGTTTCTAAATATGTACAGTATTTTATTTATACAGCAAGGTTCAGTAAGATTTTTAAAATTGCGCCTATGGCTTCCATTGGTTGCTTATATCATAAGTCCCGCCCTCTGATTTCGTCAAACATAATTAAATTATAATTTCAACACTTCCCACTGGTTATTAAATTTACGCTTTTAAAAAATAAATGCAACATTTATCAAAATATAACTAGAATTTTGACAAAATAATTTAAACAAAATAGAAATGCAAAAAAAAAACAGAAAAAAATAAAATTAACAGGATTCGAACTCTGCAACGTTCGCACTGCAATTTACTAAGTGCGTTACGAAACCATCTGAGCTACCAGAGTTTCTTATCTGAAGTGTTACGTAGCGAATTAAATATTTAACATATTTTAGTTAAAAACACAAAAAATGCGTTATTTTCCGAAAACATAATCTGATCAAAAATTCCTGTTGTACTATTCCGGTTCACACAAATGTACATTACTTAGAATTTTTTCAGATTTTTAGTTTAAACCATCTGGGCTACAGGGTGTGGGACAAAAAATTTTTTGCACAATTTTGGCAAAAATCGCATCAAAATAATTTATTTTGCAAAAATAAAATTTTGATCGTTAATCCACGTACTAAGGGCTTTCATTTTATACCCTACTCAGAATTTTAAAAAAATATATTTTTTTTTGATGAGCACATTTTTGTTTATATTTTTAGGGGGATATGTTTTTTAGATGTTTTAGTATTTTTCCTATGTGTGGGTCAAAGAGTTGTATAAGCATGCCAAATTTCAACTCTCTAGGTTTAGCCATTTGGCTACAATTTTTACCGAACAGACAGACAGACAGACAGACAGACAGACAGACAGACAGACAGACAGACAGACAGACAGACAGACAGACAGACAGACAGACAGACGACAAAATGACGGTATAAGGGTTTTTTGGTTATACCTACAAAACCCTAAAAATAGTTTTTGGGCGACCATATCAAAAACAATTCTTTTTTATCATCTAATACCGGTCAAAAAGTAAATATTTTTCAGCCTAGTCCGATTCGTTTATTTATTTTTTTTGTCGCTAGATGGTTGAGCCATCTATGTGTCATTTCTTAAGTTACAAGATCTCCATGGTTACACTGAAACAACTGCCAGTCAGACATTTATAATTGAATCGGTTATTTCGAAAAGGCCACAACTCCAGAAAAGTAAATTTTACAGGAGAACAAAAAAACATCTCTGGAGAAAACTGGACCTGCCTGCTTTCATGGTGTAATGATTAGCGATCACGCATTCTAATTTGCAAACTAGGGTTCCGGTCTGGAGACAATTTTATTTTTTCTGTTTTTTTTTTGCATTTTTATTTTGTTTAAATTATTTTTTTTTAAATTCTAGTTATATTTGGACAAATGTTGCATTTAATTTTTAAAAGCGTGAATTAAATAACCAGTGGAAATAGGGGATACTCATAAAATTAATATTTCCTTAAAACTAATTTTTTTTTATATGTTAATGTTAGTTATGTCACCTAACAAAACAAAATTCACATTTTAATTTATATTATAGCCAATTTTTTTAATTTAAATATTGTAAATTTGAAATAAGCCGACCACGGCGCGAAGGTTACCGAGTAAATACGACTGAGTATGACGTCAAACGACTGGGGTTTGACGTCACAGATACAGCTACAACATAATCTTTACGTGTGTATATTGTATTGTTCGAGAGTTTTGTATTTGTTTTTAAACAATTTTTCACGCATTCATTATTAAAATGGCAGATAAAGATTTTGTTAGGGCTCAGACTGATAATTTACCCAACATTGATGCATTTATGCGCACAACATAAAATTTACTTTTTTCTGAAATATCGGTTTTATTTCGCCTCATAGCTTTCAGCTAAAAATTTCGCCTTTTCTCTTGTTTTTCGCCATCAGGTAAAATACATATAAATTGTTTTTTTGGATATCTATTTGAACTATTTGTGCACATCGGTACTAAACAATATTTTCGACTATGTTTCGAAGTACTGGGGCCTGGATCTTCCATATTTTATATACTTTAATATAAACTTAAATTCGGTAAACATGTATAAATTGTTTTTATTTTTTATAGAATTAAACTTTATTTTAATTAAAACCACTCTAACTTTACATACCCTATAAAAGTTACACAAGCAAATAAGTTCACAACAGACTATGTAGGCTGCACGCTGTACACTGGGTAGGCTGTACGCAGTACACTGGGTAGGCTAGCAGTGTACTGCGTCACTTAGAAGGGGTATGACGTCACACGTCGTTTTCGCGATTTTTTTGATTTTTGATTTATGACTTTTTGAGCCTTCAAATTAAAAAAAAAAAATGCAAAACTGTTTTTTATGTTTATATGCAACAAGAGGAATATAATAAAAAATTAAAATAAAATCATGCCTATCCCCTATTGTTGAAATTGAATACACGAAATCAGAGGGGCGGACTTATGACTTAAAACAACCGATGGCAGCCATAGGCGCAATTTTCAGAATCTTAATGAACCTTGCTATATAAAAAAAAATACTGCACATATTTAGAAACCTAAATAATGGTTAATAGGCATTCGGCGCAAATAGCCTTTGTTGCTGTGCGCCAAAATTTTTAACTAACTATGTATTAGGCATTCGAATTAAAATTAGCAATATTTTAACATAAAATTTGTTTTGGCATCCTAAATAATCATCATTAACTTACTAAATACCTGCGAAACCCTGAAATGTGTGAAAATTCACACTTCACAACAATTTTATTCGTTATTTGCGTACTAAGAGATTCCATTTAATTTTTTTAAACTAAATTTAAATAATTTGCGAAAGTTTAATTAAAATAAAATTTAAATTAAAAAAATCCAACGATATTTTCTGTATTTGCTTCGTATCTAAGTATTCATTAAATTAATAAGAAATATATTGATAAAGGGCTTAATTTTTTCAATTTCAAAATCATATTTCTTATTAATAACAATGTGTTATTTTATTTTTAGTATTTTAAGTATTTCACTAATAAAAATTATTTATTCTTGTTTGATATCTTAAAACAAAAACAAAAACTGATCAAACAATAGGCTGAATCATGGCGTAGAACGGTAGGCGCTCCGCCTGTAGGCTCCTTACACACATAAACTCAATTCCCAGCTGTTAAATTTTTTTTATTATATTTTTAATTTCTAGAGAAAATAGTAGAAAACATATACTACTTTAGCCATAAATACAATTATAATGACAAATAAATTTAGTCATTAATTAAAAAACTAATTAAATTTGTCAATGGGGTCTGGGGGGTCCGGGTCCCCTTAAATTTTTTTCTGGTCCCCCCCCCCCCTCCCTTATATACTTGAAGGAAATTTTTAATTTTAGATAAAACTAACTGCCTGATTCATTTTAGAACTATCTCGAATTGTGAAAAATGGAAGCAAGTCAAAGGAACGCTGACAGCCCGCTTTTATCTTTTAAAAAATCAAAACTATCAATATTTATAACGATACAAAAATGATGCCCCCCTCCAATAAATGCTGGTCCCCCTAGATTTTAAAAGTTGGCGCCTTCACTGCTCCTTTCACTTATTAAATACCTACAAAACCCTGAAATGTTTGAAAATTCATACTTCACATCCATTTTTCAGGGTTTTGTAGGTATGACCAAAAAACCCTTATACCGTCATTTTGTCGTCTGTCTGTCTGTCTGTCTGTCTGTCTGCCTGTCTGTCTGTCTGTCTGTCTGTCTGTCTGTCTGTCTGTCTGTCTGTCTGTCTGTCTGTCTGTCTGTCTGTCTGTCTGTCTGTCTGTCTGTCTGTTCGGTAAAAATTGTAGCCAAACGGCTAAACCTAGAGAGTTGAAATTTGGCATGCTTATACAACTCTTTGACCCGCACATAGGAAAAATACTAAAACATCTAAAAAACATACCCCCCTAAAAATATAAACAAATATGTGCTCATCGAAAACAAAATATATTTTTTTAAATTATGAGTAGGGTATCAAATGAAAGCCCTTAGTACGTGGATTAACGATCAAATTACTATTTTTGAAAAATAAATTATTTTGATGCGATTTTTGCCAAAATTGTGCAAAAAAATTTTTGTCCCACACCGTGTAGCCCAGATGGTTTAAATTAAAAATCTAAAAAAAATCTAAGTAATGTATATTGATGTGAACCGAAATAGTACAACAGGAATTTTTGATCAGATTATGTTTTCGGAAAATAACGCATTTTTTGTGGTTTTTGGTTCACAAAGTACAAAAGTTACACCAATGTAAGACACTCACATGCAAGGTGTACGATGGCGTTATTGGTTAGAGCACTGGTGTCGTAAGCTAAAACTCGCTGGTAAACGAAGGGTTTCGAGTTCGAGTACTGAGTGAATTTTATTTTTTCTGTTTTTTTTTTTTTTGCATTTTTATTATGTTGAAATTATTTTGTCAAAATTCTAGTTATATTTTAACAAATGTTGTATTTAATTTTTAAGAGCGTAAATTTAATAATTATCTTATTATATGATTAACAGACGATAAATTATTTTAAAAATATCGTTCATTTTGCCGTGATTACTTCAAAGTAAAATTTGTCCTACACACTCAGCATACCGCCTTCACTTATTATATACCTGCGAAACCCTGAAATGTGTGAATATTCACACTTCACATCAATTTTTTATTTATAAACAATAAACTTCTTATGTCAATAAACTCTTCTTTATTATCTGATTTATCATAGTTTTATCATACTGATCATGAGTAAAGTACTTATATTAATAACTGCAATTACAAGATAAGTGTAAATCTTGCATTCTGTCTGCAATTAAAAAAGATAAAAATCTATCTACAATTCATTGACCAGTTTTTGTCCAATATGCGAGATATATGGCTTCATCTCCCTATATAAAGCAGCGCGATTTATAAACTAAGCAGTATTAAATGTAATATTGACTTCTCATTCTACGTTTATAAATACTAAACTAATATTTTAAACAAAATGAAATTATTTTTATTTCTTGTGGGATTGGTTTTAGCGTTAGTTGGTAAGTTGATAATTGTATGCTACTCTTGTGATAATTACGTATTTTATTTTTTCTAGAACCGTTATAAAAAATTTATGTGATGTATGAATCTCCGCAGTTCTAAGTTTAGGTTTGTCATTATCTTCCGAAACTAACTTTTTATTAACGTTCTGTATCAGAACTTTACAACTCTCACAATAACATTTTTCTTTAGTAGGCACGTCCACATTTTCGCTTTCCACGTCAACGTCCACATTTTCGCACTCCAAATCACCTTGCACAGATTCACTATTTTCACAACAGAAATTAGGAATTTCTTTAAAATAAAATGGTCGCCAAAGAGCCATGTTGTTAATGTATGCACGCTATTAGATTTAAATTTAAAATTCCCTTAATACCCCTTATATTCTTTTTACAGCAATAAGTCTTAAGATTACTGCTATAAACCCATTACTGCTTTGTTAAGCTTCTTAACAAGAGTGGCCATTTCATTTTGGAAATACTTACTTATTTAATCCTGAAGCCTCTCTACCTTACGCTGTAAGGCTATAATCGAGTTACTTATTTTCTGGTGTTGTTCTCCATACTTCTTTCCATCGTGTTCTGTCCTTTGTATATTTTCTTATCTCCTCCCACTTTACGCCTTTCTTCGTTGCAGCTTCTTTTGTTTCTTGGTGCAAGGTTTTTCTCGGTCTTCCTGGTCTAATTTTCTTCATTGTTCTTGCTTTATAAACTCTTTTTACTATTTTGTCTTCACTCATTCTGTGTATATGTCCCAGCCATCTTAGCTGTCCTTCTTCTATTATAGTCTCTACTGGTTTTGTGCCTAGTTTTTCACAAAATACTTCATTTCTTATTCTGTCCAATATTGTTTTACCTTTTTTACTTTTTCTTTAAAAATCTGATATCAGAGCTTCTTATTTTAGACCTGTGCGTCTCTGTAGTGGTCAAGGATTCTGAGGCGTATGTCAAAATTGGTACTGTCACTTTTTTTAAGATCTCTACCTTATGTTAGTTGGTATTTATTTTTTAGTTAAGAACGATGCTATGATGCTATTGAACATTCTTCCTGCTGCGCCTACTCTTTCAATAATTTCTTCATCCATTTTTCCATCTTCCGCGAAAACTGTGCCTAGGTATTTGAATTTTTCTACCTGTTCGATTATTTTGTCATCTATTTTTATTTTGTGTTGTATTTTTGTCCTGCTTATTACCATTGTTTTTGTTTTTTGTGTGCTAATTTTCAGGTTCAGGTTGTTTTGTAGTTCGTCCTCGTTCCTTGCTATTATAACCATGTCATCCGCATAGCAAAGTTCTGCTACTTTCACATTTTCCATTTTCCACAGAATATTCTTTAATATTTTGTCTCACTTCTTTTATGGCGTCGTCTAGAACCAGTGAGAACAGTAGTGGACTGAGTACGCATCCTTGTTTGAGTCAGTTTTCCGTTATAAAAGATCTCGATACTTCATTTCTTGTTCTGACATAATTATTGCTGTCGGTATACAGACTTTTAATATTTGAGATGGTGCTTTCATGAATGCCTCGAAATACTATATTGGAAAAGACTATACTAAATAACTTTTACTTTTTACGTACAGAGAGCCGAAGTGTTGATAGTAATGAACGCATTATTGGAGGCCAAAATTCGAAACCTGGGCAGTTTCCCCACCATGGTTCCTTGAGATTCAAGGGCGGTCATACTTGTGGCTGTAGTCTGATTAAGAAAAATTGGGTGGTGACAGCAGCACACTGCGTCAGGGGGTAAGAATTATTTTTAGGGTTTTGTAGTTATGACCAAAAAACCTTTATAACGTCTCTCATGTGCCTGTCTTCATATGGCTTTTATTTACAGAAGAGAACCTAAAGATCTGGCTGTGGTATTTGGAACAATCTTCGTAGATGGCACTGGTGGTACTGATTATAATGTATCAGAAGTCGAAATACATCCCAATTACAGTCCAATGCTGCTCAGCTCAGATATAGCTTTAGTTAAACTCTCCACCAGTGTAACCCTTGATGAGAACATAAAACTGATATTAATCTACAGACAAAATATCACTGACAACTCAGAAGTAACCCTATGTGGATGGGGTCGAACCTTTTATCCAAATGGTGGATTATCGGATATTCTCCAATGGATCCCTCTAAGGACTATTTCACGGAAGGAATGTAATCGGCTACACCTTTTGCCATTTGTGTGGGAAACTGAAATATGCACCTTGACAAAATATGGAGAAGGAGCCTGCCATGGGGATTCGGGAGGTGGTCTTATATACAAAGGAAAATTGTGCGGGATCGTTTCTTGGGGAACTCCTTGTGCTGTTGGATTACCAGATGTATTCACCAACCCGAATTCTTTCTTTGATTGGATTCAAGATACTATTTTAGATGATTGAAATTATTTAATTTATTTATTAAGTTTATACATTCATATTATTTATAGTTACCTTGTTCTTTGTTATGTTATTGTTTTTTTCCAATAAAGATCTGTTCCAAACGGTTAAGCGGAACTATATTTTGCAATCTAGTTACTTTCATCGTTTAAATCGTGCCTTTCGGCCGTTTTGTTTAAGCTTTGTAAATCATACTTACAATAAACATTTTTTGGTTAAGGTTAATATCATATTAAAATGTCATTTACTTTATATTTTGATTTTTTGTGTCATTCTTAATACAAATTTCCCATTTATTTATTTTTTTGTCATTAAAATATCTAAAAAAAATATTTAATTTTGACATATGTCATTCGTTCCCATGGTTTCATTGTTGGAATTTTGAATTTTGACATCCCAACATGAAAAATGAAATAACCCAAGTAAGGTCCCTTCTCATGACAACCTAAAAGAACTAAATTCCCATTTAGTTCCGCTTAACCGTTTGGAACAGACTGTAACAAATCGAAAGAAAAAAAATGTAGTTTATTGAGTAAAATAGTTATCATTGTGATCTATAACATTGCCATTTATCAGGAAGAGAAAATATTCCCGATTTATAAAATTCCTGATATTTTTAAGGAAAAAATTGTTCAAGGCTCATTTTAACATGATTCATATCTATAAGTGTCTTGTTTCTTAGAAAGTGTTCCAATGACCGAAATAAGTGATATTCGGAGGATGAAATGTCTGGTGAGTAGGGTGGGTGTGTTAGAACCTCCTAATCAAGCTCGGAAATTTTTTCACGTGTCTTTTTTTGATGAATAAGGTCAGCAATTGTCGCCTTGAAGAATAACTCCTCGCATCGTTCGCCACACACTAGACCCGGCCCTGCGGTACAGTAAAACTAGGATTCGAACAAATGCTATAACGAATATTTTAAAGACAGTCCCTTGTCAAGAGAGGTCCCCCAGCTATCGCCTCATGCACCTAATAGTAAATACGGTCCTGTTCGCTCAAATAAATTAGTTCTCTTTCTATAACCATATACACACACCGGCAAATTTGGGAGAACAGACATAAAAATCTAATTATTTTCCCTGTAGTGAACATATTGTTGATATCTCTCAGGTAATCTTTTAGTACGATGTTTTTTTGGAATACTGTTCAATCGGGTTGAGGTCAAGGGAGCACGCTAGCCAACCCATTGTTGTTATACCCACTTGATTTAAAAAATCTGATACACAGTGGGCAACGTGTGGGCGCGCATTATCCTACATTAGGCTGAAATTTTCTCCCATATATAGGGCAAAAAGTACAACATGGTCTTGAAGAATATCTCTGATGTACCTATTAACAGTTAACGCTCCGCCATCAATCACCACTAACTCTGTGCGAGCTCCCAAACCTATTCCACCCCACACCATAATTGAACCTCCACCAAAAGATACAGTAGTAGCAAAATTAAATGGTGCATTTTGTTCTCCTTGGCGTCGATACAATCTTTCCCTACGGTTTAGTATAGCATTCAAAGCTATCTAGATATAGGCTACAAAATAATAAAATTTTAAAAAAACATAATTTTCAATCTGTTCCTTTAAATTTGCCGGTGTGTGTAGAAAAAAACCTACCATTAAGTGCATTCTTTTCATTATAAAATTATTTCACAAGATGCATATTATGCCCCTTATCGTTAAGTACAATCGCAATGCAGTTTCTCCCAATATTAGTGTGTGAAACTGGTATTACCAGATCTCTTTGTTAAGTCTGTAGCCTTGTAGACCCAGCTGAATTTATCATCAATATAGTTTAGTGTGTTTCAAAGCAGCCAAGATGAAACTTGTATTATTGTTTGTGTTGTGTTGTACTGTGTCTTTTACAGTTGCTCTAGTTGCAAAACTTCGTAGCAGTGACAATCCAGGTATATTGAGGCGTTTAGCTACTGCTTAGCAAGAGTAATCTAATAACGAGCTTACATTAGGCTAGTAAAAGAACTATTTGATTAAGGCCCGGTTTCTGAAAGCCTGGTTAAATATAACCAAATTTTTTACAGAGTATCCTGGATCCTGCTACTACCCAGGAGACAGCGACCTCTTCCCTGAAATAATTATCAAAGAACAAAGCGAGAAAAGATTGCAGAATCAATGTGGCCGTGTAACATGCAACAATAAAATAATATTAGTACGAACGTAAGTTAATAAAATATATATATATATATATATATATATATATATATATATATATATATATATATATATATATATATATATATATATATATATATATATATATATATATATATATATATATATATATATATATATATATATATATATATATATATATATATATATATATATATATATATATATATATGACCTGCCAAAATAGTTCTGAGCCTGTAACGCTTCTGAATTGCAGCGTTGAGATGTACTGGTTACAGATTATATAAAAAAATAAAAAATTGAAGTGAAAAGTGAATTTTCAGGGTTTTGTAGGTATTTAATAAGTGTAAGAAGCCAATGTAACCATAATACTGGAGGTTTATAATATTTATCACATCAAAATCAACAGTTTTTCTGATAATCACTTTTACTCGTTATTTGAAAACTAAGAGCTTACATTTAATTTTTTTAAACAAAATTTAAATAATTTGCCAAATATCTCAGCGTTTTTTTCTGCATTTGCTTCGTATGCAAGTCTTGTATTTATATTTTTATATTTATACAGTAATACCCCGTTACTCTACTGCCTCTTAGCTCGACGTTTTCGCCACTCGACGTAAATGTCGAGAGTGAGAGTCGACGGAGCATCGCATCCGACGCGTGATCGACTACCGATCACGTGATACATATTTTGTTAAACAAAGCAAAATGAACGCATGGCCAGCAGTTCGCGCCTTGATATCTTGACGACAACAACTCAGATTTAGTACAGCTATGAACTTTTTGTTTTTTGATAAAATAAGTGATTTATAAGTATAATTATGGGTCCAAAGGATAGAAATGCAAGCATAGCTAAAAGGAAAACATACACATATGTACATATGCGTAATTTCTGTAATTTCCGTAATTTCCTTATATGTATATGTATATATTTAAATATGATTCCCTTTATTTCTTATGGAGAAATTCGACTCGCCACTCGACGTAATCGCTACTCGACGCTTTTTCAGAACGAATTAACGTCGAGTAGCGGGGTATTACTGTATATAGTAACTGCTTGTTCACATTAGTAACATGTATATACTGATTACCATTAATTAAGACCACATACCATTAATTAAGTTGTAAATTGTTTTTTTTTTTGTATATTTGTAGTTGCTTAACTGGGTTCGACTTGTCTGCAACTCGAATAAGTAAATAAATACATAAATAAATAAATAAATAAATAAATAAATAAATAAATAAATAAATAAATAAATAAATAAATAAATAAATAAATAAATAAATAAATAAATAAATAAATAAATAAATAAATAAATAAATAAATAAATAAATAAATAAATAAATAAATAAATAAATAAATAAATAAATAAATAAATAAAGAGGGGGCAAAAATTCTAAAAATCCGTTGACCTGAGAAGAAACAAAAATTCAATAAAATCACTTGAGGATGGGGAGGAAAAGGCCTTATCCTCAAACTTAATATACATATGTCTAATAGATGTCTATTTTACAGATGCGGCAAGATTCGTGTTCAACCTCATTGTCGTATTATTCGTGGCGATTTAAGTTCCCCATATCCAGACTGCTGTGACACATCCATTTGCTAAAATAAATTAAAAAATATAGTGTATTATTTTAAAATATTTAATTTAATAAAAATTAAATATACATGTACATTGAAACTACTCATTGAAGTTTAAGAAGAAATCATTTAATATTTTAATTTTGAAAGTTATGAGAAAATTAAAAACCGGAAAATTTATATTTTCGTTCTGATTTATACTTTATTTATTTTTTTTTTTTTTTTAAGAAAGAAGTGTGGGCAAGAGCTATTTCAATCTTCATGATCATGGAAACGTTACATATAAGTATGAAAAAATAGATACTTATAAAAAATTCCGAAAATTTTTTCAAATTTTTTTCGTTTTATAAAAAAATGTCTCAAATAAAAGTGGTTAGTTATTACTTTTATAGCAACTTTTGGTTAAAAAAATTTTTCGAAATATTTTTCTGTTGTTAAATATTCGCAAAAATCTTAAAATCGATTTGAAATTTTTTGTAATTTTAAAAATTTATATCTCAAAAAAGGTAAGAAATAGAGACTTGAGGTTTAAATTTTTGGAATTCTCACACCTTGTTTGTTTAGAAAAAATTAATGTTTGGTCCGTAATGACCTAAAACTATTGGGAAAATTTTGATTATAATGGAATTTAAAAAAAATCTTATCTCAAAAGAGGTAAGAGATAGAGACTAGAGGTTTAAAATTTTGGAATTCACACATCTTATTTTGTCTAAAAAAAATTAATGTTTGGTCCGTAATGACCTAAAACTATTAGGGAAAATTTTGAAACTTTTTGTAATTTTAAAAATTCATATCTCAAAAAAGGTAAGAAATAGAGACTTGAGATTTGAATTTTTGGAATTCTCACACCTTGTTTTGTCTAGAAAAATATAATGTTTGGTCCGTAATGACCTAAAATTATTAGGGAAAATTTTGATTTTGTTTTGGAATTTTAAAAAATTCATATCTCATAAAAGGTAAGAAATAGAGACTTGAGGTTTGAATTTTTGGAATTCTCACACCTTGTTTTGTCTAGGAAAAATTAATGTTTGGTCCGTAATGACCTAAAACTATTAGGAAAAATTTTGATTTTAATGGAATTTAAAAAAAATCTTATCTCAAAAGAGGTAAGAGATAGAGACTAGAGGTTTAAAATTTTGGAATTCTCACATTTTATTTTGTCTAGAAAAAATTAATGTTTGGTCCGTAATGACCTAAAACTATTAGGGATAAATTTGGAAAAAAAATTCAATTTTTTTTTCGTTTTATCAAAAAATGTCTCAAATAAAAGTTGTTAGTTATTGCTTTTATAGCCACTTTTGATTAAAAAAAATTTTCGAAATATTTTTCTGGTGTTAAATATTCGCAAAAATCTTAAAATCGATACGAGTAAACTCCCATTTTTAGTCACCGGTTGAGAAACACTGCTATATACGATATTAAAACCCCAGTCTCCGGGCGAAAATCGGGCAGGTACCAGTCCTGCCCTTACTGCTCTCCCCACTAATCACCCCCTGCAAAGTTGTTTGTGATTCTTCTAAAACAGTTAATAGCCAACGGATAAACCAAGCTAGTAAATAAGTCATTAGGTAATTTGTCATCCCATCAAGTCAAGGTTATACGGGACTAATATAAAAGATTAGAAGAAACTCTTACTAGTTAGTAGCATTTTAATATCCGTGACTGTCACCATGAATTTATTTGTGTTGGTTTCTGTGTTAGTGATCGTGTCTATAGATGGAGCAATGCTATATATCGAAAATGCAACACATCCAGGTAAATATTAGGCTCGAAATGTACCAGAGCAAACCGGAACGACGTTCCAGTTCATAAGCTTATGGAAAATATCGTTCCGGTTTGTGAAATTATTGAAAATATTGGTTAAACTCCGGTTCATCCAAACAATATTTAAAAATGTAATTGTTCAGGTTTTTTGTTTTTTTTTTTTTTTTTACTGCTGTTAAAATATTAGTTTTGTTTTGGCCAAACCATTAAATCCTAGCATAAATAAGCTATTCTAAAAGAAATGGAAAATAAGATAATAATTTGTCTCAATTCTATTGAGAACTGACACGCTCGGATACGCAGTCTGGTGGTCAAATATTATACTAGGCGCCTGTAGTACTGTTTGAACTTATTACATATGTTCTAGTGTTGATTTTTTGTTAGAATGTCGATAGAAGTTGTGAAAAACTGTAAAAGTAGAACAAATTGTAGTGTTTTTGGCTGTCATTCAAGACAGGACAAAGATAGGCATCTTAGATTTTTTCTTTTCTTAAGAAAAATGTAGGGAAAGTTAATATTAAGTCCAGATTGGAAGATTTGGTTATGGACAGGAGGAAGGCATGGGAATATATTTTGAGTTAAAAAGTAACTGATACTATGCGAGTTTGTTCATTACATTTGTCGCAGAAAAACTAAACTGCACTAATATTTTAATAATAATAGCTAATAATATTAGCTGCTCCTGTCCAACTAAAACTAATTTTATTTCATGAGGCAATGAACATAATGCACTTGTTTACAAACATAATCCATATATTGTAAATTCAGATGACCGACACTCAGATGTACAACATAAAATTAAATGCCCGGCATTTAACACCTCAACTACGAATTACACTTCAATGAATCTACTCAAATTAAACTTTAAATACTGTAATTTGGTGCCCAACTTCTGTTATACACCTCAATATATGTGTAATGCGTAAAAATTTAAAAAATTTCCTTCAAATAATCAATTGTTTAACGTGCTTTGTGGGAGCTTGCATTGTCATGATGAAGAATGATGCAACGTTTTTGGTTGTTTTTCCTGATTTTGTCCATGACTTCTGGCAAAGAAATTGTTGTATGCCATTCAGCATTAACTGTTCTCTGATCCTCTAAAGCAGGGGCGCTCAAACAGTCGATCGCGAGAGGTTTTTAAGTCAATCGCGTACATATTTATAAAAAGTATTTTAAATATTTTTTTACAGATATTGTAATTTAATAGTTATTAATTTAGTAACGAACATTAAATGTTAAACTATCTGATGGGTTGCGACATGTCCAGTAAAACCGAAAAAATCGATCATTTTCTTGGAAGTGTTTCGTGAACGAACACATTTAAATCTGAAATACATTTGATATTTTCTTAAATCAAATTGACTAATCTGAATTATAATTGACATTTTCTGAAATCAAATTGACTAATCTGAATTACAATTGATCTTTTCTGAAATAAACTTGTTCTTTTCTAAAATACAACTGGAAACTAATGTTTTTAATTGAATTGTTATTTAACATGTTTCATCTAGGAATAACGGGAAACTCTATCCAATCCATATTATTGTTTTATTTTACAGATTACCCAGGCTACTGTTATTTTAAGTACGGAGACGAGAAACCAATAATACTCAAAGCCCAAACTAAGAGCCGACTCCCAACCGAGTGTAGTTCTGTAAAATGTGATAAAGACTTTTCTTTTACTCTAGAATCGTAAGTCAAACTAAGTAATTTAAAACGTGTTTATGTTTAAGTTTAAAATTTTATTTTCTGTTTTGCAGTTGTGCTATTAATCCACCAATTGATTCTCACTGTCGTTATTTACCCGACGATGCCAACAAACCCTATCCAGATTGCTGTTATAATGCAGCTTGCTGAGACGACTACTATTGGACTAGGGCAGGGGTCGGCAAACTTTCAGTGACAAAGAGCCAAATCTATATTGAAAACAAAAACAATATAAGCTGTTCACTTTTGTAAGAACACACTATGGTCTATTTCAAAGTAGAAAAATGTGTGTAAGAAGATAGGAGCTGTTTGTCCTTGCTTCGGATTGGTTTAGATCGTCATCCCTATTACACTGTAAAAATATTGTTTTTAGTCCAAGTTGACAGATGTTCAGTGTCGTACATTGGAAATATATATTATTTATATTATTTAATTTTTCTCATATATTTTGTTATTATTTACATATTTAGTCTTTTATTTACATTCTTGGCGTAGATTTTATGGAGAAAATTCTCCATGTAATTTGTTTTTACGCAGTTATATATTTTTTAGGTTATCTGACATATAAATGTTTTTTGACACTTGTCAATTTTGATCAAGAGAGAGGACTAATGTGAGACTAAAAGACAGCCCAGCTGATAGTGCCCAAAGAAGAAGTTATTGATATAATTTTTAGACCTTCATATATACATATATTTTTAGTTTTTATTTACAATAATTATTTAAATAAGAAACTTTAGCTCTGAAGATATATTGTTTGTTTTATTGCTTTATTTAAACTCTTTTAGCCAAATCTCTCTTTTTATATATAGTACATAATTTTTAAAATTAATATGTTTTTAACTTTTTCAAATTTCCCATTAAACTGAATTTATGTCGTATAAATAACGTAAGTTTTTTTTTTGTATCTAATAACGTAAGTGTATTATCTGCCTTGTTTATTTCAATATCTTATTAACATTTCTTGTATTGAAAAAAAAAAAAAAATCACTTGCTAACCCAGTTGCTACGCCCATGCCCTAGTTGTAACTTATTTTAAATTTCCCGCTATACTGTATTTGATCAGTGTAAATCGTACTCGGTTCGCAGCGCTATCTACTTTTTTCTACTTTGAAATAGACCATAGATCTGGTTATTTTGGTTACTTTTATGGTGTGTTACTGACTTTAAATGTCAATTAAAAATATTCCTTACGCTGTAAAACCGACTTTAGGTTGATAAGGTTATGATCATTATAATTAAGATATCATTTTTCAGTATGACATCTGTCAAATGGATCGACATTTTCAAAAAAGTGACATTTTTTAATACCAACATGACATACAGCTTCAAAGGTGCAAACTATTGAAAACAAAATTCCCTCTTAGTTTGTTCTTACAAAAGTGAACTGCTTACAGTCTGTTCCAAACGCTTAAGCGGAACTAGATTTTGCAATCTAGTTACTTTCATTGTTTAAATCGTGCCTTTCGGCCGTTTTGTTTAAGCTTTGTAAATCAAACTTACAATAACCATTTTTTGGTTAAGGTTAATATCATTTTAAAATGTCATTTTCTTTATATTTTGATTTTTTGTGTCATTCTTAATACAAATTTCCCATTTATTTATTTTTTTGTCATTAAAATATCTAAAAAAAATATTTAATTTGACATATGACATATCGTTTCCATGGTTTCATTGTTGGAATTTTAAATTTTGACATCCCAACGTGATAAATGAAATATCCCAAGCAAGGTCCCTTCTCGTGACAACCTAAAAGAACTAAATTCCCATTTAGTTCCGCTTAACCGTTTGGAACAGACTGTATAACATGGAAGAGCCGCTAAAAAATATATGCTAAATTTAAGAAAAAAAATCAGCTATGGCCGCAGGACCGACCGCCATCATAAAGTACTTCATAAAGTAATACATTCTAGCAGCAGAGTACAGTCTGTTCCAAACGGTTAAGCGGAACTAGATTTTGCAATCTAGTTACTTTCATCGTTTAAATCGTGCCTTTCGGCCGTTTTGTTTAAGCTTTGTAAATCATACTTACAATAAACATTTTTTAGTTAAGGTTAATATCATTTTAAAATGTAATTTTCGGCCAATGTTTACAATATCCCCTTTCAAACTTTATACAGATGGCAGCACATCACGACTACACTAAATAATTCAAGAATTGTCAGTGGCTCTAAAACAATAATTTCTAGAAGGGAGCTAACTATCTTCTAGTTTAATGACAAAACACTATCTTAGGTTAGGTTAGGTTAGTAAGTGTTTCATTAGAAGAAGCCGAGCGAAGCGAGCTACCCATCTTCTAGTTTAATGACATAAATAAAAGTTCTGCACAGTCCCACTAGTTTAGAATCGCTGTATATTAAACAAATGACATGTGTTTGACGTATGCGCAAGTGTGAAGTGGGATGTTGTAAACACTTACCAAAACAATATTTTAACGGTGTAATAGGGATGACGATCTAAACAAATCCGAAGCAAGGACAAACAGCTCCTATCTTCTTACAACCATTTTTCTACTTTGAAATAGACCATAGTTATTTTGGTTACTTTTATAGTGTATTACGGACTTTAAATGTCGATTAAAAATATTCCTTACGCTGTCAAACGAACTTATATTTATTGGTTATGATCATTAAGAAAGTGACATTTTTTTATAATTTTTTAATACCAACATGACATACAATTTCAAACGCGCAAACTATTGAAATCAAAATTTTCTCTTAGTTTGGTTTTACAAAAATGAACAGCATATACAGTCTGTTCCAAACGATTAGGCGGAACTAACCGGAATTTTCATTTTTGTAAGTTGTCATTAGCTATTTTTTTATATATTGCAGTTGTCTTTTCCTGAACAAAATGATCAAAAGCTTCAATCAATCGGTAAAAGTTACTACAATTGAAAATCTAGTTCCGCCTGAACCAAAAGAACAGACTTTACCCGTTCCAAAATTCACTATTTATTAAAAAACCTCTAGAAGAAATCAAGAGTACTATGTTTTATCGATATGAACATCAAAGTTTCCTACGTTTCCTAGTTACTTAAAATAAATAAAAATATTCATAATTTATTTTAAATTTTATTTTTTTTTTTAATTTACAAAATTATGTCTTTATTCATAACCGAACATTATTGTAACATAAAGAAAAATACCATACCAAAATTGGCCCCATCAGCATCACGGCGTCAAAAAATATCAAGACTTGTCAAAAGCATCATGATGATATCGGCAAAAAATAGACAAACCTCAACATATTTTATTAGCAGCACAAAAATAAAGGAAGAAATTGAAAGACATCTTGCTTGTAAACATTTTGTTATCCATCCACTGAGTATTTTTATACAATACTGGCAATTTTTGATGAGTTTTGTTTGGTATTTAAACATAACATTTGGTCTGTCAGCTCCATTACTTCAAGTGTTTATAAAATATTCTGATAATATTTATAGACCTGTGATACTGACTTACGAAATTACAAATCATATATGTATATTGCATATTTTTGTGAATTTCTTCACTGGTTACATAAATCAAAAGACGAAGCAATGTATACTGGATAGAAAGAAAATTATTGTACGATATATAACTACCTACTTCCTGGTGGATATTTTGGTTTTAGATTTTATTCTCGAGTTAAGTCTTAGACTACCAAAATTAAATTTACCCCATCATGTTGTCCTGGGATTCTGGAAGCTTGCAAGAGTACTCCGTCTATATACTGCTGGAACCTACCTAGAATATCTAACTCAGTATTGTAAATTTAATCCATCATTCTACAAGACGATCCAAATAATTATAAAATGGTTCTTCCTTCTCCATATCAATGCAATGGCGTTTATATCTGTATCAGCTTGCAACATAAGAGGAAGAACTTGGACTACAAGATTATGCAAAATTTATAACACTGAACAAAAATTTAAACCAATCAACTGCACATATATATCAGCCGAAACTATAAATTATTATATAAAGCACAGTTACAGGGAGACATTAACTAGAATCTGTTTGATTTATTGGGGTCAACTAACACCATTAACATGGGAAGACTTAAGTGTTTCTATTATATCAATGTTCAGTGGTTTTTGTTTTAATTTATACTTTATAGTTTTTTTAAAGAATAGCATGGAAGATGCGTATAAGGCTTCTATACGCTATGAAGAACAAACTGTTGGTATTAAGACTTTTTGTCGTAAATATTTTTTACCAGAAGAATTGGAAAATAAGATTTTGTGGAATTTGGAAGAAAAGTTTGAGGGAGAATATTATGATTATAAAAAATTTAATAAGTTTACGTCTAGAAATCTTAAAGCTGATTTATTTTATGAACATCCAAGAAATTATAAAATTTTAGAAAAATCAAACATTTTTAACGGTGTTTCTCCGGCTGGTATTGTAGCTATCATAAAGTCTTTACAAAGGTTAGTATTATCTTTCTCATTTTGTAATACGAAACTAAGAGGGAAACTTCATTTTTACCGACCGCCAACATACAGAGTGATTATTTAATGGCGAGACGACGTCACCGTATTTTACGTGCCTCCTAGCAGAATACTATGACTATAATAACCTTGAAGAAAATTTGATTATGAAGAAAAAAAGATTATGCGCATGCGCGCATAATCGCCTGCTACGATGTGTATGAAACGGCAAATTATTAAAACTTCCAGTGACGGCGTCTCGCCATTAAATAATCACACTGTATATAAGGGAGGTATTGTGATCATACCGATTTTGACATTTCGAGGTTTCGATGGATCTCCATGAATTGAGGTCCCTACATAACGTTTTGACTATTTTTAGCATGATGTCTGTCGGTCTGTCTGTCTGTCTGTCTGTCCGTCCGTCTATCTGTCTGTCCGTCTGTCTGTGTACACGTGCAGAGCAAATTCGGCTGAAAGGATTTTTATGAAACATCATATTTAAGCTTCTGCCATCAATGGCATGAGTTGATCAACTTTTGGTAAAAATCAGTTGACTAAAAATGGGAGTTTACTCGTATCGATTTTAAGATTTTTGTGAATATTTCACAACAGAAAAATATTTCGGAAAAATTTATTGAACAAAAGTTACTATAAAAGCAATAACTAATAACTTTTATTTAAGACGTTTTTTGATAAAATGAAAATTTTCGAATAATTTCTGTAAAATTTTTCGAAATTTTTGTCTCAATTTTATATTAGGCCAAATTATTTCTACCCTTGCTGCTAGAATGTATTTTATACAATTACTTTATGATGGCGGTCGGTCCTGTGGTGGCCACAGCTGATTTTTATGTTGTATATTTAAAATATCTTCTTAAGAAGGTAATAGACCATATTAGTAAGTCCGTCACAAAATGGGATTCAGTGCTGCCGCCTCGCGGTTGGATTCCTTTTATTTGAATTTAGCATGTTGTTTTTTTACGTTAAAAATCGTTATTATGGCAAGTAACATAGCAATAAGTGTGTATGCCATATCTAAATGGTTTGAAGGAACAATATATTGTTTTTTTTTTTTATTCATTATTGTTTTACATTTTCATCTGTCAAAAAACGACAAAATTTGCAATTAAGAATGTAGCTGTAATGGTTACAATTTGGAGCAAAACAATACACCATTATGCATTCTAAAACAAAATATTAATGATTACTTAGTGTTAATTAAATAAATACGAAAGATATTTCGATTTTCATATTATTTAAAAACGTAACCTATAAATATATCTTCGAATCCTATGTATATATTTATGAAATCATTATTCTATAATATAAAGTATTTGGACTGTATATATTAGTATATATTTATCAAAAATACATATTTTTTGCTCAAAAATTGAAGATATTCATAAAATTAAGGTAACAAAAGTAATGTCACATGTATTATAAACCAGTCAAAAACTTCGGACAATGTTTACAATATCCTCCTTCAAACTTGAATTCTCTATACAGATGGCAGCACATAACGACTACACTAAATAATTCAAGAATTGTCAGTGGCTCTAAAACAATGGTTTCTGGAAGCGAGCTAACCATCTTCTATAGACAAAACACTATCTTAGGTTAGGTTAGTAAGTGTTTGGTTAGAAGAAGCCGAGCGAAGCGAGCTACTCATCTTCTAGTTTAATGACATAAATAAAAGTTCTGCACAGTCCCACCTGTTTAGAATCTCTGTATATTAAACAAATGACGTGTGTGTGGCGCATGCACAGTGTGCAGCGGGATGTTGTAAATCTACACCGTTAAACCAGTCAAAAACTTCCAAAGGACTCAGCTCTCAGATGGCAACACACTAATATGATCTATTTTACATTGCTGTCAGATTTCAATAACCATAGTAACGATAATACCTATATTACAGGATAAAAGAAATTCACTGTATAAATAAATATTATGTTTTTACAGAGCTATTTATTTTCCTGGAGACTGTATAGTACCAATAGGATCCCGCACGCAGACTATGTACATTATAGCAATCGGTTCCGTGGCAATTTACGACTCTATGGGAAAAGAACTCTACCACCTGGGGGAAGGGGAACATTTCGGTATTCACAGTATTTACGCGAAAAAAGTTATGTGGAGGTACGCTGCTGTCGCAATAGAGGTCTGTGAGATCTATAGAATAAGCAGAAAGGCTTATGAAGATAGAATAGTAAAATATGACTGGACATTTTTACAGAGAATGATCTCGTCTATTCCTCAAGAAAGACGAAACACTGTGGAAGATACAGAAGTTTTAATATAAATTTAACTAGGGAATAAATTTATTATAAATCGTTAATTATAATCAATGTAATTATTGGTAAAAGGTTCGTAAATGAAAATTATTGTTAAATTTCACAAAATTTATTATTAGGCATTCTGAATGCATGTGGGAACGTTGATTTAAAAAATAAAATTTCATTATAAAATAAAATTATTAAGACCCGGTCTTTCCAGCTTCAGCTAAACCCCCAGGTAACTATCTGACAGATAAGGTTATCTGTAACTTTATCTGCTGAATAAATGTCAATACCAATCAATGAATTCAATCCGACAGTCTAATTATCCGTTAGATAACTATCCGATAGATAAATTTGTATTGAAAGACGGGATAACATTTTTTCCGCACAGAAATTATCACATAAACGGGTCTATTCTCTAAGCATGATGTTAAAATCTTAGCGTCAGTAACTTAGGTTAATTTTTTTAACACCATTTTTAACCTAAATACTATTCGCTAAACATATATGTGTTAATATTATAGCGCGGCGGCGTTAAAATAGCCAGTTAACGTTCTACAATAAGCGTCTACCGAAACGGTGGCTTTAAAAGTTAACGCTAGTGTTTAGTTTGCAAAAATAGCTGATCCTATTTAAGTAAATGTCATGTTATTTAAAAAAAAAAAAAATGAATAAAACACAAGACGGTAGGAATATTAATCAACTTTCTATTACTTTTTAAAGTGAATTCTTTACAGTAGAGATAAGAATGACGCTTCATAATTTTTGTTATACAAGTAACCCAGACGCAAGTTCAAGTAATTGTATAGAAAGGAAGTAAATGGAGTATTGGAGAGCAGTTTTGGTTTTTGTTGAGACACAGAACTTAAAATTATAATCCTCTGAAAGCTACAAAACTTCACTTATGCCTCCGCCGTGTTTCAAAATATCGCAGTACATTTTAATGGTGTATTATTTGAAGAAACAATTGATGAGATTGATAATGACGATCACAACAGTGTTATTCCAGGGTAGAAATAGCGTAATAAATCAAATTTAATAATTAATATCACCGAACACCTTTTTAAAAATAGAAGGAACATATAATTCACATATTATTAAAAAATTAGATAAACTGTTATAATACAATGTAGTATATAAATTGACTAAACAAAAGTTGAATAAAGTTATATTTTTATTTAATACACTGTGGAAAGCAGTTATAATGGGTATCACAGGACCAAACATTTCTGTTCCATTTTTAAAATAAATTTCGCCACTGAATATTTAATTCAACACCGAAATATTAGGTTAAGATTCTCTTTGCATTTGACTAAATAAATACTCCTGTTAAAATTCAACGTAACAGCGCATGCGCGTGCAGTTAATATTAGCCTCTCTACAGGGTGAGTTAGCGCCTCGCGTTAACAAATATTGTATTAACGCTTACCTTAACAAATGCTCTTACAGAATAGCATTTTTTGATAATGACGTTAGACATGGAGTTAAAATAAAAATATTAACCTGACGCTAATTTTAACGCATTTCTTACAGAATACACCCGAACATCTGTCAGATAGTTACCTAGAAGTTTACCTGTATTTGGAAAGACTGGGCCTCAATTAGTTAAAAATACCCAAATTATTTAAATATAAAAACTAATTTATTTTAAACACCCTCAGAGGTGATTATATGATTTGTTTAAAATATTGTCATCATTTATTTCAAGTACATGGCCGAATGTTTATACAGATGTTGATGTACGGCTATGTGAGGTGTAAGTTTTTTGTGAGATTTTGCTAAGTCTCTCATAAAATTATTGCAGCCGTCGTCAATTGTAAGTTTGTGTCCAATTAATTAATTTTTAAATTATCATTATATGTTTGTGAAGTAAAATCCAGACATTAATACGAAATACCCTTATTACTAAGTAATTAAAAATCATTGCAGCCAGCTGGCGAACTTGGTGATTTTCAGGTTCGATCCGCTCGCGACTTTAGGAAACAAGCTAAACCTATTGAAGGACCTCAAAGTAAGTTACATGAAGTACAATGAAATATTTAAAAATCAGTTATCTAACCGTGAGTTTCATTATATGGACCCCCCCCCTCCCAACGTACAATATTGATTCCGTTCTTTACGTTCTCGCTTATTATATTCTTCTGAAACCAATTTTAACCAAAGTAAAATAACGCTTAAAATTGCTTTTACTACATAATATTATTAATAATTAGAAAAGGAATTTTTTGAAAAATTTCCCATTTATTTATTTTTTTTTGTCTTCAAAATATCTGAAAATGTCTTAAAATTTTTAATAAATGTCTTTCGTTTCCATGGTTGTTGGAGTTTTAAATTTTCACATACCAAATATGGAACATGAAATAACCCAAGCAAGGGACCTTGCTTGGGTTATTTCATGTGACAACGTAAAAACTAAATTCTCATTTAGTTCCGCCTAAACGTTTAGCATAGGCTGTATATTTATTTAGGGACTAATATAATGAAAAATTATATCTTATAAGCTGTTCACTTTTGTAAGAACACACTAGATCTGGTTATTTTGGTTACTTTTATGGTGTGTTAATGACTTTAAATGTCAATTAAAAATATTCCTTACGCTGTAAAACCGACTTTAGGTTGATAAGGTTATGATCATTATAATTAAAGTCTGTTCCAAACGGTTAGGCGGAACTAGATTTTGCAATCTAGTTACTTTCATCGTTTAAATCATGCTTTTCAGCCGTTTTGTTTAAGCTTTGTAAATCATACTTGCAACAAACATTTTTTGGTTAAGATTAATATCATTTTAAAATGTCATTTTCTTTATATTTTGATTTTTTGTGTCATTCTTAATACAAATATCCCATGTATTTATTTTTTGTCATTAAAATATATAAGAAAAATAATTTAATTTTGACATACGTCATTCGTTTCCATTGTTTCATTGTTGGAATTTTAAATTTTGACATTCCAACGTAAAAAATGAAATAACCCAAGCAAGGTCCCTTTTCGTGACAACCTAAAAGAACGAAATTCCCATTTAGTTCCGCCTAACCGTTTGAAACAGACTGTAAGATATAATTTTTCAATATGACATATGTCAAATGGATCGACATTTTAAAAAAGTGACATTTTTTAATACCAACATGACATACAGCTTCAAAGGTGCAAACTATTGAAAACAAAATTCCCTCTTAGTTTGTTCTTACAAAAGTGAACCGCTTATAATTATAATGATTTTTATTTATTTTATTTTACATTGGCCTATTTCTGCAACGAGGCTAATCGCCGATAATTATAATGATCATATAAGCGGTTCACTTTTGTAAGAACAAACTAAGAGGGAATTTTGTTTTCAATAGTTTACACCTTTGAAGTTGTATGTCATGTTGGTATTAAAAAATGTCACTTTTTTAAAATGTCGATGCATTTGACAGATGTCATAATGAAAAATGATATCTTATTTATAATGATCATAACCTTATCAACCTAAAGTCGGTTTTACAGCGTAAGGAATATTTTTAATTGACATTTAAAGTCAGTAACACACCATAAAAGTAACCAAAATAACCAGATCCACTAGGATCTAGTTATTTTTAAGATTTGTAAGAACACACTAGTGTTCTTACAAAAGTGAACAGCTTATAAACTTATCAACCTAAAGTCGGTTTTACAGCGTAAGGAATATTTTTAATTGACATTTAAAATCAGTACACTATAAAAGTAACCAAAATAACTAGCCAGAAATTAAGTACTTAAGTATAAAAATATATATTTATAATTAATTATTTACAATGTATATATAATTATAATAAATTATTATAATTTGTTTATTTTATATTAAACTGTAGAGTAGTTATAATATTAGCCACAGTATTTCTTCTATTACCAGCCACAGAAGAAGTCAGTCTGTCCAGAAATGCCCAATCATGTTCTAGTATTCTTCTTTCGTAGTCTCTTTTGCTTATTCTGTAGATCTCACAGACCTCTATCGCGATCACCGAGTAATGCCAAAAGCTCGACCTCGGGTACATAGTGTGCACACCGAAATGATCTCCTTCCTCCAGATGATAAAGTTCCTTTCCATTATCGTCGTAAACTGCCACAGATCCAGTTGCTATGAAGTACATGCCTTTCTTGCGTGAGCCTATTGATTCTATAACGTCGCCAGGAAAATAAATTCCTCTGTAAAATTTATTTATATTAATAAAATTGAACGATATACATAGGTCATTTCTTTAGTTTAGGCGGACCTAAATGGGGATTTTATATTTTTGTATCACCAAGCTTGGCTAGGTTATTTCATTTTTCATGTTGGCATTTATTATAAAATGACAGTTATTATAAGCAGTTCACTTTTGTAAGAACAAACTATGGTCTATTTCAAAGTAGAAAAATGTATGTAAGAAGAAAGGAGCTATTTGTCCTTGCTTCGGATTGGTTTAGATCGTCATCCCTATTGCACTGTTAAAATATTGTTTTTAGTCCAAGTTGACAGATGTTCAGTGTTGTACATTGGAAATATACAGTCTGTTTCAAACGGTTAGGTGGAACTAAATGGGAATTTCGTTTTTTTAGGTTGTCACGAGAAGGGATCTTGCTTGGGTTATTTCATTTTTCATGTTGGAATGTCACAATTTAAAATTCCAACAATGAAACCATGGAAACGAATGACTTGTAAAAATTAAATTATTATTTTTTATATATTTTAATGACAAAAAAATTAATAAATGGGAAATTTGTATTAAGAATGACACAAAAAATCAAAATATAAAGAAAATGACAATGTAAAATGATATTAACCTTAACCTAAAAATGTTTATTGTAAGTATGATTTACAAAGCTTAAACAAAACGGTCGAAAAGTACGATTTAAACGATGAAAGTAACTAGATTGCAAAATCTAGTTCCGTCTAACCGTTTGGAACAGACTGTATATTATTTATATTATTTAATTTTTCTCATATATTTTGTTATTATTTACATATTGAGACTTATATTTATATTCTTGGCGTAGATTTTATGGAGAAAATTCTCCATGTAATTTGTTTTTACGCAGTTATATATTTTTTAGGTTATCTGACATATAAATATTTTTTGACACTTGAAAATTAACAGATCAAGAGAGAGGACTAATGTGAGGCCAAAAGACAGCCCAGCTGATTGTGCCCAAAGAAGAAGTTATTGATATAATTTTTAGACCTTCATATATACATATATTTTTAATTTGTATTTACAATAATTATTTAAATAAGAATCTTTAGCTCTGAAGATATATTGTTTTATTGCTTTGTTCAAACTCTTTTAGCCAAATCTCTCTTTTTATATATAGTACATAAATTTTAAAATTAATATTTTTTTAACTTTTTCAAATTTCCAGAATTTATGTCGTATAAATAACGTAAGTGTATTATAAGCGGTTCACTTCTGTAAGAACAAAGAGAATTTTGTTTTCAATAGTTTGCACCTTTGAAGCTGTATGTCATGTTGGTATTAAAAAATGTCACTTTTTTTTAAATGTCGATCCATTTGTCATATGTCATAATGAAAAATGATATCTTAATTATAGTGATCATAACCTTATCAACCTAAAGTTGGTTTTACAGCGTAAGGATTATTTTTAATTGACATTTAAAGTCAGTAACACACCATAAAAGTAACCAAAATAACCAGATCTAGTGTGTTCTTACAAAAGTGAACAGCTTATATCTGCCTTGTTTATTTCAATATCTTATTAACCTTTTTATATTATAAAAATCACTTGCTAACCCAGTTGCTACGCCCATGTCCTAGTTGTAACTTATTTTAAATTTCCCGCTATACTGTATTTGATCAGTGTAAATCGTACTCGGTTCGCAGCGCTATCTACTTTTTTCTACTTTGAAATAGACCATAGATCTGGTTATTTTGGTTACTTTTATGGTGTGTTACTGACTTTAAATGTCAATTAAAAATATTCCTTATGCTGTAAAACCGACTTTATCATTATAATAGACCATATTAGTGTGTCGTCACATACATGTGCTGCCATCTGAGAGCTGAGTCCTTTTGAAGTTTAAAATACATGGGACATTACTTTTGTTACCTTAATTTTATAAATATTTTCAATTTTGGAGCAAAAAATATGTATTTTTGATAAATATATACTAATATATACAGTCCAGACACTTTATATTATGGAATAATGATTTTGTAAATATATAAATAAGGATTCGAAGATATATTTATAGGTTACGTTTTTAAATAATATGAAAATCGGAATATCTTTAGTATTTATTTAATTAACACTAAGTAATCATTAATATTTTGTTTTAGAATGCATATTGGTGTATTGTTTTGCTCCGAATTGTAACAATTACATCTACATTATTAATTGCAAATTTTTTCGTTTTTTGACAGATGAAAATGAAAAACAATAATGGAAAATTAAAAACAACATATTATTCCTTTAAACCATTTAGATATGGTACACACACTTATTGCTATGTTACTTGCCCTAATAACGATTATTAACGTACATTTTTCAAAATTAACCTGCAAAATAATATTGTTCTGCAAAAATAATGACATATTAAATTATAATGTATAAAATAAGAATTTTAATAAATAAATATTGACTTGTAGTTTTGATGTGAAGCACTCCTTACTTTGAAAACTTAATTTATATTTCCAAAATACAATTTAACAAAAAAACAAGATGCTAAATTCAAATAAAAGGAATCCAACCGCGAGACGGCAGCACTGAATCCCATTTTGTGACGTAGTTACTAATATGGTCTATTAAAATATCATTTTTCATTATGACATATGTCAAATGGATCGACATTTTAAAAAAGTGACATTTTTTAATACCAACATGGCATACAGCTTCAAAGGTGCATACTATTGAAAACAAAATTCCCTCTTAGTTTGTTCTTACAAAAGTGAACTGCTTATATGCTCTTACAGAACTGCTTATACTGCTTGTCAAAACAAAAGCACTTAATATCTTAATTTGGGAAGTTATGGGCAAAAATTTAAAACTGGAAAATTTACAATTTCGTTCATATCTCGTTCAGACATTCGTAAAATGGTCTCTTAATGCGGCAACTTTGGTCTAATTTAACTGACCTCGTATTTCTTACCGTTCTCGAGATCCCCATGCTTAACAAGTTATTTGGGGCACAGTGTATATTTATTGGAGAAACATGAATACTAACCTTTTTAAAGATTCAATGATAGCAATATATGCAGTCCTAGAAATATCACTAAAAATATTAGATTTTTCTATTATTCCCTGATTTCTCCTATGTTCAGCAAACAAATCTCCTTTTAAAATATCGGATATAAATCTATCAAATTTCTTTTTATTATAATATTCTCCTCTAAAAGTCTCTTCAAAATTTCTTAAAAGTTTTTTTTCCATTTCTTCTGGTAACATATGTTTTGTACAAAAACTCTTAATAGTAAACACATTTTCATCAAAACTTAATGATGTAATGTAACTAGATTCCATTATTGCTTTTAAGAAAACTATGAAGTAAATATTATAACAAAAACCACACATTAAAGTAATACAAGCTAACCAGCTATCCTCCCATGTTTCTGGTGAAATTTTCCCCCAAAAAATTAAACATATTCTTGCAAAGGTTTCGTAGTAACTGTGATTTATATAGTAATATAATCTAGGACCAGTTATTAAAGTGCATTTAATGTTCTCTTTAAATATATCATTTTTGGATTCTTGATACTTTTTGCATAATCTTGTCATCCAGGTATTCTCTCTCATGGTTAGACCAGGAATGTAAATGTATGCCATTGTATTCACATGAACAAGGAAAAATCCTTTTATGATAAGTACAATTACCCTATAATATTCAGGATGTAATTTTAAAAACACTAAAAAATACTCCAGATATTCATTAGCGGCTTTTAGTCGTATTACTCTTATTAGTTTCCAAATTCCAAAAATAATATGGTGAGATAAAAGAAAATTTGGAAAAAATGTTGTAAAACTAAGGATAAAGTCAAATACCAATATATCCACCGACAAATATGTTGTTGCATAATGCATAGCTATCTTCTTTCTGTCCAAAACACATTGTTGAGTCCTTGGTTTTATATAACCAGTCAAAAAGTTTACTATTATATCCAGTACACATATGTGATTTGTTAATTCGTAAAGTATAAAGAATGGTCTAAAAGTTTCATCAGTAACTAAAATAAAAACTTGAAACATTGGAATTGTCAATCCAATTGTTAGATTTATATACCAAACAACACACATTAAAAATTGCCAGTATTGTGTAAATGAACTTAAAGGATGAATAACGAAATATTTACAAGAAAGATGCCTTTCTATTTCTTCTTTAACTTTGGTGCTACTATGGAAAAGATTTGTCGTTTGTGGATTTTTTGCGGATATTATTGTGATACTTTTGACAAATTTTATAAATTTTTGGCACCATGTTGTTGAAGGAGATAGTTTTGGTATGGCACTTTTTTTGATATTTTCTATGACGCAGAAATGTTCAGTTTTATAATGAGACATAATTTTGTAAAATTTAAAAATAAAGTTTAAACCAAATTATAATTATTTTTTTTATTTACTATATGTATCTAGGAAACTAGATGTTCATATCTGTGAACCATAGGTCTCTTGATTTAGTTCAAAGATTTTTTAATAGATGGCTACCAAGATACAAGGTTGCCGATAGGCGTAGCGTAGTGGTAACACACGTGACTTGTGTTGCTAAGGTCTCGGGTTCGACTCACGTTCAGACATGGAATTTTCCATAAGAAAAATTAGAATCTAATTACCTCAGTAGCAAAGGCCACAAACGCCAAATAAAAAAAAATATGCTAGAAGCAGTTCACTTTTGTAAGAACAAACTAAGAGGAAATTTTGTTTTCAATAGTTTGCACCTTTGAAGCTGTATGTCATGTTGGTATTAAAAAATGTCACTTTTTTTAAATGTTGATCCATTTGACATATGTCATAACGAAAAATGATATCTTAATTATAATGTTATCCTAACCTTATCAACCTAAAGTCAGTAACACACCATAAAAGTAATCAAAATAACCAGATCTAGTTTGTTTGTTTGATGTAGGGCTAAAGTCTGTTCCAAACGGTTAGGCGGAACTAGATTTTGGAATCTAGTTACTTTCATCGTTTAAATAGTGCTTTTCGGCCGTTTTGTTTAAGCTTTGTAAATCCTACCTACAATAAACATTTTTTGGTTAAGGTTAATATCATTTTAAAATGTAATTTTCTTTATATTTTGATTTTTTGTGTCATTCTTAATACAAACTTCCCATTTATTTATTTTTTTGTCATTAAAATATGTAAAAAAAAAATTAATTTTGACATACAGTCTGTTTCAAACGCTTAGGCGGAACTAAATGGGAATTTCGTTCTTTTAGGTTGTCACGACAAGGGACCTTGCTTGGGTTATTTCATTTTTTACGTTGGAATGTCAAAATTTAAAATTACAACAATGAAACCATGGAAACGAATGACCTATGTCAAAATTAAATTATTTATTTTATATATTTTAATGACAGAAAAATAAATAAATGGGAAATTTGTATTAAGAATGACACAAAAAATCAAAATACAAAGAAAATGACATTTTAAAATGATATTAACCTTAACCAAAAAATATTTATTGTAAGTATGATTTACAAAGCTTACACAAAACGGCCGAAAAGCACGATTTAAGCGATGAAAGTAACTAAATTGCAAAATCTAGTTCCGCTTAAGCGTTTGAAACAGACTGTATGTCATTCGTTTCCATGGTATCTTTGTTGGAATTTTGAATTTTGACATTCCAACGTGAAAAATGAAATAACCCAAGCAAGGTCCCTTCTCATGACAACCTAAAAGAACGAAATTCCCATTTAGTTCCGCCTAACCGTTTGGAACAGACCAATCTGTTCCAAACGGTTAGGCGGACTAGATTTTGCAATCTAGTTACTTTCATCGGTTAAATCGTGCTTTTCGACCGTTTTGTTTAAGCTTTGTAAATCATACTTACAATAAACATTTTTTGGTTAAGGTTAATATCATTTTTAAATGTCATTTTCTTTATATTTTGATTTTTTGTGTCAATCTTTATACAAATTTCCCATTTATTTATTTTTTTGTCAATAAAATAAGTAAAAAAAAAAATATTAAATTTTGACATATGTCATTCGTTTCCATGGTTTCATTGTTGGAATTTAAAATTTTGACATTCCAACATGAAAAATGAAATAACCCAAGCAAGGTCCCTTCTCGTGACAACCTAAAAGAACGAAATTCCCATTTAGTTCCGCCTAACCGTTTGGAACAGACTGTAGCGCTGCGAACCGAGTACGATTTACACTGGATAAATACAGTATAGCGGAAAATTTAAAATAAGTTATAACTAGGGCATGGGCGTAGTAACTGGGTTAGCAAGTGTTTTTTTTTTTTTTTTTTAATTTAAAAAAGGTTAATAAGATATTGAAATAAACAATGCAGATAATACACGTTATTTATACGACATAAATTCAGTTTAATGGGAAATTTGAAAAAGTTAAAAAAAATATTAATTTTAAAAATTATGTACTATATAAGCTGTTCACTTTTGTAAGAACACACTAGATCTGGTTATTTTGGTTACTTTTATGGTGTGTTACTGACTTTAAATGTCAATTAAAAATATTCCTTACGCTGTAAAACCGACTTTAGGTTGATAAGGTTATGATCATTATAATTAAAATATGATTTTTCATTATGACATATGTCAAATGGATCGACATTTTAAAAAAGTGACATTTTTTAATACCAACATGACATACAGCTTCAAAGGTGCAAACTATTGAAAACAAAATTCCCTCTTAGTTTGTTCATACAAAAGTGAACCGTCTATATGTAAAAAGAGAGATTTGGCTAAAAGAGTTTAAATAAAGCAATAAAACAAACAATATATCTTCAGAGCTAAAGTTTCTTATTTAAATAATTATTGTAAACAAAAATTAAAAATATATGTATATATGAAGGTCTAAAAATTATATCAATAATTTCTCTTTTGGCACAATCAGCTGGGCTGTCTTTTGGCCTCACATTAGTCCTCTCTCTTGATCTGTTAATTGTCAAGTGTCAAAAAATATTTATGTCAGATAACCTAAAAAATATATAACTGCGTAAAAACAAATTACACGTGTTGGCCCTCAAATTTCGTCCACGGGTGATAAATTTCTCTTTGACCTTCTATAAGAAAATAATTATGTAAGCCTATGGTGTTGCCCTTTCCATTCTAGGTTATCGCTCATGATACCAGTTTATATTTAAGGCCAAAATTGAGGAATTCCCAATACATAAATTGTCATTTATGGTGTATAGAATTAATAATTATAGCAAAATGTATCTTACATTACTGATTGTGTTATGTACATCAGTGTCTTTTTCTTATGCTGGTGTTATGGGAATTGCTCATGCTACTCACCCAGGTGAGTACAAGGTATTTTCTGGCTAATATAAGTTTGTCGATTGCAGCAAAAAAAAAAAATAGAAGGAGCATCGTTAGTTTTCGTGTAGCATCGTGCGGTACAATTTGACAAAAATGAATTTTGAAGCGCTCGTCCGATGAAAAAAATCACGCGTTATATTAGCAATGTTGCTTAATTTGCAGAGGCTGAAAGAGACGAGTTTTTTTAAACCTCAACTTAATACAGTAGATATTAATTACTTAATAAAATGGTATATTATATGAGTTTTATAATATGATGTATTGTCACACGAGTTATTTGGAGTACAACGAGCGAAGCGATCTGAAACCGCGAGCTGAAAGCTGAAACCGAACCCGAAACGAAAACCCGTGAACCGTTTTTCGTGAACCTGAACCTGTACTGAACCATTATATTAGGAGTACTGTAAAGTTCTTTCGTTTTTATTATTAGCGCAGTATACGGGCCACGATTTGTTCGGTGAATAGTACAGACGTTTTTTGTATTTTGGTTAAACTCTGTAACCTTGAGTACCCTAATTTGAAAAACGCTATTAAGAGATGTTAAAAGCGGGCAAAGTGCTAATTCTGATCTCTACTGTGAACCATTGGATCGACTGAATCAGAACTTGACCAAAAAACAGACAAAAATTGTTACCCGAAGGATATTATAAACCGGTAAACATGTATTGTTAAACGGTTCAAGAAATTATTGTATACCTACTTAACATTTTATATTTAATTCACACTTTATATGAATTATTTTAGATTATCCTGGACAGTGCTACTATAAGGGCGGTGGAGATATACCTGAGATAGTACTGCGTGATAAAGAGACAAGAAGAATGGAAACAAAATGTATGGACATGTCTTGTGATCATGAGACTGCAAAAATTTCTCTCATAACGTAAGTAATAACTCTCTTTTTACTTGCCCGACCTTAATATATAAGGGGCAAGTATTGTAATCGCGAAAATTTTCGATGTCGAGATTTTGACGGATGACCACGTTTCATGATCCAGGGAATCCAAAAAACCTATTTTCGAAGTGCCGTCCGTATGTGTGTGTGTCTGTGTGTATACACGATAACTCAAAAACGGTTTAACTTAAAGAGTTCGTTCTGGTACTAAAAAATTCTCCTAATAATTGGGAAGAACCCTATTTTTTTAATTAAAATCCGAAACCGGAACCGGAAGTTATTAAACTTTAAAATTTAAAAAAATTCGTAACTAGTAAACCAAGCCTTGGACAAAAAATTGTATAGGATATAATTTGATGTATTTTTGAAGATTTACCTAAATATTTTTTTAAATTAAAAAAAAATATATATATGTATTTTTTTTATTATTATTATTACTTGCCCGATCTTAATATATAAGGGGCAAATATTGTAATCGCGAAAATTTTCGATGTCGAGATTTTGACGGATGACCACATTTCATGGTCCAGGGAATCCAAAAAACCTATTTTCGAAGTGCCGTCCGTATGTGTGTGTGTCTGTGTGTGTGTGTCTGTGTGTGTGTGTGTCTGTGTGTGTGTGTCTCTGTGTCTGTGCGTCTGTGTGTCTGCGTGTATACACGATAACTTAAAAACGGTTTAACTTAAAGAGTTCGTTCTGGTATTAAAAAAATCTCCTAATAATTGGGAAGAACCCTATTGTTTTTTATTAAAATCCAAAACCGGAAACGGAAGTTATTAAACTTTAAAATTTTAAAAATTTCTAGTAAACCAAGCCTTGGACAAAAAATTGTAAAGAACCTAATTTGATGTATTTTTGAAGATTTACCTAAATATTTTTTTAAATTAAAAAAAAAATTATGTATTTTTTTTTATAATTTTTTTTATGGGAGGGCAAGTCTAGCGGAGGTCTCCCTTCGCCACTGGTTTTTTTTATGGGAGGGCAAGTCTAGCGGACGTCTCCCTACGCCACTGGTTTATGTGAGTCAGGAGAAAACTCAAACCAGATTGATAGTGCCCAAAGAAGAAGAAAAAGAATTACTCTCTGTCCGCCTGTCCAACTGTCCGTCTGTCCGCCTGTCCGCCTGTCCGCCTGTCCGTCTGTCCGTCTCTCCGTCTATACGCCTGTTCGCCTGTATGGCTTCGGTAAAGTTCGCATACTGAACCAGATCGCACATGCGCATGAAAATTCTGGTACGACAAAATACCGGAGTGAAACTACTGTATATATCTACTGTGGTTCTTTTTATTTTGCAGGTGTCTTCCAGTTTCTTCTCGTTATGCAGAGCCGCATTGTAAAGTTTTACCTGAGAATCTGAGCCTGCCATATCCAGCCTGCTGCAGAAAACTCTCATGCTAACACCCAGTAACGGTACCAGTGGGAGGTCTGAGGGGACCCAAGTGCCCCTAAAAGTTGCCCCCACCAGATAGGCTTGAAGATTTTTTTTTTAAATTATTTATCTTTTAAATGATTGGCTAAATTATGGCTAATAATGTTATGAATATTTTGTATTTATAACTAAAGTAGTATATGTCTTCTTTTGAAATTAAAAACATGAAAAAAAATTCAACAGATTAGAAACGAGTCCATATTTTTAAGGAGGCTATAGGAGCGCCTATAGGCCTTGTCATAAAAGTGGCTTGAAATTTATTTAGCTATAATTTCATTGTCATTGTCAAAAAATAGATTAAAACAATGAAATTATAGCTAAAATGATTTTAAGCCACTTGAAATTTTTATAATGAATAGTTTACATATTATATTAAACAAAAATGATCATCAGCTGCAGACATAACGGGGTAAAGATCGTCAGCTACATCATTGATTACATTATAAAATGCTTAGGCTAAATGCTCGCTTAGCAATTATAATTAGAGCCCTGCGCGGATAAACTTTTCTGTATCCGCATCCGATCCGCATCCGCACATCCATGATCCGCATCCGATCCGCATCCGCAGCTTTTGTAAATAACAAATCCGCATCCGATCCGCATCCGCAAAAATATCCGCACTATCCGCACTACAGGTTTTGCTGTCAGTTTGGAAAGAACTAACATATTTCGCCTGTTTAGGTAATCTCTGCTCTAAAACACTACTGAAAATTTTTGGATTTACCAGCTTATTTATTACTAACCTAACCTAAGGGACCCCAAAAGTTTTAAGGCCTAGATGCGCTAATAACTTATTTAAATCTAGAGAGAGATAACAATTTTGGGGGGCCTAAGCGTTCTTTTTCGTAGGGAGTAAGTGGCGTGCTGCTTTTTTAATATTGAATTTAAAAAAAAAAAATCTTAAAAAAATGGCGTAATTCTCTTACGCCATTTCGCGCATGAGTTAGGCGTTGCAACTTTTTCAAATAGCAACATGTGTCATTTTTCAAATTTTTGGGATCTGCAAGACTAGTTACTTCGGGTAGTATAAAAAAATTGACAGGTTACATAATAAAATTTTCGACAAAAAATTATGTAGGTAATTTTTGGTATTTAAATAAAACTTACTAATCAGTTTTATGTAAAAAAAACCTTTATCAGACTTAAAAGCCAGAATTAGAGCAGAGGTAGGAAGAATTACGTCGAAAGTGTACCAGGAAACTTTTGTCCAAAATATTATTTTCTATAATATATTCAATAATAAAAAGAAAGTTAAGTTGATTGTCTCAACTCAGTCTTGATCGTGGACAATTGTCTTAATAAAAATAACATAAAGTGAGATTGAATGCTACAAAATATCATGTATATACAGACAACCGAAAATAACCGAGGACTGCGTAGTCAGAACACAATTGCTTGTTTCTCCGAAAGTAACCGAAGATTTAATGTTCACGCGGATATTGCGGATAAGCGGATATGACATTTAATCCGCATCCGATCCGCATCCGCATGGTTTAAATGATAATTTATCCGCATCCGCAGAAAAGTTGCGGATATCCGCGGATAATCCGCGGATACCCGCGGATTTGCAGGGCTCTAATTATAATCCCTCAGCTGACGGTCTTACTCCCATTGTGCAAACAGCTGATTGTTGTTTTTATTATTCTAATTATATAATAAGTTCGATGTATAAGTTTCATTGAATTTGAAATGAATTTTTTTATATGACAGGTTTATGCAAGTTACTGACGTGTAATCCCCCACTACGCACGCAGATGACTTTTTTTATTATTATTAGTATCACAGTTATTGTTTAATAACTGTGCAAATTTTCAAGTGGCTTGAAATGACTTTTGATTTTATTTATTTTTTTACAAGATATACATTCGACCAGCCCCACCACGATTCTGGCGGTGGACGCTCGTTTCGATTATTAGCCATACTTAAACTATCAATTACAAAAAAAAAAAATTAATTTTAATTTTAATTTTTGGACTAAGCTTCTATGGCCATTATCCAAAAGATGCATTTTATTCTTGAAAAATCCATGCCATAACCGGGTTTTGAACCCGAGTACTCATGGTCTAGAAGTCAGTGCATCGCTACACTAACCACTACGACAAGGTGACCGGCAAAAAAAAAATTAAGCGGGATGAAATGACCAACCAAAATGCGACGCTGCCTCCCGGACTATTAGTCTTTTTATTCAGTGTACATGCAAACACGTCCCCTTGCCCACGCCACGCCACTGAGTTATTCAGTAATGTTGTATTCCATCCGAATCAAGGTTAAAAGGTGAGATGATATAAACAACTGCTAGAAACTCCAACAAACCAGTATCGTTTTAACATCAATGGCCGTCAACATGAATTTAATTCTATTATTGTCTGTGTTAATGATCGTGTTTACTGATGGAGCAATATTCCTAATTCCAAATACATCACATCCAGGTAATTATTAATTTATTTATTACCTTTATTTCGTCTTCTACACTTATTCTTCGTCTTAGCATCGTTGGTGATGTATTATGACTTAGATGTGGCATTTACCTAAAGGCGGTTTCTTTGATTTAGGCGGAACTAGATTTTCCAATCTAATAACTTTTACCAATTGATTGAAGCTTTTGCTTATTTTGTTTAGGAAAAGCCCACTTCAATATATAAAATGTTGGCTAGTGACAACTTAAGGGGGGGGGTCTGATAACCACATTTTAAGCATATTTTTGTGAATTTTTTTCAAATCTATGGTTAAATTTTTTCATTTCTAACTAAATACATATATAAAGTATGTTTTGAAGAAGATACAAAAAAAATTTGAAGGCAAAATATGGCGAAATGAGCCAGCTGTGGCAAATCTTCTCAGACTCCGGGGAAAAAATTAGATTTTGTGGCGACCAGCATAACTCGTCACTGGATCATTTGAAATCAAAAATCCAAAAAGATTTTGTTAGTTTATGAGTTTGCCGAGGTAACGACGTTGAGATATATTTTTTTTCATGTTTTTTTTTTTATTTAACAATCACAAATATACTCATTTTTAGATTTTTTTTAGGGGGAATTAATTTTTTTTGTCTTCTAAGTAACGCTAAAAACTGAAAAATCATTTTAAAAATAAAAACTCAACGTCTTTACCTCGGCAAACTAACAAAATCTTTTTGGATTTTTGATTTCAGATGATCCAGTGACGAGTTATGCTGGTCACCGCAAAATCTCATTTTTTTCCCGGAGTCTGAGAAGATTTGCCACAGCTGGCTCATTTCGCCATATTTTGCCTTCAAAATTTTTTTGTATATTCTTCAAAACATAATTTATATATGTACTTAGTTTGAAAATGAATAAATTTAACCATAGATTTGAAAAAAATTCACAAAAATATGCTTATAATGTGGTTATCAAACCGGGGAAGCCCCGAATAATATATTGGTTGTTTACATAATTACAAACATTGACTACAGTAGGTGAAACATTCCTGCAGATTTAAAACCAGTGTTATAAGGCAAGTGTAGTTCTGCTGAATACGAAAGAGGATTTAGCTGTATGTATTTAATAATAACTGAAGCTAGATCTCGATTATTAATAGAGCATGTGTCAAAGTTAATGTTCATAAATCTGCATGGTCCTCCAATTGAACTTTGGAAACCATAAATTTATGTCCAAAAGTGGATCAGAAACCATCGTTCATTTATAGACACAAAGTTCAAGAAGTTGAAGAAAATGCCATCTGAAAGCTTTTACTTCCTTAATCCTGAAGCCTTTCTACCTTGCGGTGTAAGGCTATAGTCGAGTTACTTATTTTCTGGTGTTGTCTCCATACTTCTTTCCATCGTGTTCTGTCCTTTGTATATTTTCTTATCTCCTCCCACTTTACGCCTCTCTTCGTTGCAGCTTCTTTTGTTTCTTGGTGCCATGTTTTTCTCGGTTCCTGGTCTAACTTCTTCACTGTTCTTGCTTCATAAACTCTTTTTACTATTTTGTCTTCACTCATTCTGTGTATATGTCCCAGCCATCTTAGCTGTCCTTCTTCTATTATAGTCTCTACTGCTTTTGTGCCTAGTTTTTCTCTAAATACTTCATTTCTTATTCTGTCCAGTTTTGTTTTACATTCGATTTTTTTTAAAAATCTCATTTCGGAGCTTCTTATTTTAGACCTGTGCGTCTCTGTAATGGTTCAGGATTCTGAGGCGTATGTCAAAATTGGTACTGTCACTTTTTTGAAGATCTCTACCTTGATGTTAGTTGGTATTTCTTTTTTAGTTAAGAACGATGCTTTGATGCTATTAAACATTCTTCCTGCTGCGCCTACTCTTTCCATAATTTCTTCATCCATTTTTCCGCTAAAACTCTGCTTAGGTATTTGAATTTTCCTACCTGTTCGATTATTTTATCATCTATTTTTATTTTGTGTTGCATTTTTGTCCCGCTTATTACCATTGTTTTTGTTTTTTGTGTGCTAATTTTCATATTTATTTTTATCAATTCTTTATTGTATTGGTTCAAAGCTTTTATTAGTAAAAATTAACAAGATTACATTTTGATAAATTGATTTATACTTTGTCTTTTTTTTATCCAGATTATCCAGATCATTGTTACTACCAAGAAAGCAATAGTAATGAAAAACCAATAATACTGAAAGCACAGACCAACAGACGAATTCAATCTGATACTGAATGTGGCTATGTAAAATGTGATAAAGACCTTACATTTATACAAGAAACGTATGTAAAAGTAAAAGTATAAAACTTTAACTCTTTCAGGTCCGGTGGATTATAGTTTGAACAACTTTATTTTACACTTTGACGTACAGTGGAATAATATATATATATATATATATATATATATATATATATATATATATATGTAAATATATATATATATATTTTGTAATACGAAACTAACAGGGAAACTTTTTTTTTTTTTTTTTCTTCGTATTCTATGATCTTGGCAGCTTAGGCCGTTAACCAGAACAGGGAAACTTAATTTTTTATGTTGTATATTTAAAATATTATCTTAGGGTGGTAATTCTGAAGTAACACCTTTCAAAATATTTGACAATTCATAATTGACATTAAATTATATGTCAACTTACTAACACAAATTGTATAAAACACTAATTGAGTATTTGAAATATATTTTATGCAACCAGAACATAAAATATGAATACGAAATAAGATGAAATAAATATTTGTATATAATTCAAAATATTAGACATGTCAATCACAAATTTGACATGGCAATTTGATGTCTGACATGTAGTTTTTGAGTGAATATAACCTCAGTATAATGAAACTTCAACCAAAATGTAAAAGCCAGATTTACAAGTTTACATGGTTTCAAAAAAGTCTATTTACACCACAACAGTCACCAAAGTAACCAGATCTATGGTCTATTTCAAAGTAGAAAAAAGTAGATAGCGCTGCGAACCGAGTACGATTTACACTGATCAAATACAGTATAGCGGGAAATTTAAAATAAGTTACAACTAGGGCATGGGCGTAGCAACTGGGTTAGCAAGTGATTTTTTTAAAAATATAATAAAGGTTAATAAGATATTGAAATAAACAAGGCAGATAATACACTTACGTTATTTATACGACATAAATTCAGTTTAATGTGAAATTTGAAAAAGTTAAAAAAATATTAATTTTAAAAATTATGTACTATATAATAAAAAGAGAGATTTGGCTAAAAGAGTTTAAATAAAGTAATAAAACAAACAATATATCTTCAGAGCTAAAGTTTCTTATTTAAATAATTATTGTAAATAAAAATTAAAAATGTATGTATATATGAAGGTCTAAAAATTATATCAATAACTTCTCCTTTGGGCACAATCAGCTGGGCTGTCTTTTGGCCTCACATTAGACATCTTTCTTGATCTATTAAATGTCAAGTGTCAAAAAATATTTATATGTCAGATAACCTAAAAAATATATAACTACGTAAAAACAAATTACATTGAGAATTTTCTCCATAAAATCGACGCCAAGAATATAAATAAAAGTCTAAATATGTAAATAATAACAAAATATATTAGAAAAATTAAATAATATAAATAATATATATTTCCAATATACGACACTGAACATCTGTCAACTTGGACTAAAAACAATATTTTTACAGTGTAATAGGGATGACGATCTAAACCAATCCGAAGCAAGGACAAACAGCTCCTATCTTCTTACACACATTTTTCTACTTTGAAATAGACCATAGTTTCGTATTACAAATTGAGACAGATTATACTACCAAAATAATATTTTTTTGTGAATCAGGAAATCGGTATAGAAAATATTCCACGTACGAAGACGACGTATTTGTTTTTATTAAACTAATGTGTGGCCTGATAAATTTAATGACATCGACATGTAGAATTTGTTATTATGTTATTCAGTGCACAAAAATAATCTGCGGAAAGTGCATGATCATAAAAATAGTTATTTTTGAATACTTTTGTTAATTGGTTTAGTGGAGTCTTACTGATTGATGTATAGAAAACGTAATTAAGTAAAAATTATTTACAATAAGAATTTTTTTCTTGAAAATGTAGATTTTAAAACTAATATAACGGTCCCCCTAATATAAAATTCAATTCATTTATTGAAACATTTGTCTATTGTCTACTTGTATTCTGTCAGGAAAGTAGCGGGAATTGTTAAATAAAGCACACAATTTTCATTTAATCATCAAAATTTAATTTGTCGCCTTCAAAGTAGGCCCCGTTTGATGCAACACACCTTTTCCAGCGTTTTTTCCAGTTTTCGAAACACCTTATATAGGCGCTTTCCGGTATAGCCTTCAGCTCATTCCACGAATTTTCTTTTATGGCCTCGATCGACTCAAAACGGGTTCCACGTAGCGGCAATTTTAATTTCGGAAATAAAAAGAAGTCATACGGGGCCAAATCTGGTGAATACGGTGGATGCTCGATGGTATTTGTTCCGTTTTTGGCCTTAAATTCAGTCACAATTGCTGCTCTATGCGATGATGCATTATCATCATGTAAAATCCACGAATTATCCTTCCACAATTTTGGTCGTTAGAAAAGCTCAAATCACGTGAAATCTCTCTTAAGCTAGAACGCCGATTATCGAGTACAATTTCCTTTACTTTTTCGATGTTTTCATCGGTTGAAGCGGTCGAAGGCCGTCCGGAACATGGTTTGTCTTCGACGAACTCTCGACCATTTTTAAACGCTTTGTACCACTCGTACGCCCGTGTTTTTGATAAAGCTGATTCACCATAACACTTTTCCAACATTTTTAAAGAGTCGGCACACATAATTCCATTCGCAACACAAAATTTAAGGTAAACTCTTTGTTCAGTAGTTTTGTTCATTGTAAAAATAGCGACGCATTACTGAAGTGTGTTAACTAAAACAGCCGATGTAATCAAACTGGTTGACAGATGGCGCTCATGTTTGACACAATAATTAGGGACAGTGCTGCCATCTTATGAAAAAAGATTTAAAAAAAATTATTAGCGCGGGCTTTTTACAACACAAATTCCCGCTACTTTTTTGACAGAGTAGTATATAACACCATCTGCCATGTGGACACTGGAATATCGAAAACGAACTATCAAAATTGAACCAATTCCAAATGGCTCTCAATATAAGTTGTAAAGCTACTTTTTGATCATCCAGAAGCAGCTAAATATTTTTTTTTTCTGTTTTACAGTTGTGTTTTAACTCCACCAATTGATCCAAATTGCCGCCAGTTACCAAGCGATCCAAGCATTCCTTATCCAGATTGCTGTCACAATGTAGTTTGCTGAGACGACTGCTAATTCTAGAAATTAGAAACTAGAAAATAAACGGACCTTAGAAATATACTCAATTAAAGAAGAGACAAAATTATATAATTGTTATTAAAAATAAAAGTTTGTTATAAAAAACTAACAAAGTATTTATCTTAGCAACAGCGTTTCACTAAAAATATTGAGCTTCATCAGGTGCTGAAATAGCATTACAATAGATAACATTATTTCATAAATAAAAGTAGTATATAAATATTTACCTATTCTATTATAATACAATATGAGTAGACAAATTTGGTGTTCCACAGGGGGATGAAAGTTCCATTATAGACCAGAAAGCTCAAATTAGTTTGCCAGGCTGCCAAAAGATGACAGAACTACCGAAAATACGCAAAAATGTTATGTCATTCTAGTTAACATCTATAGTTCACATTCGTTCCCATATTTTTGAAAATATTTGAGACTGTTACAGTTTTTCTTGGTCTTCTGGCTTTCAGATTTGCTTTTATAAGGCGTTTTCTTACAGTTGATACAGAAATTAATAGGTATAATTCGTTTTTAGGGTTTTGTAGGTATGACCAAAAAACCCTTATACCGTCATTTTGTCGTCTGTCTGTCTGTCTGTCTGTCTGTCTGTCTGTCTGTCTGTCTGTCTGTTCGGTAAAAATTGTAGCCAAACTGCTAAAACTAGAGAGTTGAAATTTGGCATGCTTATACAACTCTTTGACCCGCACATAGGAAAAATACTAAAACATCTAAAAAACATATCCCCCTAAAAATATAAACAAATATGTGCTCATCGAAAAAAAAAATATTTTTTTTTAATTCTGAGTAGGGTATCAAATGAAAGCCCTTGGTACGTGGATTAACTATCAAATTTTTATTTTTGCAAAATAAATTATTTTGAAGCGATTTTTGCCAATATTGTGCAAAAAAAATTTTGTCCCACACCCTGTAGCCCAGATGGTTTAAACTAAAAATCTGAAAAAATTCTAAGTAATGTACATTGGTGTGAACCGGAATAGTTCAACAGGAATTTTTGATCAGATTATGTTTTTGGAAAAAAAAGCATTATTTGTGTTTTTTTGCTAATAATGTTGACAACTTATAGTTATATAATACGCTAAACAGTAACGTGTTTCTTGGTGCTGTGGCTAAGATACTTGCGTTCTGCCCAAGAATTCATATTCGGACTCATGTTCGAGTCCTACGTGAGGAGACAATATTATTTTTTATTTTTTTTTAGCATTTTTATATTGTTTAAATTATTTTTTCAAAATTTTAATTATATTTTGGCAATTGTTGCATTTAATTTTTAATAGCGTAAATTTAATAACCAGTGGAAATTGTTGAAATTATAATTTAATTATATATTTGAATGTACACGAAATCAAAGGGGAGGAGCTATGACTAAAAACAACCAATGGAAGCCATAGGCGCAATTTTAAAAATCTTAATGAACCTTGATATATAAAAAAAAAAATACTGCACATCTTTAAAAACTTAAATAATGGTAATAGGCATTCGATTTAAAATTCATAAAAAAATATTTTGAGATAAAATTTGTTTTGGCATCCCAAATAATCATCATTCACTTACTAAATACCTGCAAAACCCTGAAATGTGTGAAAATTCACACTTCACATCAATTTTTTATTTGTGTAGAAGCAAGAAAAGGGTTTAACTTTGCATACCTTACAATTTTTCTATCTGTTGTTGGCAAAGTTTTAGATATCCGACCCCGACTTACAGGTTCTAGAGTCGACTTTTTGGCATTAGATACCATTTTTACGGAGCACATTCCAGTTTTACCCGAAATCAATATTTGTAAAATCAACTGATGTTTCTGCTGCGTGGAATGTTTAGCCCTACCCATTTTTACTAAAAAATAAGAAAGATATTTAATATTTTCAGTTCTTTTAGATATAAAATCAACTTACTTTTCAATATTATCAAAAATTTATTAAATAATAAAACTGTTAGGTTAGCAAGTTTAATGAAACATGAGAAAACTTGTAGACACTGCTATTTTTACGAACACTAGAAAAATGATGTTTTTGGATTGTTTAAAGGGCAACTTACATATTTATTTAAAAAATTCAACGCTGCCAGCTTAAATATATTATATAGACTTATTGTACGAGATCTGTTCAAAAAGTATCGCGAATTTTGAATTTCCGCGGGTTACATATATTCGACTTTCGATTTTTTTTGTTGCGTTATGTTGGTACTCATGTCTCTCACTTATGCCTACAAGTTCGGCCATTTTGAATGTTCAGTTAATTTTTGACAGGTGCTTTGCTTGCACGTGTTTTGGCTTGTCTTCGATTTTTGCCTATACCAAAAAATGGATCAAAGAATCTGTATCAAATTTTGTGTGAAAAACAAAATTAAGTCCGCGGACGCATTCCGAATGTTGACTGTGGCATAAGGTGAAGCTACCTTGGACCAAAGCAACGTTTATCGGTGGTACAAAATGTTCTCAGAGGGCCGAGAAGATGTGAAAGACGAAGAGCGTGCCGGACGCCCGAGCACGTCAACAACAGACGAAAACATTGATGAAGTGAAGAAAATAGTATTGGCCAATCGTCGAATCACCGTTAGAGAAATTGCTGAGGACCTAAACATATCGATTGGCTCGTGCCATTCGATTTTTACCCATTATTTGGGCATGAGACGGGTCGCCGCGAAATTCGTACCAATATTCGTCGTGTTTTTGGCCAAAAACAACACACTAATAATGCCGCAGCCACCGTATTCTCCAGATCTGGCCCCCTGTGACTTTTTCTTGTTCCCGAAACTGAAGAGGCCCATGAAAGGACGACGCTACGCTACGAGTGAGGAGATAAAGACGGCATCGAAGGAGGAGCTGAACAAGATCACATAAAATGATTTTTTCAAGTGCTTCGAGGATTGGAAAAAACGTTGGCACAAGTGTATAATATCTGGTAGGGATTACTTTGAAGGGGACAAAATAGATATTCATGAATAAATAAATAATTTTTGAAAAAAACACAAAATTCGCGATGCTTTTTGAACAGACCTCGTATATACTATAAATGTAATGCAACTACATAAATAAATAACTACAATTTTAACATTTGCATTGAACCACTGTTATTTTTACGTACATGACTGTATGTATATATTAATAAACGGATCAGGACAGTATATATAATTTCACATGTAATATATTGGTTTATTATAATATTACTTTAAATATACATATTTTTAATACATTTGGTACAGAATTCATGAATACATTTCTATCGAAGTTGTTCAGTGACTAAAATATGTATTTGTTAAAATTCATCTCTTCATATGAAAATATGTAGAACAAATTAATTGAAGGATAACTTCTACAACTATCTTCTATCATACGAGGATCATGCTAAAATTATTGAGAATAAGACACGTTTTTACAGGTCCAACTAAAGCACATAATAACAGAATTTATTGTCTGTTCACCATATCAATAATATTTTGAGCTTTCATTAGCAATATTAAATATTATTTTATTTTTTCTGTCTTACGGACGAGAGTGTTATTCTCCGCACATATGAACTTGTCACAACAAGCTGGAAACATTTTTTTTGGGTTACCACGGACTTTAATGCAATCTTTGTATTCTTCCGATGATCCACACCTGAAAAACATAACTATATTAGTATACGAGGAAAACATAGATTTACACTGTGGAATAAAAGGGAATAAAATGGCTGACACAGCAGCTAAAAAGGCAATAGAAACACCAGAAACAAGTATTCCTATACCCAAAACTGACTTCATAAAATTCATAAGAAGAAATATCCAAGAAGCCTGGCACACATACTGGGAAAAAACCAACACGAAATTAAGTCTAATTAAGGATGACGTAACCAAATGGCCAACAAGAGAAAATAGAAGAGAACAGGTAGTACTGACACGAATCAGAAGGACACGCCGCCTTCACACTCAAACACATCATAGAGAAAACACCAGCAGACATCTGTCACACATGCAATACTTCAATAACTCACCATCACGTAATAACAGAATGCACAAAATACAGCCACTACAGACAACTACATAACATACCCAATAACTTACAACAAGCACTCTCACCCACAGACACCACAGAAACAAACACCATAAACTACCTGAAAGACATAAATACGAGCCCTGTCCACTTTCAGTTGGCCCACCTATGAAATTTTCAGTTTCTTTAGAAATAATTATATAATAAGTAAAAGTAAATGCTGCTTTGTACATTTTTTGACAATATAATCATATTAGAAGCAAAGGGGTCAAAATTTATTCCGTAATATTTAATTTGTGATTATAAAAATAATATTCGTAAAACAAACGTATTTTTTGAGTTCATGTATTCTTGTACTGTATATAAAATAAATGGGTTTTTGCGGTAGCTATGCGTAGTAGGCGTTGGAAAACAAAGTTTGTTTATTGACTGTGATGTATTAAAAGTGTTAAGTCTAAATAATTTCAAAACATGGGCAGAGGCAAAGCTATTGATGAAAAAATTCGGTTAATCATTGTGAACTTAGCAAAAACAGGAAAAACCAATTCCAAAATCGGAAAATTATTATGTTTGTCAAGATACAGTATTAGAAATATTGTAAAATTGTACAAAACAAGTGGTTCAGTTGCCCCAAAGCCCCAGTACGTGAAGAAAACTACACTGACGGACAATGACAAACGTACATTGAAAAGAATTATTAAGGATAACAGACGTGCTAACTACAGTCAATTGAGTGTACTGTGGAGCGATGTTGTTGGAAGACGTGTTTCAAGGTCTACATGTCATAAGGAAGCTAAAAAATTAGGATTTGGAACCTATAAGGTAATATTTTTTTAATCGGACTCTTAAATGTATATTTACAGAAATTTATAAAACTTTCTTAGGCCAAGGAAAAACCATTGTTGACGTCTAAGCAAAAGAAAAACAGGTTGAAATGGGCAAGAGATTTATTTTTGATTACATTTTTGTAATCCAACGACTTTGGATATAAACTAATGTACCGAGTGCTAATATCCTAGTAGCTGAAGCACTTAAAAAACTTTAAATAACAAAAATAAATTTGATCTGAGATGCTATTCTCAAATCTCGCGATCAGGATATGCGAGCAAGGCCATATTTACCATGTGACGCGTGAGACAATAACTGGGGTACCTTTAAAATGTTAATTTAAAATACGTGAGGACACCCTAAAACTAAACTTTTGAAATATCACCCTTATTATTGACAACAGCGACAATGTATATGACAAAAATTATTTGTAATAAGAAAGCAAATCTTTTTTGTTCTATACACTATTTAGACCTCTTATTACAAAGTGTGTAAATTAAGTAACCGGACTGGTAGCATAGCGTTTGATCTGGCAACATTTGGGACGCGAAATTCGGAGGGGCGGCAGATGAATATGTGATACGCTTTCATTACGAGTTTGAACACGCTAGAGTAATTTTTTTGTCCGTAGCGATTTTTTTCGTTAAACAGTTTTTTCTAGTGCGTTCTAAAAATGAGTGAAAACAATTCGAGCAACGGTGTACTATCAGGTTTTGCTTCAGACTTGGGCACAGTCCAACGGAAACCTTTTCAAAACTTCAGCAGGCCTACGGAGACAGTGTTTCGTCAAGGACCCAGGTTTTTTGGTGGTTTAAGGCAATTTCAGATGGAAGAGAGTTGATTGAAGATGAATCATCAGGCATTCATCATCAAGAACCGATGAAAATGTCGACAGAATCCGGGATCTTGTGCGTTCAGATCGTCGGTTGACAGTCAGAATGATCGAGGAAGAGTTTAATTTGACTCAGATTTTGACCAATGAATTGGGGATGAATGCGCCTTGTCATACAACAATTTCAATAAACGAGTTTTTGGCCAGTAAAATCATTCCTGTGGCTCCTCAGCCTCCTTATTCGCCTGACTTGAGACTTTGTGACTTTTTCCTCTTCCCAAGATTGAAAAATCACCTCAAAGGATGGCATTTATTATATCTTAATTTACATACCTCGTATGTCACTATTATTATGATAACAAATTAATATATACGTACGTTTCTATTTCAATTGCAAAATTTGGTAAACATCTTAAAACTCCGCAGCGTCCATTTGGAATTTTTCTTGCAGAATTAGCTCTCAAAAATATGTTTGGAGGTCCAGCAAAATAACAAAATCCAGGATAATCTGCAAAATGAAGTACACAATTAGACATTTTGAAAGCAATACAAAATTATTAACATAAAATTTGATGTTTTTCGAAAAACAAATCTGATATAAAATTCCTGTTGAAGTATCGTTTATCATAATTATAATAAAAGTTCGGGCGCATTTATTATAATTATGATTTATTAAGTAGTGTTTTCATTAATATGTTATTTATTTTTTTATAGTACGTATTAATTATTACTATTAGTAATTATAATATTAATTTTTATAATATACAGTATTGGCCATAAAGATTGCAACTTTTAACATTTTTCAATTTTTCAAATTTTAATAATAATATTGGAAAATAAATACTCTTAGTTCTATAATTTAATCATATTTTGTCTGTTACATCAATCAATAGTCAAATAACCTGACTTACAGATTAATAATAAATTATTTCTTCATTTTTGCTTGGACAAAAATATTGCAACTACTTGAATTTTCTTGTTATATGCAGGTTTTATCCATAAATAATATAGTGTGCAGAATTAATATTTCGGTTTACATTTGCCAATCATGGGTCGTAGTAAAACTGTTACAAGTGAAATTAGAAACTTAATAATTTCTGGTTTTAAAGACTGCTGCAAAATGTGATTTCACAAAATTTAAATGTTCATAAATCTACTGTGTCGCGAATTATAAAACGATTTCGAGAAGAAGGTACGTTTGAAGTTTAAGAAATATCAGGACGGCCACGAAAAACTACAAAACGAACTGATAAAAAAATTATTTATTTATCTACCAATAACCCCTTTCTGTCATCGGAGAAAATTTTGGGCCTTTTGCCACCAATGGATCAAGAAAACATCTCAATAAGAACTATTCGCAGAAGATTAGTTAGTGAGGGTCTTTTTAGTCGCCATCCTGCTAAAAAACCACTTCTATCCAAAAAGAAAGTGAAGGCCCGATTAGAATTTGCTAAAAATCATATTGACTAGACTGTGGATCAATGGAAAAAAGTTAGTTTTAGTGATGAATTTCAGTTCAATTTGTTTAAAAGTGATGGTGTAAGTTACGTTAGGAGGCCTGCTAATAAAAGATTAGTTCTAAAATACACCTTGCCAACAGTTAAACATGGCGGAGGTGGTGTGATGGTATGGGACTGTTTCTCGGGATATGGTATGGGTCCTCTATACCACATTGAAGGAATAATGGATCGATTTAAATATAAAGACATCCTTCAGAATGTTATGGAACCTTATTCTGATGAGTTCATGACTTTAAAACATATTTTTCAGCATGATAATGACCCAAAACATTCTTCGAAGTTGGTCAAAAAATGTTTCGAGGATTCAAACATTAACGTAATGACTTGGCCGTCACCGTCACCCGATTTAAATCCAATAGAAAACCTTTGGGAGATTGTCGACAGAAAGATTAGAAACAAAACGCATTCAAATATTGAAGATTTGTTTCAAGGTTTGCAGGGTGCCTGGTATAATATTGATAATGAAATGATCACGAAATTATTAGAATCAATGCCGAAAAGATGTCGGGAAGTTATAAATACTGGTGGTTACTATACAAAATATTAAAAATGATCTGTTAATAATAATTCATTTTCTTAATTAATAAAAAAAAAAGATTTTTTAAGAGTAGTATCTTTATGTCCAGGTAAAAATATTAAATACTATTAAAAAAAATAGAACTTACTATTAAAGTTTAATTTTTTGCTATAATATATGTAGAGGATTGTTAAAGGTAAGAATTACATTGTTTTAATTTTAAAAATATTGAATAGAATAAAAATAAAAGAGAATTATCAAAAGTTGCTATCTTTATGGCCAATACTGTATATCGTTATATATAATAACTTTCATTAAAAAAAATTATAATTACAATTAATTTTTTTTTCAAATTATATATTGAATTTTTTGCCGAGAGGAGAAGCGCCTCCGTATCTGGTTCTGCCTAGGGCCCAAGGCCGTGCCGATTAATTTTGGCACCTAAGGTAGACCATACTAACAGAGCCCGCTGTGGTATGCTCTAAAAAAAGATAAAGTTTCAGATAATTATAAGAAGATATCCGCAAAAAAATCAATTTCTGCCAGTCTGTTCATTTTTATGAGATTAACGCAAAAACGGCTGCACATATGTTTACTTAAGTGGGAAACAGAATGCAACGAGTTTGACGGTGCGTTGACGCCGTTCGTACGGCGCTATCTGTCAGGAGAAAGTTAATCCCAAGCTGTCGTACGCAAGTGCACAGAATGGACAACGTCCTACGCCGTTCGACCGCCGTTGATACTGAATGTTCGTCAACTTCCAACTTTTGACGCCGTTGAACGTTGACGCAGAACACCTAACCTCAGTTTTTACTGAATAATAAAGTGTTTGTATGTATAAATAACTTGCATACAACATAAATAACATCACACACAAGTCTTCATCATCCATTATACTTTTAATAAAAGAAAGCGCATGTATAAACACAGATATAGGTTGTCAAATGACACTTGACGGCGTTAAAAATTATTGCATTGTGTGCAGGCGAAAATTCTCAACGGCGTTAACGCAACGCTGTCGCAAATGACGGCGCGCTGACGCCGTAGCGCGCTGTGCATTCTGTTCCAGGCTTTAATTTGGTATGATTAAAAAGTAATGCCAGGATTTGAACCTAGGCTATAGATAGAAGTCGGCCACTTAAATAAAAAAATCAGCTGTGGCCACCATAGGACCGACCGCCATCATAAAGTACTTGTATAAAATACATTCTAGCAGCAGAGTAGAAATAACTTGGCTTAATATTTTCTAACCGAGATATTATTTATCATGACCATGGAAACGTTACATGTAAGTATGAAAAAATTGAGACAGGTTGGGCGGGGTTATGCAATTTTCAAAATCTTAATGAACATTGCTATATAAAAAAAAAATACTGAACATATTTAGAAACCTAAATAATGGTATTAGCCATTCGAATTAAAATAAACAAAAAACTTATTTAACAAAAAATTTATTTTGGCATCCCATTTTTTTAATTTTCAATTTTTGGTACTTTTCGACAATTTTATTTGATGGCCTATTTATAAAGTTGTGTGCTAGCCACTAAATCTTTCTCTAAAAAATTTCTTCTAAACTATTTAAAGTCTGAGGATTTAAAAAATTCCAACCGCAGGTCTCTATCTCTTACCGTTTTTCAGATATGATTGTTTGGAAAATTAAAGTTGGCATTTCCATATTTGAAAAAATGATAAATACATAATAATATTAAAAAAAGAATAAATAAAATAATGTAACCCTATGTTTGTTAATAATAATAATAATAAGCCGCATTGTGCGGGCACTGGATCTAGCGTAATTTCCGCGGCTGCACATCGCCAGGGTTTGGGATGCAGTCGTGTGTATTTAGCTCCACTAGTCTCTAGTATGACGCGGCTCAAAAGGTTGCTGAAGTTTGAGATTAGTGGACGCTTGTCAAGACCTGACAAACCCAATAATAATAATAATAATAATAATAGTTTATTTATTTAGCTAATGCTAGTAAGATCCATATTAACAAACATAAACATATAAACATTATAATAAACATTCAAATCAAATTTAATCCTTATTTTGTCAATTTAAACCATTATTTGTCCACTTAGTTCATGCAAAACGTGATTTTTGTCCAATTTAAATATCGATTTTTCGTAATTTAGCGCTCTAAAATTTTAATAACTTATTTGAATTAATTGTTTGGGGCCTTAAAAATAAGTAGGTTGTAAAATTAGGTTCCAAACTTGTTGCAAATTGGTTTGTAATGTTTTCTACAATAATTTCAAAACTGTATTACTGTGATAAATCATATTTTGAATGTTATCTTCTCAAATATTTTTAATATCAGCCCTGCCTACGAAATCCTGTAAACTATGAAAAGTCACAGTTTATATATTTTTTCAGATAAACAGGTTTCGTCGCATAAATGTTTACGTAATTCCTGTTAATGATATAAAAATAAAATTTCCTTATCAACTTATTTAAGAGGATTAATTATTTTTTTAATCCCATACTAATTCATTTGTGGTTAACAAAACATCGAGATAACATTAAAATGTCTTTCTTATAAATTCTAAGTTATTTTTTGTACGTATTTTAACACTGAATATATTGGGTCTCGTGAAAGTGTAGTTATTTTTGGAAATTTGGGCATTAAAACAAAAACTATATCTCAAAAATGGTAAGAAATAGAGACTTAAGGTTTAAATCTTTAAAAAATTTGTTTTACGATGTTTTTTCTGTAATATTTGGTCCGTAATGATCTAAAACTAATTGGTAAAATTTTGATTTTATTTTGTAAATTTCAAATTTTCATATCTCAAAAATGGTAAGAGGTAGAGACTTGAGGTTTGAAATTTTGGAATTCTTACACCTTGTTTTGTCTAGAAAAATTAATGATCCGTAATGACCTAAAACTATTGAAAATTTAGATTTTTTGTAATTTTAAAAATTCATATCTCAAAAAAGGTAAGTCATAAAGATTTGAGGTTTGAATTTTTGGAATTCTCACACCTTGTGTTGTCTAGAAAAATATAATGTTTGGTCTGTATGACCTAAAACTATTAGGGAAAATTTTGAAACTTTTTGTAATTTTAAAAATTTTGTATCTCAAAAAAGGTAAGAAATAGATACTTGAGGTTTGAATTTTTGGATTTCTCACACCTTGTTTTGTCTAGAAAAATATAATGTTTGGTCCGTAATGACCTAAAACTATTATGGAAAATTTTGAAACTTTTTGTAATTTAAAAAATTCATATCTCAAAAAAGGTAAGAAATAGAGACTTGAGTTTTGAATTTTTGGAATTCTCACACCTTGTTTTGTCTAGAAAAATATAATGTTTGGTCCGTAATGACCTAAAACTATTACAAAAATTTTTGATTTTTTTTGGGAATTTTAAAAAATTCATATCTCATAAAAGGTAAGAAATAGAGACTTGAGGTTTGAATTTTTGGAATTCTCACAACTTGTTTTGTCTAGAAAAATATAATGTTTGGTCCGTAATAACCTAAAACTATTAGGGAAAATTTCAATTTTTTTTTGAATTTTAAAAAGTTCATATCTCATGAAAGGTAAGAAATAGAGACTTGAGGTTTGAATTTTTGGAATTCTCACACCTTGTTTTGTCTAGAAAAATATAATGTTTGGTCCGTAACGACCTAAAACTATTGAAAATTTTGATTTTTTTGGAATTTTAAAAATTCATATCTCAAAAAACGTAAGACATAGAGATTTGAGATTTGAATTTTTGGAATTCTCATACCTTGTTTTGTTTAGAAAAAATTAATGTTTGGTCCGTAATGACCTAAAACTATTGAAAACTTAGATTTTTTTAAAATTTTTAAAAATCATATCTCAAAAAAGGTAAGAAATAGAGATTTGAGGTTTGAATTTTTGGATTTCTCACACCTTGTTTTGTCTAGAAAAATATAATGTTTGGTCCGTAACGACCTAAAACTATTGAAAATTTTGATTTTTTTGGAATTTTAAAAATTCATATCTCAAAAAACGTAAGACATAGAGATTTGAGATTTGAATTTTTGGAATTCTCATACCTTGTTTTGTTTAGAAAAAATTAATGTTTGGTCCGTAATGACCTAAAACTATTGAAAATTTAGATTTTTTTAAAATTTTTAAAAATCATATCTCAAAAAAGGTAAGAAATAGAGACTTGAGGATTGAATTTTTGGATTTCTCACACCTTGTTTTGTCTAGAAAAATATAATGTTTGGTCCGTAATGACCTAAAACTATTAGGGAAAATTTTGAAACTTTTTGTAATTTAAAAAATTCATATCTCAAAAAAGGTAAGAAATAGAGACTTGAGGTTTGAATTTTTGGAATTCTCACACCTTGTTTTGTCTAGAAAAATATAATGTTTGGTCCGTAATGTCCTAAAACTATTAGGGAAAATTAAAATTTTTTTTTGAATTTTAAAAAATTCATATCTCATGAAAGGTAAGAAATAGAGACTTGAGGTTTGAATTTTTGGAATTCTCACACCTTGTTTTGTCTAGAAAAATATAATGTTTGGTCCGTAATGACCTAAAACTATTAGGGAAAAATTTGGAAAGATTTATCAATTTTTTGATAAAACGATAAAATGTGTCTCAATTAAAAGTTATTGCTTTTATAGCAACTTTTGTTCAATAATTTTTTTCGAAATATTTTTCTCAAAAATCTTAAAATTGACACGAGTAATCTCCCATTTTTAGTCAACCGATTTTTACTAAAAGTTGATCAACTCGTGCCATTGATGGCAGAAGCTTAAATATGTAGTTTCATAAAAATCCTTTCAGCCGAATTTGCTCTGCTCGTGTACACAGACAGACAGACAGACAGACAGACAGACAGACGGACGGACGGACAGACAGACGGACGGACGGACAGACAGACCGACAGACATCATGCTAAAAATAGTCAAAACGTTATATAGGGACCTCAATTCGGGGAGATCCATCGAAATCTCGAAACGTCAAAATCGGTATGATCACAATACCTCCCTTATATATGTTGGCGGTCAGTAGAAATAAATTTAACTAAAAAAAAAAATTGAATAAATTATGAAACTTGGGTAATGATCACCCCAGAGGGGGGGCGGCGAAAAACGCCTCGGTTGAAGAGCTCTTTTCCAATTCCCACCATGCCATTTCTTTCACCAATCAAAATTTTGCACGCGATCTAGTATTATTGTTATAATTTAAATTGTTTATTACAAAATTTGACCTTCATAATCTCGTTTGAACTGAAATAAATTTAAATATATTATAATTGTAAATAGAAATAAAAAATACCTGATTTGATTAATTTCATATTTGGATTAATTATAAATATACGCTATTCGGTTTTTACACAGTGTTTTGGTAATCCATTATATTTTTTTATAATGGTTATTATCATTTTTAAACAAGATAATATTTACGCGATTAATAATTTGAATATCAAACTTGAATATATTTTCGTTTTCACTACGCAAATTAATATTATTAAACATAATAAAATTAAATTTTAAAAACATGATACACAGGCTATTTATCAGAACTACGCCCGCTTATAGTTATTCCTTCCGTCCTGAAATATGGTATACATTTTGATTTTTTTCTTGTCCGATTTGATATAATTTTTTTTGTAAATACAAATTACAGTCTGTTCTAAACGGTTAGGCGGAACTAGATTTTGCAATCTAGTTACTTTCATCGTTTAAATCGTGCTTTTCGACCGTTTTGTTTAAGCTTTGTAAATCATACTTACAATAAACATTTTTTGGTTAAGGTTAATATCATTTCAAAATGTCATTTTCTTTATATTTTGATTTTTTGTGTCATTCTTAATACAAATTTCCCATTTATTTATTTTTTTGTCAATAAAATAAGTAAAAAAAAATATTAAATTTTGACATATGTCATTCGTTTCCATGGTTTCATTGTTGGAATTTTAAATTTTGACATTCCAACATAAAAAATTAAATAACCTAAGCAAGGTCCCTTCTCATGACAACCTAAAAGAACGAAATTCCCATTTAGTTCCGCCTAACCGTTTGGAACAGACTGTATATGTAGTCTGTTTATATATATATATATATATATATATATATATATATATATATATATTTATATATACAGTATTGGCCATAAAGATAGCAACTTTTGATAATCCTCTTTTATTTTTATTCAATTCAATATTTTTAATATTAAATAAATGTAATTCTTACCTTTAACAATCCTCTACATATATTATAGTAAAAAAATAAATTTTAATAGTAAATTCTATTTTTTTTTTTTATAGTATTTAATATTTTTACCTGGACATAAAGATAGCAACTACTCTTAAAAAATCTTTTTTTATTTTAAATTAAGAAAATGAATTATTATTAAGAGATCATTTTTAATATTTTGTATAGTAACCACCAGTATTTATAACTTCCCGACATCTTTTCGGCATTGATTCTAATAATTTCGTGATCATTTCATTATCAATATTAGGCCAGGCACCCTGCAAAGCTTTAAACAAATCTTCAATATTTGAATGCATTTTGTTTCTAATCTTTCTGTCGACAATCTCCCAAAGGTTTTCTATTGGATTTAAATCGAGTGACTGTGACGGCCAAGTCATTACGTTGATTTTTGAATCCTCGAACCATTTTTTGACCAACTTCGAAGAATGTTTTGGGTCATTATCATGCTGAAAAATATGTTTTAAAGGCATGAACTCATCAGAATAAGGTTCCATAACATTTTGAAGGATGTCTATATATTTAAATCGATTCATTGTTCCTTCAATGTGGAAAGAGGACCCATACCATATCCCGAGAAACAGCCCCATACCATCACACCACCTCCGCCATGTTTAACTGTTGGCAAGGTGTATTTTTGAACAAATCTTTTATTAGCAGGCCTCCTAACGTAACTTACACCATCACTTTTAAACAAATTGAACTTAGATTCATCACTAAAAATAACTTTTTTCCATTGATCCACAGTCCAGTCAATATGAGTTTTAGCAAATTCTAATCGGGCCTTCACATTCTTTTTGGATAAAAGTGGTTTTTTAGCAGGACGGTGACTAAAAAGACCCTCACTAACTAATCTTCTGCGAATAGTTCTTGTTGAGATGTTTTCTTGATCCATTTGTGGCAAAAGGCCCAAAATTTTCTCCGTTGACAGAAAGGGGTTATTGGTAAATAAATAATTTTTTTATCAGTTCGTTTTGTAGTATTTCGTGGCCGTCCTGGGATTTTTTAAACTTCAAACGTACCTTCTTCTCGAAATCGTTTTATAATTCGCGACACAGTAGATTTATGAACATTTAAATTTTGTGAAATCACATTTTGCAGCAGCCCGTCTTTAAAACCAGAAATTATTAAGTTTCTAATTTCACTTGAAACAGTTTTACTACGACCCATGATTGGCAAATGTAAACTGAAATATTACTTGTGCACTACATATTATTTATGGATAAAACCTGCATATAACAAGAAAATTCAAGTAGTTGCAATATTTTTGTCCAAGCAAAAATGAAGAAATAATTTATTATTAATCTGTAAGTCAGTTATTTGACTATTGATTGATGTAACAGACAAAATATGATTAAATTATAGAACTAAGAGTATTAATTTTCCAATATTATTATTAAAATTTGAAAAATTGAAAAATGTTAAAAGTTGCAATCTTTATGGCCAATACTGTATATATATATATATATATATATATATATATATATATATATATATATATATATATATATTATTCACATACATTTCTATTATGTGCAGAATGCCATAAAAATGATGACATACAATTATTACTTGAGAATTCCATTGCATATAAATGACTGATCTTGCTTATAAGCAGGATGTGCTGTATTTTTATACAGAAGTTCTGTGTCATCTATTTGATATGTCAGTTGTGATTACATTGTTCTTGCCAAAGAACATAATTAATGATGTCACTTTCTTGCAGAAAATTTAAATAGCATTTTAACGATTCATTCAAAATATGAAAGCGAAATTTTATTTTGGACTTTGGCCATTGTTTATAACAGGGGTGTCAAACTGGAGGCTGCGTGAGGCCCAAGTCTTATATTTATGTGGCCCACAACGATTTACACTATAATAAATTCTTATACTATATGCAGGGTCGGGGCCCGTAGGCAAGATTAAATTGCGCGTCCCTAAGTAGGGCGCAACTAGCTTTCTTCCCTTCTAAATTTCAAATAGGGACCTAAAAAAAAATGTCCTCACTTCTAAAATTACATTCATTTGGTATTTGACGCCATTTTTTTTTTTTTTTTTGTTCGATAAAGGAAATATTTTGCCAAAATTTAATTGTTATTATTTAAATGTTATTTCTTTACGTCCTTCAAATAAATATTCAGAAAAATGGCATAGCACACCTTAAATATTTGTCTTTTTTAGGTTTTTATAAGTATGACCACCAAATAACCTTTATAACGTCACTCATATGAGTGTCTGTACGGTAGAAATTGTAGCCAAACGGCTTAACATAGAAAGTTGAATTTTGACATACTTATACAACTCTTTCCATGTAATTTGGATAACTTTTTAATAGGAAAACAGTTTAATTCCGACAATGCTGTAAAATTGGCCTTCCAAGAATTCATTGGAAGCCATTTCATCTTAAATGGCAAAAGCGTATAGACAATATGAGTGCATACTTTGATGAATAAAATAATTCCTTATATTTGTAAGTTATCAACCAACTTGTCTTTTTTTCTACAAATTTCATCCTTGACGACCTAACAGGGGCGTACACAAGGGGGGGTTCAATGGGTCCGGAAACCCCTCCCCCCCCCCGTACTGTGAGAAGTGAGGACTTTTTTTTTGCTCTTCACTTAAAATTTAGAAGTGAGGACCTTTTTTTTGCTCTTTACTTAAAATTTAGAAGGGAGGACCTTTTTTTTGCTCTTTACTTAAAATTTAGAAGGGAGGACCTTTTTTTTGCTCTTTACTTAAAATTTAGAAGGGAGGACTGTTTTTTTTTGCTCTTTACTTAAAATTTAGAAGGGAGGACCTTTTTTTAGGGTTTGTAGGTATGACCAAAAAACCCTTATACCGTAATTTTGTCGTCTGTCTGTCTGTCTGTCTGTCTGTCTGTCTGTCTGTCTGTCTGTCTATCTGTCTGTCTGTCTGTTCGGTAAAAATTGTAGCCAAACGGCTAAACCTAGAGAGTTGAAATTTGGCATGCTTATACAACTCTTTGACCCGCACATTGGAAAAATACTAAAACATCTAAAAAACATACACCCCTAAAAATATAAACAAATATGTGCTCATCGAAAACAAAAATATATTTTTTAAATTCTGAGTAGGGTATCAAATGAAAGCCCTTAGTACGTGGATTAACGATCAAATTTTTATTTTTGCAAAATAAATTATTTTGATGCGATTTTTGCCAAAAATGTGCAAAAAAAATTTTGTCCCACACCCTGTAGCCCAGATCTAAAAAAATCTAAAAAAATTCTAAGTAATGTATATTGGTGTGAACCGAAATAGTACAACAGGAATTTTTGATCAGATTATGTTTTTGGAAAATAACGCATTTTTTGTGGTTTTTGGTTCACAAAGTACAAAAGTTATACCAATGTAAGAAACTCACATACATGGCGTGCGATGGCTACATGCGTTAGAGCACTCTTAAACTGGTTGGAAAACGAAGGGTTTCGAGTTCGAGTACGGAGTGAATTTTATTTTTTCTGTTTTTTTTTTGCATTTTTATTATGTTGAAATTATTTTGTCAAAATTCTAGTTATATTTTGACAAATGTTGTATTTAATTTTTATGAGCGTAAATTTAATAACCAGTCTTATTATATGATTAACAGACGATAAATTATTTTAAAAATATCGTTCATTTTGCCGTGATTACTACAAAGTAAAATTTGTCCTACATACTCAGCATACCGCCTTCACTTATTATATACCTGCGAAACCCTGAAATGTGTGAATATTCACACTTCACATCAATTTTTTGCTCTTCACTTAAAATTTAGAAAGGAGGACCTTTTTTTTGCTCATCACTTAAAATTTAGAAGGGAGGACCTTTTTTTGCTCTTCACTTAAAATTTAGAATGGAGGACCTTTTTTTTGCTCTTCACTTAAAATTTAGAAGGGAGGACTTTTTTTTTTGCTCTTCACTTAAAATTTAGAAAGGAGGACCTTTTTTTTGCTCTTCACTTGACATTGAAATTTTGCCCTGTGTTTATAAAAATTATGTATAATTGGACCCCCCCCCCATGACAGAAATCTGTGTGCGCCCCTGTTGACGACCTAATATAATAAAATAAATCTTACTGGAGTGTCCCGTATTCTTGAGAAATGCAAATGGTCCCACCACACATGTTAAGCACAAACAAAACACAAAACCAATCGAGACTTTCATGTTACCACTACTAGCGTTGCATTTGAACTAACAACAATCACCAACTTGCCTGTCATTAAATTCACATACTACTACCAGTTTCTATCAGTTTATAATTACTGTCTGAAACGAATAAGGTTTTTTTGTATAATTTTATTAATTATCTTTGAAAAAATATTCCAATTATAATATCTTGTGTTCAATGTCCTTCTTGAATTTTAACATAGATAAACAGAAATTACTAGGTTCGATTCACACGGATGTCGTTTATATGTTGATTAGCTTATGAAAGATATTACATCTCCACGTCAAACTTTTCGCGAAGAGTGGACCTTAACCTTCACCAACGAAAACGGTCTTATTCCGGGCATTAGGCTAGTGCAGCGTTTCTCAACCGGGGAAATTATAATAGAAAAACGTTCAATTTTTTAAGATATATTCATAAATATGTGACATTAAATGTTCATTAAATATACCTTTTAAACATAAATAAAATAAATTATAATTATTTTGACAACTAATTTAAACTAATTAAAAAGGTTCGCGTCGGAGGTACTTCAAGTACTTTCAAGTAGGTACGACTTGAACGTGCAATATTTTTTGTTATGCTCCGAACTACTATTAACTAAAAAGTAAGGATGTGAAAGTGTTCAAAATGGAAAGCAACTTTGAACACTTGTAAATAAAAATACTTGCAAGCCATTATAGGTAACCGTAACGGTTATTAAAAACATGTTTATGTAAAAGTTGTTTCTTTTCAAATGCTTTATCCAAATATACCCAACATGCCATACGTTCCTATATAAAAAATCGAAGTTGTTCTTGATATCCTGTACTTCCGGTTTATTCCGGAAAATTTAAATACTACCATCCAATTATTTGGGTAAACTCTGATCACCATTTTTTTCCCAACTTGCTCACACATTGTCTTTTCGAGAAAAATCGTGTTTCCTCTATCCTTATACACCTTGTGATCCCTTCTTCCCCCTCTCTCTCTCTCTCTCTCTCTCTCTCTCTCTCTCTCTCTCTCTCTCTCTCTCTCTCTCTCTCTCTCTCTCTCTCTCTCTCTCTCTCTCTCTCTCTCTCTCTCTCTCTCTCTCTCTGTATATATATATATATATATATAGGGGGGCCGCAGACAATATTTACGTTGTTTTGGGGGGCCCCATGCTACAAAAGGTTCAGAAACACTGGGCTAGTGAACAGGATTGGGCTCAACAGCGCTATGAACTGACACCAAGCGGACAGAATTTGACAACTCAAAAATCTCCTTTATTTGTAAAGATACAAAAAATCTTCAGAACAAAAGTTAAACTAGACAAAAAGGCCCATCTAAAGGTTACTATAAGAATTCTGAGCACTTCCGGTTTCACTGGAAATGATGTCAACTTTTGATCTAGCATAGGGAATCGATAATTTTATATTTTTTTTTCCTAAAAGTACATTAAATTAGCTTTACAATGACACCAAAAAATCATATTTTTATGTTAACCATTTCAAAATGGCGACCATTTATTTACAAAATAATAATCAACATAAGTTTTACAAAGTTGAACGTAGCAAGCTTTGAAAACCATAAAAAAAAGAAACAAAATATCTCTAAAATAAACTATTTGACTATTTAGAAAAAAAAACTATTACTTTTTACAATTATTATACAAAAAAAAAAAATTACAAATGTTCAATCAAACCACCACAATAATCCACACATTTTCTCATTCTTAATAAAAACTAGATATTTTGTTTCTTTTTTTATTGTTTTCAAAGCTTGCTACGTTCAACTTTGTAAAACTTATGTTGATTATTATTTTGTAAATAAATGGTCGCCATTTTGAAATGGTTAACATAAAAATATGATTTTTTGGTGTCATTGTAAAGCTAATTTAATGTACTTTTAGAAAAAAAATATAAAATTATCGATTCCCTATGCTAGATCAAAAGTTGACATCATTTCCGGTGAAACCGGAAGTGCCTCAGAATTCTTATAGTAACCTTTAGATGGGCCTTTTTGTCTAGTTTAACTTTTGTTCTGAAGATTTTTTGTATCTTTACAAATAAAGGAGATTTTCGGGGTGCCCCGTTTCAAACAAACACCCTGTATAAGGGAGGTATTGTGATCATACCAATTTTAACAATTCGAGATTTCGATGGATCTCCACGAATTGAGGTCCCTACATAACGTTTTGACTATTTTTAGCATGATATCTGTCTGTCTGTCTGTCCGTCCGTCCGTCTGTCTGAGTGCACGTGCAGAGCAAATTCGGCTAAATGGATTTTTATGAAACTGCATATTTAAGCTTTTGACATCAATGGCACGAATTGATCAACTTTTGGTAAAAATCGGTTGACTAGAAATGGTTTACTCGTGTCCATTTTAAGATTTTTGCGAATATTTAGCAACAGAAAAATATTTCGAAATTTTTTTTAAAATAAATGTTGCTAAAAATTAAATAACTATAGCCGGTTCACTTTTGTAAGAACAAAGTAAGAGGGAATTTTGTTTTCAATAGTTTGCACCTTTGAAGCTGTATGTCATGTTGGTATTAAAAAATGTCACTTTTTTAAAATGTCGATCCATTTGACATATGGCATAATGAAAAATGATATCTTAATTATAGTGATCATAACCTTATCAACCTAAAGTCGGTTTTACAGCGTAAGGAATATTTTTAATTGACATTTAAAGTCAGTAACACACCATAAAAGTAACCAAAATAACCAGATCTAGTGTGGTCTTACAAAAATGAACAGCTTATAATAACTTTTATTTGAGACGTTTTTTGATAAAACGATTTTTTTTTTTTCATACTTACATGTAACGTTTCCATAGTGATGATAAATAATATCTCTGTTAGAAAATATTAGGCCAAGATATTTCTACTCTGCTGCTAGAATGAATTTTATACAAGTACTTTGTGATGGCGGTCGGTCCTGTGATGACCACAGCTGATTTTTTTATTTACACATATTTAGGGCCGGTTTCTCGAAAAATTCAGTTGTAGATATCGTATCGATATAGTACCGATACCCATGGATACCGCAGCTATCGACACAATAGCATAATTTGGGTTTCTGGAATGTATTTTTCTATTTACCGATGAGATATCGAACCAATAACTTATTGATACGTTATATTGCCAATGAGCAACCTTTATCGTATCGATAAATATGAGAATTGTCATCTAATGTCAGTTCTGACATATGACAGATAAGGTTATTTTGTAATTGCAATATATTTATGAAAAAAATATATTTTTATTACAAGATATAATAGTAATTGCTTCTTAAAATCATATATATTAAGATATTCTTGTACTGTTATAGAGGTAAAATGGACAATTAAAGTTCTGATGAATTTGATGAGGATGTTGTAATTGCAGTATGTTTATTACATCGGAGAACTATCAGAGATAAAAGTGACCCATTCCGCATTTATAGCGAATTAGAATTTATTCAACAATACCGGTTAAGCAAATGAAAATGCATGCAATTATGCTGTCTAATTGGAGGTGATTTAGAACCCATGACCCAAAGAAGTAAATCTATTTCGGCACAGCTTCAAATTTTAATTGCTTTGAGATTTCTGGAAACAGGGGCTTTTCAAATGCTAGTTGGTGATGATGTGCATGTACACAAAAGTACAGTTTACAAAATCGTTAAAAAAGTAATACATCGAACTGCTCTGTTGAGACCGTAGTTTATTTCATATGCCGGAAAATGATGAGGAAATTTTGAAAATAAAAAAAGTCTTTTGCAAATTTTCCATGTGAAATATTTACACATTTTTTCTGCCATTTTTTAATAATCTATTTTTAAACTAATTGTTAAAAATATATATATATTTGTAAATTATTTTTGACACTGACATTGACTATTGTCATTTGTGAACAATTGATCACATAAATGTTAAGAGATTTTGTAAATATTTTGGCTGTGTGAATTGAAATGCATACACATCGCTACAATACTTATTGGATACAATAAACATGTCAGATGAGTATCGGGAAACCGTCAAAAAGTTATCGACTCGATAAGGTTTATTGTATAACTATTGAGGCGATATCGTGTCAATAAAAAAATGTTCCAGAAACCGGCCCTTAAACCTTAATACTACAAATACAAATACAAACATCCATGCCATCTCCGGAATTCGAACACTGTTAGACCAGGATGGGTCGAACAGTCAATCGCCAATATATTGACTACTACACCATGGTGACCGGCCGGCCAAAGGCCGGAATCCGATAAATTATGGGTAGTTCAATAATTTATTTTTGATTTATTTTCAAATGCCTGTCACATAAGCTTCTTCACCTTAAAAAACTCATCCATATTCCATATTTCTTTGAAAACAAGAAGAGTTAAAATAAACATAAAACACCTGTTGCTTAAATTGATAATGTGGTTTACATATTTACAAAATCATAATTCCAGAAATAAGGAAACAAAAAACTATTTAAATTTAAAAACAATAACAAAAGTGTCTATCAGCATATCTGAATATTAATGCTGAGCAAGGCTGAGAATTTCTATCTCGAAATTGAATGCGAATTATCTGTATTGTCCTTCACCTTTCATTGAATGCTCATCTCGTTTCTGCATAATATGACACACGCAGAGCTACTGAGAATAAACATTACATATAGAGGCGCTGTTGTCGCCTAGAAAATGGCGATTGGAATAGGATTTTTTGACATTCGCCATTTGATACACAACAATTCACATTGCAGTTAATTTTCTGTTGCGATTTTAAAGACATTTTATTAAAGTTTTCTTCACTGTAACACATACAAACAATGCAATTAAATGAGCCACATCCAACAAAATCCTTTTCCGTTAAGTTCCAAAATATTCCGCTAGGCGTCACTTCAGTTATTGTCAGTTCTCAATAGTGAGTAAACTTTTGATTTGTTCGATTTGGGGTTCGGTTTCAGTATGTATTTTTAGGGTTTTGTAGGTATGACCAAAAAACCCTTATTACCATTTTGTCGTCTGTTTGTCTGTCTGTCTGTGTGTTCGGCAAAAATTGTAGCCAAACGGCTAAACCTAGAGAGTTGAAATTTGGTATGCTTATACAACTCTTTGTCCCGCACATAGGAAAAATACTAACACATCTAAAAAACATATCCCCCTAAAATAATAAACAAATATGTGCTCATCGAAAAAATAAATATTTTTTTAAAATTCTGAGAAGGGTATCAAATAAAAGCCCTTAGTACGTGGATTAATGATCAAAATTTTATTTTTGCAAAATAAATTATTTTGACATTTCTGCCAAAATTGTGCAAAAAAAAATTGTCCCACACCCTGACCCAGATGGTTTAAAATAAAAATCTGAAAAAATTCTAAGTAATGTACATTTGTGTGAACCGTAATAGTACAGGATTTTTTATCAGATTATGGTTTTGGAAAATAACGCATATTTTGTGTTTTGCTTGACCATGTAAAATATTTAATAACTTATGTAACACAGTAAACCGGCATGCTTTGATAGTGTAATGGTTAGCGTTCTCGCGTTCTAATTTGCAAACTAGGGTTCACTCCGGTCTCGAGACAATTTTATTTTTTCTGTTTTTTTTTTTGTATTTTTATTTTATTTAAATTATTTTTTCAAAATTCTAGTTATATTTGGGCAAATGTTACATTTAATTTTTAAAAGCGTAAATTTAATAACCAGCGGAAATTGTTGAAATTGAACATAGGCTCAATTTTCAAAATATTAATGAACCCTGCTATATATAAAAAAAAAACTACTGCACATATTTAGGGATGGGAATTTATTTTTGAATATCGATATATGCGTGATTCGATATATCGTAAGTGTGATATCGATATTCGATATATATCGAAGTAAAAATATCGATATTTTCGATATATCGAAATAATTAACACGTAACATGTAAGATATATAAATTACAGTTTTTTTTTTTTGTTGGCTTGGCGGTAAAAGAAGTCGTCACTTGACAGACAATCACTTAACAGTTGGTACTCACCCAGCTATCAACCAACTTTCTAATATTTTCCTAGTTAACTGCTCTCTTAATTAAATATATATATGCTGTCCACTTTTGTGGACAAACCAGAACTTTTTGGTTACTTTTATTGTGTATTATGGACTTTAAATGTCAATCAAAAATATTCCTTACGCAGTAAAACCGACTTTAGATTTATTAGTTATGATCATTATTAAGAAAGTGACATTTTTTATAATTTTTTAATAACAACATGACATAATTTTTAAGGTGCAAATTATAAAATAAAAATTTCGTCTTACAGGCTATTCCAAGTGATTAGGCGGAACTAAATGAAAATTTCGTTATTTTAGGTTCTCACGAAAACGGACCTTGCTTGGGTTATTTCATGTTTCAGTTTTGGTATGTGAAAATTAAAACAGTGAAACCACGGAAACGAATGACATGTCAAATATTTTAATACATTTTTCCATATTTTGAAGACAAAAACATAAATAAATGGGAAATTTTTATTAAGAATGACAAAAAATTAAAATGCAATGAAAAGGACATTTTATAATGACAATAAATTTAATCTAGAATTTAAATGTGAACATGATTTACAACGCTTAAACAAAATGACCAAAAGTCCGAATTAATAGATAAAAATTACTATATTTCAAAATCTAGAGCCGCCTAAACGTTTGGAATAGCTTATAGTTTGTTTTTACAAAAGTGAACAGCATATAAAAAATATACAAGCTTGTAAAAAATATACAAAAATACCGATATTTTGTGCGAATATCGATATTTTGCGCGATATATCGCATTTCAAATATCGATATATTTTTCTAAAGTATCGATATTTCGAAATATCGATATATCGTTCCCATCCCTACACATATTTAGAAACATAAATAATGGTATTAGGCACTCGAATTAAAATTAACAAAATAATATTATAACATGGCATCCCAAATAATCATCATTCACTTACTAAATACCTGCGAAATCCTGAAATGTGTGAAAATTCACACTTCACATCAATTTTTAAATTACGTGAGAAAATAAACGTATAACTCTTTATACATGTGTTTTCCAAATAATTCTTGTCCTAATAACATAATAGTTGTCCCAGATAAAAATATTCCGAATATAATTATTTTTCGTCAATACTTTTCCATTACTTATATATTGTAGAATTACAGTTAACTAATTTGAGGTCAATGGTCAGTTTTGTAGACTAATGGCAAACTAATAACTTAATTTCAGTTTACATAATTTACTAAAATGTTATTTGTTTAGACAATTGTTTTTGGAATAAACATGTATATTAATGTTATTGCCATTAGCAGAAGAGGCCAAGCAAATAAACTACTGAAATTGCCTACGGCTTGGCAGAAATATAAAACCACCAACAGTAGGAGCTCGTCAGGGGAGGCAAAGAATGCCGCCTTATTTTTAATTTTTAGGATTTTGTAGGTAGATCACGGTGTTTCTCTACGGCATTTCACTAATTTAATTCCAAGGAAGTAGAACATAACCCTCAAAACGCGAAAGTTAAATATATAAACCGGTAAGTACAGTAATTTTAATTACCGTTAGGCAATGGAGAATAAACAACTAACCAGCATTAAACAACTAACCAAAAATTACGTACTTTAAGCATGAATCTTTTTTTATTGATATACGAGGTCTGTTCAAAGAGTATCGCGAATTTTGAATTTCCGCGGGTTACATATATTCGATTTTCGATTTTTTTGTGGCGTTATGTTGGTACTCATGTCTCTCACTTATGCCGACATTCGGCCATTTTGAATGTACAGTTAATTTTTGACAGTTGCTTTGCTTGCATGTGTTTTGGCTCGTCTTCGATTTTTGCCTATACCAAAAAATGGATCAAAGAATCTGTATCAAATTTTGTATGAAAAACAAAATTAAGTGCGCGGACGCATATCAATGTAGGCTTAAATATATTATATAGACTTATTATACGAGATCTGTTCAAAAAGTATCGCGAATTTTGAATTTCCGCTGGTTACATATATTCTATTTTCGATTTTTTTGTTACGTAATGTTGGTACTCATGTCTCTCACTTATGCCGACAAGTTCGGCCATTTTGAATGTTCAGTTAATTTTTGACAGTTGCTTTGCTTGTACGTGTTTTGGCTCGTCTTCGATTTTTGCCTATACCAAAAAATGGATCAACGAATCTGTATCAAGTTTTGTGTGAAAAACAAAATTAAGTCCGCGGACGCATTCCGAATGTTGACTGTGGCATATGGTGAAGCTACCTTGGACCGAAGCAACGTTTATCGGTGGTACAAAATGTTCTCAGAGGGCCAAGAAGATGTGAACGACGAAGAGCGTGCCGGACGCCCGAGCACGTCAACAACAGACGAAAACATTAATGAAGTGAAGAAAATAGTATTGGCTAATCGTCGAATCACCGTTAGAGAAGTTGCTGAGGACCTAAACATATCGATTGGCTCGTGCCTTTCGATTTTTACCAGTGATTTGGGCATGAGACGGGTCGCCGCGAAATTCGTACCAAAATTGCTCAAGTTAGACCAAAAACAACACACTAATAATGCCGCAGCCACCGTATTCCCCAGATCTGGCCCCCTGTGACTTTTTCTTGTTCCCGAAACTGAAAAGGCCCATGAAAGGACGACGCTACGCTACGAGCGAGGAGATGAAGACGGCATCGAAGGAGCTGAACAAGATCACAAAAAATTATTTTTTCAAGTGCTTCGAGGATTGGAAAAAAACGTTGGCACAAGTGTATAATATCTGGTGGGGATAAATTTGAAGGGGACAAAATAGATATTCATGAATAAATAAATAATTTTTGAAAAAACACAAAATTCGTGATACTTTTTGAACAGACCTCGTATATACGTTCAGTAAACTGTGTAATTTTTTCACTTTGTTTTTTTTTTATATCCGATATTGTGGAAGTTCCGACGCCATATTTATCAGCCCAATAAAGTCCTGAGTCACCTCATTTTAATGCACTGTTGATATCTAATTTGTCTTTTAAAGATAGTACAAGACGTTTTCTTTTCGATGACATATCGGTAATATTAAAAGAAAATATTTAAATCGCACGTCCAAACACGTCATGACGTGAAAATCTGTACACAACGGCATAACACAGCGAATTCGTAAAATAATTTCCTCGTTTAAAAGAATCCGAATAATCGAAAATTCGGATAATCGAGGTTGTACTGTATAAAATATCAGTCAAGAATTTAGTCAATAAGTTTTGCAAGACGTAAATTCGGTATGTGAGAAATAAAATAATAATTTAATTATTGGTTAGAAGAAAAACTTTTATTTTACAAGCTTTAAAAAATAATACAATGGTATAGTTTTTGATGAAAACAAAAATTTAACTTAACAGCATCATTGACTAAGGGATTAAGAATTATGGGTTCACTGATTTCTATTCAGTAGCAAAAAAGTTCCATCCATTTCCTAAAAACAAAAAATTTAAATTAATACGAGGGATGTTTCCTAAATTCTGGGAATTGTGCTATAATTAAATTACGCAGAACTTATATAATGTTATTGGTGCCAGACAAGTCTTGACATATTTATGCAACTATCTAGTGCAATATTGTTCAGTCTGATTTAGGTGTTCGATTGATATAGACGCGTTTTCATAGCACTGTTTTTGTAACCATGGAAGACGCAGCAAAATCTCAAAGAGCAATAATTTTCTTTTTGTGGAAAGAAGGTGTGAAAACATCAGAAATTATTCAGCGTCTGCAAGGAGTATTTGGTGAGTCTGCAGAATCCAAAAGTACTGTTTATCGGTGGATTGATCATTTTAAAACCGGTAGAACATCACTAGAAGACGATCCACGCAGTGGGCGCCCAAGCAATTCGGTAAATGAAAGAAACATTACTGCCGTCGAAGACCTACTGAAAGAGGACAGGCGAATGACTCTTCGTCAAATTAGTGTGCGCCTAGGGATAGGTACAAGACAAGTTCATGACATCTTGCATGATTGTTTGGGCGTTAGCAAGGTTTCGCCGCGCTGGGTGCTAAGGCTGTTGGGACCAGAACAGAAACTCAATAGGTCTGATACTTGAGGATGGCTTAAAAAAATTAGTTTATCGTTGGGATAAATGTATTTAAATGTGGATAAATACAGTTAAATGGAGATTATGTTGAAAAACTACATTGTAATATTGACAAAAATTAACAAAATAATAAAAATTATAGCTAAATTCCAAGAACTTTGGAAACATCCCTCGTATAATGTATATCCTCTGCTGGTTTTAACAGCTACAGTATTGTCTATACTTGAAATATATTGTACCTTTGTTTGTTCGTTGATTCTCAAAATTATTCAACTTCATCTGCATGTTATAGAAATTCGGTTGTTTTTTTAATCTTTTACCATAGCTTGGAGGAATTCCCCCAGTATATCCAGTGTCATAGGAATATTCTTGATCATATGTGCCAGGACTAACATAATTTCTACTATAATATCCTTTCCCGGCTGTATAAGTAGGATCGCCGTAGGAAGATTGGTCAGCATAGTAGTCATATTGTTGATTTATTCTCTTGTTGGGTTGTTCTTCATTTAGGTCACAAGGATGGTCTTTGTCGTTATCTGAAATTAAAATAATTGTAATACGACGTTTCGATGACACTTTTCTGCATGGAAAGAGTGATTTCAAACGACGATTCATGATTCGTGATACGTGTATTAAGGATGCTGCATTTATAAAATGGGAGCGTTTTTCAATCCAAAGGGCAACGTGCAACGGCCATATTTGTGGACAGGTTTGGTCTAATAACACACGAAACTCGATTAAAAACAATTTAGCGGAGCTCTTGACCATTCTTAAAGGTAAACATGTTTTTTGCTATTGTTTTTTGAAATGTTATTATTAGTAGAGCAAAGAATTTAAAAAAAAAACCCTTTATCATTACCGATAGATAATTACAAAGATTTTTTTAAAATTTAGAATATTAATTACACATTCATTACTTATTAATAACATCTATAACATATCGATATTATCAAATAACATTTAACAAATAAATTTTTGTGCAAGATAACTATAAGAAGACGTCACTCTTGGTTAATTTAACAACTTCCAATGTTTCTTCTTCTTCTTCTGATTTATTGGCTTTGGTAAGGTCACCATTTCGCCAGATGTCACACTTGGTTAATTTAATAGACCATATTGGTAACTACGTCACAAAATGAGATTCAGTGCTGCCGTCTCGCGGTTGGATTCCTTTTATTTGAATTTAGCATGTTGTTTTTTTGTTAAATTGTATTTTGGAAATATAAATTAAGTTTTCAAAGTAAGAGAGTGCTCCACATCAAAACTACAAGTCAATATTTATTTATTAAAATTCTTATTTTATACATTATAATTTAATATATCATTATTTTTGCAAAACAATATTATTTTGCAGGTTAATTTTGAAAAATTTACGTTAATAATCGTTATTATGGCAAGTAACATAGCAATTAGTGTGTGTGCCATATCTAAATGGTTTAAAGGAATAATATGTTGTTTTTAATTTTCCATTATTGTTTTTCATTTTCATCTGTCAAAAAACGAAAAAATTTGCAATTAATAATGTAGATGTAATTGTTACAATTTGGAGCAAAACAATACACCAATATGCATTCTAAAACAAAATATTAATGATTACTTAGTGTTAATTAAATAAATACTAAAGATATTCCGATTTTCATATTATTTAAAAACGTAACCTATAAATATATCTTCGAATCGTTATTTATATATTTATAAAGTCATTATTCTATAATGTAAAGTGTCTGGACTGTATATATTAGTATATATTTATCAAAAATACATATTTTATGCTCCAAAATTGAAAATATTTATAAAATTAAGGTAACAAAAGTCCCATGTATTTTAAACTTCAAAAGGACTCAGCTCTCAGATGGCAGCACATGTATGTGACGACACACTAATATGGTCTATTGCCAAGGTTTGAATGTAATATAACCAAAGTGAAAGCATGACTCAGTTGTTACATTTGACTTCTACAGATTGGTGGCCTTTTCCAACTTTGCCACATCTTAAACTGCATTGTTCCATCGTATTTCTGTTTGACATGAGAACGAGTAGGTTAAGCTTATATTTTATTTTGAAATGAATCAAATACAATTATAATAAAAATACCTAAAGCTCTTTGTAGGCACGCCAAAATTATGGCTTTGTCTCCTTAATTATTAAGAGAACGAGATAATGGTAGGCCTTTAATTGATCTGATATGTGTGAGGAATGTAAGTATTAAATTTTGTTTATATCTATGATAATTTAAGTTAAAAATAATAATTAATTAGCGTTTTAGAGAATTGCTGTTGCATTAGACGTCATCATTTCTAATTAATAAAATTTCTGCACAGCAATCTAGAGGTGAAGTTATCAGTAGCCCGACAAATAAACCGACATGTACTAAATCTGTTGTAGAATTAGATAATTTTGTGTATAACTATTACATTTAACAGTTGGGATGCGTAATGTTATTTATGAGATGTATTAAAATAATATGTATACTTTACCCACTTTATGTAAGGCCTCTAACAAATACATTTTCTTTTTGGGGAGCATGTTACTACAGAGTATGTAAATATTAAATTGCACTAAAGAGGTCTTTATGATGGTGGAAAGACTTACGTACTACACGAACGTAAAATAATTTTTATACTTACATATAAATAAAAATACTATGCGACAGATTCCATACCGGACGATCTGCGCCAAAGTAGAAACAATACTAGGTCGTATTGACTGTGGAACTTGTGCAAGATTAGTGGTAACCGGTTCAATCTCCTCGTTAGAATTGTGCACTACAATACCGAGTGCAACACTAATTAATGTTAAGTCACTCAAACGCTGTTATCCTATAGTACTTCTTAAGTGTTTATTTTATAATTTTTAACTTTGAAAATGACCTTTCAGATGTTATGGGACGTGTTAAAACAGCATAAAAGCTGTGCATTTATCGTCGAAACTGGATAAAATTGTACAATAGTCTATTAAAAATATTTTGGCAAGTTCTCTTGTACTGGAACATAATTTAATTTTATACAACAATGCTGATCGTAAACTTGATATCTGCTGAGGAAATGCGTCTGTTAAATCCGTACTAGAGATGGGAATTTCGGCTCAGTTTGCGGAACCGGATCAGTGGAGGTCGTTCAGTTTGTTGAGCCGGTTCATTGATCCGGCTCAGTGATCTGGTTAAGTAAACATGTTTTCGAGACACAGGTCGGTCGCTTAGAGCCGGTTCTTACAATATATGAACTGTAAACATGATCCCGAGACACAGGTCGGTCAGTCGTTCATTCGTAGGTAGAACGTCGCTTAGAGCCGGCTCTTCCTTAGACCCGGTTCTTCCTTAGACCCGGTCAGTTGTCGGTCGTTCGCTTGTAGGTAGGCGTCGCTTAGAGCCGGCTCTTCCTTAGACCCGGTCAGTTGTCGGTCGTTCGCTCGTAGGTAGAACGTCGCTTAAACCGGTCAGTTGTCGGTCGTTCGCTCGTAGGTAGAACGTCGCTTAGCCCCGGTTCTTTTCTAACATTTTTGAAACAAACAATTCACTTTATGTAGCTACTGTATTTTAAACCAGATGTGTTAAGTTTATGGCGATGTTTATTGCCCTTATAAATCGGACATCTGGGATTTGGGCAACATTTTTATATAGTATGGTTGTAAGAAAATACAGACTAAGCCTATTAGTTTCAAATAAACTGCCTTACAAATTGATGACAAAATACACTTTATGATAATACATTACAAACCCAGTTCTCACGAAGTTCAACATGACATCGATCCAGATCCGGATCACTCCGGTCACTGCTCACAATCGCCCGACCAATCGTATCCTTGAAACTTGAAACTATACAGTGAGCCGTGAGCCGGCTCATTTCAATTTGGTGAACCGTGTCACTTCGGTCAGTGTACTGAGTCGGCTCAGTGAGCCGGTTCGTTCATGAACGACCCATCTCTAATCCGTACTATAATTTTCTTTTAATACTTTGAAAATTCACATCAATTCGGCGCCCTATAATTTTAATTTTGCTTTGTGTCGGGGTGCACTTGCACTGCCAGCACCCCGGTAGCTACGCCCATGTTGGCAACATTTAATTAAAAACGTAAATTTTATCTTACCACTAGTAGGCCAGCCTGGCATTAAAAATCCATAAGAAAAACTAAAAAATGCGATTAAACTCAAAAGGCGAAACATGTTAGATAATGCTGATATTGTGTTGCATTAAGGCCTTACCGCTTCCTTTTTATACAAGGACCGTGAAAGTATAAATTAGCTCAATCAGCATATATCATACTAAATATGATTAAAGTAACAACTTATAGGCATTTATAGTTCATATTCAATTGTTTTAAATATGCTTGACGGTAAATTTTTGTTTTAATTGAAAGCGTAAATAAGTTTATTTAACTGACAGAAAGTTACGATTGTTCAATTTTTTTTTTTTTTCTAGAAAAAGTAATTGAAAAAAAAAATTAAATCTTAAATAGCATAACTATAGCTTGTTTCTTTGGTTTAGGCGGAACTAGATTAAGGGCCGAGAGTTCCAGTTCCTAATAAACTCCCTAATAGTTATTAGACACATAATCTATTTATGAAGCTAATAAATTTATTGGTGATTTCCAAGTTACAAAATCCTTCTAATAGTTTATTAGCAACATAATTTTTTGTTTTTGTATTGGTATTTCTTATGAAGATAGTAACACGGTGCAAGAGGGATAGAGCTATACGTAAATTTGTAGAGCTAAAGTGAGATGAAATTTTGACATTAAATATTTTGACATTAAATAGTTTGACTTTACATTCAATGACATTACGTATATTTTTTGTGTTACTTTTAAAATGACAATTAAACGGCGTTCAACAAATTTTACCACAAAAAGAGGACAATATAAATAGAAGAGGAGTTAATAAAAATAACAATTCATAATACAAAAGTGATTGAAAATAAGAAGCCTTATTTTGCTTTATTTTACATTCCTTAAATTGAATGAATTAAACTTATGAGCAATTTTCAGCCACACATCTTTATTATTCTGCCAATAATTGCGTCTTCTTATTTTCTATCATTTTTATGTAAATAGTAATGCTTAAGGTATTGTTTGTAATGTGCTGTAATCGTAATTGAAAGAAATACATATATAAGAATAAAAGACAATGTTTATTTAAAAATATATATTTATATATTGTTCTTTATATATCACATTTACAATAAATTCCCAAAATATTCTTAAAACGGTTATCTATAATTTATAAATTCATCCAAACAGATCGTCGTTTTCGTCAAAATACAACTAAAATGTATATAAAATAGAGATGGGTCGTTCATGAACGAACCGGCTCACTGAGCCGGCTCAGTACACTGACCGAAGTGACACGGTTCACCAAATTGAAATGAGCCGGCTCACGGCTCACTGTATAGTTTCAAGTTTCAAGGATACGATTGGTCGGGCGATTGTGAACAGTGACCGGAGTGATCCGGATCTGGATCGATGTCATGTTGAACTTAACGAGAACTTGGCTTGTAATGTATTATCATAAAGTGTATTTTGTCATCAATTTGTAGGGCAGTTTATTTGAAACTAATAGGGTTAGTCTGTATTTTCTTACAACCATACTATATAAAAATATTAAAAATATTGCCCAAATCCCAGATGTCCGATTTATAAGGGCAATAAACATCGCCATAAACTTAACACATCTGGTTTAAAATACAGTAGCTACATAAAGTGAATTGCTTGTTTCAAAAATGTTAGATAAGAGTCGGGGCTAAGCGACGTTCTACCTACGACCGAACGACCGGCAACTGACTGACCTGTGTCTCGGGATCATGTTTAAAAAAACCGGCTCTAAGCAAGAGTCGGCTCTAAGCGACGTTCTACCTCTAAGCTCTAAGCGACGTTCTACCGAACGACCGACCAACCTGTGTCTCGGGATCATGTTTACAAGAACCGGCTCTAAACAAGAGTCGGCTCTAAGCGACATTCTACCTACGACCGAACGACCGACCGACCTGCGTCTCGGGATCATGTTTACAGTTCATATATTGCAAGAATCGGCTCTAAGCAAGAGCCGGCTGTAAACGACGTTCTACCTACGACCGAACAACCGACCGACCTGTGTCTCGGGATCATATTTACAGTTCATATATTGCAAGAACCGGCTCTAAGCGACCTTCTACCTACGAACTAACGACCGTCCTGTGTTTCGGAGACATGTTTACTTAACCGGATCACTGAGCCGGATCAATGAACCGGCTCAACAAACTGAACGACCTCCACTGATCCGGTTCCGCAAACTGAGCCGAAATTCCCATCTCTAATATAAAACACTAAAAACACCATTATAGAAAAAATATGGATGTATAAAAACTACACATTTGTATATTCTTTTAAAATTATACTGTTTTTCAATTAAAATTGAAATATTAACACATTTTGCGAAATTGTTTTTAGGTGTGTCTTTGTCTCTATTAGTTGGCTTTGGTTGAGACTTATATGTAAGAATATTGGAAAATCCCACATACATAGAGATACAATAAGATATCTGCCATATTTTGTTATTTAGATTTTATAAAAAAGGACATATATCTTTCGCCAACCCTGTATATATGATAAAAATCAGGTTTATTTGAATAAAATAATGTTTAACAATATTATGTATATTTATAGAGTAAAACCAATCTGTAGAAATTTTAAAGTACATTTTAGAAATTTTATTTGCAATCAAAGGTATCACAGCATTCTGGATGTGGCTTGGTAAGATCACGTACTTTCTTGCATCCTGGAGGTGTAGCTACAAATCCACATCTGCAAAAAGAATAAAGTTAAAAAGTTGATGTGAAGTGGGGATTTTCACACATTTCAGGGTTTTGTAGGTATTAAATAAGTGTAAGAAGCGAACATAATACTGGATGTCGAGGTATACTTGACACATCAAAATCAACAGTTTTTTTGATAATCACTTTTATTCGTTATTTGAGAACTAAGAGCTTCCATTTAATTTTTATAAATAAAATTTAAATAATTTGCCAAATATCCCAGCGTTTTTTTCTGCATTTGCTTCGTATTCAAGTCTTCATTAGATTAATAAGAAATATTTTACAGTGTAGAGTGTAGTGTGGTTTGGTGAGTACCTCAGTTCGTAACTATTAAAAAAAATATATTTTTTAATATTTTTAATTTCAAAAAAATACCCGCACTATCTTAGCCAGGGCTTCGAACCGTTAATTTTTTCGTTTCGGTTTTTGTTCCGGTTCAATTAAAAAAATTAATATCGGTTCGGTTCCGGTTTTCGTTCCGGCAAAAATAACGTTTTTTTTCGGTTTTCGGTTCAGTTCCGAGTGAAACATTTTTAAATGCTTTTATTTGTACTAGTAATTTATTTTCTACTATAATTTATAAGAACATTTTATTCCTTATTTTGTAATAATCATACCAAGGCCGCTGGGGCGGTGTTCTGCCCCCCCTCTCCCGAAATAATAGAAGCGCATGTTTTTAAAACTTGTCAGTTAAAAAAAATATGATTTTTTCTGCTCATCAGTTTAAAAAATAATCTTAAATAAAATGTATTTTATATTCACTCCCATAAACATTATTTAAACCGAAATAAACCAATATTTCTTTTTCGGTTCAGCTCCGGTTTTCGTTCCGACAAAAATAACGGTTTTTTTTCGGTTTTCGGTTTTCGGTTCAGTTCCGGTTCGAAGCCCTGATCTTAGCTATGAATACAAAAAATCCATAACATTATTAGCCATAATTTAGCCATGAATATAAAAAATAATTAATTTTGTCAAAAACACAAAAACTGCCATATTTTTTAAAAACACAAACTGATCAAAAATTCCTCTCGTACGTTTCCGGCTCAGATCAATGTACATTAAATATAATTTTTTCATATTTTTAGTTTAACCCTTGTAAGTAAAAGGGCGTGGGGTAAGAACTTTTTTGGCACATTTTTGGCTAAAATCATGTAAAAAGAAACGAATTTTAAAAAACTACCTTTCGTTCTACGTTTTAAGAGCTTTCTTTTGATACGGAGTAATATAATACATCGCATAACTTATTAGTTTTTTTTTTTTTTTGTCCTCGGCAGCTTTACAGGCCTCAGCAAAAAAATTGCCACACGTACGCATGTAGGAATGTAAATAACTATTGTAATAATATCAGCATACCCTGTTAAGTGAATAATAAATCCATCTCCTTGTGAGTCTTTTGAGCAAGATCTTTTCTCGCATTTTCCTTTAACGTCTTCAGAATCACCCACTTTCAACAAAATGTTTTGTTTCTCGCTGTAACAATGGTCTGGATGTTCTAGAAAATAACATGTAGGATTATTGTATATGCAAGATTTTGAATAAAAATGCCAGTGATACAGACATGTGCGTAAAAATAGCAGTAACAGAAAAATATTAGTATAAATACAAAAAAAAAACTTGGTACTTAAACCAAGTTTTTTTAACAACCGTACTGAACTCAATTATGGCCTATGGTGGCTAAATATTAAACGTAGATTAAGTAAAATGCGGATTTTAATTACCTTATTCCTGTCATAAAGAATCATAACAACCTACCAGCGGACCTTTTTAGGGTTTCAGAGTTGATCCGCTCGCAAGTTGAGAACCCATTATATGGAAGGACTTTTCAAAGTAAGTACCATGAAGTACAATGAAAATATTTAAATTCAATTAGCCACTCTGGACGTTTTGACCGATCCTAGAAATGCCCCCGCAATAAAATAATAATAATAATAAATAAATATCTTACCTTTGCTGGGTGCAAGTTGCAAAAGACCAACTGCAGCTTGCGTATACACTATTGAACAAAGCAACAGAAAACCAATAGCAAATTTCATCTTGCTTTTGTGTATTTCTAATACAAACTAATCGCTAGACATGATACTTACCTTATATATCTGGAAATTCTGGTGGAGACTATCAAAGGTCAAGTCTATTTGTAAGCAATTAGTAATATTTATTTTTCATATTAACTTGTTGTTATAGTCGTTTACGAATAAACCTTTTAACTATCAATTTTTGTTAAATGTATGCTAAATATGTGATAATATTAGTAATATTATGTAATTTGGATTTATTTTTGTATGTTTCGCAGAGTCACTTATGTCGAGTCATGTGGCGTCCATAGAAACTCAATCAGACGAAAATATTTTTTTGGATAAAATTTTTAGCTAAAAATAATTTATTAATTTATTTCTTATTTGTGATAGTAGAAGATGGTTATAATAATTACTTTAAATTAGTCGAAAGAGGAAGGTCAGGTGGGAGAGTTAGGAGGATTGCGAGGCTAAGGTGCGGGAATGAAGAGAGAGAGGAAATAGATATTGGAGGAAACAGAAGGATAAGATGTGCAGGATGTGCGGGGAGGAGGAGGAAGATATAGAGCACCTTGCGAAGAGGTGTAGAGAGATGACAGTATGGTCGGGGAGCACATTAGACCTGTTGCACGAAGATGGAAGGGGGGAGAGGTGGGCGAGGGAATTAGAGGCAAGAAAGATGGAGATTGGGGAAGGATAACAGGAAGGGGTAAAGGAAAGAAGGAGGAGACCCGATGGGAAGCAGAAGGGGAGAAATGGAAGGATGGAAGGGGGATGAGGTTACCTAGAAATGGGGAGGAAGGAAGGGAGATAGGTGGAGGGGTGAAGAAATGGTTGGAAGGGAAGAGAATGAAATAAAATAAAATAAATCAAAGATGGGCGAAAGAACTCGAAGCAAGAAGGAAGGAGATTGGAGAGGGAATCCAGAAGGAGAGGGACATTGGAGCAAGAAGATAAAAAAGAGAAAAAACATTGTTAATTGTATTGGATTGTTATGTATTTATTGTTGGATTTATTGTTTTATTTTTTGTAATGGTTAATACCAGTAGCGGTCGGTGAATAATTTTTGGGTAAGCAATTGTACGGAATACACACGCTCGTGCTTTGTCGTTGCTATACTGCTGTTGAGCGATATAGTACGAGCTTGTCCGATCATACTAATTGCATACCCAAACATATTTCACCGACCGCCACTGGTTAATACCATGAACGCCGCAAGGCCTAGGGAATAAAGAATATGTATACTTTAAATTAGTCAAATGTATAAAGTATTTTAAAAAATAAGGACATTTTGTATTATAATAAAATTTATTTATGAATTTTGAACAATTAGTAACATAAAATATTATCTTTACAGGTATTAGTCACAAACTAAAGAGCGGCAACACTCAGGATATGGCTTGGAAAAATCTTCTACCTTCTTGCATTCTGGAGTACTAGCTATCCAACATCTACAAGAGAAATCAGAACTCGTAAAATAAATATTTTGATATTTTAAACAAAAGAAGACTCTAGCTCTTATAGTTATGGCCCCAGTTGTCAAAAGCCCCAATTGTGACCGGCCCGAATTGTCCATCGCCCCAGTTGTTAATGGCCCCAGTTGTGAAAAGCCCCAATTGTGTACGGCCCGAATTGTCCATCGCCCCAGTTGTTAATGGCCCCAGTTGTGAAAAGCCCCAATTGTGAAAGACCCGAATTGTCTTACGGCCCCAGTTGTCTGGTTACCGTTAGATACCTACCCATATTCGGAAACTATATATTCATCACTGTCTTGGTCTTTCATGCAAGTTCGACTCATGCATTTTCCTTTTATATCTTCAGATTCATTGTCTGCCAATAGAATTTTTGGTTCTCCATCGTAGAAACATTTGCCAGGATGTTCTATAAATAATATTTAGGTATTTATTTATTTCAAAATTTGGCCACACAACTTGCGAATGCCCAATTTTTTTAAAAGGGCCTTCGAAACTATAAATAGGAGTATTTTATTAGAAAAACTCAAGTCGTACGGAATTACAGGGGGAGCACTCAGACTCTTAAGAGACTACTTAGAGGATCGTGGGCAGAATGTACTTTGGGATAATATACTCTCAGACACAATATGCAATGAATTAGGTATTCCTCAGGAAAGTGTGCTTGGGCCATTCTTATTCATTGTATATATAAATGATATAGTTAAATGTCTTAAAAAATGTAAGATTATGTTATTTGCGAACGATACGCTAATATATATGTATGAGGATAATTCTAGTAAGGTTATTGAAGAATTAAATATGGAGCTAGAGATTTTGAATATATATTTTGCTATTAATAAGTTCAAAATTAACGTGGGGAAGACTAAATGTATGTTTATTGGGAGCAATAATCAATGGGATTGTGTTGTGTCTAATGGTTCTAATAGGGTAATTATGGATAAGCTAGGTTATTACCCGTCAACAATGACGGGTACTACGAAACTCTAGATATTTCTATATGATGTTTTATCCGCAGATTTTTAGAGAATAAATTTGCAAAATGTTTTTCTTATCGATCAAAGAATATAGGAGTGTCTAGAGTTTCTTATTTTTATCTACGAAACCCTAGATATTTCTGTATGTTATTTTATCCGCAGATTCTTAGAGAATAAATCTGCAAAATATTGTTCATATCGGTCAAAGGATATAGAAGTCTCTTGTTTATGTCTACGAAACCCTAGACATTTATGTATGTAATTATAGTTGTAGATTCTGAGAGAATATATCTGCAAAATATTGTTCATATTGGTCAAAGGATATAGCAGTGTCTAGAGTTTCTTGTTTATGCCTACGAAACCCTAGATATTTCTGTAAATAATTATATTTGTAGATTCTAAGAAAATAAATCTGCAAAATATTATTCATGTTGTTCGAATGATATAGCAGTGTATATAATTTCTTGTTTATGCCTACGAAACCCTAGACATTTCTATATGTTATTTTATTCGCAGATTCTTAGAAAATAAATCTGCAAAATACCTGTCAATCAAGTCAAACTGGGAACACCCTGTTTCCCAGTTAGCCAATCACGAGAACCTTAGGAAAACACTGTAGCTAATTATATATGTACGATGTTATATAGACTGGGTTGAAGAGATTAAATATTTGGGCGTTATAATTGACAACAAACTTAAATTTAGTGCATTTGTAAATTGTTTAATTAAAAAATTTATGTGAGAGGTGAATTTTCACACATTTCAGGGTTTTGCAGGTATTTAGTAAGTGAATGATGATTATTTTGGATGCGAAAACAAATTTTATATTTAAATATTTTTTTTGTTAATTTTAATTCGAACGCCTAATACCATTATTTAAGTTTCTAAATATGTGCAGTTTTTTTTTTATATAGCAAGGTTCATTAAGAATTTTAAAAATTGCGCCTATGGCTTCCATTGGTTGTTATAAGTTCCGTCCCTCTGATTTCGTGTACATTGAAACAGAATTAAATTATAATTTAAACAATTTCCACTGGTTATTAAATTTACGCTTTTAAAAATTAAATGCAACATTTGCCAAAATATAACTAGAATTTTGAAAAAATAATTTAAACAATATAAAAATTAAAAAAAAAAAACAAAAAATAATATAGTCTCTTTTCCTCACAGGGTTCGATCCCCTTCGGATCGGGTTACTTGGGTGAAAAATCAACGACTAATACCACTACACCAGCACACACGTTCCAGTGTGGCGTGTTACAAAGCTATAACTTGTGTACATTATTAGCAAAAAATCACAAAAAATGCGTTTTTCTCCAAAAACATAATCTGATCAAAAATTCTTGTTGTACTATTCCGGTTCACACCAAAGTACATTACTTAGAATTTTTTCAGATTTTTAGTTTAAACCATCTGGGCTACAAGGTGTGGGACAAAAAATTGTTTGCACAATTTTGGCGAAAATCGCACAAAATAATTTATTTTGCAAAAATAAAAATTTGATCGTTAATCCACGTACCAAGGGCTTTCATTTGATACCCTACTCAGAATTATAAAAAAATATTTTTTTTTTCGATGAGCACATATTTGTTTATATGTTTAGGGAGATATGTTTTTTAGATGTTTTAGTATTTTTCCTATGTGCGGGTCAAAGAGTTGTATAAGCATGCCAAATTTCAACTCTCTAGGTTTAGCCGTTTAGCTACAATTTTTACCGAACAGACAGACAGACAGACAGACGACAAAATGACGGTATAAGGGTTTTTTGGTCATACCTACAAAACCCTAAAAATTGGGAAGATATTAGGTATGCTGTTCCGAATAGAATTCTTCCAAAGATTACAATGTCTTTTGAAGTAAAAGATTTTTTATTGCCCTTTTGAACGAGGTGAGATTACTATTTTTTTTGATGTCGTCGGGCAGGGCATTGTTTTAATTGTATTATATTTTGAGATTTTTTCGTACAGTGTGAGTCTATGTTTGTTTTGTTTTATAAGAGCTTTGTTCCTGGTAAAATGTCCGTGTTCTTGACTTGACTTGACTTGATTTATTGCAATATGATGCCTAAATGCAAAAATGAGTAATTCTAAAATGTAAACGCTTGGAACAGTTAGGATACTAAGATTTTTAAAAGCGTCGCGACAAGAGTCGTGTCCTTGTAAGCTAGCCTAGACTCTTATTGCTCGCTTCTGAATGGTATACACTCTACTGTAATCAGAGGAGGAGCCCCAATGCATAATACCGTATCGTAGCAGTGAATGAAAATTTGTAAAATATAAAGTTTTCAAGACATAATTTCGGCATTTTTGGGACATGATTCTGATTCCATAGAGTGCTTTATTCAGTTTCTTACATAAGTTGGAAATATGATATAGCCAGCCTAAGCCTGATAAAAATGTGAAGGAATGTCATGTGAGTACATACAGTTTATTCTAAATAGCATATAAGAAAACATGTTTATTTAAAATTATTATTACAGTCCTGGCAACTATTTTTAACAGAACCATAAACTCAGCAGGTATAATGGTTATACTATCAGTCATTATTGGGATCAGAAAGGGAGAGTGGCCATTTCATTTTGGAAATACTATGCTACTAAAGGCCGGTTTCTGGAACATTTTTTTATTGACACGATATCGCCTCAATAGTTATCGATACAATAAACCTTATCGAGTCGATAACTTTTTGACGGTTTCTCGATTCTCATCTGACATGTTTATTGTTCATTTTATTATTTGTTTTATATAGCTTGAACATTATAAGAGAAATAATTCTTTCTGGTGAAATTATTTTAATATGTGTACCATCTATACACCCTATAACACATGGAAAGTTTGCAACAGGCATAAATTTTGTTTTGGTTTTAAAAATGTCTACATTATTTTCTGGCATATAAATAAACTGCGGTCTCAACAGAGCAATTCGATGTATCACTTTTTTAACAATTTTGCAAACTGTACTTTTATGTACATGCACATCATCACCAACTAGAATTTGGAAAGCCCCTGTTGCCAGAAATCTCAAAGCAATTAAATTTTGAAGTTATGCCGAAAGGACTAAAGAAAGATGGCCGACCAGTTATAAATCAATTAGTTTGTCCAAATATTTTGTGAATTAATATATATATAAAAAATTAAAATAATTATATCTAAAAAGTAAAGTGTACACAGTGAATAAACATTTAATACAAAAATTTAACACAGTGAAAAGTTATTTTATATTCAATACCTACTACATATTGTAAAAAATTGACATAATCTCAACCGCCAAAATGTCAAAAAGAGTGACATCTACGTTTAAGTGAGCTTAAAAACGAACTCAAAGCAAGGAATGGATACTATATCGATACAATATCTGCTGAATTTTTCGAGAAACCGGCCCTAAAAGATATATAAAATTATAATATCCTACCTGCACTAGGTGGGAGTATTCGAAAGTACATAGCAGCTTGCGTACAGGCTACTGCACACAGCAAAACGAAACAAATGACGAATTTCATGTTTCTTCTTTGAATCTAAATCAGAAACTAATTGCTCTGTTCAGATATTCCTTATTTATCTCTTATTTTTAAATCTAAGCAAAAAGATAACAAAGGTCAACGATATTTATGGTTTGTTAATATTATTTATGAGGGTCATTTTTATATACCAGGTCTACAAGCATGAAATGCGGATTTTTTTCAAACTTGCCGCGCAAACAGAGTGTATAGTTCAAAGTTTCAACACATATGGCGTTTTGTTAAGTTATCATTAAGTGTCAAATGCGTATACGTTATAATTTGAAAAGTGATCATATAGATTTGTTTTGCTGTGTTAAAAATGTCAAATTTTGTGCCAAAAAAGAGCATTCGCGGAAAGTACTACTGTTTTGTTTTCATTTGAAAAAAACTGCTGCTGAATCATACCGACTGCTTCGAGAAACTTATGGTGAATATGCTCCATCGCAAGATACGTGTGAACGATGGTTTCGGCGTTTCAATAGTGGTGACTTTGATCTTACAGACAAGGAACATGGAAAACCTCCAAAAAAATATGAAGATACAAAATTGGAAACATTGCTACAGGAAGACGATAGTCAATCACAAAAACAACTAGCAGAGCAGTTAGGCGTTAGTCAACAAGCTGTTTCCAATCGCCTACGAGAGATGGGTAAGATCCAGAAAGTCGGCAGATGGGTTCCACAAGCATTGAATGAGAGGCAGATGGAAAAACGCTAAAACACTTGTGAAATTTTGCTTGCACGATACAAAAGAAAGTCTTTTTTGCATCGTATCATTACTGGCGATGAAAAATGGATTTATTTTAAAAATCCCAAACGCAAAAATTCATGGGTGAACCCAGGCTCACCATCCACATCAACTGCAAGACCGAATCGCTTTGGCAAAAAGACAATGCTCTGTACTTGGTGGGACCAAAATGGTGTGGTCTATTATGAATTGTTAAAACCTGGTGAAACAGTTAATACCCAACGCTACCAACAACAACTGATCGAATTAAACCATTCGCTGCTCATAAAACGACCAGAATACGAAAGAAGACAGCTCAAGGTAATCTTTCTTCACGATAATGCTCCATCACATAAGCCAAAAGCAGTTTGCAACACATTGGAGGCACTCAAGTGGGAAGTGCTACCTCATGCTGCTTATTCACCAGACTTGGCCCCTTCAGATTACCACTTGTTCGCATCGATGGGTCACGCACTTGCCGAGCAGCACTTTTGTTCATATGAAAATGTGAAAGAATGGCTAGATGAATGGTTTGCGGGGAAAGGGGAAGAGTTCTACTGGCGAGGTATTCACAAATTGCCTGAAAGTATATAGATACTTTGAATAAATAAACTTTTATTGTTCTTTTGAGTTTATTGTGTTTTATTTAAAAAAAAAAAATCCGCACTTCATACTTGTAGACCTGGTAAAAACCATTCAAATTTAAAACTAAACACAACATCAATTTTTGACGCTAAGATTTTAACGTCTTGCTTAGAAAATAAACCCGATATTGCGTTAATTATTATTACGAAAAATTTAATATTTTTTTCGTTGTTTTTTTTTTTTTTTCGCAAACCTGCAATCAAAGCAAAAGTCGTAACTGGTCACCAGTTTAAAAATAAGGACATTTTGTATTATAATAAAATTTATTTATGAATTTTGTACAATTAGTAACATAAAATATTCTCTTTAACGGTATCAATTACAAACTCTGACAGCGTTACAGCATTCGGGATGTGGTTTGGAAAAATCTTCAACCAACCTGCATCCTGATGCATCAACAGCTACCCCGCATCTATAAGAGAAATAAGAATATATTTTTATCTGTGTTTTTAAATTAATTTTGTAATGATAAAACTATATAAAAGGTGTCTCAAAAGAAATTTTATATTTAGTGGATCGATTAAAAAAAAAGTAAGCCGTATATAGAAAAAATGTTTATTAATTATTAAAATACACTTTTTGGGGATTTATTTCTTAAAAATAATATCGTCTAAATGTAGACCCTCGCGTTCTCGGCACTCATTTAATCGAACAGTAAAATTACTTATGACGTCTCGGCAGGTGGACTCAGGGATGGCTGCCATTTCGTGACGGATATTTTCTTTCAAATGCGCCAGTGAAGTCGGTTTATTGGCGTAAACTTTAGATTTAAGATAACCCCATAGGAAAAAGTCCATAGCGGTTAAATCTGGACTGCGTGGAGGTCAATTTATGTCACGTCTCCGGGAGATCAATTTGCCTGAGAAAATTTCACGAACACGTGGCAGAGACATATTGGACGTGTGTGAAGTTGCTCCGTCCTGTTGGAACCATGTTCTTTGGTTATAGCCAGGAAAGTTTTCCAGTTCAGGTACCAAGAAGTTGTCTAACATCTCCACATAACGCTCTGAATTCACTGTAACTGCACGCCCCCTTTCGTCTTCAAAAAAGTAAGGGCTGATAATTCCTCGCGCCGACATCGCAGCCCATACGGTCACTTTAGGCGAATGTAGGGGTTTCTGATGTTTGCGTTTCGGATTCGTTGCACTCCAGTAGCGGCAGTTCTGCTTATTTACGTGGCCATTAAGATGAAAATGAGCTTCATCCGAAAACAAAGTGTTGGTAAACGTTGAAAATCGCTCAATCACCTGATTTACGAAATTAAGCCTCTGACTGGCATCTTGGGGCTTTAATTCTTGCACCAATTGAATTTTGTAGGGGTGCAGCTTTAGGTCTTTGTGCATAATGCTATGTAATGATGATCTATGCATATTTAAAGCACTTGCGCGCTTCCGAATTGAAAGGTTCGGGTCGTCACGAACAGACTGGTTAACATTCTTCACGTTTTCTACCGTTCTTGATGACCTAGGTCGCCCGGATTTTGATTTATCCAGCGTTGTACCAGTCTCTTCAAACTTTTTAACCCAATGTCGAATGAGAGGAATGCTTGGCGCATCATTTAAGTGGCGAAAACCTCGAATACTGCAGAATTTTCTACGCGCTACAGTCGCCGGAATCACCGTTTTTGTAAAACTCTCGCACGCATAACGCGCGGTCTACTCCCGAGAAACGCTCCATAGCGAGAGAATTCCTAAGAGCCAGGCTACCGATTGACATAACCCCCGCGCCCCTCGGATACGTTGCGTTCACGCAGTAAGCTAAATAAATATAAAATTTCTTTTGAGACACCTTGTAGTTGTAGGTAAAACATAGATAGAACCTTATCGATACGTACCCTGCTTCGATAATTATAAATCCATCACTGTGCTCGTCTTTCGAGCAACTTCTTCTCATACATTGTCCTTTCACATCTTCAGATTCATCGACTGCCAATAGAATTTTTGGTACTCCATTGTGGAAACATTTTCCAGGATGATCTATAAATAATAAAAGTATTTAGTACGTGATTAACAAATTTAATATAAATTTAAATAATTAGCGAACATTTCATAACGATAAAACATAAATTAAAATGTCCCAGCGATTTTGTTTCACATTGTTATGCAAATTTTGCGTATTATTATCTGACGAGAAGAGACCAATATATTTGGATGAAACATGGTTTGATAAACATGTGAATCGATTAAATATCTGGCTTAACATTTACAACCAAACATACATTACAAAAACGGTACGAAGTACGGGTATACCAGCTAGTAAAATTATAATATCCTACCAGCACTAGGTGGGAGTTTTCTGAAGCTCATAGCAGCTTGCGTACAGGCTACTGCACACAGCAAAACGAAACATGTAACAAATTTCATGTTTTCTCAATGAATCTAAATCAGAAACTAATTGCTCTGTTCAGATATTTCTTATTTATCTCTTATTTTTAAATCTAAGCAAAAAAAAATATGTCAAAGGTCAGCTATATTTACGGTCAGTTAACGTTATTTATCTTTGTTGTTATCAAGTTATGAAAACCTAATTAAAAATTCCAAAACAGTTTTATCATTCATATAGTTATATTATTTCATAGAATAATTACCAACATCACACCAAAATGGTTTGACCGGAGTTTATGAGGTGTGTAAATTAAGTAACCAGACTGGCAATATAGCGATTGATCTGGCAACATTAGGGGCGCGGGACTTGGAGGCAGAGCCGCAGTAAGGAAAACTTGCGCTAGGGGCAAAACTGCGTTTTGGCGCCCTTGGCAAATAAATGTAAGTGATAAGCAAAAACAAAAATCTCACCGCCCAAAATCTAGATGATGAGCAAAAAAAAAGGTCATCACCTGCCAAATTCCAAGTGATGAGCAAAAAAAATCAGCTGTGGCCACCACAGGACCGACCGCCATCGTAAAATACTTATATAAAATACATTCTAGCAGCAGAGTAGAAATAACTTGGCCTAATATTTTCTAACAGAGATATTATTTATCATGACCATGGAAACGTTACTTATAAGTATGAAAAAATTGAGATTTAACAAAAATTATTCAAAATTTTTCGTTTTATCAAAAAACGTCTCAAATAAAAGTTATTATTTAGTGTTTTTATAGCAACTTTTGTTCAATAATTTTTTTCGAAATATTTTTCTGTTGTGAAATTTTCACAAAAATATTAAAATCGACACGAGTGAACTCCCATTTTTAGTCAACCGATTTTTACCAAAAGTTGATCAACTCGTGCCATTAATAGCAGAAGCTTAAATATGAAGTTTCATAAAAATCCTTCCAGCAGAATTTGCTCTACACGTGTACACAGACGGACAGACAGACAGACGGACAGACAGACGGACAGACAGACAGACGTACGGACAGACCGACAGACATCATGCTAAAAATAGTCAAATTGTTATCTAGGGACCTCAATTCGTGGAGATCCATCGAAATGTCAAAATCGGTATGATCACAATACCTCCCTTATATATGTTGACGGTCGGTAAAAAGGTCCTCACCTCGAAAATTCCAAGTGATGAGCAAAAAAAAAAACAAAAAGGTCCTCACCTTCCAAATTCCAAGTGATGAGCAAAAAAAAGGTCCTCACCTGGCAAATTCCAAGTGAAAAGCAAAAAAAAAAAAAATGGTCCTCACTTTCGCATTGTGGCGCCCTTTTCCTTAGTGCGCTAGGAGCCACTCGTTCTAAAAATGAGTGACATTCATTTCGAACAACGGTGTGTTATCAAGTTTTGCTTCAAAACTTTTGCAAAACTTCAGCAGGCCTACGGAGATAGTGTTTTGTCAAGCATCCAGGTTTTTTGGTGGTTTAAGGCATTTTCAGAAGGAAGTTGATTGAAGATGAATCGCGCAGCGTAAGGCCCTCATTATCAAGAACCGAAAATGTCGACAGAATCCGGGATTTTGGGCGTTCAGATCGTCGGTTGACAGAATGATCGGGGAAGAGTTGAATTTGACTCACATTACAGTTTTGACCAATGAATTTGGTATGAGAAATTCTGCTCAAAATGGTTCCAAAAAACCTTTCACATGACCAGTTGGCTCCTCAGCCTCCTTATTCGCCTGAATTGAGTCCTTCTGATCATTTGTTTTTATATGTTACGACATAGAAAACCAATGATTTTAATTTGAGTTACGGATAATTCTTACTTTAGCAACCGGACATAAAAGATATGTATAATTATAATATCCTACCTGCACTAGGTGCGAGCATCATGCGGAATACAGCAGCCTGCGTACAGGCTACCGCACACAACAAAAAGAAAAAAATAACGACTTTCATTTTTTCTCTTTAAATCCAAATCAGAAACTAATTGCTTTGTTCATATATTCCCTATTTATATATTTTTATTTATAAGAAAAAAAAAATATATCAAAGGTCAGCTATATTTATGGTCAGTTATGTTATTTATCTTTGTTGTTATCTATCAAGTTATGAAAACCTAATTAAAAATTCCAAAACACTTTTATCATTCATACACACTTTTTTTTTTTTTTTATTTATTTATTTAGAGACACTTCGACTTCTAGGCCATTAGTGTCTATGTAATTACAGATATGGAGTTATACAGCGTTATATACATTTGTTATATACATATACATTTGTTATGGTGTTTTACAGGTTATATATGATTTGTCAGTGTTGTCTCGTTAAGAAATGCGATGATATTTTTTGTCATGTTTGGTTGAAGTGATTGTGTCAAGTCTGGTGGTAAATTGTGTTTGGTGCGTTGTAGTTGGAACAGTTGGCATTCTATTAGAAAATGTTCAACTGTTATGAGTGCATTACATTTCTCGCAGTAGCTTTTGTCGAGTCTGGCCATTAAGTATCCGTGTGTCAGTTTAGTATGTCCGATTCGTAGGCTTGTCATAATAACTTGTTCTCGTCTATTGTTTCCAGAATACCATTCTTTAATGTCGGGTTTGATTCGTCTAAGTTTATTGTTTGTTGTCGTTAGCCATGTTGTGAGTCTAGTTTGGTAGTAGTGTTTATTTAAGGTTTGTCGTATGTATGTTACAGTGGGGAGAGTGTTGATGGTGTTATCAGCTGGCGTGTTGCTTTCTCTGGCTGCTGCGTTGGCTTGCTCGTTCCCTTGTATTCCGACATGTCCTGGGACCCAAACGAAGAGGACGCGTTTGTTTTGAGCTGTCTTCATTAAATGAGCTTTTTCTTGTATTTTTTTAATCGAGTGGTCTTTACTGTAGTTGTTTTGAACTGCAATTAGACTGCTTATGGAGTCTGTGCATATAGCTATAGCTGAGTCTTCTGTGTTACTTGCAAGTTCAAGACATTTGTGGATGGCTTCTGCTTCAGCTTGATGGATGTTTGTTGTGTTGGGTAGTTGGTAGGTGTGAGTTGTATTTGAGACTATCGCTATTTTGCAAGTTTCTTGTGTTTTTGATGCATCAGTGTAATGGAATTGGTAGTCGTGATATTTATGTTTGATTTCTTGAAATGCATCTTGATAAAGTTGGATTGGTGTGGTTGATTTCTTGAATTTGTTGAGCTGTAGATCTGTTTCTTGATTGTTGATAAGCCAAGGGGGGGTTTTGTGATATGTTTGAGTTTGGATTAGCGGGATTTGGAAGTTAAGTTTGTTGAAGATGTCGTTGAGATCTTTTTGTATGGGAGTATTATTTTTTATTTTAATGTGTTCGTTGGTGTTAGTCTCGAAGATGTGTTCGTATGTGGGGTTGTGCGGTTTGCTTGCGAGTGATGCTATGTAGGACAGCAATAGTCATACACACTTAACATTATATTTAATTTATTTTAAGAAACTTCAGCTCCTTGGCTATTAGTGTCTGAAATTACTGTGGTTACATAATTGATACATAATTAGTATATTGATTGATATTATTAATTTTGAACTTATATTAGATGACGAATATTGGTTGCCTGTAAGAAGTTGAGTACGTTATTAGTCATTGTTGAGTCTAGTCTTAAGTTGTCTTTAAGGTCTTGTTGTAAATTGTAGTTTGTACGTAAGTTAGTGTAGCGTTGGCAGTTAATTAGTATGTGGTTAACGGTGAGTTGTTCGTTACATGCCTCACATAGTTTGTTGTCTAGTCTTGCCATTAGGTGTTCGTGTGTGTGTCTGGTGTGTCCAATTCTGAGTCTTGTCATTATTACTTGTTCTCGTCTGTTGGTGCCTGAGTTCCAGTTTTATATTTCGACTGTTCGTTGTTTGTTGTTGGTAGTTTCGTGCCACTTAGTCAGTCTGCTCGTGTGGAGTTTCGTCTTGATGGTCTGTCTTATGTAGGTTTTGTTGGGGGGTAGGTAGAGTTTATCTTCATGACAGGTGGAATCTCGGGCGGCTGTGTTGGCACGTTCGTTGCCTTCTATGCCAATGTGGGCAGGAACCCAGATGAGGTGTACTATTTTCGTTGATTCCGCTGTCATCTGGTGTAGTTAGTCTTGAATTTGTTGTTGTACTTATTTAATATAGACTCATTTATTTAATTTAATTTAAGTATTTTAATTATATAAATTATTAATTCAGAATATAATGAATATATATATATGGTAAATAAACTTATTTCATTTTTAAAAATGCGTATTTAAAAATAATAATAATTGCATTGAAAGTTTCAAAACTCAAGCGAGTTCTAATTTTTGTCCAATTGAAAGAACACGCTCTGCTGCAGTAGATGTTGGTTTTATTGTAAGAAGTGCATTAAATAATATAAATTATCTGTCCTTGTTTTTGTGTTTGTTAAAATCATATAATCTTTTTTCAACAATGTAGTAATAACGTTGCTCTGCTCTTCTAAAAATAGATTGATTAACGAATTGAAAGCTTTAATTCATTTACATATTTCGTCATGTGATTTAAAAGAACTCTTCAAACTTCTCAAATTCAAATTCAAATTCAAAACTCACTGTCTTAAGAGCTGCCTTAAGACAGTGTCTATGTCTCCGAACACTAATAATAATAATAAGGCCAAGTAAAGATAATACGTTTAGTTTTAAGTACTTTATTCAAGATATCAATTTATAATGTAAAAGGTACTCAATAATTCAGAATCTTAGGGCTTGCATACTATCCTTTCACAGCATTCCGGATATGTAGCGCCTACATCAGAAACTACTGTGCATCTGTCATCTGGACCAGCTGCAGTTATACCACAACTGAAAAAAAAATCAATATATTATTACGTCCTTAATGGTCTAATACAGGCATTTGCAACCTACGGCCCGCGGGACGGTTCCAGCCCGTTGCTTCATTTTGTCCGGCCCGCGATAACTATCCAAAATTCCATTGAATTTGGTCTACGAGTATATCTTTTTTTCAACATATATCGCGTTTTCAAAGATGGCAATAAAAATTAATTAATCGATCATTTGATTATTCGAAATGTTATAATTGATTTTCGATTAAATTGGTAGAAAATAATCGATTAATCGATTAATCAATTATGAAATTTAAAAAATTTATGTGAAGTGTGAATCTTCACACATTTCTAGGTTTTGCAGGTATTTAGTAACTGAATGATGATTATTTGGGATGCCAAAACAAATTTTATGTCAAAATATTTTTTTATGAATTTTAATTCGAATGCCTAATACCATTATTTAAGTTTCTAAATATGTACAGTATTTTATTTATACAGCAAGGTTCAGTAAGATTTTTAAAATTGCGCCTATGGCTTCCATTGGTTGCTTATATCATAAGTCCCGCCCTCTGATTTCGTCAAACAGAATTAAATTATAATTTCAACACTTCCCACTGGTTATTAAATTTACGCTTTTAAAAAGTAAATGCAACATTTACCAAAATATAACTAGAATTTTGACAAAATAATTTAAACAAAATAGAAATGCAAAAAAAAACAGAAAAAAATAAAATTAACAGAATTCGAACTCTGCAACGTTCGCACTGCAATTTACAAAGTGCGTTACGAAACCATCTGAGCTACCAGAGTTTCTTATCTGAAGTGTTACATAGCGAATTAAATATTTAACATATTTTAGTTAAAAATACAAAAAATGCGTTATTTTCCGAAAACATAATCTGATCAAAAATTCCTGTTGTACTATTCCGGTTCACACCAATGTACATTACTTAGAAATCTGGGCTACAGGGTGTGGGACAAAAAAATTTTTGCACAATTTTGGCAAAACTCGCATCAAAATAATTTATTTTGCAAAAATAAAATTTTGATCGTTAATCCACGTACTAAGGGCTTTCATTTGATACCCTACTCAGAATTTTAAAAAAATATATTTTTTTTGGATGAGCACATTTTTGTTTATATTTTTAGGGGAATATGTTTTTTAGATGTTTTAGTATTTTTCCTATGTGTGGGTCAAAGAGTTGTATAAGCATGCCAAATTTCAACTCTCTAGGTTTAGCCGTTTGGCTACAATTTTCACCGAACAGACAGACAGACAGACAGACAGACGACAAAATGACGGTATAAGGGTTTTTTGGTCATACCTACAAAACCCTAAAAAAGAAACATATACACTGTCCAACAACAAAACAATGTCTGTCTTAATATTGTATTTTAAAGGCTGATAAAAAATTATTTAACCTTTTTATTAGGAAACTATAAGTAATGGGACTGTACTAATTAAACAGGCTGTAACAATAGATAATGCCAGTTTGAATGAAGACTATATAATATCGCATATTAATTACGTAAGTTTTAACACAAATAACTCATTGTTAAAATAAATTTTTGCCATTAGTTACCCATCTTAGAGATTCATAAACTCCTACAAGTCTTTTTTTGTGCAATAAAATTAAAATGTGGCCGGAAAACGTTGAACGAGCTGCACCATTATATAAAGATGGCCGCAGTATTGGCATATCGCTGGTGTTTTGGATATAGCTAAAAACTTTTAACTATATTACTATAAAGCGTCATAGACGAACTGACCTCTACATAAAAAAACCTGGTTCAAATCATTCACGAGCCTCAAGCGTTTGAAACGATCGATTTCTTACCCTAATTATTCTACGCGATTAAGACTGGTCCTTAAATTTTCTCGCACTTCATTTCGAAGAAGATCGAAATTTGGAAATTTCATCACGAATTGTCCAAAAATGGTTGAGGAAACAAGGGCTTGTATCCAGAAGACCTTGACAGGCTTTTCTCGCAAATTATCCAGTTGGAAGATTGCGTTTCACTGGCTGAGTATTTGAACTGACTGGACGCAAACTATAGCAGTGTACCTATTGTGCAGAAATGAATAGCGGTTGAGTTTAATTTTCCAGATGGGCGAAAACGAGTGTTCTTAACGCCTAGTAATCTAGAGACTTTAATAAAAGAAGAGAGTAAAGTCATATACCGACCAGTGTTTCATCAATACAACTAAGTAATTTTTTGAAAATAAAATAAAGAAAGCGATTAATAATAAATTAAATAATCGATTATTTGAATCATTTGATTAATCCCCAGCAAACATTTTTATACGGGCCAGTACTGGTAAAGCACATACTCCCCGGCATTGAAAGTAATGGGCCAGTACCCCGGTGTCCCCGGGGCCGTTACTGGCCCATTGATGTATCAGTTGCTGGCCCAGCAACGGTAAAGTGCAAAATAATCGCATTAGTTGCAAGATTTATTTCTGATGGTTTTAAGTAAAAAGTATGAGTGAAGAAGAGTGCTTATAAAATGCTGGTAAAGTACTTCGTATAGGCGGAATGCGAAATACAAATGTGAAGTACATTATTAATACTGGCGTTGCACTTACTTTTGGTGCCAGTAATTTACCAGCATAAAAGCAGTTTGCCAGCATTCGGCCGTTAGTTGAATGTTTGCTGGGTCGTTTCTATTTCTTATAGAATACACCCAAAAAAAATTATTTCCTTGCAAATCGCGCAAATTTGATAAACATTTCATTTTATTGCGGTACTTTTGGCAGATTGAAAAATTGATTGCGACATTTTTCATGTATACAGTTATTTTACATTTCATCATACCTTTCTATAGTTATAACGAATCCATTCCTAGAAAAGTTACATGATTGTCGAGCACATGATCCAGAACTTACAGGTTCATATTCACCAGGTTCCATTAAAATCTCAGGTGGTCCTTTGAAATAGCATTTTCCAGGATAAGCTGAAAACAAAGTCAGTTATTAACAGTATCTTATTTGAGAGGGGTACAGTATAGACTTTTATTTATATTCTTGGCGTAGATTTTATGGAGAAAATTCTCCATGTAATTTGTTTTTACGCAGTTATATATTTTTTAGGTTATCTGACAAATATTTTTTGACATTTGACAATTAACAGATCAAGATAGAGGACTAATGTGAGGCTAAAAGACAGCCCAGCTGATTGTGCCCAAAGAAGAAGTTATTAATATAATTTTTAGACCTTCATATATTTTTATATTCATATATTTTTAATTTTTATTTACAATAAATATTTAAATAAGAAACTTTAGCTCTGAAGATATATTGTTTGTTTTATTGCTTTATTTAAACTCTTTTAGCCAAATCTCTCTTTTTATATATAGTATAATCTGTCTCAATTTGTAATACGAAACTAGATCTGGATACTTTGGTGACTGTTGTGGTGTAAACAGACTTTGGCGTATCCGTGTGAACCAATACTATGATACTATTATAAATGTATTGTCAATATACAACATAAAAAATGAACTTTTCCTGTAAGTTCCGTATTACAAAATGAGACAGATACAGTCTGTTCCAAACGGTTAAGCGGAACTAAATTTTGCAATCTAGTTACTTTCATCGTTTAAATCGTGCTTTTCGACCGTTTTGTTTAAGCTTTGTAAATCATACTTACAATACACATTTTTTGTTAAGGTTAATATCATTTTAAATTGTCATTTTCTTTATATTTTGATTTTTTGTGTCATTCTTAATACAAATGTCCCATTTATTAATTTTTTTGTCATTAAAATACATTAAAAAAATAATTTAATTTTGACATAGGTCATTCGTTTCCATGGTTTCATTGTTGTAATTTTAAATTTTGACTTTGCAACGTGAAAAATGAAATAACCCAAGCAAGGTCCCTTGTCGTGACAACCTAAAAGAACGAAATTCCCATTTAGTTCCGCCTAAGCGTTTGAAACAGACTGTAATACATAATTTTTAAAAATTAATATTTTTTTAACTTTTTCAAATTTCCCATTAAACTGAATTTATGTCGTATAAATAACGTAAGTGTATTATTTGCCTTGTTTATTTCAATATCTTATTAATCTCTTTTATATTAAAAAAAATCACTTACTAACCCAGTTACTACGCCCATGCCCTAGTTGTAACTTATTTTAAATTTCCCGCTATACTGTATTTGTCCAGTGTAAATCGTACTCAGATCGCAACGCTATCTACTTTTTTCTAATTTGAAATTGACCATAGTAATTGTTAACGTTTGATCGTTTGATTGAAGTTTTTGATCATTTTGTTTAGTAAAAACTTCAAACATTAAAGAATTTTCTGGTGACAACTTAAGTAAATTAAAATTCCATTCCGCTTAAAGGTTTGTAATAGCCTAAAATGTTTATTTTTTGTTAACCATTTTTTAATCATAAGTAGGTACTTAGCATAGAAGGCGTTACTTTTTGTTTTGAGCAATATCTCAAAATTGTCCCGGTTTGAGAAGAAAATATTTTGGCAAGTCTACATATAGCCACAATTTATCACTTATTAAATACCTACAAAATCCTGAAATGTATGAAAATTCACACTTAACATCATTATTTTTAGATTATAATTATTTAGACCTAAAATTTAGATCTAAAACTTTTCGATCATAACTGCAATACGTTCCAAACAAGTTTAAACTTGTAATCAGTTTTGTCTCCACTCTTTACACACTGTTTTTCTATAACCGGTACCCAAAAAAGACACGATTTGTGCACGAACTTTAGTAGAATACTCACAAAAGTGAATTGTGCAGTGTACCATAGTTATAAATTAAACCTGGTTCATCTAATAGTTTAAAGTAAGTATATAATTTGTTAAAAAGTTATCATTTAAGTTATTTATCCTTTATAATTTGTAGAAACAGTGTAACTAAGTTTGGAAACACATTACCATTTAGTAATAATGTTGAATTAAGTTGGTAATTTAATATTTTACACTAATCAATATTTTTGTTGAATATTTATAGTATAAAATAACATTTTTATAGAGATTTTGTTGTATTTTAACAAAATTCCCCACGTCTCGTGATTCTAACCTATAATACTGTTGACAAACAATCAAAATAACGTTACCACGAGCGCCGAAAGACGAGAGAACAGGGCCGCCTTAACCACAGGGCTAAATGGGCTATAGCCCCAGGGCGCAAGCCTTTTGGGGCGACAATTTTTATTTCCTCGTTTGCTAGGCTGACCATTCATCCCGCATTTTAACATTTTGTCCCGCATTAAGATGCATCCCGCAAAAGTCCCGCATTTTAACATTTTGTCCCTCTTCACTTTTTTTGCTCTTCACTTGGATTTGGGAGGTGAGGACCTTTTTTTTGCTCTTCATTTGGATTTTGGGAGATGAGGACCTTTTTTTTTGGCTCTTCACTTGGATTTGGGAGGTGAGGACCTTTTTTTTTGCTCTTCACTTGGATTTGGGAGATGAGGACCTTTTTTTTGCTCCATCCCGCATTACCTTCTTACAAAAATGGTCACCCTATCGTTTGCTATTCTGTGAATTTTCTTACGAAGAGGGGCGCATTATTTTTATTAGCCCACGGGCGCCGAATTTCTTAAGACGGCCCTGCAGGAGAAGCCGGTACGAATTACCGGGGTACGGGCAGAATGCCGGGCTCTGAACTGGGTTCTTTTTTAGGGTTTTGTAGGTATGACCATAAACCCTTATACCGTCATTCTGTCTGTCTGTACGGTAGAAATTGTAGCCAAACGGCTAAACCTAGAAAGTATATACAACTCTTTGACCCGCACATAGGAAAAATACTAAAACATCTAAAAAACATATCCTCCTAAAAATATAAACAAATATGTGCTCAACGAAAAAAAAAATTATTTTTTTTAATTCGTGGATTGACAAAATTTTATATTTGCAAAATAATTTTTTTGCCAAAATTGTGCAAACAAATTTTTGTTCCACACCCTGTAGGTCAGATGGTTTAAACTAAAAATCTGAAAAAATTCTAAATAATATACATTGGTGTGAACCGGAATAGTACAACAGGAATATTTTATCAGATTATGTTTTCGGAAAATAACGCATTTTTTGTGTGTTTTTTTTTGTTGACGATGTACAAAAGTTATAGTTATGTAACACACTATACTAGAATGCGTCTTATGGTTAGCTTGCTAACTTGCTACACAGCAAACTAGAGTTCGCTCACGGGCAGAGGAGACATTTTTTTTCCATTATTATTTTGTCTAAATTATTTTGTTAAAATTCTAGTTATATTTTGGCATATGTTGCATTTAATTTTTAAGAGCGTAAATTTAATAACCAGTTGGAATCGTTGGAATTGTATTTTCATTCTATGTGTCATGTATACGAAACCTGAGGGGCGAAGCATATGACTTAAAACAACCAATGGAAGCCATAGGCGCAATTTTCAAAATCTTAATGGACCTTGCTATATATTAAAAAAATACTCTTTGGAACCCCAAAGCAAAAAGCCACAAGAGACCGTCTTTTTAGGGTTTTGTAGGTATGACCAAAAAACCCTTATACCGTCATTTTGTCGTCTGTCTGTCTGTCTGTCTGTCTGTCTGTTCGGTAAAAATTGTAGCCAAACGGCTAAACCTAGAGAGTTGAAATTTGGCATGCTTATACAACTCTTTGACCCGCACATAGGAAAAATACTAAAACATCTAAAAAATATACCCCCCTAAAAATATAAACAAATATGTGCTCATCGAAAACAAAAATATTTTTTTTTAATTTTGAGTAGGGTATCAAATGAAAGCCCTTAGTACGTGGATTAACGATCAAATTTTTATTTATGCAAAATAAATTATTTTGATGCGATTTTTGCCAAAATTGTGCAAAAAAATTTTTTGTCCCACACCCTGTAGCCCAGATGTTTTAAACTAAAAATCTGAAAAAATTCTAAGTAATGTACATTGGTGTGAACTGGAATAGTACAACAGGAATTTTTGATCAGATTATGTTTTCGGAAAATAACGCATTTTTTGTGTTTTTAACGAAAATATGTTAACTATTTAATACGTTGTGTAACATACCAGACCGTTAGCTCTCGTGGCGTGGTTGGATTTGTCGTACGCTTAATAATATAAGTTAACTTGCAAACTAGGGTTCGAATCCTGTTGATTTTAATTTTTGTTTTTTTTTTGCATTTTTATTTTGTTTAAATTAATTTGTTAAAATTCTAGTTATATTTGGTAAATGTTGCATTTAATTTTTAAAAGCGTAAATTTAATAACTAGTGGAAAGTGTTGAAATTATAATTTAATTCTATGTTTGACGAAATCAAAGGGCGGGACTTATGATGTAAGCAACCAATGGAAACCATAGGTGCAATTTTCAAAATCTTAATGAACTTTGCTATATAAAAAAAATACTGCATATATTTAGAAACTTAAATAATGGTATTAGGCATTCGAATTAAAATTCATAAAAAAATATTTTGAAATAAAATTTGTTTTGGCATCCCAAATAATCATCGTTCAGTTACTAAATACCTGCAAAACCCAGAAATGTGTGAAAATTTACACTTCACATCAATTTCTTTAATTTTATGGTCAAACGTTTAAAATAATAATTTAGATGTTTATTGTTGAATTTAGTCTTGATCAAAATTGATATTTTATAGCTGACTATATTCCTATATTTATTAAAGGTAGGTATACTATTTTCTAACCATTATAAACATAAAATCAAAGTAATATAGTAATTTATAAACGTAAAATCCAATAATACAGTATAAAGTACATATTTAAATGGCAGGTGGTATAAGAAGTTAATAATAATCACTACTCAACAAATTTGAACTTTTTATCGAGTAAAATTAGCTGTTTTGGAATAATAATGACCTACTGATGACGAAAGACATTTGTAGCACCCTCAAATTTAAAGTTATTCAGTTTTCAAAATTTACCAAAATCATTGAATACAAGCAGTCATAAAAAAAAAACAGAATAAAACCATTTAATTAAAGTTGCGGAACCCCTGAAAACGTTGAAATACGTGTTCTAGAACATAGAAAGTACACTTGTAAAAGTTGTGTCCATTTTAGCACCCATCTTTCTGAATGCAAATTGATATTCATCTTTTTCTGTATTTCAGACAATTACTACAATGGCTACAGCTCCAGAAGAAGCACTAAACTATCCAAAATGTATCCAATGCAACGAAGTTATTACCTCCGCACCAGACACACAAAATTTAGAAAACTTATGTGAAAAATGCAGCAAAAAGAATATGGTGAAAAACATATCTTTCGAAAACTTATCTTCTCACCTAACCTTTCCGTGTCATAAAAGTTGTTTAGATGGATTGAAATGGTCTGAAACATTACAACTTGACTTTAAATGTAAAAACAATCATTATAATATGTTTCCATGTCCATCATTACCACATGGAAGCTGTAAATGGATAGGTCCAACAGGTTTAATATATGATCATTTTGAAGAAGAACATCCAGATTTGATTGCTCCATATCCTTATAGAATTACGGCTTATAATAGCTGGATTCTTAAAGAAAATGACCAACTAACATGTCGAAACATGTTTATGCGGGCTCATAACTTTGTTTTTATGTTAGAATTTAAAATATGTCGTACATGTAACACATTTAAATTGAAGGTTATGTATTTAGGTAATCATAGATTATGTGAACAGTTTGAATGTTTAATACAAGTTGAACATTATACAAACGATAAAAGATACTTTCCAGAAGAAAATGATTTTGTTATTGGTCGTAAATCTGTAGTAGCCATGCCTATATTATCATTGTTTGAAAAGGATAAAGAATCGAATGCTTTTACTTGTTTTCTCACTGCTAGACTTATTATTGCTATTAATTTAAATAATATTAAATGCCAAAATTGTTCAACAATATTTTTACAACCTCCTACTCACTATTGTTGTGATAATTGGAACTATAAAAGGTATGAAAACAGTGATCCAAATCGAGTAATTTTTTATTGCCAAAATTCAATACATGGTTGTTCTTACAAAGATATAATACAAAATATGTTTAAACACGAAATTATGTTTTGTAAATACTCAACGAACGTTGAGTGTGGTTTGTGTAGAACAGACTTTAATTTAAAGGAGACCCTCATGGGTCACTTAAAAAGAAGACACTATATAACATATTTTTGTGGAAAAATAAATATACTTAATTGTAAAACTAAAATATTTAAATCATCTTACGCTATTTTGGATAGTAATTATGGTGTTTTTTTATGTAGATGGCGTGTTGTTAATAAAAAATTATCGAATAAATATGATGATACTGTTTTTCTTTGTTCGATTATTAGTGATTTACCAGCTAGTGATGAACGAAATTATGATTTTAAATTAAAATTTAATAATAGTTTCACTGGTGAGGTTGTAAAGTTATTTGATAAACAACCAAATAAAAAAATTCCACATTCTTTTAAATGGAAAACATGTTTTACAATAAATCCAGATGCTTTTAATAATGATATTCTTGAATATTCGATTAAAATTGTACATTTGATTAATTTTGATTTGTCAAGATTATTATAACAGCTGAATAAGTATTTTTTTCTCCAGCCCACATTTAAGCCATATCTTTAATGTGTTTATAATTTTACTGTGATTGTATTATACAAGGGGCGATTTAAAAGTAATCGGCCTAGGCAAGAAACCACAACTTTTTTTTATTTTATGCACATTTTTTATGTAAATAATTTATATTTTGTTTATTTTCTGTAAACTTTCTGTGATTTTCTACAAATAAAATAAATGTATTTAGTAGCACATTAAATATATTAGTTTTCTTGCAAAAAATAAACCAACAATAGGGGATACGCATAAAATTTATATTTCCTTAAAACTACATTTTTTTGATATGTTAATGTTAGTTATGTCACCTGACAAAACAAAAATCACATTTTAATTAATATTACAGCCAAATTTACATTATTACAAATTTAAAATTACAAGCCGACTACGGCGCGAAGGTTGCCGAGTAAATACAACTGAGTATGACGTCAAACGACTGGGGTTTGACGTCACAGATACAGCTACAACATAATCTTTACGTGTGTATATTGTATTGTTCGAGAGTTTTGTATTTGTTTTTAAACAATTTTTCACGCATTTATTATTAAAATAGATAAAGATTTTGTTAGGGCTCAGACTGATAATTTACCCAACATTGATGCATTTATGCTCATGGAATATATGAAAAAACATATACAAACATAAAGTTTACTTTTTTCTGAAATATCGGTTTTATTTCGCCTCATAACTTCCAGCCACAAATTTAGCCTTTTCTGTTGTTTTTCGCCATCAGGTAATGATATAAATTGTTTTTTTTGGATTTCTAATTGAACTATTTGTGCACATCGGTACTAAACAATATTTTCGACTATGTTTCGAAGTACTGGGGCCTGGATCTTCCATATTTTATATATTTTAATATAAAATTTAATTCGGTAAACATGTATAAATTGTTTTTATAGAATTAAACTTTATTTTAATTAAAATCACTCTAACTTTACATAACCTATAAAAGTTATATAAGCAAATAAGTTCACGACTGTGTAGGTTGCACGCTGTATACTGGGTAGGCTGTACGCAGTACACTGGGTAGGCTAGTAGTGTACTACGTCACTTAGAAGGGGTATGACGTCACACGTCGTTTTCGCGCGCTACATACATTTATGATTTTTTTAAGACTTCAAATTAAAAAAAAAAATGCAAAACTGTTTTTTATGTTTATATGCAACAAGAGGAATATAATAAAAACGAGTGGCGAAAGGACACCTCCGCTAGACTTGCCCTCCCATAAAAAAAATAATAAAAAAAATACATATTTTTTTTAATTTAAAAAAAAATTAGGTAAATCTTCAAAAATACATCAAATTATTTCCTATACAATTTTTTGTCCAAGGCTTGGTTTACTAGTTACGAATCTTCTTAAATTTTAAAGTTTAATAACTTCCGTTTCCGGTTTCGGATTTTAATAAAAAACAATAGGGGTCTTCCCAATTATTAGGAGAATTTTTTAGTACCAGAATGAACTCTTTAAGTTAAACCGTTTTTGAGTTATCGTGTATACACACACACAGACACACACACATACGGACGGCACTTCGAAAATAGGTTTTTTGGATTCCCTGGACCATGAAACGTGGTCATCCGTCAAAATCTCGACATCGAAAATTTTCGCGATTACAATACTTGCCCCTTATATATTAAGGTCGGGCAAGTAAAAATTAAAAAAATCATGCCTATTCCCTATTATTATTAATGGTCGGCGTTAGAAAATTATATATTATACTGGTCCGCGGTGCGTTTTTGGTTGAGAAACACTGGTATATTGTATATAAGTCTTTGGGCTAGATGTATGCCAATTCTAAGACAATTTCTTCAAAAATTATCAATAAAAACAAAATGGGGGCCCATATTGGCACTTTCTCCTCTATATATTTTCAAAAATATGCCTTTATATTTTCTCCTATCCCCTGAAATATTCTGTAGGCGCCAATGATTATGATGATGATATTTTACCTGGATTATCTGCTGGAATATGCATTAGAGCACCATTAATTAGATTAAAATTCTGTACCAAACTTAAGACCAAACACAATACTATACTCTTCATTTTTTCTGATAAGTTTGAACAATAATGGTCTGACTGTTAAATTTTAGTTTAAATATATACAAAAAAAGGTCCATAAATGTAATTTTAATTATAATTTATAATGATTGATTCTTCCCACCAGAGTAACTTAAGCAGAAATAATGTTTGCTTGGTAATAAATACTTGGAACAAATTTGTACAGAAATTAAAAATGTTTTTTATGGTTTGACATTAGACTAATATGACAGGCATTTCAATTTATTAGCAAATAGAGGAAGGCCAGTCAAAAAAGTCACGTAATGATTGTCACCTGACAATGATGATCTGGATGTTCCCTTCAGATTTAAATATACAGGATGTTTGTTTGAAACGCCGCACCTCGAATAACTCCTTTATTTTAAGATATACAAAAAATTCTTCAGAAGAAAAGTTAAACTAGACATAAGGGCCCACTTAAGGACTATATCAAATCAAATCAAATCATTTTTATTATAGTTCAGTAACCTAGTACATCATAAGTTGCATCGAGTGGGGGTAGTTAGTTTCGTTTTTTTTTTCTTGTATGGGTTGTGCCTGAGATGCAAAATCCAAGTTTTCGACCTCGGCAGCCTTCCGGAACACTTTTGAATTTCGCAAAAAACTGCTAAATTTTTGCACTCTTTTCGGTTTCTGCCCATTTTGACCATAAAGGAGCACGTTTTCGACAAACACCATTCTATGCATTTTTAAACTAGATTAAATTTTCTACAATTTGAGACCAAAATGGGCTCGGTAATCTTAATAGTTTCCGAGATACAGCTTTAAAAGTTTGAAAAAATCTCCAAACTTGAAAATTGTATGCTATATCATGCTCATGGGCACTGTTTATTTTTAGAAGTGAAAACTACTCCTTATTGTCAAAAATTATAAAATAACATTACAAAACCTTATATTGCTGCCGAAAATACTGGTTATGTAGATACGCTCCGAACCGTGCTATTCGAATGTTTCGAAAAAAAATTTATTGGTTTTTTAAACATAGCTCCTTTATTTTTAGTGATAGAAAGTTTTTTCAAAAACAATTTTGTAGGGCTTTTCAAGAGCTATAAGACTGTGTAAATTAAATTCCTTAAGATCCCTTAGTTTTTAAATGGGGTGAGTTTGAAGGGCTCGAATAAGGTGGTGTTCGCTTGTAAATAGAGGTTTTAAACGGCTATATCTCGCCAAATATTCACTGTACAGAAAATATATGCACAGGGAAATTTAAGTGATTAAAAAAGCTACAATTTAGTGCTCTATCATTTTTTTCGTATCTCCAGTAATTTCGGAGATATTTTGAAGAAAAGGGTGAAAAATACAAAATCGCAAAAAATCGTTTTTTCTTTAAACTCCAATTTTTCTAAAATTAGGCATTTTAAATTGGTCAAACTTCTTGGGTGTACTGAAAATACATATATGAAGAGAACCACAGAAGGGTGAGGATCAATTTTAATTAGGGGGTTGTTTTCACTGATTTTTTCGTAGAAAAAAGTAGGTACCGACCTTATTTTGATCATAAGTCGCTTAATTTTTATGCTAGAGACTTTTTTTTTTCGTTTGAAAGGTCTAATCAAATACTTTAAAAAAGATTCAATAAGTTTTCTTCGAAAAATTTTTTAAAAACCGGTATTATTTTTGGCATTTTTAATTTTTCAGGGAAAACGCCCGATAAGAAGCATGAGTTGATAATCAGAGTCAGCGGTTCAAGTATCGCAGGCGCGACTTGTTTAATTAATTTCATGTTTATACCATGAATATCAAAAGTCTGGTTATTAGAAAAACTGTGAATCAGATTATCAACTTCCACCTCGGTTACCGGGGCCATAAACAAACTGTCACTATTATTAATATTTTTTTTACAAAGCATTGCGTTGTAACATCCGTCGAAAGGTGGCAGCGTGGACACAATTTTATTAGCAACAGAGGTGAAAAAAGTATTGAGTTCGGTTTATTTTTTATTGAGTTTCGGTTTCGGATAGTAAGAATTCTGCATCACTTCCGGTTTCAACTTTTTATCCAGCATAGGGAATCGGTACTTTCATTTTTCAAACTAACACCCTGTATATCTTACGACAAGTCCATACATGTTGTTGTAATTTATAGTGATTGATTCTGCCCACCAGAACAAAGAGTAACTCGTGCAGAAATAGTGGTTTCTGTTTAATAAATCCTTGAAAACCAATTTGTGACAGAAATTAAAAATACGTTTTTTATGATTTGAAATTAGTATAGTATGATAAGCATTTCAGAGTATCGTAAAAAGTTCAAAAATAAAGTTTTAGGCTAATTTTGGGGTGAGGATTATGAAAAAAATATTTTAAAAATTCATGCTTTCCTAGTTTTTGAGTTAGAGCTGATTTAGGTCAGTTTTTTGCCTATAATTCCAAAACTTTTGCCCAAACTTCAAAATGGACCAAATTTTCTTGATCTCTGACCAAAAATGTATATTTATACCAATTTTCAATAAAATTGGAGACAAAAATTTTTTGCTTAAAAATCACGATTTTCTTAAGGGGTACCCCTTACGATTTTTTCGATTTTTGGCCATTTTCAAGGATTTTGGATTACTGCCCCTACAAAACTTAATAATATGTTTATTTAAGCCCAATTTTTTTCTAAGACTAAACAGTGTAGTAGTATTTTAAAATTTCAAGCCGTATATTTATATCTCTAACCATTTTTTAGTTAGCAATTTCCAAAATTTTCAAAAAAATTTACAAAAAATGAAAAAACTTCAAAAATTTTTTTTGTTTCAAAATCTGGTTACAAGTAAATTAAGACCTCAAGATTTCAAAAATTTCAACCGCAGGTCTTTATTGCATTTCGTTTTTGAGATATATCCATGCGAAGATGAATATTTCTATAAATCACGCCATATTAAAATTTGTCATAATTTTAAAATACGCAAAACGAGTAAGACCTCAAATTGTTTCTAGACTTAATAAACTACGAGGAATCCAAAAATCTAGCGTCAGGTTGTTTTCTCTAACCGTTTTTGAGTTTTGATTAGGGTGACTATTTTCTTAAGAAGGCAATGCGGGACGGAGCAAAACAAAAAAAGGTCCTCACCTCCCAAATCCAAGTGAAGAGCAAACAAAAAAGATCCTCACCTCCCAAATCCAAGTGAAGAGCAAAAAAAAAGATCCTCATCTCCCAAATCCAAGTGAAGAGCAAAAAAAAGGTTCTCATTTCCCAAAATCCAAGTGAAGAGCAAAAAAAGGGTCCTCACCTCCCAAATCCAAGTGAAGAGCAAAAAAAAAGATCATCATCTCCCAAATCCAAGTGAAGAGCAAAAAAAAGGTCCTCACCTCCCAAATCCAAGTGAAGAGCAAAAAAAAGGTCCTCATTTCCCAAAATCCAAGTGAAGAGCAAAAAAAAGAAAGGTCTTCACCTCCCAAATCCAAGTGAAGAGCAAAAAAAAGTCCTCAATCCAAAATGTTAAAATGCGGGACAAAATGTTAAAATGCGGGGCGAATGGTCACCCTAGTTTTGATGCAAAATGAAAAATGGGGGTATATTAATGGGGGGGGGCACGATCATGGCACTTATAATAGGTACAGTCGCTGTGAATCATATTTAAACTTGTTTACAACCCTCTACCAGTGATGTAAGGTACAAGATGTAGGTACAAGTGTTGCAATCAGATTCTGAGTCTTCGTCTGTTTCAGAAGTTGTAGTTCCTAGTTCCCACCCCAACGCAGACGAAAATTTGTATTCCGAGAGTAACAATAAACATGTTGATCGGCACAACATATAACGAAGTGTCGAAAGTTTCAGGTCCTCATAATGCTCCTAAAATAAAGCAGTAATATTGGCATTAGCGTGCTGTTGGTTGCCAATATAGTCAACTAAAACATTCGAGGTATTTAATTGAATCGGTAATGTATCATTTTCATTCTGGTGTTGGAAGCGTGGAACAAGAAATTCAACCAATAGGATCGCTCTATTTTCAAAAAAACTGTACCATGGTGTAGGCGCGGTGTTACAAGCGCGGTGTCGCAAGTTCAGAAATTTCAACTCAGGCACTGGCCGCACCGTCGAAACCATAGAAACAGATATATTTTTTCGGAATGGTGAGATCTTTAGCGAGACACTTATATTAATTTCCTAATAAAAAAATAAAAATAAAATAAAAAACGTAAATTGATGTAGCGAAATAGCAACTTTTACAATGTTGTCGGCAGTCATAAAGTTTATTATTATGCATTCGGTTTCAAATATCTGGTCTGCAGAAATGTCATGCAGTGGGTATACTAATAAAACAACCCCAAGCAGGGGCCAACAGAATCTTCATTCTAATTGTGATGTCAAGTAAAAAAGATTGTGTATTAAATTGTTTTCTTGTAATTGAAGTAACTGTTTGTGTTTTTTGTGTCTCATTTTTTGCAACAAGTTAAAATAATCTCCCTGTTGCCTTCTGTTTCTATGTATATATGGGACGTACCCACCATCGCTTTTCTTCATATTGCAATAAGTCTTAATATACATAAAAAAGAGCTAGACGTCTCCTTCGATTTGACGACATATTTAATGAAATTGAATAACCGTTTACTCCAAACAATTGTCTAAACTTTTATGTTAGATTTGGGTTAGATACAAATGTTGTCAAAACCGAAAACGCGCACTTATCACGCCTCCAACCCCACCATGAAATTCGAACTTGTAAATCTAACACCACGCCTCTCACCCCTGTCGCGCCTTTGACACTACCATGAAAATTATGCATAATTTTGAAGAGGGGTCATGTCCATATTTTTAAAATTTTCAGGAGAGATAAAAAACTAATAAAAAATTAATATCATCGTGAATACTGTACACACATCGAAATATATATTATTTATAGGGTATATTTTGTTATTATTTACATATTTAGACTTTTATTTATATTCTTGGTATAGATATTATGGAGAATTTAAGTAATTTGTTTTTATGCAGTTATGTATATATTTTTTAGCTTATTTGACATATAAATCTTTTGATACATAAGTACTGTTTTGTGAGTAAATTAATATAATTTGACAGTAAAAGTACTTGAAGCTGGTCCTGCTGGTATTATAAAGAATACTCAAGGGAAGTATGTCAAAAGTGGGCAGCGACGTATGGCTTACAACGTTTTTTTACAGCGGACTCAAGAAGGGATAAGCCAAACTCAAACTATTAAATTAACATCAAAAGAGGTTAGTGTATCGGACAAGTTGTTATAGCAAAAAGTTAAAAAAATAAAGAATAAGGGTTCCGTCTGTGAAAATCCTGCTACAACATAAGTCCAGGCAGTTGTTAACTATGAAATACCTTTTATTACTTAATTTGGTTGAGCAAATGATTTTAAATCTGAGGTGAAAAAAAAACTATTTTGGAGTACCGCATGGTTCATTACTAGCCCCACTGTTTCTTCTGATTTACATGAATAATTTACGAACTTTCATGAATGATGCAAAGATTATTTTATAAACGGACGATACCACACTGCTTAATCAGTCCGAAAACTACCTAAGAAATGAAAACTGAATATTGTTGAGCAAAATGCCTCGATCCAGACACCCCTCGAATTTGAAAGTAAAAAGGCGACTGATGGTTTTTATTATTTCAAAAAGAGTTCATTGTAAAAATCAAGATGATGCGACATCTATTCACAGACAGTAACTTATTTATGGTCCTTAATAGTTCTATTAAAGTATTTGAATAGATCTGCAAATTCCAATTATCAATATTAAATACAAACACAGGTCAGGGTATAACCTTTAAATCTATCACGTCATTTAGTGAATTATTTATCAAGTATTAGCGAGAACCACAGCCCGATTACGTCACGAGCCGTTTAAAACAATTGACAATATAAATAACATCTGTGATGTGGCAACCTGATCTTTCGTCCTTGCCATGTCGTTATTTAAAATATATTTGTAATAATAGCAGGTTTATTATCTCATGTGTGAATGGGCGGCCATTCTTTAACAAGTAAATCATTATTTATTTATATATTGTTTTTATTGCGGACTTCATAAATCATTCATGGGCTGCTTTGTATAACAAATATTACGAATAATAAGCTTAGTTACAATATTTTTATATCTTATCCTTAAGGATTTTATTTGGATATATTAATTGGGTTATGGCGGTAAAAATGTACCAGAGAAACCAGTGGTTCTCAAAGTGGATGCTGCGGCACCCTGAGGTACAATATAATAAATCTTGTGACGTCAGTTCTGAAGTTTGATAATTGACACACGGAATTTTTGAGGTTTTAAATTAAATTTACTACATTCGAAATAAGAAGTGAGTAGATAGTGCAGTTATTTATTTGTTTTTGCTGCAATTATTTTTCGATGAATCGCTGTCTAAAGTACAGATCGTTAAAAAAAGGTACCGCAGTCTCCGTCTCAGAACACACCCCAAATTTATGAGACAATTTTTAGGATAAAAATATATTCACAAATTCTTAATTTTTATTTATTACGATAACTTATACCAGCAACATTCTGTTTATCTTAACTCTTTATAATATCAGTCTTTAGTATATTAATGTCACTGTTCGTATTATTTTCGTCTGAACTATTATCAGTCTCTTCAAAAATTAATCCATCTTCGGTTTCATCCAATTCGTTACTTATACCGCATTTCTTAAAAGACTTTATAATCGTCTCTTTATTTACAGCTTCTCAAGAATTTTTTGCCCAGATACATACTTTTGAAATTGTCCGTCTCATGAGTCCTGTTTAAACATCGTGATTTGGCTTTGTTATACACTTGTTCCATTCTTCCCGCATATTTTTTTATTTATTTATAGACATATCCAAGGGTTGTAATTTACTTGTAAAGCCTCCAGAAAAGACTGCTGATTCTGTATTCATTTCTTTTAAAATCTTTTTCGTTGATTCTATTTTATGCGCTCTGAATTAACGTACCTCATATAATCGTCCATACCTTCGGACCATAAGACGCACCCCAATTTTAAGCCTATTTTTCTATGTAAAAATATGGTCTTATGGTCCGAAAAATGCGGTAATTAATAATGTACTTGTTACATCGCGAAAATATTTAGAATGATTTTTACAATCTAACATTGGTACTTATAACAGGTGTCTCAAAAGAAATTTTACATTTGGTGGATCGATTAAAAAAAAAAGTAAGCCGTATATAGAAATAATGTTTATTAATTATTAAAATACACTTTTTAGAGATTTATTTCTTAAAAATAATATCGTCTAAATGTAGACCCTCGTGTTCTCGGCACTCATTTAATCGAACAGTAAAATTACTTATGACGTCTCGGCAGGTGGACTCAGGGATGGCTGCCATTTCGTGACGGATATTTTCTTTCAAATGCGCCAGTGAAGTCGGTTTATTGGCGTGAACTTTAGATTTAAGATAACCCCATAGGAAAAAGTCCATAGGGGTTAAATCTGTACTGCGTGGAGGCCAATTTATGTCACCTCTCCGGGAGATCAATTTGCCTGAGAAAATTTCACGAACACGTGGCAGAGACATATTGGACGTGTGTGAAGTTGCTCCGTCCTGTTGGAACCATGTTCTTTGGTTATAGCCAGGAAAGTTTTGCAGTTCAGGTACCAAGAAGTTGTCTAACATCTCCACATAACGCTCTGAATTCACTGTAAATGCACGCCCCCTTTCGTCTTCAAAAAAGTAAGGGCCGATAATTCCTCGCGCCGACATCGCAGCCCATACGGTCACTTTAGGCGAATGTAGGGGTTTCTGATGTTTGCGTTTCGGATTCGTTGCACTCCAGTAGCGGCAGTTCTGCTTATTTACGTGGCCATTAAGATGAAAATGAGCTTCATCCGAAAACAAAATGTTGGTAAACGTTGAAAATCGCTCAATCACCTGATTTACGAAATTAAGCCTCTGACTGGCATCTTGGGGTTTTAATTCTTGCACCAATTGAATTTTGTAGGGGTGCAGCTTTAGGTCTTTGTGCATAATGCGATGTAATGATGATCTATGCACATTTAAAGCACTTGCGCGCTTCCGAATTGAAAGGTTCGGGTCGTCACGAACAGACTGATTCTCCACGTTTTCTACCGTTCTTGATGACCTAGGTCGCCCGGATTTTGATTTATCCAGCGTTGTACCAGTCTCTTTAAACTTTTTAACCCAATGTCGAATGAGAGGAATGCTTGGCGCATCATTTAAGTGGCGAAAACCTCGAATACTGCAGAATTTTCTACGCGCTACAGTCGCCGAATCACCGTTTTTGTAAAACTCTCGCACGCATAACGCGCGGTCTGCTCCCGAGAAACGCTCCATAGCGACTGAATTCCCAAGAACCAGGCTACCGATTGACATAACCCCCGCGCCCCTCGGATACGTTGCGTTCACGCAATAAGCTAAATAAATATAAAATTTCTTTTGAGACACCTTGTATATTAGTATGTTATCTTCTAATGAGTCAAATCATGCGTTGGTACATGATGTGTCTATGCTGATTCATCATGTCATCGGGTTGTGTCAAATGGTGAAATATTGTATAACCCATAAAGGTCCATATAGGACTGGTCCTATAACTTATATAAATATATAGCAACGATAGTGCTCCCTGACGAAATACTGGCGAAGTATGGGAAACTCTGCATTATTCGATCGACTCGCTAATCTGGACCCAGCTTAAGAACATCAAACAAGAACATTCTGTTCTTGAAGTCATCTTTAAATTTCCTTTCGCCAATATACCAGACTTGCCTCATTGCGTTTCTGGCCTTTTTATTCTCTTTTTAAGATGGTTCGCATTTCCATTGTTTCTTTTTATAAGTTTTATGAATTATTCTGTCTTTTTGAATGGGCACATCATTATTTAAAAGACATTTCACTGTTCAACCAAAATGATTTCAATTTCCTTTTCGTTTCCAATATAAAATAATTTATAGATAAGTTGAACCAGCAACCTCTTGCGAAGTCATCAATAAAATCAAGCTAGCTAGTTTAACTAGAAAAACCAGAAAGAACAAGGAAACAGGTTAATATTTATAGAATGTGCTGACAAACACAGTTGTTATCCATGTGCGAATGCAACTCTGAGGCTCTGAGAGCAACAGCATGTGCTCTGTGCTGTAACCTTGTTCAGAGAAGGGATACGCACTCTATACTCCACGTTGGCTTCGTTCACAAATGCTTATGAAAGAACTGACAGTCGTCAACAAGTCTAGTGGTTGTGATCGTGACATCCGGACTTGGATAGGACTCGGTGTGCTAAGTGACATGTTGGAACTTGTTTTCATTGTGTAAAATGTTTTATTGATGTTATAATGGACAAATCTGAAGTATATCTTTATTAATAAAGATGTAAGTCATTATTTAAATTATTATTTTTTAGTAGTCACACAAATAACAATAGATGTACATCTGAATTAATAATTTATAAAAGTTTAACGTAAATGATAATAGTTACCGCCAAAAATACTAGTTACTCTACAAGTCGACTAAACGATTTCAATTAGAGATGGTACGGATAGTGATTTTTCAAAGAGCCGAATACCGGATATTCGGCCTAATCAGCCTGCCGGATATCGGATAGTACACTTACGTAGTATGTAAGAACATATTTTGGAAAAAAAAATGTATTTTGAAATACATTTTGTTTGAATAAATAAATTAAATTAAAAAATAAATACGTATGTATCTATTTAGATGCTAACAACAATAAACATGTAAACTGTAAAAATGTTTTATCTATATTAATAAAATTGGAGTCTATCAGACCAATTCTGTAACTCAGTTCTATGATCATAGTGACTAAATTTGTCTCTATGAGCAAGGTAAGTTACTATCATGAATGAAAGTCATTATACTTTTTATAATATTTTATCTTGTAGTAACGTTACTACACAATAACGTTTTACTGAATGGATCTGTATATCTGTTTTTTAGGGTATTTAAAGTACCACCACAAAAAAACCCTTATAACGTCACTCATGCGTCTGCCTGTCTGTCTGTACGGTTAAATTGTAGCCAAATGTAGGGTGACCGTTCGTCCCGCATTTTAACATTTTGTCCCGCATTAAGATGCGTCCCGCAAAAGTCCCGCATTTTAACATTTTGTCCCGCATTAAGATGCGTCCCGCAAAAGTCCCGCATTTTAACATTTTGTCCCGCATTAAGATGCGTCCCGCAAAAGTCCCGCATTTTAACATTTTGTCCCGCATTTTGGATTTGGGAGGTGAGGATTTTTTTTTTTGCTCTTCGTTTGGATTTGGGAGGTGAAGACCCTTTTTTTGCTCTTCACTTGGATTTTGGGAGATGAGTACCTTTTTTTTTGCTCTTCAATTGGATTTGGGAGGTGAGGACCTTTTTTTTGCTCTTCACTTGGATTTTAGCCTACAATGCGCTAAAAAATTTCTTGTTCCGCCCCCGTTTACCCAGAGAGGTTAAACTAAAAATATGAAAAAATTATAGGTAATACACATTGATCTGAGCTGGAAACGTACGAGAGGAATTTTTGATCCGATTGCGTTGGTGAAAAATATTGCAGTTTTATTTTTATACATTCTACTAATTTAAACTACAGGCTATTTCAAACGTTTAAGTTGTCACTAGCTAACTTTATAATGAGTAAATGGGCTTTTACTAAACAAAATGATCAAAAGTTTCATTCAATTGATAAAAATTACTAGACTTGAAAATATAGTTCCGCTTTAACCAAATAAACAGACTATAAGTAGACCATATCAAGATAAAATAAATTGTATGTGTCGGTTGATGGGATTCTCTGACAATGGTTCGCGTTGGAAGTACTTAGAGTTGGAGGTACTTAGAGTAGTTGGAGTATTTTCAAGTTGTACTTTGAAGAAGGTACGACTTGAAAGTGCAATATTTTTTAATATATATATTTTTTAATTGCTCTCCAAGCTACAGATAACTCAAGAGTAAGGATGCGAATGTGTTTAAATTAAAATGGAAGGCACTTTGAACACTTGTAAATAAAAATACTTTACGTTCAAGTCACCCATCGGGCCGGCCCTGTTCTTACATATGCAAAATTATGTAAAAACAGGGACAATCGACCGTCCCGAAGACATTTTTCGGGACACTGGGACAATTGATCTAAAACCGGGACGGATGGTCACCCTATTTAACCCATTAATATAATGTGTGAAAATAAATTTTGATAATTGGGTTACGAAATTTCAGAGCCATAAACAATATTAGATTACTGGCGCTTATGACTCATTACCGTCGGGAGATACTATTTCTAGGAAAACATTAACATGTAACCAACTAACAATTTTGATAATATTGCTTATTTTTGTCTTTTATTTCATAAACATATTTACCATTTACCAAACAAAACCCATAGTCGCTTGTTGGCGCCTGTATATTTTGCGAATCAAGTTTCCAGTTTGTCGCATACCTTTTTTTGTACCTCAGATATTTTAGTAGGATTATCATGTCTATAAAAAGCTGGTTTTATATTTATTTTTTTAAAACGCAGGTTCACTATGGTAAAGGAATGCAATCTTTTGTGAGCTCTCTTCTTTTCAGTTTGTCGGGTTGATTTTTAGTCTCACACAAATAGGGGATACGCATAAAATTTGTATTTCCTTAAAACTACATTATTTTGATATGTTAATGTTAGTTATGTCACCTAACAACACAAAAATTACATTTTAATTAATATTATAGCCAAATTTTTGAATTAAAATATTGTAAATTTGAAATAAGCCGACCACGGAGCGAAGGTTGCCGAGTAAAACGACTGAGTATGACGTCAAACGATAGGGGTTTCACATCACAGATACAGCTACAACATAATCTTTACACGTGTGTGTATTGTATTGTTCGAGAGTTTTGTATTTGTTTTTAAGCAATTTTTCACGCATTTATTATTAAAATGGCAGATAAAGATTTTGTTAGGGCTCAGAGTGATAATTTACCCAACTTTGATGCATTTATGCTCATGGAATATATGAAAAATAATGAATGCTACAGTGCTGAGGAAATACGTGGTGTCAAAGTAATTTTTATTTTATATTCTATAACTTTATGTAAACAAACGCTGCAACTCTGTAAAATGTAAATATTTATGTAATTTAGATGTCAGAATTTTACTACATTGTTTACATGAAGTTACAAAACGTTAGAGGCATAATTGAAATACTGCAATATAAGTTATCTATTTTAATATAAAATTTAATTCGGTAAACATGTATAAATTGTTTTTATAGAATTAAACTTTATTTTAACTAAAATCACTCTAACTTTACATAACCTATGAAAGTTATACAAACAAATAAGTTCACAACAGACTATGTACGCCGGTAAGCTAGTAGTGTCATACGTCAGTTAGAAGGGGTATGACGTCACACGTAGTTTTCGCTCGCTACATACATTTATGATTTTTTTAAGCCTTCAAATTGCAAAAAAATAAAATAAAAACTGTTTTTTATGTTTATATGCAACAAGAGGAATATAATAAAAAATAAAAAAAAAATCATGCCTATCCCCTATTGTCCACCTTGTTCTGTTAAGTATCAGATCTTTCCATTTGTCTTCCATCATTGCTGTGGCGGCTCGTAACAATATTGAGTGGTAGGGCCTATCCCCTACTCCCCCCCATTTTACCCAAAGTTTTGAATCAGGTCAGCTTGCAGTAATTTATTACCTCGTTTATCACCAATTAAAACCAGTGACGAAGGGAGACCTCCCATAGGCTCGCACGAACATAATTAGGGCTAATCCCCTACTCCCCCCATTTTACCGAAAGTTTTGAATCAATTCAGCTTGCAGTAATTTATTACCTCGTTTATTACCAATATTTGCGCGAACATAAAAAAGTGATTTAAGTAAATCTTCAAAAATATCAAATTATGTTTTAAATTATAGACTTCGATAATAGATTTTTTGAATTTTCTGGATCATAAAACGTTGTCATGAGTCAAAATCTCGACATCTTTTTTCGCGTTTATAATACTTGCCCTATATATATTAAGATCGGGCAAAAAAAACACCAAAATTTTAAAGTAGACTAATTGAGAAGTTATTTAAAAATGAAAAATGCAGTAATTTGAGTTTTTAACTGTCTCTAGGTAATTTTTGGGCACATAATCCAAAATAGCCGTCAGATTTGGTCTATCAGATCTAGTTTTTGAGATACGCTATATTGGCCTCTTTTACAATAAAATACCTTATTTCTTAACTTGTGTATTTTTCACGTTATTACTGTTACTATTTGCTCCAACTGCCAGTTACAAACACAAAAGAGACAAAGTAAGGTTTTTTTCACAATTTCACAAATACATTCATCACTTATCACTTAAAAATGTTCTTTTGTACGACTTTCTAGCATGGAGTTTACCAGAACAGTCTTTCTGAAGACTCCAACAGGCCATCATGTGGCTATCTTATCTTCCTATCTATCTTCCATAGTTTTATGTCCTGATGGAATCTTTCCCCCGGTTCTTCACTAAACTCACCTAGGTTTTCTGGTAAGTGGTCATAATATGACCGAGAATATTAAAGTTAGAAAGCATATTTTTCACTAATTTGCTGCTTTATGATTTCCAAGAAAATTTGGTACTACTTGAATAAATGAACACCAAGAATTAGATTCAATCTCGTTCATTGATGCGGATGGATTGGATTGTAGATCTTCAGTAGATTGCCTTATCTGAGAACCATCAAATATTCGGGCTTTCAATTTTTCAGAGTTAATCCCAGAAAATTTACGTGTCAAGTAGCCTACACAAAGTCCATCTCGATTTAAAGCCTTCAAAAATTGCTACATTAGCCCAAACTTGATATGCAATGGTGGAAATATAATTTTCTCCATCAAATAGTGACTTTAACGCTCTTCATTTTATCAGCTTCTTGATCAGCTGATTTTTACACGTTATTTTGATGTTAAGTTCGTTAGCCTCTGATGTGTTGACATTGATGTGGGCGTGTTTCTTATGACAAATCAAGTTAGAGGTTGTGTTAAAAATTCACTAGATGACTTGAATACCAAATTCTCTACTATTCTTTGTCATCAGGCACGGTACTGAACTGTTGTGACTATATGGACAAGTATCCAGAGGTTCACAAAAGTAAACAATTGTACTGATGATGAAAAATTCTGTTATTGCTTGATTTTTGGGTCGACGATTCAACAGGGCTGGTATGTCTTCACAGGAAGATTTGCCGGACGGTGAGGGTAATTCTTCCATTCCTTTTAATAGCAACGGATGGTGGATTGTTAAAATAATAAATAAGATGACTTTATTATATTTTTGAGTTGTTGTTTCACTACCGATATTTTATGAAAGGTTTCTGTCTTCAGCATTTCGAAGGCAACGGTTCACCAGATGTTGATAGTTTACCAGGTCTACAAGTATGAAATGCGGATTTTTTCAAACTTGCCGCGCAAACAGAGTGTATAGTTCAAAGTTTCAACACATATGGCGTTTTGTTAAGTTATCATTAAGTGTCAAATGCGTATAGGTTATAATTTGAAAAGTGATCATATAGTTTTGTTTTACTGTGTTAAAAATGTCAAATTTTGTGCCAAATAAAGAGCATTCGCGGACAGTACTACTGTTTTGTTTTCATTTGAAAAAAACTGCTGCTGAGTCGTACCAACTGCGTCGAGAAGCTTATGGTGAATATGCTCCATCGCAAGATACGTGTGAACGATGGTTTCGGCGTTTCAAAAGTGGTGACTTTGATCTTACAGACAAAGAACATGGAAAACCTCCAAAAAAATATGAAGATACAAAATTGGAAACATTGCTACAGGAAGACGATAGTCAATTCACAAAAACAACTAGCAGAGCAGTTAGGCGTTAATCAACAAGCTGTTTCCAATCGCCTACGAGAGATGGGTACGATCCAGAAAGTCGGCAGATGGGTTCCACATGCATTGAATGAGAGGCAGATGGAAAAATGCAAAAACACTTGTGAAATTTTGCTTGCACGATACAAAAGAAAGTCCACATCAACTGCAAGACCGAATCGCTTTGGCAAATAGACAATGCTCTGTACTTGGTGGGACCAAAAGGGTGTGGTCTTTTATGAATTGTTAAAACCTGGTGAAACAGTTAATACCCAACGCTACCAACAACAACTGATCGAATTGAACCATTTGCTGCTCATAAAACGACCAGAATACGAAAGAAGACAGCACAAGGTAATCATTCTTCACGGTAACGCTCCATCACATAAGGCAAAATCAGTTTGCAACACATTGGAGGCACTCAAGTGGGAAGTGTTACCCCATGCCGCTTAGTCACCAGACTTGGCCCCTTCAGATTACCACTTGTTCGCATCGATGGGTCACGCACTTGCCGAGCAGACTTTTGTTCATATGAAAATGTGAAAGAATGGTTTGATGAATGGTTTGCGGGGAAAGGGGAAGAGTTCTACTGGCGAGGTATTCACAAATTGTCTGAAAGATGGGGAAAATGTATAACTTCTAATGGAGCATACTTTAAATAAATAAACTTTTACTGTTCTTTTGAGTTAAATGTGCTTATTTTTTAAAAAAATCCGCCTTTCATACTTGTAGACCTGGTAAATACTGACCTACGTGATTTGAACAGAGCAAAAACATTTTATCACCATTTTAGGAATGTTTATCATTACCTGCATTTTATCAATGGTTTTTAAGAGTCACTCACGTCACTAATATTTTACGTCATTAAATTTTAGATGGTTGTTAAATGTAAACATGTTCAGGGACTATTAAAATGTAAATTGTTACTTCCACGTATATTACTGGCCAGTTAACTGTTGACCAGTGACGTGCAATCTCTGTGAAATTTAGGACAAGTTCTTGAATTCATCAGCAAATTAATCGATTAATTCAGTCAATGACGTAATCGATGGAACCGATGCAATATGTTCAGCATTGAAATCTGAAACGCTGTTATTATTTTCAAAATAAGTGCAAAATTATACATACTCTTCGTTTGATTCTGATGAATTTACCAAGCAAACATTTTTATACGGGCCAGTACAGTTGAAGCACATACTCCCCGGCATTGAAAGTAATGGGCCAGTACCCCGGTGTCCCCGTGGCCGTTAGCTGGCCCATTGTTTTATCAATTGCCGGCCCAGCAGCGGTAAAGTGCAAAATAATCGCATTAGTTGCTTTATTTTTGACGGACCAGTGCTTATATTATACCCACTCTCTAGTATTTCAAATGTAACATATGTATATTTACCTTATACTTACCCAGTATTAAAATTAATTAATGGTTAGGTGCAAAATAAATACTCATTTGGCCATTTCACCATCGTTGAATAAATTTAACAAATAAAGTTGACAATATCGCATCGGTTTTAAACTATTAATGAAGAAATTAACGTTGCTGTCAATAGAATGATGCGATATTGTCAACTTTATTCGTTGAATAAATTTATTCAATGATGGTGAAACAAAAGTAAAATGTAACATATTATCAAAAATAAGGAGTGCTCATATAATGCTGATAAAGTACTTCGTATAGGAGGAGTGCGAAATACAAACGTGAAGTATATTATTAATACTGGCGTTGCACAAACTGTTAGTGCTAGCAATTTACCAACAGAAAAAGCACTTTGCCGGCATTCGGCCGATGGTTGAATGTTTGCTGGGTAGTGTTTCAGATGAAGAATTATTTCAAAACAATACACAGCAAAGTAATCAATTATGTAGCGAATAAATATGCAGTGAATAAATATTAAACGATGATTTCCAGAAACATTTTAGGATTAAACGTTAATCATTGATAAATGGTGGCAAATATTTCATTTAAATTACGTTTCAATCACGGCCAACTTTACCTCTTGATAGAGTTGGTCTTACATCAATCAGTTAATCGGTCTTTTCATCAGATTGAACCGATTGCTAATCGGATTTTACAACGGTGAATTCAGAAAAAAAAAAATTGGTTTGGATGAAACTAGTAACGGCTGGTGATTAAAATAACTGGGGGGATACTTTTGGATCCATAATGGTACAGCCTACATAAATTTCAAAATCTTCTTAAGATATTATCCTTGCCACCATTATTGAAAAGTCATAGAGAAGCATAGATGGAGAACTATTGACAAAGATAAAGAGAAAGACAGACACACAAACAGAAAACCATGGAGACGGAGAATGAAAGATACATAAAATAAATTAAAAATTTTACTGCAGTTTTTAGGGTTTTGTAGGTATGACCAAAAAACCCTTATACCGTCATTTTGTCGTCTGTCTGTCTGTCTGTCTGTCTGTTCGGTAAAAATTGTAGCCAAACGGCTAAACCTAGAGAGTTGAAATTTGGCATGCTTATACAACTCTTTGACCCGCACATAGGACAAATACTAAAACATCTAAGAAACATATCCCCCTAAAAATATAAACAAATATGTGCTCATCGAAAATAAAAATATTTTTTTATAATTCTGTGTAGGGTATCAAATGAAAGCCCTTGGTACGTGGATTAACGATCAAAATTTAATTTTTGCAAAATAAATTATTTTTAGGCGATTTTTGACAAAATTGTGCAAAAAAAATTTGTCCCACACCCTGTAGCCCAGATGGTTTAAACTAAAAATCTGAAAAATTCTCAGTAATGTACATTGGTGTGAACCGGAATAGTACAACAGGAATTTTTGATCAGATTATGTTTTCGGAAAATAACGCATTTTTTGTGTTTTTAAGTAAAATATGTAATATATTTAATCCGCTATTTAACATACTAAACGAGTGATCCTGTATAGCACAGTGGTAGCATTGTCGCTTAGTGAGTTGAAACTACTGTAAGAAACTGTATTCGAATCCCGTCAAATTTTTATTTTTTCAGTTTTTTTTTTTGCATTTTTATATTGTTTAAATTATTTTGTCAAAATTCTAGTTATATTTTGGTAAATGTTGCATTTAATTTTTAAAAGCGTAAATTTAATAACCAGTGGGAAGTGTTGAAATTATAATTTAATTCTATATTTGAAGGTATCAGAGGGCGAGGCTTATGATTTAAGTAACCAATGGAAGCCATAGGCGCAATTTTCAAAATCTTAATGAACCTTGTTATATAAAAAAAAAATACTGCATATATTTAGAAACTTAAATAATGCATTATATAAGTTTCGAATAATAATAATTTCGAATAATAATTCGAATGGTATTAGGCATTCGAATTAAAATTCATAAAAAAATATTTTGACATAAAATTTGTTTTAGCACCCCAAATAATCATCATTCAGTTACTAAATACCTGCAAAACCCAGAAATGTGTGAAAATTCACACTTCACATCAATTTTTTTTTTAAGTTTGTTTCACAAATATTTTCTTCATACTGCGCAATAAAATCCAGTGAACGCTACTGACTCTCTCCAATATTGTCATGTATTAAGTCATCGCCACAAGAATACATGTGACGAATTGATAATTGCGACCTCGACATTAGTTTTGAAAAACAAAATACTGTTTTAATGACGGAAATCGAACGTTATAAATAGTTTTAATTATTACGTATAACACAGTAGTATTGATTATAGATCAAATAAAAAAGTGTGTAAAATGTTTGCTCTCCATATTTGGATGTTAATAAAAACTTGTGCGCAAATCTTGTCACCAACTTAATTTAATACTTAATAATTTCACACCTAATCAAATGTCAGCAGAATAATTAAAAAAATTCTTTGAGCGGTTATTAATATTTAATATCAGGAAATTAATACCGAAAATTCGCATTTATCTTTGTTGAATATTTTTACTGGCCAAAAACTCGTTTATTGAATTTTTTTTTGCGATTTTTCTCATCCCTAATTCATTGGTCAAAATCTGATAAACAGTAGTGTGAGTCAAATCAACTTTTCCCCAATCATTCTGACTGTCAACCGACGTTCTCAACGCAGAAGATCCCAGGGGATCTATTCTGTAAGCATTTCGACAATCGCTTTTACAGTATCGTGTTGAAAATGCCAATTTTCAACACATCGCGTTGGTATTCTGTAACTTATCGATAGTGCACTTATTGTGTGATAGTGCAGTATTGTGATGATTTTGAGACGACACGTACGAACGTGTCGTTTTTGGAAAGAGATAATTTTTTTAGACTTTTGAAAGTTGTTTACGTTTAGTTTGAATATATTGATTTACTTATTTTGAGGTTAGTATGATTTAAAATGTGTTTTATATATGGAAATATGTATATTTTTGTTGTTTTTTTATCTTAAATGTTGTAGTTATGGCCGAAGGACTTATTATATTTGAAGTATTGGATGAATTGGAAGAGACAAGGGGATATGTCAATGAATATTTTAATTTATAAAATAAAAATAAAATACATGTCATAAAATATATTATAAAATAAAAATCCTAATAAAAACAAAAACAAAATTAATCTAAATATACCGTCGTGCGGTTTTGCACAATTTTTTGTAGGGGGTAGAGAATGTATTCATTAAGTAAATGTTATTTAGGGGATTAGATGGAAATTCCAAATTTCTTTGAAGGATTAGCATGACGTCATGAATTAAGAGAAACAAGTCAACCTTTTGAATAATACCTGCTGGAAGGGAAGTTTGCACAAAATCCTGCTACAATAATTATTATTAGAGTTATTTTAAACAAATTATATTAACTGTTACGGGGCAGAAAAAAATCAGGTCAGAATATGTCCTATCTTTTAGTAGGTATACCTGGCCAGGTTTTGAATATGACAATATTAACTAATATCACTGTATATACTGTGTTATGTACATATATGTGCATTGTATATACTGTCTAATAACCTCAAAGTTTATTCTGTCACAGTACGTCAAAATTTCAAAATGGCCACATTTACTTTCGACACTTTCAAATACAGAGTAACACTAGACGATGACAGTGTAATGTGCATAGGCACCACGATACTGTGCATGTGACTGTCGAGAAGTTACAGAATAGACCCCCAGATTCTGTCGACATTTTCATCGGTTCTTGAAGATGAAGTCCTTCCGCTGCATTATTCATCTTTAGTCAACTCCCTTCTGAAAATGCCTTAAGGCCTTATCACACTAGAGTTATTATTCAAGTCTAAACTTGGAAAATTAAAGTCTTTGTATTCGAATCGAAGTCTTGTGTGTGTGATAGCATGACAAAAAACCTAGGTCTTTAAGTCTGAACAAATACATCGAGATATATTTCCACTGTCTCTAGAAGACGGACGAAATCCAAGTCGTCAAATGCGCGTGCGCGGCCTCGCCCTCTCAGTCAGTTCAAGTGAGATGGGTCTATTGTTAACGTTATGTACGCAGACGCAAGTTACTTTTTCCTGTTTCGGAAGACGTGAAGACTTGAATCATCGAAGAAGACTTACAAAATAAAACTTGGATAGCGTTCTAGTGCGATACGCCCTTAAAACCACCAAAAAACCTGGGTCTTTGACGAAACACAGTCTCCGTAGGCCTGCTGAAATTTGCAAAAGTTTGCGTTGCATTGTGCCCAAGTCTGAAACAAAACCTGAAATTAATGACACTCATTTTTAGAACGTACTAGAAAAAATTGATGTGAAGTGTGAATATTCACACATTTCAGGGTTTCGCAGGTATATAATAAGTGAAGGCGGTATGCTGAGTGTGTAGGACAAATTTTACTTTGTAGTAATCACGGGAAAATGAACGATATTTTTAAAATAATTTATCGTCTGTTAATCATATAATAAGACTGGTTATTAAATTTACGCTCTTAAAAATTAAATACAACATTTGTCAAAATATAACTAGAATTTTGACAAAATAATTTCAACATAATATAAAAAATGCAAAAAAAAACAGAAAAAATAAAATTCGCTCCGTACTCGAACTCGAAACCCTTCGTTTTCCAGCTTACGACACCAGTGCTCTAACCCATTAAACTATCGCACGCTTTGCATATGGGTGTCTTACATTGGTATAACTTTTGTACTTTGTGAACCAAAAACCACAAAAAATGCGTTATTTTCCGAAAACATAATCTGATCAAAAATTCCTGTTGTATTCGGTTCACACCAATATACATTACTTAGAATTTTTTTAGATTTTTAGTTTAAACCATCTGGGCTACAGGGTGTGGGACAAAATTTTTTTTGCAAAATTTGGCAAAAATCGCATCAAAATAATTTATTTTGTAAAAATAAAAATTTGATCGTTAATCCACGTACTAAATGCTTTCATTTGATTCTCTACTCAGAATTTAAAAAAAATATTTTTGTTTTCGATGAGCACATATTTGTTTATATTTTTGGGGGGGTATGCTTTTTAGATGTTTTAGTATTTTTCCTGTGTGCGGGTCAATGAGTTGTATAAGCATGCCAAATTTCAACTCTCTAGGTTTAGCCGTTTGGCTACAATTTTTACCGAACAGACAGACAGACAGACGACAAAATGACGGTTTAAGGGTTTTTTGGTCATACCTACAAAACCCTAAAAACTATTTCACGAAAAAAATCGCTACGGACAATAAAATTACTTTAGCGAGTTCATACTCGTACTAAAAGCGTATCATATGTTCACCTGCCGCCCCACCAAGTCCCGCGTCCCAAATGTTGCCAGTCCGGTTACTTAATTTACACACCTCGTATGTAATAAAAACCGTACGAAGTACCTAGGAATTAAATCCACGTCTGTTATAAATATGTCAAACTGTATTTAAATGCAAAAAATGAAAAGTGAAATGTTAGTATTTGTGATGTATAGTTAAAGTTGACACAATAGTGAAAGTGCATCATTTGCTCTAATCACGACAATAGGCTGTGCTTCAAAATACGAAATACTTGTCTCCGTAGCTCGGCTAGGCCTAAATAAATAAATTTATCACATTCCTAACTATGTGACGTGAGTAAATACAATGGAAAAAGAACAACGCAAGGCAACAGAATGGATATTTGTTATTCCATGGGTGGGTAAACGTGTTTTCATCATGGGTGTGTTTTTCTCAAGAAATTAAGGGATGGTCCCCCGTTGTGTTTTGACAAGTAATAATTGCTTCTTAGTAGTTGTGATCCCAAAAATGTTTTGTGTGTTAACAGTATAATAGGTAATAATTTAAGAGATTGACATATCTTTGCTGGAGTGTAGGAACTGTGATAATTATGGTAGCAATATGGTTAGTAGTGATACTTTGGTAGTTTTAGAGGGTTTCATGACTCTAAATACTAAGATTTTGGTAATAAGAAAGTTGTACCTTAGAACACTTTTCAGTTTCTGATCTTCTCTATCATCTATAGGGGAGTCTATGATATATGTAGTGCAGTGTTTCCCAAAGTGGATTCCGTGGAACCCTGGGGTTCCGTAGCTTCTCGGGCGTAGGTATGGCTAGAACCTCAACTCAGCCAGAAATAAACAGTTGACTTCGGTCAGATATCAATAGGTACAGTGAATTAATAGACCGGGAGCTCATGACAGTTTTTGGTCTCCGATTTCATACAGCATACCTTTTGGAGGAGAGAATATTTACCCTGTGACAACAAAAAAGGGATGGTACTAAACCCCTGCACGCTTTCCGGTCATAGGGAAAATTGCATTTCCACTTAAACACAAAATTTTTGTGCTTTTCTCTGATTTAATTTGCTTGCCCTTTTGTCAAAAGAAAGAATAACAAATTTAAAGTCGTTTGGAGTAAACGGTTATTCAATTTCATTAAATATGTCGTCAAATCGAAGGACATGTCTAGTTCTTTTTTATGCATATTTAGACTTATTGCGATATGAAGAAAAGCGATGGTGTGTACGTCCCATATATACATAGAAACAGAAGGCAACAGGGAGATTATTTTAACTTGTTGCAAGAAATGAGACACAAAAAACACACACAGTTAGATCAATTACAAGAAAAGAATTTAATACACAATTTACTTGACATCGCAGTTTAGAATGAAGATTTTGTTGGCCCCTGCTTGGGGGTGTATTATTAGTATACCCACTGCATGACATTTCTGCAGACCAGATATTTGAAACCGAATCCATAATAATAAACTTTTTGACTGCCGACAACATTGTAAAAGTAGCTATTTCTCTACATCAATTTACGTTTTTTTATTTATTTTTTTTTTTTTTTTTATTAGGAAATTAATATAAGTGTCTCGCTAAACATCATTGTCACCATTCCGAAAAAATATATCTGTTTCTATGGTTTCAACGATGCGGCCAGCGCTAGAGTTGAAATTTCTGAACTTGCGACACCGCGCTTGTAACTTGTTTTTTCAAAATAGAGCGATCCTATTGGTAGAATTTCTTGTTCCACGCTTCCAACACCAGAATGAAAATGATACATTACTCAGAATATATTCCCACGCCTTCCTCCTGTCTATAAACAAATCTTTTTCCAATCTGGACTAACTATTAACTTTCCCTCCATTTTTCTTAAGAAAAGAAACAAACTAAGATGCCTATATTTGTCCTGTCTTGAATGACAGCCAAAAACACTACAATATGTTCTGTTTTTCACAACTTCTGTCTCATTGCTAATTGTTGAATTCACTACTTATTTTTACCTGTGTTCCGACACTGTCCTCCTTATGCTCCTTATCTTTATACTTAAGGTCATATAATGATGATACCACTTCTGTGAGTGGAGATTAACATGCATCTACTGATGTCGCCCGTCGAGAAAATTTAAAAAATGTGCTAAGCAGTGTTTTAAGTAGCCTTATAATTAGTTTACTTATCGGTATTCCAGTGTATTGGTACTTTTCAAGGTAACACAAGTCATTTTAAGTAGTTAGAAACATGTAAAACAAGTATTGGAAAAACAAATAAAATTTAAATTTAACTTTTTAATTTTTTATTTTGAAAAGAATTTTTATGTGCTGATCTCACTAAATGATTTAAGTTGTTTTCATAATACACTTAAATATCATGGGGTTACTGCAAAAACTTCTAATGTGACCTTCATTATTAACCATATTTTAGGATTTTGTAGGTATGAGCACCAAAAAAACCTTCTAACGTCACTCATGTGCAGCGGCGCTGATAGGCAGAGGCGACAGGGGCACAGGCCCAAGACGCCATCTCTTAGGGGCGTCAAAACAAACTCTTAGATATACATATTCTACGTTTTTATTAAGTTTTTCTATTTTTATTTAGATCAAAAATATAAATTTTCGTTTCTATATCAGTCTCGTACATATTAAATACAAAATTGAATTTGAAGATGTACACATTTATTGATTATATAATAATATTCAGTGTTCTTTTTTCTTTTGTACTTACAATACTACACAATACTACTTACTGCACAATATATAAAAAATCATATATGCATATATTGGAATATAAATAACAAAGAAAGTCCATTTTTCAATCTTCTGACTTGTTTGAAGACGCTGTTTCGGCGATAGTTTTTTAAATAAAAAATGAACAACTTTCTTGTGTCTGGTTTTGTGGTTCAGGAGTTTTCGATTTGCTACATGTAGTAGTAGTATTGTTGGTAGCCTGTTTCTAGTACTTGTATAAAATACATTCTAGCAGCAGAGTAGAAATAACTTGGCCTAATATTTTCTAACAGAGATATTATTTATCATGACCATGGAAACCTTACATATAAGTATGAAAAAATTGAGACTTTTTTGTTTTATCAAAAAACGTCTCAAATAAAAGTTATTAGTTATTGCATTTATAGCAATTTTTGTTAAATAAATTTTTTCTAAATATTTTTGTGTTGGTAAATATTCACAAAAATCTTAAAATCGACACGAGTAAACTTCCATTTCTAGTCAACCGATTTTTACCAAAAGTTGATCAACTCGTGCCATTGATAGCAGAAGCTTAAATATGAAATTTCATAAAAATCCTTTTAGCCGAATTTTCTCTGCACGTTTACACAGACAGACGGACGGACAGACGAACAGACAGACGGACGGACGGACAGACAGACCGACAGACATCATGCTAAAAATAGTCAAAACGTTATGTAGGGGCCTCAATTCGTGGAGATCCATCGAAATCTCGAAGTGTCAAAATCGGTATGATCACAATACCTCCCTTATATATGTTGGCGGTCGGTAAAAAGTTAAAAAAGTGTAATGCCAAGTAGGCTTTGATTCATTTAAAAAGAAAAACATCACGGTTCGTATTTAGAGGTCAAAATAGGATATGAAAATAGTTTGTACCTCGAAAAGTTCGTATTTCGAGAGGTTTGTAAGTCGAGGTCCAACTGTATCAGCAAATTTACTTAACAATAATTAGTATTAGGTTAAAATGTAAAAGTATTTAAATTGCAACCATCTAAATCAAAAGATTATGTTTGAAATAAGATATCGAGCACCTAACCCCCCTTTTCGGTACGCCACTGCATATTATAACAAAAGGGCGCAGTTTGGCGGATTTAGCCTGGGCGCCAATAGAGCCAGCGCCGGCTCTGAATATTGTACCGAGAGTTTCTTTCTAATTTGGTGATTACTTTTATCCCATCAAATGACGGTCTTTTCTCCTAGTATCAAATAAGTTGACATAAGTTTGGAAATACCAGATACTATTAACTTAAAAATTGTGTTAGGCACGGTCTAAAAATTACAAACAAAATCAGATTAAGAAAATACGTCATGTAAACGCCAACGTTTTCATCTGAAGACATTACATAACATTAATTTATATAAGGGACATGTTCTATAAATGCCAACCTACACAGGCATAATTCGATTTTCACATTGCAAGCCGCGATATCGTATGCAAGAATGCATTTTTACCTGTTCCTTATTCTCAGTAATGGCAGCGAGTCGTGCCTATAGTTGTTGTTACTTGTGGTATATATTTGTGACATAGTTTCAGAACCTCCGCACATGCAAATGTCGTACTTTCGTAATTCTGATGGAATAAGCGATTTTAGAAAGACCTGACATAAACATTTATGCATTATGTCAGCTGCATTATGAAAATATTTGTCTGCACCAGTTGTTTTCAAACTCTTTTGTTTTAAGGTTTTTTAAATTCGTTTCTTTCAACACGATTTTAGCCAAAAATGTACTATAGGGAAATCGGCGAAACAGTGCAGTTGCATCACTTGAAACGTCACAAATAAATGTGACGTCAGGTTTAGTACGTTTACATGCATCTATTTAACGAATGTAATATTTGTACGCTGTCACTTGTATCGAAATGAAATGAAAATATAAGAATAAGAACAGAATAGAAACAAATAAACTATTGTAATAGGCAAAATAGTCCTACAAAGGGCAGATGTGATCCAATAATATGATCAAAGAAAAGAAAATAAAAATAAGTTGAATATAACCTAAAAACTATGCAGTACACACAAAATCAAATAAGAAAATATATAACTAAACACAAAATTGCTAAATAAACAACAAACTAAATAAAAAAGGTTTTTAGAAATTACTATAAGATAGATATTTGAACACAAATCAGTATCAAAACACAACAGACGTATTATTAAATGACAAATGTAAACATCGTTTTATTCATGGATACCAATACAAATGTCCCTATATTAAATAAACACTTTTAAAATTTGTAAATCTTCAAAATGACTATCGAATGTAATGTACCTATTGGTACATTACATTGCTATTATTATTATTATTATTTTAAAAATTTGCATATTTGAAAAAGTAAGAGTAAAGACCTAGAAATAATAAAATCGTAATAATACGTAAAACTGTCCAAAACCGCATAAGATGAAAAAAATTATATATACACTGTTGTAGGTCGTTTATTTAATTGTGCTAGTTTATCCTTCTCATATGTGTAATAAATACGATAAAAATTTATCTAACATATATTAATTTATCTGTTTTTTTAGGTAATACATTTATCGTCCAAAAACAAATTCGTACTTGACATCGTTATCCGCTGATCTCTTGGAATACAACGGCCGATACTTGGAATTTGTGGAAGGAGGAAAAGAAGTATCAAATTATGTGCTGTGCGCCAAATTATTTATTTACTCAAATGAAGTGTTTAACGAATAGTGAGAATGAAATGTAGTGACAGTGTCTTAAAGTGAATCTAAAAGAGAAAGCAAAATGGGAAAATCTGCCAGTAAATTGAAGAAGAGGAGAAGTCATCGTAAGTTTACATTACTTTATTATTTATTTATTTATTTAGTTTTGAGGGAAGCCAACAGTTCACAGAACCAATAACAGGCTTCCTCGAATTACAAAATAAATTACAAATTACACAGAAATGAATAACAAAACAATTAATAAATTACAAAATAAAATAACTATAACACAAGCATTGATATTACATTTTGAAATTTGTTTTTCAACAAAATTAACATTAAGTGAGTGGATGAAAGAGAGAGACAGAGAGAGAGACAGAGAGAGAGAGAGAGAGAGAGAGAGAGAGAGAGAGAGAGAGGGAGAGAGGGAGAGAGAGAGAGAGAGGGAGAGAGAGAGAGAGGGAGGGAGAGAGAGAGAGAGAGAGAGAGAGAGAGAAGATGATGATTATGATATTCTGGCTTTAAGATTACTTTTAAATGCATTTAAGGACATATTAAAAATGTCTAAGTGTAGAAAATCATTATTGTATGATGACATTAATCTAATAATAGGAGAATTTTTATAGCTGTGTGAGTTAAATTTCGGAATATGAAATAGAGTAATAGATTTTGTTGTTTTAATCGGAGCAAGGAATGAAAAGTACCGTATTTTTCGGACCATAAGACTACGGACGATAAGACGCACCCCAAATGAGACAATTTTTAGAAAAAATATTTATTATTACCAGGGACGTATCCAGGGGGGGGCATAGGGGGCATTTGCCAGGATAGTTTACCTTATATAAAATATAATTTAGGTTGTTAGAAGTTTTCTTCACCAGAGGTGAAGAAAATTTATAAATTTACCGGACTTTTATTATTTAATATACTACAAAAGACCTAGAACAGGGATCGGCAACCTGCGGCTCTTTTAGAAAATTTTGTGGCTCTTTGAAAATTGGTTGGTTTTTATTTTAATATAATCTATTTTTTAATTTTCAACTTTCTGCCTGTACTATACATGTTTTGTATTTTTCAGAATGTTTTACGGTGCAATTCACGCCCGGTAATTCCCCGAGCTACTGCATATTTCGTTTTAGAAGAAGTTATTTGTTTCGAAAAAAATTGATCTGTATTTGTGAATGATTTACGTGCAAAAACATTTTTACATTTTATTAATTTACAAAAACATGTTATTAATGCAATTTTTTTTTTGCACACTATTGTTAACTTGAAAGAAACTTTTCAATATCACCTTCAATTACTGGATTTGAATTTTTTGATGAATATTTTTAAAACTTAATTCTGAACTGGAAAATTTAGAAAGAAAAAAATGAATTTTATCTTCCCAGCATAAGTGGACCGAAATTCGCAATCTTCAAAATGTAGATAAAGTTCTTTTCGAAGCTTGGAACCGTCTTCCAGAATCGTTCAATCTTTTAAAAAATTATGCTTTTGGGCTACTGACAATTTTCGGATCCACATATTACTGTAAGCAAATCTTTTCACCCATGAAATTAATAAAGAGTCAGTTAAGAAGTAATCTTACTGACCTGAAACTAGAGTGCTGCCTTAAGTTAAAGATTACTGAATATTCACCAAATATTGAAGTCTTATAGACTATACAGGAGCAATCGTCCCATTAAAAAATTATATTGTAATATACTGGCAACTACAATAGGCATCACAAACTAAATGTATAAGTAAATATTAATTTATTGTAATACTTGATTATTTTAAAACAAATAAACAATTTTTACGTTTTTTTCTTAAATATAGCATATATTTTTTAGCGGCTCTTCCATGTTATTGTGTTTTTTTTTTCAATATAGATTTGGCTCTTTGTCACTGAAAGGTTGCCGATCTCTGACCTAGAACGCTGTTATTTTCTACCCAAGCCATGTAATTAAGGTCGTACTGACCAATTTAGAATATTTTGTTATTTTTGCCCCCCCAAGCTGAAATCCTGGCTACGTCCCTGATTATTACTATAATTTGTATCAGCAACATTCTGTTCATTTTCACTCTCTGTACTATCACTCGTCTCGTTAATGTTACTGTTCGTATTATTTTCGTCTGAACTATTGTCAATCTCTTCAAAAACCAAGTCATCTTCGATACCATCCAATGCGTTGCTTATACCGCATTTCTTAAAAGACTTTATAATCGTCTTTTCTTTTACAGCTTTCAATGAATTTTTACCCAGATACTTCTGAAATTGTCTGTTTCATACGCCTGTTGCTAACATCGTGTTTTGGCTTTATCATCCGTTTGTTCCACTCTTCCCGCATAAAATTATTAAATGGTTTATTAATCGACACATCAATGGGTGGTTGACTTGTAAGGCCTCCAGAAATGACAGCTAATTCTGTATTCATTTCTATTATATTTTCTTGGTTGATTCTGTTTTATGCGCCCTGAATTGATTCCACACTAACATCACATATTTTTTAAACGTACCTATACATTCGGAACATAAGACGCACCCCAATTTTAAGAGGATTTTTCTGCGTAAAAAAGTGCGTCTTATGGTCCGAAAAATACGGTAATGTATAAAGTTTTGTGAGTCAGTTAAATTATTGAATATCTTATACAAGAATATCATATCTAAATGCAATCTTCTAAATGCAAGTATATATTATTTTTATAAGTAGTTCGGTAATTTTATGACCAAAACTTATAACTCATTGAACAAAAAGTTCCGTAGGAAATGAGTAAAAAATATAAATAAAACGAAGGTAAGCAAAGGTTTGTTTGAGTGCTCCAGTAAAACAATAAAAAGTAAATTACGACTTGAACTAATATTTAAAATCAACAAATAACAGTAAACACTGTAAGTCTATAAGAAAGTGAAAATACAAGTTGAAGTTCACTTGCAAGTATTGTTACATGGTCATACATATGTGAGTCAGATCCCGGAACCGAAACATATGATGAAATATATTTAGTTAGCGTAAAAAAAACATTTGTAGACGTCATAGAACTAAAGCAACAATATTATCATTCCATTGTCAATCAAGGCGGCGGTATTTTTAATGTCCCTTCTTGTATGTGTTAAGATTATCTTTAAAAACCGGAAGTGTATGTCTATGCATATATAATTTGCTATAACAACAGTTTTAAAAACTGTTTATTTTAACACCTTAAAATAAAATCAGATGCAGACAGCTCATGGTCTTTTGGGGCTTCGTAGGTATGAATCGTCGATGAAGTAATCTCTTCTTCTTCCATCATATCTTTATGTTTTCTGGATGGTCAGGGGCCTCAAGGAGTTCAGGGGAACTCTGGATAGTCAGTGACCTTAAGGAGTTGTGTTTGTTTTATTTGACTCTGGATGGTCAGGGACCTCAAGATGTTTAGGGGAACTCTGGATGGTCAGGAACCTCAAGGAGTTCAGGGGAACTCTGGATGGTCAGGGACCTCAAGGAGTTGTTTGTTTAACTCTGAATGGTTAGGGACCTCAGGGAATTCAGGGGTACTCTGGATAGTCAGGGATCTCAAGGAGTTGTGTTTGTTTAACACTGAATGGTTAGGGACCTCAGGGAATTCAGGGGTACTCTGGATAGTCAGGTACTTCAAGGATCTGTGGTGGTTTTGTTTGACTTTGGATGGTCAGAGACCTCAAGGAGTTCAGGGGAACTGTGAATGGTCAGGGACCTCAAGGAGTTGTGTTTGTTTAACCCTGAATGGTTAGGGACCTCAGGGAATTCAGGGGTACTCTGGATAGTCAGGGACCTCAAGGAGTTGTGTTTGTTTAACACTGAATGGTTAGGGACCTCAGGGAATTCAGGGGTACTCTGGATAGTCAGGTACTTCAAGGAGCTGTGGTGGTTTTGTTTGACTCTGGATGGTCAGAGCCCTCAACGAGTTCAGGGGAACTCTGAATGGTCAGGGACCTCAAGGAGTTGTTTGTTTTGTTTGACTTTGAATGGTCAGGGACCTCAAGGAGTTGTGTTTGTTTAACTCTGAATGGTTAGGGGACCTCAGGGAATTCAGGGGCACTCTGGATAGTCAGGGACCTCAAGGAGTTGTGTTTGTTTAACTCTGAATGGTTAGGGACCACAGGGAATTTAGGGGTACTCTGGATAGTCAGGTACTTCAAGGAGCTGTGGTGGTTTTGTTTGACTCTGGATGGTCAGAGACCTCAAGGAGTTCAGGGGAACTCTGAATGGTCAGGGATTTCAAGGAGTTGTGTTTGTTTTGTTTGACTCTGAATGGTCACGGACCTTAAAGAGTTCAGGGGAACTCTGGATAGTCAGGTACCTCAAGGAGCTGTGATGGTTTTGTTTGACTCTGGATGGTCAGGGACCGCAAGGAGTTGTGTTTGTTTTGTTTGGCTCTGAATGTTCAGGGACCTCAAGGAGTTCAGTGAATCTCTGGATGGTCAGGAACCTCAAAGAGGTGGACAAAACTAACATTATATTTCATTTCCTCTGCTTTATTTTGCAGTTATTAAATTTTGAAGATGCCGTGAGGACGCGGCAGAAACAGGACGGTCGTTTTAGGATCAGGCCTAGTTGTTGGTCGTCCCTTGAAATATGTAACGATAGCAACAATAATGTTAATGACATATATATGACTGATTATAAATAGACGTTGTAATAAATGCTCGTTTGTGCTTGAATATGTGTGTTTTAATTGATATTATTACAAACGCTACAAAGCGTTGACATACATATTAGGGGTAAAGAAAAGTTTTTCGTTTATTTGGTGTTATTAAAATAAAATCAAATCGAAAGAAACAAATGTATTTTATTGAGTAACATAGTTACCATTGTGATCTATAACACTCTGCCATTTATCAGGAAGAGAAAATATTCCCGATTTACAAAATTGCTGATTTTTTAAGAAAAATCAATGGTCATTTTAACATGGTTCATATCTCTAAGTTTCTTGTGTCTTAAAAAGTATTCCAGTGACCAAACTAAGTGATAGTCGGAGGGTGAAATGTCTGGTGAGTAGGGTGGTTGTACTAGAACCTCCCAAACAAGCTCAGAAATTTCGACACCATTCTAACATACTCCCAGTTTAGTGTGCATATAAACAAAGTAACTGAGAAGCAACAAAAGAGGAAAGATGTTGAATGGCTTTCTCTGACGCTAATACTACAGAAAGAAGTTTTAAGAGTTTGAATGACGTCAGAACGTTAGAAATATGAAGATATAGAAAAACTTTTTAGACATCTGTTGAACATCGTTAAGGTCTATGTACTTATTGTATTTCTGAAGATGTGTTGATACTTTGTTTTAACATTTGTTCATCACAAAACACTTGTTGCAACCTTGTTCGCACAAACATTTTTCTTTCTTCTGGAATCTTTCGAAGATATGGCAACAAACTCATCAAAAAATGATAGTCTGCGTCTTCTTTATTTTTTTCTTCAACCAATAAATCCACTTTCCGTTTAAATTCGGTTAATTTATTTTGTTTGATATCCAAAAGTTTCTCAATAACATTTGTTTTTGTATATTTTGTTCTCGGAGGTTCAAAATTTTCGTACGAATCACGTTTTCGTAATTCTGATTCATTTAGCGAATCAACTGATTCATCAACATTTGTTTCTCTGCTATAATCATCTTCCGGCAAATCTTCTATGTATTCTACTTTAATTTCTGGATATGTTTCACTTCCAGAAGATTCGGGAATACTGCTTGTTGTATTTCTGGATAAGAATTGCTCTTTTAGAAACATCATGTTTGTATAATAAGGCCAAGATGGTTGTTTAACAACTTCTCCGTCAGCATGTTTCTTTGAAAGTTTATTTAATTCTTTGCGATATGTGTCTCGTAAACCTCGCCACTTATTTTTTACTACATCAGCTGTAAAATAAAATAATCATTATTAGAATAAGTATGAATTCTTACATAATTCAGGATTTCGTAGGTAATGCGGTAGATACCGATTGTAAAACTAGCCGTAGAAGACGTATCAGGATCTAATGGTTAGCATGTTCGCTAGCTACCCAGAATTCTAGGGTCCGCTCCTTAGGAGACAATTATATTTTTCGTTTCTTTTTTCCATTTTTATTATTAGACCGGGAGCTCATGACAGTTTTTGGTCTCCGATTTCATACAGCATGCCTTTTGGAGGAGAGAATATTTACCCTGTGACAACAAAAAAGGGATGGTACTAAACCCCTGCACGCTTTCCGGTCATAGGGAAAATTGCATTTCCACACAAAATTTTTGTGCTTTTCTCTGATTTAATATTGCTTGCCCTTTTGTCAAAAGAAAGTTATAACAAATTTAAAGTCTTTTAAATATATGCATGCGATTCGGAGGGTCCCAAAGGGTTCAAACGGTCATGTGATCTTGTAATAAAAAAATATGATTTTCCGCGTTTTCATACAGAATGCCTATAATTAAAAGACTTTAAATTTGTTATAACTTTCTTTTGACAAAAGGGCAAGTAATATTAAATCAGAGAAAAACACAAAAATTTTGTGCAAGTGGAAATGCAATTTTCCCTATGACCGGAAAGCGTGCAGGGGTTTAGTACCATCCCTTTTTTGTTGTCACAGGGTAAATATTCTCTCCTCCAAAAGGCATGCTGTATGAAATCGGAGACCAAAAATGTCATGAACTCCCGGTCTATATTTTCTTTAAATTATTTTGTCAAAATTCTAGTTATATTTTGGCAAATGTTGCATTTAATTTTTAAGAGCGCAAATTTAATAACCAGTTGGAATGTTGGAATTATATTTTCATTCTGTGTCATGTATACGAAATAAAAGAGGCGGAGGATATGACAACCAATGGAAGCCATAGGCGCAATTTTCAAGATCTTAATGATTTTTGCTATATAAAAAAATACTGCACATATTTATTATTATTATTATTATATTATTTATTTTACATCGGCCTTTATTTCTGCAACGAGGCTAATCGCCGATGCCAGGGGGCGAGCTCCTACACCTGGATGAGGGGTTAATGATTGTGAAAATGAGAGTAATGTAAACATATTATTCTCGCCCGAATAATATTACCAACGAAGCAGGTTTGAACCACCGGCCGCCCAGTCACGCCTGTTTCTAACAGTCTAAAACCGTACGACTTAATGCGCTCGGCCACTCAGTTGGCTGCACATATTTAGAAACCTAAATAATGGTATTAGATATTCGAATTAAAATTAACAAAAAAATATTTTAACATAAAATTTGTTTTTAAAGCTCTTAGATTAACAGACGATAAATTATTTTAAAAATATTATTCATTTTGCCATGATAACTACAAAGCAAAATTTGTCCTACTCATACTGCTTTCACTTATTATATACCTGCGAAACCCTGAAATGTGTGAAAATTCACACTTCACATAAATTTTTTGTCGATGAGTGTATTTTTGCATCCAAATATCTAGGGTGTTTGGTTTCAGATACTACCGTACAGACAGATATGAGTGATATTATTAGTTCTACCTACGAAATCCTAAAAAGACTGTAAACATACAAAAAGTTGATAAGATTGGTAATAAAATGTACTTACCAGTAGCGTCCATTTCTTGGCCAATTTTTTCCCACTTTTTACGTGTTATCTCTCTGTTGTTATATGTTTTTTCTTTCGTATCCCATAAACATTTAGTTTCAGATACTAGAAATATTAATTTTTCAATATCCATTTTGTGTGTCACTGGCTTTTATGTTACAGCAGATGCGCACTGAACTCTCGTTCTGACATACACGTCAGAACAATCGAACAAAGGAAATGCTATGCGCACAGCAATGTGTATGGTGTGCGTGCGCATTGTCCTTGGTAAGACGCACGAACTTGTCCGAACAGGTTGTTCGTTAAAATAAAATTTTACACACGAGTTCGTGCGAATAGTTCAAGGTAGATATTGAAACATTGATAACTGTTATATTTGAAAATATATGTTTATGGAACACGAATTAAAAAACATATTATAACAAATCTCGCACAAAGTAGAGAAAATCAATAATTTACATTAACGTTTGGAAATCTTCATTCGTTTCTCTGAAAGAAAACAATTTATTCACGTATTCCCTTTTTAGGATTTCGTAGGTAATTTCAAGAAGGCCATATACCAACGATGGGCAAATGAGGCTCCCAGAGACGCATGCGGCTCTTCGTTGAGTTGAATGCGGCTCCCATTGAAAATTTAAATCCTTTTTTTTATTATTTCTGAACTTTTTTCACTGATTCTTGTTAAATTAACTAACTAATATTTTGTTATACAGATTTTACGGACATCTCATAGCGAAATACTTAAAATACAAAAATGTGTGGAAGATTGTCTGCAGATTGTGAATTTAATTACAACAAATGCCAAAACATATCGTTTTTGCATTTAAGCAAACAATTTAAGAACTTTTTATAAGACTACCCAGTTATTTATCCCTATGGTGTGTTGTAAGTTGTAACATGGCTGTCAACTTACAATGTTTTGAGCCATTTTTTGGAATTCCTAAATCCTATCATACCATTTACAAATGAAAAAGGACAAAAATATCCAGAATTAGAAAACGAAACTTGGCTTTCTGACTTAATGTTCCTTACAGATGTTATGGAACAATTGCAAGCACATAATTTGGCTTTACAAGGAAAGGACAAAATGATTATTGATTTGTCACAAACTGTATTTAGTTTTGAAGCTTAACTTCGGCTTTTTGTGTACGATCATAAGAACAAAATATTTAATCATTTTCCACGAGTTAAAGAAAATATAATTAATATCAAAGAAGAAAAGTTAGACGAATACAAAGAAAAATTGAAAGAATTGCAAGCAGATTTCAAATTTAGATTTGATGATTTGAAAAGTTTTAATTCTAAATATGCATATTTTGTGAACCCATTTATTTGTAATATTATTGAAGATGGATTTCTGAAATAATACTTGTTGAAAAAGCGGCTGGGGAATTGGAATTATTAGAGATGAAAGAGGATCAGTAATTGCAAATGCAGCACAAAAAATATACTTGTCGTTGAAAGAAAACTGCTTATTTAATACTACTTCTTCACAGATCAGCGCGTTTTAGAGCTGGCAACGTCGACAAGCAAGAAAAGGATAGCGTCATTGTGTAAACCCATTAAAGAGTATGAAAAAGAACTACTCCATATGTCCTGTACTGCATATTCACCTTTGAACGGACTAACTATGGTGTGGCTCTTTAAAATATATGAAAAACCGGAATGCGGCTCTCATTCACCGGATGCTTGCCCACCCCTACCATATACTGTCATTCATATGTCCGTCTTTGTGTCCAGATCCGTTGAAAGGGGCTGGAGAGAGGATAGAATTCCTCGAGCCCGTGATTTCTAGGGGCCTAGGCAGGACCCCAACCTCTTGTTCTATTATTTATTCTATAAAAACTTGTTCTACTTTTTATTCTATATAATTTCTATAACAACAGAAGAAGAAATAAAGAAACTCCTTAAATTGAGAAGTTCCTACAAATGAAAAAACTAAAGCTAAACGCAGCTAAGTCAAAAATAATGTTGTTGGAGAAGAAGAGATAGAACAAACAAAGGAATACAAATACCTGGGATACATGTTTAAAAGCAGCGGGGGCCCAGAAGAACATATTCGGACACTAACAAGGAAAGCAATGTTAGCCCTGCCACAAGTGTGGGGAATGGGAGAGAGGAAATTTAAAGGAGACATCAAAATAAGGATACCTATGTTCAACTCTATAGTCAAGAGTATATGGCGCTGAAATATGGGGTGGGAAGACCAGGAAAAATTAGAAATGGTGCAAAATAAATACATTAAATGGATGTTGGGCCTTGACAAATGCACACTAGAGTATATTTTATTAGAAGAATTTAAATTGGACAACATTAGAATAGAAGCTACCAAAAGAGCTATTAAATTCGAAGAGAGGATAATAAGACATCCAGAACAAAACTTGCTGTATCAGTGCTGAAAAAAAATAGAGAGAAAAGAGATACAATGAAAGATACAATCCAGATGGGTAGCAAAAAGAAGGGAACGATTTGAGCATAATGGTTACTCAGCTAAGGAAATAGAAAGACAGAGGTCGGAAGGACAAGATGTGACACTAGAAATAGAAGATAGAATGAGGAATATCCAAGGACAAGAAAGAAGCGAGAGGTTAAAAAATTCGAGGTATAACAGTAAATGCAAGAAATCTTCTCTTCTAAATACAAGATTCGCTCGGTGGACCGAATAAATTCCATTCATTGTATGGGAATTTATTGAATTACCGGTAAATATGACGAATTACCGGTAAAAATTAATAGGATATTTTTCGCGATTTACCGGTAAATCGGTAATTCGGTTTACCGGTATTACAATCCCTACTTCCGAATAAGTTAAACTTACTTTCTTCGCTAAAAAGAACCATATTCCAGAACCTTTATCAATCTTCTCCATTGAGTTCAGCAACCAGACACATTTCATTTGATTTAGAGCGTATAACAGAAGATCTTCATGTTCTTTTTGAAAAATGCTGAACCGTCCTCGAATTCACAATTCATATCATTTAATTTATTTTAAAGCAGGGAAAAATATTGATATCACAAATAACTAGAATAACTACTCAGTTATCTAAATACAGTAAATAAAATGAAATTTTAAACTTCTTTGACTGATATCAAAAGTTCTAATAAACATATTGAAATACATACCTAGATATGTTGTACAGAAATATACTTATTAATTTAATTAATAGTATTATAAACGATTGTGCGTCAGTAGTGTAAGTGCAGTAGAGAAAGACAGAACTTTCCATGGATAACATAAACAATATATTTACTTGTAAGTAAAAAAATTATGTGAAGTGTGAATTTGCACACATTTCAAGGTTTTGTAGGTATTTAATAAGTGTAAGAAGCCAACACAATACTGGATGTCTAGGAATATTTGTTTTATAGTCATATCAAAATCATTTGATGTGATTAATTAATCATTTTTTAGGGTTTTTTAGGTATGACCAAAAAACCCTTATACCGTCATTTTGTCGTCTATCTGTATTTCACCATGTAAGAAATTAACCATAACTTTAAAGTAAGTAAGAATTAAAGTTATGGTAAGTTTTACATTTTTGAACCCATAACATTATGGATTTTATTATATCCACATTTAATATAGGGGAAAAATTTTAAGATCGTAGCGCCACGCGGATTTTTTTGAAACCATTCTAAATCAGATACCACTTGACATTTACTAGTAAATAATAGCGAAAAGTGTATCAAAAAACGACAAAAAATAAATAATTGTTTGGGATTTTCTGATTTTGTGAAGTGACATTACTTGTAAACATCTAAAATACTACATTTTGTGATCTGGTTTTAAGTTATGGCGGTTTTCCATTGTCGATTATTTTAACTATATTGGGGGAAATAATAATTCCCGTGTTGTTTACCAAGGGGTAGAAATCTACAATGCTGGGCATATAATATTGTGTGGAGTCACTGAAAAAAACAGAGAGTTCATAAAGATTTATGCATTATGCCTACAGACTTGTGCATTACAAACCCACACACAATAACAGGAATTTTCAAGATATGCGATAATAAATACAAAATTGAAAATATTTTTTGGAGTCACTATCATTAAAATGTAATGAGCAAACTTTGATATAAGGGCTCACTTTTTTTCCAATTTTTAAATTATTTATCTAAACATCGCATCGATTCCTAACCTCTTGCTTTCCCAATTTTGTTTCGAACCGTACGGTGTCTGATATTAGTGGAAACAAATGAAACGATATTTCCGGGTTTCTTCTTTTCAATGAATTGCACATAGGCACACAACAATATGTATTATACATTTTTCAATGATTATAATAAAACTTTAAAAACAAACTTCATACAAAACCAATACACAAAACGAAATGTTATCTGATGTACACAAGTTCATGAAACGCTCACCAGATGGTAGGGTGCTTAGCTGCAAATCCCTATATAGCATTTAAAAAAAAAAACAGTGTATAAGAATCATCAGAAATATTTGTTTTTAGAAATATGTAGTGTTCTTTTAATACTTTTTAAACAATTTACTTTAATTTTTCGCCTGGTGTCACATTGACACAGCGGGTTCGGGAAGCAAACGCGGAGTGTTCCGAGTCACACTGTTTAACTCCAGACCGCTCGAATAAACGCGTTTAGACCTTTTCTCGAACGCTTCGAGCTTGCTTCCTGAACTCACTAAATGATATCGGAAAGCAATGATAAAGAGTCAAATTTTTTATTATTCGAATAGAAATTTTTGAATTTCAGATGTTAGATACAATTATGTTTCGAATAATGAATATTCAAATATTAAACAATCCAATTACAAACTGACAAAATTGGAAAAATTTACCAACATTAAATAAATAAATGTACTAACTGAGTTATGGATTGATGTTGATTAAAACATATCATAACGTTGGTACTTAAATTAACCAAGTGTGACGTCACCTCATATTTATTGTGAATGGAGTTTCGGTTTATTTCTAATACTATCCAGATGGCGCTAAAACTGTAATCGAATCGTGGCATAAACAACCTACAAAACACTTTTATATCTCTGTTATCGATACTGATAAAAGCTATCAAGGTACCCACTCACCTTTTTTTCCCCAGTTTTATCACTATTCAGTAATGCAACTAGAAACTTGTGACTATAGATTATTTCAAAATATGTTTGTATTACAACGACTGAAATTTATAATAACGGTGTTTAACAAAATAATGTGAATAAAATGTGTAAATTTTAATTTAATAATTTAAATAAATAAAGTTGATTTTTAAATCAAAATGACGGCTGAAATAAGGTTAAAGACCGCAACTATTGATGGCAGAAAAAGGAATGCTATGTTTCTAGGTAAGAATATAGATATATTACGCAATAAATGCTTGAAATCAGTGTTGTTAAAGACCTAGGGATTTATTTCGACAACAAGTTAAAATTCGATCACCATGTGGATAAAATTACCAAATCAGCATATAAACAACTCGGCTTCATAATGCGTTCTTGTAAACATTTCAAATCACAAAATTCACTTAAAATGCTGTTTAAATCTCTAATTTGCAGCCGGCTAGAGTACAACAGTGTCATTTGGAATCCACAATATAATACACACATTAAAAACTAGAATCAATTCAACACCGTTTCACAAAATACATTTTTTTTTAAATTTTATAGATATGATCCGTTGCCCTCTTATAATAATCGCCTGGCCAAATTTAACCTTTGCACCCTAGAACACCGTAGAATCAAATTGGATATGAATTTTATATATAAAATAGTAAATAATATGATAGACTCAACTGACATTCTGAGTTTAATTAATTTCAATACGCCAATCGTTCAAACAAGTAAAACTAATTCTTTTTATAATAATAAAATTTGTTCAAACTTAGGTCAAAATTCTCCTTTAAACAGAACAATGCATACGTTCAATAAATTATTTAACAATTGTGATATTTACTTCTTGACGTTTTCAAATTTTAAAATCATAGTTAATGATACACTAACAGGAATGGAGTAATTTACTCACTTTTATACTTCATTATTTCTTTTCTTTTTTGTACCGAAATTGTAAATTTGAAAAATTGTAAAAAAATTGAACACAAACTTTTAAAAATATTTTTGTATCTTATGTTGTAATATGTAACATGTTAAAATAATATATGTAATTAGTGGGGGTCTCTAGGAATGGAATAGTTCTGTTGACCACCCAAACACAATAAATAAATAAAATAAATAAATAAATAATAACTAATGTGAGTGGGTTATATATATATTCTTTATTTCTCCTAGGCCTTGCGGAGTTTAGGGTATAAACAATTTACAAACAATTACAAAGAAATGAAAAATAAAATAACCACAATACAATGGATATTTTACAATATTTTTTATTTCATTTCTTTGTTCTTTTTCCAGTGATTTCTTTCTTCTATTCTCCTTCCGGCTTCTCTCTCCTATCTCATTCCTTCTTGCCTCCAGTTCTCTCGCTCATCTTTCTCTCATGTCTTCCTCACTAATCAGTTCCTTTATCTCTCTTGTGTGTGTCTTTTTGAAATTAAAAATGTAATAAAATTTAACAGCTAAAAATCGATTTCATCGATTTTCATGTGTAAACTGTAGTGTGTAGTATTCAGTAGGTTCCGCTTCTTTTTTGTCAAAATTAATTACACTAGTCAGGGACGTAGCCAGGATTTCAGCTTGGGGGGGGGGGGGGGCAAAAATAACAAAATATTCTAAATTGGTCGGTACGACCTTAATTACATGGCTTGTGTAGAAAATAACAGCGTTCTACGTCAGGGGTCGGCAACCTTTCAGTGACAAGCAGCTAAATCTGTATTGAAAAAAAAACACAACAACATGGAAGAGCCGCTAAAAAATATATGCTATATTTAAGAAAAAAAAACCTAAAAATTGTTTATTTGTTTAAAAATAATCAAGTATTACAATAAATTAATATTTACTTATACATTTAGTTTGTGATACCTATTGTAGTTGCCAGTATAATACAATATAATAATTTTTTTAATGGGACGATTGCTCCTGTATAGTGTTCTATAAGACTTCAACATTTGGTGAATATTCAGTAATCTTTAACTTAAGGCAGCACTCTAGTTTCAGGCCAGTAAAATTACTTCTTAACTGACTCTTTATTAATTTCATATATAAAAAGATTTGCTTACAGTAATATGTGGACCCGAAAATTGTCAGTAGCCCAAAAGCATATTTTTTTAAAAGATTGAACGATTCTGGAAGACGGTTCCAAGCTTCGAAAAGAACTTTATCTACATTTTGAAGATTGCGAATTTCGGTCCCCTTATGCTGGGAAGATAAAATTCACTTTTTTCTTTCTAATTTTTCCAGTTCAGAATTAAGTTTTAAGAATATATAATTCCATAAACCTTTGGATTTCAAATCCACTAATTGAAGGTGATAAATGTAATTACTACATATCTACTTCAATTGGTTTTGTCAAAAAATCTAGTGTAGCTTTATATTTTCTAAACTCTTTAAATCTATCTCGAAAAGCTACTTTCATGTTAAAAAAGTTTGTGCAAAAAAAAATTGCATTAATAACATGTTTATGTAAATTAATAAAATGTAAAAATGTTTTTGCACGTAAATCATTCACAAATACAGATAACTTTTTTTCGAAACAAATAACTTCTTCTAAAAGGGAATATGCAGTAACTCGGGGAATTACCGGGCGTGAATTGCACCGTAAAACATTCTCAAAAATACAAAACCTGTATAGTACAGGCAGAAAGTTGAAAATTAAAAAATAGATTATATTAAAATAAAAACCAGCCAATTTTCAAAGAGCCACAAAATTTTCTAAAAGAGCCGCAGGTTGCCGACCCCTGTTCTAGGTCTTTTGTAGTATATTAAATAATAAAATTCCGGTAAATTTATAAAATTTCTAACAATTTAAATTATATTTTATATAAGGTAAACTAACCAGGATTTAAACTATCCTGGGGGGGGGGGCAAATGCCCCCTATGCCCCCCCCTAGCTACGTCCCTGACACTAATCAACACAATATTTACTAATTTGGTGCTGCTGAACTCAAATATCACATCAGTTTTTGCGTATCACATCAGATTTTTGCTCTACAACAAATAATTATTCTAATTTTTGGCCAAATAATGCTTCTATTGTTTAATTTTAGACATCGACACTGTAATTGGTACAAATTTGGCGAACAATAAAGACTAAATAATTAGAAAATATTCTTAAAATTTTATTTATAGTGAAAGAAAGAAAATGAGAACAGTTTTAATTACATTTTAATGCATTGGAGTGTTAAAATAAAAATACAAAATAATTTAAGGATTAATGGTCGTTTGTAAGATCTTCTGGAGTGCACCATTCCCGATAAGTCTCTTTTAATACTCCAACAGTAGTCAGTCATCATGTGAGTATCCCACCTTCCTTGATAACGTCTCTCCATCTCTTTTAAATCCTGATGGAAACGTTCACCCTGTTCATCACTAACATCTCCAAGATTGACAGGAAATTTGTCAAGATGACTGTTTAAAAAATGAAGTTTCACGTTCATGTTGCACCCCAGATGATGATAATTTTCAATCAAATTTTCAACGACCTCCACATAGTTTTCGGATTTTATATTACCAAGAAACTTTTTGATGAGCGCCACGAAAGACTGTCATGCATTCTTCTCCATATCATCCATATTTACATTGAAATGTGGATCATTCACTAATTTTCTAATTTGTGGCCCGTCAAAAATGCCAGCTTTTAGCTTCTCATTACTGAGACTTTGAACTGTTTCAGATATATATTTGAAACAGTCACCATCTTTGTTCAACGCTTTTACAAACTGCATCATTAGACCCAGTTTAATATGAAGAAGGGGGAAAATGATTTTTCGTGTATTATGTTTGGGTCTTCAACATTTAAATCTATTCTCACCGGCCAATTTTTCTGAGTCCAATGCTCATCTCTCGCTCTGCTGTCCCACAAACACAAAAAACATGGATATTTTGTGAATCCACCTTGTTGGCCAAGTAAAAAGTTTACCATATTAAGATCTACACAGATGATCCACTTATGTTCGCGTTCCTACGAAATATATTGGACAACAAGAATACGATAGAACAAAAATTTGATGTGATAGGCAGAAACTGTTAACATTTTTGAAATCAGCCCCCCAAAATTAGTTAAAAACAAGTATCAGATCTAAGCAAAAAAAAAGTTAAAAGTTGACCAGTGTTATTTTTTTAGTTAATGGCTAAGGTAGTGTGTGTCTTTTTGAATAGTAAATGTTATAAAACTTAACAACTAAGAATCGAGTTCATGTGTGTAGTGTGTAGTATTCAGTAGGGTTCGCCTACTATAAGCCACCCCAAGAAAAAATCCTGGGTTCGCGCCTACGCTGAAATGTGAAAATTCATACTTCACATATTTTTTTAGGGTTTGTAGGTATGACCAAAAAACCCTTATACCGTCATTTTGTCGTCTGTCTGTCTGTCTGTCTGTCTGTTCGGTAAAAATTGTAGCCAAACGGCTAAACGTAGAGAGTTGAAATTTGGCATGCTTATACAACTCTTTGACCCGCACATAGGAAAAATACTAAAACATCTAAAAAACATACCCCCCTGAAAATATAAACAAATATGAGCTCATCGAAAAAAAAAAAAATATATATATAATTCTGAGTAGGGTATCAAATGAAAGCCCTTGGTACGTGGATTAACGATAAAATTTTTATTTTTGCAAAATAAATTATTTGGAAGCGATTTTTGCCTAAATTGTGCAAAAATTTTTTTGTCCCACACTTTGTAGCCCAGATGGTTTAAACTAAAAATCTGAAAAAATTCTAAGTAATGTACATTGGTGTGAACCGGAATAGTTCAACAGGAATTTTTGATCAGATTAGGTTTTTGGAAAAAAACGCATTTTTTGTGGAATTTGGCTAACAATGTACACAAGTTATAGCTTTGTAACACGCCACACTGTAACGTGTATGCTGGTCTAGTGGTATTAGACGCTGATTTTTCACCCAAGTAACCCGATCCGAAAGGGTTCAAACCCTGTGAGAAGAGACTATATTATTTTTTGTTTTTTTTTTTTTAATTTTTATATTGTTTAAATTATTTTTTCAAAATTCTAGTTATATTTTGGCAAATGTTGCATTTAATTTTTAAAAGCGTAAATTTAATAGCCAGTGGAAATTGTTTAAATTATAATTTAATTCTGTTTCAATGTACACGAAATCAGAGGGGCGGAACTTATAACAATCAATGTAAGCCATAGGCGCAATTTTTAAAATTCTTAATGAACCTTGCTATATAAAAAAAAAAAAAATACTGCACATATTTAGAAACCTAAATAATGGTATTAGGTGTTCGAATTTAAACTAACAAAAAAAATATTTTAATATAAAATTTGTTTTCGCATCCAAAATAATCATCATTCACTTACTAAATACCTGCAAAACCCTGAAATGTGTGAAAACTCACACTTCACATCAATTTTTTTAAATGTATAATAATGAAATGCAATGAAAAATGAACTTATTTCTTATCGCAAAACACTCGAGATTATATTTTATGATCGACAGTAATTCCAACTAACAATTGTGACTACCAAGAAATTACAAATGAATCATATTTTTATTTTACGTTAAAATGTATATTACAAAACAGGGATTTAAAATTGAGCAGTTACAATGTACTAATGTTTCTGACGATTTCTATTTTTACTGGTGTCAAGAAGATCATAGTATTGTCTGTTAACTGTTCGGCCTTTTGGGAGATAATATGTACGAGGATTGCCTTTTATATTTAGGGATTTGAGATCATAAACAATTATTTATCAACAAAAGTGGCTTATTGTTTTTCAAAATATTCTCCATGAAGATCAATACACTTTTGCATGTGTTTGAACCAATTTTCGAAGCACTTTTTCGATAGTATATAGTAAATGATGTGGGATCCAACACGAATATTTGTATTTTGAACCGTGAATAATATTGCGCATTTTTTCAATCTTTCCTCACAATAAAATTTTTATTTTATCAATAAGATAAGAACCTAATAACAATGTTTTGATTTCAGATAATCTAGCATGGTCTCGTTTAGGATCATTTATGTCCTTAAAAGACAAATCAATTTCCAGAACAACCCACGAAGAATTTCCAAATCCAGAAAAAATCATCATAAATATCTCCACTCCTTCTACTCCGAATCTTAACAGAGCTTTACCAGCGATTCCAACAACGCCAACAACACCAACAACACCAACAACACCAACAACGACATGTCTGGACGTGCCGAAGTCACCAAAAAGAAATGGTCCTCATCTTCCAGTGAAATTATGGCTTGAGCAATTGGAACTTTGGGAGAAATATGAACATATTTTTAAAGATTATTCTGGGGTTGAAGATATTTTGGAATTAAGTGAAGCAGATATTAAAAAGATGGGTGTAAAAAACTCAGCACACAGAGCCAGGATTGTTAGCAGTTTGACAGCTTTAAGGGATAAATATAATAGAAGTAAGTTTAAATTTTTTCCATTTATTTTCAATAATAGTTATTTATGTATATCAGTCCAATAAGAAAATATAATGTGTTCTTTTCTTATCCAGCGTAGTCAGTACATTACTGCCACGCTGATTTAGGTTTCGTACCAGTACCTTATTAAGGGGAGGGGGCACTGGGGACACGTGTCTAGAGTCCTCTCCCACCGTCTTGCAGATTAGATGATAAGGCCCCCCCCTTAACCCTAACCAAATTTGTTTATACAAGTTGATTCTGAGGTTCTAGAGATGATAAAGTCAGAAAAGCTCTTTTTTGGAGCACGCTGGTTAGCATATTTTTTAATTTTGACTGAAACTACCAGTTAATGACAAAAAAAACAAGCTCACGTGTTTGAAAAAGCTCTATAGATTTTTGAAAGCGCGTTTATACAGTTTTCTATTGGAGCTTTTAGGAAGTTCTTTTTCTACACAACAGAGAGCTGTACTCGTTCGTTTACTTGTTATTTGAAAATCAGTGGCGTAGCTAATGGAGTATATTTGGCGTAGTCAAGCAAACACAATAGACTCGTAACTATAATATTTGGACTTAGTGATTTTTACTTGAACGCAGAAGATATCATATCGTCATTCAGAGCCGCAGTAAGGAAAACTTGCGCTAGAGGCAGAGCCGTGTTTTGGCGCCATTGGCAAATAAAAGGTTCTCATCTCTCAAAATTCAAGTGATGAGAAAAAAAGGTCCTCACCTCCCAAAATCCAAGTGACGAGCAAAAAAAAGGTCCTCACCGTCCAAGATCCAAGTGAGGAGCAAAAAAAAGATCCTCACCTTCCAAAATCCAAGTGAGGAGCAAAAAAAAGATCCTCACCTCCCAAAATCCAAGTGACGAGCAAAAAAAAGGTCCTCACCTTCCAAAATCCAAGCGAGGAGCAAAAAAAAAGATCCTCACCTCCCAAAATCCAAGTGAGGAGCAAAAAAAAGATCCTCACCTCCCAAAATCCAAGTGACGAGCAAAAAAACATAGTCCTCACCTTCCAAAATTCAAGTGAGGAGTAAAAAAAAGATCCTCACCACCCAGAATCCAAGTGATGAGAAAAAAAGGTCCTCACCTCCCAGAATCCAAGTGATGAGAAAAAAAAAAAGATCCTCACCTCCCAAAATCCAAGTGACGAGCAAAAAAACATAGTCCTCACCTTCCAAAATTCAAGTGAGGAGTAAAAAAAAGATCCTCACCACCCAGAATCCAAGTGATGAGAAAAAAAGGTCCTCACCTCCCAGAATCCAAGTGATGAGAAAAAAAAAAGATCCTCACCTCCCAAAATCCAAGTGACGAGCAAAAAAAAGGTCCTCACCTTCCAAAATTCAAGTGATGAGCAAAAAAAAGGTCCTCACCTTCCAAAATTCAAGTGATGAGCAAAAAAAAGGTCCTCACCTCCCAAAATCCAAGTGACGAGCAAAAAAAAGGTCCTCACCTTCCAAAATTCAAGTGATGAGCAAAAAAAAGGTCCTCACCTTCCAAAATCCAAGTGAGGAGCAAAAAAAAGATCCTCACCTCCCAAAATCCAAGTGACGAGAAAAAAAAAGGTCCTCACCTTCCAAAATTCAAGTGAGGAGCAAAAAAAAAGATCCTCACCTCCCAAAATCCAAGTGACGAGTAAAAAAAAGGTCCTCACCTTCCAAAATCCAAGTGAGGAGCAAAGAAAAAGATCCTCACCTCCCAAAATCCAAGTGACGAGCAAAAAAACATAGTCCTCACCTTCCAAAATTCAAGTGACGAGCAAAAAAAAAAAGGTCCTCACCTTCCAAAATTCAAGTGAGGAGCAAAGAAAAAGATCCTCACCTCCCAAAATCCAAGTGACGAGCAAAAAAACATAGTCCTCACCTTCCAAAATTCAAGTGATGAGAAAAAAAAAAGGTCCTCACCTTCCAAAATCCAAGTGAGGAGCAAAAAAAGATCCTCACCTCCCAAAATCCAAGTGACGAGCAAAAAAAAGGTCCTCACCTTCCAAAATCCAAGTGAGGAGCAAAAAAAAAGATCCTCACCTCCCAAAATCCAAGTGACGAGCAAAAAAAAGGTTCTCACCTTCCAAAATCCAAGTGAAGAGCAAAAAAAGATCCTCACCTCCCAAAATCCAAGTGACGAGCAAAAAAAAAGGTCCTCACCTTCCAAAATCCAAGTGAGGAGCAAGAAAAAAGATCCTCACCACTCAGAATCCAAGTGATGATTACTTAGATTACCAGCACTACTCATATGTTACACGGGTTGCATACCATTTAGCTTAAAAATTCTGTACTATAACTCTTCTTCGTAAACTATAATACTCTAACTATAATTAGAGGCGAATTAAGCGGTGGGCGGTATGGGCGGCGGCCCGGGGCCCACGAAGCCGGGGGTCCTACCGAAGTCTATATACAAATATTTCCATTCTATTTAAAATAATACAGGGCCCATTTTAATTTTACCGCCCAGAGCTCTAAGCAACTTCGTTCGCCACTGTATAATTACTCATGCCCGTGGTTTTTATAGTTTTGGTTTAAGCAGCTATATGTATTTAATTCTAAATATTTTTTACAGATACAAGGCGTAGGATATCATCTATTAGGCACAGTGTTGCTGTTGACAACCGGAAGCAAGGAATTTTGGATCAGGAAAAGTAAGTAATCATTAATTATAGGGGAAAAATTTTAAGATCGTAGCGCTACGCGGATTTTTTTGAAACCATTCTAAATCAGATACCACTTGACATTTACTAGTAAATAATAGCGAAAAGTGTATCAAAAAACGACAAAAAATAAATAATTGTTTGGGATTTTCTGATTTTGTGAAGTGACATTACTTGTAAACATCTAAAATACTACATTTTGTGATCTGGTTTTAAGTTATGGCGGTTTTCCATTGTCGATTATTTTAACTATATTGGGGGAAATAATAATTCCCGTGTTGTTTACCAAGGGGTAGAAATCTACAATGCTGGGCATATAATATTGTGTGGAGTCACTGAAAAAAACAGAGAGTTCATAAAGATTTATGCATTATGCCTACAAACTTGTGCATTACAAACCCACACACAATAACAGGAATTTTCAATATATGCGATAATAAATACAAAATTGAAAATAGTTTTTGTAGTCACTATCATTAAAATGTAATGAGCAAACTTTGATATATAGGCTCACTTTTTTTCCAATTTTTAAATTGTTTATCTAAACATCGCGTCGATTCCTAACCTCTTGCTTTCCCAATTTTGTTTCGAACCGTACGGTGTCTGATATTAGTGGAAACAAATGAAACGATATTTCCGGGTTTCTTCTTTGCAATGAATTGCACATAGGCACACAACAATATGTATTATACATTTTCAATGATTATAATAAAACTTTAAAAACAAACTTCATAAGTTCATGAAACGCTCACCAGATGGTAGGGTGCTTAGCTGCAAATCCCTATATTAAGAATAGGTACATAAAGTCGGTTTTACATCCGGTCGTGAGAAATAGTTAGTTTCGAGATAAGCATGTTCAAATTACTAAAAACAAGCTATTAGATCTTAAACACGTTTTAAAAATGCTTAAAATGCAAACTTGTTATCAATGTCACAACAGATTAAGTTTAGTTAAAAAATCTCTTGACAACAATTACAAAATAATTAAAGATATTTGCAATTTTATCCTTATTTATTAGCAATGTTTACGGAACTTTCATGTAATAAATAAATACGGAACAGTTACATATATCCGTATATGGATAATGAATTCATTAACAGTTTTGTTTAAATTGCCACTTATAACCTTCAGTTTCACAAGCATTTATATTTAATACTATGTGTAAATGGTAAATAAATATTTATCAACTTTAATCAATTATTACCTAATATCAATTGTTACTTTAAAAATTGCCTTGATAAGAAATTGAAAAGAATAATTTACCTATTTCTTAATATTCTTTATCATCAAAACGAAATGTCATTCGTTCATTTCATGCTAAAATTTTTGGCAATTTTGGCTAACACCTCGTGTGAAAAATTAGCATGAGATTGAAAATAGTCTTTTACACGCGTATTGCATACAACATTTACTCTAACACCGAAAATATTAATAATAAATTCAAAATAATTGAATGAAATTTAATTACATATTCTACCTGTAGTTCCAAAATTCCACACAAGATGGCTGACCAATAACCATAATGTTACAGACTTGTACAGTTTGGCCAGTGGTAAAGCGCCACAAAAGTTGTCTATAGTAATAAAACAAATATTTTTTGTTCAATACATTTTTAGGGTTTTGTAGGTATGACCAAAAAACCCTTATACCGTCATTTTGTCGTCTGTCTGTCTGTCTGTTCGGTAAAAATTGTAGCCAAACAGATAAACCTAGAGAGTTGAAATTTGGCATGCTTTTACAACTCTTTGACCCACACATAGGAAAAATACTAAAACATCTAAAAAACCTATCCCCCTAAAAATATAAACAAATATATGCTCATCGAAAAAAAAAAATATTTTTTTACAATTCTGTGTAGGGTATCAAATGAAAGCCCTTGGTACGTGGATTAACGGTCAAAATTTTATTTTTGCAAAATAAATTATTTTGAGGCGATTTTTGCCAAAATTGTGCAAAGAAATTTTGTCCCACACCCTTTATACGCCCTGTAGATGGTTTAAACTAAAAATCTGAAAAAATTCTCGGTAATGTACATTGGTGTGAACCGGAATAGTACAACAGGAATTTTTGATCAGATTATGTTTTCGGAAAATAACGCATTTTTTGTGTTTTTTTGGTTATCGATGTAAATATTTAATATGTTATGTAAGACAGTAAACCAGTATGCCTTCATGGTGTAGTGCTTAGACATCTCGCATTCTAAATTGCAAACTAGGGTTCGCTTCCAGCCTTTTTTGTGTTTTTAAGTAAAATATGTAATATATTTAATCCGCTATTTAACGTAGTAAACGAGTGATCCTGTATAGCATAGTGGTAGCGTTCTGACTTAGTGAGTTGAAACTACTGTAAGAAACTGTGTTCGAATCACATCAATTTTTATTTTTTCAGTTTGTTTTTGCATTTTTATTTTGTTTAAATTATTTTGTCAAAATTCTAGTTATATTTTGGTAAATGTTGCATTTAATTTTTAAAAGCGTAAATTTAATAACCAGTGGGAAGTGTTGAAATTATAATTTAATTCTATATTTGAAGGTATCAGAGGGCGAGGCTTATGATTTAAGTCACCAATGGAGGCCATAGGCGCAATTTTCAAAATCTTAATGAACCTTGCTATATAAAAAAAAAAATACTGCACATATTTAAAAACTTAAATAATGGTATTAGGTATTCGAATTAAAATTCATAAAAAAATATTTTGACATAAAATTTGTTTTGACATCCCAAATAATCATCACACAGTTAATAAATACCTGCGAAACCCTGAAATGTGTGAATTCACACTTCACATCAATTTTTTTCAATTAGATGAATATTTGGGGAGTTATGGGAGATGCCCTAATACTAAAATCTACATATTTCTTCCTCATTATTGACTTGACACAAAATTAAATATATAAAAATAGTTTATAATAAGAACATAAATCTTTTATTTCTATCTATTTTTTCATTTAAATGAATATTTAGGGAGTTCTGCTTTCATGAAATTTCAACTTTCTATGTTAAGCCAGACAGACAGACAGACAGACGGACAAACAGACACATGAGTGACGTTATATGTGTTTTTTGGTGGTCATACCTACATACCCTAAAAATTGGTCTGTGGGACCCAATTTTTCGAATACATTGCAGCACTCAGCGTGTTAATTTTAAACGTTTTTGGTGCACCTCTCGCCTATATAATAAATTCAAAAATGTAAATTAAAATTTGCAAATCATGTAATTTTTTATCTGGTATAAGTCATAGTAAATTTATTTCGTACTCATACAAGGTGTCTCAAAAGAAATTTTATATTTAGTGGATCGATTAAAAAAAAAGTAAGCCGTATATAGAAAAAATGTTTATTAATTATTAAATTACACTTTTTGGGGATTTATTTCTTAAAAATAATATCGTCTAAATGTAGACCCTCGCGTTCTCGGCACTCATTTAATCGAACAGTAAAATTACTTATGACGTCTCGGCAGGTGGACTCAGGGATGGCTGCCATTTCGTGACGGATATTTTCTTTCAAATGCGCCAGTGAAGTCGGTTTATTGGCGTAAACTTTAGATTTAAGATAACCCCATAGGAAAAAGTCCATAGGGGTTAAATCTGGACTGCGTGGAGGCCAATTTATGTCACCTCTCCGGGAGATCAATTTGCCTGAGAATTAAGCCTCTGACTGGCATCTTGGGGCTTTAATTCTTGCACCAATTGAATTTTGTAGTGGTGCAGCTTTAGGTCTTTGTGCATAATGCGATGTAATGATGATCTATGCACATTTAAAGCACTTGCGCGCTTCCGAATTGAAAGGTTCGGGTCGTCACGAACAGACTGATTAACATTCTTCACATTTTCTACCGTTCTTGGTGACCTATGTCGCCCGGATTTTGATTTATCCAGCGTTGTACCAGTCTCTTCAAACTTTTTAACCCAATGTCGAATGAGAGGAATGCTTGGCGCATCATTTAAGTGGCGAAAACCTCGAATACTGCAGAATTTTCTACGCGCTACAGTCGCCGAATCACCGTTTTTGTAAAACTCTCGCACGCATAACGCGCGGTCTGCTCCCGAGAAACTCTCCATAGCGGCTAAATTCCCAAGAGCCAGGCTACCGATTGACATAACCCCCGCGCCCCTCGGATACGTTGCGTTCACGCAGTAAGCTAAATAAATATAAAATTTCTTTTGAGACACCTTGTACTTCAAAAATAATTACTACATCCTCTATTTCAAAAATATTGTCTTAAAAACAGTAATTTAAAAATTAAGAGTACACTATAATAAAAACATTGACCAGTGTAACGGATGTAAAGTGGGAAGACCAGAAATAATAGTATAACTTTTTTCATCTACTGTACTCGGCATTCCGATCTGATTGCTTTCTGGGCAACGCAGCCTCCCAATGAACATCTCTACAGCGTTCACCGGGACACAACTGTTCTTACGGTCGCGCATTACATCAACACTAGATGAAACTGCAAGCTATGAAACCAGATAAACAGAGTGTGGAAAATGCTGATAATGTCATACAGACAGATTTGAAGTGGTTTAAGATTCATGTGTGTCAAGTGGTTGTGTCTGTTTTAAGATGTGATAAATAGATATTTAGTTTTGGGTAAATATTTTTCTTAATAAGTTAATATAGGTAAATAAAACTAGTAATAGTTTAAAGGGGCGCTGAGAGTTGTCCTGGGTCCCGGTAAAACAACAATCCCAAGCCCGGGTTCCGGGAAAACAACAATTCGGGGTCCGGGTTCCTGTAAAACAAATATTACAGGGGGCTGCCCCGTAATTTGAATAAGTTTTGTTATGAAAACGATAATTACGAACCCGATGACAGGTAAAAACTGCGTGTAAAAAGAAATTGTTCTTTATTTTTTCAAAATGACCCAATACAGGGTAAGGCAATGTTCATCTTGATTATTTCCTTAACAAAAAAAATTTATGTGAAGTGTGAATTTTCACACATTTCAGGGTTTCGCAGGTATTTAGTAAGTGAATGATGATTCAACAAATTTTATGTTAAAATATTTTTTTATTAATTTTAATTCGAATGCCTAATACCATTATTTGGGTTTCTAAATATTTTCAGTATTTTTTTTATATAGCAAGGTTCATTAATATTTTGAAAATTGCGCCTACGGCTTCCATAAGTTGTTTAACTCATAAAATCCGCCCCTCTAATTTCGTATATATTCAAACATAGAATTAAATTATAATTTCAACACTTCCCACTGTTTATTAAATTTATGCTGTTAAAAATTAAATGCAACATTTGCTAAAATATAACTAGAATTTTAACAAAATAATTTAAACAAAATAAAAATGCAAAAAAAAACACAGAAAAAATAAAAATTGACGGGATTCGAACAGTAGTTTGCGACTTACGAAGCGAGAACGTTACCACTGGACTATGGATGTTTACTCCTTAAATAGCGGATTAAATATTTTACATATTTTAGTTAAAAACACAAAAAATGCGTTATTTTCCGAAAACATAATCTGATCAAAAATTCCTGTTGTACTATTCCGGTTCACACCAATGTACATTACTTAGAATTTTTTCAGATTTTTAGTTTAAGCCCTCTGGGCTAGAGGGTGTGGGACAAAAATTTTTTTGCACAATTTTGGCAAAAATCGCGTCGAAATAATTTATTTTGCAAAAATAAAATTTTGATCGTTAATCCACGTACCAAGGGCTTTCATTCGATACCCTACACAGAATTGTTAAAAAAAATTTTTTTTTTCGATGAGCATATATTTCTTTATATTTTTAGGGTGATATGTTTTTTAGATGTTTTAGTATTTTTCTTGTGTGCGGGTCAAAGAGTTGTATAAGCATGCCAAATTTCAACTCTCTAGGTTTAACCGTTTGGCTACAATTTTTACCGAACAGACAGACAGACAGACAGACAGATAGACAGACAGACAGACAGACAGACAGACGACAAAATGACGGTATAAGGGTTTTTTGGTCATACCTACAAAACCCTAAAAATTGTACAAATTTTGTAATTGCTTTTGTATAAACTGATGCATGTATTTATCTTAACACTTAAACGTCTGGCGATAATTTGCGAATTTTAAGAAGTTGTCTCTAAGGAAAAATCAGTGTAATTTCAGCAAACACTTAAATTACAAAAATTGTTCAGAATAAGAAGACAATCTTTTTATCTAAATGCATTTTTACCGACCTCCAACATATATAAGGCAGGTATTGTGATCATACCGATTTTGACATTTCGAGATTTCGATGGATCTCCACGAATTGAGGTCCCTACATAACGTTTTGACTATTTTTAGCATGATGTCTGTCTGTCTGTATGTCTGTCTGTCTGTCTGTCTTTCTGTCTGTTTGTCTGTCTGTCTGTCTGTCCGTCCGTCCGTCCGTCCATCCGTCCGTCTGTCTGACTAAAAGGATTTTTATGAAACTTCATATTTAAGCTTTTGACATCAATGGCACGAGTTGATCAACTTTTGGTAAAAATCGGTTAACTAGAAATGGGAGTTTACTCGTGTCAATTTTAAGATATTTGCGAATATTTCACAATAGAGAAATATTTCGAAAAAATTTAATAAAAGTTGCTATAAAAGCAATAACTGACAACTTTTATTTGAGACATTTTTTGATAAAGCGGCATAAATTCAACAAGTATTTTTTTATTGAATAAATATTTGGAGAGTTATGGCGGGAAAACTCCAAAAATTAAAAATTTTAAAAAGCTACCTTACTAAATAACAGCAAAAACAGAGTTTTTGGTTTACTATATGAGTCACTAGGCTGGAGTGCAAAGGGTTAATAATTATTTTTCTTTTTTAAAAGCTTGTTACATGAAAAAATATAAAATATAACATTTACCAATATAAAACAAAAAATTGTGTTCACCATACAATGCTTATTTTTTTTAATTACGCGCTTATGGTCGGTGCTGCAACCTGTTTTTGTTCAATTTTCATTTATCACTATAGGTTTTCAGTTATGAAGTTTTAATATCAATCAACTGCACAATGAGTTACGAGATGAATTTGAGTAAATCGATTTCGTTCTGGTAGAAAGAACCAAAAAATATAATTGCAGTTTGAACGAAATGTCAACCGTGTTTTGTAAAAAAACTAGGTACTGGCGAACTCATATGATGTGGGACTTGTAGATATTATCTTTTATAATTTATCTTTATTAATCAAAATTAAAACAAAATTTTCAGTATAATTTACAATTTTCTGAAGTATTTTATCCGAACATCACATTATATTTTTTAATAAGATGAGGAAGTAATGGTATTCGGACTGGTCAGAAATTAAAATTAAAACAATATTTTAACTTCGCTAACGTTTCGATTTAATATTAAATCTTCATCAGAGCTAGAATGAAAATATAGCTATAATTTAAGATGATACAATTAGTTTTACAATATAAAGTATAAGAAATTAATTTTACAATATCAATTTATCAATATCTAACTACAACTAAATGTGAAAATTATGGTAATATTAATTATTTTCACATTTAGTTGTAGTTAGATATTGATAAATTGATATTGTAAAATTAATTTCTTATACTTTATATTGTAAAACTAATTGTATCATCTTAAATTATAGCTATATTTTCATTCTAGCTCTGATGAAGATTTAATATTAAATCGAAACGTTAGCGAAGTTAAAATATTGTTTTAATTTTAATTTCTGACCAGTCCGAATACCATTACTTCCTCATCTTATTATATTTTACGGACGTAACCATCTAATTCAAGAATTATATTTTTTGTTGTGTAAAATTTCACCGTCATCCATAGGGGATGGTTGTATCTCCACCACTGGTGTGTAGCGCGGTCCTCCACGCGAGTTGTCGATCAATACGCGGTCCGCTGGGGTGTCTGTACTAGGGGTAGGGTGTCTCAGTGCTCCATACCGCGCCTACTATTATCAGGGCCTCCGGTAGTGGTCTCCGAACAGCGTGTTACTCACGTCAAATGGTTTGTTTTTGTTTAAATAAATCAACGGATACATAAAATGTTAACCACACAGTGAATTAGTGTAGATCAGTAAGTTTTATTACTCATTTATATGTTGTGCATGGGTATAATGAGATGTTGTTCGACAATCGTTTTCTTCTGGGGCTTCTTTGTGTGATTTCTTTGTGGTTTTTTATTCGATTTTTAACTATTACATATTTATGGATAGTTGGTTAAAGATGATATGCTGTCAGAGATTTTAAAAAGAATTATTCTAGTTTAGGGATGGGTAACGTGCGGCCTTTTTGTGCAGTATTCTCAATGAATTCATATTTTTAAAATCAAATACTTTTATTTTTAATACACTCGATCATTCTTATAGGCTATTCCAAACGTTTAAGCGGAACTAAATGGAATTTAAATTTTTGTAAGTTGTCACAAGTTCCATTTTTAAAGAAGAAGGCTTTTGCTAAACAACAGGATCATTTAGCCGATAAATATTTAGTTCTGCTTAAACCAAAAAAATGGTTCCATGACAAATGGGGCCGTAAGACAATTCGGGCCGTTCACAATTGGAGCTTTTCACAACTGGGGCCATTAACAACTGAGGCGATGGACAATTCGGGCCGTACACAATTGGGGCTTTGCACAACTGGGGCCATTAACAACTGGGGCGATGGACAATTCGGGCCGTTCACAATTGGGGCTTTTTACAACTAGGGCCATAACTATAAGAGCTAGAGTCTTCTTTTGTTTAAAATAAAAAATAATTATTTTACAAGTTGGCATAAATTAAATTACGTGTTCTTTTGAAAAAAAAATAATTTAATGGTTTGATTAAGTACATTTTGGTGGGAAATTATTTTAAGGGTTGGCTTAAGGAAATTTTCGTGTACATTTGATTAAAAAGAAATTGTATTTTAAGGGTTTGATTAAGTAAAATTTGGTGCTCCTTTGACTATATATTCCCCGCACTCATCAAATTCTGAAACAATAGAAAATGTTTATGTACAAGTGCATTCGAAGATAATATTCTAATAAAATTTTACGATCGGCAAGAATCTCAAAGCAGCAAATATTATGAAGATTATGTATTTGAAAATTTAGTCACATTAGAGACATGATAGGTATTATCAATTTTTAATTTTTATTATGTTCATCTAGAAAACTTTGCCCGTTTTATATAAACGAGATATATAAAATACCTATGTACAAAAAAATACTATCATACATAAAAAAAAAAACTATGAAAATCAAATAGTCAAACAAAAAATAACTGATTTTCTCGTAGTTGACGCATATTAATTAATTTAGTTACAAAATATTTACTTCTAAAATTAAATAAATTTTTTATTTATTTATTCAAAAGAACACTTAAATGTACTTAAGCCAACCCTTATAATACATTTTTTATTTATGTAGTCATAAGAGCACTAAATTTTACTTAATCTAACCCTTAAAATACAATTTCTTTTTAATCAAATGAACACGAAAAATTACTTAAGCCAGCTCCTAAAATACAATTTTTTTATTTATTCTAATTCCCAACAAAATGTACTTAATCAAACCATTAAAATATTTTTTTCAAAAGAACACGCAATTTAATTTATGCCAACTTGTAAAATAATAATTTTTTATTTTAAACAAAAAAAGACTCTAGCTCTTATAGTTATGGTCCCAGTTATCAAAAGCCCCAATTGTGAACGGCCCGAATTACCATCGCCCCAGTTGTTAATGGCCTGAGTTGTGCAAAGCCCCAATTGAGTACAGCCCGAATCGTCCATCGCCCCAGTTGTTAATGGCCCCGTTGTGAAAAGCCCCAATTGTGAACGGCCCGAATTGTCTTACGGCCCCAGTTGTCTAGTTACTACCTTAAATTCTCATATGTCGTAAATTCTGACAACTGAATTGCTTTAGAAGTAGGTAGTGGCGTGCAAGTTATATCTCTCAACCATCATATATAAAATCTGAAACAAAGCATAATCTTGGTTGAAGGATGAAAACACAAAAGCATCAAACTATGTGACATTCTTGTGAAGAACGCTATCATTCACGCTGCTTAAATCTGTTATAATGCCATTGAACGTTCACGGTGTATAGCGAAGAAGCAACTATAAGTTGAAGTGAACGAGCGCGCGTTCATTCGTCTTCCCTCAAGTGAAATTAAGCTCTCATTATACTTACCCTCTTTACAGAAGCCTTCCTCAATGGCCAAGAACAATAACCTCCAGATAAAAGACTCTCAGTTAAATATTCTGCTTTAAAAATGATACTGAAAACTTTCATTTATGATGTAATAGACCAGGAATTCCCAACGGGGTCCAGGTGGACACCTTGGGGGTCTATGGAAGTTTAAAAAGGGTCTATAGTATTCCAGGGGTATATTATTAAACTAGTGCGCATTCAGAGTTGGGCAAGAGTTAGCAATGGTTCCTAAACCTAAAACAAAAATATGTGAAAGTAATGATAAACTTTATAATAATTTATTTCTTCATACAGAAGTTCGTTGGTTGTCGAAAAGCAATAGGGGATACGCATAAAATTTGTATTTCCTTAAAACTACATTATTTTGATATGTTAATGTTAGTTATGTCACCTAACAAAACAAAAATCACATTTTAATTAATATTATAGCCAAATTTTTTAATTAAAATATTGTAAATTTGAAATAAGCCGACCACGGCGCGAAGGTTGCCGACTAAAAACGACTGAGTATGGCGTCAAACGACTGGGGTTTGACGTCACAGATACAGCTACAACATAATCTTTACACGTGTGTATATTGTATTGTTCGAGAGTTTTGTATTTGTTTTTGAACAATTTTTCACGCATTTATTATTAAAATGGCAGATAAAGATTTTGTTAGGGCTCAGAGTGATAATTTACCCAACATTGATGCATTTATGCACACAACATAAAATTTACTTTTTTCTGAAATATCGGTTTTATTTCGCCCCATAGCTTACAGCCACAAATTTCGCCTTTTCTGTTGTTTTTCGCCATCAGGTAATGATATAAATTGTTTTTTTGGATTTCTAGTTGAACTAATTGTGCACATCGGTACTAAACAATATTTTCGATAATGTTTCGAAGTACTGGGGCCTGGATCTTCCATATTTTATATATTTTAATATAAAATTTAATTCGGTAAACATGTATAAATTGTTTTTATAGAATTAAACTTTATTTTAATTAAAATCACTCTAACTTTACATAACCTATAAAAGTTATACAAACAAATAAGTTCACAACAGACTATGTACGCTGGGTAAGCTAGTAGTGTCATGCGTCAGTTAGAAGGGGTATGACGTCACACGTTGTTTTCGCGCGCTACATACATTTATGATTTTTTTAAGCCTTCAAATTAAAAAAAAAAAATTAAACTGTTTTTTATGTTTATACGCAACAAGAGGAATATAATAAAAAAAATGAAAAAAATCATGCCTATCCCCTATTGTTTCATTGAAATCTTTAATTCTGTAATTGAGTTCCTTTTGGAAATTGATAAACCTACGGCAACAAAATTAATTGAATCAAAAAGCATATATTTTATTTGACATATTTTTTTTATTTAATAATATGCAAAATAAATTACAAGAAAAAAACGTGAATCTCATTCAAACTCGAACTGTTATATTTGGGGTTCGCTCCAAAATTGATTTGTTTATTTCCACTTTAAATCGAAATGATTTTCGATACTTTGAACATTTGATGCAACTTTCTGTTGTTGAAAAAGATATGATTAATGTTGATGACATTCAAATCTGAGAGTTGAGACATGTCGCAAACATTCGGAAAACAGTTAATGCTGAATGGTATACAACAATTTGTTTGCCAGAAGTTATCGACAAAATCAAGAAAAACAACCAAAAACGTCGAATCTTTCTCATCATGACAATGCAAGCTCCCACACAGCACGTCAAATAATTGATTATTTGAAGGAGAAAAACATCGAATTAATGTCTCCTGGCCCGTATTCACTTGATTTATCCCCTAACTACTTTTTAGGGTTTTGTAGGAATGATTTTGTCGTCTGTCTGTCTGTCTGTCTGTCTGTCTCTATGTCTGTCTGTCTGTCTGTCTGTTCGGTAAAAATTGTAGCCAAACGGCTAAACCTAGAGAGTTGAAATTTGGCATGCTTATACAACTCTTTGACCCGCACATAGGAAAAATACTAAAACATCTAAAAAACATACCCCCCTAAAAATATAAACAAATATGTGCTCATCGAAAACAAAAATATTTTTTTTAAATTCTGAGTAGGGTATCAAATGAAAGCCCTTAGTACGTGTATTAACGATCAAATTTTTATTTTTGCAAAATAAATTATTTTGATGCGATTTTTGCCAAAAATTTGCAAAAAAAATTTTGTCCCACACCCTGTAGCCCAGATGGTTTAAACTAAAAATCTAAAAAAATTCTAAGTAATGTATATTGGTGTGAACCGAAATAGTACAACAGGAATTTTTGATCAGATTATGTTATTGGAAAATAACGCATTTTTTGTGGTTTTTGGTTCACAAAGTACAAAAGTTATACCAATGTAAGACACTCACATGCATGGCGTGAGATGGTGACATGCGTTAAAGCACTCTTAAACTGGCTGGAAAACGAAGGGTTTCGAGTTCGAGTACGGAGTGAATTTTATTTTTTGTTTTTTTTTTGCATTTTTATTATGTTGAAATTATTTTGTCAAAATTCTAGTTATATTTTGACAAATGTTGTATTTAATTTTTAAGAGCGTAAATTTAATAACCAGTCATATTATATGATTAACAGACGATAAATTATTTTAAAAATATCGTTCATTTTGCCGTGATTACTACAAAGTAAAATTTGTCCTACACACTCAGCATACCGCTTTCACTTATTATATACCTGCGAAACCCTGAAATGTGTGAATATTCACACTTCACATCAATTTTTTTGTTCCCCAATGTCAAACAAAAATGCGTGTACAGCGATTTTCATCACTTCAAGATGTTGAAGCCTTCGAAAACCATGTTTTTGAGATACCAACTTCAGAGTGGAAAAAGTGTTTCGAGAATTGGTTTGAACGCATGCCAAAGTGTATAAATCTTAAAGGCGAATATTTTGAAAAACAATAAAACTGTTTGTTCCAAAAAAAAATTTTTTCTTTCTTAAGCCTGTAATACATGATGCGATTTCTCGTTTTGAATCTCGTACGATTTATCGTACGATAATTATTCCTAACGGTATCGGTCACGTGACTATGCGCAATAATCTACTGCGTCGATATCTGTTCATTTCTATACAATATTTTAGGTCTGGAGCATAAATATTGGATGGTTTTCAATATCGTACAAGATCTCGTACGAAAATCCTGTAGTACACGATACAATAATTCTTGTACGATAAATCGTACGAGATTCAAAACGAGAAATCGCATCATGTATTACAGGCTTTAGTTTTTGTACAAATTTAAAAAGGAATACTACGAGGGGTATTCCATACGCAATATTTCAAAAATAAAAATAATGTTTACAAACTTTTATCTGTTTTATCTTACCGATATTAATAGTCAATAACAATAGTAAACTAGGGTATGTCAGCATTTAGTGCATTATAAGATTTTAAATTTTCCTGCTAAATCATAGTTGTGAAATTTTTTAATCGGTCGTGTTAATATTTAGGAAAACGCAAGGAAAACTTATTTACCATGTTAAAGAAACAATAGTGTATTGTTTGGTAGCAATGTTTAAGACGTATGCCAATCAGTTAAAGTAAATGATCATATAGGTGTACATGGTAAGGATCGATCATTAATGGTATATTGTTGTTTCAGGGCGGATCTAAAAGTGGTGGCAGAAGCGGCACAGAGCAGGAGCTTATGTAACTTAATTATGGTGAGTATAACGTTAGTGATTGTTTAGTAAACATGGAATAGATTTAGTAGCTGGTGGTAGATTAATTTCTGTACAATGTTTGATTGGAAATGTAGGAAAAAAAAACAACAATATCCTGGAGTAAAAGATACTTAAACTTCTAATATTCAATTTGACTTAGTTAATCGTGAGACCTTTTACCATCTCTTATGTCGGGCTTTGTGCGAGTTTGAATGTTACTTATACTTGTTAGGGTTTTGTAGGTATGACCAAAAAACCCTTATACCGTCATTTTGTCGTCTGTCTGTCTGTCTGTCTGTCTGTCTGTCTGTCTGTCTGTCTGTCTGTCTGTTCGGTACAAATTGTAGCCAAACGGCTAAAGCTAGAGAGTTGAAATTTGGCATGCTTATACAACTCTTTGACCAGCACATAGGAAAAATACTAAAACATCTAAAAAACATATCCCCCTAAAAATATAAACAAATATGTGCTCATCGAAAAAAAAAATATTTTTTTAAAATTCTGAGTAGGGTATCAAATCAAAGCCCTTGGTACGTGGATTAACGATCAAATTTTTATTTTTGCAAAATACATTATTTTGACGCGATTTTTGCCAAAATTGTGCAAAAAAATTTTTGTCCCACACCCTGTAGCCCAGATGGTTTAAACTAAAAATCTAAAAAAATTCTAAGTAATGTATATTGGTGTGAACCGAAATAGTACAACAGGAATTTTTGATCAGATTATGTTTTCGGAAAATAACGCATTTTTTGTGTTTTTTGGTTGACGATGCATACATGTTATACTCTTATAACACACTAAGTTGATAAGCGTTTGGTGGTCTAGCGGCTCAGTTGCGCGACAACTACACAGGATCGTTATTCACTACACAGGTTCGTTCCTGGCTTGTGGAGTCAATTTTATTTTTTGTTTTTTTTTTTCATATTTATTTTGTTTAAATTAATTTGTTAAAATTCTAGTTATATTTTAGCACATTTTGAATTTAATTTTCAAGAGCGTAAATTTAATAACCAATTGGAATTATATTTTCATTCTATGTGTCATTTATACGAAGCCAGAGGGGCGGAGCGTATGATTTAAGACAACCAATGAAAGCCATAGGCCCAATTTTCAAAATCTTAATGAACCTTGTTATATAAAAAAAAATACTGCACTTATTTAGAAACCTAAATAATGATATTAGGTATTCGAATTAAAATTAACAAAAAAATATTTTAACATAAAATTTGTTTTTAAAGCTCTGAGATTAACAGACGATAAATTATTTTAAAAAGATCCTTCATTTTGCCGTGGTTACTACAAAGCAACATTTGTTCTACACACTCAGCATACCACCTGCACTTATTATATACCTGCGAAACCCTGCAATGTGTGAAAATTCACACTTCACATCAATTTTTTTCTTCTCTCACGAGGGAACGTTTCTATAGTAAAGGAGAATTATTATTTTTCTAACAAAGAATAAAATTATATATAAAATAAATAATTGTTTGGGATTTTCTGATTTTGTGAAGTGACAACACTTGTAAACATCTAAAATACTACATTTTGTGATCTGGTTTTAAGTTATGGCGGTTTTTCATTGTCGATTATTTTAACTATATTGGGGGAAATAATAATTCCCGTGTTGTTTACCAAGGGGTAGAAATCTACAATGCTGGGCATATAATATTGTGTGGAGTCACTGAAAAAAACAGAGAGTTCATAAAGATTTATGCATTATGCCTAGAGACTTGTGCATTACAAACCCACACACAATAACAGGAATTTTCAAGATATGCGATAATAAATACAAAATTGAAAATATTTTTTGTAATCACTATCATTAAAATGTAATGAGCAAATTTTGATATAAGGGCTCACTTTTTTTCCAATTTTTAAATTGTTTATCTAAACATCGCGTCGTTCCTAACCTCTTGCTTTCCCAATTTTGTTTCGAACCGTACGGTGTCTGATATTAGTGGAAACAAATGAAACGATATTTCCGGTTTTCTTCTTTTCAATAAATTGCACATAGACACACAACAATATGTATTATACATTTTTCAATGATTATAATAAAACTTTAAAAACAAACTTCATACAAAACCAATACACAAAGGGAAATGTTATCTGATGTACACAAGTTCATGAAACGCTCACCAGATGGTAGGGTGCTTAGCTGCAAATCCCTATACTGTTGCAAGACAGACATTTTGTAAACATTAGTATTCTGACTTGATCCGTAACCAGTATTAAATTTCTAGTAACGTTAGGTGTTAATACAAATTAATTAAAGAGGGAAGTTAGCTTTGATGAACTTCCATGAGTTGTGGAGAAGCAATGCATCGAGTAATTCAATTTGCCAGCCCTCCACTAATGTAATAATACACCCTATAACAGGTTTCGTAGGTCCTTGAACGATCTAGCGTGGAAGGTAAATGCATTTAACCAGTAGCCAGAGCTAGAGGCATACAAACTTGATGGAAAGGGGAATGCTATTTTTCTTCCGGTTGTAATAATATTTTTATAGGAAAGGAAACGGACATTTATTTGATCTGGTGCTTGGGCAGGCAATGCCCAATTCTTACATAAATACATAAATAAATACTTAAACCTAAATATGTAAATTAAAATTGTAATTATAATATAAAATAAAGGCACTTAAGTACAATGGCCAATAAAACAATAAATAAAACAAAGTGGTACATATTAATATAAAATAACTTTCCATAAATTAAAATTGTTCACAAATAAATTTTGGTTTACAAAAATGTCTACTTATTAATTTTGATTCGTTTAATCATACCACTTGTGCTAGAATTTGGGAGAGAGAATACATCCAAATTGCTGTAAGTGTTATTAAAGCTTGCAGACAGTCTGTTAATAACTGAATGTTTACCGTACTCTGTGGAACTGTAAGAGATAGAAAGTAAAATGTGTGTTCTAGAAGGGTAGGCAGGAACGCGTATGTTAAACAACTTTAGTATGTCTGGTGCGTCAATAATGCTGCTCAAAACTTTATATGCCAAAATACTTTCAGCTATTTTTCTTCTCTTCAATATATTTTAATCCAGTACCTGTATGTGTATAACTGATGTTATTTTGGTTTTCAGGAGCCAACGGCGGACCCAAATGTTGATCCCGCCACGCTCCGAAAGGCTCTTGAATGGGAATTGTCGCTGGACGCCCGCGACCTGCGCAGTCATGCTTGGTACCATGGAGCAATCCCTCGTATGCGTGCCGAGGAGATCGTGCAACGTGAAGGCGAGTTCTTGGTGAGGGACTGCACGTCGCAACCAGGAAACTACGTACTGACCTGCAGGATTAAAACGCTAGCACTGCATTTTGTTATTAATAAGGTAAGATACAAGATATTAAATACAAGGTGTCTCAAAAGAAATTTTATATTTATTTAGCTTACTGCGTGAACGCAACATATCCGAGGGGCGCGGGAGTTATGTCAATCGGTAGCCTGGCTCTTGGGAATTTATTCGCTATGGAGCGTTTCTCGTGAGCAGACCGCGTGTTATGCGTGCGAGAGTTTTACAAAAACGGTGATTCGGCGACTTTAGCGCGTCGAAAATTCTGCAGTATTCGAGGTTTTCGCCACTTAAATGATGCGCCAAGCATTCCTCTCATTCGACATTGGGTTAAAAAGTTTGAAGAGACTGGTACAACGCTGGATAAATCAAAATCCGGGCGACCTAGGTCATCAAGAACGGTAGAAAACGTGGAGAATGTTAATCAGTCTGTTCGTGACGACCCGAACCTTTCAATTCGGAAGCGCGCAAGTGCTTTAAATGTGCATAGATCATCATTACATCGCATTATGCACAAAGACCTAAAGCTGCACCCCTACAAAATTCAATTGGTGCAAGAATTAAAGCCCCAAGATGCCAGTCAGAGGGTTAATTTCGTAAATCAGTTGATTGAGCGATTTTCAACGTTTATCAACATTTTGTTTTCGGATGAAGATCATTTTCATCTTAATGGCCACGTAAATAAGCAGAACTGCCGCTACTGGAGTGCAACGAATCCGAAACGCAAACATCAGAAACCCCTACATTCGCCTAAAGTGACCGTATGGACTGCGATGTCGGCGCGAGGAATTATCGGCCCTTACTTTTTTGAAGACGAAAAGGGGCGTGCAGTTACAGTGAATTCAGAGCGTTATGTGGAGATGTTAGACAACTTCTTGGTACCTGAACTGCAAAACTTTCCTGGCTATAACCAAAGAACATGGTTCCAACAGGACGGAGCAACTTCACACACGTCCAATATGTCTCTGCCACGTGTTCGTGAAATATTCTCAGGCAAATTGATCTCCCGGAGAGGTGACATAAATTGGCCTCCACGCAGTCCAGATTTAACCCCTATGGACTTTTTCCTATGGGGTTATCTTAAATCTAAAGTTTACGCCAATAAACCGACTTCACTGGCGCATTTGAAAGAAAATATCAGTCACGAAATGGCAGCCATCCCTCAGTCCACCTGCCGAGACGTCGTAAGTAATTTTACTGTTCGATTAAATGAGTGCCGAGAACGCGAGGGTCTACATTTAGACGATATTATTTTTAATAAATAAATCCCCAAAAAGTGTATTTTAATAATTAATAAACATTTTTTCTATATACGGCTTACTTTTTTTTTAATCGATCCACTAAATATAAAATTTCTTTTGAGACACCTTGTATAACAGACGTCAATTAGTCCAGAAAATACGTAGTTTTCGAAAGAAAGATTTGTTGGAGATTTGGAAACTAATTCTATTATTTTTGTTATAGGTTGTGATCCAACCGGACACAGTGTATGAGCGGGTGCAATACCAGTTCGAAGATGAAGCATATGACACAGTGCCGGACCTCATTACTTTTTATGTGGGGTCCGGGAAGCACATCACAGTGGCGAGCGCTGCGCGGATCCAGTACCCGCGAAACCGCATGTACCCGCTCTCATTCTACGCTTCCAAGTATCCGTCCCCGGCCTCGCATAGCAGGATCGTCTCGCCTATTGGCATGCCACATGCTACATCGCCTGCTTTTAGGTAATTAATCAGCCGTATGAATAAAGTTTAAGTAAATGCTCATAAGTAAAAGGTTGAAGTAAAAGCATTTGCTTCGAGTAAAAGGTCGGGGTAAAAGCATTTGCTTCTTTTTATATGAATAATGATTACCTTTTACTTACAAGTCAATTCTTCAACCGGTGAGTAAAAGGCCAAGAGGATGTGTTTATGTTGAAACGTGAAAATCAGTATTTACTACTTCTTTCTGATTGCTGCCAAGTTGAAATTAGTCTATAAACACTATTAAAATTGTACTAGTGCTGTACTAAGTTCCATGTTTGACATTTCCGTCTATTTTTATTGGTGTAAAGTCATATACAGATTCAGAGCACTTTACACCTACACTTGTGAATATTTCACTGGCATCACAAATTGCCTATACATTTAGCATAGATTTTCCTTTACCATTGACATATTCATCTCAATGGATCTTCGGTTTTTCTATCCCTACATGTGTACAGTCAATGATACCAACTGCGGTTGGACAACTTATTGGTATTTATTTTGCCACAATTTTTTCGCCTCCACTAATAAATTTTGGGAAGTAAGAAATTTAAACCAGTTACCAGCTTGTGCAACTATTTGATCAACAACACTGCTGACAGTCAGTGATACTGTGGATTACTCCACCCCAAGTTCCTCACTGATACCTCTTTGAAATCCAAGATCAGCTATAAATCTCAACAAAAAAAAAGTTTCCTAAAAAGTATTAGCTAACCACTCCATATTCTCATGTTCAAAACGAAACTAACTTTTACGTCACTAGAACCTGGTGAAGAACGAGGTTTATAATGTTTCACATTTCTTAAATGCACTATATCCGCCATGGCAATTAGTTCACTACAACCCTTTTTCACAAGTGAGTATATGAATATACAGATGCATGTTTTCCGAAGCAATTGTTTATAATTTAAAGTAATAGGTCTGTTTTATTCATAACCATTTACTTCTGTCTTGAGCAAAAGATCAACAAAAAAGCATTTGCTTCTTACTCATAAGTAGAAGGTTTTGCTTGCATTTTTATTCATATTGTTTCGAGGATTTGCTTCATAATTTGCAAGTAAAAGGTTATGCTTATTTTTATTCATACGGCCCATTATTTAAATTAATAGTACGAACCTGAACATTCAGAACATTCAGTCGATTTCTTTGAAATTTGCCAGGTATATATAGGAAACCTTATAACCTGTATGACCCTTTAGCCCAGTGATGCACAAATGAGGTCCTCCTACACATTTTCTGCGAGCTATTTTAAGCTATAATAAATATATTTTTATACCTGGCGTTTTAAACGGACATCTCCGGTCATTTGAATAAACTGAATAAGAGAATTCAACGAAAAGCCAACTCGGAATCAAACTTAACAATGATATGTCAGATTTTCGAAATATGTCTGGATTAAAAACCAGAAAGTTTATACAATAATTGTTACAAATAATTTATTTCCAGGTATAATACAATACAAAATAATCATCACAAAATATCATGCAGTCCAACAAGAATGGGTCGAGATGCTCCACCACGATTACCGTCAAAGAAACAACGATCACAATCACTTACACCAAACGAGGTGAACCGGGCCTCACAGGAAAAATGCAACAGCGCGGATGGTGTCATACAGTCTCCTTTGATGACGCGCTCTGCGGGTGCAGATGGCCTGACTTCCGGTCTAAAATTCTCCACACATTCCTTACCTAGGTAAAAAACTAATTTAATTAACCCATTCTTGATTTATATTAATATCAGGACCTTTTGTGAATCCTAAGTTAACCTAGCAGTTATTATTATTATTTTTTTGTGCTCCTAACACGTGAACTATGTTCACATAATTCAACAAATATTTATATATAATCTAAAACATTTTTAATTATGATAAGATAGTTTAACAATTAAGTACTAAATAAATAAATATTACTTAACCTTCATACTTTGTTGTTGTGATGAGTCCACTAAATACCGCGACGGCCACCGCTATATTGGCGACCTAGATACGCGTTTGTGTATCCTCGGGAAGGGTTGTCAGCAAAAATTGCAGCTGGGAAGGGTGGATGTTGTTCCCTATTCGCCCGTCCTTCGTCTTCTGAAGGGTAGCGGTCCTCAGAGGTATGGGATTCGGTTGTTGAAATTGAAACATTGTGTTGATTGTTTAAAATACTGTTTAATCTCACTCACCATACATATCATATTTTGGGAAAACTACACACACACAGAACTAATATTAAAAATATCATCCCATCAGACTCAACACTTCTCACAGTTTCATCTTTCGCTCATGACTCTCCGACTCCCTGAAATCTCGCGTTCCCCCGTCTCCTGATGTTGATATCTCTAGTTGACTCGTTGTCAAATCGTCCATCGTCTTACAAAATAGCGATTGGAATAGGCTATTTTTGACATTTGCCATTTGATACACAACAATTCACATTGCAGTTAATTTTCTGTTGCGATTTTAAAGACATTTTATTAAAGTTTTCTTCACTTTAACACATACAAACAATGCAATTAAATGAGCCACATCCAACAAAATCCTATTCTGTTAAGTTCCAAAATTTCCGCTAAGCGTCACTTCAGTTATTGTCAGTTCTCAATACAAGCACTTAAGACATTTATTGAAACTTAATAAATGCAACTCAGCAAAATTAACTGTAATTTTTAAGACTTAAATAATACTCAAATACCGTGTTATAAGTCAAGACTAAAGAATCCTGAGGAAAAAAAACTACAAAAGTAAAACTTGGATTGCGTTCTAGTGTTACGCTCTTTAGAATTCAACAATTAGTTCTTCTCGCGTACGGCACCCAGAGCCGCAGTAAGGAAAACTTGCGCTAGGGGCAGAGCTGTGTTTTTGACGCCCTTGGCAAATAAAAAAAAAAGTCCTCATCTCCCAAAATCCAAGTATTAAGACCAATTCTGAAACTTTTGTCTAATTGAAAATTTTAATGTTTCAGAAATTCTTGTAATAAGATGTCACTATCACCGAGCACATTGTCAGTTGGAAGAAGTAGTAAGTGTATTAGCCGGGTTACGAGCGACCCCTCATTGTCTCCTTGCGCGGAAAGACGACACTTCACAGTAGCTGAGGATGACCAAAGATTGCCTGATTCTCCACCACCAAAACCTAGCAGAATTCCATCCATGAGACCAGAATCAGATATGGATAGGTAAGTCATAGAGATCCAATCTAAATTGCTATCATTTGTAAGGTTTTTAGCAGGGATGGAGAGTTGGCAGAAAAATTAACGACCCGAGTCGGTATTTTTGAAAACCAATTCCGACTCCTGCTTCATAATTATATATGGCATATGGCATAATTATATAAGATACACGAATAAAATGCAGTTGTTATTTGTTAGTTATAAAAATAAATAAACAAATAAATAATTAAACTTGCAGAAAACAGCTGTCCGGTTTCAACTTTACCATGGTTTTTGTTTAAGTACACAGGACTTTTGCCCCGCGTTTAAGTTAGTCAGAGAGAGTTTATATTAATTGCAAAGACTTTTGCTTTGCAGGTATATTTCTTGGCTAGTCTATGATCTCATAGACAGCTAGAAGTAAAGCAAATTTTCAATTTTCCACAACCTAGTCAATTGTACAGCAGAATGTACAGATTCTCCCGTTCAGCGGTCACCCATTCAATTTATGAATGAAACCAACGATGCTTAACTTCGACGATCGCAGATCCAACGATGCTCTTCTTCATCCACTCCGGTGGATGTTTGTTGATTTGAAACTCCATATTAACTACAAAATATTATTTTATAATATTTAAAAAATTAGAAGGTGCGGGGATTGGATTTTACAACCTTACATTTAACAACCGGATACTCTATCCACTGCGCTACGATGTTGGTTGAATTTGTTTTCACTTAAACGTATATAAGACTGTTTTAGTATTGCGTTGGGGAACCCCCAAGCATTTTAGAGAACTTGGTTTCATGATTAGATGTTTCTAGAGTTCCTGTTTTCGCGGGCAAATAATAAATGATAGTTCTTCGTAAATGGATATCAAATTTTTCTAGAGCCTTTAAAGAAGGTTTTGCAGCTAAGTGTTTTAGAGTAGCGTTTCTCAACCGAAAACGTACCACGGACCAGTACACTATTTAATTTTCTACCGCGGACCACAAAAAATAAATGTATTTGAAAAACAAATTTATTGTATAGGGTAAACTGTTTAACAGTGGATCAATTTCTTGTTTTTGGTGTATACATCTATAATGCTAAGTCACACTGCAATACAAATTTTATATCGTGTATGATAGGGTATTACCTATCTATCCAAAGGTAAATATTGTACATAAACTTGTTAGAAAATATTTAAAAGATTATAAATACAAAGTATATTTTTGATCCACTGTACCACATGACAGCATACACAGTGGATCGGGTGCGTGTAAACACTGGATCATGTAAAATTAAACACATAATATTTGAAACAATTTGTTTATTATTGTCAAACAGTCTTTATAAAATTACAACATATACAAAAACATCAAGAAATAATACGTATATCAGCAATAACAAAAACAAAAAATTAAACGAACCAAAGTTACCTAAATTAACTACTCCAATTTATACGAACAAACTACTAAGTTAAATATTCTGTAATCTAATCAGAAAACGAAAAGAAAACATCTTCTTGATCAAAAAGTAATAATATTTATAAAATTGGTAGAAAAATAAATGTATAATCAAACACAATGCAATGAGGCGGAATTATATTTTTAATTAATTATTATGGATCTCAGCTCCACAGCAAACGTGTAGCATGACTTTTGTCGTTTTGTTGTGTAGTACACATCACTGTTGGTTTTGACAAAATCAATTTGATATCATGGAAAAGAACAGTGGCCAAATCCGGAATATCTGGCATGTGAAAAAGACAGTTAGTCTTTTTTCGAAGATAGCTCTCCTGATATTCACTGGACTCCTGAATTTCTTCAAGAATTTTGCCAATATAATATATTAAATTTTTCTTTCCGGCAAATTCAACCAAAATATAATCTCCTTCGGTGGGATTCCTTGGCAGATGAGGAAATTTCTCAGGCAATGATGGTGATTCTTCTTCCTCTATCCAGTCATCATCGCTGTTAAGATGAATAGAAATATCTGAAGATGAAGAATTTGCTTGGTGACTTTTTTAACCTTTTTCTATTCTCTGGAACTTATTTTTTTTAGTGCTCTCTCAGCCAATTCATTCTTTTCAGGAGTATCTGTAGCTATCATGCTACGACCTTTTTTCCTTTGGTTTCGATTCGTCTTCCTAGGACCAGCTTTCAGAGGTCCTCTAAAGACTTCTGGACTGATGGTACACATGTCGCTGGATCATGTGTTCACAGTGGATCAATGATCAATGATCAATGTGTACATGTTTGTTTTGATCCACTGTTTATAGCAAGACAAAGATGTAGAATTTTATGAATTTTATGAAGAAGATAGCATTGAGAAATCTCATTCAAACGTCAAAATGTTGCTAATAAATCATACTATATGTGATAAATTCAACATAAAATTAAACACGAAACATATGTTCACAAAAAGACCAAACTTGTAAATATAAAATAATAGTGTACCTACTTTAAAACAGAATATTGTACACACAACCGTCATTTATCAAGCAAACACCCTAAGTAAGTGGCTTAAGGTTGGTGATGTTCAAATGTACTAAACAAACGTGTAAATACCCGCATGCGCTGTATACATAAGTATGTTGTATACAATTATCCACTGTGTACTTCGATCCACTGTTCAACAGTTTACCCTATATAGTATATAGACTCTACATATAATATCTCAGTAATAAAAAATCACTTGAAAATCAACAAAAATCACAGAAAATGAACAAAAGATCATAAAAAAATTAACAAAAAATCTCAAAAATAATCATTTATTAACATTTCGCGGGCCACTAAAATTTTGTTAAGGACCACCAGTGCTCCGCGAACAACCGGTTGAGAAACACTGTTTTAGAGAACTTGTTCTTGCGGAACTTTCTATAAATAGGTGTAAAAAAATGGAGGGAAAGTTATTAAGTAAAAAGAGCGAGATAATTCTGTTGTTGAACGATTAGAGAAAGAAACCTATGGTTTGAATTTTTTAAATACAGACTTTTATCTACCTAAATAAAAATTGAATCTCTTGAGATAACGCCTTTTTGATCCGTGTAGTTTTAAAAATTTCAAGTCCGCAAGAGCAAGTTCTCTAAAACACTAGCTGCAAATTTAAATTTTTCGTGGAATCCACTTTGGAAAGCACTTTTCTAGAGTATTTTTAATATAATTTTTTGACATTGCAGAGGAGATGGCGTTTTCCATGGTTTCCTCCAACGTGTAGCTTCCTACCACGCATCTGGGTCTGACTCTGGAAATGGTTCTGGTGACTCTGCCCAAAGTTCAGCAGCAGGAGATTCCTTAGAAGCCAACCACAAAACATCTGGTGTTATTATAAAAAACCCACGTTACGTCGTCGCTAATTCCGAATCAACCACCACCTTAAAGAACCTAGACTTCGATTATGTAGAGGCAGAAGAGAGATTAATGCAAATACTACAACCTCTACTATACACAAGTAGTAGATTTGACTTAGAGAATTTTACCACTTTATTATTACCTGCTATTGAAAATAAACCTTTAGATAGTAAAGCATTAAGGAGTATTAAAATGACGTTGCAAGATAATGCTCCAAGAATTTTAGCTAATCATTTGACGAAAGTTGATTTGGATCTAGTATTTGGAAATCATGGACAAAAAGGAAGTAAATTAGATGAAACGTCGGGTATTGAATTATGCGGATTGCCACATGGTCATCAATTAAGATTGGATTTAATTGAAAGGTATGTAAAATAATATTATAGGCTAGGACATAGCAAGGCGTATGAGTAACAATGCGACAAATACTAATGATATTATTGTTTCCTTTCAGTATTAAAATGAATTGTCCGCATGTTAATCTTAATGGGACCCGTGCTAATCTATTTAAATCCAATAGCGTAGCTTAAAATTCCCCCCCCCCCACTCCCCACGGATGTTACTCTGCCGCACAAATTTATTTAAATCTTTACAGCTTGGATCCCACTTATGGTGTTTAAATCTTATGCTAGCATTATCATAGATTCGTAAAATTTATTAATGTATTTATATAAACACCAATACTTCGAGACGATTATAGAGGCTTATTTTGGCTCTACATCATCTGCTATTACCATCGGATATCCTTTATTAATCACGACAACTTTAGTTCTTACTGCTTGTTATGTACCTTATCTCTAGAGCATTTGTATTAGTACGCAAGATTTTCACCACATATATTCGCCCACATCTAGAATTCGCCGTTTCTGTTTGGTCACCAAGTCTTAGAAAAGATATTGACATTATGGAAAGAGTCCAGAGACGTGCTACGCGCTTACCATTTGGTTTCAACAGACTTCCTTATGATGAGAGACTTCGAAGACTTAATTTGCCCAAACTGGAAAACCGCAATAGTCGTGGTGATCTTATAACTACCTACCGTGTACTCCATCGGAATTTTGATGCTGATCTTACTGGTTTGTTTGTACTTAATGTAGACTCTCGTTTACGTGGACATTCGTTAAAGTTATGTCACGAAAAGTTCTTTAAGAACGTTCGGACCAAGTTTCTTTCAAACCCAGTGTTTAATGACTGGAACAATCTACCTGGAAGTGTAGTGTCTGCCCCAAGTGTGAACAATTTTAAAAATAGACTGGACCTTTACAATCAGTTGCTACTGTCCCCATAAACTGAAATTTTCTGTTTTTGTACACTTTTTATATTTGTTATTGTTTGATTTTAGTTTGTTTATCAAATTGTTTTGTTTCTTTCAACTTTTCTGTATCACAACAATGTGAAATATTGTAATTTTTCTATAAGAACTTTACAAGCCATTAGCTTCAGTTGTTTTAAATAAATAATAATAATTTATTATTTTCATACATGCATATAACCTCCTGTAATTCTTCTCTATTCATTTCGATTCTAATATTGGTCAATTCTTTTTCAGAACCGAATGTTTAAAACTCCTAGTAGCAATCACAATTTTAACCTGTACAAACGACGTAGAACGGGCTGAAATTCTCAACAAATGGATTGAAATTGCCATTGACACAAAAACCGCATTGGGAAACCTTTATGGATTCTGCGGTCTTATGTTGGGATTATGCATGCCACAAGTAAGTTATATCAAATTTTTAAAATAGTTTAAAACTCAAAATAACTACCAGTAGGTTTTTCATATTAAATATACATATTAATATATATTTTGTGTTGTTTTAGATCCAAAAATTAGATTCAACGTGGCATATGCTGCGACAAAAACATACCGACAGTGCATTCAATTTCGAAGCTAAATTACGGCCTACGCTTAAAAGCATGAATGAATGCTCAAATCCACAAGCACCAAATACAACCATACCTCATCTTCTACCATTTATACTGCTGCAGGAGAGAACATTACTAGAATTCAGTGGTAAGTAAAAAAAAAACGACGTGAAGTGTGAATTTTCACGCATTTCTGGGTTTTGTCGGTATTTAGTCAGTGAATGATAATTATTAGAAGGCCAAACGATGAATGCCTGTCACTACATAACACAATTACAAGTGTTGATTTTAAAACCTTTAAATCAATAGGCACTAGAGATGGGAATTTCGGCTCAGTTTGCGGCACCGGATCAGTGGAGGTCGTTCAGTTTGTTGAGCCGGTTCATTGATCCGGCTCAGTGATCCGGTTAAGTAAACATGTTTTCGAGACACAGGTCGGTCGTTAGTTCGTAGGTAGAACGTCGCTTAGAGCCGGTTCTTGAAATATATGAACTGTAAACATGATCCCGAGACACAGGTCGGTAAGTCGTTCGTTCGTAGGTAGAACGTCGCTTAGAACCGGCTCTTGCTTAGACTCGGTCAGTTGTCGGTCGTTCGCTCGTAGGTAGACGTCGCTTAGAGCCGGCTCTTCCTTAGACCCGGTCAGTTGTCGGTCGTTCGCTCGTAGGTAGACGTCGCTTAGCCCCGGTTCTTATCTAACATTTTTGAAACAAACAATTCACTTTATGTAGCTACTGTATTTTAAACCAAATGTGTTAATTTTATGGCGATGTTTATTGCCCTTATAAATCAGACATCTGGGATTTGGGCAATATTCCGGACAACACTGCGGGCGATCTTTTGTCACGTAAGAGCATAACGCCTACAGAGACATTGTTTATATTGCGACTATATGAAAAACTAACAGATTCTCTACTAGAAATGGAATCCCAGCAACCGGCCAATTATTTATTTATTTTCCTAGTCGATATTTGCAAACTAAATTTACGTACCTCTTCTCTACCCATAACAAAATGTATCCATGTATATACAAATATATTTTTTTAATTTTAGCTAAGATATTAAACGAAAATCTTAATACTTGGAAAAAAATTTAATCAAAATTAAATGTATTTCAAAAAACAATTACAGTTTCTTAATCTGCACTTAAATAGCTCCCATTTAATATCCTCACAATAAAATTTAAATTATTATTATTATTATTTTTTTTTTTTTCAATAACACAAAAACTGTAATATTTTCCAAAAACGAAATCGGATAAAAAATTCCTATCGTACGTTTCCGGTTCATAGCAATATACATTGCTTAAAATTTTTTCAGATTTTTAATTTAACCCTTTAGGGTTAAAAGGTGAAGGTGCAGGACACAATTTTAGTACCTTTTTTGGAAAAAATCGTATTAAAATTTAAAAAATAATAAAAAATTACTTCCCGTTCCTTTATCTACGTCTTAAAGGCTTTATTTTGATACCACACATTAATTTTTTAAAAAATTTTTTTTTCGACGACATTAAAAAAATCTATTTTGCGAAAAAACAATTTGATCAAAATTTCCTGTTGAACTATTCTGGTTCCCATCAATATACATTATTGAGATTTTACTCTGATTTTTAGTTCAACCCCTCTGGAAGATACCCTTTTGTCCCCATCTTGGGGGACAAAAGTTTTTGCCATTATATTGAGAAAAACCCCATAAAAAAAATTGATGTGAAGTGTGAATTTTCACACATTTCAGGGTTTTGCAGGTATTTAATAACTGAATGATGATTAGTTGGGATGCCAAAACAAATTTTATGTCAAAATATTTTTTTATGAATTTTAATTCGAATGCCTAATACGTTAAGTTTAGAAATTTAAGTTTCTAAATATGTGCAGTATTTTTTTACATAGCAAGGTTCATTAAGATTTTGAAAATTCCGCCTATGGCTTCTATTGGTTGCTTAAATCATTAGCCCCGTCCTCTGATTTCGTATACATTAAACAGAATTAAATTATAATTTCAACACTTCCCACTGGTTATTAAATTTACGCTTTTAAAAATTAAATGCAACATTTACCAAAATATAACTAGAATTGTGACAAAATAATTTAAACAAAAGAAAACTGCAAAAAAAAAAAATTAAAATTGACAGGATTCGAACTCTAGTTTGCAAGTTACCTCTGTTTAAAAATAAGAAATCCAATGATTTAACGCACATCGCCACGAGCGCTGACGTATCAACTTGGTTGCATAGCGAATTAAATATTTAACATATTTTGGTTAAAAACACAAAAAATGCATTATTTTCCGAAAACATAATCTGATCAAAAATTCCTGTTGTACTATTCCGGTTCACACCAATGTACATTACTTAGAATTTTTTCAGATTTTTAGTTTAAACCATCTGGGATACAGGGTGTGGGACAAAAATTTTTTTGCACAATTTTGACAAAAATCTTGTCAAAATAATTTATTTTGCAAAAGTAAAATTTTGATCGTTAATCCACGTACTAAGGGCTATCATTTGATACCCTACTCTAATTTTTAAAAAAATATTTTTTTTTTCGTTGAGCACATATTTGTTTATATTTTTAGGGGGATATGCTTTTTAGATGTTTTAGTATTTTTCCTATGTGCGGGTCAAAAAGTTGTACAAGCATGCCAAATTTCAACTCTCTAGGTTTAGCCGTTTGGCTACAATTTTTACCGAACAGACAGACAGACAGACAGACAGACAGACAGACGACAAAATGACGGTATAAGGGTTTTTTGCTCATACCTACAAAACCCTAAAAAAGGTTTTTCAAAAATAAAAATTTGTTGGGCATCTCGCCTTAAGAGGATTCATTTTATATCCCACTTAAAATTTAAAAAATATATTTATTTCTCTATTAAATACCTATTTGTTTATATTAATCCCGCGCTGTATTTTTTTGAACTCTATATATAGTTTTCCTATATGTGGGTCAAAAAGTTGTACAAGTACGCCAAATTTCAACTTTCTACCGTACAGACAGACACATGACGTTATAAGGGTTTTTTGGTGGTCATACCTACAAAACCCTAAAAACTGACGTAATTGTCACTCGGGTGTATCCGGAAAAAGTTTTGAACGCTCTCCAGATGCTTAAAAATTAAATTCGTAAATCTGTAAACAAAATTTTAATAAAATAAAAATCAATATCAGAATTATAATGTTTTTATTTTTCTTTTGCAGGTAATTCTGGTGACCAAACATCATTAAATTTAAGCTGTATAACATCTTGGGAAATTCATGCTCAAGATTTCGGATTAGGAACACTACTAGCCCATTTACAAGCAGCTAGAAAATTAACAGACATGATTCCATCCTATAAACGAAATGCAGAAATTGTTTTCGGTGACTGCAGTAGAACAGAAGAACTTATTTTAGATACATTTAAGACAGAGTTCCACATGAAGTTCCTATGGGGTAGTCGAGGTGCGCAAGCTATTGCGCATGAAAGGCACTCCAAGTTCGAACAAGTATTGTCAGTTATGTCTGAAAAATACTGTAGTGATAACAACGAAGGAACTCCTGTTTAATTTAAATGTAAAATGACTGAACATACACACAGAGTAGAATTGAGATTTAGAACAGAGACAGACAACTATTGTTTATTACCATTACAACTTCCGGGTTTTATAAAAATTGTTAAAAAAGAAACAAATGAATTAGTACCTACGAGTTGTCATTGGTTGTTATGTATATATCTGTCTAATTACACGTCAACCACAAATTATAAAACAAGGAAGATAGCGGACTCCCACGTTACGGCTTTGGACAGCGATAGTTGCGACATTCGTGGTTGTAATATGAACTAGGATTAGATAGTATGCAACCCGCAGTGCACACAAATATATTTTTATATTTTAAATTGCTATGAATCGCGCGATCATTAATTTTCTACCAAAATTGAAAAATAAAATGTAATTTTGGTAGAAAATTAAAGATTGCCTTGAACCGAAAATTATGATTAATTTATTTACAACTCTCCTAATTAATTTCATAAAATTAAAATTAATTGCAATTGTTAAAAGTTAATACTTCAGTAAGCATTAAGTTTTATTATTTTATTTGCAAGCAAGCATATGAAATAAATAATCAAGTATTTATTTTTTACTTTTATATTTAATTTTATTGTACATATTAAATTTAGTCTGTTCCATTTTTTTTATTACACTATTTATATTTCTTTTGCATTTACCATTTAAAATATTATTAATTACACTACACCATTTGAAAATAAAAAATGTGGTGCTAATATTTAAAATTTCTTATAAAATTCATCACTGTCACAATCACAATTTACTGTCACCTATCGTTACAACGTCAAAAACAATTGCCGCAAATTGCCGATAATGAAGGTTTCTCAAAATGTTGGTTAAAAAAAACGCTTTTAGCGCTGCCGGTGGATGGAATATAACTTAAAACCGTTTCAAGGCCGTGTATATGAGTTTCATACCCCTGACGTCAACAAAATTAAACTTTTTTCTCTCGTCACATTTTTCTACATCGTGCTGATTCCAAATAAAGGTGCGTTCTGCATAACTATGCAGTGTTAACAGTGTGTTGTGCAAGTTTTTTTGTCACGTGACCACTCTGCATACTGTGCAAGAAAGTCAAAGGCGAACGCTTTGTTTAGATTGTGCAGTTATTCAAACTATTATTCTCACCTATTTTTTTTTTTTTTTTTTGTTAACAAATAAATTATATGTGTGTGATTACATCAAGTCTGTCTCCTGCTAATTGTTTTGTACGATAATATATAAATGGCGGATAAAGGTTTTGCGATGCTTTTAAGTAATATAAAAGAAATTTTATTTCATGAGAAAGACAATTCAGAAGAATTTTAAGTCGTTTTGAGTGTATTTACATGTTTCATCATGAGGTTCATGTCTGTACAATTTATTTTGCAAATGCTGCAGGCATAAACAATGATATCTTGATTGTTTTCACACATTGTTTTGTAGAAATAATAACTTTGTATTTTTACCGTGAAAAAAATATTGCACAGATTGCCGTACGATCTGAACTTGTGACGATTGTGCAACACAAACTGCACTGCACAGTATATATCGAACGATCTTCGTGCAGCACAAAGCACACAGAAACTTTATGACGAACACTTCTTGTGTAAATTATACAGAATATGTAGATTATTAGCTTATGCCGAACGCACCTTATGTATTCAGTTTTAAAACTCTTTGATGTTTACCGCCAAGTAACGGGAACAAGCAACATGTCGCACGGCTCCTATCAGACCGCTGCACATTGGTAGAATGTGACATGTCGAACGGTCGCACGCCACCATGTTGCATGTAGACGCGCCATTAGGGTTCAAAGGGTTAAAATCATGTCTGACGACAAAAGTTTGTTGACTAATGTTATTTGCACTTCGAGAACTTAAAATGAATAGAATTTGCCTGTAGTTTATTTATAATAAATAACTCGAGTTAGTATAAAGTTTTTGTTAAACTGGCGCCCAACATTGGGCCGAAGTGAAATTTTAGCCGTTTTAAGCTGCTATAAAATTTGTGTAAAATTGGCGCCCAACGTGGGGTGCCAGTTTAACACACACTTTTAACATTTCTAATTAAATATATTAATATAAAGTTACAAAATATTTTATGACAGTTAATTACGTATCAGTCCAGTGACTCATCGCTATTACCAGTTACGTTACTATGGAGCCGTTTGTTGTGTATTATATTGTTGTATTAAATATTATTTTTGTTTTATTAAACATACCATTCCTTTTGTTAACAATTTTGTTTCGTCTGTCTCTGCTATTATACTATTGAGTATTGGCAATATTTGTGAATATTTTAAATATTAGATTGTATATATCTAACTGAATTAAAGTAAAACGGACTTAAAGAAAAACCCCGAAAATAATTGTAAATAATTTTTTTCTGTAGTACTTTTTAAATGTCGTGTAAATATAGAAGTAAATGTGCATATATACTGGTACAGAATTTTTTAAATGCTTTTACCATAAAATAGAATTTTACAGTAATCATATCTGCTGGTGCTTCCAATATTAATTTATTATTATTAAATGTTTTTGGACATAATTAAAACGGAGTTATCTAACGCAGTTTGCGAAAAACTTCTTTATCTTGTGATATTTTTATTATTTGATGTTTTAGTTGTTAATTTGTGGCATTATAAATATTTGTAATAAACATTTGGTTATTTTTAAAATAAATTTTATCATCTTTACATGTTAAAGCACTGTTCACTACAGTTGGAGAATCTTATACCACCGAAAGAAAAATGTATACTGTATTTAAATATAAGAACTAATTATTTTTAAAGAATATTGGGTTCAAATAATTAACACCGACAAACTAACGGCGCAGAGGGTACAGGTAATTCTGGAAATAGAACCCTAGAATATTCATATCAGTATAACCGAGATTGTGAAGCGCTACGACGTCGAAAGTGACCTCAAACGTAAGTTAACGTCGAAATCTGTAAATTTAAGACATAAGGGAAATCGAATAGTGTTGGTTGTGAAACTTTGGATCGCATTTGACATATATGAAAATTTCAAAATGTCGGAATATACTCGCCGAAAAGCCAAGCAAAAATAGATCGAATCCTGAGGAATCGAAAATGTACACACCAATGAGGAAAGGTGCAGAGCTTTTAGAAAATGCATAGCGTTTTTTGTTAGTTTTTATATTTAAAGACAATATACAATAGCCAAACTTCTGAACAAAAATGAAGAAAATTTAAAACCATATACAAGATTTGTATCATTTTATTTTAAAATAATTTAACGTTACCAAAAGTTTTTTCAATTCTACCTGATGTGTAAACTATTGTCCAAACGGTATATTAATATTGTAAAATATACAAACAGACGTTATACAAATTAATTATTAATTTCTGGTACGTTTATAAATTTATCAAAAATGACAATACTATTATTCAAAAACAAAAATTGAATTATAATATTCTGAACTGTCACATCAAATTTATAACATTAAAAACGTACCAAGTGAGACAAAAAAACTTAACATTCCAAATATTGTATTATATAATGTATATGTTTAATTATTTATTTTAATTTGAACAGTTGAAAATTGTCAAATTTAATACGTATTTTGTTTGATGAAACAAATTTTCCACAAAATATTTATTAAGCATTTAGTGCTTAGATGCATATCAGCAGAACAAAAAGGTATATTTGTTAAAATGAAGAATTATTTAAAATTATTTGGAGATTTATTCTGTGGGCTGTTGTGGCTCCATGGTAAGATGCTTGCCTATGGAGCATTTCAGACCATAGATGAAGAAGGAAATAGATGCGAAACTGCCGTTATATTTTTTTTAACGAAATTAGCGCTGTAGTTGTTGGGTTATGGAACTAAAATTGGTAGGGGAGGAAAGGGTTGGGTTTTCGCGGTTATTTCAAATGCTTCAGTGGATATAGTTGTAAGCATAATTTAATGTTATTATTAAATGACACAATTGTTATGATTTATTTTGTCTATTTTTAATATTATTAACGACAACAATATTAAAAATAGACAAAATAAATCATAACAATTGTATCATTTAATAATAACATTTAATTATGTTTACAATTAAGAACAAGCAGTTAGGAATTATACAGAAACAGAAAAACAATAACTAGCAGAAATAATTATTTATTAAGTAGACTAACATACAACATAATATTTACTAATACTTAATATTTATGGACACTTCCATGGACAAACCATCCAATTTTGGATTTCCAATGTTCCTCATCCACGTTTTATACAATTCTGGAGCCACACGTATCTTCGGATTTAGAAAACGATATCTTGTAGGTTCATTACTATCACACCCCAAAACAGAGCATTTAACACCCATTTTCCGAATTAAACAATGAAATTACAAAATTTCAGAAGACGATTTTGACATTAATTACAGAAAGATGACGCTAATGACAGAAGCCGTAACAGGCAACATCCTGTCATGCACGTAGCTATAGCGCGACTGGGGCGCTATTCGTGTTGGGTTATGGAACGTAATATGGTTTTCGTTTTGCCATTAGAGTTTCACCCCCCTGTTTCAGACCATGTTTTTCCATCAAATCTTTCGTGGAGTCAGTGGCGTAGTAACTTCAAGCTGCGCTGGTCTGCAAGAACATTTTATGCGCCTTAAGATTGGTAATACTTAATTAGAATTACGATATTTATTTGAAACATTTTCGAAAATCAACAATACAACAAAAAATAGTTTTTAGAAGAAGAAAAAAAAATATATAATCAAATAATAATTTTAAAAAAACTTACTGAGATTTATAGGTATACATTTAGTGTTTAAAACAGTTTTTTTCGACTTTTAGCTTCCGCAATAATGTCTATTATATCTTCATAATTCATTGAACTTTTAGTTTGTTCTAGATTATTTCCGATCACCCCTTATACAAGGTATCTCAAAAGAAATTTTATATTTAGTGCATCGATTAAAAAAAAAGTAAGCCGTATATAGAAAAAATGTTTATTAATTATTAAAACACACTTTTTGGGGATTTTTTTCTTAAAAATAATATCGTCTAAATGTATACCCTCGCGTTCTCGGCACTCATTTAATCGAACAGTAAAATTACTTATGACGTCTCGGCAGGTGGACTCAGGGATGGCTGCCATTTCGTGACGGATATTTTCTTTCAAATGCGCCAGTGAAGTCGGTTTATTGGCGTAAACTTTAGATTTAAGATAACCCCATAGGAAAAAGTCCATAGGGGTTAAATCTGGACTGCGTGGAGGCCAATTTATGTCACCTCTCCGGGAGATCAATTTGCCTGAGAAAATTTCACGAACACGTGGCAGAGACATATTGGACGTGTGTGAAGTTGCTCCGTCCTGTTGGAACCATGTTCTTTGGTTATAGCCAGGAAAGTTTTGCAGTTCAGGTACCAAGAAGTTGTCTAACATCTCCACATAACGCTCTGAATTCACTGTAACTGCACGCCCCCTTTCGTCTTCAAAAAAGTAAGGGCCGATAATTCCTCGCGCCGACATCGCAGCCCATACGGTCACTTTAGGCGAATGTAGGGGTTTCTGATGTTTGCGTTTCGGATTCGTTGCACTCCAGTAGCGGCAGTTCTGCTTATTTACGTGGCCATTAAGATGAAAATGAGCTTCATCCGAAAACAAAATGTTGGTAAACGTTGAAAATCGCTCAATCACCTGATTTACGAAATTAAGCCTCTGACTGGCATCTTGGGGCTTTAATTCTTGCACCAATTGAATTTTGTAGGGGTGCAGTTTTAGGTCTTTGTGCATAATGCGATGTAATGATGATCTATGCACATTTAAAGCACTTGCGCGCTTCCGAATTGAAAGGTTCGGGTCGTCACGAACAGACTGATTAACATTCTCCACGTTTTCTACCGTTCTTGATGACCTAGGTCACCCGGATTTTGATTTATCCAGCGTTGTACCAGTCTCTTCAAACTTTTTAACCCAATGTCGATTGAGAGGAATGCTTGGCGCATCATTTAAGTGGCGAAAACCTCGAATACTGCAGAATTTTCTACGCGCTACAGTCGCCGAATCACCGTTTTTGTAAAACTCTCGCACGCATAACGCGCAGTCTGCTCCCGAGAAACGCTCCATAGCGACTGAATTCCTAAGAGCCAGGCTACCGATTGACATAACCCCCGCGCCCCTCGGATACGTTGCGTTCACGCAGTAAGCTAAATAAATATAAAATTTCTTTTGAGACACCTTGTATTTCTGAAGTAAACACCTGATTCCTAATATAAACGAATGGTCTCCAGAAAATTTCGAATAGTTCTCCATATGAATTTTTATAAAATGTTCGTGAAATTTTAAATGTATGTTGAGCAGACGCTGTTTTCTATGTGAAGCAAGTTATTATCGGCCCGTATTAGTTACATTCTAGTAACATATGTAAGCTGACATATGAAATGTGTATACATTATGTGCAAAATGTATATGAATATCTGCAAAATGCCACTGCCAAATTAAATTAATGATGCAACAAAGTATTGTGATTTTGGAATGAGTTTGGATTTAGATATTTTAAGAACACAGTTAAATTTTAAATAACATATGACAATTATCGATAGACCAAAGACTAAATACCTAGACCACGGTCGGTAACCTTTTATATTTCGCAGGCCGCATTCAGTATTTTTTTTTACGGGCCATGCTCTCTATATCAGGGCTTCTTAAACTGTGGGTCCCGACCCCCCGGGGGGTCGCGAGGCTACTGAAGGGGGGTCGCAAAGATCTGCTACTTTTGGGTAATAATAAATAAATTTTTAGAATCTACAAGGTAGATTCTACAATGTCGCGATATGACACCTACATCTACGGTCAATATTAATTTCATTACATGGTGGGTCGTTTAAAATTTCCTAGGCTTGAAGGGGGTCGCTATATGAAAAAGTTTAAGAAGCCCTGCTCTATATAATAACTATATTTCTGCTGAGAAGCCTAAGACATTCTGAAACACTTAAAATATTGCTGCTGACATATGCACCAGACAATGCAATAATTATTACGCATATATATAACTGTGTTCTTAAGATATTATTTTATAAAAAGACAAGTTATAAAGATGTGAAATATAACAATAATAAAACACCATATAATAAATTATACCGATTCAAAAAATGTGAAACTAGCTGCTTAACATATTTTGTACTGTGCAATAACTTTTATTTAAATTGAAGAGCGTAGACATTTATTTTTAAATGTGTTGTAAATATTTTAGTAAATAATTTGTAATTATATAGTAAAACGTGTGATGTAGTGTATATTTTATATATTAAAGATGGTTGTTATGCATAACTGTAAAGGCATATTCAAGAAAAACGTACAAATCTTTATTATTAGATATTCTATTTATATATGTATTATATATATATATAGATTTTTTTTTCATTATTTATCTTTTTCAACACACAAACTTATATATTCATTTAATCAACTTATAGTAAGATTTTTCGCATTTTACCTAAGTGCACGCATAGTAATGGGTGTTTTTTTTAGAGGTATAGAACTTGAAATTGCAATAAAACAACGATGGATTATTCGATTGACATGAATTTTTTTTTATTCGAAAGATAATCTTGTGGCATTACATTTTAAATATGATTTCTGGCATATGACCGCCACGGCTGGCTCGGATGTAGTCCAATCTGGACGTCCAATTTTCGATGACTTTTTCCAACATTTGTGGCCGTATATCGGCAATAACACGGCGAATGTTGTCTTCCAAATGGTCAAGCGTTTGTGGCTTATCCGCATAGACCAATGACTTTACATAGCCCCACAGAAAGTAGTCCAGCGGTGTTAAATCACAAGATCTTGGAGGCCAATTCACAGGTCCAAAACGTGAAATTAGGCGGTCACCAAACGTGTCTTTCAATAAATCGATTGTGGCACGAGCTGTGTGACATGTTGCGCCGTCTTGTTGGTATGATTTAATGTAATGCCACAAGATTATCTTTCGAATAAAAAAAAAATTCATGTCAATCGAATAATCCATCGTTGTTTTATTGCAATTTAAAGTTCTATACCTCTAAAAAAAACACCCGTTATATGCTGTTCACTTTTGTAAGGACAAATCAGATCTATGGTCTATTTCAAATTAGAAAAAAGTAGATAGCGCTGCGAACCGAGTACGATTTACACTGGACAAATACAGTATAGCGGGAAATTTAAAATAAGTTACAACTAGGGCATGGGCGTAATTTTTTTTAATATAAAAAAGCTTAATAAGATATTGAAATTAACAAGGCAGATAACACACTTACGTTATTTATACGACATAAATTCAGCTTAATGGGAAATTTGAAAAAGTTAAAAAAATATAAAAATATTTTTAAAAATTACTTATGTATTATATATAAGAAGAGAGATTTGGCTAAACGAGTTTAAATAAAACAATAAAACAAACAATATATCTTCAGAGCTAAAGTTTCTTATTTCAATATTTATTGTAAATAATAATATTGGCATCTGACACTACCGATAGAGGCGCTACTGCATTCACATCATGGCTGACTTTGATAGGATATTTTTGACAGGTTCAATGGTATCTTCATGTGATATTTATTGAAACACACGGGAACACACTCTAAAATGGTCTTTAACAGTCTTTCCACTTCTAAGAACATATTGCCATGCTTGTCACAAACTCGACTATCCTACAACCTTTAGTTTCTCAAAATCTCACTAGAGGCGCTTCAGTTATTGTCAGTTGACAATATGGTCTAAAAATTATATCAATAACTTCTTCTTTGAGCACTATCAGCTGTACTGTCTTTTGGCCTCACATTAGTCCTCTATCTTTATCGGTTAATTGTCACGTGTCAAAAAATATTTATATGTCAGATAACCTAAAATATATATAACTGCGTAAAAACAAATTACAATTTAGAAACCTAAAATTTGTTTTTAAAGCTCTTAGATTAACAGACGATAAATTATTTTAAAAATATCGTTCATTTTGCTTTGATTACTACAAAGCAAAATTTGTCCTACACACTCAGCATGCCGTCTTCACTTATTATATGCCTGCGAAATCCTGAAAAGTGTGAATTTTTACACTTCACATCAATTTTTTTACGACCTTGTTACTTCTTAAACACATCTGTTTGCTAAACTGTACCACTTTGGAAATAATTTTTACTCTTCCAAGTCCTTAAAGGTCGTTTAAACTAAAATAATTAAATAAACTAAATCATTAAAAGGTGTATTTAATTTTAAAATCCTGCAGTCACATCATCCTACATGATAAAATAATGCAATTATCGTTTTTCCTAATTTGTCCTTTTCGTTATGCATAACATCAGCTGTAACCTGTAACTATATAGTTAAGTCTTTGTTAAAAATCGAAAAAAGTTAACCTAGATGTATGAAAAATAATAAATATTACAAACTTACCAGAATATACTGTTGATTCAATTTTCTAGTAATCAAAGTTCAAGATGGACCAAAATTAATATGCATTATTTATTAATCGAATATAATGAAACAAATATATTTCATGTAACCTGACTCAAACAATAAAAACGAATATTATACAATTAAAACTCATTTCTTTCAGACATAACAGATTGCAGAGAACATATATTTTTGGAGGTTCGGTGACAAAGCCGCACAAGCCGAATGCTCACGCGAAAAATGTCCACAAAAAAGTGCAGTCATAAATGCTCACATAGAAAAATCCCCACACCGAAAATAACGCACAGTGATAAATACTCACATGAAAATTGCTCACACGGAAAATTACCCACTTTTAATAAATCCTCACATGGCCATGCTATCCCTCGTTTTGCTTTTTATGAGGCCTGCATCGACTTCTTACACAATAAATTATTATACCAAAAATTAAAAATTTAAATTACTCCCTTATAATTCACTTAACAGCAAAAATTTATATAACAAATATTGTTAAGAATAAGAAGACAAATATTTTATCTAAATGCATTTTTTTGACTGCATAAATATTTGGAGAATTATGGCGGAAAACCCCCAAAAATTAAAACTTAAAAAATTAATATTTCTTTTATTATAAAACTTTTACTAAGGTGGTTTAACACTAAACCTACCGAGACTTCATGTATACCTATCCCTACCACAGCGGGTCAAATGACCCGTCTTTAAAATTTGATATATATTACTATGTATAGCGAAAAATATATCATTTAGCACAATTTGGTGAGTGAATAAAACATGTTTTTTTAAATAACGATTCAAAATTGTTTATTTATTAAATTTAAAAAATATAAAAATAATACATGAAAAAAAGTAAATATTCTTCAATTGAATCCTAAATAAATTGCTAACTTAATTGAAGTTCACCGCATATTTTGCAAATTATTGGGTTCTCGAAGGCACATTTTCCACACACATATTTGTTGCATTTGAAACAGATTTTTGTAGTTTTGTTTTCTTTGCAAAAACCTATTTGGCACCTTTTTCGAATTTGCGTACGAGAGTCCGAACTTGTATTTGTTGACGTTTTCTGTATAATTTCATTTTCTTCATGTTGCTCATGTTCAAAATCTTCGGCAATTTCTTCAGCTAATTGAAATAAAAATTGTTGTCTAGAAAATTTTTCGCCGGTTGTTTCTCTATATAAAACCCATGAGTTGATTCCAGCCAGGTCAAGAATATTGAAAAAAGCAGGAATACGCTTACCGTCTTTTTCGATGCTTATAGATTTATGCTTTGAGCTTAGTACTTTTTTGTTTGGTTTACTTTTGTAAATTGTAAGTGAACAATTACTCGATTTATATAGTTTTGTTGAGAAGAGTGGCATACCATCCTTCGCCTGCTTGGCAAATTTTGGTAGTTCTCTTTTATTTCCGCGAATAGTTCCAACAATAGTGGTTCTTTTTTATAATAATTTTGCAGCTAGTGATGCGCTCGTAAAGAAATTATCTGTAGTGACGCTTCTTCCGCATCCTGTGAACGGTTCCATTAGTTTGAGAACAACGAATTCCCCAAGCGGAGACGAAGCTCCTCTGTTTTCATCCTTTCCTAAATATGGAAATCCATTGATAATGCATTTGGTGCTGACGTCAGATGCTAGCCGGAATTTGATACCAAACTTATCCGGTTTGTTCGGCATATATTGTGTAAACCTACACCTCGCTTTGGTTGGGAAAAGCTGCTCATCGATAGTTACGTGTTCTCCAGGCTTGAAACAATTTTGGCTAATCTTTGCATGGGTCAAATGACCCGTTGCGGTAGTTAGGGCAGATTACATATATTTCTCGGTAAAAAAAATTAACAAGAGAGGAGTAAATATTAAAAAATACATTCTATGTATTTTTTAATAAAAGTAGTAAAGGCAAATGGCGATGTGATAATGTTATTTAAAAGAAATTCTGACAAAAAGTTTAAAATGGGTCATTTGACCCGTCGTGGTAGGTTTAGTGTTAAAGTTTTCCGCCTTCTTTTGACCTGTAGTATCACCCATTAAAAAGAAATATGAAGATCGTAAACACCCTGTATAGATAGTGTCTTTACAAATTTATGTGAAAGAAAATACCTCGTAACAGAATCTGTTCGCGCCGCGGCGTCAATGGGCGGAAAACTAATACCCACACAGTAACTGTTGTAGTAGGCCAAGGCCGTGCTATAGTCGGCAAATCGGTGATTCCCCATGATTCCAAATAATATAATAATAATAATAATCTTTATTCGTGCTTACTTACATTACAAAGAAGTTTACACAAGTCAAAAAGTAATAATATGTATATGTATAATAATATGTATACTTGTAAGCAGAGCTTGCAGATAGCATTTTTCTATAGGTGCAACTGCTGTGTACAGTACCAGTACGCTGATTTCGACCCTTTTTTTTTGTTTGTTGTTCGATAAAGAAAATATTTTGGAAAATGAGTAATAATACATATAAATATCTATCGTGCGGACCGCGTGAATTTTACTTGATATAAAAATGGCACGGGTCTGAAATGGGTTTGACACTCCTGGTCTACGCCATTATCGATGTCAATTAAAATTTTATTTTTCCACCGCTTACAATAAAATCATTAAAACAAATATTTGTATTTATACAAAAACTTTATTGTTACGAATACAAAAACTTATAAGGTAGGTGTTCTTCTATACCAAAATCTAGCTCTAAAATCATCAGAACAAGTCAAGAATGCTGCTTGAGTTGGGGAATGAGCAATTAGTCTTACAGGACCATTGTGACCGAGAGACATCAACTGTTTTCTGGAAGCATTTCTGGAATTCCAGGCGCATAACGATGTTGTTGCTTCGTCGGGGAATAAAACATAATCTTCAGTGTGATTGAAAACTGCCTGAGCTTCATGTTCTTGTTTTCCTGTTTAAAGAAAATGTATAAAAAATTTGTACTAATATATAAATTAATTCGTTGGTCTGTATATAGGGAAAAGTTGTATAAAACCAATCAACCGGCAAATACCGATCGCCTCAAAAATCCCATGTTCTAAAGGTGCTAGGCATTTCCCTACTTATGCTTATATACTTATTTCCCCTTTTTATTGCAGTAAACAAATTTACTGCAATAAAAACTATAGGGGAAAAATTTTAAGATCGTAGCGCCACGCGGATTTTTTTGAAACCATTCTAAATCAGATACCACTTGACATTTACTAGTAATTAATAGCGAAAAGTGTATCAAAAAACGACAAAAAATAAATAATTGTTTGGGATTTTCTGATTTTGTGAAGTGACAACATTTGTAAACATCTAAAATACTACATTTTGTGATCTGGTTTTAAGTTATGGCGGTTTTCCATTGTCGATTATTTTAACTATATTGGGGGAAATAATAATTCCCGTGTTGTTTACCAAGGGGTAGAAATCTACAATGCTGGGCATATAATATTGTGTGGAGTCACTGAAAAAAACAGAGTTCATAAAGATTTATGCATTATGCCTAGAGACTTGTGCATTACAAACCCACACACAATAACAGGAATTTTCAAGATATGCGATAATAAATACAAAATTGAAAATATTTTTTGTAGTCACTATCATTAAAATGTAAAGAGCAAACTTTGATATAAGGGCTCACTTTTTTCCAATTTTTAAATTGTTTATCTAAACATCCCGTCGATTCCTAACCTCTTGCTTTCCCAATTTTGTTTCGAACCGTACGGTGTCTGATATTAGTGGAAACAAATGAAACGATATTTCCGGGTTTCTTCTTTTCAATGAATTGCACATAGGCACACAATAATATGTATTATACATTTTTCAATGATTATAATAAAACTTTAAAAACAAACTTCATACAAAACCAATACTCAAAACGAAATGTTATCTGATGTACACAAGTTCATGAAACGCTCACCAGATGGTAGGGTGCTTAGCTGCAAATCCCTATACCACTGCATATAAAACTAGTTAAATCTTACCTGTTGTACCCGCGCCCGTATATGCAATAAGACATCTACTTGTAGTTAGTTCCCATAATTTTATCAACGAATCTTTTCCTGAACTCAGCAAATACTGAAAAACAAAAAAAATATAATAATAATAATATTATTACAAATACAAATAAAATTACAAATACAAAGAGCTAAAAAAATTATTACTATTTTGGTATTATAGAATTAATTTATTAGTAAAAGTAGCATTACCTTTCCGTTTTTAGTAAAAGCTACGGAGCAAACTTCAGATCCATCATGTGCTTTTACGAATGTATTTATACAGCGACAAGAAACAGCATCCCATAATTTTATGGAACCATCTTTACTACCTGTTGCAAATACTCTCGCATCATGTGAATACCTAAACAATAAAACTGTATTTAATCTTAATTGGGTGTATTCTGTAAGAAATGCATTAAAATTAGCGTCAGGTTAATATTTTTATTTTAACTCCATGTCTAACGTCATTATCCAAAAAGCTATTCTGTAAGAGCATTGTTAAGGTAAGCGTTAATACAATATTTGCTATCGCGAGCCGCTAACTCACCCTGTAGAGAGGCTAATATTAACTGCACGCGCATGCGCTGTTACGTTGAATTTTAACAGGAGTATTTATTTAGTCAAATGCCAAGAGAAACTTAACCTAATATTTCGGTGCTGAATTAAATATTCAGTGGCGAAATTTATTTTAAAAATGGAACAGAAATGTTTGGTCCTGTGATACTCATTATAACTGTTTTCCACAGTGTATTAAATAAAAATATAACTTTATTCAACTTTTGTTTAGTCAATTTATATACTACCTTGTATTATAACAGTTTATCTAATTTTTTAATAATATGTGAATTATATGTTGATTCTATTTTTAAAAAGGTGTTCGGTGATATTAATTATTAAATTTGATTTATTACGCTATTTCTACCCTGGAATAACACTGTTGTGATCGTCATTATCAATCTCATCAATTGTTTCTTCAAATAATACACCATTAAAATGTACTGCGATATTTTGAAACACGGCGGAGTAAGTGAAGTTTTGTAGCTTTCCGAGGATTATAATTTTAAGTTCTGTGTCTCAACAAAAACCAAAACTGCTCTTCAATACTCCATTTACTTCCTTTCTATACAATTACTTGAACTTGCGTCTGGGTTACTTGTATATCAAAAATTATGAAGCGTCATTCTTATCTCTACTGTAAAGAATTCAATTTAAAAAGTTATAGAAAGTTGATTAACATTCCTACCGTCTTGTGTTTTATTATTTTTTTTAAAATAACATGACATTTACTTAAATAGGATCAGCCATTTTTGCAAACTAAACACTAGCGTTAACTTTTAAAGCCACCGTTTCGGTAGGCGCTTATTGTAGAACGTTAACTGGCTATTTTAACGCCGCTGCGCTATAATATTAACACATATATGTTTAGCGAATAGCATTTAGGTTAAAAATGGTGTTAAAAAAATTAACGTCAGTTTCTGACGCTAAGATTTTAACATCATGCTTAGAGAATAGACCCGATGATCAGTCAATACTACCTCAGACTTGTTTCAAATAACCTCCGGTGTACCACAAGGTTCTCATTTGACTACTTTACTGTTCAATATTTACATTAATGATATATCACAACAATAAATTTGCTTAATTCCTACTTTATGCTGGCTTAAAAAAAATTTCCTACTTTTAACTGAGAAAGATGTTTATTATTCTTCAACAAAAGGAGTTTGTAGAGAGAAATGTTTATTAATTATTATTATTATATATATATATATATTTCTAGATTTTTTACAAAATCCATGAGATAGATCCTCAGCTTAGAAAGCTGGGGATCCCCTCGCCCAGTCCTATTATCCCAGATTGCAGTATGTACTTAACAAATGGACACCCAAATCTATATGAAAACATGAGTACATATTATAATTGATAATTTCTAATTTTTAATCCAGAGGCAAAATGTGGCGTTTCGCTTATTACACACAAATAACTACTGCATACTTACTTCATGCTAATAACTGTAGCAGTGTGTTGCTGAGATGGTATGCTTCCCACATAGCACTGGGAAGTGTTAACATCATACAGTCTTATGACAGGGTGTGTGGTACCGACGATCAAATGGTCACCAGCAGGATGAAATGCCAAGCACTTTATCGGCTCTGCATCCTAGATTAAACATAATATTTGGTTATACTTATCTAATGTGATGGCTCGAAAGAAAAACTAATAGTAACTCAATATTCCTTCTAATACTCATGGATGTAATAGTTACTGTTTCTGACAAAATGTTTGTTATTCACGGAAATCTTCAGAGGATTACGTAATCTGTTCATAGCAAGTCAATTGTGTTTGTAGATTAAAGCAAAAACTCTTAGTTAGAACATGCGCGTTATTAGTTTCGTTGAATTCAATTAATAAACTTAGTACTTTCAGTTAAATTTACTACACCGTGATTACAATGTTATCAGTCAGATAATTTAAACATTCGCGGTGACAAGAATATCTAACAGGTCATCAATCGGACATGCGCATTAAATCTGTTCATGAACTTATTAGAAACTTGATCCGCGAACAAAGCTAATAACTAGGGTGTGATGAAATATAGTGCGAACACCTAGCCGTAAGTGGCACTGGTAAAACATGTGATTTTTTTAAACTTAAAAAAAAAATAATATCTTTGAAATTATTTTGCAATGGTCCAATATTAATGCGGACACCTTTATTTTGGACGTTTGCCATTGCTGATAGTACTAGGCTAGAATAGTACAATATAATGAGTATTAGTATCAAAAAGATACAATATTTCAAGAGTAATATAAAAAATAAATTCATCACTTCTCGTGATCGCTGAAGACGGAAACAGATTGTTGAGCAGTTTCCGTAACGTCCGAATTTATTTTTTATATTACTCTTGAAGTATTGTATCTTTTTGATACTAATACTCATTATATTGTACTATTCTAGCCTAGTACTATCAGCAATGGCAAACGTCCAAAAAAAAAGGTGTCCGCATTTTAAAAAAATATTAACTTTTTATTAAATACATATTTGTTTATATTTATCTCGGTATGTTTGAGCACTCAGTATTTTTCCTATATATGGGTCAAAGAATTATATAAGCTTGCCAAATTTCAACTTTCTATATTAAGCCGTTTGGCTACAATTTCTACCGTACAGACAGACATACAAGTGACGTTATAAGGTTTTTTTGTGGTCATACCTACAAAACCCTAAAAAGTATTTTTGGCAAAGATAACCCAAGGCTATGTGGTTAATACATTGGATGAGGATGCTCCTTCGTATGCAACCATTTGCCGCTGTGTAAATTAGTTCAAGAGAGAAATAATCAGTGTCAAGAAAGATTTCCGTAGTGGACGTCCGAAAACAGTCTGAAATTGTTGACAGAGTCCATTATGTCAATTTAAATGACCGACAACAAAAGTTGTCAAAAACAGGAGAATAGCTGATTTATCGAAGGAACACGTACATTTTATTGTAACCGAGGAATAATAATAATAATAATAATATTTATTCAAAATAGGCAGAGCCTAATATACATATAGTTTACAATATATATTATAATACAATTAGAAATTTAGTCTTTACATTAACACTTATTTATTAAAAATGAAAACAAATCCCTCTTAAATTGCTTTAAATTTCTACTTTCAAATTTTAAGCTAGATGGTAAAGTATTAAATTGTTTAAAACCTTTACAAAAAATTTGGTTATCATTTGAACTTCTTTTATTTTTTAACACCCTCAGGTCGTTAGCACTTCGGATTGGGTAGTTGTGCACAACTTTATTGAAAATTATATTTTTTTGCAAATATTCTGGCAATACACCTGTTAAAAGTTTGTAGATAAACAACATTGCTCCATAAAATAATTTGTCTTCTACAGACAGCCAATTTAACATATTACACATACTTTTAATAGGTGTATACCTTGACACTTTCAAAATAACCCTCATGCCACGATTCTGAAGCTTTTGCAGATGATCTATGGAAGTTTTATTCATTAAATATAGAATAGTACCGCAGTAATCAAAGTGTGGTTGTATTAGAGATTTAAATAAGGTAATAAGAGTGGAAATGGAAAGTTTCTTCGATAATCTACTTAAGAAATTAATTTTTTGAGATATTTTATTTACTATGTAATTTAATAGTTTATCAAAATTTAAAAAACTGTCCACAACAAAACCAAGATACTTCATTTCTGACACAAGTTTTTCATTATCTACTTCAATATTTATTGTATTTAAATTAATTTTAGAATATTTATATTTTGACGTGAGGATCATGAATTTGGTTTTTTCTATATTAATTTTTAATTTATTCAAACAAAAATAATTGTGTAATTTATTTAGTTCTACATTTACTCTATTTATAGCTTTATTAAGATCTTTATCATAGACGGCAACCAAGGTATCGTCTGCAAATAAATTAATATAATCAAAATTTACATTATTGGCAATATCATTAATATAAATGAGAAATAATATCGGTCCTAAACAACTTCCCTGTGGAACACCCCAATTGTTACGTATTCTAGATGAATAATTATTTCCTATTTTAGTTATTTGGTACCTGTCTGACAAATAATTTTTAAACCACGCTAATGCTGTGCCGCTGATCCCATAGTTAAATAATTTTTCTATCAGTATTCCTCTATCAATGGAAGGGATATCCAGGAATTGGATATGCGGAAGCTATCCGCAAGATGGGTACCGCGTTTGCTCTTTACAGAGAACAAACTCAATGTTAGGCTTGTTTGAATATTGAATTAAAGTTTTACTACGTATATATTAAAATATATTTATCTGCTGTACTTACTGTTATTGTTTTGAAAGCTTTCTTCACTGATGCCTTAGAAATATCGAAGAGTTTGACTGTGTTGTCTTTAGAGCCAGAGACTAAGATAGGCTCTCTTGGATGAAATTCCAAACATGTGACCTCTTCCATATGGTCATAGAGTGTTCTAATAACTGGATGTCCATGTGTCTCTCTCCCTTGGTCCATTTCATCAGGAGCAGATTTAGCTAACATTCTGTCAACATCTAAAATCTGAAATTTTAATTTATCAAACCTTTTGCAGACGCTAGGTAATATGCCTTATTTTCCAACAGGAAAAAAAAGTGCGCAATTAAATTTAGGGAGAGAGAGTGAAAAAATCATAAACATCTGTTAATTAAATTTATTTAACTTGCACGTTTGCAGCATTTATATACCAGCCGCCATTGTTTGCAATGATAGCACCACTAGATAGTTTGAACCACAACGTGCAAACGATAACGAACGACTATTTAGACGCTTTATCGATAGCAAACAAAATTTAAACTATACTGAAGCGAGTGGGGTTCTTTTGTTTTTATCCACTTACCTTGATACTAGCATCAACGCTGCCAGTAGCAATAAGCTGTCCATCGTTACTAAAACAACCAGCTCTGCAGTTTCCCTTATGTGAAGTTACATACGCAGTTTCATACAGCGCTGGTTCTGGCGCAGGCAACTGCGGTTCAGTCTCGAATTCCAAATCTAAATTAATACAATTAAAATAATTAAGGACTTACTAATAAAAAATTGATGTGAATTGTGAATTTTCACATTACTGGATTTTGTAGGTAATAATTGTTAAGTAAAGTTTATATACCTATTGTAGTTTTATAGTCGTAAACCAAAAATATTGAAATAATTACCCAAACCAGGTCCAATTAAGTTATTTCCGATCCCATGATTAGGTGGTCGTTCTTTTCGATCTGGTTCGTGTTCCAAACCAGCGATCATAATATGAAGTAATCGATCACTTGGGGGACACGGAGGATCAGCCTGGACAGCATTTGATAGACTCACTGCTAAACTTTGATGTCCATCATAAAACAACTGACTAAAACATAAAAATTAAATTAATTTAAGGTTAAGAAATTAAAAATATACTGAAATCCCTTACCTTATAACTAATCTATAGAGTTGTTCTCTATTTTTTAGTATATTCTTTGTATCTACTTCCATTTCCTTCATTTTATAACTTTATTATCGCACTTTCGTACCAGTGTTTATTTGTCAAAACCGGGTTATCAAAATCTTTACAATATGTGCTGCCATCTAATAATCTAATGTGTTTTCAATTAATCAGTATTCTATTTGAAATATTCAGTATCAAAATACTACGTACCAGGCGTCCCATTAGTGGGACATATATGTCCCATTAGGCAATGAGTGGGATATATATGTCCCACTGGGTATTAAAAGGGGGATACACATAGAGAAGGAAATCTTGTTAAGGCTCTTATGGCAACCTGTATAGATATTACTTAAGTCCCTGAATACAGATTAAAACGGATACTGTTTTAGTATCCGTTTTAATTAAGTCAAGGCTTTCGCTTTTGTCAAAAATCTCCACTCAAATCTTTATTTATTTATCATCTTCATGTGATCAAATTTAAAATAGCCCTTATAAAAATTGTTAATTATGTTAAATTTTTTTATCAATTTTCTTTTAAATTAAATGTATAAGACACTGCTGGGCGCACAATGTTCTTGCGCACATCGGCAATATTTTGTTACGTCACGACGTCATTGTGTTATGGCTCCCAACGAAGGAGCATGCATTTTTTTGCGGTGAATATTTTTCCAAAAAGTAATTGAAAAATAGTGCAAAAATAGTGAATTTTGAAATGAAGATGATAAATAAATAATTTAAAAGGGCACTGAAATAAAAATTTAAATTATATTATTGAGAAATTCGAGGAAAATGTTGGAGTCTTTGAGCGTCTACTTGTTGCTTGGCTTCGGAAATAATGAAAAATAGGTGAGTGTTCATTTATTTTAAAATATTAGGGCCTTAATATTAAAAATTTAGATTTTTATTAGCATTTTTGGCTATTTTTTATAATATTTCTTTGTTATATTTTATTAATTTTTTGCGTCGCATAAATCGAGGTCATTAATTGGCACATTCTTGTAGGATTATAGAGATAATGCGGAGTGCCTTATCTCCGGAGTGGTCATTAGTGAAGTTAACATTGTAATATTCAGCTCAATAAATGCAGGTGTTTATTTAATAATTTTAACTTGGAAATTTTAAAGATAAATAATGTATTGGACAAAATTATTGCAACAAATTTTATATATTTTTGTTTTTATTTAGTAAAATCGTGGATATAATATATGTGTTTTTTTAATTTATAATTTATTTCCAGTCTCATTTTCTGGAAGTGATTTTACCGGAGATTGTACACGATATCGGCAAGTGTTCAGCCGGTTTCCACCAACATATCGGACGCTCGGACCCAACTTACAATGCAGTTTTCAAAAGGAAGGATAATTTTCAGTAAGTTTTAAGATTTTTCAATTCAGTATTGTTATTCATTCAATTACAGTAGGAGCTCGGTTATGTGAACTAATATCAATCATGGCTACAAGGAACATTTTAATTTAATTTGATTTAAGAACAACTCCACGTTTCAAAATCCAGTACCGTCTTGTAAAATAAATTATTATTATTCTTTTAATGTATGGTATTTGTTTCAGGAGTAATTGGGCGTAAATTTCAGCGTCTAGTAAGGAGGCTTTTGCTGTCCCCAAGTGGAAACTGTGAAAACCATCTCCATGGTGGCATTCGGTGATAAATTAAAAATATTCTTGTCATGGGGTTGCTTTTTCTCTCGTGGAGTTTTGGGTCGCGTATGGAGTTGGTGACTGATTGGTGAAAGAAAGGTGAAAGATTCCTCCAGGAGTTGCAGACGCTGTCTTCCAACCAAAAGAAAAATTTCGGTGAGTCTTATGCTTTTGCAATTTAATATTATTATTCATTCAATGCAGTAGACGCTTGATTGTGTGAACAAATCGTGGCAAAAATCTCTTATACTATCATTCATGTGTCTGTCTGTCCATGATGATTTAATTTGTAGGATTTCGTAGGTATGATCTATAAATCCTTAATACTATAATAATAATTTAAAAAAATCCAAAGTAATGCTTATTAATGGGAACTGGAATAGTACAACAGGAATTTTTGATTAGATTATTTTTTCATAAGATATGGAAGTTTTAGTATTTTTGATGAAATATATTTTAAAGAAACTGTCATGAACATTTAATAAGTTTAAGTTCATTTAAGGAGAACCCCACATTTAAAAATCCAATACTGCCTGCTGAAATAAATTTAATTGTTTTTTAATGTAAAGTATTTGTTTCAGGAGTAATTGGGCGCAAATTTCAGCGCCCAGCGGAGGGGAGGATTGGAAACATAGAGTCACCAGCCTCTTTATATGACCCGAGGAAACGGTCGTCCTCATAATCTACCTATCAGCCCTTCCAGTTGGGCCGGAAGCATTCCTTTGTTGCAGCATTCCCCGGTTCTTCACATTACCTGTGCGGGTGACCTGGCAATCTTGTCCGACCTGGTTCTCTGGGTTCCGGAGTGTTCTGGGTTCTGCGATATCACCGGTCCCCCATCTCAGCTCTTGTACCGTAACCACAAACTCCTCTATTAGAGGCTAAGCAACCTTAAACATGACAAGAATTACTAATAATTCACCCTCGGTGGGATTTGAATGCACACTACAAAGATTGTTTCCGCAGTCTCTATGACAACGGGAGGAAGTTGTTCCAGTACGGACAGAAGCAGATGTCCGGATTGATGGAGTTCACAGAAAAGAATTCAGCCAAACTTTCCACATGTGATGATGCTGGATAAGAATTCTATATATGTACACCAGAATAAAAGTGTATTAACTCGTAACAAATTTACAAAAGAGCAAATTGAACATCGTATCTTTAGTACCATACAATGATTTAATAATATTAATGCAATATTTCTAATACCAAGAAAAATAGAAATAAAAAATTGCATTTGAAAGATGATACCATATGCATTTGAAAAAAAATATAATTTTATGAAAAATTATAGTTAATACACTTTTATTCTGGGGTACATACAGGTATTTAAAGTAATGAAATATAATATTTTAGGGAGATTATTTCAAATTTTAACTCAAAATATTTTCAGTTTGTTTTTAAATAAGATTTATCAAACATGGATATTTTTGATTTAATCGGAAAGTAATCAATACTGTCTAATTATTTTGAATTTGTTCCGAGACCATTCGATAAAGTCCAATCTGTTTGGACATTTAATATTGGTCCAAAAAGTGAACAATAACCATTTTTTTCTTTAATTAAAGAATAGTTTGGAAAAAAATCAATTTTATTTTTTAGAAACTAAATATTAATTAATCAAACATATAGAAATTTAGGTACAATATTTATAGCAACGTTTGCTATTAGCGTTTTTTAATTAAATACTTTTTAAAAAAATTTTGAAAACTAGTTAAGTAAATTTTTAGCGTTCAGTAATGATAGCTATTTGCATTATTTTAGCAATTTAAAATTAGTTTGAAAACTAATCAGTATTTTGGATTTTGAAATTAAATACCAATTTAGAAACAAATTAATAATATTAAATTTTTTAGAAATTTAGTTCGATACAATTTTTTGTGCTCAGCAAAAATAGTTATTTGCGCTTTTTTATAAATTTTAAATAAATTGGTAAACTAATCAATATTAATTTTTTTAATAATTTTATATTTGTAAACTAATCAGTATTTTTTTTTTTTATGAAGAGGTAATTTGGAAACTAATCATTGATAGCTAATCAATTTTTTTAAATTTTAAATTATTTTGAAAACCAATCGATAACTTCCAAACTGTTCGGTTGTGTCCGATTTGTCTAGAAACTGATCTACGATGTCCATTTTTTTAAAATAAATGGACAATATACCTACTGATGTACTGCCTAAATTTAAATTATTTCACGGCTTGCAATGTTTCATTTTTGATTGATTTTGTAAATTTTATTTAATTAACTTGATGTACAGTGGCTCCGTAAGACTGAGACTGGGATTCAGTTCCCGGACACCACTGCGGAACTAACATTCCACACCCCTGTGCACTCAGCCCAGGGGTTGACTCAGCCCTCATTTCATAATTAAAATGAGTATGCAAAAATAATAGGAGCACTAGTATCGCCAGATCGTTGGGGGATGTATTATTTGTTTATTATTTATTTAATTAATTGATAATTTAATATTTTTATTTAATATTTCAATATTGAACACTATAGTAGTTGAATATATTTCCTGTGTAGGGCGTAAGGGCCCCATTTACCAGGTTTGGGCCCGCCTGGTAAATGTTTACAACTTACATGGGAAATTATAAAAATAAAATAAATTAATAATGAATATTTGGGGTTGAATATTTGTACGAAAATATAGATGATCTTGAAACATCGTAAAGCAATGAAATTATTTTATTTGGACAGTAAATTAGTTAATAATTTTTTGAATAAATTAAGATTAATTTACAAATTAAATTAATGATATGGAAAAATAAATTATTTTGATAGTAAATTGGTAAATTTTTTGAAAAATAAATTCAAGTTATGATTAGTTCTCAAATTAAATTAAAATATTTTCAAAAAATAAAATTAAATAGACAGTAAATTAGTAGATAAATTTTTTGAAAAATAAATTCAATATGACTCGTTTACAAATTAAAATATTTTGAAAATATATAATTATTTTGATATAAAATGAAAAATAAATTCAAGTTATGGTTAGTTGACAGATTTAATTAATATATTTTCAAAAAATAAAATAATTTTTGTAATAAATTAGATGGTAAATTTTTCGAAAAGTATATTCAAGCTATGATTATTTGATAAATTAATTGTACTTATTTTGTAAAATTAATAATTTGTAAAACACGATATTTAAATGGAATAATACATAAAAGAACAATATTTGTGAATATTTTGAGTTGAAATAATTGAAATGATCTCTCTTATTATTATAAATCATTGTATTGATTTGTATTCTATATCATATTTTGTAAAAATTATTGTTTATGTAAAAAATAAAAATGTGTTTGTCGGTGTGGAGAGGCACTAAATAAAGATTGAAATAAATATATTGAGAAAGTATGAATGTGGAAAAATAAATGGATGGAATAAAGAAAAAAAAAAAAAAAAAAAAAATCAAGTGAAAATAAATGGAATCATTTGAATGTGGAGAAAAATGGAAATTGAAAGTGACTGGAGAATGAAAGATTTTGATGAACGTGGATAGGAATCTATGGAAGAATATTGTTTATTTCCCCCATGCATTCCTACCCGAACAGAATAATTGTGGAACGAGAGACTGCGTTGTATGTGGAAAGTAATGCTTGGAAGAATATTATTTATTTTCCCATGCATTTCTACCCGAACCAGAATAATTGTGGAACGAGAGACTGCGTTGAATGTGGAAAGTAATGCATGGAGGAATATTATTTTCCCATGCATTTCTATCCAAATCAGAATAATTGTGGAACGAGAGACTGCGCTGAATGTGGAAAGAAATGCATGGATGAGAGAATGACCTTGAAATGAAAGACTGAACCCTTATTTCTTTGTTAACAACCTCTGTATTTGCATCATTTTTAATAAATAAATATAAAATAAACAGCATTATTATTTCGATAAATACCCACCTAATAAATCCTCTTCTGGGGTTGGTTTTTATCTTTCAGATGACGAGAAAGTAAAGAGTAAGTATTAATGTATATAATTAGTTGAGCAAAGGGAGTAGCCCTTGAGGTGGTGAGTATGTATATTATATATATAGACTACGTGAGAGAACGAATGTGGATAGGAATGCGTGGATGAGAGAATGACCTTGAAATGAAAGACTGAACCCTTATTTCTTTGTTAACAACCTATGTATTTGGATTATTTTAATAAATATATATAAAATAAACCGCATTATTATTTCAATAACTACCCACCTAATAAATCCTTTCTGGGGTTGTTTATTTATCTTTCAGATGACGAGAAAGTAAAGAGAGTAAGTATTAATGTATATATTTAATTGAGCAAAGGGAGTAGCCCTTGATATGGTGAGTATATTATGTGCCTAGATGAAAGTTAAGAATTAGAGGGTTGCTTTTTGGCAGGTACCTATTTCAAGGTATAAGGTATCTACTACCGCAATGGGTGCTCTGCAACCCTTATAGGTTCTGAGATATTAATAAAATAAAATTCACTATGTCGTAATACACCCCGAATTTTGCGCCCTTAAACCGTCGATTATCAATTTTTATTTATCTTAAAAAAAATTCAAGGGGTTGATATTAAGGGATGAAACTAAGGGATGGCATTGATGATGTGCTCTAGTGGCCCTGTATGCCATTGCGCTATACCCATGTATCGAGGAACGTTTAACGTCTAAAAACACGGTTTCACGTAAAAAAAAAACGAATCATAAATATGAGTGGGGGGGGCTTAAACACCGCAAAATATGTGGAGTCTTGGATTTGAGCAGGGTTGTAAAAAGGGGGGTAAAAACCACGTTAAAAACCCCAAATTCTGCAGCCCTGCGGCGCTAGAGTCAAAAAACTCTTAAGGGTTGCGAGATATAAAAAACACTTAATAACACGCCTCCCTTAAAAGATAAAGGGTTGCTTTTTGGCAGGTACCTATTTCAAGGTATAAGGTATCTACTACTGCAATGGGTGCTCTGCAACCCTTATAGGTTCTGAGATATTAATAAAATAAAATTCACTATGTCGTAATACACCCCGAATTTTGCGCCCTTAAACCGTCGATTATCAATTTTTATTTATCTTAAAAAAAAATCAAGGGGTTGATATTAAGGGATGAAACTAAGGGATGACATTGATGATGTGCTCTAGTGGCCCTGTATGCCATAACACTATTCCCATGTATCGGGGAACTTTTCACGTCTAAAAACACGGTTTTGTTCAAAATTTTAAAAAATTTTTTTCACCTACCAGGGTAACAGGAGAGCCGAGAGGTGTAAATTAGTTTTTAGGGATTATCTCGTGAACTATAAGGGGTAGGACGTCCAGATTTGGAAGGCACCTTTATTAGGGTCCGTTCTATTATCTATTAGAGTTTCAACCCTCTAGCCTTTAAGGGTAGGAAGTTATTAAGTGTTTTTTATATCTCGCAACCCTTAAGAGTTAGGTAGTTGATTTTTGGTACATACGTACTATGGGACCTTAGGACCCTACAGCCTAAATGGGAGCCCTACAACCCTTCTAGTTGTCGAGATATTAATAAAATAATACAATTATTTTGGTCTAATATGTGACGTCACTGAAAATTAAAAATTAAATATCTCAAAAACCGTAAGGGTTGTAAGGAACCCTTGAAGGGTAGAGGGTCTATAGGTCATGAAGTACCTACCTACCGAATACCAACCACCTAACTCTTAAGGGTTGTGAGATATAAAAAACACTTAATAACTTCCTACCCTTAAAGGCTAGAGGGTTGAAACTCTAATAGATAATAGAACGGACCCTAATAAAGGTGCCTTCCAAATCTGGACGTCCTACCCCTTATAGTTCACGAGATAATCCCTAAAAACTAATTTACACCTCTCGGCTCTCCTGTTACCCTGGTAGGTGATTTTTTTTTTTTTAAATTTCGAACAAAACCGTGTTTTTAGACGTGAAAAGTTCCCCGATACATGGGGATAGTGTTATGGCATACAGGGCCACTAGAGCACATCATCAATGCCATCCCTTAGTTTCATCCCTTAATATCAACCCCTTGAATTTTTTTTAAGATAAATAAAAATTGATAATCGACGGTTTAAGGGCGCAAAATTCGGGGTGTATTACGACATAGTGAATTTTATTTTATTAATATCTCAGAACCTATAAGGGTTGCAGAGCACCCATTGCAGTAGTAGATACCTTATACCTTGAAATAGGTACCTGCCAAAAAGCAACCCTCTATCTTTTAAGGGAGGCGTGTTATTAAGTGTTTTTTATATCTCGCAACCCTTAAGAGTTTTTTGACTCTAGCGCCTCAGGGCTGCAGAATTTGGGGTTTTTAACGTGTTTTTTACCCCCCTTTTTACAACCCTGCTCAAATCCAAGACTCCACATATTTTGCGGTGTTTAAGCCCCCCCCCACTCATATTTATGATTCGTTTTTTTTTACGTGAAACCGTGTTTTTAGACGTTAAACGTTCCTCGATACATGGGTATAGCGCAATGGCATACAGGGCCACTAGAGCACATCATCAATGCCATCCCTTAGTTTCATCCCTTAATATCAACCCCTTGAATTTTTTTTAAGATAAATAAAAATTGATAATCGACGGTTTAAGGGCGCAAAATTCGGGGTGTATTACGACATAGTGAATTTTATTTTATTAATATCTCAGAACCTATAAGGGTTGCAGAGCACCCATTGCGGTAGTAGATACCTTATACCTTGAAATAGGTACCTGCCAAAAAGCAACCCTCTAATTCTTAACTTTCATCTAGGCACATAATATACTCACCATATCAAGGGCTACTCCCTTTGCTCAATTAAATATATACATTAATACTTACTCTCTTTACTTTCTCGTCATCTGAAAGATAAATAAACAACCCCAGAAAGGATTTATTAGGTGGGTAGTTATTGAAATAATAATGCGGTTTATTTTGGTTTATGTTACGGTGTAAACAGGCCCTGTATATTGGAATACATGGATCTGTTTTCACCCTGGTTCACTGCCCCTGATGTGCGGATTCTCGGTGAATCGCAACGGCATAGCAGGAAGCCTACCTCAATCATCCTTGGGGGGGTTAGTTTCTATTGTCACCGTTACGGTAGCGCATGCGATAGCTCAAACAGGACCGGCTTTCTTTCGTGGTCTGGACATGAGCCAGAAAGGTGTCTTATTGTACTGATTGTGATTACACACGTGATTGTGTTTGCGATACCATTTTCTTAGAGGAAAGTCGTGCTGAAGGTGTGAAATGACAGGTATGTTTTCTCATCAGATTCTAATTAGAATGCATACTTGTAGAAGTGCCAATTGGGGGCCAGTTCTATGCCAAGTCAGAGCCTAGGTACGGTCAAGTATTAGCCACATTGGGGAGCTAAGTTGAGGCCGAGTTAGAGCTAAGTTGAGGCCGAGTTAGAGCTAAGATGAGGCCGAGTTACGACTAAGCTGAAGCCCGTTAGGAGCGCCAAGCAGCCCTGGTGCGAGGTACCACGCGATTGGAGCGCTGCTTGACGCAACCAGGACCTTTTGGAGGCGATCCGTTGGACGAGCGCCACGAGGTGAACGAACCCTAGGTGTTCCTATCGTGGACAGCGAGCCCACGTGTCCGTTGGGAGTAACGGGACCTGTGGACAAGGTTCCCGCCGAAGTGGTTATCGCATTTTGCCGGAAAACCGCGTGGACTAAGTGGTTTAGACTATTATATTATATTAATGATTTTGAGACAGCGTAAGTACGATATTTCAATCCGGAGGTGGAGGTGTTGGAAGCGTGTTACTTTACGTTGTATTTGTGGTTTAGAGCTTCCGATGCGAAGTGGGAAACAGATCTCTTACGAGTAACCTGTCCATTCTCCTTCCTGGGTGTGAATGCGTGAGTGCGTGGGTACTAACCTTTTCCTCCGTAGGTTTTGGCTTCCATGGAGCAAGGTCATCTGAGGATCTATTCGAGAACCGTTTTGACACGATATACCGTACAGGGTTTCTGACACGGATCCGATAGATCTGGAGTATCGTATTCACACATTATAATTATGCCGTGTGATTTAGTAAGTAGTCTAGTTTAATTTTTTGTAACTAGTTAATTTCTGGATTATACTACTATTTACTTAGACGTTTGTCTCTGATTTATGACTACCTGTACGTCCTGTCACTGAAGTCATGCTCCGTGTAGGAGCGTAGGTCGTTCAGGGGCGTCCTCCTTCTCTTTCAGGGAGTGTAAGCGGAAGGTAGGTGGGCCCTTTGTGTACCATAGAGTGGGGCCGTAGCCATAGGCCGTAATTTAGTTTACATTACGCGCTGCCGGTCTCTTCAAGAGCTGACAGTAGGACTGGTTGAGAGGTCCTACTGCAGGTATTGTTAGTTTTCGGGGATCTTAACTGGCGCGTTATAAATTTAACCCCTCCCACCCTATCGACAGAGCTAGGTCGGCGCATCAAGATTCTTGGAGTAGACCGGTGTTATATCGTGTTTCTGTTGGCGACAAAGGAACCGTTATATTTGGCGCCCAACGTGGGGCCTGATAAGTTTTTCGGCCTGATTAGTTTTTCGGCTTGATTAGTTTTTCGGCGCGATTAGTTTTCGGCTTGATTAGTTTCTCGGCGCGATTATTTTTCGGCTTGATTAGTTTTTGGGGCTATTAGTTTCGAGAAAAGTTAGGGCGCACATTTTTATGGGGCGCGGGTTTTTGTTAAGTTTTGAGGAACTTTTGAGATGACTTCAGTACAGGCATAAATCAGAGACGTTTTCATATGAACTACAGTTAAGAAATTTTATGGCACTTCTTCAGACGATTAGAAATTGGTACGCACACTAGTGGACTCGTTAGAGCTACTGAACGTGGGATGATTAGTTTGGTTGAGGAGCACTGCCGCACGGAAAACGAGCTCCGGTTAGACTATTAGTCGGAGCGCACTCAACGAATCGGTTACCGAGATTTTTTCTCGTGGTAATTATATTTCGACCGAGAGAAAATCGGGCGTTATACGAATCGCTTGTGTAAGGGTATGTTAAGAAATGTTGAAATTAGGAAAATTTAGTTTTGGATAGTCAGATCCGAACCTAGGTGAATTTAGTTTTGGATAGTCAGACCCGAACTTAGGAAAATTCTGTTGAGAATTTTTGGTTTTTAGAAAATTTAATTTTGAATTAGGGCTTTGTCAGGATGGAGCCTGAATATTTATCCGGAGAAGAACTGGAGTACGAGCTGAGAGCGCGCGGCATATCCGAAGGCCGTTTGTCGACATTATCAGTGTTAGGGATGCGACGTATGTTGCAAAAGTTTTTGAACGATGAGTCTGTGGAAGAACTCCCGGACAAGTTCATAGTAATTTTGGATGTAACTGCGGAAATAGCGACGTGTCGCAGAGAAATTGAGGCTCTTGAGTCTGAACATTTTTCAGAAGGGTCGGGCTCACCGGAGAACCAGAAACAGTATAGCGTGTTAACACATTTGATTGGCCGTCTAGGGCGAATTAAAGCAACGGAAGAGGGACAATCTTCAGTAATTAAGGAATTAAGGTTGCGATTACGTAATGTCGAAAGATCCTTGTTAATAGCGATAGGGAAAGGCGACGCAGGGAGGGTGTCAATAGTGAATGAGGCTTCAAGCTTCAATAGAACGAAGGTTCCTATTTATAAATGGGATCTTAGGTTTTCGGGAGATGATACTGGACTTAGCGTTAATGCGTTTTTGGAACGAGTAAGCGAGTACCAAGAGTCACGCGGAGCTACAGCGTTGGATTTATTCCACTCCGCATCAGAATTGCTTACAGGACCAGCTTTGATTTGGTATAGGTCAGTTAGGACGAGAGTGACTAGTTGGGAATACTTAGTTGAGTGTCTTAGGGAACAGTATCAACCCTTAGATTACGAGTTTGAGTTGTGGCGAGAGATTCGAGGAAGGACACAGTGTCCTCGGGAACGCATAGGAGATTTCGTGGCTAGCATGCGGAATTTATTTGCTAGGTTACCGTCCCCCGTGGCGGAAGGTGAACAATTACAAGTTGTTCGGCGCAATCTAACACCCTTCATGTTACGAGGTTTAGCGTTAGCGGATATCAACACATTGGACGAATTAGTGCGTATTGGCCGTCGTCTAGAGGAGACACAGTACTTAGCGGAGAAACACCAGCCACCCCAGAGGACTAACCCTCTCCTAGAACCAGATCTAGGTGGATTCACCGCCACCCCGGGTCCTAATCATCCTAAAGATAGGACTAGGAAAGCGAGGTTTTGCGTAGTCGAGGAGAATCGGGATCCTCCTATAATTAATTCCGTTTGCTGGAACTGTGACCAGCGAGGTCATAGATTTAATGATTGTGACGTGACGCCGCGTCGTAAGTTTTGCTATGGTTGCGGAACCAAGGAGGTGCACAAGGCACATTGTCCGCGATGCACTCTACGGGAGTCAAAAAACGGAAGAGCGGGCGGGAAACCGTAAGACAGTTTCACCGTCCAACACCTCGGATAACGGAGCCTAGAGCTCATGGGTATAGTAGCCGTGTAGGTTATCGGAGTCGCGAGGGCCAGGTCAGGTCGCGACGGCAATTTTATTTTGGCACTAAAGTTAGGGATGCGGTTGTGGACCCTAAAGGAAAAAGTCCCGTTCAGAGGACTAAAACACCAGTACAGGAACGGAAACTGAGAGATCAGTTTCACTGTTCGACATCCCGTGCGTCGGCTCTTAATGCCGAATGGAAGGAATGGTTGGAGAAGGTTTCTAACTTTTATTATTTTTCCTCTGTTTCGTCAGTTATCACCAAGCTTCCCGGTGACAACCGAGCGTATTTACCTGTGTCAGTTTTTGGAGTTAACTTCCAGGCGTTAGTTGATTCGGGATCTACCCGGACCATCTTAGGTGGACCCGGTTGGGAGATTCTGCGTGTTCGTGGGATTAATTTAGAATTGCAGAGCAGCGTGGACTGTTACGCGGCGAATGGGTCGCTTTGTAAATCGATCGGTAGCATTGAGGTTCCGATTAGGTTAGATGGACGGTCTCGGACTATGGATGTCCTAATCGTACCGAATATTGATTACCACATGGTATTAGGAGTAGATTTTTGGACGGCCATGAATCTACAGTTAGATATGGTGTCAGGAGATTATGCTTTTCGAGATCGAGTAGCTTCGGTTGCGAACGAACAGACGATAAACGTGACGACGAACGCCAGTTTATCAACGGATCAACGATATCAACTTGAACAGTTAGTTAGGTCGAACGCAGACTTAATGAATCCGAAATTAGGGTGCACTACTCATGTGGAACATGAGATTTTGACAGATGCCCGCCCGGTTAAACAGAGATATTACCCTATATCTCCGGTTCTGCAAAAACAAGTTAGTTTAGAGTTGGACAAGATGCTCGAGTTAGGAGTGGTAGAACCCTCTAACAGCCCGTGGTCCAGCCCCATTCTGTTGGTAAAGAAACCAGACTCTTCTTACCGTTTCGTGGTAGATTACCGCAGACTAAACTCTGTCACGGCGAAGGATGCTTATCCGCTGCCGTTTGTTAATACTATTTTGGATAAGCTTCGAAACGCGAAATTTATTAGTTCATTGGACCTGAAGAGTGCCTATTGGCAGATTCCGATGGCGGAGAAAAGTAAACCATTTACCGCTTTTACCGTTCCTGGTAGAGGACTTTTCCAGTTTACGCGGATGGCCTTTGGACTCCATAATGCACCTGCGACTTGGCAGAGGCTCATGGATAATATTTTTGGAGAAACTTGTGAACCGTATGTGTTCATATACTTGGATGACATCATCGTGATATCACCCGATTTTGAAACACACGTCAGTGTCTTGGGAAAAGTCTTAGAAAAGTTGCGAGACGCCGGATTGTCGATTAATAGAGATAAATGTAATTTCTGTCTCTCTGAATTGAAGTATTTAGGTTATGTGGTGAATAGTTCCGGACTGCAGGTAGACCCCAGTAAAGTAGAAGCAATCGTTAAGATTCCCATTCCCAAAACCGTGAAGGAAGTACGGCGTTTTGTTGGAACGGCGTCGTGGTATCGACGTTTCATTCCTAATTTTTCTTCGCTTTCAGCACCGATTACCGCGCTGCTGAAAAAAAATCACAAGTGGTCATGGACACCTGAGTGTCAAAAGTCGTTTGAGGAGTTGAAGGCTAGGTTAGCATCAGCCCCTATTTTGATTTGTCCCGATTTTACACAACCCTTTGTAATACACACTGACGCGTCAGATTGTGGATTGGGTGCTGTGTTGATACAGATTATCGACGGCGAAGAGAGAGTGGTGGGATACGCGAGCAAGTCGCTGAACCGCTGCCAGCGTAATTACACGACTACTGAGCGTGAATTGCTTGCCGTGTTATTCGCGATAGAGAAGTTCCGTCCTTACGTGGAAGGAACTCGCTTCACCGTGGTGACCGATCACCATAGTTTAGTTTGGCTGAGTCATTTGAAGGACCCCGCTGGCAGACTGGCCAGGTGGGCGGTTCAGTTGCAGGCTCACGACTTCGAGGTCGTGCATCGGAAAGGTAAGGACAGGGTTGTCCCAGACATGTTGTCGAGGATAGGCCCGGAGCAGGTTTCGCTCCTTGCCGAGTTTCAAAACGTTCAAGACCCCTGGTATGTTGGTCTGAGGAATGCACTTCAGTTGGATCCAGAGGGCTCACCAGGTTGGAAATGGGCGGATAATCGCCTTTACCGTTTGATTCGTGTCCGTGGAGACACAGAATGGCGAATAGTTATTCCGAGAGAATATAGGGAAGATGTTCTGTCAGAGTGTCACGACCGTAAGACGTCCGGACATGTGGGAGTGTATAAAACGCTCCACAGGGCAAAAGCTCTTTACTTTTGGCCCCAGATGTATTCAGACATTGCGTCGTATGTTCGTTGCTGCAAGACATGCCAGGCGCAGAAACCAGTGCAGAAAGCAATTCCTGGTTTACTAGGAGGAAAACCGCAGGTCACCCAACCGTGGCAGATGATTTCCATCGACTACATGGAATTCCCTACCTCGCGTAGAGGCAATGCGTACCTGTTAATGGTGACAGACTACTTTTCAAAATTTGTACAGGTGTTTCCCTTTAAACGAGCTTCCACGGCTAAATTAATCCTTGTCCTCGAGGAGAACATATTTTTACGCTACGGAGTGCCACAGTATATTGTCGCGGACAATGGCAAACAGTTTGTGAGCAGAGATTTTAAGGAATTCACCCATCGCTATGAGGTTCAGATTTTATATAACGCGTTGTATCACCCGCAATATAATCCGGCAGAAAGATATAACCGCGTCATGAAAACTATGATTCGTTCTTATTTAGGGCAGGACCATCGACTTTGGGACGTGGATTTAGCGCACCTTACTTTAGCGATCAATACCAGCCGGAGTGAGGTTACGAAACTCAGTCCTCACTACGTTAATTTTGGAAGAGAGCATGTCTTATCAGGAAAGTATTTCCAGGTGTTAGGTCAGGATCGGGAAGACCCGGATGGACCGGACCCCCCCGCGGCCATGGAGGCGAAATTTCGTCGCATTTATCGAGACGTCCGTCGGAGACTGGCGGAGAGTTTTAGAAATTGTAAGATGCGGTATGACTCACGTCGGCGTGATGTCCATTACCGTGTTGGAGATTGGGTTCTTAGGAAGAACCACGTTTTATCTGCCGGGCAGATACACTTTTCTAACAAACTAGCTCCGAAGTTTGTTGGACCGTTTCGTATCGTGCGTCAAACCTCACGAGTAACTTATGAGTTGGAGACTGCCGAAGGTCTCAAGCGAGGTATTTGGCATGTGAAAGACTTGAAACCTTACGTTGAGGTTGGAAGACCCCAATGAGTTTCTAGGTTCTATTTCCTGGTTTTGGTTAGTTTGATAGTTTGGATTGCGAGTTGGCTACGCAACGCTATAGGTGTGTGTCAGAGACGAGAATCTGACAGGCAGATTCTCTACCCCGGGTAAGAGGGGGATGTTACGGTGTAAACAGGCCCTGTATATTGGAATACATGGATCTGTTTTCACCCTGGTTCACTGCCCCTGATGTGCGGATTCTCGGTGAATCGCAACGGCATAGCAGGAAGCCTACCTCAATCATCCTTGGGGGGGTTAGTTTCTATTGTCACCGTTACGGTAGCGCATGCGATAGCTCAAACAGGACCGGCTTTCTTTCGTGGTCTGGACATGAGCCAGAAAGGTGTCTTATTGTACTGATTGTGATTACACACGTGATTGTGTTTGCGATACCATTTTCTTAGAGGAAAGTCGTGCTGAAGGTGTGAAATGACAGGTATGTTTTCTCATCAGATTCTAATTAGAATGCATACTTGTAGAAGTGCCAATTGGGGGCCAGTTCTATGCCAAGTCAGAGCCTAGGTACGGTCAAGTATTAGCCACATTGGGGAGCTAAGTTGAGGCCGAGTTAGAGCTAAGTTGAGGCCGAGTTAGAGCTAAGATGAGGCCGAGTTACGACTAAGCTGAAGCCCGTTAGGAGCGCCAAGCAGCCCTGGTGCGAGGTACCACGCGATTGGAGCGCTGCTTGACGCAACCAGGACCTTTTGGAGGCGATCCGTTGGACGAGCGCCACGAGGTGAACGAACCCTAGGTGTTCCTATCGTGGACAGCGAGCCCACGTGTCCGTTGGGAGTAACGGGACCTGTGGACAAGGTTCCCGCCGAAGTGGTTATCGCATTTTGCCGGAAAACCGCGTGGACTAAGTGGTTTAGACTATTATATTATATTAATGATTTTGAGACAGCGTAAGTACGATATTTCAATCCGGAGGTGGAGGTGTTGGAAGCGTGTTACTTTACGTTGTATTTGTGGTTTAGAGCTTCCGATGCGAAGTGGGAAACAGATCTCTTACGAGTAACCTGTCCATTCTCCTTCCTGGGTGTGAATGCGTGAGTGCGTGGGTACTAACCTTTTCCTCCGTAGGTTTTGGCTTCCATGGAGCAAGGTCATCTGAGGATCTATTCGAGAACCGTTTTGACACGATATACCGTACAGGGTTTCTGACACGGATCCGATAGATCTGGAGTATCGTATTCACACATTATAATTATGCCGTGTGATTTAGTAAGTAGTCTAGTTTAATTTTTTGTAACTAGTTAATTTCTGGATTATACTACTATTTACTTAGACGTTTGTCTCTGATTTATGACTACCTGTACGTCCTGTCACTGAAGTCATGCTCCGTGTAGGAGCGTAGGTCGTTCAGGGGCGTCCTCCTTCTCTTTCAGGGAGTGTAAGCGGAAGGTAGGTGGGCCCTTTGTGTACCATAGAGTGGGGCCGTAGCCATAGGCCGTAATTTAGTTTACATTACGCGCTGCCGGTCTCTTCAAGAGCTGACAGTAGGACTGGTTGAGAGGTCCTACTGCAGGTATTGTTAGTTTTCGGGGATCTTAACTGGCGCGTTATAAATTTAACCCCTCCCACCCTATCGACAGAGCTAGGTCGGCGCATCAAGATTCTTGGAGTAGACCGGTGTTATATCGTGTTTCTGTTGGCGACAAAGGAACCGTTATAATATATATTTATTAAAATAATCCAAATACATAGGTTGTTAACAAAGAAATAAGGGTTCAGTCTTTCATTTCAAGGTCATTCTCTCATCCACGCATTCCTATCCACATTCGTTCTCTCACGTAGTCTATATATATAATATACATACTCACCACCTCAAGGGCTACTCCCTTTGCTCAACTAATTATATACATTAATACTTACTCTTTACTTTCTCGTCATCTGAAAGATAAAAACCAACCCCAGAAGAGGATTTATTAGGTGGGTATTTATCGAAATAATAATGCTGTTTATTTTATATTTATTTATTAAAAATGATGCAAATACAGAGGTTGTTAACAAAGAAATAAGGGTTCAGTCTTTCATTTCAAGGTCATTCTCTCATCAATGCATTTCTTTCCACATTCAGCGCAGTCTCTCGTTCCACAATTATTCTGATTTGGATAGAAATGCATGGGAAAATAATATTCTTCCATGCATTACTTTCCACATTCAACGCAGTCTCTCGTTCCACAATTATTCTGGTTCGGGTAGAAATGCATGGGAAAATAAATAATATTCTTCCATGCATTACTTTCCACATACAACGCAGTCTTTCGTTCCACAATTATTCTGTTCGGGTAGGAATGCATGGGGGAAATAAACAATATTCTTCCATAGATTCCTATCCACGTTCATCAAAATCTTTCATTCTCCAGTCACTTTCAATTTCCATTTTTCTCCACGTTCAAATGATTCCATTTATTTTCACTTGATTTTTTTTTTCTTTTTTTTTCTTAATTCCATCCATTTAATTTTCCACATTCATACTTTCTCAATATATTTATTTCAATCTTTATTTAGTGCCTCTCCACACCGACAAACACATTTTTATTTTTTACATAAACAATAATTTTTACAAAATATGATACAGAATACAAATCAATACAATGATTTATAATAATAAGAGAGATCATTTCAATTATTTCAACTCAAAATATTCACAAATATTGTTCTTTTATGTATTATTCCATTTAAATATCGTGTTTTACAAATTATTAATTTTACAAAATAAGTACAATTAATTTATCAAATAATCATAGCTTGAATATACTTTTCGAAAAATTTACCATCTAATTTATTACAAAAATTATTTTATTTTTTGAAAATATATTAATTAAATCTGTCAACTAACCATAACTTGAATTTATTTTTCATTTTATATCAAAATAATTATATATTTTCAAAATATTTTAATTTGTAAACGAGTCATATTGAATTTATTTTTCAAAAAATTTATCAACTAATTTACTGTCTATTTAATTTTATTTTTTGAAAATATTTTAATTTAATTTGCGAACTAATCATAACTTGAATTTATTTTTCAAAAAATTTACCAATTTACTATCAAAATAATTTATTTTTCCATATCATTAATTTAATTTGTAAATTAATCTTAATTTATTCAAAAAATTATTAACTAATTTACTGTCCAAATAAAATAATTTCATTGCTTTACGATGTTTCAAGATCATCTATATTTTCGTACAAATATTCAACCCCAAATATTCATTATTAATTTATTTTATTTTTATAATTTCCCATGTAAGTTGTAAACATTTACCAGGCGGGCCCAAACCTGGTAAATGGGGCCCTTACGCCCTACACAGGAAATATATTCAACTACTATAGTGTTCAATATTGAAATATTAAATAAAAATATTAAATTATCAATTAATTAAATAAATAATAAACAAATAATACATCCCCCAACGATCTGGCGATACTAGTGCTCCTATTATTTTTGCATACTCATTTTAATTATGAAATGAGGGCTGAGTGCACAGGGGTGTGGAATGTTAGTTCCGCAGTGGTGTCCGGGAACTGAATCCCAGTCTCAGTCTTACGGAGCCACTGTACATCAAGTTAATTAAATAAAATTTACAAAATCAATCAAAAATGAAACATTGCAAGCCGTGAAATAATTTAAATTTAGGCAGTACATCAGTAGGTATATTGTCCATTTATTTTAAAAAAATGGACATCGTAGATCAGTTTCTAGACAAATCGGACACAACCGAACAGTTTGGAAGTTATCGATTGGTTTTCAAAATAATTTAAAATTTAAAAAAATTGATTAGCTATTAATGATTAGTTTCCAAATTACCTCTTCATAAAAAAAAAATACTGATTAGTTTACAAATATAAAATTATTAAAAAAATTTATATTGATTAGTTTACCAATTTATTTAAAATTTATAAAAAAGCGCAAATAACTATTTTTGCTGAGCACTAAAAATTGTATCGAACTAAATTTATAAAAAATTTAATATTATTAATTTGTTTCTAAATTGGTATTTAATTTCAAAATCCAAAATACTGATTAGTTTTCAAACTAATTTTAAATTGCTAAAATAATGCAAATAGCTATCATTACTGAACGCTAAAAATTTACTTAACTAGTTTTCAAAATTTTTTTAAAAAGTATTTAATTAAAAAACGCTAATAGCAAACGTTGCTATAAATATTGTACCTTTTCTATATGTTTGATTAATTAATATTTAGTTTCTAAAAAATAAAATTGATTTTTTTCCAAACTATTCTTTAATTAAAGAAAAAAATGGTTATTGTTCACTTTTTGGACCAATATTAAATGTCCAAACAGATTGGACTTTATCGAATGGTCTCGGAACAAATTCAAAATAATTAGACAGTATTGATTACTTTCCGATTAAATCAAAAATATCCATGTTTGATAAATCTTATTTAAAAACAAACTGAAAATATTTTGAGTTAAAATTTGAAATAATCTCCCTAAAATATTATATTTCATTACTTTAAATACCTGTATGTACCCCAGAATAAAAGTGTATTAACTATAATTTTTCATAAAATTATATTTTTTTTCAAATGCATATGGTATCATCTTTCAAATGCAATTTTTTATTTCTATTTTTCTTGGTATTAGAAATATTGCATTAATATTATTAAATCATTGTATGGTACTAAAGATACGATGTTCAATTTGCTCTTTTGTAAATTTGTTACGAGTTAATACACTTTTATTCTGGTGTACATATATAGAATTCTTATCCAGCATCACCACATGTGGAAAGTTTGGCTGAATTCTTTTCTGTGAACTCCATCAATCTGGACATCTGCTTCTGTCCGTACTGGAACAACTTCCTTCCGTTGTCATAGAGACTGTGGAAACAATCTTTGTAGTGTGCATTCAAATCCCACCGAGGGTGAATTATTAGTAATTCTTGTCATGTTTAAGGTTGCTTAGCCTCTAATAGAGGAGTTTGTGGTCACGGTACAAGAGCTGAGATGGGGGACCGGTGATATCGCAGAACCCAGAACTCTCCGGAACCCAGAGAACCAGGTCGGACAAGATTGCCAGGTCACCCGCACAGGTAATGTGAAGAACCGGGGAATGCTGCAACAAAGGAATGATTCCGGATCAACTGGAAGGGCTGATAGGTAGGTTATGAGGACGACCGTTTCCTCGGGTCATATAAAGAGGCTGGTGACTCTATGTTTCCAATCCTCCCCTCCGCTGGGCGCTGAAATTTGCGCCCAATTACTCCTGAAACAAATACTTTACATTAAAAAACAATTAAATTTATTTCAGCAGGCAGTATTGGATTTTTAAATGTGGGGTTCTCCTTAAATGAACTTAAACTTATTAAATGTTCATGACAGTTTCTTTAAAATATATTTCATCAAATATACTAAAACTTCCATATCTTATGAAAAAAATAATCTAATCAAAAATTCCTGTTGTACTATTCCAGTTCCCATTAATCAGCATTACTTTGGATTTTTTAAAATTATTATTATAGTATTAAGGATTTATAGATCATACCTACGAAATCCTACAAATTAAATTATCATGGACAGATAGACACATGAATGATAGTATAAGAGATTTTTGCCTTTTAAGCAATCCTGGTTTCTATTAGTTCACACAATCAAGCGTCTACTGCATTGAATGAATAATAATATTAAATTGCAAAAGCATAAGACTCACCGAAATTTTTCTTTTGGTTGGAAGACAGCGTCTGCAACTCCTGGAGGAATCTTTCACCTTTATTTCACCAATCAGTCACCAACTCCATACGCGACCCAAAACTCCACGAGAGAAAAAGCAACCCCATGACAAGAATATTTTTAATTTATCACCGAATGCCACCATGGAGATGGTTTTCACAGTTTCCACTTGGGGACAGCAAAAGCCTCCTTACTAGACGCTGAAATTTACGCCCAATTACTCCTGAAACAAATACCATACATTAAAAGAATAATAATAATTTATTTTACAAGACGGTACTGGATTTTGAAACGTGGAGTTGTTCTTAAATCAAATTAAATTAAAATGTTCCTTGTAGCCATGATTGATATTAGTTCACATAACCGAGCTCCTACTGTAATTGAATGAATAACAATACTGAATTGAAAAATCTTAAAACTTACTGAAAATTATCCTTCCTTTTGAAAACTGCATTGTAAGTTGGGTCCGAGCGTCCGATATGTTGGTGGAAACCGGCTGAACACTTGCCGATATCGTGTACAATCTCCGGTAAAATCACTTCCAGAAAATGAGACTGGAAATAAATTATAAATTAAAAAAACACATATATTATATCCACGATTTTACTAAATAAAAACAAAAATATATAAAATTTGTTGCAATTATTTTGTCCAATACATTATTTATCTTTAAAATTTCCAAGTTAAAATTATTAAATAAACACCTGCATTTATTGAGCTGAATATTACAATGTTAACTTCACTAATGACCACTCCGGAGATAAGGCACTCCGCATTATCTCTATAATCCTACAAGAATGTGCCAATTAATGACCTCGATTTATGCGACGCAAAAAATTAATAAAATATAACAAAGAAATATTATAAAAAATAGCCAAAAATGCTAATAAAAATCGAAATTTTTAATATTAAGGCCCTAATATTTTAAAATAAATGAACACTCACCTATTTTTCATTATTTCCGAAGCCAAGCAACAAGTAGACGCTCAAAGACTCCAACATTTTCCTCGAATTTCTCAATAATATAATTTAAATTTTTATTTCAGTGCCCTTTTAAATTATTTATTTATCATCTTCATTTCAAAATTCACTATTTTTGCACTATTTTTCAATTACTTTTTGGAAAAATATTCACCGCAAAAAAATGCATGCTCCTTCGTTGGGAGCCATAACACAATGACGTCGTGACGTAACAAAATATTGCCGATGTGCGCAAGAACATAATTTCAGCGATTGGAATTTTTGAAATATCCAGGCCCAGCAATGTCTTATACAATTAATTTAAAAGAAAATTGATAAAAAAAATTAACATAATTAACAAAGACAACTTTTATAAGGGCTATTTTAAATTTGATCACATGAAGATGATAAATAAATAAAGATTTGAGTGGAGATTTTTGACAAAAGCGAACGCCTTGACTTAATTAAAACGGATACTGTTTTAATCTGTATTCAGGGACTTAAGTAATATCTATACAGGTTGCCATAAGAGCCTTAACAAGATTGGAAATAATTAATAACTAGCTGTCGTGCCCGGCGTCTGTTCCTCCATTTACCTCTCCCTCTGTCGCCTATTCCCCTTGCATATCAACTGCTGTTATGATAATTAGGTATAGAGTTCATATCATTGATACATTTAGGGATTTATTTCCATATAATTTTAAACGTTTTCACTTAATTGTAATTGTTTAAAAGAATTCGGTAGACTGAATATACAACATAAAAAATGAACTTTTCCTGTTAGTTCTGTATTACAAAATGAGAGAGAATATCTGTCACCACATTTTTGATATATACTTTTTGCAAATTTAATTTAAGTTTTAGTGAAATAATTTTTGGTGCATATTTGAGGATAATCAAAAAATCAAAGAATATTATTTTTTTTAAACCATATAAAATTTTTTTATGCAATTATTTCTTAGTCTGTCTACTTTTATTGACCACTGCTTTTTTGACTTTCCGATCCTCTCGACATTCCTCAAATATTTACAAAACATTTTATTTCGATGAATTGACGATTCGATGAATTGATCATTCGATGAATTGATCATTCGATGAATTGATTTTCGATGAATTGATCATTCGATGAATTGATTTTCGATGAATTTGCTTTCGATGAACTCGTTTTCGATGAACTAGTTTTCGATGAACTCGTTTTCGATGAATTGATTTTCCATGAACTCGTTGGTTACCAATTCCAATAAGATGGAACTGCCCAGGCCATAGCCAGGGATGCCCAGCAAGAGATATTTTTGCTAATGTTATACGGTTTATGACTCTGGACGCTGAATCAAATGGTCAAATCGCACCTTTGGTCAAAATTGACGAACGAGTGCCTTTTGCAACCGGAGTGTCTCGAAGTACTATATTTCGTATTAAGATAGAGATTAAATAAATCGAAGACCGAAGACAGCTCGATGAGCAGTTTGAACACCCTTAGAAAAAGTGTGAATAAATCAAAGCCAAAAACGGGTATTGACACTTTTGATAAAATTGTTTTACAACGTATGATTCACGATTTTATTATAACAGAAAAATCTATCCTACGCTAAGAAAAATTTTAATAAAATTCAAGTCGCAATATGATTACAACGGTAATGCTAACAGTCTTCGTTTATTTATTTATTTATTTATTTATTTATTTATTTATTTATTTATTTATTTATTTATTTATTTATTTATTTATTTATTTATTTATTTATTTATTTATTTATTTATTTATTTATTTATTTATTTATTTATTTATTTATTTATTTATTTATTTATTTATTTATTTATTTATTTATTTATTTATTTATTTATTTATTTATTTATTTATTTATACTTACTTACTTACTTACTTACTTACTTACTTACTTACTTAGTTACTTACTTACTTACTTACTTACTTACTTACTTACTTACTTACTTACTTACTTACTTACTTACTTACTTACTTACTTACTTACTTACTTACTTACTTACTTACTTACTTACTTACTTACTTACTTACTTACTTACTTACTTACTTACTTACTTACTTACTTACTTACTTACTTACTTACTTACTTACTTACTTACTTACTTACTTACTTACTTACTTACTTACTTACTTACTTACTTACTTACTTACTTACTTACTTACTTACTTACTTATTTATTTATTTATTTATTTATTTATTTATTTATTTATTTATTTATTTATTTATTTATTTATTTATAAGTACAGGTTTCTCAATAGGATAGAATCCCAATTACAGAGAAATACACATCAGTTATAAAAAATGAAAAAATACAGCAGCGAAACAAAACAAAAAACAGAAAAAAAAAGAAAAAATTTATATAATAATATTAAATTATTTTTGCAAATATTTTTTTAAATTTACATATATCACATTGAAATATGTCTGGAAAATTATCTGATCTTCGTTGTATCATATTGGGTATGGGTTTTGTTGTGCTTTGTTTTTTATATTGTAAAAAAAAGGATGCCCCTTCCTCACCGTGGGCCCCTGGCAGGCGCCAGGTCCGACACCCGTTAAGTCCGCCACTGTAAAAATGTATTTCTTTTATTGAAAATATTTTACTGAATAAATTATTAGTGTAATTATATTTTTTTTTTATGAATGCGGCGAAAAAATCTCGCCCCAAGCGCCAGACTTGCTAAGGCTTGCCCTGCCTGAGTGATGGTATAAGGTTTTTTCTTATAATATATACAAAATTGTAAAAAAATACAGATATTTAAGCATACGTGTGCTTAAATATCGTACGTTATCTTTTTCGTATATATTAATAGCATTTTTTATTTGAAATCTATCTCACATAAATTAAAATTACAGATGCTTTTTTCAAATCTGTTAATTACGTAATTATTATAAATAACAATAATTTCGATCGCAATAATTCTCAAGCACATGAGAGATATTGGATAGAAGGAGAGAGAGACAAATTTTTTTAACCTTGGTAAATGTGGTATTACCCATGTTACTTTTTCCATTATTTTGTTGTTTATTTCCTGGTTAAAATATATGTTTACAATTATTCGTAAAAACTACTCCCATAAATTAATACAAAACAATAACAATAAGACTGGATTATAGAATGTAGGACAATTTTTTTAGACTTGAATACGTCTGAGAATACGCTATGGACAATGACGTAACAACATAATGGGGCCTCACAACGCTGGTTAAGTTAGCTTAAGATCGGCAGTTCACTGATTACATTATACAGCAAATCTATTTAGTACTGGCGTGTGGGGAATCAGTCTCGCGCAGAGGAAGAACGCATTCGTAAAGAAAGAGAGGGTCGAGCGCTTGGATTGTATAGTACGAGACACAAGTTTTCATCAAAATATTAATATTTTCCACAATTTAATGGATTACTTTTATATTTCATATTTTCTGTTCACTTCTTTCTTTCTGTTTTCTAGGTGACGAAAATGTGGAACATTCACCTGAATTTAGAAAATAATAATGTATAAATAATATAACAATGAAATAAAAATGAAAAGCCTGTTAAGAACTGAACAAAGTTTACCAAACAAAATAAATGTCTTTGTTGAACAGCTTTGTTGCGTCTTACAACAAAGATATTTATTATGATTGTTAATTTAGAACGTCAAATTTCGGATTCTTTTGTTCAAAATATTTGTTCTGTTCGTGTCTCAATTTTGTATTAAAGTTATATTGTATAACCACTATTAACTTGTCTAACCTGCAGACACTTTTTTTTCCCTTGTTAAATCTACTTAAACTCCTTGCAGAAACACCTGTGCACCCTGAAACTCGATCCAAAATATTCTTCAAAGGTATAATCACGTTCCCTGCTGCAGCTTCCTTAGTCATAAAATCAATCACGTTACTAATAATCTCCTTACACTGACTACACATATATACACTGACTATACATATATACTTTTTCATCCGAATGTACTTTCACTGATGCTTGTAGCAAGACAGTCTGAAGTCAACTGACGTCCCCACTCCAATTTCTAGTGATTGCTACTGCGCACCCAAGGTCATCCGCCAGGCTTAAATAGATGGACTGTAAAATGCTTAGGCTAAATGCCCGCTCAGCAATTATAATTCCTCAGCTGACGGTGTTACCCCCATTGTGCAAATAGCTGATTGTTGTTTTTATTATTCTAATTATATGATAAGTTCGAAGTATACGTTTAATTGAATTTAAAATGACTTTACATCATTTTTTTATGACAGGTTTATGCAAGCGACTGACGTATAATCCCCCACTACGCACGCACCTGACTTTTATTATTATTATTATTATTATCACTTAAAAAATAAATGTACAAATTTTCAAGTGGCTTGAAATGACTTTTGGATTTTTCTTTTTTTATAAAATGTACATTTTCTCACGACTAGCCCCACCACGATTCTGGCGGCTGACGCTTGTTTCGATTATTAGCCATATCTAAACTATCAATCACAAAAAAAATTAAGCGTGATGAAATGACCATCAAAAATGCAACGCTGCCTCCCGGACTATACAGCTTTAAATTTACGCGATACAGCTTTAAATTTAATAAAAAGTTTCCTTGATGGTCGCAGTCAGCATGTATTTCATGAAAATAATATGTCTTCTGCGGAAGGAGTGGAATTTGGTGTACCGCAAGGTTTCATTCTTGGTCCAGTCCTATTTCTAATTTATATAAACGACTTACCACATAATATAGATGCATCAACTTTCTTATTTGCTGATGACACAACAATTGTAAATAGCGACTATCCAAATGGAATCATTGAATTAAAATCAAATTCTTCCCAGGCACAAGCTATGGACTGGTTTGTAGCAAATCATTTAACATTAAATGATAATAAAACTCAAAATTTAGTATTCAGTTTAAACAGACATGTACAGAGTACCTACTCTTGATTACAATCAGGACAGTGCATGACAGTCATGTATCAAATGAAAGCCCTTGGTACGTGGATTAACGATCAAAATTTTAGTTTTGCAAAATAAATTATTTTGACGCGATTTTTGCCAAAATTGTGCAAAAAAAATTTTGTCCCACACCCTGTAGCCCAGATGGTTTAAACTAAAAATCTGAAAAAATTCGCAGTAATGTACATTGGTGTGAACCGGAATAGTACCACAGGAATTTTTGATCAGATTATGTTTTCGGAAAATAACGGATTTTTTGTGTTTTTAACTACAATATGTAAAATATTTAATCCGCTATTTAACATAGTAAACGAGTGATCCTGTATAGCACAGTTGTAGCGTTGTTGCTTAGTGAATTGAAACTACTGTAAGAAACAGTGTTTGAATCCCACCAATTTTTATTTTTTCAGTTTTTTTTTTGCATTTTTATTTTGTTTAAATTATTTTTTCAAAATTCTAGTTATATTTAGGTAAATGTTGCATTTAATTTTTAAAAGCGTAAATTTAATAACCAGTGGAAAATTTTGAAATTATAATTTAATTCTATATTTGAAGGTATCAGAGGGCGAGGCTTATGATTTAAGCAACCAATGGAAGCCATAGGCGCAATTTTCAAAATCTTAATGAACCTTGCTATATAAAAAAATACTGCACATATTTAGAAACTTAAATAATGGTATTAGGCATTCGAATTAAAATTCATAAAAAAATATTTTGACATAAAATTTGTTTTGGCATCCCAAATAATCATCACACAGTTAATAAATACCTGCGAAACCCTGAAATATGTGAAAATTCACACTTCACATAATTTTTTACATAATTTTTTTTGTAATTACAGATCCAACCGGATCTGCACAGTTTTTGTCTTACATTGAATATTACATAATCAGAAACATGTATGTATACAAAAAATGTACATTTAAATTGCTGTAAAATGTATATAAAATATACTTAGTAACTGTAGATATTATAATCTACTGTTCAGTACCGCAACAAGGGTGATGCGAGCGGTGCCATCGCACCAGGCGTCGGATTCATGGGGGCGCCAATGGCCAAATTTATTTATTTTTTAATTATTTTTTATATTAATAAACTATAATCAACACAAAAATGATTACATAAAAGAAAAATATTTAAAAAAATTTTTTTTAGAAACTTTTTATTTAAGAAAAGTAAATTCAAACTATATTATTTCGAATTGCAGTGTATTAGTGAACGCCTATGTAAACATAAAACTTATGTATTGGTTCCTATGGCAACCTGAACTTCAAATTTTATTAAGCAAATTGCTGTCTTTAAAAATTTAATAAATAAAATATAAACACAAAGATGCGCCCTAATGTGTAATAGATGTGTACCCTAATATTGGCATTGCGCTGCGCATATTTTTAACGCTCTCTGTAACTGTTGCTTTGAATGAACGCAGTTTTAGTACATTAAAGTTAATAAAAAATTTGCGTTCTATTGCACAATGGGCCAAGATAGATTGTCAAATTTTGCTTTAATATCAATAGAAAATACTATAGGGATTTGCAGCTAAGCACCCTACCATCTGGTGAGCGTTTCATGAACTTGTGTACATCATATAACATTTCGTTTTGTGTATTGGTTTTGTATGAAGTTTGTTTTTAAAGTTTTATTATAATCATTGAAAGATGTATAATACATATTGTTGTGTGCCTATGTGCAATTCATTGAAAAGAAGAAACCCGGAAATATCGTTTCATTTGTTTCCACTAATATCAGACACCGTATGGTTCGAAACAAAATTGGGAAAGCAAGAGGTTAGGAATCGACGCGATGTTTAGATAAACAATTTAAAAATTGGAAAAAAAGTGAGCCCTTGTATCAAAGTTTGCTCATTACATTTTAATGATAGTGACTACAAAAAATATTTTCAATTTTGTATTTATTATCGCATATCTTGAAAATTCCTGTTATTGTGTGTGGGTTTGTAATGCACAAGTTTGTAGGCATAATGCATAAATCTTTATGAACTCTCTGTTTTTTTCAGTGACTCCACACAATATTATATGCCCAGCATTGTAGATTTCTACCCCTTGGTAAACAACACGGGAATTATTATTTCCCCCAATATAGTTAAAATAATCGACAATGGAGAACCGCCATAACTTAAAACCAGATCACAAAATGCAGTATTTTAGATGTTTACAAGTAATGTCACTTCACAAAATCAGAAAATCCCAAACAATTATTTATTTTTTGTCGTTTTTTGATACACTTTTCGCTATTATTTACTAGTAAATGTCAAGTGGTATCTGATTTAGAATGGTTTCAAAAAAATCCGCGTGGCGCTACGATCTTAAAATTTTTCCCCTATAGCGCAGTCAATAAATTATAAAGACTTAATTAACGAATTCTCACAGTTAAAAGCCGATTTAACTAAAAAAGTTCAATTCATTTAATTTTCCATTCCGTTAAAGTGATAATATAATATATTATTAAAATACCAAAATATTTATTATTTATTTATTTATTTTTTTGTCATTCTGTTATTCAATTATGTAATATAATATTTCTTTAGCCCTTTTGTGTTTCATTTTAGGTGTGTTTCATTTTGTCTCTTTTTATATTAGTTGATTATCATGATTTTCGAGTTTATGAAAATATTTGTAACATAATTTGTTAATATAATCGTTAATATTGCAATTTAAACCAAACCAAAGAAAAAGGTTAAAACTAAACCAAAAAATAATACCAACAAATGTTTTTAAAATTTTTTTTTTATAAATTTATTTTTAAAAAATGACTTTATAATATATATTTTCGTATGTTCTTTTACTGGTAATAAGATAATTCCTTTATTAGGAGTAAGTGTTCCTTTACTGGTGATTTTGTGATTTTTATTAATAAAGTTACGTTTTTTATTTTTCTAAGTTATTCTTTTATTTCCACTTGCATCAAAATAAAACAATAAGATTTTAAGGATTCTCGATAAAATATGGTAAGCAAATATCTTAAACAACATTTTGGTGAAGAAAACAACGTAAGTAAATGTCTTAAAAGTTCCCTTACTGATGCAATCACCCTACCATAACATTTTAAAAATTGCGTATGTAATTATGTAATTATGGTATGCCCCTTCTAGCCTTCTAGCGCCAAATAATTTTACGCACCAGGCGCCAATTCATGTTGTTGCGGCACTGCTACTGTTTAATATTTTGTTCAGAAATATGTGCAACAAATTATAATTTTTGTTGAAGACAAAAATTCACATTCTTATATATGATTATTTAATCATTTCAGATATGTTGTAATTTTCTATAATGAAAAACAAAAGAAAAAAACTACTTTTATGCATAAAACAAAAAAAAGCGAGTTAAAACAACACATTCAACTTTTTTAATAGATACATGTATATAATTACTGCTACAATGATATACTATCATTATTGCCATTTCAATTATATTCCTGCAATTCTACAATACAGTTCAAGCTATTTGATAGTTTTGATTTTAGCTGTAGAAATATAGATACTTGGACTAAATAATTCAAGGCTAATCTACGTAATAAAAATATACAAAAAATTTATATTAACAGAGTATTTATATAGATTTATAAAAACATAACTAGTTTTATTTGAAATAATTATGCAATAACAGAAAAGGAATTAGTTGCAACAAGAATTTAACAAGAGATGGTGCAAAACGACGGCAGTGATGAAAACATTTTAGCAGTCACTGATAAAGGTAACATCCAAAGTTCGAAATCAGTAGTACTAATTCAAGTAGTTTTAATTTTCTTGCGTGGCGGTGGTGCATTTTTGTATGAACTTGTAGATTTTATTAGAGAATAGGTTTTAATTATGGCTTCTTGTCGTTTATTTGGGGCTTTACGCCACATCGCACATACAAATATCCAGATAACACGAACCGGTATAGAAATATTACAATTATATTAATGGTTAATTTATGTAATCTCTACTTGTAAAATTCTTATGAAATTTGTTTTAAGTTCTTTATACTACAGCTTATTGTTTTATTAATTGCAGGTGGAATTAGAGCATTATCAAGTGCTGTGGAAAAAGTTCATACCAGGACCAAATTAGTAGATAATGTGTACGTTATCACCCTTGATTCCCCAAATGTCAAGGTTTGTTATAATTATCCCATCGTAAATTTTATTTTAATATAATTTTTTTTAAATCTAGGTTAACTCCCTTGGCGATGAAGTTATGCAGGAGTTTGAACAACACCTGAACGATATAGCAAGTAATCCTTCGATTCAAGCCGCTATTATGATATCTGGAAAACCGAATTGTTTTATAGCCGGAGCTGATATAACTATGCTTGAAAAATGTAAAACATTTGATGATGCTGCTAGGGTATCTACAGATGGACAAAGACTTCTTAATAGGGTTGCTAATAGTAATAAACCTATTATCGCTGCTATACAAGGTTCATGTTTGGGTGGGGGTTTGGAGGTTGCGTTAGCTTGTCATTATAGAATTGCGGTCAAAGATTATAAGACCGGATTAGGGCTTCCGGAGGTTATGTTAGGACTTTTACCAGGAGGTGGTGGTACTGTTAGGTTACCAAGACTGATTTCAATACCAAATGCATTAGATATGGAACTTACCGGAAGAACTGTTCGAGCTGATAAGGCTAAAAAACTTGGTCTCGTTGATATGTTAGTCGATCCACTTGGACCTGGAACTGCTCCTCCGATGGAAATAACGCAGAAATATTTGGAAGAAGTTGCTATTATGATCGCTAAACAGATTGCGACAGGTCAAATTAAAGTTGATAGAAATAAGAAGGGATTAATGGACAAAATTATGGCTTATGCATTACAGTACAATTGGGTTAAAGATAAAGTTTTCGGAAAAGCTAAGGCGCAGGTTATGAAGATGTCAGGTGGACTTTACCCCGCCCCACTTAGAGTAAGTTTTTTTTAGTTTTAATTTTGAATGCTTTTCTAACATGTTTATTTTTATGTGTGATAATAATTATTTCTTAAATATCCTTATGCATAATGATTGTTGCTTAAACATAATTAAAAATTATTTAGTCAGCTGATTATGAAGTCTGTTTACAGACAATAATTTAAAAAGTTATTTCATATATATGTTTTTAATAAAAAAAAATAAAAAATAAAGGATGTGAATTATGAATTATCTCATTTTTCAGGGTTTTGTAGCTATTTAATAAGTGAAAGAGCTCCTGTGTTCTGGATGTTTGAAATAAAAATGTTGCTATAAACGCAACAAAATCTTTTTATTTTTCATTATTTTTACTAATTATTTTCATCAATTAAAGTTAGATTAAGTAAATTAACAGGAATTTTTGATCATATTAGTTTTTTGAAAAATTTTGCTAAACCCACAAATTTTTATTTTTGGAATATCATTTTTTTTCGGATTTTCAAAAAATGTCTAAATTTATACAGTAAAGTGTTTACAGTAAAAAATTCCGTACTAAATAACTACGAAATCCTGAAATGTATAAAATTTCAACTGCACATTGATTTAAAAAATATGTTTATGCATGTAAATATTTTTGAAAAATAAATTTATTATTATTATGTAAAGTAATTTATTGCTGTGATAAAAAAAATATGTATTTACATTCGTGATATTTTTGAATTATGTGCATTGCTAAAAATGCGATTGTTTCTTTAAAAATATTTGTTTTGTTTACAAGAGTAATTATTTAAAAAAGTTTTATTTATAGTGTCTGCCATCCTTGAATTCCTGGAATATCCTGGAATCTCCTGGAATTTGAAATTGCAGTTTGAATTCCTTGAATGGCCTTAATATCAGTGCAATTCCTTGAATTAAAAATTTTAAGTCGAAACGATTAATTTAAAAAAAATATATGTTATTTGTTAATAACATTTATAAAGTTACAGTCGACTTTTGACGCAATCCGTGATGCCTGTACAGAGAGACTATTTCATATTTATATATAAAACTCTGTTACCTAAAATAGGTTTTAACAATACCTTCCGTTTAGATCTTAGAAGTTATTCGTACTGGAATCGACAAAGGACCAGAAGCAGGTTTCGAAGCTGAATCTAAAGGATTCGGTGAATTAGCAATAACACCCCAATCGAAAGGCTTGATTGGTTTGTTCCGTGGACAAACTGAGTGCAAGAAAAACCGTTTCGGAGCTCCCCAACGAAAAGTACAGAACGTTGCTGTCCTAGGTGCTGGTCTTATGGGTGCCGGTATTGCCCATGTTTCGGTTGATAAAGGATACGATGTCATTCTCAAGGATACAACAGTTGCTGGTTTGAACAGAGGTGTAGGACAGATTCAGACTGGACTTGAAAATGCTGTTAAAAGAAAGAGGATGTCTGCGTAAGTATATTGCTAGTTCTAAAATCAGTTACCTCATTACACTGAGCGTGATGTTTTTGTAACGGACCTTCATCTAAGAAAGATACCATCTAGTGACCGTCAGCATTACCATCATAAGAGTTAAAAATTATATTTGTAACTACATCATCTGGTTTGGTTTCATGCTGTGTTTTATTAAAATCGATTCAGTAGTTCGAAAGTTATAACAAAATTAAAACGAAGTCCTTGAAATTATCAGCGACAAGATAGGATGTTGGCTTACGATTTATACAATAATCAGAATTGGTTATATTCCACAAAATATTTTATTAAAACTTAATATATTTCGGCTTGTTAGGCCATCTTCAGAAGAATGAATGTACAAGAAATGCTGACAATATTACCTAAATATATAAGTCAGAAAGAAAATTCCTCCTATTCCGGTATCTACAAAATCAAAGTAATGATTGTAACCCGTAGTACATAGGGCAAACTAAATGTAATTTAGTTTGTAGTATTATTAACTAATATTAATTATTTTTATCTTATAGCATTCAAAAAGATAAATATCTCTCCAACTTAGATGCTACCCTCGATTATAATCATTTCAAGAAAGCAGACATCGTAATCGAAGCTGTGTTTGAAGATATTAATATTAAACATAAAGTCATCAAGGAGATGGAAAAAGTGGTTCCTGAACATTGCATCATTGCTACAAATACCAGCGCCATCCCCATCACGAAGATTGCAGCTGGATCTTCTAGACCAGAAAAAGTTATTGGTAAGTTTAATTCATTTAAAGGTGATACAAGGTGTCTCAAAAGAAATTTTATATTTAGTGGATCGATTAAAAAAAAAGTAAGACGTATATAGAAAATATGTTTATTAATTATTAAAATACACTTTTTGGGGATTTATTTCTTAAAAATAATATCGTCTAAATGTAGACCCTCGCGTTCTCGGCACTCATTTAATCGAACAGTAAAATTACTTATGATGTCTCGGCAGGTGGACTCAGGGATGGCTGCCATTTCGTGACGGATATTTTCTTTCAAATGCGCCAGTGAAGTCGGTTTACTGGCGTAAACTTTAGATTTAAGATAACCCCATAGGAAAAAGTCCATAGGGGTTAAATCTGGACTGCGTGGAGGCCAATTTATGTCACCTCTCCGGGAGATCAATTTGCCTGAGAAAATTTCACGAACACGTGGCAGAGACATATTGGACGTGTGTGAAGTTGCTCCGTCCTGTTGGAACCATGTTCTTTGGTTATAGCCAGGAAAGTTTTGCAGTTCAGGTACCAAGAAGTTGTCTAACATCTCCACATAACGCTCTGAATTCACTGTAACTGCACGCCCCCTTTCGTCTTCAAAAAAGTAAGGGCCGATAATTCCTCGCGCCGACATCGCAGCCCATACGGTCACTTTAGGCGAATGTAGGGGGTTTCTGATGTTTGCGTTTCGGATTCGTTGCACTCCAGTAGCGGCAGTTCTGCTTATTTACGTGGCCATTAAGATGAAAATGAGCTTCATCCGAAAACAAAATGTTGGTAAACGTTGAAAATCGCTCAATCACCTGATTTACGAAATTAAGCCTCTGACTGGCATCTTGGGGCTTTAATTCTTGCACCAATTGAATTTTGTAGGGGTGCAGCTTTAGGTCTTGGTGCATAATGCGATGTAATGATGATCTATGCACATTTAAAGCACTTGCGCGCTTCCGAATTGAAAGTTTCGGGTCGTCACGAACAGACTGATTAACATTCTCCACGTTTTCTACCGTTCTTGATGACCTAGGTCGCCCGGATTTTGATTTATCCAGCGTTTTACCAGTCTCTTCAAACTTTTTAACCCAATGTCGAATGAGAGGAATGCTTGGCGCATCATTTAAGTGGCGTAAACCTCGAATACTGCAGAATTTTCTACGCGCTACAGTCGCCGAATCACCGTTTTTGTAAAACTCCTGCACGCATAACGCGCGGTCTGCTCCCGAGAAACGCTCCATAGCGACTCAATTCCCAAGAGCCAGGCTACCGATTGACATAACCCCCGCGCCCCTCGGATACGTTGCGTTCACGCAGTAAGCTAAATAAATATAAAATTTCTTTTGAGACACCTTGTATGTAATTGTTGAGATTATGATAGGATCTAGAGTCAAAATAATACGGAGTGACTCTGGTAATACTGCTAATTGAATTTTGTAGATACGTGGTGTCCAAAATACGTACTGCACGAAATTTTTTGTCGATCATCTTACAGAGTTTTTGGCATTTCTATCCCTCCCCCAAAAATCCTTAAGTGATTTTCTGAATTTCCAATGGTCCAATAGCATTTTGAAACTTGGATCTATCAAAGAAGCTAAATACAAATTTGTTTTTCCAAATATGCTGAAAATATTTTCTAAAAAATCACTTTGGTTAAAAGAAACTTTTAAACAAGTGTGGGTCGCTAAGTTTTAAACATTATTCCAGACGTCAGGTGCATCTTATAAAAATTATACTATATTTTCGTTTTGGGATCAGATCGACTTTAGTCGACTGATCCTAATTATAATGGAGGTTTTAACCTTCATTTAAAATTTTAATGGACAACAATGATGTCATTAGTCTGGTAACATTTTTATTACCTCTCATGTAACAGTGTAATTAGTGTCAAATATTAATATGTCGAGTTATTTTGTTGATGTAATGTTATCTGTTATCAGTCAACACTATACTGTTTAACAAACAAACACTCATGATATTTAAGGAATTTTCAAAATAAAAAGTCCCTTGATAATTGTTAAATTTGTTGCTACATTTATAAATATTTTATAAGTATCGCAATATAATTTCAATAAAACTATTTATAGCAGTGTTCTTTTTAGGATTTTGTAGGTATGGCCAAAAAACCCTTATACCGTCATTTTGTCGTCTGTCTGTCTGTCTGTTCGGTAAAAATTGTAGCCAAACGGCTAACCTAGAGAGTTGAAATTTGACATGCTTATACAACTCTTTGACCCGCACACAGGAAAAATACTAAAACATCTAAAAAACATATCCCCCTAAAATTATAAACAAATATGTGCTCATAGAATTATTTTTTTTTAAATTCTGATTAGGGTATCAAATGAAAGCCCTTAGTACGTGGATTAACGACCAAAATTTTATTTTTGCAAAATAAATTATTTTGATGCAATTTTTGCCAAATTTTGCAAAAAAAAAAAATGTCTCACACCTGTAACCCAGATGGTTTAAACTAAAAATCTGAAAAAATTCTAAGTAATTTACATTGGTGTGAACCGGAATAGTATAGCAGGAATTTTTTTCAGATTATGATTTCGGAAAATAACGCATTTTTTTGTGTTTTTTTGTTGACGATGTACAAAAGTTATAGTTATGTATCACACTATACTAGAACTGATCTAATGGTTAACTTGCTCGCTTGCTACGCAGCCAACTAGGGTTCGCTCCCGGTTATTTTTATTTTGTTTAAATTATTTTGTCAAAATTCTAGTTATATTTTGGCAAATGTTGCATTTAATTTTTTAGAGCGTAAATTTAATAACCAGTTGGAATTATCGGCCAAGTTTCACCGGAAAATTAACCTTCAATATTAATCTTTATTCCAGGTATGCACTACTTCTCACCTGTAGACAAGATGCAACTTCTTGAAATTATTACAACCAGCAAAACAAGCAAAGATACTGCTGCAACAGCTGTAGATGTAGGTCTAAAACAAGGCAAGGTAGTTATTACCGTTGGAGATGGCCCTGGATTCTACACCACCAGAATATTGGCAACCATGTTATCAGAAGCCATTAGATTGTTGCAAGAAGGTGTTGATCCTAAGGAATTAGACAGCTTGACCAAGAAATTTGGTTTCCCTGTAGGAGCAGCTACATTAGCTGATGAAGTAGGATTGGATGTTGGATCACATATTGCTGCTGACTTATCTAAGGTAAGAATGTGTTAAAGTAAAGGAGACTTTAGTTGACAGATGACGGTTCTAAAGGATATGGTTCAATGGGAGAGAACCATAGCAATAAAATTCCATTTTTGAATAGAGCCATATCATTTGTTCACAGACAAAGCTAGAAATAGAGAAAGAGATACAATTTGTTTCACTTGACAAGCCTGTCTTCCATCTAGTGGTGGGAATGATGAATGCCCGCGCGTGTATACAAAGGGACATACGTTGCAGTTACCATATTATAATGTTACAAAAAAAGACAAAAACTGAACGTACGTTACAGTAATGCATCATTTTCATGGTAGTGTCAAAGGCGTGACAGGGGTGAGAGGCGTGGTGTTATATTTACAAGTTCGAATTTCATGGTGGGGTTGGAGGCGTGATAAGTGCGCGTTTTCGGTTTTGACAACATTTGTATCTAACCCAAATCTAACCTAAAAGTTTATACAATTGTTTGGAGTAAACGGTTATTCAATTTCATTAAATATGTCGTCAAATCGAAGGAGACGTCTAGATTTTTTTTTTATGTCAATTTAGACTTACTGCGATATGAAGAAAAGCGATGGTGGGTACGTCCCATATATACATAGAAACAGAAGGCAACAGCGAGATTATTTTAATTTGTTGCAAAAAATGAGAGACAAAAAACACAGACAGTTACTTCAATTACAAGAAAAGAATTTAATACACAATCTTTTTTACTTGACATCACAATTAGAATGAAGATTCTGTTGGCCTCTGGTTGGGGGTGTTTTATTAGTATACCCACTGCATGACATTTCTGCAGACCAGATATTTGAAACCGAATCCATAATAATAAACTTTATGACTGCCGGCAACATTGTAAAAGTCGCTATTTCGCTACATCAATTTAGGTTTTTTAATTTTTTTTTTAGGAAATTAATGTAAGTCTTGCTAAAGATCTCACCATTCCGAAAAAATATATCTGTTTCTATGGTTTCGACGGTGCGGCCAGCGCTAGAGTTGAAATTTCTGTACTTGCGACACCGCGCTTGTAACACCGCGCCTACGGCATCATGGTACGGGTTTTTTTCAAAATAGACCGATCCTATTCGTTGAATTTCTTGTTCCACGCTTCCAACACCAGAATGAAAATGATACATAAGAAGCAAACATACGTTCTTGACATCTTACATAAAACTGTGTGAAATAGATATATATTTCTTTATCGGTTCTCAATCTATCAATCTGTCCAGTAAATTCTCCTTTACTATATCACTAACTGAGTTTTGAATCTTTGAAATGTTTTGACTTGCCTAAACGACCATTAATTTATTTATTATTTTATTTTCTGACGAGGTTTTACCGCGTATTTTGATTTCACGAATTTTTATTTATTTTTAATTAATTTATTTGATTATCAGTTTTGATAATGCTCGAATGAGTGAAACTAGTTAGCTAGAACTCCAATAAAGAACATACCAAATTTACAATATCAGTACTTTATTATTAGTATTAATTTAGTATAAATATTTTTATAGGTGTTTGGAGAGAGAATTGGTGGAGGTGACTTAAGAGTAATGCAAGACATAGTCCAAGCAGGTTTTCTTGGCAGAAAATCAGGCAAAGGTATCTTCATCTACCAGAAAAAGAGCAAGAATCGTGAAATCAACGCTGAAGCTTTAGACATCATCAAGAGATACTCCCTTCAACCCAAAGGCGACTTCACGGATGAAGATAAACAACTTCGTATGGTATCTAGATTCGTAAACGATGCCGTACTTTGCTTAGAAGAAAACATCTTAGCTAATCCTTTGGAAGGTGATGTTGGCGCTGTATTTGGACTTGGATTCCCTCCATTTACTGGAGGACCATTCCGTTGGGTTGACATGTTTGGAGCTGATAAATTGGTGGCTAAAATGGAACAGTATCAAAGCTTGTATGGAGCTCCATTTAAACCTGCCCAAACTTTGATTGATATGGCCAAAGACCCAAGCAAGAAATTCCATGCTAAGTAATTTAAAAAAAAAAACTGATACAATGTGCCTTTAGCATTGTTTTTTCCTATAGCTCTCCACGAATAATTTGCGTAGATGAATCATTTAATTTTTTATATAAGTATATTATTGAACTACCCAAAATATTTTAACTAATTCATTCTTTTGGGTATAAGATTGTCCAATATAAATTAAAAAAATGCACTTCCAAATGTGTGCTCGACTGAAATTTAATTGGTCATCTACGGGTTTTCCATCAACATATTGTTTTATAGATATTTTTACATCAATTTCGTTTTTATAATGCTTTATTACACTCAGAGATGTCTGTTGTAGTAAGAGTTCCTCCCTCCAAAAAATAAGCTTTCATATTTAAATATCATATGTATCTTATGCCGTTTAATACACAGTTCCGCAACAATAATTTACATAATAAATTCTGAAAGAAAAATAATGTTCAAACTTAAATTAAATTATGTATTCTGCAAGAATATCTCCAAAGTGGTTTGCTTTTTGTTTTTGCGGGATTGTATTTGTACAAAATCAGCGCAAATATTTAATGCTGACATGGGACTCCCGTAATTTCTATCTTGTATAAAATAACGCTGTATTCTATCAATACCTTGTTTTGCTTCACGGTAAGTTACGGGCACAGGAAGATAAATCATCACTGTCATCGGGTTCCTCCAAATGTTTTGATATAATGTCTTCGACAATTCAGACCTCACAATCTCCAGTCTGTTTAAAATTAAATTGATATTTTAAAAATATTTTTGCGATATTAAATGAATGCGTTTTGTTTTAGAAATATGTTTTTAATTTGTTTTTATATAAATATACATTTGTAATATTTAATGATTCATTCTATGCCTACATTTTAATCCTTTAAATATTTTACTATTTGGTTTTATATCTAAAGTATCCATCGTGCAGGTTTGTATATAATAAGTTTATTATTTTGAGTTAGATTATATTATTAAAATAAAGACAATAAAAATATTTTTCAATTATTTGTGTTTTGTTTTTTATTCCCATTTCTATTAATAGGATCCTGCTCAATTTACTGAATGAAATAACTGTAAATCTTATATATAAAAACAAATTTCTGTTTGTTTGTTCTTAATACAGATCCAAACGGATAGACCAATTTTCACCAATTCAGGGGGTAAAATAATCCGAGAATGGTTTTAGTGATCGTTCCAACTTCGTCTATGCCCCCCCCCCTATCTAGGGAGGGTAAACCATCAGTTTCACACTCTCCGTGCAGTTTGAATTCATTACATTGGCTAAACCTTAAGAGATGTATTGACAAAATTTAGATCTTAAATAAATCTAAAAAAAAAAGGCAGAGAGAACATATAGGGATTTGCAGCTAAGCACCCTACCATCTGGTGAGCGTTTCATGAACTTGTGTACTACAGATAAAATTTCGTTTTGTGTATTGGTTTTGTATCAAGTTTGTTTTTAAAGTTTTATTATAATCATTGAAAAATGTATAATACATATTGTTGCGAGCCTATGTGCAATTCATTGAAAAGAAGAAACCCGGAAATATCGTTTCATTTGTTTCCACCAATATCAGACACCGTACGGTTCGAAACAAAATTGGGAAAGCAAGAGGTTAGGAATCGACGCGATGTTTAGATAAACAATTTAAAAATTGGAAAAAAAGTGAGCCCTTATATCAAAGTTTGCTCATTACATTTTAATGATAGTGACTACAAAAAATATTTTCAATTTTGTATTTATTATCGCATATCTTGAAAATTCCTGTTATTGTGTGTGAGTTTGTAATGCACAAGTCTGTAGGCATAATGCATAAATCTTTATGAACTCTCTGTTTTTTTCAGTGACTCCACACAATATTATATGCCCAGCATTGTAGATTTCTACCCCTTGGTAAACAACACGGGAATTATTATTTCCCCCAATATAGTTAAAATAATCGACAATGGAAAACTGTGCCGCCATAACTTAAAACCAGATCACAAAATGTAGTATTTAAGATGTTTACAAGTAATGTCACTTAAAAAAAATGTCCTCACAATATGTGTGTATTGTCAACTGACAATAACTGAAGCGCCTCTAGTGAGATTTTGAGAAACTGACGGTTGTAGGATAGTCGAGTTTGTGACAAGCATGGGATTATGTTCTTAGAAGTGGAAAGACAGTTAAAGACCATTTTAGAGTGTGTTCCCGTCTGTTTCAATAAATATCACATGAACATACCATTGAACCTGTCAAAAATATCCTACCAAAGTCAGCCATGATGTGAATGCAGTAGCGCCTCTATCGGTAGTGTCAGATGCCAATACTTACTTGATTATAAAATTTTAAAACAAAATCAGAAAATCCCAAACAATTATTTATTTTTTGTCGTTTTTTGATACACTTTTCTCTATTATTTACAAGTAAATGTCAAGTGGTATCTGATTTAGAATGGTTTCAAAAAAATCCGCGTGGCGCTACGATCTTAAAATTTTTCCCCTATACCTATCATGCACGGATATCGTGTATTCGACAATTTTTTGTTTTTAAACGTAATAGTTCTTGTATTATAAAATTTGTAGGTGCATAACATCGGAGTTTTATAGTGATGTATCAATTATTTTAGAATAATAAATTAGACCATTTCACGTAGAATCATAAAGTATTTTACACTATACATCAAAGATTGATAATAACGAAGTTATCACAGTATAAAATCAACGCATGCACAGAAATGTTTAAAGATGTACATGAATGTCGCAATTTGGTGCGGTACTTTCCAATAATGGCACTGCTGGAGAATTCTATATTTCCCATCGCCTAATAGATCCAACTGTATTTTTTTATTTAAATTCGTTACTCTTAAATGGACTAATTAAATATGTCAAAATATTTTGACCCCTACCATATTTCCCAGAAGGGTTGAAACATCTGCAAAAAAAAAACAATGTACATTGATGGGAATCTAAATAGTTCATCAGGAATTTTTGATCAGATTATACTCTATCTCAGAAAGACTGATAGTAATAAAATTTAATATTTGTAAAAAGTTATTGTTTTTTCACACAGAAGCAACCCACAAAATATGAATAGTACGAAACGAAATATTGTTAAAAACAACCGAGTGTGCCGCACATATTGTATGGGAATACGAACTAGGGTTAAATACAATAGATCATAAAAATGTTACCCTAAAATTTTGAGGTAAAATATGGTCACAGGGGTGCGTTTAATGATATAAATATGGTCACAGGCGTGCGTTTAATAAAATGATAAATAGTAATATAGAAATACACAAAACCAATTTAAACGTATTTAAAATGTGCACGCCACTGGTGTCTGACAAAAATATTTATTACTATCAGCCTTTCTGAGATAGAGTATAGTTTTAAGAGAAATATTGATTATTTTTTGTCGTACATTTTTTAAAAAAATTATTGTGTGGTATCAAAAGAAAGCTATTAAGACGTAGATTAAGGAACGAAAAGTGTTTTTTTTTTTAAATTCGTTTAAATCAGATTAGTTTTTCGAAAAATGTCGATTTTTTGTGTCGCAGATAAAAAAAAAAAACTTAAAAAAAAAATATTGTGTGGTATCAAAAGAAAGCTCTTAGAACGTAGATTAAGGAATGAAAAGTAGTTTTTTTAAATTCGTTTTTTTCACACGATTTTAGCCAAAAATGTGCTAATCAAGTTCTTGTTCCGCCCCCTTTTACCGAAAGGGATTAAACTAAAAATCTGAAAAAAAAGAAAAATATAGTAATGAACATTGATCTGAGCCGGAAAGGTACGAGAGGAATTTTAGATTCGATTGCGTTTTTGAAAAATATTGCAGTTTTTGTGTTTATGACATAATTAATTATTTTTTTAATTTATGGCTAAATTATGGCTCTTAATGTTATGGATTTTTTATATTTATGGCTAAGATAGTGTGTCTTTTTATAAAATTGAAAAATAATAAAAAAAATTAGCAGCTGAGGACCAAGATTAAAACACACACCGACAAATTGTTAATAGAACAAATCTTCGTACACTTATTAAATACTGCAAATTATAATACAAGGATAGGTTTAGGTGTTTAACCACGACGTTTTATCATATAAGACTCTGTTGAATTGCCTCTTATAATTATAATTTTTGCTTTTTGCATTTTCCGAAATATTTAAATTTGGTGTGGGTAGCCCCAATTTTTTACAATCATTTTTTTCTTCTAACGTTCGGCTTTTAAATGGAATTTCCAATAATGATTTGATAGTATTCATTTTTTAAACCTATTGCTTTATAATCTAAAATACGAAACGTATTTGTTAACCTAAGATACTTATATAAATTTAAAAGAAAAAGTTAGAAAATACTAATTATTAATACCTACATAACCAATAAATTTTTAGAGATAATATAGGTATAGCGATTTCAGTTACGACTTAAATAAATACATTCAATAATTTTATAGTACTGTGATCACTGTTATTGTGACGCTAACAGCATTCTAGCTCCGATCCCCACCAGTTTACCACTACTGTCTACGTACCGCTACCTCTTTACAAGCCAACATTTGCACTTTCCTTGATGCTAGGATATAAGCAGCACGACTTATTCAAAGGAAACTTGTAAATATTTATGAAACAATAGCATTCAATGTTCAAAATATATTTAAAAAAAGCATTTTCACACCACAATTACATGCATTTTGAGTTCAAAAAACGATTTTTTTAAATATTATTTTCAAGTAAGAGCTGCAGCTCCGCAGCGCGTACTCAGGAGCCGCCACTGTTCAAATGTTACTTCTTCAAATGTGGCCAGTCCGAGCCTGTCTATATCCGATTCTGATAGTTGATAGTATACTACAGAATTTCCCAAACTTTTTGGGCCGTGGAACACTTTTCACGAGAAAAAATCGTCGCGGAGCACTATCGTTGCTATATATATAGCAGTGATGGGCGCGTAAGTTACATGATGTAAGTTACTTCATTGTTGACGCGTCAACAATTGATGTAAAGTAAACACAAATCTCTTGTAAACAACGTAAACAATGTAAACAATGATTTAGACATGCGTACTTGTTTTGAATTACAGAACCTCATTTTCAATACATTTTTATAAATAATTAAATTTTAATGAAACGATTTTAAATGAAAAAGTAAGTATATAAAATTAGGACAAGCCAATATACATATTAATAAAAATCGAATTTGCATCATTATACAGGTGTTACATACAAATGAGTAAATATGAATATGAAAAATAAAAAACTTTTTTCTTTAAAAAATTCAGTATAATTTTTTAATAACAAAATACATTAAATTTCACCTTTAAGAAAATCAGCCTGTATTTTTTAATAACGAAAAGATTCATTGCAAATTTTGCATAACGCCCTATATTTTCTTTCATTTTCTTTAATTAAAACAAAACCTAGTTCTTCAGAACTATTCCTTCGGTTTCTTCCCACAATTTTTTAAATAAATTTATTGTTTTGAACTGAATATACTTGTTCATTAGCTCTCTATTATTCGTATTAAATAACTAAAACTAACCATATTATTTGACAGTTTATAAAGTTTACATTGTTTACATTGTTGACAAGTTTACCAATTGTTTACATAAGTTTACACGTAAACGTAAACAATTAAAGTTTACGTGTAAACGCCCATCACTGATATATAGCAACACTAGTAGATCGCGGAGTACAGTTTTGGAAACTCTGGTATACTATTTTGTATACTATAGTTTTAATGGTTAGAAATATTACTGAGAAAAAAATAACAACAGGTGTCAAGTTACGACGATTGTCACATTTTTGAAATTTGACACAGCAAATTACGCAAAAGCATATATTTTATTGTAACTAAAGTGCAATGAAAATCTTTAAAAATGATATAAATTTAACATTTAATTTTTATTTAATTATTTTTTGTTTTATATCACTGTTTAGAGTGTTCTAAATTACTTTTCCGCGAAAGTTATCTTTGTATACATATATTTGTCCTCGTGTTTGATGAGCGATTTTTGCGATTCGTTATTGGTTTGATAATATGAAACAATAGGGTCTGATTTAAACTGCGGCGGTAAATCCACGTGTACGTATGTTCGTGTATTATCGGTGTAGTTCGGTGCGACGTCGTTATCCAAGCACGTCGCGACGTCCGGGTCTTATCCCGGCAGTACCGCGCCGACGGCCGCACTAAAGATCGAAATGGCGAGCTGATACTTATTTATAAACATATTCTAGAGCTGTATAGTCGTTTGTACTATAGCCTAGAACGAGTCGAAACAAACTCCGTCGACAAACGAAACCCTTCATTGGTCTAAAGATCTATAACGCGATGGATGAATTATCGTTCGTGTGTTCTTCTCGTATCTCGTTTTCGTTTAGTGATGTAGTATCAGTGTAACCTCCGTTAAAAGTGTAAAAATAAATTGAGAGATATGCAGCAAGGCAACGAAGTGAACAGTGCTGTTGTCCCGGCAGGTGGGGGGGAGGCAAACGGTGTTGTGCCCTCGATGGCCTCGCCTGCATCCACAGGGGCTACTGGGACTGCCACTACAACAAGGGCTCACGTCAACGGGGGAAGATTCGACTTTGATGATGGTGGCACTTATTGTGGTGGATGGGAAGATGGAAAAGCCCATGGACACGGCGTGTGCACCGGCCCAAAAGGACAAGGGGCATATTCCGGCTCCTGGCACTACGGCTTCGAGGTCTCTGGGGTCTACACATGGCCAAGGTACTGCACTTAATGTCTCAACAACATATTGTACCAGTTCCCAATTTCAGAACTGGCGATTGTTAACTAACATGCGTGTTGAATACGGCAAGGAAATCGCGATATGGAATTCCTAATTTAAATATGCCATTTTCGAGTGCAGAATTAGTATCGTGTCTCTGTATTTCTATTTTCATTCGCCTCGTTTCGAAAGACAATAAAGAACATAAAGTGTCACATTAGGATTGTTAATTTGGCATATGAACATAAGAGAGTAGTGGACAACAGTTTACCACTACCAAATACTCAATTATATTTTGACTACGTAAGATAACAATGTAGCTAAGAAGTATAAATTAGTAAATGTTTTAACTTAGACCTTCTCAAATGACTCGTTTGTTTATTTTACATATATTTTTAGCATTCTTATTTACCTAGCAGTCTCTACATTTGAATGCCAAATCTGAAAAAAATTGAAATTAATTAAAGAGCTGAATTATTCTTTTATTTTTGACAACTCTCCGATTTACACCTCCAAATTATGACACAATTGTGATGGATCTAGACTTTCGGAGACATGAAGCTAATAATTATTTTTAAGTTAAAAGTCATTTTTTTCCAAACCTTTATTGCAAAATTATACCGTGTGTTCAACGAAACGCATAGCTGTTTAACATGTGATTTTAGATAAGTACAAAAATTGGCTCTCCTGTACATTTTAGAGCAAAAATACAAGAATAAAAAGTTTAAATATAATACCGTAGACCGCCTGTAACAATAGATATTAGAAAAATAAAATATGTTTTGGTCAAAATTCAGATAGCTGTGGAAATAAAACATAAAACAAAATAGTATTGTAGTAGATATAGGCTATTCCAAACGATTAGGCGGAACTAAATGGGAATTTCGTTCTTTTAAGTCGTCACGAGAAGGGACCTTGCTTGAGTTATTTCATTTTTCACGTTGAAATGTCAAAATTTAAAATTCCAACAATGAAACCATGGAAACGAATGACATATGTCAGAAATAAAATACTTTTTTTACATATCTTAATGACAAAACAATAAATAAATGGGAAATTTGTGTTAAGAATGACACAAAAAACCGAAATATAAAGAAAATGACATTTTAAAATTATATTAACCTCAACCAAAAAATGTTTATTGTAAGTATGATTTACAAAGCTTAAACAAAACGGCCAACTTTTATCTTTATAAACTAATATTTACTTCTTATCTATCATCTATATCAGCTGTTTTCAACCTGTGCTCCGCGTGCACTTCTCAGGGGCTCCGAAAATTGAATAAAATCAACAGTATTAGAAATAAAAAACAGAATCAAAATAATAAAACTAGAAATGACATTCTGATAGATAATTGGCCAAGTTGTATGTCCAAGTGATTTCTGACTCTAGCCGGTTTATGAGTCTATGACTAGCTGGAATGTGATCTGCGAGATGCATTTTTGTTTGAATAATCTGCGTGTATTTTGATTATTTTCTTCATTTTATAAAAATCTGTCAATCTATCTATCAATATGTGAGCTGTGAAAGAGAAAAGTGAATTTATATTAACTAAAAAATCTACCCCCTGCCCCGTACCATTACTTCTAAACACCATTAATTTGTAAGACATAGGGTAGGCCTAGGGGCTTCGTCATAGAAATTGATTCTAAAAAGGGCTCCGCAAGTAAAAAAGGATGGTAACCATTGGTCTAGCATATTTTTATTAATATCTACCAAGGCGTAATTTGAAATATTCTGAGACTATTTAATGAAAAATACGAAACATTTTAGTTCACTAACCAAGTATTTATTAAGTTTAAGTATACTAATAAAACTTTCCTAGAAGTTCTGATACATTTCGTCACGGAGTTTCTGAATAATAATAGTTATTCTCAAAGTAATTACATTTAGAAGTTTCATACATTTATACGTGTAAATAGGTTAAGCGGTATTCCTCAACATTTGTGCTCCATTATATGGATCGCATATAATTTATTTTTACGTCTCTTTGTGGATATTAAGGTTTGAATCCCGAGGAATCCCGGGATAATCATCATCATCATCATTGGCGCGACAGCTCATGAAACAGATTTCATGGCCATGTAAATTCAGGAGTAATATGGTCAATATTACGTCCATTTTTAGCGTACACCGAACTAACGTACACGACTAAGCAGAACCTGTAATTTATATAAATATTTTTACACAAATTATTTGACATAAACAGCAGTTGAACTCATGTCCGTACCCATGTTTAGCAGACAAACAGCAAATACAAGCGGTTCAACGCTTGTAGCCACAGGCTTGCCACATACGTAGCGTTGCCTATATACGTAGCGCTAGGAAAGTTTTGACATACGGGCTGACTTTTTAAATTTTTTCAAAGTACTTCACGTTGAATACACTACCTCATACGTATAAACTACGTGTTTTCACACTTTGACGGACGGACGGACAGACAGACCGACAGACATCATGTTAAAAATAGTCAAAACGTTATGTAGCGAGCTCAATTCGTGGAGATCCATCGAAATCTCGAAATGTCAAAATCGGTATGATCACAATACTTCCCTTATATTAAGGTGACCATTCGTACTGGTTTTACCAGTACTGTACTGTTTTTTTGGTCATTGGTCCTGGTTAGTCGTGAAATATAACCAGTACAGTTTAGGGACACAAAATCCAAAATTATTAATTTTTCAAAAGATCGAGTACTTAATTCAGAGCTAGATCTAGCGCATAAAGCACAAATCTAGCAAACCGTTTCTTAATTCAGCGTAAAATTCTAGCAGGCTGTTTCTTATTACAGCACTAAATGTCCGCTAGGTACTAGCGCTAGACAACGAATCTAGCGGTTAATAAGGCTGCTAGCTGCTAGAGCTAGAGAGGTTAACATCACAATTTGACATTTGACGTAATAGTTTTATGATGTCACGCCATGTTTATCTCAAATTTGTATATATGGCAATTCCTTACAATAATTTGAAGAAGTCGTTCATTACATAAAATGTCATCTTTACTAACAACTACATAACCTCCTTGAAACCTAGCAACAATCTAGCAACTCGTTTCTTTATTTTTGAAATTTTGTATTTAGCGCATTAATCTAGCATCACAGCGAACATCTAGCGCTAGAAGTTAGCACTAAATTGTTAGCTGAATTTAAAAACATGCCCTGTGGCTCAGCAGCCTTTTCAAATGTACCTTCTTAATCTACAATATAAATAAAAGTAGTACATTTTATTTTTTCACTTAAAGGCAAAAAAACTAAGCTTACTCTGCAATATTTTTTAATATATATTCTACGATAGCCACTTTTCTTCATGCTGACTGAGTAGGCGCGCTCCTATAAAAATGAACTGAATATAAAATTTATTATTGCCTCTTTACGGGGAGGGGTGGTCTTATAATGGGTGTTTTTTTTAGAGGTATAGAACTTTAAATTGCAATAAAACAACGATGGATTATTCGATTGACATGAATTTTTTTTTATTCGAAAGATAATCTTGTGGCATTACATTTTAAATATGATTTCTGGCATATGACCGCCACGGCTGGCTCGGATGTAGTCCAATCTGGACGTCCAATTTTCGATGACTTTTTCCAACATTTGTGGCCGTATATCGGCAATAACACGGCGAATGTTGTCTTCCAAATGGTCAAGCGTTTGTGGCTTATCCGCATAGACCAATGACTTTACATAGCCCCACAGAAAGTAGTCCAGCGGTGTTAAATCACAAGATCTTGGAGGCCAATTCACAGGTCCAAAACGTGAAATTAGGCGGTCACCAAACGTGTCTTTCAATAAATCGATTGTGGCACGAGCTGTGTGACATGTTGCGCCGTCTTGTTGGTATGATTTAATGTAATGCCACAAGATTATCTTTCGAATAAAAAAAAATTCATGTCAATCGAATAATCCATCGTTGTTTTATTGCAATTTAAAGTTCTATACCTCTAAAAAAAACACCCGTTATGTTAATTACATTTTGACTATGATTTGTTCTTTATCAACAAAAGAGATGATTTTATTTTCAGTAGCTTAGTTTTAATTAACTATATGATTTTTTATTTCCGGGGGGGGGGGGGGTCCGGACCCAAGAACCTCTCACCTATTGCACGCGCCTGTACTTGAGCTATTTTAAATGTCCTGGTTTTATATTTGACAAAAATGGTCACCTTACTTATATATGTTGGGAGTCGGTAAAAATTACCAAGTATTTTGGTTACAAATATTGTTCGAATAAATATCCATTATTGTTTAAACACAATCTTATTCTTTATTTTATGTTTTGCATTACATTGCATAACATATTTTTAGAAATTTTGCTGCAAGCAAGCATAAAAAGACAGTTTGATTTTGAATGTGAGGATGAACCAATGTATGACAAAACATTTAAATTCAAAGTTGATTGTTTTTTTCATTATCTATATGTAATTATCACATCAGTAGATGAACGATTCCAAACTCTTTCTTCTTATTCCATCAATTTCTAGTTTTTGTAAAATATTGATAAATATAAAAAAAATCTGTAAAAGATCAATTATACCAAAATATCGAAAACATATTAAACGATGAAAATATCAAAGAGCGAAATATTATTGCTGTAGAGCTCATTCAGGAATTACAATTATTACTAAATTTAGATTAAGAAATTATTAAGTTTCCAGAAGAAACTTTAAATTATATAAACAAATAATAAAAAAAAAAGTTTAACTAATTGATTAATTCGTTATCTAATATAAATGATTTGTTAAGATAAAATGTTTATTAAAATAATTATTTCTATTTTTTTTTCTGGTGGTTGTGAAGAAAGTAGGGTCTGTGACTCGGTTGGAAGAGAAAATTCGATGCTCGTAGTTCCTCACGGTCGCCTATGGCTCGCGCTCGGAATGTTCCACTCGCATCGAATTTTCTCATTCCAACCTTGTTACAGAATATACTATTACAGTTTCCTTTACTCATATTTCCATATACTATATCAGCCATACAGATTGTTATAGAAAATTTGGGGCGTCAAATAAAAAAACTACTAGGCGCGGGCCTGTCCATAGCAATCGAAATTTGGTGGTTGCTATACAAGAACTCGTATAGGAACTGTTATAGTAAAAAGTTACTTTTTATTTAGTTACTTTTGCATTACAGAATACGAATATCTCCAACGTCACTCCAATGGCGCGTCTACATTGAGGCAACATGGTAGCATACGACAAGTCTGACCATGTCGCATTGACAAGCTAGTGTCTACACCAACACTGGGAGCGTGCTACTGGTTATTGTTGCGAGATCTGTCAGTTTACTGAATAACTACTATTTATAAATATATACTATTATAATATACTATTTTATAACAAATTTTAATTCCATAACAAAAACATAACCTTACTTAATTATCATTATTTCTCATACTCTATTTTATCAAAACTTATATTTACTCACTTACAGCAACGTTTACAACACTAGTTAATTTAAAAAACAAATACTTCTATAATAACAACTATCAAATATCAAAATGGCGAACATGTAGCTTTTAGAAGTGGTAGCGTGTCGCACGAAAACTCTTTGATGTTTACCGCCAAGTAACGGGAACGAGCAACATGTCGCACGGCTCCCATCAAACCGCTGCACATTGGTAGCATGCGACATGTCGAACGGTCTAACGCCACCATGTTGCCCCGATGTAGACGCGCCATAATAGTTACTATCCTGGTACATAGCAACTTTAGTTACTTTCAGCATAGGAACTGTGTTACAGATTTGTGCCAATTTTATTAATATAGATTATAAACAAAATAAACCAATGATTAATAAAATCAGTGATTCCCATTTCATTAACAGGAAATTCATTTTGGTTTACTATTATTATTTTATTTGTATATATGGGCGTATCGTTTACACATATTTCGTCAACATATGAAAATAATATTTGCAATAGATTGAATTGAAAAAATAATTACTTAACAGTATTGATGGAAGGTAAGTGTTGATATCGTTACAAAATAAACACATTTCACAATATTGAAACAAATGGCGCTCGTTAATAATTATTTTTTATCAGAGATAATTTGGAACCATATTTTGTAAAATATTTTTGAAGGTTCTTGTCATAACAAAAATATTTACTCAAAATACAATTCTCTAAACGTATTAATGATAGGGTTTATTAACTCACTTTCATAAAAGAAAACGAGTTTAACAAATAAAAAAATATATAAGCTATATTGAAATTTTCTATTAAAGAATTGATGTGAAGTGTGAATTTTCACACATTTCAGGGTTTCGCAGGTATATAATAAGTGAAGGCGGCATGCTGAGTGTGTAGGATAAATTTTGCTTTGTAGTAATCATGGCAAAATGAACGATATTTTTAAAATAATTTATCGTCTGTTAATCTAAGAGCTTTAAAAACAAATTTTATGTATACCATTATTTAGGTTTCTAAATATTGCAGTATAAGTGAAGGCGGCATGCTGAGTGCGTAGGATAAATTTTGCTTTGTAGTAATCACGGCAAAATGAACGATATTTTTAAAATAATTTATCGTCTGTTAATCTAAAAGCTTTAAAACAAATTTTATGTATACCATTATTTAGGTTTCTAAATATGAGCAGTATTTTTTTTTTATATAGCAAGGTTCATTAAGATTTTGAAAATTGCGCCTATGGCTTCCATTGGATGATTTAGGCAAATTTTGGGTGGAATAAATGCTTTTTTCATTCTTTTTTTGGACGTAAAAAATCACTTTCCATAAAATGCAACGAGAAAACATGCATGCATGGGCTTGGATTTTTGCTCATTTTTAGTTTTTGGGTCCATAAAAACCTACGATCCATTTTCTCTCTGCCTACAAACGTCGTTTCAATTGATATTTTTTTCGATTTAGGTAAATTATGGAATGTTTAAGAAGGATTCTTCCTTATTCACAATTTACATTGCGTCACACAACAAAATTGATTGTTTTTTTCCCATGATTCAAAAAAATAAAACACAAACAACAAAAAAACACGTATTTCTCCAATGAACAAAACAAAACAATGTCACTTTCTTATCTTCCGCAAATTGCCACCAGATGTCAGGGCGCTTAGGAAGTTTCCCCTATTTAAATTTTTTTGTTGATAAATTTTCACAACTGATTTTAATACTCTGTAAAAACATTTTGAACCTTTTATAACTAAACAACAATTGACCATTTTCCTAACAAGTAAAAAACAAAAACTGCTCTTAGTCATACAACATAAATAAATATTATGTTCATAACATAGACGAAGGTGCTGGGGAATTTAAATAACATCATAAAAATTAACAGGACGTAACGGTAACATTGACTTTTAAGATATTAATTTAAAGAATTTCACTGATTAGTGGCGGTCAAAACGGCTTCAAACCTGGAGGGGCCAGGATATATTTTATCGTTATTAATGGACAGTGAAAATACAAGTGATACCTAACCTAAAAAAATTGACATAAAGTGTGAATTTTCACACATATCAGGGTTTTGTAGGTATTTAACAAGTGTAAGAAGCCAACACAATACTGGATGTCTAGGAATATTTGTTCTATAATCACATCAAAAACATTTGATGTGATTAATTAATATTTTTTGATAATCATTTTTATTTGTTATTTGAGTATTATGAACTTCCATTTAATTTTTTAAAATAAAGTCGTTCAGTGTATATTAACATGACTGACCGACTTATTGCGTTTGCTTAGTGTATCCTATAACACCGGCAGCCATTTAAATTAGTGATTATTATTTGTGTTCTTTATTTAATTACCTTAGGAGAGGCATTGTGAAATGGAAAAAACAAACCTCTATTTGTACCTACGATTTATTTACTATTTGAGAATCAGTTGCGGTTTGTTGCTATTTTTTCCCCTGCAAAGTAATTCCCACCAGATATTATACACTTGTGCCAACGTTTTTTTCAATCCTCGAAGCACTTGAAAAAATAATTTTTTGTGATCTTGCTCAGCTCCTCCTTCGATGCCGTCTTTATCTCCTCACTCGTAGCTTAGCGTCGTCCTTTCATGGGCCTCTTCAGTTTCCGGAACAAGAAAAAGTCACAGGGGGGCAGATCTGAAAAATACGGTGGCTGCGGCATTATTAGTGTGTTGTTTTTGGCCAAAAATTCGCGCACAAGCAACGATGTGTGATGTGCGACCCGTCTCATGCCCAAATCATTGGTAAAAATCGAATGGCACGAGCCAATCGATATGTTTAGGTCCTTAGCAACTTCTCTAACGGTGATTCGACTATTGGCCAATACTATTTTCTTCACTTCATCAATGTTTTCGTCTGTTGTTGACGTGCTCGGGCGTCCGGCACGCTCTTCGTCGTTCACATCTTCTTGGCTCTCTGAGAACATTTTGTACCACCGATAAACGTTGCTTCGGTCCAAGGTAGCTTCACCATATGCCACAGACAACATTCGGAATGCGTCCGCGCACTTAATTTTGTTTTTCACACAAAATTTGATACAGATTCTTTGATCCATTTTTTGGTATAGGCAAAAATCGAAGACGAGCCAAAACACGTGCAAGCAAAGCAACTGTCAAAAATTAACTGAACATTCAAAATGTCCGAACTTGTCGGCATAAGTGAGAGACATGAGTACCAACATAACGCCACAAAAAAATCGAAAATCGATATACGTAACCCGCGGAAATTCCAAATTCGCGATACTTTTTGAACAGACCTCGTATGTTGGCGGTCGGTAACAAATTAAAACCGATTAAAGCTTAATTTGGATTTCTAAATGGGCCTTTAGCGTAGGTATTTGGCCCACGAGTTATAACTGACCCACCCTGATGTAACCTGTTAATATATTTTTGTAACCTGTTTTCTTTCATGGTAATAGACGTGAATAACGAGCCAAGTGTAATTCTGGAACTGTTATTGTTTGTCATGACTTAATGCAATATTTTTAAATTGCATGAGAAGGAATTTTTTTTAAAGCTTTAATAAAATTGCTAACTGCAACGAATCTACATGTTTATTTTACTCATACATATTTACTAGGAAGATTCAAATCTGAACTGCATTTTATTTTTTTTTATGAACGTAATTGAAGAACTACTGCAAAGAGGTTTTAGATTCACCATAGTAGGCATGCAGGGGGGTGAAACTCTAATGGCAAAACGAAAACCATATTACGTTCCATAATACCCTTTTCACACTAGATCTTTAAGACGATTGAACTTAAACTTCATCGATGTTTAATATCGGTTTGCTTTCACACTTGATGTTTAATTTGAAGAAGAAATCTCCATGTAAAGCTAGTATGTATTGCCAACATAATTTCATGTCGTTTGAATTTATTCTGTCATTATTTTGTATATCGAGGTTAGGAGAAGTTTATTTTTTATATTTATTTAAATAATAACGCAAATAATCTTCTCATAACCTCGATATATAAAATGATAACAGCTGAACATAGATAAAAGAAGAGAAGCACAAATTCAAGGAGTATTTTTTTATAATGGGAATTAAGTTGGCAATGCGGGCGAAGTTTAAGACGCAGATCTCTGTCTTAAACATCGGTCGTGTTTAGACGAGGCCGTACGGTTTCACATTAGCGTTTAAAGATCCATTCACTTAAACATCCGATCTTAAAGATCTAGTGTGAAAAGGGTATAACCCAACACGAATAGCGCCCCAGTCACTATAGCTACGTGCATGACAGGATGTTGCCTATTACGGCTTCTGTCATTAGCGTCAAAATCTGTAATTAGTGTCAAAATCGTCTTCTGTAATTTTGTAGTTTCATTGTTTAATTCGGAAAATGGGTGTTAAATGCTTTGTTTTGGGGTGTGATAGTAGTGAACCTAAAAGATATCGCTTTCCAAACCCGAAGACACGTGTGGCTCCAGAATTGTATAAAACGTGGATGAGGAACATTGGAAATCCAAAATTGGATGGCTTTTCCATGGAAGTGTCCATAAATATTAAGTATTAGTAAATATTATGTTATATGTTAGTCTACTTAATAAATAATTATTTCTGCTAGTTATTGTTTTTCTGTTTCTGTATAATTCCTAACTGCTTGTTCTTAATTGTAAACATAATTAAATGTTATTATTAATACAATGTTCCATTACTCGACGAAAGTAACCGCGGTTGAAGTTTCCCGTTCCGAAAGTGTACGACATTAACCTTTTCAGGAAAATTGTAAGGTTTCGGAACGCGGTTACTGAAAATTTTGGTTACTTTTTTGTAACCAAGCTAACCGTAGAAATATCGCGGTTAGTGTAGTTATTTCCTCCCACTACAAACTTCAGATCTAATGTAAACTACAAAAGGCGGGAATTTCAAAACAATTACAATAAGGCGAGAGTTAAGTGGAGGGAATTAATCGTTTCTTTGTAGTGCAAGTAGTAAATTATAATATTATTTTACTATAGTCTATAATTAAAATAGTAAGAATGAGTGTAAGTAACTGATTTTTAGTAATATTGATCGATGTCGTGAAAAATAATATCGGGAAAAATCATATATGTTCTTATATAATGTACCATTGCAAACAAGTACTAATAGAAGAAATATTTTTATTAATAAGTTTGTAAGAGAATATCTATAACCTATAACGTCTATAAAATGACAGTTCAGTTGTCTGTTTTATCAACTGTGAAGTGTGACTACCGTTCCGTAACTAAAACTCGTTTTCAGGTAACCACTGGGTAACCATAACTTACCACGACTTTACCGTAACCGCGACCGCGGTAGTTAGGTGTGCAGTTACGGAACATTGTATAAATGATACAATTGTTATGATTTATTTTGTCTATTTTTAATATTGTTGTCGTTAATAATATTAAAAATAGACAAAATAAATCATAACAATTGTTTCATTTAATAATAACATTTAATTATGCTTACAACCATATCCACTGAAGCATTTGAAATACCCGCGAAAACCCAACCCTTTCCTCCCCTACCAATTTTAGTTCCATAACCCAACAACTACAGCGCTAATTTGCTTTAAAAAAATATAACGGCAGTTTCGCATCTATTTCCTTCTTTATCTATGTAGGCATATTAGCTAACGTCATTCATAATTGCAACTTGACTGTATCCATACTGTCAGTTTTATTATTGATGGCATCCAACGAAGTCAGTTTCACGTCGTCTAAGGATGTTTATTGTAAGCAGTGGCGCAGCCAGGATTTTGTCTTGGGGAGGGCCGAACAGGGGGGTGAAACTCTAATGGCAAAACGAAAACCATATTACGTTCCATAACCCAACACGAATAGCGCCCCAGTCGCTGCCAGTCGCTATAGCTACGTGCATGACAGGATGTTGCCTGTTACGGCTTCTGTCATTAGCGTCAAAATCTGTAATTAGTGTCAAAATCGTCTTCTGTAATTTCATTGTTTAATTCGGAAAATGGGTGTTAAATGCTTTGTTTTGGAGTGTGATTGTAGTGAACCTACAAAATATCGCTTTTCAAACCCGAATACACGTGTGGTTCCAGAATTGTATAAAACGTTGATAAGGAACATTGGAAATCCAAAATTGGATGGCTTGTCCATGGAAGTGGCCATAAATATTAACCAATATTAACTTTATTGTCCATAAGTATTAGTAAATATTATGTTGTATGTTAGTCTACTTAATAAATAATTATTTCTGCTGGTTATTGTTTTTCTGTTTCTGTATAATTCCTAACTGCTTGTTCTTAATTGTAAACATAATTAAATGTTATTAAATGATACAATTGTTATGATTTATTTTGTCTATTTTTAATATTGTTGTCGTTAATAATATTAAAAATAGACCAAATAAATCATGACAATTGTTTCATTTAATAATAAAATTTAATTATGCTTACAACTATATCCACTGAAGCATTTGAAATACCCGCGAAAACCCAACCGTTTCCTCCCCTACCAATTTTAGTTCCATAACCCAACAACTACAGCGCTAATTTGGTTTCAAAAAATATAACGGCAGTTTCGCATCTATTTCCTTCTTTATCTATGGGGCCGAATAAAAATTTTCAGATTTGCGGCACGCGTGCTGCACACGGCCCTCAACCTAATTTTTTGTGTTCCCTGAAGCGTTAATGAAAAATACTTATTTTTTATACAACCAGAACAGAAATTATGTATAAGCGAAATAAGATGAAATAAATATTTGTAAATAATTCAAAATATTAGACATGTCAATCACAAATTTGACATGTCAATTTGGTATCTGATATGTAGTTTTTGAGTGAATATAAACTCAGTATAAGCTGTTCACTTTTGTAAGAACAAACTAAGAGGGAATTTTGTTTTCAATAGTTTGCACCTTTGAAGCTGTATGTCATGTTGGTATTAAAAAATGTCACTTTTTTAAAATGTCGATCCATTTGATATATGTCATATTGAAAAATGATATCTTAATTATAATGATCATAACCTTATCAACCTAAAGTCGGTTTTACAGCGTAAGGAATATTTTTAATTGACATTTAAAGTCAGTAACACACCATAAAAGTAACCAAAATAACCAGATCTAGTGTGTTCATACAAAAGTGAACAGTTTATATAATGAAACTTCAGCAAAAATGTAAAAGCCAGATTTACAAGTTTACATGGTTTCAAAAAAGTCTGTTTACACCACAACAGTCACCAAAGTAACCAGATTTAGTTTCGTATTACAAATTGAGACAGATTATACATTTAATTTATCTATTACATTTTATTCTATATCTATTTATTCCTTACATTATAATTCTTAACTAAAATATAAAATTAATTTCTACCTATTGACTTGAAATCTATTTTGCTTTATTTCCTATTATTTTCTTTTTCTTTGATTTCTTTTATCCTCTCCATTACCTCTTTCATCAATGTGTTTCCGCAGCCATTTCCGTTTAAAATATCTTCTCTTGTTCCTCCTTTGCTTCTCATTTCTTCACATCCTTCCAGCATATGTTCAACCGTCTCCCTTTCTTCTCTGCATAATCTACATCGTTTATTCTCCTCTTGTAACCAAAAAGGTTTGGAGTAGCCTGTATAATTTTAACGCAATTGCTGTGCTAATGTTGTAGGTAGATGAATGAGGAAACTTTTGAGTACCTCTGCATTAGTTTATTAGTGTAGATAGCATAGATAGAGAATCCGGGTACTGTTGTATTTTAAGTATTGTGCTAGTGCCAATAATATAAACAAGTTTTTGTGTAGCATGTTGAGACCAAATTGTATGGTTATTTTCTTTTAACATTGTAATGATGCCAACAATCTGACATTTATTTTTTATAATGAAAAAAAAAAATTCATAATTATTTCACGTTTTAATTACTTTATTATTATATTTGAATAGTAGGATACCTAGGTTTAATTCAGGGTCGAAAAATTATTTTTGCTCCATTTTGATAACGACACATTTATTTGTCAAACATACGATGACTCAAGATAGTCTGCGTATACTTTATTGTAAAACACTAACAATATAAAATTAAATAATAAACAACAATAACTGATCTTATTTTTTACCGACCGCCAACATATGTATATAAGGGAGGTATTGTGATCATACCGATTTTGACATTTCAAGATTTCGATGGATCTCCACGAATTGAGGTCCCTACATAATGTTTTGACTATTTTTAGCATGATGTCTGTCGGTCAATGCTAAAAAATGTTTCATAAAAATCCTTTTAGCCTAATTTGATCTGCACGTGTACACGGACCGACAGACAGACCAACAGACACACAGACGACAAAATGACAGTATAAGGGTTTTTGGTCATACCTACAAAACCCTAAAAACACATATAAAATCTTTCGCGGACCACTAAAATTTTTCTGGGGACCACCTGTTGAGAACCACTGGTCTAGTACAGCGTTTCTCAACCGGGGGGCCGCGAAGTCATATAAAATCGAAGCATGAAATTATAATAGATAAACGCTCAATTTTGCAAAATATATTCATAAATATATGACATTTATATTCATTAAAATATACCTTTTAAACTTAAATAAAATAAATTATACTTATTTTTACAAGTAATTTAAACTAATTAAAACGGTTCGCATTAGAGGTACTTTCAAGTAGGTACGACTTGAATTTGCAATATTTTTTGTTATGCTTCGAGCTACTGTTAGCTAAAGAGTAAGGATGCGAAAGTGTTCAAAATGGAAAGCAACTTGGAATAATGGAACACTTAATAAATGAATATACTTGCAAGCCATTATAGGTAATCGTAACAGATATTAAAAACAGGTGTATGTAAAAGTTGTTTCTTTTCAAAAGTTTTATCCAATTATACCCAACACGCCATACGTTCCTATATAAAAAATCGAAGTTGTCCTTGATATCTTGTACTTCCGGTTTATTCCGAAAATTTAAATACTATCATCCAATTATTTGGGTAAACTCTGGTCACCAAATTTTTTCCCAACTTGCTCACACATCGTCTTTTCGAGAAAAATCGTGTTTCCTCTATCTTGATACACCTTGAGATTCCTCCCTCGAATTTGAAGCCTCGAATTTGAAGCATTTGAAATACCCGCGAAAACCCAACCCTTTCCTCCCCTACCAATTTTAGTTCCATAACCCAACAACTACAGCGCTGATTTGGTTTCAAAAAATATAACGGCAGTTTCGCATCTATTTCCTTCTTTATCTATGAGCGTGTGTAGCTAATATTAGCAATGTGGTAACCAAGATGACAAATAGTAAACATATTTATTTTCAAATGTCAAAATTTGTCTTCTCTATATTTGGTTACATTTTTGATATAACAAATTAAACAATCTTTTCATGGACAGAGACGAGGAAGAAATAGAAGATTGGGTATGGCCAGCTCTTGTCCTGTCTTTATACCTTGGATTGGTGTTATTGGCTACATTTGGTGCTACAATTGGATTGCATGTTTTACTAATGTATTACCTTGGTGCCACACAAATGTCTGTTTTTAATTGCACTATTGAACCAGTGTTTGCTGTCCCAGGAACAGTGCTTGCATTTATGGGAATTCTATCAGATCTTCAAGGTTTAACTGGGGCATCAGCAACCATTTATGCTATACGTTCCTTCTACCTTATTATGAATGGTTTCATTTGGTTATTGATGACGTTATCGAGAGCATTTTTGGGAGATTCTAAACAAGTCTACGAGAGTTCAGCACTTGCTTTCTTATATATTATTAATGCCGCAATGAATCTATATATTGCTATCTTTATTGTAATTTGTCTTTTTGAGCCGTTTGCGTTATTTTTTCATAAATATGTGGTTACTCCATTTCAGGTAATATGTAAATTTATTAAAAATCCTATGGCATTTGGAAGAAGTAATATAACTAGTAAATGTTAAATTATTCCTTTAAACTGTTCAGATGTTTTTATAATTTGACAAATATATCTTACCATAACAGTAGAATCCGTTCACTTCATTGAAAAAAAGGCTAAAGGAAGGAGTATTACATGGTCTTTCAAAATGACGGACAACAATTTCCGGCTGTACAGTGACGTAGGGCTGTTTATTAAAATATTTGTCATCGGCACAAAAAGAAAAAATACCAATCTTGATATTTTCAAAAGAAGCTAAAGATAGGAGTTACAAACAATCAATAAAACACTATTATACATTTGTAATTTATTATTATATTTATTATAAAATTTTTGATACACATTTGTAGTAGAAAAGTCCATAAGTAACGTGTATGTTGAGATTTATCAAAGTCTCATTAATTCAATTACGGGTACATTCGATTTGACGCTCCGAGCGTTCCGAACACGTTCTGTACACTCAAACGTGTTCGATTTGACGCTCGGACTACACACAATTGCATTCGTTTTGCGATTGAGCGAGCTTTTAGAGTGCGCTCTATGTGTTCGGGGTTTTAAGACCGAGCATATGGAGTATGACTTAAAAAAGTGGGGGAACGGCGGGAAAGAAATGAAAGTTTAAAATTAAATTATAAATAAAATAAAAATAATGGCCTTAGGGCCGAGAGTTCCAGTTCCTAATAAACTCCCTAATAGTTATTTGACACATAATATATTTATGAAGCTACAGTCTGTTTCAAACGCTTAGGCGGAACTAAATGGGAATTTCGTTCTTTTAGGTTGTCACGACAAGGGACCTTGCTTGGGTTATTTCATTTTTCACGTTGCAATGTAAAAATTTAAAATTACAACAATGAAACCATGGAAACGAATGACCTATGTCAAAATTAAATTATTTTTTTAATATATTTTAATGACAAAAAAATTAATAAATGGGAAATTTGTATTAAGAATGACACAAAAAATCAAAATATAAAGAAAATGACAATTTAAAATGATATTAACCTTAACAAAAAATGTGTATTGTAAGTATGATTTACAAAGCTTAAACAAAACGGTCGAAAAGCACGATTTAAACGATGAAAGTAACTAGATTGCAAAATTTAGTTCCGCTTAACCGTTTGGAACAGACTGTAATAAATTTATTGGTGATTTCCAAGTTATAAGCAGTTCACTTTTGTAAGAACAAACTAAGAGGGAATTTTGTTTTCAATAGTTTGCACCTTTGAAGCTGTATGTCAAGTTGGTATTAAAAAATGTCACTTTTTTAAAATGTCGATCCATTTGACATATGTCATAATAAAAAATGATATTTTAATTATAGTGATCATAACCTTATCAACCTAAAGTCGGTTTTACAGCGTAAGGAATATTTTTAATTGACATTTAAAGTCAGTAACACACCATAAAAGTAACCAAAATATCCAGATCTAGTGTTTTCTTACAAAAGTGAACAGCTTATACAAAATCCTTCTAATAGTTTATTAGCAACATAATTTTTTGTTTTTGCATTGGTATTTCTTATGAAGATAGTAACACGGTGCAAGAGGGATAGAGCTATACGTAAATTTGTAGAGCTGAAGTGAGATGAAATTTTGACACTGAATATTTTGACATTAAATATTTTGACAATAAATAGTTTGACTTGACATTCAATGACATTACGTATATTTTTTGTGTTACTGTTAAAATGACAATTAAACGGCGTTCAACAAATTTTATCACAGAAAAAGAGGGCAATATAGATAGAAGAGAAGTTAATAAAAATAGCATTTTATAATACAAATGGTGGGTATGTCCCACATATACATAGAAACAGAAGGCAACAGGGAGATTATTTTAACTTGTTGCAAAAAATGACACACAAAAAACACAGACAGTTACTTCAATTACAAGAAAAGAATTTAATACACAATATTTTTTACTTGACATCACAGTTTAGAATGAAGGTTCTGTTGGCCCCTGCTTGGGGGTGTATTATTAGTATACCCACTGCATGACATTTCTGCAGACCAGATATTTGAAACCGAAAACTTTATGACTGCCGACAACATTGTAAAAGTCGCTATTTCGCTACATCAGTTTACGTTTTTTATTTTATTTTTTTAAAGGAAATTAATACAAGTATCAAGCTAAAGATCTCACCATTCCGAAAAAATATATCTGTTTCTATGGTTTCGACGGTGCGGCTAGCGCTAGAGTTGAAATTTCTGAACTTGCGACACCGCGCTTGTAACACCGCGCCTACGACACCATGGTACGGTTTTTTTCAAAATAGAGCGATTCTATTAGTTGAATTTCTTGTTCCACGCTTCCAACACCAGAATGAAAATGATACATAAGCTTACAGATTTGCCATAGAATTACGCCAATAGTTGGTTTTAGCAATGTGGTAACCAAGATTACAAATAGTAAACATATTTAAAATAATTTTCAAACGTCAAAATTTGTCTTTTCTATATTTAATTACGTTTTTGGTAAAATAAATTAAACAATCTTTTCATGGATACGGAATGTTCTGTGGATACGGACGAGGAATATTCAGATGACTGGGTATGGCCAGCTCTTGTATTGTCATTATACATTGGATTGGCATTATTGGCTACAGTTGGTATTGTAATTGGATTTCATGTTTTACTGATGATTTACCTTGGTGTCATACAAATGACTGTTATTGATTGTATTATTGAACCAGTGTTTTCTGTACCAGGAATTGTTCTTGCATTTGGGGGAATACTATCAGATGTTCGAGAATTAACAGGGGCTTCAGCAACTATTTTTGCTCTACGTTCCTTCTACTTTTTTATGAATGGATTCATTTGGTTATTGATGACGTTATCGAGAGCATATTTGGGAGATTCTAAACAGATCTATGAACCTTCAGCACTTACGTTCTTACATCTTATAAATTCTGCAATGAATCTATATATTGCTATATTTATTGTCATTTGTATTTTTGAACCTTTTGCGCTATTTTTCCATAAATATGTGGTTACTCCATTTGAAGAAATACAGAAATTTATTAGAAATGGAATTATGGAATTAAGAAGAAGAAATTTAATCAGTAACTGTTAAATTATTCCTTTTAACTGTTCAGTTGTTTCCATAATTTGACAAATATATGTTACCATCTTTATATATAATTCCGTAGTGTTTATTGCAATTCTGCGAATATCACTAGGGATATGCGATACTAAGAAAGAATCGATATTAGGGTAACGATAATATCGAATAAAAAGTATCGATACCGGTATCGTATCGAAACAAAATATCGATATTTTCAAGTATCGAAAGGAAAAATGAATATATTTTCTATAAAACGTAAAAACATTTTATTCTTATAATAACAATTTAATTGTTTTACAATAATAAATAGATTAAAGTATAAAGGCTATTCCCACTGTTTGAGAAATACAATAAAGGGGCAAGAGTGACAAAATATTATTGTCACCGAAAATATACATGTCAGCAAAAAGTCAAGAAAATTTGTTCGGTAAAAGTGAATAAAAAATTGATTACAAGATTTGATCCAGACAAGAACAAACATGAAACCAAGCTAAATAAAACCGTGTTTATGTTCATTTTAAGAAATTCGGAATTCTATGTATAATAGGTATAATATACCTCAAATTTTACCCCAAATACTCTTTTCTACATAAACTCATAATTATAAAATTTCTTAAAAGCGTTCCTGTAATTTTGCAAAAAAAAAAAAATACAATCTTAATATACAAGCTGTCTCAAAAGAAATTTTATATTTATTTAGCTTACTGCGTGAACGCAACGTATCCAAGGGGCGCGGGGGTTATGTCAATCGGTAGCCTGGCTCTTGGGAATTTAGTCGCTATGGAGCGTTTCTCGGGAGCAGACCGCGCGTTATGTGTGCGAGAGTTTTAATAAAACGGTGATTCGGCGACTGTAGCGCGTAGAAAATTCGGCAGTATTCGAGGTTTTCGCCACTTAAATGATGCGCCAAGCATTCCTCTCATTCGACATTGGGTTAAAAAGTTTGAAGAGACTGGTACAACGCTGGATAAATCAAAATCCGGGCGACCTAGGTCATCAAGAACGGTAGAAAACGTGGAGAATGTTAATCAGTCTGTTCGTGACGACCCGAACCTTTCAATTAGAAGCGCGCAAGTGCTTTAAATGTGCATAGATCATCATTACATCGCATTATGCACAAAGACCTAAAGCTGCACCCCTACAAAATTCAATTGGTGCAAGAATTAAAGCCCCAAGATGCCAGTTAGAGCCAATTTTCTCAGGCAAATTGATCTCCCGGAGAGGTGACATAAATTGGCCTCCACGCAGTCCAGATTTAACCCCTATGGACTTTTTCCTATGGGGTTATCTTAAATCTAAAGTTTACACCAATAAACCGACTTCACTGGCGCATTTGAAAGAAAATATCCGTCACGAAATGGCAGCCATCCCTGAGTCCACCTGCCGAGACGTCATAAGTAATTTTACTGTTCGATTAAATGAGTGCCGAGAACGCGAGGGTCTACATTTAGACGATATTATTTTTAAGAAATAAATCCCCAAAAAGTGTATTTTAATAATTAATAAACATTTTTTCTATATACGGCTTACTTTTTTTTTAATCGATCCACTAAATATAAAATTTCTTTTGAGACACCTTGTATATAAAACAGAAACAGATTTTGAAATACAATTAACCATTTCTGAATTACAATTGACATTTTCTGAATTACAGTTGACGATATCTGAAATACATTTGATATTTTCTGAATTTCAATTGACATTTTCTGAATTATAATTGACTAATCTGAAATATAATTGACGCTTTCTGAAATTAAACTGATTAATCTTAAATATATTTGATATTTTCTGAAATCAAATTGATTAATCTGAATTACAATTGACATTTTCTGAAATCAAATTGACTATTTTGAAATACAATTCATCTTTTCTGAAATACAACTGGAAAAGGTGTAGTTTTCACCACATTTTAAAAATTTAATCAAATATATCCATTCAGCATTCGGGCTGTCTTCTTTATTTATTAGATAAATAATTCTGCTTCGTCTAATAAACAGCAATATTTCATCAATATTTTTTAGCTGAAAGTTGGCAAAGACTTGAAGGTGAAAGGGTAGTTCATTTTCCCCTCAGTAACGACCTTGATAATGTTATCTGAATGGAAACATTTGCGTTTTGCAGCTTTCAACCTAACCTACCTTAACCTTACGTTACGTTACTTCCTTGAAAGATATTTTGCTGACAGTCGCATTGCGTGAAATTATACAATAAACACGCAGTATATAAATTATTTAAATATCTTTGTTATACTTAATATAATATTTCCTAAATAGCAACTTACGCACGGTGCTTTAGGATTAGTTAGTTTAAAAAAAATCAGCTGTGGCCACCACAGGACCGATCGCCATCATAAAGTACTTGTATAAAATACATTCTAGCAGCAGAGTAGAAATAACTTGGCATAATATTTTCTAACAGAGATATTATTTATCATGACCATGGAAACGTTACATATAAGTATGAAAAAATTGAGAAGAAAAACGTTTCAAATTAAAGTTATTAGTTATTGCATTTATAGCAACTTTTGTTCAATAAATTTTTTCGAAATATTTTTCTGTTACTAAATATTCACAAAAATCCTAACCCTTTACCGCATAGTGTGCCATATATGGCACATTCCGATTTTTATTTTTTATTTTACTTTTAAAACTGAATCAGAACGTTACTTCATGAATGTTCATATATGCCACATATACAGCAATGGATCCTGCAGTATCTCAAGTAATGGGCTGCAATAGATATGAGGATATCAAGCGGAATTTGCACATCAACGATAACTCTGAATTTATTGAAAAAGGACAACTAGAAAATACGACCTTTTCTTTCAAAAATTCGAGGGCGACTGCTTTTAATCCCTAATGAAGAACACCTAGCAATTGACGAGCAAATAATACGGAATCATTTTCTTTTGTAACATAATGTAGAATCATAATGTTCCATGTATGGTACAAACCCTAAATTATTATTTTAATTATTATTTTTTCATAAAAATAATAAATAATATTTTAAATATATTTTTTCTATCAACAAGAACCAATTCCTAATGCTCATGAATTATTTCAGCCAAAAATAAAAATTCATGCAGTAAAGGGTTAAAATCGACATGAGTAAACTCCCATTTCTAGTCAACCGATTTTTACCAAAAGTTGATCAACTCATGCCAATGATGTCAAAAGCTTAATTATGCAGTTTCATAAAAATCCTTTCAGCCGAATTTGCTCTGCACGTGTACACAGACAGACAGATGGACGGACGGACAGACGGACGGACAGACAGACCGACAGACATCATGCTAAAAATAGTCAAAACGTTATGTAGGGACCTCAATTCGTGGAGATCCATCGAAATCTCGAAATATCAAAATCGGTATGATCACAATACTTCCCTTATATATGTTGGCGATCGGTAAAAATTGTTTTAGTGATTTTTGGTGTGGGGGCTTAAGCCGTAAGCTCCCCCCCCCAGGGGCGCCTTTCCTGAACCAGTAAAGTGAACCAGTAATGTCATTTTCAAACAAAATTGATTTTGAAAGAACAGTGACTGAAAAATCGTTTGTGTATATCAAGAAAAGTGATGATGTCCAATTTGCGGGTGAAAGACCTATAAAAGATCTCGATGACCTCACCCTTGAACTAGGCCGTACTACTAGAAGCTAGAAACTATGAATTCCCATTAATAAGCATGTTTTTACATGACATTCATGCTCAATCTGCAAATTCAAACCTAACCAATCAGCACACCAAGGTCAGCTATTTTAAGTCAATGTTCTAAGTTTCCACGTTACAATTGTAGCAATTAGGTATAGTTTAGAAACCAAACACTTTCATTTACCTTTATTATATCAGGTTTATTTTTGGATGTTTTATTACGGTTTCGTAGGTATATCCGGGGTTGGCTTTAATAGGCATCCTCCTACAGGCTCACACTGAATTCCGAGCATTGGACAAACAAATCATAATGCCGACTGGCGTAGTGTAATGGTAACACATTTGCTCTGTGTTGCTAAGATTTCGGGTTCGAATCCTGTTCAAACATGGAATTTTCATCATGAAATATTTTCCTGACCCCCTAAAAAATTATATTTAGCCTAAACACTATATAAACACAGTTCGCTATATATCCGGTTTTGTTTGCTAAAATCCATTGGAATGACCAAATCTTGAAAGAAAAAAATCAGCTGTGGCCACCACAGGACCGACCGACCGAAAGGGTCTTTCGAACAGTAAGGTATGCAACGGTTGAAAAGATCTATCAAACTGCAATATAAGCACGGTAAAAATGAGTAACGCATGGCGAAAAATTGTGAATTTTTTTTTTATGCGCTGATCATTTTGTTCCGTTAAGAGGAACTCTTTTAACGTTACGAAAACCATGTTAAAGGAGTTGAAAATTTATATCCTTTTATTTATTTTACTTAAGGCCGAGAGTTCAAGTTCCTAATAAACTCCCTAATAGTTATTAGACACATAATATATTTATGAAGCTAATAAATTTATTGGTGATTTCCAACTTACAAAATCCTTCTAATAGTTTATTAGCAACATAATTTTTTGTTTTTGTATTGGTATTTCTTATGAAGATAGTAACACGGTGCAAGAGGGATGGAGCTATACGTAAATTTGTAGGGCTAAAATGGGATGAAATTTTGACACTGAATATTTTGACATTAAATATTTTGACAATAAATAGTTTGACTTTACATTCAATGACATTACGTATATTTTTTATGTTACTGTTAAAATGACAATTAAACGGCGTTCAACAAATTTTATCACAGAAAAAGAGGACAATATAGATAGAAGAGAAGTTATAAAAATAGCATTTTATAATACAAAAGTGAATAAAATAAGAAGACAGCCATATTTTGCTTTATTTTACATTCCTTAAACAAAATGAATTAAACTTATCAGCAATTTTCAGCCACACATCTTTATTAGTCTGCCAATAATTGCGTCTGTCTTCTTATTTTCTATCATTTTTAGGGTTTTGTAGGTATGACCAAAAAACCCTTATACCGTCATTTTGTCGTCTGTCTGTCTGTCTGTCTGTCTGTCTGTCTGTCTGTTCGGTAAAAATTGTAGCCAAACGGCTAAACCTAGACAGTTGAAATTTGGCATGCTTATACAACTCTTTGACCCGCACATAGGAAAAATACTAAAACATCTAAAAAACATATCCCCCTAAACATATAAACAAATAGGTGCTCATCGAAAAAAATATATTTTTTTATAATTCTGAGTAGGGTATCAAATGAAAGCCCTTGGTACGTGGATTAACGATCAAATTTTTATTTTTGCAAAATAAATTATTTTGAAGCTATTTTTGCCAAAATTGTGCAAAATTTTTTTTGTCCCACACCTTGTAGCCCAGATGGTTTAAACTAAAAATCTGAAAAAATTGTAAGTAATGTACATTGGTGTGAACCGGAATAGTACAACAGGAATTTTTGATCAGATTATGTCTTTGGAGAAAAACGCATTTTTTGTGATTTTTGGCTAATAATGTACACAAGTTATAGCTTTTTAACACACCACACTGGAACGTGTGTGCTGGTGTAGTGGTATTAGTCGTTGATTTTTCAACCAAGTAACCCGATCCGAAAGGGATCGAACCCTGTGAGGAGAGACTATATTATTTTTTGTTTTTTTTTTTTTAATTTTTATATTGTTTAAATTATTTTTTCAAAATTCTAGTTATATTTTGGCATAATATTTTTTGGCATATAATGCATTTAATTTTTAAAAGCGTAAATTTAATAACCAGTGGAAATTGTTTAAATTATAATTTAATTCTGTTTCAATGTACACGAAATCAGAGGGACGGAACTTATAACAACCAATGGAAGCCATAGGCGCAATTTTTAAAATTCTTAATGAACATTGCTATATTTAAAAAAAAATACTGCACATATTTAGAAACTTAAATAATGGTATTAGGCGTTCGAATTAAAATTAACAAAAAAAATATTTAAATATAAAATTTGTTTTCCCATCCAAAATAATCATCATTCACTTTCTAAATACCTGCAAAACCCTGAAATGTGTGAAAATTCACACTTCACATCAATTTTTATATAAATAGTAATGCTTAAAGTATTGTTTGTAATGTGTTGTAATCATAATTGAAATAAATACATATATTAAAATAAAAGACAATGTTTATTTAAAAATATATATTTATATATTGTTCTTTATATATCACATTTACAATAAATACCCAAAATATTCTAAAAACGGTGGTCCATAATTTATAAATTCATCCAAACAAATCGTCAAAATACAACTAAAATGTATATAAAACACTAAAATCACCATTATAGAAATGTTTAAAAACTACACATTCGTATATTCTTTTAAAATTATACTGTTTTTCAATTAAAATTGAAATATTAACACATTTTTCGAATTTGTTTTTGGTTATATGTCACTTTATTAAGTACTTCATGTTGCCTATAAGTTATAAGACAAATAAGCCTATTTAGTAGCAACCTAATAACTATTTCGGGGTGGAACTCTCGGAAAAAAAAAATTATGTTGCTAATAAACTTATTGGACAGTTTATTAGCAACTGGAACTCTCGGCTCTTAGAGAAAATAATAACAATTTTTTTTAATGTTCCATTTGTATATGTGTATCAGTTGTAAATACTGAAATAATGAATAAATAAATCGAATTAAAACTGCGGCTCCCTAAATTTTATTTTTTTGTACGTTTTTTGGTAAAATGGCTCTTTGTTTCCAAAAGGTTCCCGACCCCTGTCTACGGATCTTGCAGTAAAATGATTCAAGGCTACTTAAATTGTTTTACTAATAACTGAAATAGCAATTTATTTTTTCAATTTTTTTTCAAGTTCGACAGAGGGTGTTATAGCGAATTCTGTTTAAGGCTGCGTATAACCCCCAGTGGTTACTAATTTCTTATACAAAACTAAAAATATAAAATAAAATTAGTATCAACCTATACATCAAATTTTGCACCGAGTTTTTATCTATCTAATAAGATATTTTTAATTGTAGAAACATTTATTGTAAAAATATTATCGCTCAATAACTTAAAAATAGACATCAGCGATATTGTTCTGTAATTTTTTAAATCTATTTGTGGGTTTCGAATAACTTTTATATTTATATAGTTTTGTGTAGAAATGTTCAAATAATACGTCAACATTTTTTTCGACTTGATTCCTTATAGTTTAGAACCTTCGTCGAAAAATATTATACTTGATGATAATGGAATGCCACTTGGTACACGTATTCTTTACGAAGATTAAATCATTTTTCTTGTAACACCTATTTTGAAAACCTCGGCAGATTCAAGATGGCGGCAAAAATGGACTACCAAGTATAATAACTATAAGTAGTTTTCACAATAGAGTAAAATAGCTAAAAACATATTTGTAGAATGAAGCTTTAGCTACAATTTGCCGCATCGTACGCAAATATGCGTCAATTGGTTTACCTGGTATGTTTAAATATCTCGTATCCTAAGCATTATGACCAAATAACTGTGAAGTGAAAAATAAAATATTTTTCATCATATTGTTCATTTTGATGAGATTACAGCAATACATTTTTGATCCAGTCATTTAGCATGCTGGCCATCATCACTTACTATTAAGATTACCTGCCAAACCCTGAAATGTGTGATAATTCACTGCACATCAAAATTTTTGTTTATATAATAATATTTCAAATGTATTTAATAAATTTTGATATGTGCAATTAGAAACGCGTAAGTGATTTCTCAATACAGTTCATAACAAAATATTTTTATTCTGCTAAACAATTATATTGCAAAATACATTAAAATATTATACAAATATAATTGAATAGTAAAATACAACCAATATATTTTTAAACTAGCTGGACTGCCCGTATTCTGTACGGTTTTTGTAAGGTATATTGAGGTAGATTAAAATCTACATTAAACAGAAAAGAAATGAGAAAAGAGTTATTTACTTATAAACTACCCTAGCCCAGGGCCGGCTCAAGGGTACCTGTTGCCCCGATGCAAAATTAGATTTTGACGCCCCCCCCCCTTACTAGAAGCCTGAAGTGCCGCCAAGTAAAAAAAGTAGTTTTTTTCTAAATTTCTGTTTTGCCCCCCCCCCCCCTTTACTAGAATCCTGAAGTGCCGCCCAGTAAAAAAGTAGTTTTTTCTAAATCTCCTTTCATGACGGCCCCCCACCCCTTTACTAGAAGCCTGAAGTGCCGCCCAGTAAAAAAATTTATGTGAAGTGTGAATTTTCACACATTTCAGGGTTTTGCAGGTATTTAGTAAATGAATGATGATTATTTTGGATGCGAAAACAAATTTTATATTAAAATATTTTTTTTGGTAATTTAATTTTAACGCCTAATACCATTATTTAGGTTTCTAAATATATGCAGTATTTTTTTTTATATAGCAAGGTTCATTAAGAATTTTGAAAATTGCGCCTATGGCTTCCATTGGTTGTTATAAGTTCCGCCCCTCTGATTTCGTGTACATTGAAACAGAATTAAATTATAATTTAAATAATTTCCACTGGCTATTAAATTTATGCTTTTAAAAATTAAATGCAACATTTGCCAAAATATAACTAGAATTTTGAAAAAATAATTTAAACAATATAAAAATTAAAAAAAAAAAAAAACAAAAAATAATATAGTCTCTTCTCACACGGTTCGATCCCTTTCGGATCGGGTTACTTGGGTGAAAATTCAGCGTCTAATACCACTAGACCAGCCTACACGTTACTGTGTGGCGTGTTACAAAGCTATAACTTATGTACATTATTAGCCAAAAATCACAAATAATGCGTTTTTTTTCAAAAACCTAATCTGATCAAAAATTCCTGTTGAACTATTCCGGTTCACACCAATGTACATTACTTAGAATTTTTTCAGATTTTTAGTTTAAACCATCTGGGCTACAGGGTGTGGGACAAAAAATTTTTTGCACAATTTTGGCTAAAATCGCTTCAAAATAATTTATTTTGCAAAAATAAAAATTTGATCTTTAATCCACGTACCAAGGGCTTTCATTTGATACCCTACTCAGAATTATAAAAAAATATTTCTTTTTTCGATGAGCACATATTTGTTTATATTTTTAGGGGGATATGTTTTTTAGATGTTTTAGTATTTTTCCTATGTGCGGGTCAAAGAGTTGTATAAGCATGCCAAATTTCAACTCTCTAGGTTTAGCCGTTTGGCTACAATTTTTACCGAACAGACAGACAGACAGACAGACGACAAAATGACGGTATAAGGGTTTTTTGGTCATACCTACAAAATCCTAAAAAGGTAGTTTTTTCTAAATTTCCTTGCATGGCTCCCCCTTTTACTAGAAGCCTAAAATGCCGCCCAGTAAATAAAAGTAGTTTTTGCTATAGCACGTATTTCTTTAAATAATCTTTCAATTTCATCTAGCACCATTCGTCTTAATTTTTCTCGGCCTATGGCCGTTTATCAATATATTTCTTATTAATTTAATGAAGACTTAAATACAAAGCAAATGTAGATAAAAATTGATGTGAAGTGTGAATTTTCACACATTTAAGGGTTTCGCAGGTATTTAGTAACTAAATGATGATTATTTGGGATGCCAAAACAAATTTTGTGTCAAAACATTTTTTCATGAATTTTAATTCGAATGCCTAATACCATTATTTAAGTTTCTAAATATGTGCAGTATTTTTTTTTTTTTATATATATAGCAAGGTTCATTAAGATTTTGAAAATTGCGCCTATGGCTTCCATTGGTTCCATTGACCCTCTGATTTCGTATACATTCAAACATAAAATTAAATTATAATTTCCCACTGGTTATTAAATTTACGCTTTTAAAAATTAAATGCAATATTTACAATTATTTTGACAAAATAATTTAAACAAAATAAAAATGCAAAAAAAAACAGAAAAATTAAAATTTACATGAATCGAACTCTAGTTTGTAAATTACAAGGCAACGACGAATCGCACTACGCTACTAGCGCGTATTTATCGACTGTTACATAATGAATTAAATATTTAACATATTTTAGTTAAAAACACAAAAAATGCGTTATTATCCGAAAACATAATCTGATCAAAAATTCCTGTTGTACTATTCCGGTTCACACCAATGTACATTACTTATAATTTTTTCAGATTTTTAGTTTAAACCATCTGGGCTACCGGGTGTGAGACAAAATAATTTTTTTTGCACAATTTTGGCAAAAATCGCTTCGAAATAATTTATTTTGTCAAAATAAAATTGTGATCGTTAATCCACGTACTAAAGGCTTTCATTTGATACCCTACTCTTAATTTAAAAAAAAAAAAAATTTTTTTCGATGAGCAAATTTTTGTTTATATTTTTAGGGAGATATGGTTTTTAGATGTTTTAGTATTTTTCCTATGTGCGGTTCAAATAGTTGTATAAGCATGCCAAAATTCAACTCTCTAGATTTGGCCGTTTGGTTTTTGGTCATACCTACAAAACCCTAAAAAAGCAAGGATTTTTTAATTTTTGTCACAAAAATTATTTAAATTTTGTTTAAAAAAAATTAAATGTAAGCTTTTAGTACTCAAATATGAATAAAAAAGATTATCAAACAAACTATTGATTTTGATGTCATTATAGAAACAATATTCCTAGATATCTAGCATTAAAATTTAAAATAAACCTGATTGAAAATGAATAATGCTAATAATAAGTACAAATCTTTACATAGGTACACTCAGTTAATGAAGCTTTCGACTTTGATTTGTAAAAATACTGTAAACATAGTATTTATTTTGACAATTGTACCATAATATGCATCACAATTTTAAGGAAGTGAAGTGTACAAGACATTCAGCTAAATACAATAGAATATATTTACCGCTTGATATGAATGTTTTAAAGATATTTCTTAAAAACAATTTAGTCCGTAATTATAACGTTTTAAAAATTAACAATAATTTTCAATAAATTAATAAGAATTTCTAAAAAAATTCCTCTAATAAAATATTGGATTGCACATTTTTGTTTACAAAACAAAAAATATAAAACAAAATACCAAACTATAATGTTTACTAAAATCGGTATCCTTGAAATAATGTAGGAACTTATTTATTAAACATTAATGTAAACATTAAGTTAGTTCCGTGTTTAAATGTATATTTAATATGTCAAAGTTTAACAAAGAAGCAATAGTAGTTAGTGAAATGACGCGGTACGGTGCTCTCGTACTCTTAATAACATTGGCCTTAGTGCCCTTATCACAAGAAGCACCAGCAGACATAGCATCTAATCAAGTATGTTCCGACAGTCATTCTTGTGTGATGATGTCTATAAAAAAGTTTTTGTCGAATTTATTAGAAAATTGTAATATTGACGCGGATCTTGATAAAATATTGAAGTGCAACTGCAAAACAGAAGAACCACCATCGTGTCCATGCCATTCAACAACAAAAACAATACCTGGGTCAAGCTCCACTGCTGAAACAACGAAAATAACAAAAGGTACTACTACACCAAAATATACATCACCAACAGTTGATTCAACAATTGACCATATAACTCACACGAGAACACCACCGTCAGATACTACTACCACAACGGTAACAACTAGCACAACACCAAAATGTGACACACCTACTCCAACAGAGGTAACAACCACTTCAACAACACCAGGATGTGACACATCCACTCCAACAACGGTACCAACCACTCCAACAACGGTACACACTAGCACAACACCATGTGACACAACCACTCCAAAAACGTTAACAACCACTCCAACAACGGTAACAACCACTCCAACAACGGTATCAACCACTCCAACAACGGTAATAACCAGCACAACACCATGTGACACAACCACTCCAACAACGGTAACAACCACTCCAACAACGGTATCAACCACTCCAACAACGGTACACACTAGCACGACACCATGTGACACAACCACTCCAACAACGGTAACAACCACTCCAACAACGGTATCAACCAGTCCAACAACGGTAATAACCAGCACAACCCCATGTGACACAACCACTCCAACAACGGTAACAACCACTCCAACAACGGTATCAACCAGTCCAACAACGGTACACACAAGCACAACACCATGTGATACAACCACTCCAACAACGGTATCAACCACTCCAACAACGGTTTCAACCAGTCCAACAACGGTACACACTAGCACAACACCATGTGATACAACCACTCCAACAACTGTAACAACCACTCCAACAACGGTATCAACCACTCCAACAACGGTAATAACCAGCACAACACCATGTGATACAACCACTCCAACAACTGTAACAACCACTCCAACAACGGTATCAACCACTCCAACAACGGTAATAACCAGCACAACACCATGTGATACAACCACTCCAACAACTGTAACAACCACTCCAACAACGGTATCAACCACTCCAACAACGGTATCAACCAGTCCAACAACGATATCAACCAGTCCAACAACGGTACACACTAGCACAACACCATGTGACACAACAACTCCAACAACGGTAACAACCACTCCAACAACGGTATCAACCACTCCAACAACGGTATCAACCAGTCCAACAACGGTACACACTAGCACAACACCATGTGACTCAACCACTCCAACAACGGTAACAACCACTCCAAAAACGGTATCCACCACTCCAACAACGGTAATAACCAGCACAACACCAAGTGATACTACCACTCCAACAACTGTAACAACCACTCCAACAACGGTATCAACCACTCCAACAACGGTAATAACCAGCACAACACCATGTGACACTACCACTCCGACAACGGTAACAACCACTCCAACAACGGTATCAACCACTCCAACAACGGTAATAACCAGCACAACACCATGTGATACAACCACTCCAACAACGGTAACAACCACTCCAACAACGGTATCAACCACTCCAACAACGGTATCAACCACTCCAACAACGGTACACACTAGCACAACACCATGTGACACAACCACTCCAACAACGGTAACAACCACTCCAACAACGGTATCAACCACTCCAACAACGGTATCAACCAGTCCAACAACGGTATACACTAGCACAACACCATGTGACACAACCACTCCAACAACGGTAACAACCACTCCAACAACGGTATCAACCACTCCAATAACGGTATCAACCACTCCAACAACGGTGATAACCAGCACAACACCATGTGACACTACCACTCCGACAACGGTAACAACCACTCCAACAACGGTATCAACCACTCCAACAACGGTAATAACCAGCACAACACCAAGTGATACGACCACTCCAACAACTGTAACAACCACTCCAACAACGGTATCAACCACTCCAACAACGGTATCAACCACTCCAACAACGGTACACACTAGCACAACACCATGTGACACAACCACTCCAACAACGGTAACAACCACTCCAACAACGGTATCCACCACTCCAACAACGGTAATAACCAGCACAACACCAAGTGATACGACCACTCCAACAACTGTAACAACCACTCCAACAACGGTATCAACCACTCCAACAACGGTAATAACCAGCACAACACCATGTGACACTACCACTCCGACAACGGTAACAACCACTCCACCAACGGTATCAACCACTCCAACAACGGTAATAACCAGCACAACACCATGTGATACAACCACTCCAACAACGGTAACAACCACTCCAACAACGGTATCAACCACTCCAACAACGGTATCAACCACTCCAACAACGGTACACACTAGCACAACACCATGTGACACAACCACTCCAACAACGGTAACAACCACTCCAACAACGGTATCAACCACTCCAACAACGGTATCAACCAGTCCAACAACGGTACACACTAGCACAACACCATGTGACACAACCACTCCAACAACGGTAACAACCACTCCAACAACGGTATCAACCACTCCAACAACGGTATCAACCACTCCAACAACGGTAATAACCAGCACAACACCATGTGACACTACCACTCCGACAACGGTAACAACCACTCCAACAACGGTATCAACCACTCCAACAACGGTAATAACCAGCACAACACCAAGTGATACGACCACTCCAACAACTGTAACAACCACTCCAACAACGGTATCAACCACTCCAACAACGGTAATAACCAGCACAACACCATGTGACACTACCACTCCGACAACGGTAAAAACCACTCCAACAACGGTATCAACCACTCCAACAACGGTAATAACCAGCACAACACCATGTGACACTACCACTCCGACAACGGTAACAACCACTCCAACAACGGTATCAACCACTCCAACAACGGTAATAACCAGCACAACACCATGTGGTACAACCACTCCAACAACGGTAACAACCACTCCAACAACGGTATCAACTACTCCAACAACGGTAATAACCAGCACAACACCATGTGACACTACCACTCCGACAACGGTAACAAACACTCCAACAACGGTATCAACCACTCCAACAACGGTAATAACCAGCACAACACCATGTGATACAACCACTCCAACAACGGTAACAACCACTCCAACAACGGTATCAACTACTCCAACAACGGTATCAACCACTCCAACAACGGTAACAACCACTCCAACAACGGTATCAACTACTCCAACAACGGTATCAACCACTCCAACAACGGTACACACTAGCACAACACCATGTGACACAACCACTCCAACAACTGTAACAACCACTCCAACAACGGTATCAACCACTCCAACAACGGTACACACTAGCACAACACCATGCGACACAACCACTCCAACAACGGTAACAACCACTCCAACAACGGTAATAACCAGCACAACACCATGTGATACAACCACTCCATCAACGGTATCAACTACTCCAACAACGGTATCAACCACTCCAACAACGGTACACACTAGCACAACACCATGTGACACAACCAGTCCAACAACGGTAACAACCACTCCAACAACGGTATCAACCACTCCAACAACGGTATCAACCACTCCAACAACAGTACACACTAGCACGACACCATGTGACACAACCACTCCAACAACTGTAACAACCACTCCAACAACAGTATCAACCACTCCAACAACGGTAATAACTAGCACAACACCATGTGACACAACTACTCCAACAACTGTAACAACCACTCCAACAACGGTATCAACCATTACGCCAACGGTAATAACCAGCACAACACCATGTGACACAACCACTCCAACAACGGTAACAACCACTCCAACAACGGTATCAACCACTCCAACAACGGTAATAGCCAGCACAACACCATGTGATACAACCACTCCAACAAGGGTAACAACCACTCCAACAACGGTATCAACCACTCCAACAACGGTAATAACCAGCACAACACCATGTGATACAACCACTCCAACAAGGGTAACAACCACTCCAACAACGGTATCAACCACTCCAACAACGGTAATAACCAGCACAACACCATGTGACACAACCACTCCAACAACTGTAACAACCACTCCAACAACGGTATCAACCACTCCAACAACTGTAACAACCACTCCAACAACGGTAACAACCACTCCAACAACGGTATCAACCACTCCAACAACGGTAATAACCAGCACAACACCATATGATACAACCACTCCAACAACGGTAACAACCACTCCAACAACGGTAATAACCAGCACAACACCATGTGATACAACCACTCCAACAAGGGTAACAACCACTCCAACAACGGTATCAACCACTCCAACAACGGTAATAACCAGCACAACACCATGTGACACAACCACTCCAACAACTGTAACAACCACTCCAACAACGGTATCAACCACTCCAACAACTGTAACAACCACTCCAACAACGGTAACAACCACTCCAACAACGGTATCAACCACTCCAACAACGGTAATAACCAGCACAACACCATGTGATACAACCACTCCAACAACGGTAACAACCACTCCAACAACGGTAATAACTAGCACAACACCATGTGACACAACTACTCCAACAAGGATGACAACCACTCCAACAACGGTATCAACCACTCCAACAACGGTAATAACCAGCACAACACCATGTGACACAACCACTCCAACAACGGTATCAACCACTCCAACAACGGTAATAACCAGCACAACACCATGTGACACAACCACTCCAACAACGGTAACAACCACTCCAACAACGGTATCAACCACTCCAACAACGGTACACACTAGCACAACACCATGTGACACAACCACTCCAACAACGGTAACAACCACTCCAACAACGGTATCAACCACTCCAACAACGGTACACACTAGCACAACACCATGTGATACAACCACTCCAACAACTGTAACAACCACTCCAACAACTGTAACAACCACTCCAACAACGGTATCAACCAGCACAACACCACGTGAAACCACCAGTCCAACAACGGTAAAAACCACTACACCTTCATGTCATTCAACCCCTACACCCACAAAAGAAATAACTCCAACTTATCCCTGTACTTGCCCGACTTCATCAAGTACCAAGGTGCATAAACAATCTTGTCCCAATTACTACATTCCAATCTATGTTTTAAACAATAAAAACTGCAGCTGTGGACATGATCCCGTCCATTGCATCGTTCCAAAAATATAAGGTACCGATTTCTTAGAATTTGATTTCAACTTATATTCTAATAATTTTTCTTTGTTTTGACAGATGGAGACGTTGCTCTTGAAGAATGTTCCTCAAGAGATTACCAATTAAGCTTTTACTTTGTTAATTGTTATTAATTTGTTTAATTGGCATATTGTTAAAATCATTGTTAATGCCTGTATTTTAGTTATAAAGAATTAATTGAATATACAAAAAAAATACTGTCTTTTATTTTACATTTCCACTTCAATATATAAAAAGTTAGCTGACAACTTAAGAAAATTTAAATACCATTTAGTTCCGCTTAAAGGTTTGGAATAGCACTTAGCTGTTTCACCCGGCTTTGCTCGGGGACAGTTATTATTGACCCCGTCGTTATTACTGAAAAAGTGGCAACTTTGGGTTTTGAAATAATAGATTCTTCTTTAAACAAAATATTTATTATCACTAAAAATTTCAAGAAAATATATATACCTATATGAAAATATAGATTTTGCAGTAATCATTTTTAGGGTTTTGTACAGTCTGTTCCAAACGGTTAGGCGGAACTAAATGGGAATTTCGGTCTTTTAGGTTGTCACGAGAAGCGATCTTGCTTGGGTTTAATTTTTCTCGTTGGAATGTCACAATTTAAAATTCCAACAATGAAACCATGGAAACGAATGACATATGTCAAAATTAAATTATTATTTTTTATATATTTTAATGACAAAAAAATTAATAAACGGGAAATTTGTATTAAGAATGACACAAAAAATCAAAATATAAAGAAAATGACAATTTAAAATGATATTAACCTTAACCAAAAAATGTTTATTGTAAGTATGATTTACAAAGCTTAAACAAAACGGTCGAAAAGCACGATTTAAACGATGAAAGTAACTAGATTGCAAAATCTAGTTCCGCCTAACCGTTTGGAACAGACTATAGGTATGACCAGAAACCCTTATATCGTCATTTTGTCGTCTTTCTGTCTGTCTGTCTGTCTGTTCGGTAAAAATTGTAGCTAAACGGCTAAACCTAGAGATATGAAAATTGACATGCTTATACAGTCTGTTCCAAACGGTTAAGCGGAACTAGATTTTGCAATTTAGTTACTTTCATCGTTTTAATCGTGCCTTTCGGCCGTTTTGTTTAAGCTTTGTAAATCATACTTAAAATAAACATTTTTTGGTTAAGGTTAATATCATTTTAACATGTCATTTTCTTTATATTTTGATTTTTTGTGTCATTCTTAATACAAATTTCCCATTTATTTATTTTTTTGTCATTAAAATATCTAAAAAAAAACATTTAATTTTGACATATGTCATTCGTTTCCATGGTTTCATTGTTGGAATTTTTAATTTTGACATCCCAACGTGAAAAATGAAATAACCTAAGCAAGGTCCCTTCTCGTGACAACCTAAAAGAACTAAATCCCCATTTAGTTCCGCTCAACCGTTTGGAACAGACTGTATAAGCAGTTCACTTTTGTAAGTGAATTTTGACCATTTGACATATGTCATAATGAAAAATCATATTTTAATTATAATGATCATAACCTTATCAACCTAAAGTCGGTTTTACAGCGTAAGGAATATTTTTAATTGTGTTACTGACTTTAATAGTCAGTAACACACCATAAAAGTAACCAAAATAACCAGATCTAGTGTGTTCTTACAAAAGTGAATAGCTTATACAACTCTCTGACCAGCACATAGAAAAAATACTAAAATATCTAAAAAAACATATCCCCCTAAAAATATAAACAAATATCTGCTCATCGGAAAAAAAAATATACTTTTTTAAAATTCTGAGTAGGGTTTCAAATGAAAGCCCTTAGTACGTGAATTAACGATCAAAATTTTATTTCTGCAAAATAAATTAATTTGACGCGATTTTTGCCAAAGATGGCCTAGATGGTTAAAACTAAAAATCTAAAAAAATTCTAAATAGTGTACATTTGTGTGAACCGGAATAGTACAACAGGAATTTGACCATGTAAAATATTTAATAACTTATGTAACATAGTAAACCTGCATGCTTTCATGGTGTAATGGCTAGCATTCTCACGTTCTAACTTGCAAACTAGGGTTCGTTACCGGTCGCGATACAATTTTATTTTTTCTGTTTTTTTTTGCATTTTTATTTTGTTTAAATTATTTGTCAAAATTCTAGTTGTATTTGGGCAAATGTTACATTTAATTTTTAAAAGCGTAAATTTAATATCCATTATTTGAAATTGTTGAAATTGAATACACGAAATCAGAGGGGCGGAGTTATGACTTAAAACAGCCAATGGAAGCCATAGGCGCAATTTTCAAAATCTTAATGAACCTTGCTATATATAAGAAAAAAAATACTGCACATATTTAGAAACCTAAATAATGGCATTGGGCATTCAAATTAAAATAAACAAAAAAAAAAAAAATATCATAAAATTTGTTTTGGAATCCCAAATAATCATCATTCACTTACTAAATACCTGCAAAATCCTGAAATATGTGAAAATTCACACTTCACTTCAATTTTTCATTTTTGACTAAAAACGTGTTAAACGGTGCAAAGAAATAATATTTTTAGTTCATTTTTGGAAAAAATCGTGTTAAAATAAAAAAATTCTAAAAAACTACTTTTCATTCCTTAATTTTGAGCTTAATTCTTAAGAGCTTTCTTTTGATACCACACAATTTTAGAAAAATAATAATTTTTTTCAGCAACATAAAAAAATTATATTTTTCGAAAAATTAACCTGATTAAAAATTCCTATTGAACCATTCCTATTGAGTACAGTTCGAGGATGTCAGGGAGAGGTTAGGCCTGTGCTATGACCTGTCAGTTGCTTTAGGTGACGATAGGGTACTCGTGGACAGGCTGATACTCTTCCTGAGAGAATCGAACTTATTGTTTTATGTGTGAAGTCTTGTATCTTATTTTAATGTGTTTCTAGTTATTGACTGTGATATTCGATTGTAATTGGCTCCTTTACAGCCTCTTACCATCACCCTGAGTCTGTTCAAATTTTCGAATATACTTTTTATATTATTTATTTGTGTTTGTCAGTGCAAGATTTCTTTTATTGAGTATGCGTATTTTTAATGATTTTATTTATTTATTTATTGTTTTTAATATATAGTCTAGTCATTTAGATGGGCTGCGTTAGGCGCAAATAGCCTTTGTTGCTGTGCGCCAAAAATTTTAACTAACTAACTAACGAACCATTCCTATTGAGATTTTTTTCCATCCCCACTGGGAAATATTGGTAGGGGACAAGAGTTTTTTGATATATATTTGGCGAAAATCTCTTTAAAATCAGTGGCGAAGGGACACCTCCGATAGACTTGCCCTCCCATAAAAAAAAAAAAATAATAAAAAAAATATATAAAAAAAAAAATTATATTTAAAAGAAGATTTAGGTAAATCTTCAAAAATTAAAATAAAATTATGTCCTATACAAATTTTTTCCAAGGTTTGGTTTACTAGTTACGAATTTTTTAAAATTTTAAAGTTTAATAACTTCCGTTTCCGGTTTCGGATTTTAATAAAAAACAATAGGGTTCTTCCCAATTATTAGGAGAATTTTTTAGTACCAGAACGAACTCTTTAAGTTAAACCGTTTTTGAGTTATCGTGTATACACAGAGACACACAGACACACACACAGACACACACACATACGGACGGCACTTCGAAAATAGGTTTTTTGGATTCCCTGGACCATGAACGCGATTACAATACCGCGATTACAATACCGCGATTACAATACTTGCCCCTTATATATTAAGGTCGGGCAAGTAAAAAAAGATTTTTCAAAAATAAACAGTTGTTTATTTATCCACTCGTTAAGGGCTTTCATTTCAAAAAATATTTATTATTTTAATTAAACACATAGGTATTTGTTTAAGTCGGCTAAGGGTATGCCTCATCCACTTCCATATGGGCTTCTTGATTTCTTGTCGGATCTCTGTTTTGTGAGATGCCATAAGTCTTTATTAGGGATAGTATCTGACCAGTGAATGCCTACTATAATTCGCAAACATTTATTAATACTCTCTTCTCCCTTTACTGTTCATAAAAAAAAATCAAGGACACCGTCACAAGTTCCGTCACTGCTTATCATTTTGTATGAAAAATAGACCGCGACCCAAATGCGTTAGGCATCCCTGCTGTTGTATATTGATGTTTATATGAAAAACAAAAAATTTTGTTAAAAAAATCCATGTAAAGCCATGTGAAGCTTTCGACTTTGATTTGTAAAAATACTGTAAATATAGTATTTCTTCTGACAATTGAACCACAACATGCATCACAATTGCAAGGAAGCAAATTTTACAAAACATTAAATTAAACACATTAGAATATATTTACCTCTTGATATGAATGTTTTAAAGATATTTATTAACAAGAATTTAGTCTCTAATTATGACGTTTTAAAAATTAATATTAATTTTCAATAAATTAAGTAAGAATTTCCAAAAGAATGCCTCCAATAAAATATTGGATTGCACATTTTTGTTTTACAAAACAAAAAATATAAAACAAAATACCAAACTATAATGTTTACTAAGATCGGTATCGTTGAAATAATGTAGTAACTTATTTATTAAACATTATTTTAAACATTAAGTTAGTTCCGTGCTTAAATGCATATTTAATATGTCAAAGTTTAACAAAGAAACCATAGCCGATAGAAAAATGAAGGAGTACGGTGCTCTCGTACTGTTAATAACATTGGCCCTAGTGCCCTTATCACAAGAAGTACCAGCAGATATAGCATCTACCCATCATCACATCAACATAACATCAACTAGCACAACACCATCTCATACAACAACTCCAACAGAGGTAACAACCAGGACAACACCATCTCATACAACCAGGACAACAGAGGTAACAAAAAAGACAACACCATCTCATACAACCACTCCAACAGAGGTAACAACCAGGACAACACCATCTCATACAACCAGGACAACAGAGGTAACAAAAAAGACAACACCATCTCATACAACCACTCCAACAAAGGTAACAACCAGGACAACACCATCTCATAAAACCACTCCAACAAGGGTAACAACCAGGACAACACCAACTCATAAAACTACTCCAACAAGGGTAACAACCAGGACAACACCAACTCATAAAACCACTCCAACAAGGACAACACCATCTCATAAAACCACTCCAACAAGGACAACAACCAGGACAACAACCAGGACAACACCATCTCATAAAACCACTCCAACAAGGACAACAACCAGGACAACAACCAGGACAACAACCAGGACAACACCATCTCATAAAACAACTCCAACAAGGGTAACCACCAGGACAACACCATCTCATAAAACCACTCCAACAAGGGTAACAACCAGGACAACACCATCTCATAAAACCACTCCAACAAGGACAACAACCAGGACAACACCATCTCATAAAACCACTCCAACAAGGACAACAACCAGGACAACAACCAGGACAACACCATCTCATAAAACAACTCCAACAAGGGTAACCACCAGGACAACACCATCGCATAAAACCACTCCAACAAGGGTAACAACCAGGACAACACCATCTCATAAAACCACTCCAACAAGGACAACACCATCTCATAAAACCACTCCAACAAGGACAACAACCAGGACAACACCATCTCATAAAACCACTCCAATAAAGTTAACAACCAGGACAACACCATCTCATAAAACCACTCCAACAAGGACAACAACCAGGACAACACCACCTCATAAAACCACTCCAAAAAGGACAACACCATCTCATAAAACCACTCCAATAAAGTTAACAACCAGGACAACACCATCTCATAAAACCACTCCAAAAAGGACAACAACCAGGACAACACCAACTCATAAAACCACTCCAACAAAGACAACAACCAGGACAACACCAACTCATAAAACCACTCCAACAAAGGTAACAATCAGGACAACACCATCTCATAAAACCACTCCAACAAAGACAACAACCAGGACAACAACCAGGACAACAACCAGGACAACAACCAGGACAACACCATCTCATAAAACCACTCCAACAAGGACAACACCACCTCATAAAACCACTCCAAAAAGGACAACACCATCTCATAAAACCACTCCAAAAAGGACAACAACCAGGACAACACCAACTCATAAAACCACTCCAACAAAGGTAACAATCAGGACAACACCATCTCATAAAACCACTCCAAGAAGGACAACAACCAGGACAACACAATCTCATAAAACCACTCCAAAAAAGGTAAGATTTCTTAGAATTTAATTTCAACTTATATTCTAATAATTTTTCTTAGTTTTGACAGATGGAGACGTTGTACTTGAAGAATGTTCCTCAAGAGATTACCAACTAAGATTTTACTTTGTTAATTGTTATTAATTTGTTTAATTGGCATATTGATAAAATCATTGTTAATGCCTGTATTTTAGTTATAAAGAATTAACTGAATATTTAAAAAAAATTACTGTCTTTTATTTTACATTTGTTCTCTAAAGGAATGGTTGCGACATGTCCAGTACAACCGAAGAAATAAGCGATCATTTTCTTGGATTATTTTAAATTTGTTAAATATTCATTTCATTGAATCTGAAGGGGGGCACGTACCCCCAATGACTCCCTTATTAAATACGCCATTGATCAACGACGTCTATGTGAAACGACGTATATCGGAACGACATATATAAAAGAGAGTACGTGTATGGTAATATTTGTATCGTGTATTGTATAAAACAAATTGTTTTTTATTTCATTTTACTTCTGTAAAGTCATTAAAACAACTTATCAAATATTAAATGTAGAACACGATGAAAAATGTTTTGCGCGTGTAACACTTTTTTTTCCATGGAATAAAAAAGTAAATTCGAATCTCAAAGGGAATAATAATTACCTTCATTATATATCTCTCTACATACGCGCATGAACTGTGATCTAGGTGTTATACACAGGTATTCAGAGGCGCCGATAATACTCAAAATAAAAGGTATTCAATTCTGACAATGGCGTACCATAGAAATTTTATTGGGGCGTATTAAAATTTTATTAGTCCATCTGTTAACATTGTAATACGTAGGCTACTTATTAAGTTTTTACAAAAACTAAGAAAAAAAATATTTTTTTTGGAACAAACTGTTTTATTGTTTTTCAAAATATTCGCCTTTAAGATTTATATACTTTTGCATGCGTTCAAACCAATTCTCGAAACATTTTTTCCACTCTGAAATTGATATCTCAAAAACATGGTTTTCAAAGGCTTCAGCAGCTTAGGTGATGAAAATCGCTGTCCACGCATTTTTTGTTTGACATATGGGAACAAAAAAAAAATCGTTAGGGGATAAATCAGGTGAATACGGGCAATGAGACATTAATTCGATGTTTTTCTTCTTCATATAATCAATTGTTTGACGTGCTATGTGGGAGCTTGCATTGTCATATTGAAGAATGATGCGACGTTTTGGTTGTTTTTCCTGATTTTGCCGATGGCTTCTGGCAAACAATTTGTTGTATACTATTCAGCATTAACTGTTCTCTGATCTTCTAAAGGAATGGTTGCGACATGTCCAGTACAATCTAAGAAAAAAGCGATCATATTCTTGGAAGTGCTTCATGAACGAACAACTTTTGTGGATTTCGGTTCATCTTGGAAGACCCAAACAGTGGATTGTTGCTTAATTTCCGGTTCATATGAATAAATACAAGTTTCGTCACCTGTAATGATCGGATTTTGCACTGCCTAGGTTGAATTTTTTAGCATTCCCTTACACCAATCAACACGAGCCTTTTTTTGAGCTTCGGTCAAATTTTGCTGAATCCATTGAGAACATATTTTTTTCACAGCTAAATGTTCATGCAAAATCGAATGTATTGCAGTCTGCGATATGCCAAAGGATGCCTCTATCTCACAGTACGCCGGTCTTCTTCAATAGTTTTGCGCACAGCATCGATGTTTTTTGAATCACAACCGATTTTGGTCGACCTTCACGAGATTATTCACTGACGGACGCACGACCACGACGAAATTCTGCAAACCAATTGTAAACAGTCTTTTCTGATGATGCTTCATTACCAAAAGTTGAACGAAGCGAATCTATGCATTGTTGTTGAGTTAGGCCTTTACTAAAATCATTCAACGAAAACCTTTTCGAGTAATATCCATTTTTTTACAAACTTGTTTTTTTAAACGCTCATTATCGGCAAACTACTTGGTCAATTTATAAGCTGCCACTGATTTCACATTAACAAATGATAAATTTCACGAATATAGTAATAACACAATTTAATATTGCCATCTAGTGGTCGTTGGTAAAAACATAAAAGGTAACCCTCGTATATACTGTAGTCATGTAGATGGGCTGTATTAGGCGCAAATAGCCATTGTTGCTGTGTACAATTTGTATACCATATATGTAGGGGCGATTCTTCGATAATTCTCTACCTTTCCTTTCATTCCTCCTTTGTATCTGTATCAGTATCCCCCCATCTCCCAAAAAAATATTTGCGTACCAGATATTCAAATTTTATAGTTGATTTTTTTAACAAATATTGTTATCAAATGTTTAAGAATTTCAAATAAAGTGACGTATAATTTATTACAGCCAATCTAGAAAAACGATTTCTTTCTCAATATGAACAAAATATGACTAACAGCACTTTGATTTTAACCCTCTATTTGAAAATTGAGAACCACCTGTATCTACTAAACCGTAGATACGCCAGTGGTTATCTCTTATATTAATCGTGTGTTAATTTTTAATTTACTTTTATGTTCCATTTGGTGTCAAGTGTCCAGTCCGTCTCCCTTAACCTGGCACCCATGGGTATACACATACATGTTTCAATTCATGCCTAAATGAAAAATATGAACATGAATGATTAAATGCGTAATTTTTTAATGAAAGTGGTTGGAACATGCCAACAACTACGTATTTTTACTGCAGAGGTAGGAAACTTTTCTGAGTGATGTGCCAAATAAATTTTAGCTATAGAATTTTACTTTTTATATCTACAAATGTTTTTATATTGTATATTTTTATAAATGTGTGACATTTGCTTTTAAATCAACCGAAAAAAATTATGGTAGAGATGGCAATGATTAACTGAATGATTGAAATAATCGATTACAGTGGAAACTCGAGATACGAGCACTTCTATATACGAGAAATTCGAGATACGAGGAAAGTATGAGCGAAAAATTCGTCTCTGAATACCAGCATTGACTCGAGTAACGAGGAACGAGCCAGGTTAAGCCAAGCAAGTTATTAGATAAGTTTTTGGTAAAGCAACCTGCAACTAAAAGAAAGTTAAGTGATTCTGACCCAGAACCTGCTTCCAGTGGGGTAAAATTCCTAAGAGAGAGCCTTCCTGAACCAGAGGGGGACTCTTTTTTCCCACAGTAACCCGTTTCGTCTTCCCCACAACCCTATCACCAGTCAGGACTCTTCATAAATTACGGTTATATTATTTACCTTCAAAATTTTTTTGTATCTTCTTCAAAACATACTTTATATATGTACTTAGTTTTAAAATGAATAAATTTAACCATAGATTTGAAAAAAAAATCACAAAAATATGCTTAAAATGTGGTTATCAGACCCCCCCCCCCTTAAAGGCGAATATTTTGAAAAGCAACAGTTTTCTTTCTTATTTTTTGTAAAAACTTAAAGGTGGCCCTCGTACCAATTTAATCGAAAATCAATTATAACATTTCGATTAATCAAATGATCAAATAATTGATTAATCAATTTTATTACCGTCTCTACATTTACCATATTAGCCTTATTCCACTATTCTCTATATGTGGAGTTTCGCTAAAAACTGCCACAGTGTTTATGGTAAGATTAGGTAATTACTTGCTTCATATGTTGGATAAAACTGCCGTCTCCGTTTGCTTTTCTTTGTTTTTCCGTATAACACAGATTATATAGATAGTTTATTTTTACAATCCATATAACAGTTGAGAGTGTTATTACAAACATAGTAACTTAAGAATTATAACAACTTAAAAAATAACTACCTTTATATAACAATGAACAATTTTCCTCATCCAGACTAACCCAGTTTCCAGAATCCTGAAAGTAACTTCATAATAGACCAGTCCGATTTCTTTCTTAACGTCATAACCAATCGCTGGAATTTGGCAATGAATAAAAGGAAATCATTATTATGGGTTAGTGCGTATTGTTTGATTTGCGTTGGAAATATTTACGTTGTTCTTGAATGACGATGACGGTGATTGTATGACAGCGGCCACCCCTAGCCACGTGGAGTCGACTCACGTGTGTTATCGATCTACTCTCTCTACAAGCGTCCTAGACCTCGACAATGACAACAGCATCCTGTTTCCAGATACATTTCCCTTATATAATAACAATTGTATTATGATTATTAGAACACATAATATAGGTTCATTTGTATTTTTTAATAGGTGGAAATTGCTTATTCTTTATTATAATAATGAAGCAATTTTTGTTTACAAACAATAAATTTTGTAATAGAAGAACAGAAATAAGGTTGCTAATGCATCGTGTTTGACACTTGGTCCTATCTTCAAAACTCGTGTTTAGGAACAACAAGTTCAAGTTATTGTCAACTGACACTACCGATAGAGGCGCCACTGCATTGTACATCATGGCTGATGCAGATAGGATATTTTTGACAGGTTCAATGGTATCTTTATGTGATATTTACCATATGTAATTTTATGTAATTCAAATTTCTTGCTTACACCTAAGTATAATGAACTAATTTAATGTAATATTTGTGTAAGTTAATTCAATGTAAGTTTGACAGTTAATTTTTAGTACAATTTTAAAACAGAATATTAATTTCTCTGATAACAGGATAACAGGAATATAATTCCTTTGCCAAACCATCATTTATTCCAACAATGTTCAAAAGGCTAAAATAAAATCGCGCAGGGCCATCTTCTAGTTATTCGGGAAACCGAATAACTAGCGCACATTTAGCGCAATTTTACGTCTGGTTGTCATAACATATTAAAGTCTTCGCACAGACTAAACTATGATTCATATCACCGATCTATCATCACTAAATTATAAGATAAACATTGTTTTAGGGATAGAATCGAATTATAGTGCAGCTAAAACTCATAAAATAGTTTTATTGTAAACAAACTAGATCTGTCGTAAAATTTACGACAGCGCGCCCGCTCGACTGTTAATTCAGTCCACGTTACTAAAGTTTAGAGTATATTAAACGTACTTTCTGTATTGGTTGTTGGTCATATGAAATATTGCCGAGGGAGATATTAATCCTCTGGGACTAAGTCTGTCCATATGTTGTTTATAATGTTTGCATGTCAAAATACAGGTGGTCTTCGATATGCGTTGCATTTATGCCCCAAAAAAAGCATGATTTATAATAAAAACAAACGTATATCGGACACCAATTTGCCATTTATTTAATGTAATATGTGAGAGGTATGTTTTAGACCCGGAGAACTTAACCTGTCGTCCACGGACTGCCAGATGGTCCGCGAGATGAATTCGTTGGATCCGCGCTTGAAGCGGTATATAAACATTTATATATTATTATATTAAGGGCCGGTCTTTCCACTTTCAGATAAAATGGCTGGTAACGTTATCTGACGGATAAAAACAATAAAGCGTCTTTCCACCTTCAGATAAAGTTATTCCTACGAATAAACTATCTGGCAGATAAGTTATTCGGTAGTCAAAGTAGCGAATAAGTAACAAATAAGTGCTGTCACTGTCAAAAAGTTGGAAATTAAATGATTTCTTGGATAAATTGCAAAATGGACTTGAAAAAATATAATTTGTTTAAATTTTATTATTTGTAGAAATAATGCCTTAACTCCAAAATAACAGTGCACCAGTCCACGGTGTGAAAAAATATGGAAAAAGGTATCTCGTGCAATATCCAGCTTATGTCTGATTTCATTTGTATGCCTTGTACGGAAAATACACAAATTTCAACGAGTATTTTATGAAATTGCCCGCTATCCACGAGTGGTTGCAGCCTGGGATGAAATGTTAGTGAAACTGATTTCTTCTGTGAAAAAAAAGGCTGAAGTAAATGGTGCCGAGAAGGATATTTTATATTAAACGTTAGCCGGGATCCACGCCTTACAATACAATGTTTAATAATTCTAATATTCGCTTCGAATTTGAGCAATAAGATTATAATTAGTATAGTAGCAACTGCAGTATTACGCAACTTACAAGAGTGGATATGAAGAACCATCCACAAAAGATCAGTACTGTGTCGGCGACGTACCTAAAGAAACTGATTACTCAGAAAAAATGAAAATGAAAGAATACTCCGTGATTTAATTTCTTATTTTCAAATTTATTATAACTTATTTTGTATTTACATCAATAATGATAAAATTAAAAAATTAAATAAACGTAGAACAATTATTATTAATGTCTACTATCTATTTTTCACTCCACCAATTTTATTACATGCTTACGACATTAATAATTGCTAAAATCTTGTATAACGCTTACATAAATTTAATTTTGTTAATGACAATAACCAAAAAAACGGCTCGACAGCTGTCAGTTTACAAATTTATTTATTTATTTCCATAGAGAAACAAAAAAAAAATCTTTCTCAACGCCTATTTCAGTTACACATTCAGTGTTACCAATCTGAGGATTCAATATGTCAGTCTAATTATCCGTCAGATAACTATCTGACAGATAAATTTGAATTGAAAGACGGGATGACATTTATCCAACAGATAAAGTATCAGATAACTTTATCTATCAGATAGTTACCCAGAAGCTTATCAGAAGGTGGAAAGACCGGCCTTTATTATTTAAATTTAATACAGAATAAACAACAGTGTTCTCCTAGATATAGCTTCTTATTAATCAAGAGTAATTTAACTGGTAGTATTAGAATTTACGCATGATTTAATCGAATTTTACTACCATGCTTTGCGGCGTTTTACGAAAAGCAATGTAAATAAGCCAGGAGGAGATTAACCATCCCCCTCTATTAATTCGGATTTCGAGAAAAATTATCAACAGAAACAGCACTCAACAAATTTCTAAACAACTTGTATAAAGAAATTGACAAGGAGCAATCTGTTACTGGTGTATTTGTCGACTTATCTAAAGCCTTTGATACGTCATAAAATTTTAATAAACAAATTAAAAAAGATGGGAATAAGGAGTAACGTGTTAAGTTTAATCATATTTATCATAGAGAAAACAGATTGTAAACATAGAATAAAATGCATTTGCTGAAAAAATTATCAATGCTGATGTACCACAGGGCTCTCTTTTGGGACCCCTTTTATTTATTCTATACGTCAATTAAGTTCCAACAATTTGTATTAACTCTAAGTTATATACCGATGATTTTGCTATAATAAATAACACATATAATGTTCAAACTTTGGTAAATGAGACATAAGAATAATGAAGATAATAATAATGGGAAAGGAGAACAATAATTCAGTTGACAATTTGTTTCGAGTAAATTATTTATTTTTAAAATTTAACAAAACATTTTTTATTTATTTTAACATATTCAATTTTCAGCATAATTTTGATGACCACGACGAAATTCTGTAAACTAATTGTAAACTGTTTTTTCTGATGGTGATTCATTACCAAAATTTGAACGAAGCGGATCTATGCATTGTTGTTGAGTTAGGCCTTTACTAAAATCGTAAACATTCATCCAACGAAAACCTTTACAAGTAATATCAATTTTTTCACAATTTTGTTTTTTTAAACGTTCACTGTTAACAAACTACTCGGTCAATTTTTAAGCTGCTACCTATTTCACAATAACAAATATAAAATTTTACTAATATAGTAATGACACATTTCAATATGGCCATCAGAAACGCTGGGATAAAGAGTGCACTATAAAATAGAAATATTGGCACGCTATCACTGTGTTGTACCTTACGAAATTACCCGTACAACGGTCGAGCGTACAATAGGTTCCGTCCGATATTATTCGTTGTTGTTTACATTGCGTTGAATTCCGAACAATGTAATATTTAATAGTGGGGGTAGGATAGTGGCAAAGTGACTATTTTGTCTACAAAACCACTATCCCAGCCCAACTACTAGCGCGTATACTACTGCTAGTTGAATCACAAGCGTTTACATTAGGATAGTAACTGTTTTTGTCACGAAGCTACTAGCTCGTTTAAGCTAATGTAAACGCCATGAGACTGGAGTAAACAGTTTCGGAGAATTATAGTGCCTTGTCATACTCCAATAATTTTTGGTGACATTTGTACCGTCTGGAAATTTTTTACATTCAACAATATCCACACTCATTTTTATTGCATTTAACCCTATTTTATTTTTAAAATTTACGCATTCTTACGCTATTATCTCTAAATAGAATATCGCCATTTAAGAGGGTTGCTGCAATATGAAATTCTCAAATTGACAATTTATCTTTTGTCTTGGTTATTGGGCGGGTTTGTTAAGTTAACTGTGTGAATTCAGTGACAATACGGATAATAGCTATTTCCAGGAACTGAATATTCATTGTTAAGGTTGAATTTCCGCGTCATTTACGGGGTCAGTCGTATAAATCGAACTGCTATTGAGATAAAATGGAAGCTATTAGAGTGGACGATTTATTACGCTATACGTTTTGGTATAAGAGGACAACAGTAGTGTATAGATAATTGCACTGGACTGCAATTAAACAAATATTCCAACTTCCTCTTTTAGTAACTTTAATTGTAGTTTTGTTTCCATCTTGGTGAGTACTTCTTCGTTCTGCTGGTCCATGAAATGCGCAGTATTCTGCTGTATATCCACATTTCGAAGGAATCCATTCTCCTACTTAACTAATTAGTTAACAAATTTAAGAAATGTTTATTTTACATAATAATATTTGAAATGTCATCCTCTAAATATTCTTCAATGCTGTAATAAGCTTTCTTTAATAAATGATTTCTCAAAACATTTTTGAATTATTTTGCAGACAATTCTTTTATAGTTATCGGCAATTTATTAAATAACTTTGCTCCAATATGATATGGTAATTTTTTAGATATATGTGACCAAGGGGAGTTTGAGTTTGTCTCGTCCTCTGGTTTCATATCCATGACTGCTGCCACATTTTGCAAGGACATGTTGATTTTCTTTTACATACAGCAGTAACTCTAATATGTAAATAGACGGTAGAGTTAATATTTTAAAGTCAACGAAAAGCTGTTTACATGAAGTTTTAGAACTAATAGCTCTTTTCTGCAGTATAAAGATTCTTTTCCACTCTACGGAGGTACCCCATAGTATTATACCATACTTTATACTTGACTGTATATGGGAATTATATACTAGTTTCGCTGTTTTTACAGATACATGGTTCAAGACTTTGCGTAACATGTAAATATAGGGATTTATTTTGCCAGCAATGTGAGAAAGATGATCTTTCCACGATAGTCTGACGTCTAAAATAAATCCTAGAAATTTAGTCTTGGTACAGGCATAATATTCAGAATTTCTAGAAAAATTTCTGTTAAGACTGAATATTAGGTCATGTGTCTTTTCTTTATTAATACTAAGTTTGTTAGCAGTGAACCATGTAAATGCGTCATTGTGTGTATTTTTTGTCTTTAATATGGCCTCATTTTGGTCGACTCCTTTAATGATGAAGGTACTATCATCCGCGAATAATATTGTTTTGGCGGTCATGTTTGCTGGCAGGTCATTTATATAAAGTATAAAGAGCAACGGGCCCTAAATTGAACCTTGAGGAACTCCAAAGTCCGTTCTTTGAACCGTTGAAAAAGTATTATTCACGCAAACATGTTGAGTTCTCTCTGACAAGAAACTCATTAGAAGTTTTTTAGCAACTCCTCTAATGCCATAGTAGTCTAATTTATTGCACAATATAGAGTGAGAGACACAATAAAATGCTTTAGTTAAGTCACAAAAAGTGGCAGCAGTATGGAATCCATTTTCTAAATTTTCCATTATTTGCATTATCAGATTTTCGGCTGCTTTAGTAGTGGTTAATTTCCGCCTAAAGCCAAACTGACGATCAGATAGCAACTTATTTTTTTCTAGAAAGTTTGTTAATCGATTTTTTAGGGCGGTTTCAAATATTTTTGATAAAACCGGTGTTAATGCTATAGGTCGGTAATTTGAAGGCATATTTTTATCTTCTTTTTTTGTAGATTCCCGACTCATTTATCAAATAAACAAGAGGTTTAGTTATAATATCAACAGACAGTTTACAAAATTTACTAGTCATATTGTACAAGGTGTCTCAAAAGAAATTTTATATTTATTTAGCTTACTGCGTGAACGCAACATATCCGAGGGGCGCGGGGGTTATGTTAATCGGTAGCCTGGCTCTTGGGAATTCAGTCGATATGGAGCGTTTCTCGGGAGCAGACCGCGCGTTATGCGTGCGAGAGTTTTACAAAAACGGTGATTCGGCGACTGTAGCGCGTAGAAAATTCTGCAGTATTCGAGGTTTTCGCCACTTAAATGATGCGCCAAGCATTCCTCTTATTCGACACTGGGTTAAAAAGTTTGAAGAGACTGGTACAACGCTGGATAAATCAAAATCCGGGCGACCTAGGTCATCAAGAACGGTAGAAAACGTGGAGAATGTTAATCAGTCTGTTCGTGACGACCCGAACCTTTCAATTCGGAAGCGCGCAAGTGCTTTAAATGTGCATAGATCATCATTACATCGCATTATGCACAAAGACCTAAAGCTGCACCCCTACAAAATTCAATTGGTGCAAGAATTAAAGCCCCAAGATGCCAGTCAGAGGCAATTTTCTCAGGCAAATTGATCTCCCGGAGAGGTGACATAAATTGGCCTCCACGCAGTCCAGATTTAACCCCTATGGACTTTTTCCTATGGGGTTATCTTAAATCTAAAGTTTACGCCAATAAACCGACTTCACTGGCGCATTTAAAGAAAATATCCGTCACGAAATGGCAGCCATCCCTGAGTCCACCTGCCGAGACGTCATAAGTAATTTTACTGTTCGATTAAATGAGTGCCGAGAACGCGAGGATCTACATTTAGACGATATTATTTTTAAGAAATAAATCCCCAAAAAGTGTATTATAATAATTAATAAACATTTTTTCTATATACGGCTTACTTTTTTTTTTAATCAATCCACTAAATATAAAATTTCTTTTGAGACACCTTGTATATATCACAAGAGCTACTGTTTGAGAGATTTAATATAATGTCTTTAATTTCATATTTGTTGACCGGTGTAAGAAAAAACGAACAGGAAGATACTTTAATGTTATTAATCATATTGTGATAAGTTACATCAGTATGAGGTAAACCATCACTAATATTTTTCGCTACCGATGAAAAATATGAATTAAATTCATTTGGTGTTATTAAAAGAATGCCTTAGGGGTTTTTCATTTGAAAAAGTTTAAGAATCTACGTTAAATATAATGAATAGTTATGAAAGAACTAAATTTGCGAGTCAACTATGGTAAAATTGTATGAACATAGTAAATGAAGTTGATATGCTGACTTTGTAATATTGTTGCAGTGGAAGCGCGTTCGAAGGGCAATGGCAGAACGGCAAACGACATGGCCTAGGTGTAGAGACGCGGGGTAGATGGCTTTACCGAGGTGAATGGACGCAGGGCTTTAAAGGACGATATGGTGTCAGACAATCCGCAACATCCACCGCCAAGTACGAAGGTACTTGGGCAAACGGCCTCCAAGATGGCTACGGTTCAGAAACCTACGCCGATGGAGGTGAGTAATTATATAAATTTCTATTAAATATTACGTATGACAATTCTTTGGATATGGTATACTCGCGCGTTTCGCTTGTTATATTTTCTTGAATTTTGCGAGCCGATTGTTGATTTGTTGGAGCAGTCTCGCGTGAGTCCATTGTTTTTAGGGTTTTGCAGGTATAACCACCAAAACTCCCTTATAACGATACTCATGTGTCTGTCTGTCTGTCTGGTAGAAATTGTAGCCAAACGGCTGAATATAGAAAGTTGAAATTTTGTATACTTATACAACTCTATGACCCACATCTACCACAGAAAAAAATACGGAGGGTTAAAAAAAACTTATCAAGAGATAAATATAAACCAATATGTATTTTATAAAAAATATATATATTTTTTTTTAATTTGAGGGCATCAAATGAAATCTCTTAATTTGTGGATAAACAAACAAATTTTTATTTTTGCCAAAAAATTTTATCTTCCACCCTATGTCCCAGAGGGGTTGATTTTCGATCGCCGTGAATTTTCGGATACTTCTGTTTATCATACGAGGTCTGTTCAAAAAGTATCGCGAATTTTGTGTTTTTTCAAAAATGATTTATTTATTCATGAATATCTATTTTGTCCCCTTCAAAGTAATCCCCACCAGATATTATACACTTGTGCCAAAGTTTTTTCCAATCCTCAAAGCACTTGAAAAAATAATTTTTTGTGATCTTGTTCAGCTCATCCTTCGATGCCGTCTTTATCTCCTCACTCGTAGCGTAGCGTCGTCCATTCATGGGCCTCTTCAGTTTCGGGAACAAGAAAAAGTCACAGGGGGCCAGATCTGGGGAATACGGTGGCTGCGGCATTATTAGTGTGTTGTTTTTGGCCAAAAATTCGCGCACAAGCAACGATGAATTTCGCGGCGACCCGTCTCATGCCCAAATCATTGGTAAAAATTGAATGGCACGAGCCAATCGATATGTTTAGGTCCTCAGCAACTTCTCTAACGATGACTCGACGATTGGTCAATACTATTTTCTTCACTTCATCAATGTTTTCGTCTGTTGTTGAGGTGCTCGGGCGTCCGGCACGCTCTTCGTCGTTCACATCTTCTCGGCTCTCTGAGAACATTTTGTATCATCGATAAACGTTGCTTCGGTCCAAGGTAGCTTCACCATATGCCACAGTCAACATTCGGAATGCGTCCGCGCACTTAATTTTGTTTTTCACACAAAATTTGATACAGATTCTTTGATCCATTTTTTGGTATAGGCAAAAATCGAAGACGAGCCAAAACACGTGCAAGCAAAGCAACTGTCAAAAATTAACTGAACATTCAGAATGGCCGAACTTGTCGGCATAAGTGAGAGACATGAGTAACAACATAACGCCACAAAAAATCGAAAATCAAATATACGTAACCCGCGGAAATTCAAAATTGGCGATACTTTTTGAACAGACCTCGTATATTAAAATTTCCAGATAATTTTAATTGATAATTTATTATATTTGTTTTTAATTCCTTTCATCGGTAATTACTTTTTTGGGTTGTTCCCGGCAGGTATCAAAACATTGCCCTGCTTAAATATGAAACTTTTTTCGATGTTAAAAAAGTTAATAACTAGCTTAAAAACTCATTAAATTTTTAATTTAACCTACGCATGAGATTCTTATGCCTTCAAGAATTATTTCCACAGCACAATTTATATGGTACAGAAACAAAAATTTTGAAAAGTTGATCAACTCGTGCCATTGATATCAAAAGCTTAAATATGCAGTTTTATAAAAATCCTTTTAACCGAATTTGCTCTGCACGTGTACACTGACAGACAGACGGACGGACGGACGGACGGACGGACGGACGGAAGGACGGATGAACGGACGGATAGACCAACAGACATCATGCTAAAAATAAAAATAAAAAAAAAAGGTTCAGTGTCTATACAGGGTGTAAGGCACAATTTAAAAGACCATGCTGGTGACGTAGAACGCAATCGATTTTTCCTTTGCCAATTTTCTCTAAAATGTGAATTTCGTCCAAAAATAAACAAACAAAAATGGCCAAAATTTTGAAAACCACTGACTTAATTTTTCATATTAATCCAAAAGTTGTGTAGTTGCCATAGAGAAAAAAATATTTTAATTGTAGTTCAACAATAGAATATCAAAGTACGTGTACGTCATAATCTAAAAATTTGTTGCGATTTTCTTAAAAAAGTGGCACATTACACAATTGAAGAATATGCAGACATGCATTTTGTGTATGTGGAATGTGTCGGCAATGGTATGGAAGCAGAACGACGATATGAATATATCGATTTTTTTATTATTTTATATTTTATTTATTTTTTTTTTTTCGAAAAATTTTACAAAAATTATTCGAAATTTTTCGTTTTATCAAAAAACGTCTCAAATAAAAGTTATTAATTATTGCTTTTATAGCAACTTTTGTTCAATAAATTTTTTCGAAATATTTTTCTTCTGTGAAATATTCACAATCACAGTCACAATCGACACGAGTAAACTCCCATTTTTAGTCAACCGAATTTTACCAAAAGTTGATCAACTCGTGCTATTGATAGCGGAAGCTTAAATATGAAGTTTCATAAAAATCCTTTCAGCCGAATTTGCTCTGCACGTGTTCACAGACAGACGGACAGATGGACAGACAGACGGACAGACAGACGGACAGACAGACGGACAGACAGACGGACAGACAGACGGACAGACAGACGGACAGACAGACGGACAGACAGACAGACAGACATCATGCTAAAAATAGTTAAAACGTTATGTAGGGACCTCAATTCGTGGAGATCCATCGAAATCTCGAAATGTCTAAATCGGTATGATCACAATACCTCCCTTATATATGTTGGCGGTCGGTAAAAATGAATTTAACAATTATGTTTGAATTATCGGCTCTGTCCAAGCACTCTATGCGAAACTGAGTATCACGTAAGAAATAAGAGACAGATGAAGAAGGCAGAATCCATAGAACTTCCAAATACCATGTATAACAGAGTTCTAGAAAATAAGTTTAATACTTTGAAAGGATTGGTTCGCGTCGTTATTTATCTATGTGTGAGAGAGTGTAAGAATAGTTGGCCTTATTCAGCGTCACTCATTCATGTTATATTTACGTATACATTGCACAGGATTGCTTGTGGCTGTCCTGCACACTTATATTCATACATACACTCGCTCTTTTCTATAGCAAAGTTTGACCTTACGAAAATAAGTGCAGAAAAGCGATAGAATTTTAAATAACGTTTCAAAATTACAATATACGAGTATACGGGCCCCTGGGCCGCCCCCCTGGGTGCTCCACTGGCTCCAATAAACCATTAAACTATTGTTTTTCAAACACTGGCTGTTTTGATATTTTGAATTGAATATTGCTATTTTTAAATACATACATTTACCTAGGACAGTGGTAATAAAATTTTCTAGTGTGTTTTTATTTTCTTTTTTCTTGGAGAGGGGCCTGAGCCCCTGGCTGTTTACCACTGTCAACTACCCCGTTGGTTGCCCCCCCCCCCTCCAATGTCTGTCACTGCATTGGGTAATGCAATTTCAACTGCCCTGTACTTTATTTATTTCGTTATTTCTAAAATTAGTTTTTTTCCGAGTAGAATTTTTTCTTTCAAAGATATTACTCTTAATTATAGGTTTACTGTTAAAACAATTGTGAAGATTTTGAATATTATAGTTATTTAACGTAACAAATCTTGGCTTGCATATTTTGGCAATGTGCTGTGGATATTTTTGCAAATATAAATCTGACTCACTATTCTGTGTCATATGGTGATACCAAAGAATTAATACCTTTTATATTTCTATTTATAATAAACTGTTACAATACATTCTTTTTTAGGGAACATGACACAATTATTTCGTAGATTTCTCATGTTTGAAAACTAAATTCCGACTCTGAAAAGGATATGATTCAGATAAATGAGTTCGATGAGTACAGTACAATGCCGATGTATCATTTTTAGAAACGATTTTTTTTATGTAGATGACAGTTTGCTGTTAATACTTTATAATAGAGTAATTGATAAAGTTTTTAGTTACATCCAAAACACCAGCGATATTCCAATACTGCGGCCATCTTCATATAATGGCGCAGCTCGTTCAACGTCTTTTTGGCCGATGTATACTTTTTAAACAAGAACTATACTATCTATACGGGAATTCATTATATAATGGGTCATATGGACTCCTACGTAGAGCATAAGGCTTCAATGAAATGTTTCCATTGGGTACGGTTTTGCGTTAGTCCTCTAATCTGGTTCCAACTCTCCCCGTACGTATTCTTTCTATTCCTTCTCTGTTCACCGTGCATCAGGTTAGTTTTGGTCTTTTGCCCTGCGGGTACCAGCTCTTATTCAACGCTTATTCTAACCTTTACCCAGTGCCGCAACAAGGGTGGTGCGACAGGTGCCGCCGCACCAGGCGCCGGATTCATAGGGGCGCCGAATGGCCAATTTTTTTTTTTATTATCTTTTATATTAATAAACTATAATCAACACAAATTTGATTTCATAATCGAAAGTTTCAAATGGCATGCAAGATCATTAATTGATGACTGTACAACTGCCACTGCAATGCAATTATTAGAAGTGATCCACACTTACGATTTAAAAGATATGTACCCTAATATTGGCATTACACTGCGCATATTTTTAACGCTCCCTGTAACTGTTGCTTCGAATTAACGCAGTTTTAGTAAATTAAAGTTAATAAAAAATTGCGTTCTACAATGGGCCAAGAGCTTGTAAAATTTAGCTTTAATAGAAAATACTAGAAAATACAGCGCAGTCATTAAATTATGAAGACTTAATTAACGAATTTTCGCAGTTAAAAGCCAGAAAAGTTCATATTTTTTAATTTTCCATTCCGTTAAAGTGATTATATAATATATTATTAAAATACCTAAATATTTATTATTTTTTGTTCAAATGTCCCTTTTTTTGTCATTAAATATATATTTTTTTATTTATTTTGTTATTCAATTATGTAATATAATATTTCTTTAGCCCTTTTGTGTTTCATTTTAGGTGTTTTTCATTTTGTGTTTTATTGACCTAGAATTTATATTTTGTCCCTTTTTATATTAGTTGATTATCATGATTTTTGAGTTTATTAAAAGATTTGTAACATAATTTGTTAATATAATCGTTAATATTGCAATTTAAACCAAACCAAAGAAAAAGGTTAAAACTAAACTAAAAAATAATACCAACGAATGTTTTTTTTAATTTTTTTTTATACATTTATTGTTAAAAAATTACTTTATAATATATATTTTTGGATGTTCCTTTACTGGTAATAAGATAGTTCCTTTATTAAGAGTAAGTGTTCCTTTTCTGGCGATTTTGTGATTTTTATGAATAAAGTTATGTTTTTTATTTTTCTAAGTTATTCTTTTATTTTCACTTGCATCAAAATAAAACAATAAGATTTTAAGGATTCTCTATAAAATATAAAAAGTTAATATCTTAAATAACATTTTGGTGAAGAAAACAACGTAAGTAAATGTTTTAAACGTTCCCTTACTGATGCAATCACCCTACCATAAAAATTTAAAAAATTGCGTATGTAATTAGTGAGGGTGGGGGGGGGGGCAAATAATTTTACGCACCAGGCGCCAATTTATGTTGTTGCGGCACTGCCTTTACCTGCTAGCGCCTAATGATAAAAATAAAAACATTGTTTGTAAAAGGTTCTCAGATAAGCAATCCTATTCAGCTTGCTCCTGGCCTTTCACATTCTTGTAGTATTGTCTTCTGTCTTGTCACCTAATTAGGATAGGGTGACCATTCGTCCCGAATTTTGCGGGACTGTCCCGCATTATAACATTTTGTCCCGCATTAAGTTGCGTCCCGCAAAAGTCCCGCATTTTAACATTTTATCCCGCATTGTTTCGCATTTTGTAACTTGTATTTGAGGAAATGAGCACCTTTTTTTTGCTCTTCACTTGGATTTGGGAGGTGAGGACCGTTCTTTTGCTCTTCACTTGGATTTGGGAGGTGAGGATCTTTTTTTTTTGCTCTCCACTTGGATTTTGGGAGGTAAGGACTTTTTTTTTTGCTCTTCACTTGGATTTGGGAGATGAGGACCTTTTTTTTGCTCCGTCCCGCATTGACTTCTTAAGAAAATGTCACCCTAAATTAGGAGTAGGTATATTCTAAGTTCCAAAAAAATATAGATCAATAATAACGATTTGACCCCGAGCGATGCCTCTGGGGCAACTAGTTTAACCCTTTACCGCATAGTGTGCCATAAATGGCACATTCCGATTTTTATTTTTTATTTTACTTTTAAAACTGAATCAGAACGTTACTTCATGAATGTTCATATATGTCAGATACACAGCAATGGATCCTGCAGTATCCCAAGTAATGGGCTGCAGTAGATTTGAGGATATCAAGCGGAATTTGCACTTCAACGATAACTCTGAATTTATTGAGAAAGGACAACTAGAAGATACGACCTTTTCTTTCAAAAATTCGAGGGCGACTGCTTTTAATCTCTAACGAAGAACACCTAGCAATTGCCGAGCAAATAATAAGGAATCATTTTCTTTTGTAACATATTGTAGAATCATAATGTTCCATGTATGGCACAAACCCCAAATTATTATTTAATATATTATTTTGTCATAAAAATAATAATTAATATTTTTAATATATTTTTTTAATTAATTTTTCTATCAATAAGAATCAATTCCTAATGCCTATGAATTATTTCAGCCAAAAATAAAAATTCATACAGTTAAGGGTTAAAATAAAATCCTAAAAAATGTGTACCATGTGTTTTATTTTCAATAATTGTAGGGTGACCCGCTTATTTGTTTCATCCATTAATTGTTTTATTTACAAAATGTTGATTTATTGCAATATGCCTTTTAACTATTCAACGGAAGAAGTTTTATAATAATATTGATAGAAAGTTAATACAAAGTAAATAAAAATATTTCTCTTTAAACTAATGGTTTGATCTGGCAGTGCTGAACAATTTCGCATTTTGTATAATAATCTAGATGACCCATTTTGCTGTTGACCTACATTAAAACTGTTCGATAATCGAACTTTTTTGAATATTGCGTAATGAGTTTATTTTGTATTATTTTTCAATTATTCATTTATTCATGGCGCCGGTTTTATTTTTGCGACCATCCGTTTGTTGTCAGTGTTACTCACTGCTCACGAAAAGGTAATTAACAACGATTAATTAAATATTACCTAACAATTGTAAACAGGTGCACACCCATGGGGGAGGTCCCAGACTTTGAGTCTCCTTTAACCCTTTTGTTACTGTGGGGACTTATATGTCCCACAGAATTGGTTAATGATAACCAATTCTGTCGGGATTAAAACAACCCAGAATAAATATAGAACGGGAGCTCATGACAGTTTTTGGTCTCCGATTTCATACAGCATGCCTTTTGGAGGAGAGAATATTTACCCTGTGACAACAAAAAAGGGATGGTACTAAACCCCTGCACGCTTTCCGGTCATAGGGAAAATTGCATTTCCACTTAAACACAAAATTTTTGTGCTTTTCTCTAATTTAATATTGCCATTTTGTCAAAAGAAAGTTATAACAAATTTAAAGTCTTCTAAATATATGCATGCGATTCGGAGGGTCCCAAAGGGCTCAAACGGTCATGTGATCTTGTAATAAAAAATATGATTTTCCGCGTTTTCATACAGCATACCTATAATTAAAAGACTTTAAATTTGTTATAACTTTCTTTTGACAAAAGGGCAAGCAATATTAAATCAGAGAAAAACACAAACATTTTGTGCAAGTGGAAATGCAATTTTCTCTATAACCGGAAAGCGGTTTGCAGGGTAAATATTCTCTCCTCCAAAAGGCATGCTGTATGAAATCGGAGACCAAAAACTGATTCTACATTCGCTTAACACCTGAACTTAGAAAAGTATTCTTCAAACTTCAAGCCAGATGTCATTCATTCACAACCCAAAGGTCCCAAATTAAATTTATTGGAGGCGCACAAGATTAAGAAATTGATAAAATTAAGAAACGCCCTTAATGAGAAGACCGACTTGTCTACCTCCTCTCTCATAAGATTAACAGTACAGTCTGTTCCAAACGGTTAAGCGGAACTAAATGGGGATTTAGTTCTTTTAGGTTGTCACGAGAAGGGACCTTGCTTGGCTTATTTCATTTTTCACGTTGGGATGTCAAAATTTAAAATTCCAACAATGAAACCATGGAAACGAATGACATATGTCAAAATTTTTTTAGATATTTTAATGACAAAAAAATAAATAAATGGGAAATTTGTATTAAGAATGACACAAAAAATCAAAATATAAAGAAAATGACGTTTTAAAATGATATTAACCTTAACCAAAAAATGTTTATTGTAAGTATGATTTACAAAGCTTAAACAAAACGGCGGAAAGGCTCGATTTAAACGATGAAAGTAACTAGATTGCAAAATCTAGTTCCGCTTAACCGTTTGGAACAGACTGTATCAAATAATTCTTACCTATAAACAGTATTTAAGTTGTAATATTTGTACTTTATTTAATTGCATTGAAAATGGCAAAAGCCGAAACTAGTTAGTAACTAAAAATAGTGAAAATTTACTATGTTCGTTATTTAAACAATTATTAAATATACATTTTCACAATGTTAATTTGTCGACATTAAATTATACTGTCGATTAATCTTAAATGAAGGTCATAAGTTTTTTACTACTCCCATTATGTCTTTCTTAACACTACATTTTTAGAAACAATAAAGAAATAAGCAATTAGTGGCAAAATTTGGCTGTGATAGTTGTTGTTACCCAACATCAGAATGTGATGATAAGATTTTTCTTGGAACAAGTGTTTCATTAATTATAGATTTCACTTTTAAATATTTGTATAATTGAAACAAGAAATATTAACTTAGAAATTTTATTATTTAAAACAATTACAATATTATTTGTAGCAATTGCGAGAGTAGCTTAGTGGTAACACAGATTCCCAGCGTTACACAGGTCTCGGGTTGGAATTCCGTTCAGTTAAAATATAAAGATCTTACTACGGATTTTCTGCTTCAAATGGTAATGGTAGCTGCCATTCTTAGAGAAAAGATACTTAAAATTTCAAGAATAAAAGAATTAACTGAGCTACATATTAGAGATGAAATATGCTACAGTATCTCTTAGGGCCGAGAGTTCCAGTTCCTAATAAACTCCCTAATAGTTATTTGACACATAATATATTTATGAAGCTAATAAATTTATTGGTGATTTCCAACTTACAAAATCCTTCTAATAGTTTATTAGCAACATAATTTTTTGTTTTTGCATTGGTATTTCTTATGAAGATAGTAACACGATACAAGAGGTATAGAGCTATACTTAAATTTGTAGAACTAAAGTGAGATGAAATTTTGACACTGAATATTTTGACATTAAATATTTTGACAATAAATAGTTTAATTTTACATTCAATGACATTACGTATACTTTTTGTGTTACTGTTAAAATGACAATTAAACGGCGTTCAACAAATTTTATCACAGAAAAAGAGGACAATATAGATAGAAGAGAAGTTAATAAAAATAGCATTTTATAATACAAAAGTGACTGAAAATAAGAAGACAGCCATATTTTGCTTTATTTTACATTCCTTAAACAATATGAATTAAACTTATCAGCAATTTTCAGTCACACATTTTTATTATTCTGCCAATAATTGCGTCTGTCTTCTTATTCTCTATCATTTTTATATAAATAGTAATGCTTAAAGTATTGTTTGTAATGTGTTGTAATCGTAATTGAAATAAATACATATGTAAAAATAAAAGACAATGTTTATTTAAAAATATATATTTATATATTGTTCTTTATATATCACATTTACAATAAATGCCCAAAATATTCTAAAAACGGTTGTCCATAATTTATAAATTCATCCAAACAAATCATCGATTTCGTCAAAATACAACTTAAATGTATATAAAACACTAAAATCACCATTATAGAAATGTTTAAAAACTACACATTCGTATATTCTTTTAAAATTATACTGTTTTTCAATTAAAATTGAAATATTAACACATTTTACGAACTTGTTTTTGGTTATATGTCACTTTATTAAGCACTTCATGTTGCCTATAAGTTATTAGACAAATAAGACTATTTATTAGCAACCTAATAACTATTTCGGGGTGGAACTCTCGAAAAAAAAAAAAAAATTATGTTGCTAATAAACTTATTGGACAGTTTATTAGCAACTGGAACTTTCGGCCCTAAGTTTTGCAATCTCTTATCCTGCAACATTGAAATTATTATTATACATGGTTTCCCTAGTATCGACAAATTATTTGACAGCAATGCTAAATCGCCTATGTTGCAAATTAAAACAAACGCAATTTTACATTGCTGTCAGATTTCAATTACCATAGTAACGATAATACCTATATTGCAGGATAAAAGAAATTCACTGTATTATTACCGCATTATTCCCCGCATTCCCCACGCTACCCGTCACTGTAGCTACGGCAGAAAGATCATTTTCTAAACTAAAGATAATTAAAAATTATTTACGCAATTCGATAGGCGAACAATCTTTTTGCATATTCTTTCCATATAAGGAATTGAAGCAAAAACAGCAAAAAATATGGAAATAAAGTATGCCATTAGAGATTTTGCAAATTTAAAATCAAGGAGAAAATATTTTAGAAATTCGATTTAAAATCCTCTAGCACCATGACAATCCACCGGCCGTACAGACAGACAAACAGATAGACATAAATACAGACCGACAGACAGGCAGACAAACATACAGACACACAGACAGACAGGCAGGCAGGCAAACAGACAGACAGACAGACGGACGGACGTACGTAAGCACAGACAGACAGAGAGACAAATGAGTGACGTTATAAGAGTTTTTTGGTCATACATACAAAACCCTAAAGACTTAGAATTCCACTTAATGAATTGCTATGTATTACAAGGGTTGCCTTTTCGGGATTTAAAATCAAAAACAATTATTTAGCAACAAAAGTGGCTTTATTGTTTTTCAAAATATTCTCCATGAAGATCAATACACTTTTGCATGCGTTTGAACCAAATTTTGAAGCACTTTTTCCACTCCGATTGATGCTTTTTCCACTGCAATTGTTAAATTATGTGGGATCCAACGCGAAAAAATCTTTTAAACGGCCAAATGTTCATGCAATAGTGAATGTATGCTGGTCCCACTAATGCCCAAGGATACCTCAATCTCACGATAAGTCACATGACGATCTTGCAGTATCAGTTCACGCACAGCATCAATGTTTTCCGGAACAACAACCGATTTTGGACGACCTTCACGATATTCGTCCTTAAGCGAACTACGGCCACGATTGAAGTCGGCAAACCATCGATAAACAGTAGTCCTTGATGGTGCTTCATCGCCAAAATTCGAATTAAGTTCATCAATGCACTGTTGTTGGGTTAAACAAGAAAGATGTAAAAAATAATCGCCCGAAAATGTTCACGATTCAATTCAATTTTTAACCGGGATGAATTTTTTCAAGTTACTGTAAACAACACAAATAGCGCTCGTACGTCAAAACGTTCTCAGTACGTATACCGTCAAAATTACAACTTTAACATAGAAGCGTCAGTTGCCAGATGGCAGCATTAGTTTAGCGCAATCCCGAAATATAAAAGGCAACTCTTGTAATAATTAAAACTAATTCTCAAAAACATTAACAGATCAATTATGTAAATAATTACTGTGTAGTAACGTTACTACAAGATAAAATATTATAAAAAGTATAATGACTTTCATTCATGCTAGTAACTGACCTTGCTCATAGAGACAAATTTAGTTAATAATAATAATAATAATAAACTTTATTGACCTAGATACATATACATGTTTTACGTCAGTCAACAAAAAAAATTAAGATAAAATACAAAAAAATAAAGACAAAAATTGTCACATTTTAAAATTATAATTAAGAAACTACTCTGTGGAATAAAACACATTTTCCACAAAGAATGATTTTAAAAAGGATTTGAATTTATTATTTTCCAAATTTCTAAGGTTCGCAGGAAATTTGTTCATAAATTTAACAGCAAAATAATTTGTACTATTCCTAGATTTGACTAACCTCAGAAAGTTGGGATATATGTTAGTCTTGTTTCTTGTGTTGTAGCTATGTATATCGGCATAAGTTTGATTTTCTCTCTCCTTTTTGTGGAGGTATAATAGACAATGGTACATATATATTGAGGGTACAGTCATTATTTTTAATATGTTAAACTGACTTCTACAGTCGGACCTGTAGGGTGTAGACGTTAGAAGTCTTATTGCACGCCTTTGCAGAGAAAACACTCTTGAGTACGAAATTTGAGAATGGAATAACGCATAGTACGTTGCCATTGAAACATCTTTTGTAACAGCATTCATTAAATTCCTCAGGAGGAACATGGTTACAATGATCATAGTAACTGAGTTACAGAATTGGTCTTAATGTTTATTCGCGTTATTTTCTAAGATGTGAATAAATGTATCACATGATATAAAAATAATATGTTATTGTTCCAGGAACTTACCAAGGTCAATGGTTACGAGGAATGAGACATGGTTACGGCGTGAGAAATAGTGCGCCATTCGGGCTGGCGTCTCACTACCGACCGAACAAGTCTATAAGAGCGTCGTTGACTTCGCTGCGGAGTAACGAGGCAGGTCCCGGGGGTCAGCCCGCAGCACCCGATCCCGCCGAACGAAGGGACAGACGAATGGATGATTCACGGGGAGGTTTTGTACTCAAGGCCAGATCCGATGAACCTCCAGTCCGGAGGCGGTCTCTGGTCGAGAGAAGCAGTAATATTAAGAAAAGTTTGTTATCCGTAAGTATATTCACTAAATAATGATAGAAATAAACAAAACCTTTTCTTCAATAAACATTTGTTCAGCTAAATGTACGTTTCAAATGCTATTCATTCATTGTTAGTAAAGATACTAAATTTTAAAAACTAAAACTAATCCTTATACAGAGTAATGAAATTTGATGTGAAGTGTGAATATTCACACATTTCAGGGTTTCGCAGGTATATAATAAGTGAAGGCGGTATGCTGAGTGTGTAGGACAAATTTTACTTTGTAGTAATCACGGCAAAATGAACGATATTTTTAAAATAATTTATCGTCTGTTAATCATATAATAAGATAATTATTAAATTTACGCTCTTAAAAATTAAATACAACATTTGTCAAAATATAACTAGAATTTTGACAAAATAATTTCAACATAATAAAAATGCAAAAAAAAAAACAGAAAAAATAAAATTCACTCAGTACTCGAACTCGAAACCCTTCGTTTACCAGCGAGTTTTAGCTTACGACACCAGTGCTCTAACCAATAACGCCATCGTACGCCTTGCATGTGAGTGTCTTACATTGGTATAACTTTTGTACTTTGTGAACCAAAAACCACAAAAAATGCGTTATTTTCCGAAAACATAATCAGATCAAAAATTCCTGTTGTACTATTTCGGTTCACACCAATGTACATTACTTAGAATTTTTTTAGATTTTTAGTTTAAACCATCTGTGCTACAGGGTGTGGGACAAAATGTTTTTGCACAATTTTGGCAAAAATCGCATCAAAATAATTTATTTTTCAGAAATAAAAATTTGATCGTTAATCCACGTACTAAGGGCTTTCATTTGATACCCTACTCATAATTTAAAAAAATTATTTTTGTTTATATTTTTATGGGGGTATGTTTTTTAGATGTTTTAGTATTTTTCTTATGTGCGGGTCAAAGAGTTGTATAAGCATGCCAAATTTCAACTCTCTAGATTTAGCCGTTTGGCTACAATTTTTACCGAACAGACAGACAGACAGACGACAAAATGACGGTATAAGGGTTTTTTGGTCATACCTACAAAATCCTAAAAATAAAATAAATACATCACATTATAAGTTTGAGGTAACACATAAATTATACAATAAAAATAATAATAATTACAGAGTAATACATGATAGAATTTAGTTTTGTAGCTTTAATTTGATAGATTTAACGAAAGTATTAATGTTAAAATTATATATTTCTATGTTAGAAAAGAGATTGTTGTAAGTGGAACAGAGACGGACAATGGGAGAATTTTGGGAAGAGTTAGTATTAGCAAACGGAATACTAAGTAGAGATAAAGCACGCGTGTTATACGTTTGAACATGAATGTTAAATAAGATAGAGAGATTTTCACAAATTAATAAGTTATTAAGGATTTTAAACAAAATTTTGATGTCCGATAAAGTGCGACGGTCCTTTACAGTTGAGATTAAATTCTTTACAATGATGATAGTAGTTGTTTTGAGGATTGCAAGAATTTGTTTTAAATGACAGATATTTAACAAATTTCTTTTGTATTTTTTCTAATTGATTAATATAAATTTCATAAGAAGGATTCCAAATGACAGATGCAAATTGAACATTACTTATGACGTAGGCGTAATACAATGACTTTAAAGCAGTTATTGATTTGAAATGTTGAGTTGATCTTATTACAAAACCTAGCATCTTAAAAGACTTAGCTGTAATCTTGCTTATATGTTCGCTGAAGGTTAAATTTGAGTCGAATAAAACTCCCAAATCGCTTACAACGTCGGTTCTAGAAATAACAGTACCTTTGAAATTATAATTGTTTATTAAAATATTTTTGTTCCTGGTAAAAGTAATTGAAGAGCATTTTTCGAGGTTGAGAAATAATTTATTCTTGTTACAATATGTAAAAAGACTATCTACATCAGCCTGAAGAAGTTCAACATCTGATGCTGATTTAATATCACGAAATATTTTCATATCATCCGCAAATAAAAGAAAGTTTGAATTTTTGATTGAAAGATGGATGTCATTAATGACATCCAGAATTAACCAGGTACACATACGGATTTAACATGTAAACACATACAGTGAATTTATTTTTTAATGCAACATGTACTATGTCATTACCATGGATACAGTTTTTGACAGCAATATAAATCGTGTTCATTTTCATTTGCAACATAGACAATTAGTGTGTATACTTTTGCTCATCGCTGATTTAAAAATTAATCAACATGTATACAGATGAAGAAAAAATAATGATGGTAACTTGGTATAACTCCCAAATGAGTTTAAGAAAAGTTTCTGCTGTATATAGTGCAACTAATCCAGATCGGCCAATACCAAATCCCTCTACAATTTCAAGACTAGTTAATAAATTTCATCACAAAGGATGTCTTAAGTCAAAACATAATAAAAAATAACAACATACCACGTGCTTACAGAAGAGAAGTAGTTGGAAATATTATTGAAAATGGAAGAAAACAATCAAAATACTTTAAGATCAATTGCTCAAACCGTTGGTGTCAGTATTGGATCTGTTTTTAACTTGTTAAAAAAAAAAAAAAGTTATACAAATTTCAAAATCATCAAGAATTGTTAGAAAGGGACGCAGATGGATTTTTGTTTTGAAATGTTTGAAAAAATTAATTCCGACCCAACAATGCTTCAAAGAATTTTATGACGAAGCAACGTTTACTGTAAATGGTGAAGTGCACAGACAAAATTTTAGGTACTGGAGTCGAGAAAATTTAGTTTTGTTTCATACCTCCCAAACTCAAAATCCGCAAAAATTAAATGTTAGGGCAGGGATAATAGAAACCAATATTATAGGGCCTTTTTTATTGACGGTAACCTTAATGCCGCAAAATATCTAGCCCTTTTGCAAAACCAAATATTACCTGCGTTGCGAAACCTGAATATTAATGGACAAGTATGGTTTCAACATGATGGCGCACAAGTCCATTATTCTAAAATAGTTAAAAAATATTTACATAGAACTTTCCCAAATAGCTGGATTGGAAGAGGAGGGTCGATGAATTGGCCAGCGAGATCTCCGGATTTGGCACCCAATGATTTTTTTTATTGGGGATATTTAAAGGCCAAGGTATATAATGGAGAACTTAGGGATGTTGCTGAACTGCAAGACAAAATTGTTCAAGCATCCAACAATATACCTCAAGAGCAATTGCTGAATGTTGGCAGCATTCTGTTGGCTTCTTACACTTATCAAATACCTACAAAACCCTGAAATGTGTAAAATTATTCATGTTTCACATCAATTTTTTAAGATGGTGAATTCAAGATTTCTCCATAAAACCCTCAAAACCAGGTCATCTTTATTATGATATAATGCTAGCTACATAATCAATGTTAATATATTTGAAAGGTTTTTATATTCAAAGTTGGCAGTAAAAATATTGAAGATAATTACTAATTATATAACGGTAATATCCGGTTTACATTCTTGTATATTCCTTAGGGATTACACGATGCTAACATGCTCATATAACAGCCAGCTAAACGTGTATAAATTTATAACATTTCAAATGAAATTTAAGCTAAATCCATATATTTCAGGGTCTGAAAATTCGCAAACAGCGAAGTACAGGAGACCTGGAGAAGAGGGGAGGAGGAACTGGAAGCATTCGTAGCACTGGTTCCACCGCATCGTGGGTCAGTACGGACTCATCACAATCAGTCATTACGAACGCTTCATTACATACTGATTCCAATGCTAGTTTTGTTGTAGAGGTAAGTTGATAAAAATTATAAATTTTGCTTACTATGTTTACTTAAATATAAACAATGATTACACAGGTCAACAAAAAAAATTATTTTAATGACTATTTTCTGATTCTTTATATCGAAAAATAACTAAAACCTTCGTTCATTTTTGAAAAACTTTGCTTTTGTACATTTTGCAACGATCAATATATATTTATTTATTTTTATGACCATATAAGGAAAAGCGCGTTATATTAAGTAAGGGGGGGGGGGACGAGCGGGTGGAAAGCAAGTGGCAATTCACTAACGTGGTTCATAGTCGGTATGCGCATGCGCATTGCAGCGATACAACGCATTTTGTGTGGCGGCAGATCCAAAAATGGCCAAAAAGTTGTAAACACGAGGTAGACTCATCCTGCTATATTTGCGGCGAATTTATCAAAACAAAAGAGTGGTTGGATTTCTGGTGGAAATGCATCCCATCAGAAATCCAACCATCTTAAAATCCCCTATCACTGGCCAAGTATACTCATCATACTTTAAACTCTCAAGCACCATTTTCACACTTTCGTAATTTTCTTTGAGCATTACGGAATGAGCCAAAGGAAGAGTTGGAAATTTATTTCCATTGTGAAGAAGGACAGCTTTTAAACTTTTTGTAGAACTGTCTATGAAAAGACGCCAGTCAGAAGGAATGCATGAGATTCCGACCGCCTTGCATAGGCGGTTATACTAAATATCCTTGCTACCTTTATTTTTATCGGACCACAAATAAAGAAAATATTGGCCAGTGACGAATTTTCACAGATACTCAATACTCATGAAAGGAAAACCTGAAAGCAGTGGTTCATGGTTTTCTCGAAAACAACAGAGCAGACAATTACAAAGAGCTTATTGCAACTATGCTTGATAACTTTAAACTCATGGGTTGGAGAATGTCCCTTAAAGTACATCTGTTACATGCGTACTTGGACCAATTTAAAGATAACATGGGAGCCTATTCGGAAGAACAAGGTGAACGTTTTCATCAAGACGTGATGAACTTTGAACGTCGTTATCAGGGACAATACAATGAGAGTATGATGGGGGACTATATTTGGGGGCTAATACGAGAATGTCCATACAATCACAGAAGAAATACGAAAAATAATCATTTCTAAACTTTTTTATATATTCTGTTACAGTAGTTGTTTTGAATGGTTTTCTTCTAAATAAAACTGATTCAAATTCATAACAAAAGTTTGTATTATTTTTACATACAATAAAGGTCTGAAAAAAGGGAAAATTTCTTAAAATCCGTAATTTCATTCTGATAGCTACAAAAGCAAACTTTTTCGGGTAAAACTATTTTTTCTTTAATTAATAATGTAGAAGAAATATAAATCTGATATGCAGAACCCAGACTCAAAATTCCTGTTGACCGGTGTAATCCGCTGTGACACTTGTTCTATATGGAACTCAGTCTGCCATGATGATTCCTTGTTAATCATAAACAAAAATCATTATTTGTTTTACCTTTGATTGACTCTCCGATTTTTTTTTGGCCGTGGGGAACCTGGACTTCTTCACTCATTGGACTTTCAACTCCGGTTCTAAATTTCTAACCCATGTTTCATCAGTAGCCGCGTTTCGATCTTAATGTTTTTCGATCTAATCGTCAACAGTGACAATACCCGAGACTCCTACAGGCTCCATTTCTAGCTCGCATTTATTAAAAACAGAGTACGTTATAAATGGAAACAAAACACACTTTTCTTTCAACTACAACTACAGTTGACATAATTGTCACCGTTGTTGCGTTATTCAACCCGCAGTCTTGCCAACCTGTGCATTATATACGAAATAACCCTTGTATATTATTACTGACCGTACGAAAAAAATCGTCTATTAAAAACATTTTTCACAAATAATCAGATGTTTTAATTTACAGGATGAACAAATGGATGGAAGTGTGACAGAAACATATATGGGAGAATGGAAAAACGATAAACGAACAGGCTTCGGCATAAGCGAACGATCTGATGGATTACGGTAAGTTATACGTAATATGTTAGAGAATTTCATGCCAATAAGCTTATTTTTTGTTGTAACTTAAGTATTAACACCCTTCGAGTTAGGCAAAGAATTAAGTTGGCACAGACAATAAAACCTTGGCACAGCCACTAAAAAATAATCAGTTCTTGTTAATTCTATGTGGAACAACGTGATAAGTACTGTGGACATTTTTAGACTATAACTTGTCTAGTATTTTTACACACACACAACAACTCGCACGAACTATTTTTATAAAACAAATGGCTGGTATTTCAATCAGATTCATAAACGGACCAAATATATATTCAGACCACATTTTTTATTGACGTTATACAGAGTGACAAATTTATTCTTTCATTAAACGGTTTCATTTGATATCCCACTCAAAATTTAAAATAATATTTATATATATATATATATGTTAAATTGTTGTTCTTGACGAAAAATGTAGGAGGAAATAAAAATTCTTGATTACTCGTCAAAAAACGACCAGACAATCTCGAGCCGTCCTGTTCTACACTGTCATGTCTACTCTGAATGTGTTTGGGATGGTTTTTTCATTTCCGTATATTTTTTTATAAGAATATACTTTCGTAAAATATTGACAACGTACTCTAGACTGAGGATGACTGGATTTACCAGTCGAAACGTCTCTTAATATTTTATTAATAAACTTTTGACGAGTAATCAAGAATTTTTATTTCCTCCTATATATATATATATGTATATATATATTCTTTATTCCCCTAGGCCTTGCGGCGTTCAGGGTGTTAACATTTAAAAAAAAAATAAAAATAAAATAGAAAATAAAACAATCAATCCAAAAATACATAACAATAACATCCAATACAATTTACATTTTACAATATTTTTTCTCTTTTCTTTCTTCTTTCCGTTTCCCCTTCCTGTTATCCTTCCCCAATCTCCATCCTTCTTGCCTCTAATTCCCTCACCCACCTCTCCCCCCTTCCATCTTCGTGCAACAGGTCTAATGTACTCCCCGACCATACTGTCATCTCTCTACACCTCTTCGCGAGGTGCTCTATATCTTCCTCCTCCTCCCCGTACATCCTGCACATCTTATCCTCCTGTCTCCTCCAATATCTATATCCTCTCTCTTCTTAGCCTCGCAATCGTCCTAACTCTCCCTCCTGACCTTCCTCTTTCTCTCCTCAAGTAGCTTGGTACCCCTATAGTTCTGATCTCCTTATATCTCCCTGCGCTCCTTGAATTGTCTATTCTGACTGTCCTTTCTTGCTCCCCCACTTCCTTATCTCTCCTCCACAACTCTTCAATCACGCTTATCCCGTCTTTTCTTCTCCTTTCCACCTCTGTCGCATCCACTCCGCATCTCCAGTAATACTCTTTTCTCATCTCCCCCCATGCGTACCATCTTCCTTTCTGTTCCTCTCTGGCTCTTTCTTCCCAGCATTCCCTCATTATTTTTTTGTCTATTTCTATTCTAACTTTCTCTTCGTACTTAACCGCCCTCCTTCCTGTACCCACTTTCATCTTATCCCTTTTCAGTTCCTCTCTTACAATATACCCTGGTGTCATTCTATCTACCCCTAAGATCCATCTTAAATACCTCTCCTGTACTCGTTCTACCTTCTCCCATTCCTTCCACCCCATATAGCAGGATGTTTTTCACCACGGCGTCAAACAACCTCAATCTCCAGCTAATATCGTCGCTAAACTTCCTCTCTCCTATACTCCACAGCTTCCCCATGACTATCCTTGCCTTCTTTACTCTTTCCCTTATGTGTAGTTCAGCCCCATTGTTCCTCGTTAGTATATAACCTAGGTATTTTATACTTATTCACCTCTTCTATTTCTGTGCCACCCATTTCCCATTTTATCTTCTTTCTTCTTCCTCCTCCTTTCCCAAATACCATTACCTTCGTCTTATCCCTGTTTATTTCTAATTTTTTCCTTTTGAAATATTTATCCGCCCTTTCAATCATTCTCTTAAGCTCCTGTTCCTCCTCTGCCATCAATACAATATCGTCCGCGTACCCCAATGTCCACAATTTCATCTTCCCTACTACCAATAATAATATACCAACCAAAATAATATTTATAATTTCGTTGAATACATATTTTTTTAACTATATTTTTCACCCCGAGTTTTTTTTTTTTTTTTTTTTGTTTAACTCTCAATAGTTTTCCTTTATGTCAGTCAAAGAGTTGTACAAGCATACCAAATTTCAATTTTATTTAATTAATCTTAATTTTTGTTTTTGTTCTCAGGTACGAAGGTGAATGGTTTGCCAATAAGAAATACGGTTATGGTGTGACGACATTTAGAGACGGTTCCAAGGAAGAGGGAAAATATAAAAATAATGTACTAATAACTAGTCAAAAGAAGAAGCATTTATTCTTAATCCGGTCCGCCAAGTTCCGGGAGAGGATCGATGCCGCTGTTAATGCTGCACAAAGAGCATCCAAAATTGCGCTGCAGAAAGCCGATATTGCTATATCCAGGTATGTATCTGCATAATAGCCAGTTGTAAAAGAAAGATCTATTCACATTAGAATTACACTTAATATTGATGGTAGGATACATTTTGGCAAGCTATCAGCTTTAGTCGCATTTATTGGCCACGTAGAATATCAAACGTAGAATTGGGGGAAAGAACTGTTCAAATAGACATTAATTTGCAAATAAAAAGAAGAAAGTATGGTTGGTTAGGGCACACTCTTCGAAGGGCTCCTAGCAAAGTGTGTCGATATGCACTAGCATACAACCCTCAGGGTAGTAGGCGTTGACCCAAGAACACCTGGCGTCGGTCAACCCTGCTAGAAATAAATGCATGGAGCTCTCAAAACCAAGACAAAAGACTTTATAACAACATCACCGACTTGAAGCCTATGGCAGATAGACGAGTTAGATGGAGAAATTTTATTGACAGCCTATGCTCTTTTTAGAGGCAGTCCAAAATCATCCGATGATGGACAAGGCTTGACGATGATGATCAGCTTTAGTCGGTACATATTACCGGGGCCCCTGCAGACAGTAGGGCCCGTGTAGACAGTAGAGCCCATGCAGGCGGTAGGGCATAAAAATAAAAACTAGGAAACTGCTATCAGTATTTTGGGGGAAAAATAAAAAACTAGAAATCACTCTTTCGCTTGAAAGTAATATTTCCCGAATAATTAAGGTATTGACCGAAGGCGAACGGAGAACTGCAATGTTAAAAAACATGTTTCCAACCACTATTCAAAGAAAATTTCTTCCTTTTAACTGTATCTCTAAAATTAGGTACCGTTATCTAATAGTATTTTTCAGAGGTATTTAGATTCGCCAATATAATTAAAACAAAAATTTTAAAAACCACCTATTATTTTTCTTGCGGCCTAACTTCTGCAGAGTCCTAAAGAGTAACTGCACAAAATTTAGTCAAATGGCCTAGATATGTGTAGTAAACAAACATAACAAAAAGACAAAAAATATAAGTAATAAATTCTAATTAAATTTTAAAATATTTCTTACCTTTTTACAACTTTTCAGCACAAATTTTCAATTTAATTTCCTTAAAAAATATCAAATGTCATCATTAGACAAAAATAGGTAGCCATCTTGGGATTCTTATCGTTAGTTGACGTCTCTATGGCCAATCAAAAGGCTTAATTAAAAAGTCCTTGGTCAAATTTTATCTGCATAAATTACAATTAAAACATACGTTTTTCCAGTAAATTACATTGTAATCCTAATGACGTATATTTATATTTCGATTTGATTCAGAAATGTATGGCAAGTGCTGCTAACCCGAGAATACACCTAAACTAAATCAAATATCTGAACTAATTACTGAATTAGACCAAATAATTAGAGCGGATTAATGGAAACTAGTTCAAATGACTGTAGCTCGCTTATTTATGAACGGATTTTGAAAATACTTACAGTTTTAGAATTAGGAGTGTATGAGGCTTCTGATTGTATAGTCAAAAACCTCAAATTCGCAAGTTGGTAAAAAATTCTGCTCCAGTTTTGACCGAAAGTAGAGCACGGCCATAACTCGCTTATTTATGGACCGATTTCGATGGGATTTGACACAGAATATTAGAACTAGTGTCTCCTGGTATGTAGGTGTTCAAAATTCATGTATCTGTACAAAAAAGGCCTAAATGGGGGTCCAATTTTTTTAAAATTACAATATTTTTAATGTTTATGGGCCAATTTTGATAAAATTTTATACATGGAGATAGAATTAGTTTCTGCTCCTTATATGAGAGACAAAGTTTATATATCTATACAAAAAAAGCCTAACGGGGGCCCTATTTCAAAAAATTAAATAAATGTTATATTATATTTTTTCGTTTTATCAAAAAATTTCTGAAATAAGTTGTTAGTTATTGCTTTTATCGCAACTTTTGTCAAATAATTTTTTTCGAAATATTTTTCTGTTATGTATAATATATATAATATATTCATTATATATCGACAATACTGGCTCTTTTAAACAGTTTCAATAGCAATTTTTTAAATAAAATACATACACTACAGATAAATCTGTCAGATATAGTATACTGTTTTTAATTATTTGAATAGAAACTAATACAAAATTTTTATTCCAGAACTGCAACAGCTCGAGGAAAAGCAGAGCAGGCGGATATGGCCGCTGATCACGCCCGAGAGGATTCAGACATCGCCCAGGCAACTGCAAAACAATTTGCACCAGACTTCAAACAACCCGGCATAGATCGGTTAAAACCACGTGAGCCTTATCGCGCTAAGCCAATAATAGAAGAACAATTACCAATAAAATCAATTTTGCACCAAAAAAATGAAATGTCCAATCAAATACCAAATCAGGTGCCAACACATAACCCAACAGTTAATTCACAACAAGTCCAACAACAACAACAATATCAACAACATCAACAATATCAACAACAACAACAACAGCAGCAACAACAAAACCAACAGCAACAAAGTCTGTACAACAAAAAACCAACAGAGAACTATCAACCAACGATACCAAACCAATATCCACAAACTGCTTATCAAAATACAAATCAAGTAACAAACGTACCAAATAAAATCGATAATCAACAACACTTCCAACAAAATATAAATAATCCATCAATAGACATAAATCAATCACACAACGTACAATTGCCAAAGACAAATGAACTAAATAGAATTCCCAATTCAACGGAAAACAATCCAGCACAAACCGTTCCAAATAATCCTGGCATTCCATCAATTAGGCGAAATTCTAAAATGCTGCAAAGTGACAAACCAACCTTAGCCCAAACTCAGCAGCTTTCTATTGACCATTTCGATCATTATAAAAGGCCACCAAGTAGGGATTCTAGTGTAGATAGGTATTCAAGGGCAGCTGGTAGAATGGGATCCGCGATGGGATCTAGACAACCTTCTGTTGATAAGACTAGTATAGAAATTGATGCGAGGAGTGTTAGGGCGCCTTCTGTACAACGAGGGACAACACCTTTATCTACTACGGGGAACGGATCGGTTATGACCGGCAGCGGTGTTAATAGGTATGTATTATATTGTAAGTACAAAGGTATATTATTAAGGAAAGGCAAATCATTTCGTAAATTAAAAGAGCGATACATAAACTAATTTAGTGCGGACACCTTTATTTTGGACGTTTGCTATTGCTGATAGTACTCATTATATTGTACTATTCTAACCTAGTACTATCAGCAATGGCAAACGTCCAAAATAAAGGTGTCCGCATTAATATTGGACCATTGCAAAATAATTTCAAAGATATTAACTAATTTAGTGTTCATTTTAACTTAGTCACCTAGATTGACAACGCATGTGGTATAATGGTCCACAAGCTTTCGAATAACTTCTGCAAAACAATTCTTTGTTGTGTACAATCCACTTATGTACTAAACCTTTAACAGCATCGTCTGCGGTAAATCGACGCCCACATAACAAATTTTTAAGTAGCCCAAACAGGTCGTTACTGAGGGTCCCGCTTGAATTATTAAGAATATGTCCCAAATAAGTTTTTAAGAATGGGGATCTCGAAAACTCTAAGAGCTTAATTAGACCAAAGTTGCCGCTTAAAGGGACAATTTTAACGATGTCTTTGTTCTCCTAAAAAAATACATAGGCTACTAGATATGAACGAAAATATAAGTTTTCCGGTTTTAAATTTTTGCTTATAATTTCCAAAATTAAAATATTGATGTTGGTGGGCAATTTCTTCAGGCACTTTTTCATGGTGAATTTACATTCTCACTTTATTTTTATCGCGTACCGTTTTCATGTTATCGGGGTTTAATTTTTCATATGGATGTTATGGTTCCATGACAACTGGGGTCGTAAGACAATTCGGGCCGTTCACAATTAAGGCTTTTCACAACTGGGGCCATTAACAACTGGGGCCATTACCAACTGGGGCGATGGACAATTCGGATCGTACACAATTGGGGCTTTGCACATCTGGGGCCATTAACAACTGGGGCGATGGACAATTCGGGCCGTACACAATTAGGGCTTTTGACAACTGGGGCCATAACTATAAGAGCTAGAGTCATCTTCTGTTTAAAATAAAAAATAATTATTTATAAGTCGGCAAAATTAAATTGCGTGTTCTTTTGAAATATATATATATATATATATATATATATATATATATATATATATATATATATATATATATATATATATATATATATATTAATGGTTTGATTAAGTATATTTTGGTGGGAATTGTATTTTAAGGGTTGGCTTAAGAAAATTTTCGTGATCCTTTGATTAAAAAGAAATTGTATTTTAAGAGTTATATTAAGTACAATTTGGTGCTCTTTTGACTCTTTTTGAGTCTCCAGTCAATGGTCTAACAGCTAAAATATATTGGGCTCAACAGCGCTATGAAGTGACGCCAAGCGGACTAAAACTGAACTAGGCGAAACGAGTAATAGTTTATTGTTTACATGTGTTTTCTAGTGTAGTTTGTATTGCTTTTAAAAGTTAGTGTTGCAGTTTGTTTGTTATATTAACTTTTGATAGCAATTATTATTCTTTTTTATATTACTTTATGTTATAATGAGTTATTATAACACAAATTGGTGTGTGTTTGGCTGTCACTCTAGAAAAGGAAGTAACAAAAATATTTACTTCCACTATTTTCCAAATGAGAAACCATTTGTGAACTGTTAATAAATTTAGTGTTGTGGAAGAGATAATAACAAACTAGTATTTATTAAACAAATTAAATAAAAAACAAACACTAAATTATAAAAATCCTTCTCGAACATAATTAAATATCTACCCGTGTAATTTTAATGCAGAATTAGGGCAAGCGGTCTCAAATTCTGTACGCAGCTTTTCTAATACATTTTCACTGAACCTACAGTGCCTGATTTTGTTTTTAATCAATTTATTTAGGCAAGGAGTTTCTAACAGAGGTTGTGGTTCATACCGTTGTAAGACAGGTTTTTTAAAAGTAGACCACAGGCATTTTAAATCTGTGCTGGTAAATATTTCCATACTCAATATATTGTTTCTGGAACAAAAAGAAAAACCAACAGAAACCACAAAAAAAAAATCTATCCTATCCAGGAGGCACAAAATAATAGGATAGCTGAAATGTGTTTGCATGTAGTTCCTGCTTTACATGTGCAGGACATATTTAAAACTTCAACATCATTACTAAATTTTAATTTCCCAGTGACTTCGTGAGGTGGTGTTCTTAAACTGCTTGCTTGTAAACATAACCCACATATGTCGACATGCTCATCCTTTTTGTCCAAAATTCCGCACAACATAAGATTTTCGGCGTTTAACAACTCTTCTCCTTCAACTACACACCTAGAAGAAGGTGTTGCACTTAAAAAATTAAAATAATTTAATAAAGATAGCTGTTTATTATCCATTGCAAATCGATGATTTAACATGTAAACAAATATGGACAACTTTCACATTACTTGTTTCAATCAGCTGTTCACAGCGCTCGTAGCGCCGCCATCGGGCATTGTTGTACCCAATAGAGCAATATAATATTTAATTTTGTTGAATTTCATATTATCTATTTTTATTTTATCAATATTAAAATATTGTAATGTATTGTAATAAGTTATGATTCTTATTACAGTAATCCGTCTGCTGTTCCAAGTTCACCACCGTTCGAAGATATTCTGCTACGAAAAAGAAACCTTGGACAAGATATTATACCATCAATAGCGCAACCCAAACGCACAGAGAGTCTATACATCAATCCTGGTAGACCTGCACCTGCGCCTGCTCCTGTCAAGGTAAGACAATTTTGAAATAATATTTATTAAGACTCTAAAAAGGTACGTGTCCATTTTCGAGAATAAATGTGGAAGGTAACCAGTTGCGCAGGATTTTGTCTTGGGGAGGGTCGAATCAAATTTCGAGGGCACGCGGGCCGCATACGGCCCTCAACCTCATTTTATGTGGCCCCTGAAGCGGTAATCAAAATCACTTGAGCTTATTTAGGGGAAAAATATATTTAAAAATGTAAAATATACTCTCTTCCCCTTTTCTGTTTATAAAAAATGTCAAGAAACCCTTCGGGATATTTAAAGTTCCGTCACTGCTTATCATTTTGTATGTAAAATAGACTGCGACCCAAATCAGTTCGACACCCCTGCTGTTGGATATTGATGTTTATATCAAATAATAATTCCATTATTTGTTGATAAAAAATGTAATTGTTAATCCCTGTATCAAAAACTTGATTTTTTCTTCGATAAATACATATTTATTTATATTTTTCGCGCGATATATTTTTGATAATCTCAATATTTCTCTTAATTATGTTCAGTTCTCTAAATCAGCCGCTGGGCCACAATTTGTACCGAACGAACAGACTCATGTGATGGAATAAGGATTTCTTGATACCTACGAAAACCTAAAAATAACATGTAAATGTGCATTTTCTATTAATTTCAACACTAATCATAATCAAATATAGCTTATTATTATTGTAAAATACATAAGTTATTTTGCTGTACGATTATGATAAATTTGTTAAATTTTCATTTCATTGGACCTTCAGAGCGGGCTCGTGCCCCCCCCCCTCCATCTGAATACGCCACTGTTGTTCAGTACAACTTATATCAGTCCTTTTTGTGTGTAAAACATCATAATTTCAAAAATACCTAAGAAGATATTGATATTCACATTTATCTACAAAATAAAACCAAATACCGATTTTAAGAGCGCAATTGTCTCCAAAACTACTCTCTTTATTATATTTCTACTATTTTTACTCTATTTCACGTTTGAGGTGTCATTTTAAAATTACATTCTGAAGGTTATACCGAAGTCAGATTTCCACTTTATCTTATCTGAATCGAGTAATTAGTTGTTTAAAACAGTTTTATCATTTGACTGGGCGAATATTTTAGTCGATGTGTCAGGGAGAAAAAGGATCAACGCTCCCCTTAATTGTATAAAAGTACATTTGAAATACTGTTGACCATATAAACTAACAATAACAAATTTATACTGATATTGAGTCGATGTTTATTGTAAATGATTAAAACCATGAAGTTAATCTCAATCTGTAATAAAACGTAACATTAACTCATATTTTACGCTCACACAGACAGACAGGCGGACGGACGGACAGACGGACGGACAGATGGACAGACGGACGGACAGACATACCGACAGACATCATGCTAAAAATAGTCAAAACGTTACGTAGGGACCTCAATCCTTGGAGATCCATCGAAATCTCGAAATCGGTATGATCACAATACCTCCCTTATATATGTTGGCGGTCGGTAAAAATATGGGTCCTCATCGGCCAAAATTGAATATTTCCCAACAGGATAAAAATGGAAATAGAACATTTAATAGAAAGTTTAGTGAAAAACAATATTTAAATACAAGTTGGTTGTGTGGATGTGATAAATAAAATGTTTTTTTTTTTGTTTCGTGTGTTTGATTTGCTCATCAGACGTATATGAAATAAAGACAATAAATAGTGTTAAAGATATTAAACATTTCAAAGATAAAGTTCTTAAACATAATGTGTCTCATAAACATGCATTATTCGGTCAAATTTGCCATGCTGGGATCGGTAAATATACGATTTCAACTTGATACTGCGTATAGACGTTCAATTAAAGAACATAACAGGTTAAATATAACAGGTAGAAAAGGTTAAATCTAATATTTAAATACATGTGAATATGTGTAGGTATCTGCTTAATTAATAACCAAATATGTTATGTTTCTGACTACAAAGCATTGTCTTAATAATATTGCAATTTTAATAATAATAATAATAATAATAATAATAATAATAGAAGTAATAACTACAAAAATGATAATAATAATATTGACCATAAATCTTAATAAAAGTGCCAGATTTGTCAGTTTTTCTAGTTGCAGAACATATTTTTAGGTAATTTTATTTATTTACTTTTTTCTCGTATAACCACTGCCAATGTCCACATATTTTAATAAATATATATGGGAAAAAAAGTGTCCCCCCAAATATTTTACTCACCAGCCGCTACTGCAACACTCCTCCAAATTGTACAGAGAACTGGGAAAAACTATTGAGACACCATTATTCATGAAAACAAATTTATCTCGACCATCCCGTGAAATATGCAATACAATTTTACTCTACTTGCACGCAATAAGAAGAAATTTGTAATTCATAATGTAGCTAAGCACTGCCGGAATGGGAAACCCAAGTTAATAAACAGAGAAGAAGAAATATTTGAAAAAGTTTCTGAAATTGTCTACCGATGTGTCAACTTCTACTCGCAATCTTGTATTTTTTCTTAGTTTCTATGCTTAAACAGTTACTTTGGACACCCTTATACTGCGGAAAAGGCTAGTATTTTATCGATTTTTTAATAAAAAAAATATTAAATGCGGTTTTAAACAAATATGTATGGATTATCGAGACTCATCGTCCGACACCCGATCAATCATGCTTCTAGATTTTCCATTACTTTTAAAATTGGATGATTGCCAAACAACGGTCGCTGACATTGATATGTTACACTCGATGACAAGCTTCTTCTGAATTCCTTGATAAATTAGAAGTGTATAATAAAAGTTATTTAAAAAATAAACAGAGAAACATTAAATTTTATGGATATTTAAAGCTGTTAATCCATTCACCATGTTTTCTCATCTGAGTGGGTCATGTTAAAGTGGAATTTTTGTTGGTAGCCAGGAATTATAATTAGTTATTATAAAAAATTGATGTGAAGTGTGAATTTTCACACATTTTTCGGGTTTTGTAAGAGTTTAATAAGTGCAAGAAGCCAACAGAATGCTGGATATAAGGGTAACCGACGAGTTCATCGAAAATCAATTCATCGAAAATCAATTTATCGAATGATCAATTCATCGAATGATCAATTCATCGAAAAAAAATATTTTGTAATATTTGAGAGGAATGCCGAGGGGATCGGAAAGTCAAAAGAGCAGTGGTCAATAAAAGTAGACAGACTAAGAAATAATTGCGTACATTTTTTTATATGGTTTAAAAAAAGGTAAATAAAGTGACATAGTGTTTGAATATAAATAAAGAAATATAATAAGAAAACTTATATAATAAAAGAAATAAATGTTTTGTTTTTAAGGTTTAATAAGACAGGTTATGGGCAATTGCACGCAAATAATTTTTATAAATTCAGACACAATGATACGCATTTTAATTGGACTAATATGAGAGAAAATAAAGTACTCTGCGCCTAAAAACAAGGTAATTAGGTTAGGTTTAGTTAGTAAAAGTCTAAAACCGAGCGGAGCGAGTTACCCATCTTCTAGCTTAAGGACAAAGCACTATTTTAGGTTAGGTTAGGTTAGTAAGGGTTTTGTTAGAAGAAGCCGAGCGAAGCGAGCTACCCATCTTCTAGTTTAATGTCAAAACACTATCTTAGGTTCGGTTAGGTTAGTAAGAGTTTGGATAGAAGAACCCGAGCGAAGCGAGCTACCCATCATCTAATTTAATCACAAAACAAACTCACACTAACATAACAATGCCACCTGTTTAGAATCACTGTACATTGAACAAATCATGTGTGGTATAATAAATATGATTAGTAAAACTATGTACATAACACAAAACCCTTAAGACTTAACAGATGGGGAAATACCATTTTTATAATCCTTTAAGAATGGGTGTATTAAGTACATTTATGATCCCATTAACCGGGTTTTTCTGATCTAAGGAGCCCTGTTCGATTTCCAAATAATCCAACAGGTATCTTTTACCTGGCGTATTTTCTGAATGGAAAATTTAAAAATTATTAATAGACCAAGTATGATAGTTATTTAATAAGTGTAGTCTGTCAACTTTTATTGACCACTGCTTTTTTGGCTTTCCGATCCCCTCCGCATTCCTCTCAAATATTTACAAAATATTTTTTTTCGATGAATTGATCATTCGATGAATTGATTTTCGATGAATTGATTTTCGATGAACTGACCGTGAATCGGATATAAGTTATTTGAGCAATAAGGGCCGGTTTCTGAAAGCCTAGTTAACTATAACAAATAGTTATAAAATGGTTGCTATGGTTACTTATGGGATTGTTATATTTTAACCGAGTTTAACCAAATGGTTAAACTCGGCTAAGCTTTCAAAAACCGGTTCTAAGACCTTCCATTTAATTTTTTTAAACTAACTTTAAATAATTTGTGAAAATTTCAGCACAATAAAATTTAAATTAAAAAATCCCAGCGATTTCTTCTGAATTTGCTTCGTAACTAAGTCTTCAATAAATTAATAAGAAATATATTGAAAAATTATTTATTTTTTTTCAATTTCAAAAAAATGTCTTATTATTAACAATGTGTTATTTAATTTAATAGTAATTTTATTTTTATTTTTTATTTTATTTTTTATTTTTTTTTTTTATTTTTTTCAATTTTGAGGAAAGCCAACAGGTAACCAATTATAGGCTTCCACGGTTTACATTATGAATATAAATAATTAAATAGTAATATAGTAATTAAAGTATTTCACTACTAAAAATGATTTATTCTTGTATGATACCTTAAAAACAAAAAACTTAACTAATTCAAAAATAGATTGATTCATGGCGTATAACAGTAGGCTCTTCCATAGGCTCCTTAAACACGTGAACTAGATTCACAGCCGTAATTTCTTTTAAAAAATAATGATATTTTTCGAAAGAACTAATTTGATTAAAAATTTATGTTGAACTAGTCCGGTTCCCGTCAATTTTTAGCACAGTTTTTGACTAAAATCGTGTTAAAAACGAATTTTAAAAAACTGACTTGCGTTCCTTAATCTACATCTTAATAGTTTTCTTTTGATACCACACAATGAATTTTAAAAAACATATTTAACGTTTTAAAAAACAAAAAATTATGCCGGTCCGTGGTAAGATTTGGTTGAGAATTAGGAGTGAATTATTGTTAATGCACCTCGTCGAATATATTAATTAATGCTTAAAATCTCAGTTTATTGTGGAGCCCCAGATTTCATCGGTGCAACCCGAAGGTTCGTGGAACACATCTTGGGAAATGCTGGCCCAAATTAAACTATACTTAAAAGACTAAACAAATTCTTATTAGAATCGTTGTAGAAATACTACAAAAATATCATGACCCTGCATTTAAATTTAACCTCGTACCTAAAACTTTAAATTTCAATGCCAATTTTCATTTATAAAATGACCTTGTTGAACATTAACTATAATGTTTAAACCATTAATTTCTTACTCAAAAATTCTTCTATGGACTTTCTGGACGTATACATAAATTTTGAGAATAATTTAGATGAAGCGCGAAGTTCATCGTTTCTATTATATATAAATGATGTTGAACCTACGGCACAGTCGCAGTAAGATTTTCTAAAAACGTCCCGGCACCAAATCTACCAGGCACCAGTCAGCTATGGAACGTGTCAAATATAACCCATGTCCGTCTGTTATCTCCTATTCGTCTGAGCTTTAAACATTGTGTTTGTGGTATGGTTTTGTTTCTTCGAAGATAAAGTGACTCTCAAAATGTGGTTCCAAGGAGAATTAGAAGAAGATGAAGAGGACTTGATGTTCTCTCCTGCTCTTATGGCGAGGAGAGCATCTGAAAGTTGGATAAATACACCACCAATTGAGGTATCTCGTATTTATGATGCGTATATTTTCTAAAATTTTTATCATAAAAATGTTTTTCCATTACAGACAAGTTTCTACTTGCCAAATGGGTTGTGAATTATGTGATCATTAGTAAAAAATAGCACTTAACCTAATAGCTACTTTCAATTTTGTGTAAATTCCTTTATTTTGTACGACGTATTTCATCAAATATTTTTAAAGAAGTTAATATATTTTTTTCATAGAATTAAATCCAAATTCTTGTGCTTATTAACATGTTTTACAAAATATTTCTTTAAGCCATAACTCATTTTGATTTTATTTATTTATTTATTTATTTTTTTCTAAACAAACTCGGTATTTTTTTTTTAATTAAAGATTTGTAAACACATTTTTAGTAGTTACTTGGTATGTGGACCTCGTACGTATGGGGCATAGGTCTTCTTTCTAGTCATTTTCTTCTGTACTGAGGAGTTTTGACGCATATGGCTACAGAGTTAGCTTGTATGCACGAGGGATATTTTTTAAATAAGAACCGTTCTAGTTTAAAAGTGAACACAACTAACGTTTTTTATTTTCATTTCTACAATAACCAACATTCTTCCACTATGTTTCGACGTAATCCTTGTTCCGATCGAGGCATTTTTCCAAACGGGCGATGAGTTTGACGATCCCCTCGTTGTAGAAGTCGGCCGCTAGTCTATTTAACCAACCGTTGACAGTGTCTTTGATATTGGCATCAATACTGATAATCTCATAGAGAACACATTCGGAAACATGTTGAAAATTCTCATGCAGTTCGTCAATAATGAACTGCTTGTTCTGCTGAACGTGTGCATCAACTGCTGTGATTACGGCTGAGCGGCCAGAACGTTCCTCATCATGTTTGTTCTTTCACCATTAAATAAAAGCCACCACTTTCGAACATTCCCTTCATTCATTACATCTTCAACATACAACGAATTGCCGATGGATTTTCGCAGGACGAGGGTTTTTTGCATTTAAAAATTGAATCACAGCGAGTACTTCGCAATCGGTGGGATTAGTAATGAACATAGCTGATATTAAATTGCTGCACAATATCTTCTACCTCCGCTAGCAACGTCAGACTGACTAACAACATTAGCAAATGATCAGAGAAGGCATTAGTCGGTAAAACGATTGTGGGGAACGCTATGGGCAGATAGGATGAGCAAACGGCTATTATTTAAAAAATGACCCAAGTACAATCTCGCACCATTTCTACCGGCATTCTGTATTTCTGAGGCTGACCTCTAGGTTAGCCTCGGTATTACAACTTGAAAACTGGAAGGATTAAACTTCGAAGTAGATGTCTATCGACTTTATTCGCCAGATCTGGCATTTTCCGACTTCTGTCAGCTCATGCCATCGGCCATTGATTCCAATCAGCGCTGTTCGGAATATGTTGGAAGTGGATAACCGCTGCACACAGGGATATTTTGGTATATCCATGATTCAAATCTATACAATCCTATATGAATATATGTTCGCCAAGAAGCTTTGTCTCACAAATATACCGTGAATATATTTTTTAATGCAACATGTACTATGTCATTACCATGGATACAGTTTTTGACAGCAATATAAATCGTGTTCATTTTCATTTGCAACATAGACAATTAGTGTGTATACTTTTACTCTGCTGATTTAAAAAAACATGTATACAGATAAAGAAAAAATAATGATAGTAACTTGGTATAACTCCCAAATGAGTTTAAGAGAAGTTTCTGCTGTATTTAGTGCAACTTATCCAGATCGGCCAATACCAAATCCCTCTACAATTTCAAGACTAGTTAATAAATTTCATCGCGAAGGATGTCTTAAGTCAAAACATAATAAAATTAAAAAAAGAACAACATTCCACGTGCTTACAGAAGAGAAGCAGTTGGAAGTATTATTACAAGTAGAAGAAAACAATCAAAATACTTTAAGATCAATTGCACAAACCGTTGGTGTCAGTATTGGATCTGTGTTTAACTTCTTAAAAAAAGAAAAGTTTCGATCATACACATTTCAAAACCATCAAGAATTGTTAGAAAGGGACGCAGCAGTACGTATGGATTTTGAAATGTTTGAAAAAATGAATTCTGACCCAACAATGCTTCAAAGAATTTTATATACTGACGAAGTAACGTTTACTCTAAATGGTGAAGTGCACAGACAAAATTTTAGGTACTGGAGTCAAGAAAATTTACCTTTGTTTCATTCCTCCTGAACTCAAAGGCCGCAAAAATTAAATGTTTGGGCAGGGATAATAGGAACCAATATTATAGGGCCTTTTTTTATTGACGGTAACCTTAATACCGCAAAATATCTAGCCCTTTTGCAGAACCAAATATTACCTGCGTTGCAAAACCTGAATATTAATGGACAAGTCTGGTTTCAACATGATGGCGCACAAGTCCATTATTGTAGAATAGTTAAAGAATATTTACATAGAACTTTCCCAAAAAGCTGGATTGAAAGAGGAGGGTCGAATTGGCCAGCGAGATCTCCGGATTTGGCACCCAATGATTTTTTTTATTGGGGATATTTAAAGGCCAAAGTATATAATGGAGAACTTAGGGATGTTGCTGAACTGCAAGACAAAATTGTTCAAGCATCCAACAATATACCTCAAGAGCAATGAATGTTTTGAATCATTTTTATGATCGCTTAACATTTTGTATGCAAGTAAACGGAGAAAATTTTGAACATTTATTATGAGTTTTTATTAGTTATTTATTTATTATTAGTTTTTTGTTTATTTGAATTTTCAATAAAATATTTTGATTTTACTAGTAAATATGGTTTTTTCTAAGTTGCAAATGAAAATGAACAAGGTTTATATTGCTGTCAAAAACTGTATCCATGGTAATGACATAGTACATGTTGCGTTAAAAAATGAATTCACTGTATATGATTAATCATTCGATTAATTGTTGCCATTTCTACTCACACATCGCATTTTCGAGAAAACTTGTATGGACTTGTGTTCTGATATACCCTGTATTAACTCTTAACTTTTTCGAATTGATAATTTTGTGCAATATTTGTATTTCAGGCTATGCCCATTCCACAACCCCTTCAAAGGAAAAAGTCACTACCGGACGTACAGCAGTTACCTAAAGCCACTGACGCAATGTCCCGTGAAGAAGTTTCCGCATTGGGATCAGCGAGACGTGAAGAAATTCGTAGGCAATTAGACGAAAGCGAACGCCTTCGAGCAAATCCTTTACTTTATCTCGTCAGTCCACAAGTAAAGGTATGTATTCGTTAAAAATAAACCAAAAACATCCTAAATTTCGGAATTACTATTATTTTGGTATTTATTTAAATAGTGTTGCATTAAGAAAGAATATATGACGAATGAAAAGTAATTTTAATACATACCTAATCTTACCACAAATATTACTAATCTAATTAAAATCTAATAAATTTGTCTGACGACACAACGCCTTCAAAAGAAGGCGTTGAAATGAAGACGAAGGAATTCTGCTTGAATAAAATTTGAAGCAGAATTTCTTCGTAGCAAGCTAATAATTTTTTTATTCCTTGCTTTGTAGCTACAATGCGTTCTTCGTTGAAGTCTGTGTTTCTAAATTTTTTAAGCCCATTTTGAGCTGAGACCTTCTGTCATTCTGCTATCAAATCCTGGATAATGTTAAGTTTATATACCAAAGATATCGTTTTCCTTTCTTACTAGGTGCAGGAGAGTCAGATTTACTTCGTTTGGACGACATGTTTTTTAAAGGGTTTAGAAAACGTATAACAAAACAGTCTTAACTGTCGTCGATCGTAGAATCGTAATCGTGCACGTAGATTTCGCGCGAAACGTGTCCAATTCGTAGCACAGCCAGAAATACACTGAACAAAGCGGGTGGCAGTGTTGTTAAACGAAAAAATCAAAAACCGCGTAACCCCGAGTTCGCGTAAGTCCTTAACCATTTCCAAATGACATCTTACCTTATACTTAATAAGTCGTCATGTATTCTTTCTCCAATGAAAATTGATAAATGTAATAAATAAGTAACAACTTATTTATATTATATAAATACATATTTTATTAATACTTGTGGGGTAAGTATTTTATTTTGAATTTACCAGGTCAGAATTTCATTTACATTTTACATGTATCTGCTTTACATTGTGTGCATTAATTTTGCTTTATAAATTAGTAAATGAAATACTGGTCACTTTTATTAACTTCTTTTAATTCTTGCAATTCATATTTGAAGACACCTGTATAAAGCAGAAAAATGCAAGATATTTTTAATTGCAATTACTTAAAAATATTCTTAAGGGGCTCGTCTAGCTAATTTTAAATTCGTTGAATAATATTTAATTTTAATAATCAAAAATATAATTATATATTTAAAACTGAAGTCTAGTATTTTGACAGTTTTTCGTCAGTATTATTAATAAGTTAATAAGTTATTATTATTAATTGTTTCAATGATATTTGTTGTAATATTATAAAGTATATTAGTAACGACAACCCCTTTAAGATTTTCACTTTTCACTTTCTGATTTAAAAAAGGTAACAAACTGTAGTGTAAAAAATTTAACAATGAATTACAATAAAAGTATTTGATACATGTTACCTGCAGGTAGTAACTAATAAAATTTAAAGCTTTCGGTTAATTCGTACAGTGATTTGCTTGATTTTAAATATTACGAGGGATGTTTCCAAAGTTCTGGGAATTTAGCTATAATTTTTATTATTTTGTCAATATTACAATGTAGTTTTTCAACATAATATCCATTTAACTGAATACATTTATCCCGACGATAAACTAATTTTTTTAAGCCGTCCTCGAAAAACTTTTAATTGAGTTTCTGTTCTGGTCTCAACAGCCTTGGCACCCAGCGCGGCGAAACCTTGCTAACGCCCAAACAATCATGCAAGATGTCATCAACTCGTCGTGTAACTATCCCTAGGCGCACACTAATTTCACGAATAGTCATTCGCCTGTCCTCTTTCAGTAGGTCTTCGACGGCAGTAATGTTTCTTTCATTTACCGACGTGCTTGGGCGCCCACTGCGTGGATCGTCTTCTAGTGATGTTCTACCGGTTTTAAAACGATCGATTCACCGATAAACAGTACTTTTGGATTCTGCAGACTCACCAAATACTCCTTGCAGACGCTGAATAATTTCTTTCCACAAAAAGAAAATTATTGATCTTTGAGATTTTGCTGCGTCTTCTATGGTTACAAAAACAGTGCTATGAAAACGCGTCTATATCAGTCGAACACCTAAATCAGACTGAATAATATTGCAATAGATAGTTGCATAAACATGTCAAGACTTGTCTGGCACCAATAACATTGCCTATAAGTTCTGCGTAATTTAACTATAGCACAATTCCCAGAATTTAGGAAACATCCCTCGTAATTACTTTAAAACGAGGTATTTAAAGATATTCATAACAACCAGGCGTAATCAGCGGGCGTAATGGATCCATAACTCCCGCTCATTAGTTCATTACGCCCTCAATTTTTTTTTCCGTTTTAATAAAAAATATAAATATGTATTCGGTCCATAGCGAACTAGGAGAGTAAATTTCAAACTAAAGAAATCAATAAACTTACGTATCAAAATATGTGAAAAATATTTAAGTAACTTACCAATTATTGAAAATACACCAACAGTACAGTCTCATTTAAGGCCGGCACCTTAATTTTTTTATTGTCATGGTCTAAAGGTTTCATATTATTTTTCATATTTATGTTTTGATATAGTTGGCAACAAACTTTTTGTTGCTTTTTGTGCATTTATGTTGATATATTCGGGCAATTCTTGCATATTTATTTTAATTTTAATGTCAATTTTGACAATTAAACAAAATAATTTCTTTTTTTGTCTATGAATACATGATTATTGTCATAGGCTACCAGATCTGTTAATTTTAACTTTTTATTTTATGTGAAGGCAGGAATAAATATCTGCCAATATTTAAAATAAATAAAATAATAGTTTCCCAACGCCTAGATAGGCGTATAAGGGGCAGAGAAGGTAAGTTCTCCGTTTCTAGACCGCCGGTTATAGATATGAAAGCCACGTGGTCAGTGTGACGTTTCGAACGGTCCTATTATCCCTGAATGAACAGGTACTCATTTATAAGTATTAAATACTTGAGGCTGAGTCGACCCCAGAGCTGTCTGCATAATATCGGCAGATAAAAATCCGAAGGAGGTGGGAGGTATCGAACCAGGGTCCCTGTGCTCCATAGTCTTACCACGAAGCCACTGCCTATTTTTACTTTTTATTTTATGTGAACTGAAAAAAAATAAAATCTTGACTGAACAGCGTCGATAGATGAAAATTTATAAATCATGTTGGAAATTTAAACCGCATCCCTCTGTTCCGCAGGCCACCATCTTACCAAGACTTGGACCTCCATGATAGAATCCTGTAGCCAAGTGTTTTCCAACAGTGTCTCCAATACCTGATCTTTCCTTTCTTATCTCTCCACATTTATCTCTCTTTATTGGGAGTTGGAAAAAAAGAAAATTTAGAAAAATATGAGCAAACTATGGTTTTTAAAAATTTGAAAAATGTATCAGATATTATTTTATAACTTATTTTTTCAGTATGATAATTACGTTTCTTATTTGTTACCTTTTTTAGATCACAATGCGAATTTCGTCTATAAAAGTATATAACACCATTGTTCTGTTCTTGCTTTCACCTTTACAGAGATCTTATAGGTACGTCTTGACTTACTTTCTAAAAATCAGTGTCATTATTTTAAAGTAAATAAGCAGATTTGCATTTGCAATTTTCTTTAGTTATATGCACTATTATTTCATATGTAGGCTGTCTTTATATTGCACGCACAAAACTCTATATTCACGAATAATTTCACAAGTTTTATTAGAAAACTATTTAAATTCTGGGTGTCTGTTACAAAAGTTAGAGACCGGTGCCTATTTTAGTCAGTCGTAAAGTAGTCAGTATATAATAATAATATAATAATAGTGCTTCATTATGCTGGCTCCCCAAAAGAAAAAAAATAATTTTGTTCAAATATAATTAATTGTTTGTTATATATGTAAGTTATCAACTCCAAATATAAACAAATCCAGTAGTCCCAAATAAAAAAGGGGAAAAATTGCAATTAATTTCAAATCCTGCACGTGAGACGACCAATCCGAAGTAAGCGACCGATGCCATGACACATATCAACAAGTACGTAGCAGTCGTTAAGCATTTGGTGACAAGTCGCCAACTCTGTTAGTTCCTGACTTCCTCTGTTAGTTGGTTTCTTTTAGGAACTTGATGATTTTATTTTCGTTTTGGATTGAGAGGATTTCATCTGGGTCTGCTGGTAATTGGTTGGAGCTTCTTTCCATACGGTATTGAGGGCATTCTATGATAATGTGCCTTACTGTCAGTCTGGTGTTGCAGGCCTGACCGTTTGGTGGGGATTCACGTTGGAACAGGTGTTTGACTGTTAGTATAGTGTGTCCGATTCTTATCCTGGTTAATACAATCTGTTCTCTTCTGGTCATGTTGTTTTGGGGTTTGCTTCTGTGTATGTGGATGCGAATGTTGTTCCATGTTTCTTTTGTTTTGTTCTTGTAGTGACTTTTTATATCGTGTATTTGAGGTGGAAGGGGGTAGATTTGTTCGTTTATTGCGTCTTTTGCCGCTATGTCTGCTGCCTCATTTCCTGGGATATTTTGGTGCGATGGAACCCATAGGATTGTAACTTCTTTCCCTTGTGATATGGAGTCATGTAGATTGTCCTGGATTTTTTGGATTATGGTGTTTCTGGTGTATGTTTGCTGTATGCTGGTAATGGTACTTAGAGAATCTGATTGTATTAAGAACTTTTGGCCTGGATGGAGTCTAATGTATTTTGTCACCTGCAGAATAGCAAATGTTTCAGCTGTGAAAACACTTGTTTGATCTGGTAGGTGGTATTTTTTTATTTCGTTTTCTGTAATTAGCGCGGCACCAGTACTACCTTGTATTTTGGCCCCGTCAGTGAAGATGGCAATGTGATTATTGAATTTTGCGATTGTTTTATTGTAGGATTGAAGGATGATCATGGGATGGGTTTCTTTCTTATTGTATTGGGTTAGGGATAGGTTGATGTTCGGTTGTTGGAGAAGCCAAGGTGGTATTTTATTGTATTGTCGTAGGGTAAATTGTGGGAAGGTTTCATTCATGTTACAAAGGTGTTCTTCGATTTGCTTATGGAATGGTATTTCGTTTTTTATGAAGATTTGGTCATTTATTTTGTGGAATATTTGTTGAAAAGTGGGAATATCTGGATTTATGGCTAGGTTTGCTAAATAGGATAGGGTGAGTTGATATCTACGGAATTTAAGTGGTGGCTGAATTGCTTCGCTATTTATTTTTACTGTAGGGCTTGTTCTTAATGCTCCTGTTGCTATTCGGATTGATAAAACTTTTGATATCAACATTTTTAAAAGTAAATAGGAATGTTAGCAACACAAAGAGCACTAAAATTTACTTAATCTAACCCTTAAAAAACAATTTCTTTTTAATCAAATGAACACGAAAATTTACTTAAGCCAACCCCTAAAATACAATTTTTTAATTTATTCTAATTTCCACCAAAATGTACTTAATCAAACCATTAAAATATTTTTATGCAATTTAATTTATGCCAACTTGTAAAATAATTATTTTTTATTTTAAACAAAAGATAACTGTAGATCTTATAGTTATGGCCCCAGTTGTCAAAAGCCCCAATTGTAAACGGCCCGAATTTTCCATCGCCCCAGTTGTTAATGGCCCCAGTTGTGCAAAGCCCCAATTGTGTACGGCCCGAATTGTCCATCGCCCCAGTTGTTAATGGCCCCAGTTGTGAAAAGCCCCAATTGTGAACGGCCCGAATTATCTTACGGCCCCAGTTGTCATGGAACCCTTAAGGAGATAGAACTGAAACTACCGAAACCAACGTTTCTCAACCTTTTTACTCTGGCGAAACCCTTAAATTCTGGTTTAATTTTTATTTGGTTTAAGGGATGGCACAATATAGTTCTTAAAAACTTCTTATACAAATCTGGCAAACTGAAATAAAATAAGTAACAATCATCAAAGTTTGCATGAGTTTTTTATGTACAGTTAAGGACATAAAAAATAGGACACCTTTTTAATCTAGTATTTATATTTTTTCTAAAATTTATTTGTTTAAATCAGATTTTCTAATTATGAAATCTATCAAACATTAACTTGTCAATATATTCAACACTGCCAGGGCCGTCCTAAGATATTTGGCGCCCATGGGCTACTAAAAATAATGCGCCCCTCTTCATAAGAAAATACACATAACCAGAACCATACAAATGTTTTTGGCGCCCTTGGCAAATAAAGTAAATTGATTAAACAAAAAACAAAGGTCTTGACTTTCTCAAATTCTAAATTCTAATCTCTAAATTCGAATAGATAGATTCACATTAGACAAAAAACGGTGTCCTATTTTTTTATGTCCTTAACCAGAGCCGCAGTAAGGAAAACTTGCGCTATATATATATATATATATATATATATATATATATATATATATATATATATATATATATATATACTTGTGGGTATATACAAAACTTATTTGAAAGTTTTGTATAATACAAAAACAACCATTTTTGCCATTTGGTATTGTCAAAATCTTTCGTGAATATGGAGTAATAAGCTTTAGCCAGTGTCATTTTATTAGTAGATATGCGCTCTTTCAAAACTGTTTTGTAGAAAATTTTTAAATTATATACCGTAATAAAAGTATATTTTTTGGAATTATTGGTTCTTTATCTATAGCTTTAATTTCATGTAGGGAGAAAAACGCTATAAAAGCCTTGGAAAAACATTTACGTATAGTAAATATACAACATAAAATAATGAAGTACGTAGGTATTACAAAAAAAAACATAAAAACATAAAATAATTAATCAGCACGTATTACAAAATGAGAAATATTATATGAATCAATCGCATAGTTTTTGACAGCTACCAGTAGAGGTCTTAAGCTTGTAATACATGATGCGATTTCTCGTTTTGAATCTCGTACGATTTATCGTACAAGAATTATTGTATCGTGTACTACAGGATTTTCGTACGAGATCTTGTACGATATTGAAAACCATCCAATATTTATGCTCCAGACCTAAAATATTGTATAGAAATGAACAGATATCGACGCAGTAGATTATTGCGCATAGTCACGTGACCGATACCGTTAGGAATAATTATCGTACGATAAATCGTACGAGATTCAAAACGAGAAATCGCATCATGTATTACAGGCTTTATACGGAAATAGGAGACGTCTATGAGGATATTGTCAACTGACAATAACTGAAGCGCCTCTAGTGAGATTTTGAGAAACTGACGGGTGGAGGATAGTCGACTTTGTATACTGTTGTTTTCATTTTTAAAAAATGTCTTTAAAATTGCAAGAAAAAATTAAATGCAACGTGAATTGTTGTGTTTATCTTTGCAATGCAAAAGTAGGTCGTGAAAGAGACCTAAGTTTTCATCGTGTTCCGAAACGTGGCGAAAAAGCCTTATTACCTTCAATTATAACCCTAAAGGTTACTTGGGCACTGAGAAAACGGAAAATTTCATTTAACGCAACCCTCATAATATTGAATAATAAATTAATTTCAATAAATATCACATGAAGATACCATTGAATCTGTCAAAACTATCCTATCTGCGTCAGCCATGATGTACAATGCAGTGGCGCCTCTATCGGTAGTGTCAGATGACAATACTGTAATACTGATTACATAAATATTATAATATAAACAAGTTTTTGTAAAATATATTTCATTTTGTAATACGTTACTTGATCTGGTGACTTTGATGATTGTTGTATTACAAATGGTCTTTTATGAAACCATGTGAACTTTTAAATCTGGCTTTTAAATTTTTGGTTAAGATTAATTACATTTTTATCATTGACAATCTTATTTAAAAAAACTTAAAAAATGTTTCTTACAACATGTTTCTTCTTTATAAAACTAATAAATTTTCTAAAAATAATTACGAGTAATAAACTTTTAAAATAATTTAATTTCTTTTCCAAGAAATACGTGCAGATTCAATACTTGATTTTAAAGGTAACAAATAGCAGAAACCTATTTTATTTTGAAGAATTTCATACTGAAAGAATAAAATAGTATTTTATTTAAGAAGCATATAATATTGCCATTATATGCAATTCAAATATAATATTTTATCTACAACTATATAGTTTTTGATAATGAGTAGATAACTTATGTAAGATTTCAATAAGATCATTAGAAAATTAGTTAATTTAATTTAAAAAAACAGAAATTCTCAGCCTCATTTGTAAAACTTCAGAACAGACGTCAACAAGATGGCTACCGAACCATCAGCTGATTATAACAATGTCTAAAAATTAATATTTCACGGCGTGTAATATGGGCAGTTTTATGTAGATAAAAAAAATAACTTAATAAAATATAAAGTTTGAACTATATAAAATATATAGCTTTATAAAATTTGTGTTAATAAGATTTTTTTTTCATTTATATTTTCACTTTCAAAATACTGCGGCTACATATTACTGACAGCAACAGATTTTGTAGACACTTTTTGATCAGTTTTTTACTATTTTTTATTTCTTCAATCGTTTGAAAACTGCTTCTATTTAAAGAACTCTACTCAGTCATACTGGGGCCAAGACAGGTGAGTATAATGGATGAGGAACGAGATTGATTTTGTTCTTCACAAATTAAGAGCATTCGAATGAAAGTCAATTGTGTGTGATAATATGAAAAAATAAACCTAGGTTTTAAAGACTAGGTAAAATGAACATGATTCAATTCCTCTGATTTTATATCCAGGTTTTTCAAAACGCGTTTGCTCTGACTAGTCTATTTTCTCGCTCTCATCGGATGCGTCTTTTTCTTTTGATTACGTTGAGGTTAGTTTGTTGTTATTTTCGAGTATTTTTGTTTTGTTGCTGATAATATTATTATTAATGTCGACGAAATTGCTATTTCCTCATTCATAATTCTTTATTCTTTATTCTTTATTCTTATTTTAAGAAACGATTATAAAATTACCTCACAAATAAAACTTTCAAAGTAAAACTGTCAACTGTCGCAATACCACGATGTACGAATGCGCAAACAAAAAAATTCCAAGTCTTATGTATTATTCATTCACCGTGTGATAAGTCACGACCAAAAGACGTGAATTCTATAAAAATAAAATTTGAATAGCGTTATAGTGCGATACGCCCTTATATCGAAAACCTGAAGCACTCCCTAGTGAAGATAGCGGAGAGTCTTCCTGTAGAAGCTCTTTCGTAATTCTATTGACAAGTGGCGGCAGACATATTAGGTGATTGCAAAAATTCGTGCCCGATTTGAAATAAAATTAAATAAAACACATTTTCGTGGAAAAACATTTTTATTAATCAATAATGTACTCCCCATTATTTTCTATAACTGTCTCCCAACGTTTTACAAGTTTTTTAATTCCTTCTTTGTAGAAACTGGGTGGTTTATCTTCAAAGAAAGTAGTAAGGTAGTTTTTGACTTCTTCAACAGAAACAATTTTTTTGCCATTTAAATTATTTTGAAGAGAACGAAAAAGATGAAAATCTGAAGGGGCAAGGTCAGGGGAATACAGCGGGTTATGGAGGATTTTCCATTTTAACTCCCTAAGTTTTTGCAGTGTCTGTTGAGCGACATGTGGTCTAGCGCTGTTGAAAGATGATGCCTTTTCGATTAACCAAACTTGGACATTTTGCTTGGATTTCCACATTGAGTTCCTTCTCCGCAATTATTGTTTTGCCACGTGGAAGAAGCTCAAAATAAAGTATTCCTCTGCAATCCCACCAGACTCATAACAACACTTTCATTGGATGCAATTCAGCTTTTGCCAAAGATTCCGCTCGTTCACTCCCATGCTTCCAGCTTCTTTTTCTTTTTATGTTGTGATACATAATCTATTTTTCATCTCCAGTTATTACTCGATCCAAGAAAGGTTCATTTTGTTGACGGGCAAGGAGAGAAACGGCATTGGAAACACGTTTCCGTTTGTTCCGTTCTGTCAAAATGTGTGGAACCCATATATCGAGTTTCGAAGTATAGCCAAGTTTTTTTAAATGGCGAAATGCTGTTGAGTTGTCTACATTTAACTTCTCAGCAATCTCTTCAGTCGAAATGCTTGGATTACTATTCACCAAATCACGGATACAGTCATTATTACACGGGCACGAACTTTTGCATCACATGATAAAAGCTATGTAATGGCCATAGGTGATCATTTTGAAAACTTATTGATATTTCTTGTTTAAGACGCATCTATGTATAAAAGTAGGGGAGAACTAGGAGACATTGGACACGAGGAGAGAATGGATAAGTCCATATCTCCAACTACATAAACAACACGTAATTTCTAGTGGTTTCGTAAAGTCGTTCAGTAGCCATTCAATTGTGATAAGTGCATCAGCCGGCTGTACAACAAACTGAAAAAATGTGAAAACAAATTATTCATTTTTATTAAGTATCATGTTATCTTATGTACCTATCGTAAGATATATTTTAACAATGAATGTTTTATTTCAACTCATATTTTGCTAGGTACTTCTGGGATGTTTATAATTTGAGATTGTAGGATAAAAAGGACTTTAATATCACCATCTTTGTTTATTTGTTGTTGAAATTGTAGGTTCCAGGTCTCTCCTACATATCTTTAAAAATCTTTTACAATTTCAATGAAAACTTTGTCAGTATTTATGGAAGATATTATTATAAGAAAATAGAAGTTAATATTGTTTAGTAACATTTGTTTTATTTTGCAGGACTGGTTCTCACGTCAGCAGCTAGTGATGCTGGTGTTGTTCATCAACATATCGTTGGCAATCATGTTCTTTAAGCTACTAACGTAGTATATGTTGGCAGCCTGTGATCCAGGTACTTAAAACTGCAATCATTGACGTAACCTGATATTTTCATCGAATACGAACAGAGTGAGTAGTTGAAGATACTCGCCGTTTACTTCGAATTGGCATAAGGTGCAACTTATTATGACATTTTACGAACAGTGGGATAGAGTTGTAAAATAGAAATACTCAAATAATTGTAATATTTTTCTCCTCACTTTAATATATTTATTAAATATTAATTCCAATTCAAAAAATACAAATTCTAAAAAATCTTATTATAGAGTTTAGTATCAAGTGTCAATACTATTGTAAAAGGTCTTATCCATTAAAATAAATTAAAAAAAAAAAAAAAAAAAAACTAACAAAAAATTCTTACTACATTCTGCGCCTACTACAGTATGCAGAAACTTCGCATAAGTTGGGGCGCGAGGGAGAGACGAATAGATGACTGCCTTAAGCCTGGAACAGAATGCACAGCGCGCCGTCATTTGCGACGGCGTTGCGTTAGCGCCGTTGAGAACGGCGTTGAATTTTCGCCTGCACACAATTCAATACTTTTTAACGTCGTCAAAGTAACAAGTGACAACCTATATCTGTGTTTATAGGTGCGCTTTCTTTTATTAAAATTATAATAGATGATGAAGACTTGTGTGTGATGTTATTTATGTTGTATGCAAGTTATTTATACATACAAACACTTTACCGTTCAGTAAAAACTGAGGTTAGGTGTTCTACGTCAACGTTCAAGGGCGTCAAGAGTTGGAAGTTGACGAACATTCGATATCTACGGCGTTGGAACGACGTTAGGACGTTACTCATTCTGTGCACTTGCGTACGACAGCTTGATTTTAACTTTCCTCTGACAGCGCCGGTAAAACGCCGTCAACGCGCCGTAGAACTCGTTGCATTCTGTTCCCCGCTTTACGCTACAGTTACAGCGCTTTCGCCCGAACAAACGTATTTGCCCGAGTACACTTCGGGCATATTTGCATGTATTCGAGCGAGTAGATAGGTGGTGTTTAGTTCTAGCAGTTTCGCGCAAATGATAAGCTTCTACTGGAATGCGTACTTCTACACGTTTGAATCAGTCGACCAAATGCGATCGAGTACGAGAGTAGTACAGTTCGGGCATACTCGACCGCATTCGATCGACTGATTCAAGCCGGTAGTAGTACGCATGTGTGGATACAGTAGAAGCTTATCAATCACACGAATAGCTGATTATCGCTAGAAGTTCAAATTAGTTTGTTTTCTTCGCGCGACCTAAGCGTTCTCCATACAATTTTAATTTGATTTTGTGAATTTGTGAACGAAAAATGGATACTGAAAAATTTATACTTTTAATTATTTTGATTACTAGGAGAACATTAATGTCAATAAATATATAAATTAGATAACTTAGAAAAAAATGGAATTATTCAGTAAAATGACAATCTATGAATGTTCTGTTAATCAAATACATTTTTTTTTTGCTCAAATATAAACGAATTCAGTAAAAAATTTTCTGTTAACGCTACAACAATCTGAAATAAAATTAGTAACAATCTACGTATCAAAATTTGCAGCGATTTTTGATCTATCTAATAGAATATTTTTAGCTGTGGTAAAAATTGTTGTAAAAATGTTACAGCTCAATAATTTAATAATACATATCAGACTACATTTTTCTGTAATTTTTTAAATATATTTGTGGGTTTCAAATAACTTTTATATTTATATAATTTTGTGTAGAAATGTTCAAATAATACGTAACTTTTTTTCAACATGATTGTTTATAGTTTAGATCCTTAGTCGAAAAATACTATAATTGATGGTAATGAAATGCCACTTGGTACACTTGTTACTTACAAAAATTAAATCAGTTTTACCGGCAGAACCTATTTTGAGAACCGTGGCAGAATTAATATGGTGGTAAAAATATACCACTAACATATTTGTAGAATAAAGATTTAGCTACAAATTACAGCGTCATACGCAATTATGTGTCGATTGGTTTACATCTAATGCAGTTTGTTTATTTACAATTATATACAGTTGTAGCGAACTAATTAAGAACGATCTTGTGATATGCATGTATTCATATTTTGATTGGTTAAAAGGGCGCCGTACATATTTTTTTCCATCTGACTCCAATCGATTAACCTTCGTTTTATCGCTCCAAAGGATATGCTTCCATTGGGAAATAGTCCAATCTTTATGTTCCTTGGCAAAAGCTAGCCTGTCCTTCCTGTTTTTTGAAGTAGTGGCTTCTTTCTTACAGCTCTTCTAAACCGTTGGTTCTAATTCAATCTTTCTCTGGTAGAACGAGCTGATAGTGCATTAGGTTCTTCAGCAAATATCTCCTTTTGGATTTATTTGGAGCTAAGAAAGGGATTAGTTTTTGCTAATCGAACTATTCGTCGATCCACCGCTTCTGAAGTTTTTCGAGGTCGTCGACGTCTAGCTACATTTTCTGTGGTATGATGTTTATTAAAATATTGCACCGCGTTATAAACTATAGTTTTAGAACATTTTAGTTTATTTGCAATTACTCCATAAGACATATTTTCATTTAAATGCAGTTTTACTATGGTATCCCTCATGCCTGGTGGGTAACTTTTTTTTCTACCCATAATAAAAAAAAAAAAATTAACTTACAACACAAAAAACGAAATTGATTTTACCACTATAACCCTTGTATTAATAATTCTTACCAGTGTTTTATTTGTTGACACAGCTCAGACTTCACAAAATAATGTTTTGCAATGTCGTTCCTAATTATATCGCCAATTGAAACATGCACATGTACGCTTGAACTGAACTAAACAAATTTTACGACCGAAGATTAGTACATATTTGGCGCTTTATTGACTATAGTTAAAACTAGAGAACATTGTCTGTAATTTTACCTGCCGTTCTTAATTAGTTCGCCACAACTGTACAATTTTTTTACTATTAAAAATCTCATATTAGATAAATTGCAATTCGTTGCAAAATTTGATATATAGTTTGTTCGAAATTTTATTTTAGATTGTTAGTTTTTTATAATAAACTTGTGTAAACTATATTGTTGTGCAAATCTTCTACCACGCCCATTTTACTCGTAGAAAAAATCGTGCGAAATAGCTAGAAGCAGACACCACCTACCTACTCGCCCGAATACGGTCGTATATGAGCGAAGTGCACGTCGCGAGAATACGCTTGCACTGTAACCGCAGCTTTACGCTATCTTAAAAGGGGCGGTAAATTTTGACTGTAAATGAAAAAATCCCATAGTTCTTTTCGTACATAGGTAAAATTGTGAAAATATGTGTGACAATGTGTAATTTTATTGTTTGTATTTTTTCCACTTGTGCAATAATAGCTTGTTTTCTTGACAGTTTAATCGGAGTTCCATTAAAGTAATGTGCGTTCTCAGGCACTTAATTTATTTAAGCCATTTTAAGACTATACATTAGGTTTGTTCGTTTTGCTACATTACGTTTACGGTTTACGGCTGCATCAAAATTTTCTGTTCGTTTGAATTGGTAGTTTACTCAATTAACTTTGAAGGGGCAAATCTAGAGAGGAAAAAGTTGGTTTGAGGTCTTGATTTTATTTTGACGCCCATAGATAACTGCCTAATTAATCTGACGAATAAAGTGTTACTAAGTTTAAAAACTATAATAAATAAGCCTATAATGCCCCATCCTAGGGCAAAGGCCTACCAACGCCTTCCAAATCGGTCTATATCTGGCTGTTATTTGCCAAAACTTGTCGATATTGGTCAGTTTGTCTCGCCATCTCCGTATTAGACGGCGTTGTTTCCTTTTTCCGCCCAATCGTATCCATTCTGTGGGTAGTCTTGACCAATTGTTACCGGTGCATCTTAGTAGGTGTCCTACCCTTTTCCATTTCTTACTATTTTCGAGACATCTGTGACTTTTATTCTTATACGTATATTTATGCGTCTGATCGTTTGTCTACGAGATTTGCCTAGTAAATCTTTCCATCGCTCGTTGGCAAGTTAAATTGGACTTATATTTTTAGGTCAGCAACCAAGATTAACAGACATACATAAGAAATGAAAAGACAGCAGAGTCCATAATGATTTTGCTCTATCTTTCACTTTAGATTCCAATAGCTTTTTAAAAGACGTTTTCTCCAATTGTTCTGCGGTTTATTTATTTCGCATTCTTTTTATAGAAGATCAGTTGGCCAAAATATATACAAAACTGGCAAAAATAAAAACCTTTTTTGATGATGAATACACTGGAAAATGATAAAAAAGCAAAACTAAATATTTAAACGGCAGTGTCAAAAATATTCATGTACGGTTATGGTTAAATACGTCATGTATAGCTGGGGGAGCAATATTAGGCATTTACGTTTAATCAGTTCATAAGGTTACTCAGATTGATCTGTTGACGCTACAAGATTAGATCAAATTGCTCAGATTTTGTCAACATTTTTGTAAGCAATATTAAATCTGAAGTTAGGTAGTTGCGTATGATCAAGTTGGGGTTAAAAAAATTGTTAAATTTCTGTCGTTATTGCCACTACTACCGCGTTTTCTTATAATATGTATTCCTATAAATTTTTATCCAAGAAGTTGAAATTATGTATAGTTATATAATACAAGCGATAAAAACAAAAGCAGAAAAATCAAAGATTATGTACATGTATCAAAATAAAATGTATTCGCCAATAAAACCGCAGTTGTCATACACAGCACTTATTTAATCAATTTTATTTGACTGTGTTTTCATCAGTTTAAAATTAGCTGTGAGATTTAAATTTATTCGCACTAACCTCTACCACGAAATTATACTCAACAAATCTGCTAGAACATCGGATTGTTTGGAAATGCTCTACATTTTAAAATTACAGCCCATCCCAACCTAAAATATTTAATGTAAGTACGATTGACCAGGGAAAGGAGTCGGGAATCGTTTTGGTAGGGGCTTATTAATGTTAACTTGCAATTTTACCATTGCCACGTTAAAATTTTGACAAAAATAGGCTTAAAGTATTCGCTATTTCCGCGTGATTTCATTATATGATCGTAAGTTTTTAAAATTTTGCAGCACCAGTCCAGAAAATTTTGGATCACATCTTATACGTTTTTTGTTCTTATTATTTCTCTCTATAAACTAAGTGCGAAGCTGTTTTCTGTACATCATTGATCAGATGAGACCAATCTAGGATTGCTGATCATCAAGAATGATATGGTACATCATCAAATTGTTGATAAAACTATAGCATTATGACTACTTCGAATAAATTTTGATACTAACGATAACATTACAGCCAAATAAAACATTTCTTTGCATCAATTCTATTAGATTTTAAATTTTCTTGTTGGAATCAGCCAGTTCGAAAAATGATCTATTCTGGGCAAAGACTGATATGTGAAGTCCGATCTTTGGGTGGTTAGTTACTGAGCTATATTAAGTCTTAGTCGTTGACCAAAGTCCAATAGAAAATAAGGCTTAAGTTAGGATAAGTTAGCTAAGGTAACTTACATTCAATAAGTAAAAACTATATATAAAATTTAAAATAAATTTAATAAATTATGTAACTTTGATCAGTAGAAGGGTCGGTCAGTTCACGAATTGACTGATTTCATTAAAATTGTAGATAAAATTTTCTAATAAAATTCATATTTGCAGGAAGGAGGTCTACAGTAATGTATAGTAAAAGAATATTTAGACTGTGGTAGCATTAGGGAACAATCATGATTGATGACATATTTTCCACAGTTGGCCAAATCTAAAATATCCCCAGAATTGCATCTGTAACTTAAGGGCGTATCACACTAGAACGCTATCCAAGTTTTATTTTGCAAGTTTTTTTCAAGGATTCAAGTCTTCAAGTCTTCAGCTATTACACGCGAAACAGGGAAAAGTAACTTGCGTCTGCGTACACAACGTTAACAATACACCCATCTCACTTGATCTGACTGAGAGGGCGAGCACGCGCATTTGACGACTTTCGTCTGTCTTCTAGAAACAGGGGAAATATATCTCAATGTATTTGCTCAGACTTAAAGACCGAGGTTTTTTGTCGTGCTATCATACACACAAGACATCGATTCGAATGCAGAGACTTTAATTTTCCAAGTTTAGACTTATAATAACTTTTAATAATAATTCTAGTGTGATCAGGCCTTTTTAAATCGATGTAAAATTTATTGATAACCTTGAATATAATGCCTCATTTTCATGGTAGTGTCAAAGGCGTGACAGGGGTGAGAGGCGTGGTGTTATATTTACAAGTTCGAATTTCATGGTGGGGTTGGAGGCGTGATAAGGGCGCGTTTTCGGTTTTGACATTTGTATATAACCCAAATTTAACCTAAAAGTTTATACAAGTGTTTGGAGTAAACGGTTATTCAATTTCATTAAATATGTCGTCAAATCGAAGGAGACGTCTAGCTCTTTTTTATGCATATTTAGACAATGCGATATGAAGAAAAGCAATGGTGGGTAATTTATATATGGGGCATATAAAAACAGACGGCAACAGGGTGATTATTTTAACATGTTGCAAGAAATGAGGCTAACAGACAGAGAGTTATTTCAATTACATGAGAATGACACCAACCAATTTTGATGAACTTCTGAGTATTGTTGGACCATTATTATGTAAGCAGAAGGTAATCAGAGAACCTATTGATCCTGGGCAAAGGCTTGCTTTGACTTTACGGTAATACCCACTTAATTGGGGTATACCATTGTACTTGGGGTATATCACCAGTATACCCACTATATGACACTTCGGCAGTCCAGATGTTGAAACCGAATCCATAATAATAAACTTTATGACTACCGAAAGTCACTATTTCGCTACATCAATTTACGTTTTTTATTTTATTTTTTTATGTAATTAATATAAGTGTCTCGCTAAAGATCTCACCATTTAGAAAAATATATCTGTTTCTATGGTTTCTGAACTTGCGACACCGCGCTTGTAACACCGAGCCTACGATATTATGGTACGGGTTTTTCAAAATAAAGCGATCCTATTGGTTGAATTTTTTGTTCCACACTTCCAACACCCTCATGAAAATGAGGCATAAGAGTCACTTTACACACACCAATTTATTTATTAATTTTTTTGAAAACTTTTACATTACCAACTGCAAAACATTTTGACATATTTTTCAAAATGAAAATATCTTCACAAAAACGTACAGAATTACGAGCTGTGAACAAAAGAAATAACCTAGAAGAAGGTGAATTAGAACGTTTGCAGTTCAAGGTGGAACTGTCAAACTTGAAAATGAAACACATAACCTATACATTTCAATAACTGATTCAGCTTCATTGTATTATGCGGTGTTATTCCATGGGTCTATTAAAAACGAAGCTCCAATAACAAAATGAGTGAAATTAGTTGTTCTGTTTTTACAAACATCAGTTTATAAGAAACAGAACAACGAAAGTTATTCGTTATCTTATGGAACGGTTATGTTATGGATCGATTGAATTTTTGTGTGTATTTCTTCACTGTGTTATGTCTTCTTGTTTAAGGTCATTATTCATGTTTCTTGTGCTTCCACAGTCACGAAATTGAATGGTTAAAAAATTAAAAAAAGACAATTTGTGACTACTTCAAATAAAAATGTTAGTAAAAAAGCAAAAATTGGGAAAGTTTTACTGTTAAAGTATAAAATTGGGGTAGTATATTATTTAGCTATTATACCATTTAACTAGCAATTTTTTTATCCCATTGTTTATTACCCAAGTTTTATCTTTAAAAGTATTTCTTATAATAATAATTGTAATATATTAGAGTGAGAAGAAAGATTACAATTATGTGATATTTGTTAAATTAAGTAACTTTTTTACGCGTAACAAAACACTTTCTAAGATTTGATTAATATTTATGCAACATTAGTGGCATTAAAGTTACACTAGATCTGAATTTCTTCTGTATTTCAAGAGAAACAATAGTTTGTAAGTCAAAAATGTTCAATTGAAAATTATATTTTCTCTTGAAAAACAATTTAATTTCTATCTGGTAAAACTTTTAGTGTATAAAGATAAATCGAAATATTTGAGAATCGCCTTTTCTTTAATAGATCTTGCCAAGTTACATATTCAACCAGAATGAGCAAATTGAATTCGAACGTGGTGCTAACATTACCAGTACCACGGTCTCTGTAATCATAGCGAACCACGGATACGTCAAATTTAAAGTACAGTCCACCTATCTTAAGCTGGTCGGTTGCGCACACGATAACGCACGATCACATACTGCGGCTAAATCGATGACTACCGCAGTGTTGCCAACTCCGTATAATGAAATAATCGTACGCTGTAGCGAAAATTAACGTATTTTCATAAAAATTATCGTACACCCGCGAGACGGGATAGTGAAGTAATAAAATTTTAAAAATATCATTTTTATTATAATTTATTATTGAAAGTAAATACGAACACAAATAATCTACAGGCGATTCTCAACGTTTAGGAGGAACTAAATGGGAATTTCGTTCTTTTAGGTTGTCACGAAAATGGACTTTGCTTGGGTTATTTCATGTCCCACGTTTGGTATGTGAAAATTTAAAATTCCAACAGTGAAACCATGGAAACGAATGACATTTATTAAAAATTTGCATACATTTTTACATATTTAGAAGACACAAAAAAAAAATGGGAAATTTTTATTTAGAATGACAAAAATTAAAATGCAATGAAAATGACATTTTATAATGAAAATCAATTTAATCTAGAATTTGCAATGTGAGTATGATTTACAAAGCTTAAAAAAATTACCAAAAGTCCGAATTAATAGATAAAAATTACTAGATTTCTAAACTCAGAACCACCTAAACATTTGGAATAGCCTGTACTATATAATTCAAAATTAGAATTAAATTGTGAGGATAGGTACAATATTATTCAATAACTAACATCAATAATGAAAAGTTGTGATTTTATATATAATATATTTACTATCAATTAAATACTTCATTAAAAATTATCTTTTTAATTTTTCATAACGTTTTTAAATTTATTGATATTGCTATTTGGTTTCTCAAACATATCTTTTACCGGTTTGAAATTTTGACAAGAACCATGTTTCTTCACATACTGACTGGATAAAATAACGCCGTTAACTTTGTAAAATAATTAAAATAATTTTGCTAAATACTCTTCACATTGCGCATTTGAATGTGGAAGACATTAGTCATTTAATGCAAACAATGCAAGGTTTTGAAGGCTAGACAATTTCATTGGAATAGTTGAGATACTTGATCCAAAATTCATCTGAACTTTCTTGTCCAGTTAATTCAATTTTTGAATGATGCGTTGCTCTTCATTCGTCATTAATGTAGTAGGTACGCAAGCAGTGATCTTGGGCATCCCCTTTAAATGAAATGCAAAACATGTACGTAGTAAGATGCAACCTACGTACCTTACTTAGTAAGGTACAAACTCTTTCCTATGAACCTTATCAGTTGCGCTGCTTTTTAGAAATACAGTAATACCTCGTTTAACATTAGGGATGCGTTCCTCAAGAACACTACGTTAACCGAATCAACGTTAACGGAGGAAGAAATAACACGCGAAGGATAGGGATAGGTTACTAAATTGAAAAAAAATACATTATTTAATACATTTATTTTTAATTTTTTAATTAATAGATAGGAACAACTGAAAACAGCTTTTCTTGACAAAATTTAAAGTATAAAATTAGTATGCATGTATGTATTATAAAATTAGCGGTTATACGTAAATAAAATGACAAGTTGTGACATTTTAATTTTTTGACTAGAATGAATCAAGGGTCGATTGCGTTGCTTGTCTCTTCTTTTCTCGTAATAGCTCACTGTAACATGTTAAAGAATTTAATACATTTCTTTTTACAGCACAACTTCGTGAAAAATCTGGATCATTTTCGGACAAAATATCTACCGAATAAGACACTTGACTCAGGCAATCGGACAATATTTTTGTTGTTAAAACTTTAACCGGCGGCTCTTCCATATCAATGTCAGAATTGGCATATTCTCTTACCAAATTTTCTTCTGTCAGTTCTTGCAATTCTTCATTTGTTAGCGGATTGTCGTTGTCATCCTGTAGGAATTGTGGAATATCATCAGCGTCATCTTCATTGAAATGTAATTGGTGTGCCATTTCAACAAGTTCATTCTGGATTTCATTAGCAAGTTCCGATTCTTCTTCTAAATTGAGTCCTACTGTGGCCCAGAAATGACGTTATAGCGAGGTATTGTTAACGGAGGTAACGTTAAGCGAGGTATTACTGTACTTTCCGTAGACGACGAACAGCGCAAGTTAAGCATTTTTAAAAATCTTTAATTCCAGATAAAATATTATCGTACCAATTATCGTACAGTAGTCAAAATTATCGTATTTTACGTACGATAATGAAAACTGTATCGTACATCGTACAGAGAGTCAAATTATCGTATGTGTACGATAATTATCGTACGGTTGGCAACACTGGACTACCGCATTAATAAACTGAAATTCGAACTGTTTTCTCATTGTCCAGACAGTACAGACTCAGCGGCGGCGCTAACTCTTAAAATCTGGAGGGGTGAGGAATTATTTGAGTAAAATGTGGGGGGGGGGGGGAATATTTGATGCATCATTTTTTATGGACAGGTGAAAATACAAGTGATGACCTTAAAAAAAGGTCCTCAATTCCCAAATATAAGTATAATTTTTAATTATTGAATTGGGCTCTTGTTACACGAAATGATCAAAAGCTTCATTCAATTGTTGAAAGGTATTAGAATTCAAAATCCGCTTAAACAAATAATACATCTATAAATATTCACATTTTTTTTTACATAAATAATAATAACAAAAAAAAAAAAACGACTACATATATATAAGATGGGTATGCAATTCTGAAATATTTCGTGTCCGTAGTATCTAGTTATTTAAATCAAATCTAGGTAATGCTATGTTGCGATTAAAAATAATGCAATGTATAAAATATTTTTACATAAAATATCATATTACAATTTACAGCATGTACAATTTATCTAATGTAATTTTATCGAATCATGTAATATTGAAAAATTAATATTTATTTCTTGTTGTTGTTCTTTATTATTTTTATTTTTATTATCATAGTTTTAATTACCTTTAATTTAATTTTACATATAATTAATCTTATTCTATTTCTTGCTAGTTTTAATTTTAAATATATGAAAATACTCTTGTTTTCACGAGATTGTGAAAGTCAAGAAGTTAGTTTTTAATTTTAGTATGTTTGTTGCTGGATTTTTATTTGTACATATATTATGTGTATGTAGATTTAGTAAATATATACACATAATTCAGTAATGTGCCACGAATAAAGCTGTTAAGACTTGTATCGTTAAATAAAAGAGAATATAAACATAGTATATTACAATATGTTAGCCCAAGTGATTTGATTGGTCGGGTCTGAGTGACCTCGAAACGTGCGCACAGCACAATGCGCAGTAGATCATATAACAATAGGTCTGTTTGTAGCTCAGAGGAACCACTAATAGAGAAGGCATCACGTGAATTTTGCATAGCCTAAGGGATTGACAAAGATAACATATCATTTGTCTCAAACTAAAGTCTATATGCGCAAAGAGCTCACAGGAACCGATCTTTTGAGACAGAATGACGTTTATTACCGTAGGTGACCTAAATTACCGACTGAAAACATGTTTTGTGCACATGTCGAGTTTAGTTTGAGACAAAAGATACTTATTTATATATATTTCTTTGTCAATCTTTCTGACTACGATGTTTCACATGAGTATGGTTGCGCGATATCCTCTCCATTAATGGTTTCTCTGAGATTTGTAGTTATTTTCAACGGTTTTTGTCGTCAGACGAGTTTATTGAAGATGTGGTCGAAATGTGTTAAAATTATTGTACGTTTAACGATAATAAACCGATAGAAATTGCCATGACCATGCTCGCAGTACAATGCAGTTAACAAATTACCACCAAAATCAAAGGAGCCAACAAAGAGTTAACATAGTGTGGTATACGTCAGGTCGTTGTACACAAGTCTTAACATGTTATTTGTGAATTTGTCAAAGAGAAGAATTCTAAATCTTCCTAGCCACCATGTTAGCACTTGTCTCTACGGTTGTTAGTAGATTGTCTCTTGGTCGTGCCTTTAAAGCCGTTTTTGTCAGTGTCTACTCGAAACTGGTGGTTTCTTCTTAATGATTTTTTTATATTTGTTATTATTATTTTTTAATATCACAATATACGTGGCATATTACTGACATATATTGAGCAAATTGTAACAAATTGATACTTTTTATTTGTTAAAATTGCGAATTTTTCTTGCAAACTGGTTGTTTTTACTTGCTGAATTTACAATAAATTTTTTTCTTGTTATGGCATGTTAATTTTAATTCGTACATTTACTAAGTCATAAACGACATCTTGTTAAAATATTGAATCATTATTTTAGAGATCTACTCTTTAAGGAAAACATGGATTGTCCAAGAGGAGTTACGTCATCAAGCCAGTAAAAATCTTTCAAAATGAAATAATCCTTAAACTCAAACTTTCTCATTGAATTAATACACGAATTTGTAAGTATATAACTTTTATATACAACCAATGGCAACAAGAATACATAGATTCTCTGCAGTTTAAGGGATAATACTATGGTCAAATTTAACCCCTCCTTCCTGAGAAGCTTTGGTTTTCTTCTCAAAGTAAATCTTTTATATCCGGCTTAGATTTAATGACACTTTCTCTTTATATCATCTGCATAGAATTAATATGGTAACTTCTCCTTTCTGTCCTTGTGATAATTTGTCTGACAACAATTCGAACCACTTATTGCTTGAATGCCCAATTCATTTTTGCAATCTTCACTTAGGGCCGGTCTTTCCACCTTCAGATAAAGTGGCTGGTAACGTTATCTGACGGATAAAAACAATAAAGTGTCTTTCCACCTTCAGATAAAGTTATTCCTACGAATAAACTGGTAGATAAGTTATTCGGTAGTCAAAGTAGCGAATAAATAACAAATAAGTGCTGTCACTGTCAAAAAGTTAGAAATTAAATGATTTCTTGGAACAATAAATTGCAAAATGGACTTAATCCCTTAACTCCAAAATAACAGTGCACTAGTCCACGGTGAGAAAAAATATGAAAAAAGTATTTCGTGCAATATCCAGCTTATGTCTGAATTCATTTATATGCCTTGTACGGAAAATTAAATACATAAATTTCAACGAGTATTTTACGAAATTACCCGCTATCCACGAGTGATAGCAGCCTGGGATGAAATGTTAGTGAAACTGCTTTCTTCTGTGAAAAAAAGGCTAAAGTAAACGGTGTCGAGAAGGATATTTTATATTAAACGTTAACCGGGATCCACGCCTTACAATACAATGTTTAATAATTCTAATATTCACTTCGAATTTGAGCAATAAGATTATAATTGGTATAGTAGCAACTGCAGTATTACGTAACTTTAACGTTACTAGAGTGGATATGAAGAACCACCCACAAAAGATCAGTACTGTGTCGGTGACGTAGATGAAGAAACTGATTACTCAGAAAAAATGAAAATAAAATAATAATCCGTGATTTAATTTCTTATTTTCAAATTTATTGTAACTTATTTTGTATTTAGATCAATCATAATAAAATTAAATAAACGAACAATTATTATTAATATCTACTATCTATTTTTCACTCCCCCAATTTTATTAAATGCTTACGACATTAATAATTGCTAAAATCTTGTATAACGCATACATAAATTTAATTTTGTTAATGACAATAACCAAAAAAACGGCTCGACAGCTGTCAGTTTACCAATTTATTTATTTATTTCCATAGAGAAACAAAAAACATTCTTTCTCAACGCCTATTTCAGTTACACATTCAGTGTTACCAATCTGAGGATTCAATATGTCAGTCTCATTATCCGTCAGATAGTTATCTGACGGATAAATTTGAATTGAAAGACGGGATGACATTTATCCAACAGATAGTATCAGATAACTTTATCTATCAGATAGTTACCCAGAAGTTTATCAGAAGGTGGAAAGACCGGCCCTTATTCATATAAAATTTAGTTGTCCAAAAATATCCTTACATATCAATATTCAGACACTTGCTTCTAATCTCGGACATACACACAGACAGATAATTTTTTGCGGATATTGTCTTATAGTCATCTGAAACGCGTACAAACCAAATATGAGGCCTAATAAATAAAAAACAGATATAGCCTCCAATTTTATTAATATAGATACTGCGTCTTAAATTTATGTTTTCGAACTTTTTTATTCTTTGTTTTTCTAAAGGACAGTTGGCAAGCCTGGCAGTTAGTGAAGCTGTTGGGGACAATTCATTCTACAACCCAAAGGGTAATGACTTTAACTTTAAAAAATCGATATATGTAGATTGTTAGATGATTGAAGGCTTCTCGACTTCTTGATGGGCATATCCCGCCATGGAGGTAGGTCCAAGCGATTTCGGTCAACAAGGTTTCGAAAGGAGGCTACCTCGAGCTCCCAGGGATAATTTTATTTAATATGCATATTATATAATAAAGATTTTATAATACATATTATGTTATTAAAACAAGAATTTGCTTTTAATCAAACCAGCTACTTAGCAATATCAGTAAAACAAAATATAATTAAAGATTTTTATCGCAAACAATTCAAAATAAAATTTTATAGCTGTGTTGTTACCATCGTCAAAGGTGATCTCAGAAATAAAGTACCTAGTTAAATAATAAGCATACATTTTATTTTAAAAATTATTTTATACTAACAACGATCAAAATAGTCCCTTGGTGTTTAATAGTTCCTTCCCAACTTTGTGGTAGCTGTTACGGTGTTTAATTTTCCTTTAAGCTGGGTTCAGATTAGCGATCCAATCCTGTAGTGTACCGCGTAAGATAATGCTCGCTTGAAACTGGGGAAAAATTGGGGTTTTAATCGTTTAAAACGTTTTGAGATAATGACAATTTATTGAATGGCATAATTTACATTATTTATGAAAATTGTACAATAAAAAAAATCACAAGTCAAAAATGGTTAGAGATAGCGACCAACGGTTGAAATTTTTGGATTCTTTGTAGTTTATTTAGTCTAGAAAAAAATTGGGGCTTTAATCGTTTAATGCGTTTTGAGATTGTGATAATTTTTTTATGGCATAATTTACATAATTTGTGAAAATTGTGAGTTTAAAAAAATCACAACTCAAAAACGGTTAGATAAATCAACCTGATGCTAGAATTTTTGGATTCCTCGTAGTTTATTAAGTCTAGAAAAAATTTGAGGCCTTACTCGTTTTGCGTATTTTAAAATTATGACAAAATTTAATATGGCGTGATTTATAGAAATATTCATCTTCGCATGGATATATCTCAAAAACGAAATGCAATAAAGACCTGCGGTTGAAATTTTTGAAATCTTGAGGTCCTAATTTACTTGTAACCAGATTTTGAAACAAAACATTTTTTTGAAGTTTTTAATTTTTTTTTAAATTTTTTTGAAAATTTTGAATATTGCTAACTAAAAAATGGTTAGGGATATAAATATGCGGCTTGAAATTTTAAAATTCTATTTCACTGTTTAGTCTAAGAACAAAATTGGGCTTAAATAAACATATTATTAAGTTTTGTAGAGGCAGTAATCCAAAATCTATGAAAATGGCCAAAAATCGAAAAAATCGTAAGGGGTAGACCTTAAAAAAATCGTGATTTAGAAGTAAAAAATTTTTGTCTCCAATTTTATTGAAAATTGGTACAAAAATTTTTGGTCAGAGATCAAGAAAATTTGGTCCATTTTGAAGTTTGGGCAAAAGTTTTGGAATTATAGGCAAAAAACTGACCTAAATCAGCTCAAATCAAAAACTAGGAAAGCATGAATTTTTTAAATATTTTTTTCATAATCCTCACCCCAAAATTAGCCTAAAACTATATTTTGGATAAAATCGGAGTCAAAAAAATTTAGACCAAAATTTTCAAAATTTTGGAAGATTTTTTTTTTATATTTGTTCGAAAATTGATATACTTATATATTTGTAGCCTTAGATCACAAATATATGGTCAGTCTTGAGTTACGGTCTAAAATTTTGACAGTTTCGGCTAAAAAAAAAAAAAAGGCTCAGAACCGATGAAATGTTAGCCTGCCCCTTTTTTTAATCTTTATAAACTAATACTTACTTCTTATCTATCATCTATATCAGCGGTTCTCAATCTGTGCTCCGCGTGCATTTCTCAGGGGCTCCGCAGCCGTTCCAGGAAATAAAATAAATAAAAATTGAATAAAATCAAAAGTATTAGAAATAAAAAACAGAATCAAAGATAATTGACCAAGTTGTATGTATGTCCAATTGATTTCTGACTCTAGCCGGTTTATGACTCTATGACTAGATGGAATGTGATCGGCGAGATGCATTTTTGTTTAAATAATCTGCGTGTATTTTGATTATTTGCTTCATTTTATAAAAATCTGTCTATCTATCAATATGTGAGTTGTGAAAGAGTGAATTTATATTAACTAAAAAATCTACCCCCTCCCCCGTAACATTACTTCTAAACACCATTAATTTGTAAGACATAGGGTAGGCCTAGGGGCTCCTTCAGAGAAATTGATACTAAAAAGGGCTCCACAAGTAAAACAGGTTGGGAACCACTGCTCTAGGTTATGTAAATTTTTGTCAGACATCCATACTTGCGTGCGTAAAAACCACCTCGAATGTGTTCAACCAAATTTGGATACATCTTTAGTGGCGCAACAAAAACCAACACAGAACGGATCAGGACGAACGCTTTACGAACTACTTGGTTTGTGGAATGATTCCCTCCAAACTACACAAAAATGTTACACGACGTGTTACATTACGCGGTACTTAACAGAATCGTCTCGTTAATTTGGACCCAGCTTTTAGAGTTTAATTCTCGGATGCGTTGGTTTACTGCTATGAGTGTCAAATACAAACCAAACTTCTTCAAAAATTCAGTTAAAATATTTCTATACTAGCGTCGGCGAATCAATGCAGTTACGTCACATGACGTAACAAACGATTGTATTGTCTGGAACAATGCAATTGTTTGTTACGTCGTGTGACGTAACTGCGTTGATTCGCTGACGCTAGTATAATGTACATACAAGTTATTTTTCTACATAGCTTCACTGAATATCTACGCAATTATGCCACCGGTTTGGCAGCTTTTTCATTTCCGTGTCATAAATAGAAGTGGGACGTGTTCCAAGCCATACGTAGACGAAGACTTCCTGCTCGTTTTTTTGTTGTCCTCCTAATGAATCCTTGAGTGGTCCGAAAAAATGGATTGCACGGAGACTAGTAGGGTATGTAAAGGGGATGATTAGTGGTATTCCAGTTCAATTGGGTCAATTTCTTCTGGGTTACGGTGGAGGTGTGAAGCCTTGCGTTGTCCTGGAGAAGCAACCCATTGCGGATTATGGCGTCACGTCTTTTGGAACAGCCATTATTGTCCTTTGATTTAGGGGTGGTCCAGTTCAATTGGGACAATATCTTCTGGGTTACGGTGGCGGTGTGAAGCCTCGCGTTGTCATAGAGAAGCAACCCATTGCGAATTACGGTGTCACGTCTTTTGGAACAGCCATTATTGTCCTCTGATTTAGGGGTGGTCCAGTTCAATTGGACAATTTCTTCTGGCTAACGGTGGCGGTGTGAAGCTACACGTTGTTGTGGAAAAACAACGGATAGCGGTGTCAGGTCCTTTGGAACTACATGCTACTTTGACTTTCCAAAAGTAGTACACAGCCATAACTGTCCTCCGAACATGGAGAAAATCGATGCACCTAATTGTTCAATATTTCCCTCCCTCTCCAAAAAAGAAAATGGTGATAAGAAAATGGTGGAGACCACCATGTTTTTGCTTTCACTGGAAGAGGAAGTGGCTCCAGCTTCCTCTCATTGCCGCCACTGTATACTGGCTCACTTCGTCAATCTTGATGACAACGTTACCGTAGAGAAATACCTCCACGTAAAGCTTCACTTTTATTGAACGGTGCCAACAAAGCTGGTCTCCTTTATTACATTTTTACACATCAAATTTACTTCTTAATTCAGAAAATATTTAAGTTTGTAATTTTGTACAGCGTCAAGTTTTTCCTTTTCCTTATGAAATATTTAACAGGTTTTGTATGCGACCTCCTCTTTGCCCTATTGGGCTCAACAGCGCTATGAAGTGACGCCGAGCGGACTAAAACTGAACTAGGCGAAACGAGTAATAGTTTATTGTTTACATGTGTTTTCTCGTGTAGTTTGTATTGCTTTTAAAAGTTAGTGTTGCAGTTTGTTTGTTATATTAACTTTTGATAGCAATTATTATTCTTTTTTATATTACTTTATGTTATAATGAGTTATTATAACACAAATTGGTGTGTGTTTGGCTGTCACTCTAGAAAAGGAAGTAACAAAAATATTTACTTCCACTATTTTCCAAATGAGAAACAATTTGTGAACTGTTAATAAATTTGGTGTTGTGGAAGAGATAATAACAAACTAGTATTTATTAAATAAATTAAATAAAAAACAAACACTAAATTATAAAAATTCTTCTCGAACATAATTAAATATCTACCCGTGTAATTTTAATGCAGAATTAGGGCAAGTGGTCTCAAATTCTGTACGCAGCTTTTCTAATACATTTTCACTGAACCTTCAGTGCCTGCTTTTGTTTTTAATCAATTTATTTAGGCAAGGAGTTTCTAACAGAGGTTGCGGTTCATACCGTTGTAAGACAGGTTTTTTAAAAGTAGACCACAGGCATTTTAAATCTGTGCTGGTTAATATTTCCATACTCAATATATTGTTTCTGGAACAAAAAGAAAAACCAACAGAAACCACACAAAAAAAAAAAAAAGAAAAATCAAATATTACAATCAATCAATGCCCTGATCTTGGCTTCTTTCATTTTGGTTTGTTAAACACCTGGCACAAAATAATAGGATAGCTGAAATGTGTTTGCATGTAGTTCCTGCTTTACATGTGCAGGACATATTTAAAACTTCAACATCATTACTAAATTTTAATTTCCCAGTGACTTCGTGAGGTGGTGTTCTCAAACTGCTTGTTTGTAAACATAACCCACATATGTCGACATGCTCATCATTTTTGTCCAAAATTCCGCACAACATAAGATTTCCGGCGTTTAACAACTCTTCTCCTTTAACTACACACCTAGAAGAAGGTGTTGCACTTAAAAATTAAAATAATTTAATAAAGATAGCTGTTTATTATCCATTGTAAATCGATGATTTAACATGTAAACAAATATGGACAACTTTCACATTACTCGTTTTAATCAGCTGTTCACAGCGCTCGTAGCGCCGCCATCGGGCATTGTTGTACCCAATATTTCTGTTACATTAAATTACTGACGAGTTTATAGAGATTTCCAAATGTACGAATTATACCAATATTTATGTAATATTTTTTTGGTAGTTCAATAAAAAGTATCTTATTTGTTGTATATTTTACTGGTTAAATGTTGTTATTTTACATACGTTTCAGTTTGTAAACCAGCTATACATTTACCGTTGTATGTATATATGAATTTGTATTATTCGTTCATTAAAATGCCAAAATATTTCATTCTGAAATTTTTTTAAGCTGCAGTTTTGTCAGAATATTACAGGCGAATTCGATTTTGATTGATTTATATCAAAAGTAATGATTTATGTAATGATCAGTACTGTAGTCGTAATATCAGTGGAGGTTATATTGTACGTAGTATATCGTAAAGGAATATACGGCTAATGAGTAAAACAACCTCTCATAAGCGTAGGGTATACCCATTCATTCAAAATAAAGCAGATGGTACACACCTTATACCCAGTGATGGCATCCTACCGGTTCAGACAGGTTCGCGCGAACCGTTTCTTAAAATTATTGAAATCTTAGGGAACCGGTTGTTGGAATTATTAAATATAAATGAATTACTCTGACTTCAGTTTTGAATCATGCGCCGTGCCCTGCAGTGGTTTCACAGGAATAAATTAACTTTAAATACTGGCAAAACCGAATCGATGATGATTTCCACTAAGAAACACGATTTTTCAAACCCCCCGTACGTCAAGTTTCTTGGTATCCACATCGACCCACAACTTCGCTGGGATCAGCACTGTGAATTCTTAAGCCGAAAACTGAGGTCTACAGTATTTTTAATTCGCAATTTAATTCGCAATTTGAAAGCAGAAGTTTGCCAAAAAGTCGTGCTAATGACCTACTTTTCGTTATTTCAGTCAAACCTGAACTACGGCATTCTTGTCTGGGGACACTCACCAGCAGCCCATAGAATTTTCGCTCTTCAACGCAAAGTTGTTAGGGTCATAGCTGGTGCTCCTTTTCGAGCTGACTGTCGTGAGCACTTCATAAAATTAAAAATAATGACTTTACCTGCCTTATTTATCTACCAATGCCTAATTTTCATGCACAGGAACTTATGTAACTTCACCTCTTCCAACCACGGACATGACACACGGCAAAAAAATAATATACGTAGTAATTTCCTTCGTCTTCAAAAATCAAGAAATAGCGCACACTACTACGCCATTAAATTTTTCAATATAATACCTGAGGAAATAAGATCCCTACCAATCAAGACATTTTCAAACAAACTTAAAGAATATTTATTGACAAATCCCATTTATGAAATTGATGACTCTAATAATGTTCATTTTTAATTTATATTATTTCATTATGTAACTAAGACAGACTGTAAACATATTTTATGTAATGTGGTCAATAAATGTATTATTATTATTATTATTATTATTATTAGTGTTGCAAATGTAATATTTATTTTATAGATTATTAATAATACGCTCTTTAAAATTTTTCCTTATATTTAATAAATGGAAGTAAGTGATTTGTTTTCACTCTTAAAAATACAGAATAGGTTCCTAGATATCACATGACTTTATAGAACCGCTTCCTGAAAATTTAGGATGCCATTACTGCTTATACCGTCTTATACCCTCCACTATTATCCCCATTTTAGGTAATTTAATAAAATATTTCTTTTGCTATTGCTATATTATGTACTTTTATTTAAAATTTATTCCATTGACTTAATCTAAGTTGACTTCGTCTTTTGAGATCTGAATAGCAGAATGAATCTTATACCGGTTTTACACTTGTTTAGTAGCTAAATCAAGTAACTATGTCAAGTTGCTTAACTATACATTTTTTCTAGAAAAAGTAAAATGGTTGATGAAGTACTCCATAATCTTCTTTCTATCTATTCTATCTCTTCTATCTATTGAACCAGATTGAACAAAAAATACAAATATTTATATCCCCACTCAGATTTACCTTCAAATTTTGAATAAGGGTTGCAATAACCACTTTGGATCCTCTTATACTCTACCCCCTTATTATGGAAACTGATTGTTCATAAATTGGAGTGACATCACTGTGTATTTACACTTGTTTAGCAGATGTCGCGTTCCTGAAAAACATTGCTAGAGGTACTTTATTAGATCAAGTAAATATAAATGCATTCTAGAAATTTGACATGCTACTAAATCAAATAATTGATCAAATACTAAACTGAATGGTCACATAATGCAAGTTTCTAAATTTTTAGTTACTTGATTTAGCTATTAAACACATTAAAACCCGGTATTACGTATGTATTTATGTTTTAAAGTAATCTAAGAATTGAATGCTACTCTTGTTGTATAGTTCGTTCAGTTTTATCTGCAAATCTATGACGTGCTACTTTCAGTAATAGACGTGCCTATATATTGGGAGCAAATACATCGAATCCTGAAAAAAATTCTAGAGAATTCGATTACCTTCTATATTTTCTATTTAACATCTGTATTCTAGACTTGGGAAAAGTATAAATGAATTCAAACTTTTACAAATTATTATTTTAGTTAAAGCATTCTTAATTATTTAACGGGGTTGATCAATAAATTACACTAGTAAACAAAAATGAAATTATTTTTTGTAACATGGACAAAATATGGCCAAAAGTGGATTTTAGATATTTAAAAAAAATAGTTTTTTGTGTGCATTCATTTATACAGTTACCAAGGAAAGAAGTCAGTCATCTTTGAATCTTCTTTTCTCTTGCTGGCAGGAGATTTTCTTGTGTATATAGCTCTTAATCTGATTTTTATTTACCGGAAATCGCTTAGTTACTATGTAAACTTTTCAGTTATTACCCTTTTCCTTATATTTTTGATAATTGAGAATTGAAGTATATATAATTGTTGTTGAAGCCACGAGAATAATTCGTATATTAATATATTTTACATGGCAATAAAACCAATACAGACTATCTGGCTGTTGATCGACCAAAGAAATCTTAAAAGGATTCGGAGTAAATTTTTAATAGTCTAAAAAACTATGTTATGGCAAATTGTCATAAAATGTTGAGAAATATCTTAGGTATAGGATAAAACTGTAATGTATCGCCATCTATGGACGAAACTCAAAACTAATTCAAATTAAGGCGGTGAATTATCATATAACCTCAGATCATTTTTAACATAACGAAAAATTGCCGTGTTACGATGTAATGGTCTTTAAGTCAGTAATACAATATAAAAGTAGCCAAAATAACTAGATCTGGTTTGTCCTTACAAAAATGAAAACAGTATAGGATAATTGAATTTTCCTTATGATTAAAATTTACTTCAATGATGACTTACTTATGAATATTCGCGTTTAACAAATAGTTATTTATAATTTAGGTGTTTGACATTTTAAGAATGAAGCCAAGCATCACAGTAAAATGGATTAGTAAAGAGTTGCTCACTATAAAAATTTTAATGTATCTACTGTGATTTTATGCAGTATTACAGTCCAGGGTCAAAGCCCCCGGCCTCACCGTAGGCACGGCCAGGTACAAAGCTCTCGGTCCAGGTAGTCCGAACAGGGATAAAGCCCCCAGCTTTACCGAAGGCGTGGCCACGAAAAAAACCCCTTGGCCTCACGATAGGTGAATCCAGGGACAAAGCCTAGAGCGTCATGATAGGCATCGCCAGGGACGTCCCCAGCTCCACCGTATGTGTGGCCAGGAACAAAGTTCCTACCCCACCACATTTTCTAAACGTTTTGTTTTTTTCCCCATTCAACTCGTATTTCTTTCGGTTTTTGAACAGCCAGTAGCCGAGTATGTTGCCAATGTGAAGTACAGTGGAACCTCGAGATACGAGCACCTCTACATACGAGAAATTCGAGATACGAGGAAAGTATGAGCGAAAAATTATAATGTTATTATGTCTCTAAATACGAGCATTGACTCGAGTAACGAGCAACGAGCCAGGCTGTTAAGCCAAGCAAGCGTTATTACGAGGGATGTTTCCTAAATTCTGGTAATTGTGCTATAATTAAATTACGCAGAACTTATAGGCAGTGTTATGGGTGCCAGATAAGTCTTGACATGTTTATGCAACTATCTAGTGCAATATTGTTCAGTCTGATTTAGGTGTTCGACTGATATAGACGCGTTTTCATAGCACTGTTTTTGTAACCATGGAAGACGCAGCAAAATCTCAAAGAGCAATAATTTGTGGAAAGAAATTATTCAGCGTCTGCAAGGAGTATTTGGTGCGTCTGCAGAATTCAAAAGTATTATTTATCGGTGGATCGATTGTTTTAAAACCGGTAGAACATCACTAGAAGACGATCCACGCAGTGGGCGCCCAAGCACGTCGGTAAATGAAAGAAACATTAATGCCGTCGAAGACCTACTGAAAGAGGACAGGCGAATGACTATTCGTCAAATTAGTGTGCGCCTAGGGATAGGTACACGACAAGTTCATGACATCTTGCATGATTGTTTGGGCGTTAGCAAGGTTTCGCCGCGCTGGGTGCTAAGGCTGTTGGGACCAGAACAGAAACTCAATAGGAGACACCGAAAAAGTTCTTTGAGGACGGTTTAAAAAAATTAGTTTATGGTTGGGATAAATGTATTCAGTTAAATGGAGATTATGTTGAAAAACTACATTGTAATATTGACGAAAATTAACAAAATAATAAAAGCAAAATTCCCAGAACTTTGGATACATCCCTCGTAGATAAGTTTTTGGTAAAGCAACCTGCAACTAAAAGAAAATTAAGTGATTCTGACCCAGAACCAGCTTCCAGTGGGGTAAAATTCCCAAGAAGAGAGAGCCTTCCTTAATCAGAGGAGGACTCTCCTTCCCCACAGTAACCTGTTTCGTCTTCCCCACATCCCTATCACCAGCCAGGACTCTTCATAAATTACGGTTATATTATTTACCAGTGTTATTTATTAGGAAAATTAATTTTTATGTTGATATTTTTGAAGGTGCGGAACGGATTAACTGGATTTCCATTATTATCAATGGGGAAGTTTGTTTCTAGATACGAGAAATTCGCCATACGAGCTCAATGCTGGAACGAATTAAACTCGAATCTCGAGGTTCCACCGTATATTTTTATGCAGGTATATACCAGTTAGCACTGAGATTTTAGTCTTGTTGAATGTTATGAGAGACATACTATTCTGTGTGCCTTGTTATAAACTGTAAAGATTACTTATTTGTTGTTTGTATTTTCTGCAAACTGTGTTTATAAAACTCTTTAAATTTCTAGATTTATATGGGCATATTAAATAATGTAATTGCCTAATGTTTGTATTTAAAAACAGCAGCAATTATTTCATCAATAAAAGGACTGAATATATGTGCATTTTTTGTTTTATTCCTTCCACAAACACCCAGTTTATAAGTTCGTTCATTTACAGAATAAACCTGTAGCAGTTTGGTCGCGCGCACAGAGCATATAAAACAGAAAAGTCTAATGGCGCGTCTACATTGAGGCAACATGGTAGCATTGACAAGCTAGTGTCTACACCAACACTGGGAGCGTGTTACTGTTTATTGTTGCGAGATCTGTCAGTTTACTTAATAAATATGGCGGATCGCAAAAATATTAATACATTTTATAACTATAAATAATATCAAGCTAATTTATACTATTTTATAACAAATTTTAATTCCATAACAAAAACATAACCTTACTTAATTATTTTTATCAATATTTCTCATACTCTATTTTATCAAAACGTATATTTACTCACTTATCTTAAATAAATTTAAGTTGCTAAATAATTTTTGTTGATACAGCAACGCTTACAACACTAGTTAATTTAAAAAACAAATACTTCTATAATAACAACTATCAAATATCAAAATGGCGAACATGTGACTTTCAGAACTGGTAGCGTGTCGCACGAAAACTCTTTGATGTTTACCGCCAAGTAACGGGAACGAACAACATATCGCACGGCTCCCATCAGACCGCTGCACATTGGTAGCATGCGACCGTTCGACATGTCGCCTGCTACCAGGTTGCCTCGATGTAGACGTGCATAAGAATGCTCTCAAACAGACTTTATGAATGCTCTCAAAGACGTCACAGTACAACAAAAAAAAGTGCATGGCTCAATATCGACCCAAATAGGAACAAATTACGTAGTATCAAGGAAGAGAACATAATAATTTTAAAATTAATAAAGAACACATCATATTGTCCGGTTATTGAACTCAGAGATCTCTGAGTTCAATAACCGGACAATATGATGTGTTCTTTATTAATTTTAAAATTATTGTTATATCGTGACTATTAACTAAGCTCGGATGAAGATTTAAATTAAAATCGAAACGTTAGCGAAGTTAATAAATTTGTTTTTATTTTCTGACTGGTCCGAATCCCATTACCTTCAACTATAATAATTTTGTAATTCAATTTCTTTTTTAGGCTTTGAAAATGATTCAGAGAGAATCGAAACTAGTAAGCAAATAAAATATGTTTTAACTATTTGACAAGAAAAGAACGTAGTTTTATTATAGTCCAGTAACCTAGTACATCATAAGTTGCATCAAGTGGGGGTAGATAGTTTCGTTTTTTTTTCTTGTATGGGTTGTGCCTGAGATGCAAAATCCAAGTTTTCGACCTCGGCAGCCTTCCGGAACACTTTTGAATTTCGCAAAAACTGCTAAATTTTCGCACTCTTTTCGGTTTCTGCCCATTTTGACCATAAAGGAGCATGTTTTCGACCAACACCATTCTATGCATTTTTAAACTAGATTAAATTTTCTACAATTTGAGACCAAAATGGGCTCGGTAGTCTTAATAGTTTCCGAGATACAGCTTTTCAAAGTTTGAAATAATCTCCAAACTTGAAAATTGTATGCTATATCATGCTCATGGGCACTGTTTATTTTAGAAGTGAAAACTACTCCTTATTGTCAAAAATTATAAAATAACATTGCAGAACCTTATATTGCTGCCGAAAATGTATTAGCATTATGTAGATGTTTCGAAAAAAAATTTATTGGTTTTTTAAACATAGCTCCTTCATTTTTAGTGATAGAAAGTTTTTTCAAAAACGATTTTGTAGGGCTTTTCAAGAGCTATAAGACTGTGTAAATTAAATTCCTTAAGATCCCTTAGTTTTAAATGGGGTGAGTTTGAAGGGCTCGAATAAGGTGGTGTTCGCTTGTAAATAGAGGTTTTAAACGGCTATATCTCGCCAAATATTCACTGTACAGAAAATATATGCACAGAGAAACTTAAGTCATTAAAAAAGCTACAATTTAGTGCTCTATAATTTTTTTTTGTATCTCCAGTAATTTCGGAGATATTTTGAAGAAAAGGGTGAAAAATACGAAATCGCAAAAAATCGTTTTTTCTTTAAACTCCAATTTTTCTAAAATTAGGCATTTTAAATTGGTCAAACTTCTTGGGTGTACTGAAAAAATATATATGAAGAGAACCACAGAAGGGTGAGGATCAATTTTAATTCGGGGGGTAAATAGGGGGTTGTTTTCACTGATTTTTTCGTAGAAAAAAGTAGGTACCGACCTTATTTTGATCATAAGTCGCTTAATTTTTATACTATAGACTTTTTTTTTGTTTGAAAGGTCTAATCAAATACTTTAAAAAAGATTCAATGAGTTTTCTTCGAAAAATGCAAATTTTTCCTGTTATTTGACTTTGAATCTTTCAAATTATGCATTTGGCGAAAAAAAGTTAACCATTAACATGCCGTATCTCGGTTCGTATTGGTCGTAGAAAAATAATAAAAAAAGGATTTTGTTTTTTTTTTAAAGCTACAATTTTGCTTTCTACAGTTTTTTTGATAAAATGCATATTTATCGAGTTATTCGCAAAAAACTTTTTAAAAACATCGATTTTTTCGTCGAAAAACTGTTACACTCGTATTGTAGTTGAAAGTTAGCTGTATCTCAGAAACTATTGAAGCTACTGAACCCATTCTGGTCTTAAATTGTAGCAAATTTAATCTAGTTTAAAAATGCATTGAATAATGTTTGTCAAAAACGTGTTCCTTTATGGTCATAATGGTAAGAAACCGAAAAATGTTCGAAAATTTAGTAGTTTTTGAGAAATTTTAAAGTGTTCCGGAGGGCTGCCGAGGTCGAAAACTTGGATTTTGCATCTCAGGCATATCCCATACAAGAAAAAATGACGAAACTAACTACCCCCACTTGATGCAACTTTTGCCCCATAATCATGACAAGGTTACTGAACTATTAGACCGATACCCCAAAAAATTAATACTTATCCAAACCATTTAATACGGTCAAAGAATCTATTTATACAATTAGATTTACAATCTAGTTCCACAAAATGCTAATACATAAATCATAATTATTTATATTGTTATTGTTATATTATTTATAACAAATGCTATTTTATTTTCAAATTATAACTCGGTAGATCTATTCCCAAATTCCAGTGGATTTTTCATCGAATTTTCTTAAAATAATATCCAAACTATGTGGCAATTGTCGAGGATCTAAAAAGCATTTAACATTTTGAATTATTTTCCATAATTTATAATCCAACACTCTCTTCTTATCGACAACAATTCTTAAATTCCAACTATTTTCATTAAAGCTATCTTTATCATCTCCTGTATACATGAGCATAATCCTATTATCGTTAGGAATTAATCTTGGTTTCATAGTTTCTTCGTTTGTGTAATGGGTAACTATGTCATATTTCTTATCTTTTCTTTTTCTTGCACCTGTTAGTAAGAATATTTGAATTTGATCTTTCTCAGTCATTAAAAAACAATGTTTTGCATACCAGTCCCACTGAATAACTAATTTTAGTGCTATATTTGGTACATCTATATCACCAGTTATATTCCAAACCAGTGACTGATTTCTATAAAAATATTCTAGAACGAAATCAAAATTAACAGTACAAGAACAGTTTATTGTTAGTTGATGTGTAAAATCAAATGTTGGATAGAGCCCATGTTTTGGTCCTATGGGTCTTTCGGTTTCTGTATTTTGTACAATTTCTGACAATGCAAGTTTTTCTAAAGCAATTGAGACATTACTGACATCATAATATTTGTAACCGTAAGTTTTTAGTCTTTTGGCTGTTAATTTAAGAGCAATTCCCTGGAAAAGAACAAAACTTATTATAAGGTCGCTTTTACATACGACATTATTATTTCTTAAACAAGTACCTTTAAATAATTTACCAGGTCTACAAGTATGAAATGCGGATTTTTTTCAAACTTGCCGCGCAAACAGAGTGTATAGTTCAAAGTTTCAACACATATGACGTTTTTTTAAGTTATCATTAAGTGTCAAATGCGTATAGGTTATAATTTGAAAAGTGATCATATAGTTTTGTTTTACTGTGTTAAAAATGTAAAATTTTGTGCCAAATAAGAGCATTCGCGGACAGTACTGTTTTGTTTTCATTTGAAAAAAACTGCTGCTGAATCATACCGACTGCTTCGAGAAGCTTATGGTGAATATGTTCCATCGCAAGATACGTGTGAACGATGGTTTCGGGGTTTCAAAAGTGGTGACTTTGATCTTACAGACAAAGAACATGGAAAACCTCCAAAAAAATATGAAGATACAAAATTGGAAACATTGCTACAGAAAGACGATAGTCAATCACAAAAACAACAAGCAGAGCAGTTAGGCGTTAGTCAACAAGCTGTTTCCAATCGCCTATGAGAGATGGGTAAGATCCAGAACGTCGGCAGATGGTTTCCACATGCATTGAATGAGAGGCAGATGGAAAAACGCAAAAACACTTGTGAAATTTTGGTTGCACGATACAAAAGAAAGTCTTTTTTGCATCGTATCATTACTGGCGATGAAAAATGGATTTATTTTGAAAATCCCAAACGCAAAAAATCATGGGTGAACCCAGGCTCACCATCCACATCAACTGCAAGACCGAATCGCTTTGGCAAAAAGACAATGCTCTGTACTTGGTGGGACCAAAAGGGTGTGGTCTATTATGAATTGTTAAAACCTGGTGAAACAGTTAATACCCAACGCTACCAACAACAACTGATCGAATTGAACCATTCGCTGCTCATAAAACGACCAGAATACGAAAGAAGACAGCACAAGGAAATCTTTCTTCTCGGTAACGCTCCATCACATAAGGCAAAAGCAGTTTGCAACACATTGGAGGCACTCAAGTGAGAAGTGCTATCCCATGCCGCTTACTCACCAGACTTGGTCCCTTCAGATTACCACTTGTTCGCATCGATGGGTCACGCACTTGCCAAGCAGCACTTTTGTTCATATGAAAATGTGAAAGAATGGCTAGATGAATGGTTTGCGGGGAAAGGGGAAGAGTTCTACTGGCGAGGTATTCACAAATTGCCTGAAAGATGGGAAAAATGTATAACTTCTAATGGAGCATACTTTGAATAAATAAACTTTTACTGTTCTTTTGAGATTAATGTGTCATATTAAAAAAAAAAAAAATCCGCATTTCATACTTGTAGACCTTTTTTTTTCCTTCTCTTTTTTTTTGTATATAAATATTGTTTAAAATAATTCTATACGAGGGTTGTTCTCCAAGGCAGTGGAGTTGCGAGGAACACTTTAACGCAAGATCTGCCAACACTGACGTGTAGCTTGATTCTCCGCCTACAAATCCCCACCACTCCGAGCTGTCTGCGACGCTTAATCTTGATTTGGTAGCTTCCACTCGCCGCTACCGCCAGGTATGAGTTACGTTCTGTGATTCGTTTTTTGTGTGCTAAGGACACTACGCCTATAGAAATTTATAGACAGTTATGTGAAGTGTATGGACAACAGTGTATGAACGTCAAAAAACGTGCGAAAATGGTGCAGAGAATTTAAAAATGGACGTACAGACGTCCATGATTTACAGCGTGCCGGAAGGCCATCGGTTCTGGACGAAATGATTGCAAAGGTAGAGAGGGTAATGCTTGAAGATCGACATCTGGACGATTCGGGAGCTGTGCAAATTGAACCCTGATGCCAGTAAGACTACCTTTGACAAGATTTTGACAAAAACATTTGCATTATCACAAGGTGTGTGCAAGGTGGGTCTCCTGAATGCTCATCGAAGATCACCAACGCCAACGGGTTGAAGCGGCCCGCGAATTCCTTGATTGCTACGCAGAAGAGTGCAAGGAATTCTTGGATTCAATTGTCACTGGCGACGAAACCTGGGTACATTACACGACACCAGAGACAAAAGAACAGTCCCTTCAGTGGCGTCATTCAGGATCGCCGAAGACGCGAAAGTTTAAACATACATTGTCTGCCGATAAAGTGATAGCAACTGTGTTTTGGGATAGGAAGGGGATATTTTGTGCGAGTTCATGCTAATAAAATACAAGAAGGGGCATGCTGACGAAGGGAGTGCGTTTTCAGGACAACGTTCGTTAATAGATTATTATTATAAATATTTTTACTTACGTCAGGTGGTTCATAAAATACCGAGCTTGCAATATATCGCAATCCTCTTTCATTTAACATTAATGGTGCAGCTTTTTCAATTAATGTTATGAAGTTAGGTGCTACTATTGGTTCAGCCAAAACCTAAAAAATATAATTCAGTTAAATTTTAGAATCTAGATAGTGGATACGAATTATATTTTTGCAATTATACAAAAAAAAAAAAAAAAACGTTAAAATATACAAGGTGTCTCAAAAGAAATTTTATATTTAGTGGATCGATTAAAAAAAAAGTAAGCCGTATATAGAAAAAATGTTTATTAATTATTAAAATACACTTTTTGGGGATTTATTTCTTAAAAATAATATCGTCTAAATGTAGACCCTCGCGTTCTCGGCACTCATTTAATCGAACAGTAAAATTACTTATGACGTCTCGGCAGGTGGACTCAGGGATGGCTGCCATTTCGTGACGGATATTTTCTTTCAAATGTGCCAGTGAAGTCGGTTTATTGGCGTAAACTTTAGATTCAAGATAACCCCATAGGAAAAAGTCCATAGGGGTTAAATCTGGACTGCGTGGAGGCCAATTTATGTTACCTCTCCGGGAGATCAATTTGCCTGAGAAAATTTCACGAACACGTGGCAGAGACAAATTGGACGTGTGTGAAGTTGCTCCGTCCTGTTGGAACCATGTTCTTTGGTTATAGCCAGGAAAGTTTTGCAGTTCAGGTACCAAGAAGTTGTCTAACATCTCCACATAACGCTCTGAATTCACTGTAACTGCACGCCCCCTTTCGTCTTCAAGAAAGTAAGGGCCGATAATTCCTCGCGCCGACATCGCAGCCCATACGGTCACTTTAGGCGAATGTAGAGGTTTCTGATGTTTGCGTGTCGGATTCGTTGCACTCCAGTAGCGGCAGTTCTGCTTATTTACGTGGCCATTAAGATGGAAATGAGCTTCATCCGAAAACAAAATGTTGGTAAACGTTGAAAATCGCTCAGTCACCTGATTTACGAAATTAAGCCTCTGACTGACATCTTGGGGCTTTAATTCTTGCACCAATTGAATTTTGTAGGGGTGCAGCTTTAGGTCTTTGTGCATAATGCGATGTAATGATGATCTATGCACATTTAAAGCACTTGCGCGCTTCCGAATTGAAAGGTTCGGGTCGTCACGAACAGACTGATTAACATTCTCCAGGTTTTCTACCATTCTTGATGACCTAGGTCGCCCGGATTTTGATTTATCCAGCGTTGTACCAGTCTCTTCAAACTTTTTAACCCAATGTCGAATGAGAGGAATGCTTGGCGCATCATTTAAGTGGCGAAAACCTCGAATACTGCAGAAGTTTCTACGCGCTACAGTCGCCGAATCACTGTTTTTGTAAAACTCTCGCACGCATATTGCGTGGTCTGCTCCCGAGAAACGCTCCATAGCGACTATATTCCCAAGAGCCAGGCTACCGATTGACATAACCCCCGCGCCCCTCGGATACGTTGCGTTCACGCAGTAAGCTAAATAAATATAAAATTTCTTTTGAGACACCTTGTATATTATGGTATTATTAGAGATATATGATACACGGTAGAAAAAATCTAACTGCAACCTTCTTGTCGTGCCTATTGATTTAAAGGATTTAAAACAAACATTTATAATTGTGTTATGTAGTGACAGGCATTCATCGTTTGGCCTTCTAATAATCATCATTTACTGACTAAATACCTACAAAACCCTGAAATGTATGAAAATTCACGCTTCACAATCAATTTTTTGAATTTACGAAAAAGTAATATTTCTAATGGGAGCTATTCTAAATAACAGTAACAGCATACTATAGAATTCTTTTATGATACTTACATTGTTAATTGGTAAAATGAAGAGAAAATGCATCAAGCACGCCAACATATTTGCTATAATGTGATCAATAAGGTACTTGAAATACAAATCATATTTTCATGTATATATTGTAAAGCTGATTTTTTCCAGTAATAAAATAACCAATAAAAAACAGAGTTAAACGTTTCCTTATTATATAATACCTACTTAATAATTAACTACAAAGCTAATTACAACATTTTCCTTATTGGTTCATTGGAAGTTGTATGAATTATGAAATTTAAAAGAAGAGACTTTGAATTATCGATTAAAACAATGAAATTATAGTTAAATTGATTTCAAGCCACTTGATATTTTTATTATGAATAGTTAACATATTATATTAAATAAAAATGATCATCAGCTGCCGACATAACGGGGTAAAGATCGTCAGTCACATCATTGATTACATTATACGAGGGATGTTTCCAAAGTTCTGGGAATTTAACTATAATTTTTATTCTTTTTTTAATTTTCGTCAATATTACAATGTAGTTTTTCAACATAATCTACATTTAACTAAATACATTTATCCCAACGATAAACTAATTTTTTTAAGCCCTCCTCAAAGAACTTTTTCGTTGTCTCCTCAATCCACCTATTCCAACAGCCTTGGCACCCAGCGCGGCGAAACCTTGCTAACGCCCAAACAATCATGCAAGATGTCATGAACTTGTCGTGTACCTATCCCTAGGCGCACACTAATTTGACGAATAGTCATTCGCCTGTCCTCTTTCAGTAGGTCTTCGACGGCAGTAATGTTTCTTTCATTTATCGACGTGCTTGGGCGCCCACTGCGTGGATCGTCTTCTAGTGATGTTCTAGCGGTTTTAAAACGATCGTTCCACCGATAAACAGTACTTTTGGATTCTGCAGACTCACCAAATACTCATTGCAGACGCTGAATAATTTCTGATGTTTTCACACCTTCTTTCCACAAAAAGAAAATTATTTCTCTTTGAGATTTTGCTGCGTCTTCCATGGTTACAAAAACAGTGCTATGAAAACGCGTCTATATCAGTCGAACACCTAAATAAGACTGAAGAATATTGCACTAGATAGTTGCATAAACATGTCAAGACTTGTCTGGCACCAATAATATAGCCTATAAGTTCTGCGTAATTTAATTATAGTACAATTCGTAGAATTTAGGAAACATCCCTCGTAAATTGTTTAAGTTAAATGCCCGCTCAGCAATTATAATCCCTCAGCTGACGGTCTTACCCCCATTGTACAAACAGCTGATTGTTGTTTTTATTATTCTAATTATATAATATAAGCGGGATGAAATAACAATAAAAAATGCAATGCTGCCTCCCGAACTATATACAAGATAATGGTTTAGAAAAAAGAAACAATTATTTGTGTTTTAGTTTAAACTGAAATATCACACTTATTATTTACGTTACAACAAAAATATATATTACAAAAACCGTACGAAGTACGGGTATTCCAGCTAGTATCTAATGAAATTATCTAATTACTTCCGTTGCCTGTACAGGCAAAAAAATCTGTGCAGTATACACATGTTCCAGCGTACTTCTATACTCGCATGTATAGAGGCACTTTTAATATAAGAAAATTCTATTGTTTTTATTATATTGCCCGAGATATTAGTAATTGTTAGATTTATAAATGAAGTAACCTAATATTGTGCTGATATAAAAAATATATAATAAGTATAATATTGATATATTATATTGAAACAAAAAGTTAATTAAACCGAAGAAAAAACCATTTTAATTATAACATTTTTCGATGTTAATATTTGTTCTCATTACTTTTCCAATACATCTAATATGAGTGTTTTGAAGATATGTATCGGTCTCTTCATTACAGGTAGGTTACGTTACTCTTCTTCTTCTTCTTGGGCATTTTAAATCAATTCGATTTTTGATATAATTCGCACAAAACTGCTAATTTGATATAGGAGGGATATTTCCTAAATTCTGGGAATTGTGCTATAATTAAATTACGCAGAACTTATAGGCAATGTTATTGGTGCCAGATAAGTCTTGACATGTTTATGCAACTATCTAGTGCAATATTGTTCAGTCTGATTTAGGTGTTCGACTGATATAGACGCGTTTTCATAGCACTGTTTTTGTAACCATGGAAGACGCAGGGAAATCTCAAAGAGCAATAATTTTCTTTTTGTGGAAAGAAGGTGTGAAAACATCAGAAATTATTCAGCGTCTGCAAGAAGTATTTGGTGAGTCTGCAGAATCCAAAAGTACTGTTTATCGGTGGATTGATCGTTTTAAAACCGGTAGAACATCACTAGAAGACGATCCACGCAGTGGGCGCCCAAGCACGTCGGTAAATGAAAGAAACATTAATGCCGTCGAAGACCTACTGAAAGAGGACAGGCGAATGACTCTTCGTCAAATTAGTGTGCGCCTAGGTATAATACACAACAAGTTCATGACATCTTGCATGATTGTTTGGGCGTTAGCAAGGTTTCGCCGTGCTGGGTACCAAGGCTGTTGGGACCAGACCAGAAACTCAATAGGATACACCGAAAAAGTTATTTGAGGACGGCTTAAAAAAATTAGTCTATCGTTGGGATAAATGTATTCAGTTAAATGGAGATTATGTTGAAAAACTACATTGTAATATTGACGAAAATTAACAAAATAATAAAAATGATAGCTAAATTCCCAGAACTTTGGAAACATCCCTCGTATTAAACCTCTAGTGCCCAACACCCACTCCAGGCGAATCATATATAAATCAATGTAAAAATGCAATACGTGCAAATTTCATCGAAATACCCGTGGCCACCTACAGACGACTGCACAATGAAAAACTTACAAACACTGATTGAGCAAAATTACACGTGTTTTTCAAATCAATCACTTGAGTGCAAAAGTTGACGTACGAGGGCTACCTTTCAAGTTTTTACAAAAACTAAGAAAGATTTTTTTTTAATAAATTATTTTATTGCTTTTCAAAATATTCGCCTTTAAGATTAATACACTTTTGCTTGCGTTCAATCTAATTCTCGAAACATTTTTTCCACGCTGAAGTTGGTATCTCAAAAATATGGTTTTCGAAAGCTTTTAATAGCTTCTTGAGGTATTGAAAATCGCTGTCCATGCATTTTTTGTTTGACATTGGGAAACAAAAAAAAAGTCGTTAGGGGATAAATCAGGTGAATACGGGCAATGAGACATTAATTCGATGTTTTTCTCCTTCAAATAATCAATTGTTTGACGTGCTGTGTGGAAGCTTGCATTGTCATGATGAAAAATTATGCGACGTTTTTGGTTATTTTTCATGATTTTGTCGATGACTTCTGGCAAACAAATATTGTATACCATTCAGCATTAACTGTTCTCCGATCCTTTAAAGGAATGGTTGCGACATGTCCAGTACAACCGAAGAAACAATCATTTTTTGGTGCTTCGTCAACGAACAAATTTTGTGGGTTTCGGACCCAAACAGAGGATTGTTGCATAGTTTCCGGTTCATATGAATAAATCCAAGTTTCGTCACCTATAACGATGTTGTATACTGATTTTTCAGTGCCTAGGTTGAATTTTTTTAGCATTTCCTTACACCAATCAACATGAGCCTTTTTTTTGAGCTTTGGTCAAATTATATGGAATCCATTGGGAACAGATCTTTTTCACAGCTTAATATTCATGCAAAATCGAATGTATTGCAGTCTGCGATATGCCAAAGGATACCTCTATCTCACGGTCAGTCACATTCTGATCTTTTCAGTCATTTTGCGCTCAGCATCGATGTTATTTTGAATCACAACCGATTTTGGTCGACCTTCACGAAATTCATCACTGACGGACGCACGACCACGACGAAATTCTGCAAACCAATTGTTAACAGTCTTTTCTGATGCTGCTTCAATACCAAAAGTTGAACGAAGCGAATCTATGCATTGTTGTTGAGTTAGGCCTTTACTTAAATCGTAAAAAATCATCCAACGAAAACCTTCACGAGTAATACCCATTTTTTCATAAACTTGTTTTTTTTAAACGCTCACTCGGTCAATTTATAAGCTGCCACTGATTTCAAAATAACAAATGTCAAATTTTACGAATATAGTCATGAGACATTTCAATATTGCCATCTAGTGGTCGTTTATAAAAACATAAAAGGTATCCCTCATACCTGCCCAATTCCTACTCAGGACGAGCTTACCATTTATAGATTTACAGGTGATAAATTACTCTTTAGGGTACCCTCTATTAGCCTAGCGTACTTTTAAAGCCAAGAAAAAAATTAGGACACTAGAGGGTTAAGTACTAACCTTTTTTTTCAAAAATAGGTTCTGCTGTACTGTTTGTGCCAAATGCAGCAAGAATGGCAGGCATTCAAAAACCAAAAGGTTATTATGGTAAGTAATAAAATCAATTTATCTTTTTTAATATGTAGGGCGCTAAGAAAGTTTTGAGATACGGCTGTATAAATAAACATAACAAGTTTATTTTTACATCATTAAATAGACCATTCAAAACATAATAGATACAGTGATAAACAAATTTATGTTGTCTGTATATTGTTTGCCGTGCAAGTGTAAACTTATCAATTTAAGTGAGTTAACGCGACTAGATCATCGTGCAACCATTTTGTGCAATTTCAAACTGCGGAAGATTATATCTCCGAAAATGTTTCCGTAATGTTTACTATTTTTTAAAAAAACTTTCTCATATTATATTTTTTTTTGTTTAGTTTTGGCTGCAAAAACAACATGTATGAGGACATCATTATTACTGAGTACTTGTGAACTATGTATTTGCCAAAATGACGGTATGACTTGGTACTGTGCAAAATTTAAAACAAGGAAAGGTTGCTCTCATAACAGAAGAGGGATACAAGAATTTCCTGAAGAAAATTCTCAAGAACAGGAACAGGATGACAATATGCACAATAACAGTTCTTCAGATGATGATCCTGATGATTCATTAGAGAGATATTTAAGAACAATTAAGACTTGGAAACGCAATGTCCGTAAGTAAAATTAAGGGTAATGACCTCTATCATACAGGGACAGCTCAAGGGTACCTGGCACCTCAATGTAATATTAGATTAGGCGCCCCCTTCCCCACATATAGGGTAAAGGTGGGATAGATGCCCCAGTTATAGAAAGACAATCGTGTTGCATTAATCTTAATTATTAAACTTTATCTGTTACTTTGCTATAATTCTTAGATAATCTTACTACACAATAACATAAGATTAAAACACTTATAATTATTCTAAATATATAAATGGGGAACAGAATGCAACGAGTTCTACGGCGCGTTGACGGCGTACGTACGGCGCTATCTGTCAGAAGAAAGTTAAAACCAAGCTATCGTACGCAAGTGCACAGAATGGACAACGTCCTATGGCGTTCGAACGCCGTTGATACTGAATGTTCGTCAACTTCCAACTTTTGACGCCGTTGAACGTTGACGCAGAACACCTAACCTCAGTTTTTACTGAATGGTAAAGTGTTTGTATGTATAAATAACTTGCATACAACATAAATAACATCACACACAAGTCTTCATCATCCATTATACTTTTAATAAAAGAAAGCGCACGTATAAACACAGATATAGGTTTTCACGTGACACTTGACGGCGTTAAAAATTATTGCATTGTGTGCAGGCGAAAATTCTCAATGGCGCTACGCAACGCTGTCGCAAATGACGGCGCGCTGATGGCGTAGCGCGCTGTGCAAATATTTAAAATTAATGATTTAAAATAGTACTGTAATTGGCCATATATCCCATATCGATGGGATTTTTGCCCCATATGGTGGTATTTATGCCTCACTAAAATAATACATTTGATTTAGACCAACAATTTTAATATTTTTTTAAATAACAATTAAAAATTACAATTTAATCAAAATTACATTTTTTTTTTTTTTTACCGACTGCCTATTTTTTTTATTATACCGATTTTGACTATTTTTAGCATGATGTCTATTGGTCTGTGTGTCTGTCGGTCCATGGAGATGTGTAAAGCAATTTTGGCCAAACGGATTTTTATGAAATTTCATATTTAAGTTTTTGACATCAATGGCACCAGTTGTTCAACTTTTGGTACAAATCGGTCAACTATAAATGTAAGCTTACTCGTGTCGGTTTTAAGATTTTTGCGAATATTTCACAACAGAGAAAATTTTCTAAAACATCTATTCTACAAAAATTACTATACAAGTAATAATTAACTTTTATTTGAAACATTTTTTGATAGGACTTAATAAATTTTTAAAACTTATATTTTTTGCGATATTTTTTCCAAGCATATCTATTTTGGCATATATGTTGTTGCGTGTCCTTGGGAAAATGTTAGTATAAGATTATATATATATTTATATTTTATTATAAGATTATATATACAATACCCGAGCCATATATCCCACATTTATTGCGGCCTTATATCCTTTTTCTATGGGATAGATGCCCCATCTGTTTATTTCGAATGTATACAATATTGAGCATTATTTTCTACTCTATAATGTGAGGTTAAGTGTCTTCTGATACCTAGTAATGAAACTAATTTTGTTAAAGTTATAGTTACTTTATAAAACCTTAAGACAAAATGTCGTAATTATTGAAATACAACCACTCATATGAGCATCTACCTTGACAATTTTATTTTTCATAAACTATTAACATTGATGATAATTTAAAACATTTATTTCAGAAGACTGTGTTTCTCGTACAAACTGTCAGTACTGAAATGATACAAACACACACCGTTATGGATATATGCGAAGTGGGGCGTTTATCCCACTGGGGCATCTATACCAACTTTACTATATGTTTTTAAATAATTTTTTTGATAACTATTATAAATAGAGAAAATTTAATTTTTGTTAATATGCGTGATATTCAAAATATTCATCTCTGGGGGTTGTACGTAGCGTTAATTCTTTTTCATTAATATAAAAAATATATTTTGTTGTAAATAGTTCCAACTCAAAACCCTGGTGACGTAGAAGACGGTGGTGCTGACTTAGAAGATTCATTACAAAATTCAGTGGAATCGGGTGAAGATCCTCCTTTGATTTCTACTCCACCCCCTACTCCTGCCCCTACTGCTGCCCCTACTCCTGCACCTACTCCTGCCCCTACTCCGTCTCCGACTACGCCATCAACTACAACATCCACTGTGGCTCCTACTAATCCTCCTACTAGTCCTCCTACTAAGCCTCCAATTACGACCCCTAAACCTACAATGCGTCCCACCAGACCTCCAACAACAACAACAACAACAACAACAACTACTACTACTGAAGGAGCTGGATTTGATGATGAAGACGATTATGGATCATCGAATGATGATGCTGATGCTGATCTTGATCGTCTTAAAAAGAAAAGACCAAAACGACGTCCTTCGACAGTTAAACCAACTAAAAAACCCACTAAATCTACTCCAAAACAGTATAAACAAAGACCTATTAATCCTCTTCCAAAAGTGATCATACCGACTCCAAAAGATGATCATGGCTATTGGAAATGGGTTTCAATACCCTATGATACAACAACCAAAAATTCTGATTTGAAGGAATCAACAAAATTGGTAACTTCGAAAGCGAAGATTAACCAGGAGAAAGATAAAAGACCTTTTGACCCCGAATTTGATGTTTGGCCACATCTTTGGCCTGCGGAAAATAGTAATGAATACAGTCCAGACGAGCCAGACCCTCGTACTAAAGTACATAAAAAAGAACCACAACCAAAACTAGAACCAGAACCAGAACCGAAAGCAGAACCAGAACCAAGACCAAAACCAGAACCAGAACCAGAACCAGAACCAAAACCAGAACCAAAACCAGAACCAGAACCAGAACCAGAACCAGAACCAAAACCAGAGCCAGAACCAACTACACCGGTGCATAAAACCACTAAGGCGACGCCTAAACCTACCACGACGGAAAAAGTGCATCCGGTAATTTTCTGCTAAAAGTCTTAATAACCATTTTAAAATGATCAGCATCACGGTTTGTATACTATACGGTTGTCTCATATCAAACAGCCAATCAAAAGACTTTTTTTTCACGCGCAAAAAACGAGGAAAAATTTCATGCAATTTTTTAATTTACAAAACGATATTTATTTATTCGGCATTTTTTATATTGTCCCCTTCAAAATAGCCCCATAAATAGGGTGACCATTCGTCCCGATGTTTGCGGGACAGTCCCGCATTCTGATTGGGTGTACCGCTTTAAGACATGTCCCGCAAAACTCCCGCATTCTAACTTTTGTGCACTTCACTTGATTTCTTGACTTGTATTTCTCACTTGGATTCGGGAGGTGAGGACCTTTTTTTTTCTGTTCACTTGGATTCGGTAAGTGAGGACCTTTTTTGCTCTTCACTTGGATTCGGGAGGTGAGGACCTTTTTTTTGCTGTTCACTTGGATTCGGGAGATGAGGACTTTTTTTGCTGTTCACTTGGATTCGGTAGGTGAGGACCTTTTTTTTGCTCTTCACTTGGATTCGGGAGGTGAGGACCTTTTGTTTTTTGTTCTTCACTTGTAGTGACGACCTTTTTTTCTTGCTTTGTCCCGCATTGCCTTCTTAAGACAATGGTCACCCTACCCATAAGATATAATGCCACTTATAATAACACTTCTGCCACCGTTTTTTTCCAGTTTTCAAAACACTTCTGAAACGCAGATTTTAGTATAGCATTCAGCATGTTTGTAAAACGTTGACCTTTCTCTTTCTTTCTTTTCTTTCTCCGTTGTCGTTGTCTCTTTCTCTAACGTTTTGGAAAATAAAAGCCAGCAATTTTTGCCGTGTAATTTCCCGCTTCCTACCCCTCTATAACGATTTTGTTAGTTTCATATGTTTTTATTCCTTTTACTACGAATCGTGGAAAAAATCATAATGAATTTGATTTTTAAATAATCACACAGTTAAATGAATTTGACAGATAATAACTGATACCTTTAAAAGTTGGAACTCCTAGATTGCTAAAGTACAAGCTGTACCCACATAAAGGAATTAATAAACTTTTTCTATGTTTAGAAACTGCCTCAGGATCACGTTGATGAGATTCACGGAGACAAACTAAGCCCTTCAGAGGTATGTAGTTTTCAGATATGCTTTATATAATTTTAAATACAATCCTAACTGAAATAATACTGCTATTAAAAATATTATTATTAGGGTTGCGACAACTAAAGTGTGTTTTTCGTATTGGCAACCCTGTTTCCTGCAACGGCTATATTGATACCTGACAGTTGATTTGTGCTCAGTTAGGTTTGTCATTTCATCATGAATAGACTTACGCCAGAACAACGCTTGTAAATTGTACAAATTTATTTCGAAAATCGTGGTTAAGTTCGCGAAACTTACCGTGCGCTACGTCCATGTTACGGTTGATATAATCATCCATCCGAGCAACAATTTGAATAACCATGGTTTCTTTTCGCACCATGCATACTCTAATTGATAATACGCTTCCGCAGAGACGTAGTACAGTGCGCACTGAAGAAGGTGTTGATGCTGTGGAGTATAGTATTGAGGAGGACCCGAATGAGTCCGACATCGAGCACAGCAATTGGAGCATCCATCCACTTTATGGAAGATTTTGCGGAAAGATCTTGGTTTACGAGTTTACAAGATTCAGCTCGTGCAAGAATTGAAGCCGCATGACCATCGTGTGCATCGTCCGTTCGGTGAATGGGTCGAAAACAAGATTGCTCTTGATCCTCATTTTCACCACAAAATTTTATTCATCGATGAGGCTCATTTTTGGTTCTATGGCTACGTCAACAAGCAAAATTGCCGCATTTTGAGTGAAGAAAATCCACAAGCCATTATTGAGACGCCGTTATATCCACAAAAAGTCACTGTTTGGTGTGCTTAAAGCGCTGGTGGAATCATGGGTCTTTATTTTTTCAAAATTGATACCGGCAAGAACGTTATAGTCAATAGAGACCGTTATAGAGACATGATTACTGACTTTTCCGTTCCCCAATTAAATAGCATTAATGTGGAAGAGCTGTGGTTTCAACAAGACGGCGCAACATACCACACAAGGCGCGCCTCAATCGATTTATTGAAGGAAACATTCAATGAGCGCATAATTTCGCGTAATGAACCTGTGAATTGGCCTCTAAGATCATGCGATTTAACACCTTTGGATTATTTTCTGTGGAGATATGTTCAATCGCTAATCTACGGCGATAAAGCGATGGACGATTTAGAAGCCAACATTCACCGCGTTATTACCGATATACGGCCCCAGCTCCTCCAAAAAGCGGTCGAAAATTGGTCTTTCAGATTGCGCTTTATTCGAGTTAGGCGCGGTGACAATATGCCTGAAATCATATTTGAACACTAATGGCATCTTTCGAATAAAGCCAATACCATGGTCATTATTAATCAACAAGTGTATCTCGTGGTATACCACAGGGATCCATATTAGGTTCATTTTAATTGTTTATTGTTTTTTGAATTTTTTTTAATAATAATATAAAATAATTATCTAACATGGAAATACTTACAAATTGTATTAAATAAACATTTTTAAATATTTGAGGTTATCAATGACATGTCGTAGACGAGTAGTACTGCCAATCTCTCAAAATAAAAAGTCACCAAAAATAGTTTAACAATTGCTTCTATTGTTAAACTGTTTTCAGTGTAACAATGATATTATTTTGCACGCAAAGTATAAAAAGTAATTTTATTGTTCCAGCTTAATTGGATTCCATTCTTGTCAAACAAAGAACATGCAAAAAATAATGTTTATGCGAAAGTTAAAAATCCAGATAAATATGAAGCCCGTACTAGTGAAGAAGATGACACAAGTGTGGATAAAGCAGGACCAAAACCACAAAAAGCAGTAAAATAAATTATTATTTTCACTAACTCATCTGTCGCAGAATATCTGCGAGAGTGATTAATTAAGATTATTGATACATTAGACCAGCGTTCCTCAACCTTTGGTATCTATCGACCCAAAAATAGTAACAAAATTATAAGGTGACCCATGTGCGTTGGAAAAAAATGATGCAAGTGCAGGACAACAATTTTATTTTATAAACATACAACAATTTTATACCAGTACATACTAATAGCTCTTCTGCTCCTGATTTTCGTTCACCAAATTGTTTATTTTTGCTTTAATTGATTTTGTTAATGCAATCCTCAACGTTGTGTTAATGCTTTGAAGTCGATTTTTATATTTATTTATAATTGCAGTCAGAGCTGAATTTTCATATACATAAATGGTCGCAAGTCACGACCCATTTTTAAATTTCCACGACCCAAAACTGGGCCACGCCCCAATAGTTGCGGAACGCTGCCATTATACTAACACAGTTAATAACTATGAGGGTAGGTCAATAAGTCCTTACAAAATCTAAGAGATGGCGCTAGTTGTATCGAAACTAGTTTATTTCTGAAAATTACCATCTGTCAATAGACTGCTGTCAAATTGTTAACCATATCCATCGCGTGATTTAGTTTTACAATCGATTGTTGAAATTTTAATATTTTCGAACAATAGATAAAATAAGTGCAGTGATTAAACACTTTCATTTGAAAGGCAAAACACCGTAAATAATACTATACTATTAAATACTATTAAAAAATTTTTTGCTCACACCTCGTATAACTTATATTATTTTACAGACTCCAGGTTTCAGAGGAAAACCCGCAGCACCTGCGATTAAACAAACAAAGGTAAAAAAATTAGTAACAATTATATTCTTTAATATTTTTCAGGTGACACTCCTTTTTATACGAGGGTTACCTTTTAAAATTTTACAAAAACTAAGAAAGAAAACACTTTTTTGGATCTAACTAATTTATTACTTTTCAAAATATTTGCCTTTAAGCTTTATAAACTTTTGCATGCGTTCAAAACAATTCTCGAAACGTTTTTTCCACTCTGAAGTTGGTATCTCAAAAACATGGTTTTCGAAGGCTTCAACAACGTCTTGAGGTGATGAAAATCGCTGTCCACGCATTTGTTTCACATTGTTTCACATTGGGGAAACAAACAAAAAAGTCGTTAGGGGATAAATCTGGTGAATACGGTCAATGAGACATTAATTCGATGTTTTTCTCCTTCAAATAATCAATTGTTTGAGGTGCTCTGTAGGACGATGAGACGTTTTTGGTTGTTTTTTTTGATTTTGTCGATGACTCTGGCAAACAAATTTTTGTAAACCATTCAGCATTAACTGTTCGCCGATCCTCTAAAGGAATGGTTGCGACATGTCCAGTACAACCGAAAAAAGAAGCGATCATATTCTTGGAAGTGTTTCGTGAACTAAGATCTTTTGTGGGTTTCGGTTCATCTTGGAACCCAAACAGTGAATTGTTGCTTAGTTTCCGGTTCATATGAATAAATCCAAGTTTCGTCATCAGTAATGATGTAGTATACGGATTTTGTAGGGCCTAGGTTGAATTTTTTTAGCATTCCTTTACCTCAATCAACACGAGTCTATTTTTGAGCTTGTGTCAAATTATGCGGAATCCATCAGGAACAGATCTTTTTCACAGCTAAATGTTCAAGCAAAATCGAATGTATTGCAGTCTGCGATATGCCAATTCCTTTTCATCAAGCTTTAAGGCAGCCATTTTAAGAGCAATGATGAGCTTTTATCAGCCAGGGACCAAACCTGTGCAGAAGTACCAAATGAAAAGTGGGAAGACATTTTTAACACGTGGTTTATACTTATGAGGAAGTGTATTAAATGAAATGGAAGGTATTTTGAAAAAGTTTAAAAAGTAATCCCGTAGCTCAAAACTTTCCTAGCGCTCTACGTATTAATTATATCTATTATGGTGTTCGTTAATGAACTAAAAATTGTTAATGCAATTTGTGATTTGTTTCTGTTAAAAGAGTATTGTTATTTATATATTTAATTATTTATTTATTTCAGATTCTTACATCCCCCTTCGGTCTTCATCGTAAATTGGCTCGTACGATCGCTGCAATGTTCGTGGCACAATATTTATTCACTTTAAGACGAAGTTTACTCCAAACGTTAGGAAAAGGTAAAAAAGTGTTAGTAGCAACTGAAAGCGATATGAATGGATCAGAGTAATACAACAGAAAATAAAAATAAACTATATTTATTATATTATATTAATGTTTTATTCACGACTAAGCTATATAAATTATCCATCCAATATCCTTTAACAGAAAAAAAAAGCCACCTATATTTTGCAAACACAATCACTTAACGTGGCCTAGGATTGAAACCATGATCCAGCACAGGTGGCCCTAGGGCTAGCGGAAGCTATAAGGCCATGTTGTACTATCGGCTATGCGACCCCAATATGGTCGAGGGCGCTATTAAAGGAGAACCATCGCAAGATGCAGGCTACAGCGCTGGAGACGGTTCTTCCAATTCTCATAGCAGTGTTGGAACTCGGATACTGGAATAGCTTTCTGGTCGATTACGGACGTATGAATGTTTTCGAGTGTCCCAAAATGACGTCCCTTGAGGTGATTTTTTTAAAAATCACAATGACTCAAGTCAGGCGAATAAATAGGCTGAGGAGTTACAGGAATGTTTTTGCTGGCCAAAAACTCGTTTATTGATGAACGGTAGTGTGTATCAAATTCAACACTTCCCCGATCATTCACTCTGTCAGACTGTCAAAACGATCTGAACGCACAAGCCGGATTCTGTCGACGTTTTCGTCGGTTCTTGAAGATGAAGGCCTTCCGCTGCGTGATTCATCTTCAATATACTCTCTTTCTGAAAATGCCTTAAACCACCAAAATACTTGGGTCCTTGACAAAACACTTCCTCCGTAGGCCTGCTGAAGTTTTGCAAAAGTTTCCGTTGCACTGTGCCCAATTGTGAAGCAAAACCTGATAGCATACCGCTACTAATCATATTATGTTGATTCTCTTTCTTTTCTCTAGGCTATATATTCATTTTAGGGTTTTTATTTGGTAGATTGGTATGAATGTCAATTACACAATTGTCTTGAACGTCAAACAGGCTTCTTATAACCTAAATAACCATTAGAATTATCTACTGGCATATATATTTTTCATTAAAAAATCAATTTCTATTTTAATGTATGAAAAAGATATAACAACTGGTCTTATGAGGAAAATAATTTAAAACATTTTTCATTTCTTTATATATTGCATGAAATAAAAAATAGACTAAGACTAATAAGAAATAGTGGAACTGCATCAGAAGCGTCTCCAAGTATTTGAATTTCTTCTACAATAGGTTTTGTCTTTAAATAACATTGCCAATAATACATGACAATAATAATGTATGACAAACCTGAAAATCGTCCTTTTAAGACTTGGAACGATATTTATTGTCAATATATGTGTTGCGTTGTAAGTCTGCTCAAGGATAGTGTATGGATTGAATAAAGGAGTTAATAAACAACTGATTTTTAAATAAACATTGAGTAAATTTAGAGAGAGAGAGAGAGAGAAATAGTGAAAGAAATCATAAACGTCTGTAATATTTAAATTCATATAATTTTGGGGGTACTACTGCTCCGTAGCTCTTATGTATCAGCCGCCACTGGATCTATTGTTTTTATTATATTGTCCGAATTATTAGTAATTGTTATATATATTGTATGAAGTAACTTAATATTGTGATATAAAATATTTAATAATAAGTATAGTATTCAAACAGTTAATTAAACATACGAAAATATAATTTCAATTTTAATTTTTCCAAACGTGAGTAGTTGAAGTTTTCACCGTTGAAGTGTTCACAGTTCTATTAGATTAAGTAAAAACTTAATCTAATATGAGTGTTTGGAAGATATATGTAGGTTTCCTCATTACAGGTAGGATGAATTAGATTACATTCACTTATCTTTTCTTTTCGACCTAACTTGATTTCGCTTATACAAATCTACCAACTTAATCTGTTAGGTACTCTTTCCAGGTATTTTAATTAGTTAAAATAATCGAGCTACGTTTTTAAACTTTTTTGTTACTTTTTTCAAATTCAGGTTCTGCTGTACTTTTTGTGCCAAATTCAGCAAGGATGGAAGGCACAGAAAGACCAAAAGGATATTACGGTAAGAAATAATGAAAATTAGTTTATTAAATATACCAGGTCTACAAGTATGAACTGCGGATTTTTTGCAAACTTACCGCGCAAACAGAGTGTATAGTTCAAAGTTTCAACACATATGGCGTTTTGTTAAGTTATCACTAAGTGTCACATGCGTATAGGTTATAATTTGAAAAGTGATCATATAGTTTTGTTTTACTTTGTTAAAAATGACAAATTTTGTGCCAAATAAAGAGCACTCGCGGACAGTACTACTGTTTTGTTTTCATTTGAAAAAAACTGCTGCTGAATCATACCGACTGCTTCGAGAAGCTTATGGTGAATATGCTCCATCGCAAGATACGTGTGAACGTTGGTTTCGGCGTTTCAAAAGTGGTGACTTTGATCTTACAGACAAAGAACATGGAAAACCTCCAAAAAAATATGAAGATACAAAATTGGAAATATTGCTACAGGAAGACGATAGTCAATCACAAAAACAACTAGCAGAGCAGTTAGGCGTTAGTCAACAAGCTGTTTCCAATCGCCTACGGGAGATGGGTAAGTTCCAGAAAGTCGGCAGATGGGTTCCACATGCATTAAATGAGAGGCAGATGGAAAAACGCAAAAACACTTGTGAAATTTTGCTTGCACGATACAAAAGAAAGTCTTTTCTGCATCGTATCATTACTGGCGATGAAAAATGGATTTATTTTAAAAATCCCAAACGCAAAAAATCATGGGTGAACCCAGGCTCACCATATCAACTACAAGACCGAATCGCTTTAGCAAAAAGACAATGCTCTGTACTTGGTGGGACCAAAAGGGTGTGGTCTATTATGAATTGTTGAAACCTGATGAATCAGTTAATACCCAACGCTACCAACAACAACTGATCGAATTGAACCATTCGCTGCTCGGAAAACGACCAGAATACGAAAGAAGACAGCACAAGGTAATCTTTCTTCACGATAACGCTCGATGTTCGCATCGATGGTTCACGGACTTTTGCCGAGCAGCACTTTTGTTCATATGAAAATGTGAAAGAATGGCTAGATGAATGGTTTGCGGGGAAAGGGGAAGAGTGCTACTGGCGAGGTATTCACAAATTGCCTTAAAGATGGGAAAAATGTATAACTAATAGAGCATACTTTAAATAAATAAACTTTTACTGTTCTTTTGAGTTTAATGTGTTTTATTTAAAAAAAAAAATCCGCATTTCATACTTGTAGACCTGATATATATATGTTACTGAATAAAATTCTTATAATAATCGTCATAAATTTATTGTAAAAAGTTATAGAGACGTTTCGATTGGGTATCCAATCATCCTCAGTCCAATATTATAGTCAATTGTAAAAAATCATATATTTCCACATTAAAATGTTTGGAACGGACAGGAACGGTTAATCATAGTCTAGCCGAACGGTCTGTCCTATACTCAGTATACTCAGTATCTTACCATCTTTCTATCTCTTACTTATCTGGATAATTGAACTTTACCAACTAATTTTGTTTATTATTATTACGATTTATTTACCGGCATCTAGGCCAAAAACAATATACGTATAGTATACAAGTAGTAACAAACAAAACAAACAGATAGTGAACAGAATAATTACATAACTTACAAAGAAAGATATAACATAAAAGAAAAAACAAAAAGAAGAGATAGTACAACCATTGGTCCAGTCTGTCCACAATACAGATTCAGGTATAAGGTATTCAGGTATGCCAATAAGGATTATTGGCATACATATTAGGTATTCAGGTATGCCAATCAGGATTCAGGTATGCCAATCATTTTACCTGATTACTTACTTATATAATATTTTTCTTTAGTTACGGCTGCAAAAACAACTTGTATGAGGACAGCATTATTACTGAGTGTTTGCGAATTATGTATTTGCCAAAATGACGGTATGACATGGTACTGCGCCAAATATAGAACAAAAAAAGGATGCTCACAAAATAGGAGAGGGCTGCAAGAATTTCCCGAAGAATATACTCAAGAGCAGGATGATAACAATAACAATGGAACTTCTTCAGCTGACGATTTATTAGAGCAACATATAAGAAGACTGGATAAGAGGCGCGACAATAGTAAGTTAAAATTGATTTATGAATATGATTAGACCGCTATGATATCATCATCATCATCATCATCATCATCACCATATGCCATATCTGGTACAGACTTCTCTAACTTCGGGTGATGGTGACGTACTTCAAATTCTGATATTGTGGGTACATTCGAGTTGTACAAGGTAGAGTGAGCGCTGAGCAAAAAGTTGATGGTGACGTCATGAATAGAACACTGATGGAGCGAGTGAATGTTTATAAAATGTAATCCTACAATTTTAGGCGGTGTTTTTACTGTCAGATTAGTTCACGTCAGTCATGAATCAAAATTATGTACTTCAGTTTGCGGTTGAATTATTTTTAAGTTAATTTATTTATTTAATATAACCTTAATTGAATTTTTATGAATATAAAGAAAAATATTTTGTTGTTAATAGTTCTAAACCAAAATGCTGGTAACGTAGAAGCAGGTGGGAAAGATCTAGAAGATTCACAAGAAGCATCAGAGGAAGAATCTAAAGAGCCTGCCATTCCTACTCCCACTCCTGCTCCTGCTCCAACTCCTGCTCCAACTCCTGCTCCCACTGCTGCGCCAACTCCTGCTCCCACTCCTGCTCCTACTCTTGCTCCCGCTCCTGCTCCTGCTCCCACCCCTGCTCCTGCTCCCCCTCCTGCTCCTGCTCCCACTCCTGCTCCCGCTCCTGCTCCCACTCCTGCTCCTACTCCTGCCCCCACTCCTGCTCCTACTCCCGCTCCTGCTCCTGCTCCTGCCCCCACTCCTGCTCCTGCTCCTACTCCCGCTCCTGCTCCCGCCCCCACTCATGTTCCTGCTCCTGCTCCTGCTCCCGCTCCTGCTCCCACTGCTGCGCCTATTGCTCCACCAATTGCTCCTCCCACTTCTCCCCCTACTAAACCTCCAACTAAACCTCCTACTAGAACCCCTACTAAACCTCCAACTAAACCTCCTACTAGACCCCCTACTGCTCCACCTAAACCTATTAAACCTCCTACTACCGCCCCTAATAAACCACCAACTGAACCTCCTACTGAACAGCCTGTAGAGCAAGAAGAATATAACACAACTGATGAACCTACAATTAATCCGCCTTCAATAATAACCACTATTAGACCGACTCCAAAAAAAACTGTGGCGATACCAAAAACTGCGGCGACACCAAAAACTGCGGCGACACCAAAAACTGCGGCGACACCAAAAACTGCGGCGACACCAAAAACTGCGGCGACACCAAAAACTACTAAACCAACTCAAGGACCAACAAAACCTACACCAAAGAATAATGTTGAACCGGTAATTACAATGTTAAAATAATACACGACCAACAGAAGTATTGATAGAATGGTTACATGGTAGCATGGTATTGCGACAAGCATCAGTTTAGTGATGCTGGAAAGAATGAAAAAAAAAAAAAAAAATCCGTCATCACAAAGTACTGTTGACGGACAAAGTTACTGTTACTCAATTAAAAGTTATTAGTTATTGCTTTTATAGTAGGGTGACCATTTTCTTAAGAAGGCAATGCGGGACGGAGCAAAAAAAAGGTACTCATCTCCCAAAATCCAAGTGAAGAGCAAAAAAAAGGTCTTCAACTCCAAAATCCAAGTGAAGAGCAAATAAAAGGTCCTCACTTCCCAAATCCAAAATGCGGGAAACTGCGGGGCAAAATGTTAAAATGCGGGACTTTTGCGGGACGCATCTTAATGCGGGACAAAATGTTAAAATGCGGGACGAATGGTCACCCTATTTTATAGCAACTTTTGTTAAATAAATTTCTTCGAAATATTTCTCAGTTGTGAAATATTCGCAAAAATCTTAAAACCGACGCGAGTAAACTCCCATTTCTAGTTAACCGATTGTTACTAAAAGTTGATCAACTTGTGCCATTGATAATTGACCTCTTGTAAACAGTACTTTATTAAGCATTCAATGTTAACTTTACCTGCTATGTTTATTTTATATTGTCTGATATATGTTAAATCTGAGTTTCAAACTTTTGATTACATAAACAAGAACCTTGAAAGAGTGACTAGATTTGGTAACCATTTGGAAATACCCAGGATCAGATTGGAAGTTTGTAAAAACTCCCCTAGATACTGGGGACCTACATTTTTTAATCGACTACCGGATAGAATTAAAGTGATGGATCTTAAGAGATTTAAATTTGCTGCCAAATCTATTCTCCTAGAAAAGGCATATTATACCATTCAGGAATATCTATTGGATAATATTGTGTAACAAAATAGAAAAATTTCTCTAATTAATTAGTTTTTGTTCATTATTATTATTATTATTTATTTATTTTTTTTGTATCTTTTATATTTCTCTGTATTATTTCATATTTCATTGTTCTGCATTTTATATTGACGTGTCTATGAATGTATCATTCTTACAGAACTAATAAATATTATTATTATTATTATTATTGATGACAAAAGCTTAAATATGAAGTTTCATAAAAATTCTTTTAGGCGAATTTGCTCTGCACGTGTACACAGACCGACGGACAGACAGATAGACAGACAGACAGACAGGCAAACAGACGGACAGACAGACATCATGCTAAAAATAATCAAAATTTTATGTAGCGACCTCAATTCGTGGAGATCCATCGAAATGTCAAAATCGGTATGATCACAATACCTCCCTTATATATGTTGGCGATCATACGCGGTATACGATAAAAGCGTCAGTTGCCAGATCGCAGCAGAGTTTAGCGCAATCCCGATATATAAGAGGCAACCTTCCTTCCTGTATTTTTTTATTCAATGAGACTATCACAAGTCAGTCTGATACATATAATCAAATATTGCGCCAAAGACTCTCGTACCGGTCCTGGCTATAAGTATTGTAATTTTTAATCTCTTTAAGCATAGTTGTAATACACGTAAGCACTAGAATAATAAAACACAATTACTAATTAATACATTATTTCTATGCTTAGGTAAGGCCGCAGGACTACCCTGATGAGCTGACTGGAGAGAATCTGGACGCTGTAGCGGTACGTAATTTGCTGAAATAGAGAAATACCTCACATAGTCCGGGTAATCGGTTCCGTCAATATTCCGGACTGTTTGAAACCGGACTAAACAAGAAACTTAATATATAAAAAAAATAATAATTGGTTGGAAAAAAAATCCTAGTTTTCAATAAAGTAAAGGCGATTAATATATAAAATAATTTTAAGATAATCAGATAGATCAGATAAAATCAGACAATAGACAGACAGACCGACAGAAAGACCGACAGACATGCTAAAAATAGTCAAAACGTTATGTAGGGATCTCAATTCGTGGAGATCCATCGAAATCTCGGAATGTCAAAATCGTTATGATCACAATACCTCCCTTATATATGTTGGCGGTCGGTAAAAAGGGAGTGTTCAAGAAAAGCCGTGCAAATTACCATCAAATGGTTTTAAGAAAAACGCTTAATATCGTCAAAAGAGCTGGTTGGTGATCTGTGGGAGCATAGAGAAGTTGAAGAAACAATTAGAAGACATCTAGTGGAATCTAATTTGCATGGAAAAAGAGTTCGCCGAAAACAACTTATGACCGAGCGATACAAAAAACTTTGCCTTGAGTGGGCCAAAAGACATTTAAATTGGACACCTGATGAATGAGCGAAAATCATTTGATCTGATGATTCCAATATAGAAGTACGCATTGTAATGGTTTAATGTACTTACTAATTTAACAGAAAAATAAATTTTTAAGCAATTGTTGCACTAACAATATAAAATTTAATTTACTATAAATTTACGAAATTGTTTTCTTCTTTTGCGGAACAGCTTTTTGGATAACCTGGAGACATCTTTGTAAGACGTAGGCCGGGTGAAGGTTTTCATCCTGACAACATCATCCCTACAGTCAAATATGGTGGTGGTAGCATCATGATCTGGGGGTGCATGATCTGGGGGCCATGTTCACCAGTGGCTTAAGCGAAAAATTTTGTGCGTGAGACGCATTATTCTGCTCGTTATATTACCATGCTTAATGAAGTTTTGGAATAATCAATATTAAAATTATTTGATGAAGACAATCCAGAATATGTTTTTCAACAAAATAATGCCACCTGTCACAAAGCTAAAGCAACAAATGAATGAGTTTCCAAAAACAATGTGCCATTTTTTGCATGGCCCACTAGTCACCAGATTTATCGCAAATTGAAAATTTATGGTCGATTCTGATAAACAAGGTGTCTGATTACAAATGCAAATAAAAAGAAGAATTGAAGAAAATTATTGTGGACGAATAGATCAGTGTACAATCCGATATACGTAAAAAAATATATGTGAAGTGTGAATTTTCACACATTTCAGGGTTTCGTAGGTATTTAGTAAGTGAATGATGATTATTTGGGATGCCAAAACAAATTTTATGTTAAAATATTTTTTTATTAATTTAATTCGAATGCCTAATACCATTATTTGAGTTTCTAAATATTTGCAGTATTTTTTTATATAGCAAGGTTCATTAAAAATTTGAAAATTGCGCCTTCGGATTCCACTGGTTGTTTTTAGTCATAAACTCCGCCCCTCTGATTACGTATACATTCAAACATAGAATTAAATTATAATTTTATCACTTCCCACTGGTTATTAAATTTACGCTTTTAAAAATTTAATGCAACATTTTCCAAAATACAACTAGAATTTTGACAAAATAATTTCAACAAAATAAAAATGCAAAAAAAAAAACAAAAAATAAAAATTGACGGGAATCGAACAGTAGTTTCCACTTACGAAGCGAGAACGTTAGCTCTGGACTACCGACGTTCACTCGTTTACTGTCTTAAATATCGGGTTAAATATTTTACATATTTTAGTTAAAAACACAAAAAATGCGTTATTTTCGGAAAACAATCTGATCAAAAATTCCTGTTGTACTATTCCGGTTCACACCAATGTACATTACTTAGAATTTTTTCAGATTTTTAGTTTAAACCATCTGGGCTACAGGGTGTGGGACAAATTTTTTTTTACACAATTTTGGCTAAAATCGCTTCAAAATAATTTATTTTGTAAAAATAAAATTTTGACCGTTAATCCACGTACCAAGGGCTTTCATTTGATACCCTACACAGAATTGTAAAAAAATATATATATTTTTTCGATGAGCATGTATTTGTTTATATTTTTAGGGGGATATGTTTTTTAGATGTTTTAGTATTTTTCCTATGTGCGGGTCAAAGAGTTGTATAAGCATGTCAAATTTCTACTCTCTAGGTTTAACCGTTTGGCTACAAATTTTACCGAACAGACAGACAGACAGACGACAAAATGACAGTATAAGGTTTTTTTTTGTCATACCTACAAAACCCTAAAAACTTGTGGACAGTATGGCTAAAAGGGTACGTGCGGTATTTAAAGTACGAGGGATACCACAAAATATTAATAATTTTGATTAAAGTTGTCATTGAAAGCTGTATGTATTATTTTATTTACCATTTTTCCTTTAATAATCCTAAAACTCAATAAAATGTAAGGTGTTCCATACATTTGTCCAAGGCTGTAAATACATCTTGATGGACTTACCTAGCAGTTGAAACGTGGTATTATTAAAGGGCCCTTTTAGCTGCTGCAGGCTTCTCATACACCAGGTTTGGAATGGAGAGGTTGGACAAACACAACCACGTTTGATATATATAAGTCTACACTGTAGTCGCGAAACACACACGAGTTGAAACACAACAAACACTAAGACACGAGACGAATTGAACATATATTCGTGAACTGCAACAATGCAAGAGATCTGAGCGAAGTCGCTACAGGCACAGCTGAGTAGATGAATATTAACTTGAAACACGGTTGGTTCGAGTGCTAAATTGATACTATTTAACAATGTTAGACTAGGAAACCCCCCACTTAAATATGCCACCATAAACACCAATGCTGTAAAATCAATTTAGCTATAAAAGGTAGTTTTATTGTTCCAGATTACCGATATACCATTCTTGGAGAACGAAGATTTTCCAGTAGATACTACAGTAAAACCTAAATCAGACGAAGATGAAGATGAAATAATTAAAAGTGAAGAAAGAATACCAATAGAAAAAAAGACAACAGCGGTAAAAAAATATTTTTTCATTATTCATATGTGCTCATATCGGTTATTAGAAAAAAGCTCATACAAATAATTTTACAGTTTACAGGTTTCAGAGGAAGGCCTGCTAGACCCAGTAAACCAGTAAAGGTAAGGAACATGTCATAGCGTATAGTCTATTAATTTTATAGCTGTGAATGTAGCTTATCTCTAAATATAGAATTAATATACATTATCTTTTTTTCAGATTCTTACTTCCCCCCTTGGTTCTTATCGTAAATTGGCTCGTACGATCGCCGCAATGTTTGTGGCACAATATTTATTCACTTTAAGACAAAATCTGCTCAAAACTTTAGAAAAAGATGTTGTTACAAAAAATCCCACAAATGAAAATCCCACTTAATAACGAGCTGAATAGTTCAAAGTAGATACCATAACAAATCAAAATAAATTATATTTATGTTAAAATTTATTGATTTATTGGCAACATATCCTCGACCTACCCTATGCAAAATACCCATGATCCTTTAATAAGGACTAAAGTTTGTTCAAGATAACTGGGAAATGACGTCACACCTGGTTAGTTTAGCTGCAAATGTTAGAATATAATGTAACTAACAAACAAGCATTACTAAGTCAAGACCGTTGCAATCCGGGGGTGAAATTGAACAACCTCGCCTGGGCGGCAGATTTTAGAGTTAGAAAATTTAATTTTTTAGATTTAAATATTCATTAATCCTTAGTACAAAAAGATCAGTGCTTAACATATTTGGTAGTATTGTCACGTGGCTGGTTAAGCAAATTAAGATGGAAAAGCAACTCCTGGATTTAACAATACAATTTGTTTAATAATTATCAAATCTACAGTGTTATTGTAAGATTGAATTTGTCCACGGGAATTAGGGAAGTCTTCAGTCCACCCCGTGTTGGCCAGAATTGACTTGGGCATATCTTCTAGGCGGGGGATACCCATCAGGGAGTCGAGGAGCCTGGAGAAGCCTTCTCCCACTCACATGGTACTGCTTGCTTGCCTCACCAGATGAATCAGTATATGGAATTGTTCTCTTAGTCGTCACCGTGTTAGCTGGAACTTGTAGAAGAGTTGGCTAGGTTCCTCTACCCGGATTCCGTACAACATCCATGTACTTATACCTCTGATTGACCTAGTTTCGATTCTCCTTCGTCATGACAAATATTTCCATATTTAGAAAATGCAGCGTATGCATTACGCAATCAGGTTAAACATGTCAGACAAATATTTTTTTAATCATACAGCTGAACGTCACAATATCTAGTAGTCGCAATTCTGACTTGTGGTCCTCTGGTCCGCTTCCATGTTTCAAAATTCGAACATTCGCGTGACATCGATAGTAAAATTTGTTTTTTCTTGTGACTTTTAAATTCGTGCCCATTTTTAAAGACGATACAATGGTCGTATCTGGGAGGTAGATATGCTCGCAGCGCTCCTGTATTTAGTTGTTATGTTTGGCTTCCACAGGTTTGTAGCCCTTTTCTACTTTGCCACATCTTTCTAAACAGTATTTATCGTCGCATTTCTGTTTAGCACGTGGACGAGTGAAGTTAAGTTCAGAGCAAGTTAGAGCAAGAAAATGCTTGTTAAATTTAACAGAGACCAGTCAGAAGCTGTTTAGGACACAATTAGCTCTTGTATTAGTAGTTGGCCATTGTAATATAGTAACAACTACTTGTCAGAAATAATAAAATAAGTAGCAATTATATATTGTATTAGTCATATATAAAACGAAAAACTAATTAAATATATTAATTGACCGTGAAAATAACAATAGAAATAGGAAAAATTAAAAAATAATTGTATTTTATCTGTTATAACATTCAGTAAGTTTGTCCTGCTGGATGTAAAATTTTTAAATTGTTATGGCGGTGTTATACTTCTTCACTGCAGGTAGGTTATTATTTTCATTATTAATACTACTAACAACAGTATTTTATGCCCGAAGTACTTATAGGGTTGATAGCTATCGATTATTATGGGGTTTGTCAGGTTTTGACAAGCGTCCAAGCTATCGTTTATTATTTTTATTATATTATTATTATTTGCTAAATGTTGCATGTAAAGTTCTCTCCCTTACCATATTGGAAAGAATACAGGATAGCTTAGAACCATTCATCCGTGAAGAGCAGGCTGGATTTAGACCTAACAGGTCCTGCACAGACCAGATTAATACACTACAATTAATTCTGGAACAAGCAACGGAATGGGGGTCTCCAGTCTACCTTCTGTTCGTTGACTTTGAAAAAGCCTTCGATAGACTTAACCGCAATGTACTGTGGCAGACATTAGAAAAAAATTGATGTGAAGTGTGAATTTTCACACATTTCTGGATTTTGCAGGTATTTAGTAACTGAACGATGATTATTTGGGATGCCAAAACAAATTTTATGTCAAAATATTTTTTTATGAATTTTAATTCGAATGCCTAATACCATTATTTAAGTTTCTAAATATATGCAGTATTTTTTTTTATATAGCAAAGTTCATTAAGATTTTGAAAATTGCACCTATGGCTTCCATTGGTTGCTTACATCATAAGTCCCGCCTTTTGATTTCGTCAAACATAGAATTAAATTATAATTTCAACACTTTCCACTGGTTATTAAATTTACGCTTTTAAAAATTAAATGCAACATTTACCAAATATAACTAGAATTTTAACAAAATAATTTAAACAAAATATAAATGCAAAAAAAAAACAAAAAATAAAATCAACAAGATTCGAACCCTAGTTTACAAGTTAAGCGTACGACAAATCCAACCACGCCACGAGAGCTACTGATCTGGTATGTTACACAACGTATTAAATAGTTAACATATTTTAGTTAAAAACACAAAAAAATGCGTTATTTTCCGAAAACATAATCTGATCAAAAATTCCTGTTGTACTATTCCGGTTCACACCAATGTACATTACTTAGAATTTTTTCAGATTTTTAGTTTAAACCATCTGGGCTACAGGGTGTGGGACAAAAATTTTTTGGCACAATTTTGGCAAATATCGCCTCAAAATAATTTATTTTGCAAATTTGATCGTTAATCCACGTACTAAGGGCTTTCATTTGATACCCTACTAAGAATTTAAAAAAAATATTTTTATTTTCGATGTGCACATATTTGTTTATATTTTTAGAGGGATATGTTTTTTAGATGTTTTAGTATTTTTCCTATGTGCGGGTCAAAGAGTTGTATAAGCATGCCAAATTTCAACTTCTAGGTTTAGCCGTTTGGCTACAATTTTTACCGAACAGACAGACAGACAGACAGACAGACAGACAGACAGACAGACAGACAGACAGACAGACAGACAGACAGACAGACAGACAGACAGACAGACAGACAGACAGACGACAAAATGACGGTATAAGGGTTTTTTGGACATACCTAGAAAACCCTGAAAATGGTATCCCGATCAAGATAATAAATATTATTAAAAGCATGTATACTAATTCAACATGCAAAGTTGTACACCGTGGGAAAGTAAGCAGTCCCATTCAGGTACAGTCGGGAGTGAAGCAAGGCTGCGTCTTGTCCCCACTGCTATTTCTCATCACTATAGATGCAGTCTTGCGTGCAGCAAACCCCTCGCAAAGACGCATCGGATAAACTGCAAGTCTTTGTTAATAAATGTTTAAGAAGGATAATGGGAATCCATTGGCCTGACAGCATAAGCAACGAAGAACTATGGCGAATAACAAAACAGTCAGAGATCGGAAATGAGATACGCTTGCGCAAATGGAGATGGTTGGGACACATACTTAAGCGAGACTCAGACAACATAACCAGACAGGCCCTTCACTGGAACCCGCAAGGAAAAAGGAGAATCGGACGACCGAAGAATACATGGAGGCGCACAGTGGAGAAAGAATTGCGAGACATGGGAAAGTCGTGGGGCGAAATCAAGATCTTAGCCCAGAATCGCACCAGATGGGAGATGCTTTATTGAGGCCCTTTGTTCCTCTTGAGGGGTTGTAGGAACTAATATATATTATTATTTTCAGTAATTGTTACCGTGTTCTGTTACGATGTACGAAATGACCATATTTTTACAACAACTAGGTTTAGAGCAAGAGCAGAATATAGTAAGTAAACCAGTATTTATACACCCTTGGTGCGTAAATAGCTAATAAAATGTCCTATGCTCCCAAATTTAGATCATAAACAGTTCAGCATAAATCTCCGGACACCGTGGTTTTCTCCTGGCTAATTTTATTTTCATTAAGGCCCGGTCTTTCCACCTTCAGTTAAAGTTCCAGGTAACTATCTGACAGATAAGGTTATTTGTAACTTCATCTGCTGAATAAATGTCAATACCAGTTAGTGAATCCAATACGTCAGTCTCATTATCCGTTAGATAACTATCCGATTGATACATTTGTATAGAAAGAAGGGATGACATTTACTCAGCAGATGAAGTTACAAATAACCTTATCTGTCAGATAGTTACCTGGAACTTTATCTGAAGATGGAAAAACCGGGTCTTAATGTACTATTAACTAAGGTATTGTAATTTTTTTAATTTGGTTTAATTTTAATTATTTATTTTAACATGTGGATGCTAGGGTGACCAACTGTCCCGGTTTTCCCGGGACAGTCCCGGTTTGAGTACTAAAAGTCCCGAATCCCAGGAAACAGGTCAGTGGTGGAACTACAAATTTTGCCCCCCTCCAAAATTAGATCGGCCCCCCAACCTTATGTGATTTTTTTCATAATTTTGAAGAAATTTAACCTTGGATTCTTCTTACATTTGTAGACAAAATGCGGACTGATACTTTTGAAGCTAATGAGTTGGAAGCTAATTCCTACGGTTAAAAGAACCTTTTACTACTAGTAGGCAAAATTCACAGTATCCCTTGATTCAGTTTGATGTCTTCTCATTGGACTGACACCAGAAATCGTTGCAATACTGATTTAATAAAGGCCAAACTGCAAGTAAAGTTAATTTTAAAATGGATTGCATTGAGTTTTACGATTTTATAAAAGAAAAAAAAAAACGATTTATTAAAAGCGGCAAGTAGTTCAGAAAAATATTACTGGAAAAGACAATGAAACGTATTACATTCATTTACATGTAAAAAAAAAAAATTTTTAAATAAACTAAATTATTCTCCTTTTCTTTCTTTTTTTGTCCCGGGTTGGTTCTTCAAAAAATTGGTCACCCTAGTGGATGCAGATAAATTATAATTTAAATCGTGCAGATCCAGCTCAGATGCGGATAAAATATCATATCCGATTATTCACAATATCCGGGTGAACATAAAATCTTCGGTTAGGACGCTTTTTCCCACGGAAGAAGCTATCTTTTCTTATTGAGAATAAACATTACCTATAGAGGCGCTGTTGTCGCTTACAAAATGGCGATTGGAATAGGATATTTTTGACATTTGCCATTTGATACACAAAAATTCACATTGCAGTTAATTTTCAGTTGCGATTTTAAAGACATTTTATTAAAGTTTTCTTCACTTTAACACATACAAACAATGCAATTAAATGAGCCACATCCAACAAATTCCTATTCCGTTAAGTTCCAAAATATTCCGCTAGGCGTCACTTCAGTTATTGTCAGTTCTCAATAGTAATATATACTAATATTGTGTATAAATTATTTAGAAACATTTAAAGTACCATGCATGAGGACATCAATGATGTTTAGTTCTAGAGAAGTTTGTATTTGCCAAAACGATGGATTGACTTGGTACTGCGCAACAGTAGCACAAACAATACCTTGGAGAAGATGTAAGTTAAATTTACTACAGTGAATTGCAGCGAAAACATTTAGCATTTAAGTTTTAACATTTAATATTAAGTTAGTGTCATCTTCAAAATATTACCTATCTCCTATTTTTATTATTTAATTTTGTGTAACATGTAACATTAAAACTGTAACATAATACAAGGTGTCTCAAAAGAAATTTTATATTTAGTGGATCGATTAAAAAAAAGTAAGCCGTATATAGAAAAAATGTTTATTAATTATTAAAATACACTTTTTGGGGATATATTTCTTAAAAATAATATCGTCTAAATGTAGACCCTCGCGTTCTCGGCACTCATTTAATCGAACAGTAAAATTACTTATGACGTCTCGGCAGGTGGACTCAGGGATGGCTGCCATTTCGTGACGGATATTTTCTTTCAAATGCGCCAGTAAAGTCGGTTTATTGGCGTAAACTTTAGATTTAAGATAACCCCATAGGAAAAAGTCCATAGGGGTTAAATCTGGACTGCGTGGAGGCCAATTTATGTCACCTCTCCGGGAGATCAATTTGCCTGAGAAAATTTCACGAACACGTGGCAGAGACATATTGGACGTGTGTGAAGTTGCTCCGTCCTGTTGGAACCAAGTTCTTTGGTTATAGCCAGGAAAGTTTTGCAATTCAGGTACCAAGAAGTTGTCTAACATCTCCACATAACGCTCTGAATTCACTGTAACTGCACGCCCCCTTTCGTCTTCAAAAAAGTAAGGGCCGATAATTCCTCGCGCCGACATCGCAGCCCATACGGTCACTTTAGGCGAATGTAGGGGTTTCTGATGTTTGCGTTTCGGATTCCTTGCACTCCAGTAGCGGCAGTTCTGCTTATTTACGTGGCCATTAAAATGAAAATGAGCTTCATCCGAAAACAAAATGTTGGTAAACGTTGAAAATCGCTCAATCACCTGATTTACGAAATTAAGCCTCTGACTGGCATCTTGGGGCTTTAATTCTTGCATCAATTGAATTTTGTAGGGGTGCAGCTTTAGGTCTTTGTGCATAATGTGATGTAATGATGATCTATGCACATTTAAAGCACTTGCGCGCTTCCGAATTGAAAGGTTCGGGTCGTCACGAACAGACTGATTAACATTCTCCACGTTTTCTACCGTTCTTGATGACCTAGGTCGCCCGGATTTTGATTTATCCAGCGTTGTACTAGTCTCTTCAAACTTTTTAACCCAATGTCGAATGAGAGGAATGCTTGGCGCATCATTTAAGTGGCGAAAACCTCGAATACTGCAGAATTTTCTACGCGCTACAGTCGCCGAATCACCGTTTTTGTAAAACTCTCGCACGCATAACGCGCGTCTGCTCCCGAGAAACGCTCCATAGCGACTTAATTCCCAAGAGCCAGGCTACCGATTGACATAACCCCCGCGCCCCTCGAATACGTTGGGTTCACGCAGTAAGCTAAATAAATATAAAATTTCTTTTGAGACACCTTGTATTAAAAAAGACTAAAATTAAATATTGACGAAACCCACCACAAGCCTTTGATAAAAATCCGTGTAAAATACCTGCGTCGAAAAAATCTCCCTCCAGCTGTCTTGTCCATTCTTTGACGACATGGTTGACCTCGTCGTCACTGGAAAACCTCTTTCCTATAGACTCCTTGAGAGAGGTGAACAGATTGTAATCCGATGGCGTCAGATCGTGGCTGTGAGCTGGGTGGTTGATAATGTCCCATCCGAATGAATCCAAAATTTGCGTTGTGATGTGGGCAGTGCGACGACGAGGTCAAGCATGCGTGATTAAAAAGACATACGTCATTTTTTTCCCGGCCTACTCTGACATTTTTTTTTTAAATCACACATTATTTTAATATAATACTTTATTTTAAACAGTACAAAAATCACATCATTTTGAAAAAATTTCTATAGAATATTCAATAGGAGATGACGAAGAAGAAACACAAAATGGAGAATTTGGAAAAGAAAAAGAAAATGTAAAAAAGAACGATACAGAACAAGTAGAAATAGGCAAAGAAAAAGAAAAAATACAAAATAAAACAGAAGAAATAAAAGTAAACGGAGAAGAAATAATTGGGGTAGTAACAAGGGAAGATAGAGAAGTAGATAAGAAAACGACGGTCGAAAAAGTGAACACAATGAATAAAACGAAGGATTTTACTGAAAGAAGAAAAAACGAAGAAAATGAAACTGAAGAAAGTGATGATAAGGAAGAAGAAGAAAAAGCAGCAAAAAGACAAGAAGAAGAAGAAAAAACAGAAAAAGAAACAAAGGTTGATACAGTAAAGTCACAGAAGAAACGCAAGAAGAAAGAAAAGCAACAAAGAGAAGAGAACGTTGAAAAAGTGAAATCAAAGAAAAAACACAAAAGTAAAAAAGAACAAAAAGAAACAAAGAAATTTATTGAAAAAAAGCAAAGAGAAAAAGAAGAAAGTGAAGAAGATGATGAAGTAGGAATAGAAACGAAGGTTGAGAAAGTGAAAAATAAAAAGGAAATTACCGAAAAACGACAAAAAGGAAAAGAAGAAAACGAAAAGGAAGAAAAAGAAGCAGCAAATGGGGAAGAAGAAGATAAAGTAAAAAAGGTAGCGAAGATTGAGAAGGTAAAATCAGAATCAGAAAGAGTATCAGCAAAAGGAGAAGAAGATGATGAAGTAGCAATAGAAATGAAGGTTGAGAAAGTGAAAAATAAAAAACACAAAAAGAATATAAAACAAGATGCAGAGGAAATTACCGACAAACGACAAAAAGGAAAAGAAGAAAAAGAAGAAAAGGAAGAAAAAGAAGCAGCAAGGGAGGAAGAAGCAGATAAAATAGAAAAGGTAGCGAAGATTGAAAAGGTAAAATCAGAAAAAGAATCAGCAAAAAGAGAAGAATATGATGAAGTAGGAATAGAAACGAAGGTTGAGAAAGTGAAAAAGAAAAAACACAAAAAGAATATAAAACAAGATACACAGGAAATTACCGAAAATCGACCAAAAGGAAAAGAAGAAAACGAAGAAAAGGAAGAAAAGGAAGAAAAAGAAGCAGTAAGGGGGGAAAAAGAAGATAAAGTAGAAAAGGTAGCGAAGATTGAGAAGGTTAAATCAGAATTAGAAAGAGAATCAGCAAAAGAAGAAGAAGATGATGAAGTAGGAATAGAAATGAAGGCTGAGAAAGTGAAAAAGAAAAAACACAAAAAGAATATAAAACAAGATGCAAAGGAAAGTAACGAAAAACGACAAAAAGGAAAAGAAGAAAAAGAAGAAAAGGAAGAGAAAGAAGTAGCAAGGGGGGAAGAAGAAGATAAAGTAGAAAAGGCAGCGAAGATTGAGAAGGCAAAATCAGAATCAGAAAGAGAATCAGCAAAAGAAGAAGAAGATGATGAAGTAGGAATCGAAATGAAGGTTGAGAAACTGAAAAAGAAAAAACACAAAAAGAATATAAAACAAGATGCAGAGGAAATTACCGAAAAACGACAAAAAGGAAAAGAAGAAAAAGAAGAAAAGGAAGAAAAAGAAGCAGCAAGGGGGGAAGAAGAAGATAAAGTAGAAAAGGTAGCGAAGATTGAGAAGGTAAAATCAGAATCAGAAAGAGAATCAGCAAAAGAAGAAGAAGATGATGAAGTAGGAATCGAAATGAAGGTTGAGAAAGTGAAAAAGAAAAAACACAAAAAGAATATAAAACAAGATACAGAGGAAATTACCGAAAAACGACAAAAAGGAAAAGAAGAAAAAGAAGAAAAGGAAGAAAAAGAAGCAGCAAGGGGAGAAGAAGAAGATAAAGAAAAGTTAGCGAAAATTGAGAATGTAAAACCAAAGAAAAAATATAAAAAGGAAAAAGTACAAAAAGAAAAAGAACAAAAATCAGAAGAAGAAAAGAAAATATCAAAATGGAAAGAAATAGAAAAGAAATATAACCCGAAAATTAAAAAAATGAAATCAAGAAAAAAACACAAAAGGAAAAATGAACCCCAAGAGGCAAAGGAAAATGATAACAAACAAGAAGAAACAGTAAAAGAAGAAGATAATGTTGACGCAAAAAATGAAACAAAGGTTGATAAAAATAAGTCAAAGAAAAAACAGAAAGAGAAAATTGAAAACAAAACAGAGTATAATACTGAAAAAAGTAAAAACGAAACAGAAGTAAATGAAGAAGAAAAGGAAGCAACAAAAGAAGAAGAAAAGGAAGCAGTAAAAGAAGAAGAAAAGAAAGCAGTAAAAGAAGAAGAAAAGGAAGCAACAAAAGAAGAAGAAAAGGAAGCAGTAAAAGAAGAAGAAAAGAAAGCAGTAAAAGAAGAAGAAAAGGAAGCAACAAAAGAAGAAGAAAAGGGAGCAATAAAAGAAGATGAAAAAGAAACGGTAAAAGATGAAGAAAAGGAAGCAGTTAAAGAAGAAGAAAAGGAAGCAGTAAAAGAAGAAGAAAAAGAAACAGTAAAAGATGAAGAAAAGGGAAAAGAAGTAGAAAATGAAACAGGTGCTGATAATGTGAAATCAACTAAAAATGTTAATTCAATGGAAAAAGAGAACAAGAAATCAAAAGAAGAAACAGAAGAAGTTACTGAAAAACTTCAGGAAGAAAAAGCTGTAAAAGAAAAAAATAAAACAAAAAATGAAGAAATAAAAGAAGAAACTAAGGTAAAAAATGTGAAGTCAGCTACAAAACATAAAAATAAAACAGATCAAAATAAATCAAAGGTGATTACATTTGACGAAAGTGAAAAAGAAAGCGTAGAAAAAGAAGCAGAAAAAGGGGAAGAAGGAAAAGAAAAAACAGAAGAAGAAGACTCGAATGGTGAAAAACAGAAACCAAAGCATAAACACAAAAAGAAACCAAAACAAAAAAAAACAAAGGATTATAATGAATATTATGACACCCCAAAAGAGAACCCTTCTACAGAAAAAGGAAGTAAAGAAAATGAATTAAATTCAAAAAGAACTAAAGAGGCAAGTTAATTTAAGATAATAAGTAACAGATAATTTTACCTAGAAATTTATTATTTTTATAAATAATCAGTAATTTTTCTCCTATCTTTTTAATGGTCTGTAGGAAAATGGACAAGAATTTGTGGATGAAGTAAAAGCAGAGAATTTTGATTCCGACGAAGTAAAAGCAGAGAATTTTGATTCAGACGAAGTAAGTAGTAATTCTTTATTTTATTTCACCTGAAACGTGTCATCATCATAATTATCAAAAATTATACATGAAGCAAAACGGGAGCTCCTTAGAAAATTTCACGAAAATAGCAATAGTTCTAAAAGAAATTATTTCAAAAGGGCCATTTATATTTAGTGTTAGATATTTAAACAATTACACGCAAAAACAATTAATCTATGAAGGACTATTATTAATAAACCATATTTGATTATTATATAAATTTATTAAATTAGCTAAATTAAAAAATGTCGAACTAAGAAATAATATTCATTAAATATCATTCAAACCTTCCATGGCAAACCTCCCCAGCAAACATTCAACTAACGGCCGAATGCCGGCTAACTGCTTTTATGCTGGTAAATTACTGGCACCAAAAGTAAGTGCAACGCCAGTATTAATAATGTACTTCACATTTGTATTTCGCATTCCGCCTATACGAAGTACTTTACCAGCATTTTATAAGCACTCTTCTTCACTCATACTTTTTACTTAAAACCATCAGAAATAAATCTTGCAACTAATGCGATTATTTTGCACTTTACCGTTGCTGGGCCGGCAAATGACACATCAATGGGCCAGTAACGGCCACGGGGACACCGGGGTACTGGCCCATTACTTTCAATGCCGGGGAGTATGTGCTTTACCAGTACTGGCCCGTATAAAAATGTTTGCTGGGTCCTTTTTCCCTTCCACCTTCCCCCCTTGTCTAATTCCCAAATCATACTCATCGTTCTCGGTTAGATTAGATTAGGTTAAAAGAATATATAAATAATCGTAGCTGGCAATTGGAAATGGAGAAATCTAAAAGCCAAATAAATTCAGTTGACAAATAAATTCAGTTGACAAAAATATTCATAAATTAAAAAAAAAACATATGCACGGATATGGAATATATTTTAAATCTTATTTCTTATAAAATTTTAATGAGCTACAGTCATCCAATTATGTAATCTGATTGATACGTGTAACACTTGATAGTTCATATTTTAATGAACAATTATAAAGAGTAAAGAGAAAGGGTTGGAATGGGGTTGAGCGCTAGGGTTGGAATCAGGTTTTGGGGTTGGAATGGGGTTCGTGACTCACGGTTGGATGTCAACTCCAAATCTTACGATTACCTTGCACCACATCAAATATTTCAGGGTTTCGTAGGTAATGAGCTAGAACCAGCATAGCTATACTACTCAGTTCGATTTGTTTGAATTGCGGATTATTAAATCACTAGAAATAATTAAAACACTAGAAAAATCAATAAAAAATACTAATATTTTTGCAGGTTCTTAAAAATGAAAAATGAAAAACGAACTGATTTCTTAGAAAAAAATTTTTTACTCGGGTTCTAGTGATAACTATGGTTTTTTCACAGAATTTTAACATTTGTTTATTTCGTTTTACGACATTAATCCCGGTAGTTTTTTAATCTTGTATCTAAAGATGTGATTAACGATATTTTCAGCTAAACAACAACCAGATAGATTCAGGTTCAGAAACAACGGAGCATACGGTAATTTTTATTTCATTATTATTAATTTTTAGCCAGAACCGGCATAGTAATACTACTCAGTTCGATTTGTTTGAATTGCGGATTATTAAATCACTAGAATTAATTAAAACATTAGAAAAATCAATAAAAAATTCAAATATTTTCCAGGCTATTTAAAATGAAAAATTAAACCAGTGGCGAAGGAAGACCTCCGCTAGACTTGCTCTCCCATAAAAAAAAAAAAATAAATAAAAAAAATACATATTTTTTTTTTATTTTGAAAAATATTTAGTTAAATCTTCAAAAATATATCAAATTATGTCCTATACAATTTTTTGTCCAAGCCTTGGTTTACTAGTTACGAATTTTTTAAAATTTTAATGTTTAATAACTTCCGTTTCCGGTTTCGGATTTTAATAAAAAACAATAGGGTTCTTCCCAATTATTAGGAGAATTTTTTAGTACCAGAACGAACTCTTTAAGTTAAACCGTTTTTGAGTTATCGTGTATACACACAGACACACAGACACACAAACACACAGACACACAGACACACAGACACACACACACACACACACATACGGACGGCACTTCGAAAATAGGTTTTTTGGATTCCCTGGACCATGAAACGTGGTGATCAGTCAAAATCTCAACATCGATTTTTTCGCGATTACAATACTTGCCCCTTATATATTAAGGTCGGGCAAGTAAAAAGAAACTGATTTCTTAGAAAAACTTTTTTTACTCGGGTTCTAGTGATAACTATGGTTTTTTCACAGAATTTTAGCATTTGTTTATTTCGTTTTACGACATTAATCCCGGTAGTTTTTACTTGCCCGACCTTAATATATAAGGGGCAAGTATTGTAATCGCGAAAATTTTCGATGTTGAGATTTTGACTGATGACCACGTTTCATGGTCCAGGGAATCCAAAAAACCTATTTTCAAAGTGCCGTCCGTATGTGTGTGTGTCTGTGTGGCTGTGTGTCTGTGTGTATACTCGATAACTCAAAAACGGTTTAACTTAAAGAGTTCGTTTTCCTACTAAAAAATTCTCCTAATAATTGGGAAGAACCCTATTGTTTTTTATTAAAATCCGAAACCGAAAACGGAAGTTATTAAACTTTAAAATTTAATAAAATTCGTAACTAGTAAACCAAGCCTTGGACAAAAAATTGTATAGGACATAATTTGATGTATTTTTGAAGATTTAACTAAATATTTTTTAAATTAAAAAACATTTTTTTTTATTATTATTATTTTTTTTTATGGGAGGGCAAGTCTAGCGCAGGTCTCCCTTCGCCACTGGTTTAATCTTGTATCTAAAGATGTGATTAACGATATTTTCAGCTAAACAACATCCAGATAGATTCAGGCTCAGAAACAACGGAGCATACGGTAATTTTTATTTCATTATTATTAATTTTTATTCAAGGGTTTCGAGGTAATGAGCCAGAATCGAGATAGAAATACTACTCAGTTCGATTTGTTTGAATTGCGGATTATTAAATCACTAGAATTAATTAAAACATTAGAAAAATCAATAAAAAATACAAATATTTTCCAGGCTCTTTAAAATGAAAAATTAAAAAAGAAACTGATTTCTTAGAAATTTTTTTTTACTCGGGATCTATAGTCCAGTAACCTAGTACATCATAAGTTGCATTAAGTGGGGGTAGTTAGTTTCGTTTTTTTTTTCTTGTATGGGATGTGCCTGAGTTGCAAAATCCAAGTTTTCGACCTCGGCAGCCCTCCGGAACACTTTTGAATATCTCAAAAACTACTAAATTTTCGCACTTTTTTCGGTTTCTGCCCATTTTGACCATAAAGGAGCACGTTTTTGACAAACATTACTCTATGCATTTTTAAACTAGATTAAATTTGCTACAATTCGAGATCAAAATGGGCTTAGTAGCCCTAATAGTTTCCGAGATACACCTTTTCAAAATTTGAAAAAATATCCAAACTTGAAAATTTTATGCTAAACCTTGTCATGAAGTCCTAATATAAATACAACGCACATGAAAGTTGGTAAGCATTAATAAATAGAAGTAATAGTATATATAACATGTGGGTAAGTATTAATTATTATAAATAATGGTAAATTTCAACAACTATACGAGTGTAACTATACAAAGAAGCTGAGCAACTGGTTTTTGAAGTACCCTCCATTTCGTAAAACCGATGTGATTATGTCCTTAAGTAGTAAGACTTGTAGGAGAGAAAGGGGTCAATTGTCATATGGCCAGAGATATTGGGAAGAAAGCAATGTTGAAGGTTGACGGAGAAAAATTCGAGCGTAAAACCAAAATATCTAGAGACACGGCACGGTCAGAACATAGCTGTAGTGTTCGATAGTTACCCTACAGAGCCTGACAAAAAGAGCACGAAGTGCTCTGAACGTAATCACCGAGTTCAGGCACATTCTTCTAATGAGGTGATATTTGAGGAAACAACCACTCCTATGTTCCCCAGGCACATCCCATACAAGAAAAAGTAACGAAACTAACTACCCCCACTTAATGCAACTTTCGCCCCATCATGACAAGGTTACTGGACTACTAGTGACTGGATAACTATGGTTTTTTCACAGAATTTTAGCATTTGTTTATTTAGTTTTACGACATTAATCCCGGTAGTTTTTTAATCTTGTATCTAAAGATGTGATTAACAATATTTTCAGGTAAACAACAACCAGATAAATTCAGGATCAGAAACAACGGAGCATACGGTAATTTTTATTTCATAAATTCGTTTTGTGATAAGTTATGCTATGAACTAGGCTATCCACCTACTCATAAGTTACTTTATATATATCAGGTCGTTAAGGATGAAATTTGTAGTTAATAATATTGCCAACTTTAACAGCTTATTACTTGACAAAAAATATCAAAAACTTTTTTTAAAATTAATTTTGTTGAAAATGGAACGGTTGGAAATTCGCACTATTATGAAGTATGAGTTCTTACGTGGAACTACGGTATCGCAGACCGCGCGAAACATTAATAGGGTATTTGGCTCTAGTGTTACTACGCAGCAGACAATATCAAATTGGTTCGCCAAATTTCGTACAAGTAACTCAATAACAAAAAAAAAAAAAATACCTGGCTCATCGATCACAGCAGAAATATACTGCAACCAACTGGAAGAAATGATGCAAAAACTTAAAGAAAAACAGTAATAAAAAAAAGTAATATTTCTGTATAGCGTATAGTTCGACTATATAGACCGGGAGCTCATGACATTTTTGGTCTCCGATTTCATACAGCATGCCTTTTGGAGGAGAGAATATTTACCCTGTGACAACAAAAAAGGGATGGTACTAAACCCCTGCACGCTTTCCGGTCATAGGGAAAATTGCATTTCCACTTGCACAAAATTTTTGTGTTTTTCTCTGACTTAATATTGCTTGCCCTTTTGTCAAAAGAAAGTTATAACAAATTTAAAGTCTTTTAATTATAGGCATGCTGTATGAAAACGCGGAAAATCATATTTTTTTATTACAAGATCACATGACCGTTTGAGCCCTTTGGGACCCTCCGAATAGCATGCATATATTTAAAAGACTTTAAATTTGTTATACCTTTCTTTTGACAAAAGGGCAAGCAATATTAAATCAGAGAAAAGCACAAAAATTTTGTGTTTAAGTGGAAATGTAATTTTCCCTATGACCGGAAAGCGTGCAGGGGTTTAGTACCATCCCTTTTTTGTTGTCACAGGGTAAATATTCTCTCCTCCAAAAGGCATGCTGTATGAAATCGGATCAAAAACTGTCATGAGCTCCCGGTCTAATAGGATAGTAAAATTTTGCGTATAGCTGACTATAACTAGAGCTCATGTGAACATATATGCTAGTTTACTATACATATAGTAGAAACTATAAGCTAGTTTTCTATCCCGTGTGTACGTAGCTTAATAGAAATAAATCATTTGCCAAACAGTTATTAGCTGTGTTCGATTTGCACATTTGCAGTTACTGTTTACTGCCGCGTTAAAAAAATCTGTTCGTTTTGTTTCGCAGTTACTGCAAATCTGTTCGATTTGTCGTAATTTACTGCCAGTTTATGACGCTACTGCGAAAAAGTTACAGCTGCTTCTCTTGCGGATTATTTGTTACGGCTGTGTTTGTTTACCTTTTTGAGTTGGTACCATAGATAAAGAATAAATGGTTGGTACTTTGTTTTTGACTTTTTGACAGGAATATGGCTAGCATATTTGTTTTGATATTTATACTATATTCTTCGATGGCTAATGTCTTACAAATTCTTTTTTTGAATATCCTGGGACAATAGCTTCTACAAAATTTTTCAGGTTTTCTATCCTAGGGCATTTTGTAAAACTCGCAAATACAGTTCATAACTTCATCATCGGAACTCGAAAAATCTAAATCTGAATCAGATGATTCTGGATTTGATAATATTTCAAGCTCCATTAAATATATCTAATATTTTTCACCCTTTCCATACTAGGCTGAGATTTTTTTCGCAGAAAAAGAGTATACTAAAAAAAAGGTTACACTCCAAAAATTCAAATAATGAGCAAGAAACAGAGGTCCTCATTCAAAAATACTAGAGACGAGCAAAAAAGAAAGGTCTTCCCTCCCAAAATAGAAGTGATGAGCAAAAAAAAGGTCCTCATTTCTGAACTAGAAGTAATGACCATCAAAAAAGAGTATATTCAGGGTTTATAAAAAGTAAGAGTATAGAAAATATTACTCAAAAAAGTCACCCTATTCGACACACAAGATAATCTCCGAACCAAATCGTAAAAAGATTCTTAACCTGGAAAGTTATCTGACATCTGTCTGACATTTAACATTTACGTCAGACGTACTTCTTATTCTTTACGTATAAACAAATCGAACAGGAAATTAAACTCGCTGTATGTAACCAGTTTTTAGTAGTAAACTGCTAACTGCAGCGTTTTACTGCTAGCGTTTAGCAGTATAACGCGAAGGTGCAAATCGAACATACCTATTAGAAAGTTTATAGGGAGGTGGATATCTCTGTCCTTAGATTAATTAAGCACAAATATAAATTTATATATTTGATGTGTCTAGATACAGCCGCAAGACCACCCTGATGAGCTGTCTGCAGAGAATCTAGACAGTGACATGGTATGTGATTTACTAATCTGCTTAACCTCAATGGTGTAGCGTGGGTTTCAGCCGCCCGGGGCGGAGGCCAATTTCGCCGCCCCCATGTTTAGGTATTTAAATCCAAAAGGTTCCAAAATTTACAGAATTTGCCACCCCAAAAAAGTACTCCCGGGGCGGGTTGCCCCCACTGCCCCGCTTCGCTACGCCACTGTACACGCTGTAAATTTTGTAATCTATATCTAGCTATGTGGCCCGTTATTCCGTTGGCCCGTCGATTGATTTTTTTGAAATTTCCCCAACGCCAGGAGGAAGGTTCGTTACGTAAGTGACGAAAATTTGGTTTTTCTGCGATGACCGGGAACTGAGATACGATTTTGTAAAAATAATAGAAAATAATGTCTCTTGAATATCAATTGCCGCTTGATTAGGTATAGAGGAACGCAGGGAAGCGTTGAACCTGCGGGGTGCAGGGGCACTCGCTCCCAACACAACAGCACTGCACAACAGTTGAACCCTCTTAAAACGCGGCGGTGCCCTTGTTACGAAAAATCGCCAAAACAAAACCATAAAGATGCACATCAACGAATTCAAATGAAAACAATAAAATAATATTACCCTATTCTTTGAACTAGTACAGCGGTTCTTAAACTGCGGTTTAAACAATATGATTGAAAATTTTATAATTTAAAGTGATTCACAATATATATATATAGTTATTAAATAAAATTCTTATGTTATACTCGTCATATATTTATTAAAAAATGTTTATCGAGACGTTTCGATTGGTAATCCATCATCCTCAGTCTATAAATAAGGATACACATTGAAATATAACAAAATCGAAATTATTAGTCTTGTATGAAAGAATATTTGTGATGAAGAAATGTAAAAGTAAAAGAAATAACTAGAAAACTAACAATGAAACCAAAATATGAAAAACAAAACCAAGATGGCGCGAACTCCATTTTGTATTACGTACGGTTAATAATATATGTGCTAAACACGTAAACTGAAAAACATTTAAATTAAAACAAAATGGACAAACAATATTCTTTAATACAGTCATAATTAGCAACAAAAGGAAGTGTTCTTAACAAAGATAGCTTACCCAATATTATTGTCAAATGTATAAAATAATGTATTTCCACATTAAAATGTTTGGAACGGACAGGAACGGTTGTCATAGTCTAGCCGAACGGTCTGTCCTATACTGGTAGACAGATCGACGTCACAGACATATGATAAGGTGAGGAAACTACTTGTGACAGGTAGGTATCGAAACAGCTGTTTATTATGTGAAAAGTTTAAAATATGAATTATTAAGACCGACGGTATCTGTTTTTTTATTTACGCATTTATCTTTAGAAGTGTGCAGTGATGGGCGCGTAAGTTACATGATGTAAGTTACCTCATTGTTGACGCGTAAACAATTGATGTAAAGTAAACACAAAAACTCTTGTAAATAATGTAAGCAACGTAAACAATGTAAACAATGATTTAGACATGCGCACTTGTTTTGAATTACAGAACTTCATTATCAATACATTTTTATAAATAATAAAATTTTAATGAAACGATTTTAAATGAAAAAGTAAGTATATAAAATTAGGACAAGCCAATATACATATTAATAAAAATCGAATTTGCATCATTATACAGGTGTTACATACAAATTAGTAAATATGAATATGAAAAGTAAAAAACTTTTTTCTTTAAAAAATTCAGTCTATTTTTTTTAGTAACAAAATACATTAAATTTCACCTTTAAGAAAATCAGCCTATATTTTTTAATAACGAAAAGATTCATTGCAAATTTTGCATAACGCCCTATATTTTCTTTCATTTTCTTTAATTAAAACAAAACCTAGTTCTTCAGAACTATTCCTTCGGTTTCTTCCCACCATTTTTTTATTAAATTTATTGTTTTGAACTGAATATACTTGTTCATTAACTCTCTATTATTCGTATTAAATAACTAAAACTAACCTCATTATTTGACAGTTTACAAAGTTTACATTGTTTACATTGTTGACAAGTTTACCAATTGTTTACATAAGTTTACACGTAAACGTAAACAATTAAAGTTTACGTGTAAACGCCCATCACTGGAAGTGTGTATGTGCAGCATCTCTGATATCATTCTTTTTTGAAAATGTCCTTCTTTATCCAAAATTTGGACATTTTCATAATCAAATATATGACCCGTTTTATTAGAGTGTACCGCGAGAGCTGTGCTGTTAGGTTTTAATCTTACGTCACTTTTATGTTGGTAAATACGTTTTTTTAAAATTTTTTGAGTGGTGCCTATTTAACTTTTACTGCATTCCCCACACGGAATTTCGTAAACAACATTAGCGGTATCAAGTTTGGGAATTTTAGATTTTAATTTAGAAAAATTATTATTATTATTATTATCTGTGCTGAAGGCTAAATTTATATCAAATTTGTTGAAAATATTTTTAAAGGGTGCGAATTCTGAGTTATGATATATATATATACATACATTACTGGCGCCTGGGGCGAAACGCCTCCCTTGCCCCCCCAGCCCTAGCTACGCCACTGCTTAACCTGTAACCTTAAACACTAGTTATTTATATAATTAGTATGTAAAGGTATTTTCAATCGAGTGCGAATTTTCGCATGAGGCGTCAGTACCGAAAATTGTACCACGAGATTTAAAAGAGTCCTTTACATTCGTATTGAATATAAAAATTTTAGCCTGGGAGAAGATTTCTGGATGCACGCATAAAATTCAAAATAATTTGGTTAACATAAATGACATTCTAGAATAGACCCGAAGAACAATTAATTTTCGTCAAACTTTGTGTCTAATGCTGATTGACAATTGTTTCAGAGTGAAAACAATCAAACATCCAAAGAGAGAACGTCTAAGGTATAAAAGATTTTCTAATTTCTAATTTCTCAGTTAATTTCCATTTTAATTTAGGTATATTTAAAATATTGGAAAGAGAGAGAGAGAAAAAAAAACTATTTAATGCAATTAAAGTTGTCTTTAGGCAGAAACTGTTAATATTTTTGAAATCAGCACCCCGAAATTAGTTAAAAACATGTATCAGATCTAAGTCAGCAAAAGAAAGTTTAAATTTGTTGACCAGTGTTATTAATGCAGTTTTATGTAATTATATAGAAGTCGGAAGAATCAGACACTGTTAACTCTTTGGAGAAAATAACAAGAAATGATGAAAGCGATGAATCTGACTACCTGGTAGGTAATATTTATTTCACATTATTTTGTAATGATTAAATTCACCGCCCTCTGATTTTGTATACATTAAAACATAGAATTAAATGTATGTAATAGAACACTTCCCACTGGTTATTAAATTAACGCTTTTAAAAATTAAATGCAACATTTACCAAAATATAACTAGAATTTTGACAAAATAATTTAAACAAAATAAAAATGCAAAAAAAAAACAGAAAAATTAAAATTGACAGGAATCGAACTCTAGTTTGCAAATTACAAATAAACGACGAAACGCACAACGCTACAAGCGCTTACTTATCTACTGTGTTACATAGCGAATTAAATATTTAACATATTTTAGTTAAAAACACAAAAAATGCGTTATTTTCCGAAAACATAATCTGATCAAAAATTCCTGTTGTACTATTCCGGTTCACACCAATGTACATTACTTAGAATTTTTTCAGATTTTTAGCTTAAACCATATGGGCTACAGGGTGTGGGACAAAAACACAATTTTGGCAAAAATCGCGTCAAAATAATTTATTTTGCAAAAATAAAATTTTGATCGTTAATCCACGTACTAAGGATACCCTACAGAGAATTAAAAAAAAATATATATATTTTTCGATGAGAACATATTTTTTTATATTTGTAGGGGGATATGTTTTTTAGATGTTTCCGTATGTTTCCTATGTGCGGGTCAAAGAGTTGTATAAGCATGCCAAATTTCAACTCTCCAGGTTTAGCCGTTTAGCTACAATTTTTACCGAACAGACGGAGACAGACAGACAGACAGACAGACAGACTCATAGACAGACAGACAGACAGACAGACAGACAGACAGACAGACAGACAGACAGACAGACAGACAGACAGACACACAGACAGACAGACAGACAGACAGACAGACAGACAGAAAGACAGACAGACAGACAGACAGACAGACGACAGACAGACAGACAGACAGACAGACAGACAGACAGACAGACAGACAGACAGACAGACAGACAGACAGACAGACAGACAGACAGACAGACAGACAGACAGACAGACAGACAGAAAGACAGACAGAGAGACAGACAGACAGACAGACAGACAGACAGACAGGCAGGCAGACAGACAGACAGACAGACAGACAGACAGACGACAAAATGACGGTATAAGGGTTTTTTGGTCAACAGCATCTTATTAATATTATGTATAATTTTACAGCCACCGGAGAAAAATAGAATCTCAGATTATGTAAAAAAAAGAACCTACCCAGAATACCTAGAATATATCAATATTCCAGAATATCAATATCAACCGGAATATCTGTATCAACCGTCATATCAGTATCAAGTGTCATATCAATATCAGAATCCATATGTACTAAGAAATGTGGAACCAAAATATACCGGAGCACTGATAAAAGTAAGTAACTTATTTTACCATTTAACTGACTAACTAACATGTCGAGGTGTGTACATTAAGTAACGGGACGCGGAACTTGGAAAAGCAGCAGATGAACATGTAATACGCCTTCAGTACTCAATGTTCTCTAGTGCGTTCTAAAAATGAGTGACATTCATTTCGAGCAACGGTGTGCTATCAGGTTTTCAGACTTGGGCACAGTGCAACGGAAACTTTTGCAAAACTTCAGCAGGCCTACGGAGACTGTGTTTTGTCAAGGCCCAGGTTTTTTGGTGGTTTAAGGTATTTTCAGAAGGAAGAGAGTTTATTGAAGATGAATCATGCAGCGGAAGGTCAACATCTTCAAAAACCGATGAAAATGTCGACAGAATCCGGGATCTTGTGTGTTCAGATCGTCGGTTGATAGTCAGAATGATCGGGGAAGAGTTGAATTTGACTCACACTACCGTTCATCACATATTGACGAATGATTTGGGGAAGAGAAAAATTTGCGCAAAAAGGGTTCCAAAAAACCTTTCACAGGACCGAATAAACGAGTTTTTGGCCAGTAAAAACATTCTTGTGGCTCCTTAGCTTCCTTATTAAACCAATCAACACGAGCCTTTTTTTTTGAGCTTCGGTCAAATTATGCGTAATCCATCGGGAACAGATCTTTTTCACAGCTAAATATTCATGCAAAATCGAATGTATTGCAGTCTGCGATATGCCAAAGGATGCCTCTATCTCACGGTAAGTCACACGCCGATCTTCTTCAATCATTTTGCGCACAAAATCGATATTTTTTGAATCAGAACCGATTTTGGTCGACTTTAACGAGATTCATCACTGACGAACGCACGATCAAGGCGAAATTCTGCAAACCAATTGTAAACAGTCTTTTCTGATGGTGCTTCATTACCAAAAATTGAACGACGCGAATCTATGCATTATTGTTGAATTAGGCCTTTACTTAATTCGTAAAAAATCATCCAACGAAAACCTTCACGAGTAATATTCATTTTTTCACAAACTTTATAAACGCTCTTTTTTTATAAACGCTCACTGTCAGCAAACTACTCGGTCAATTTATAAGTTGCCCCGATTTCACAATAACAAATGTAAAATTTTACGAATATAGTAATGACATATTTCAATATTGCCATCTAGTGGTCGTTTGTAAAAACATAAAAGGTAACCCTCGTATCTCTGCCATTTTTAAATGCTTGTTTGACAGTTGTGACGTCACACTAAAATGATTCCCCAAACTTTTTTGACCGTCGACCCCCAGAAGAGTTTCTCGACTTCTTATCGACCTCGTCTATTTTACAATTATATTATTATAATAGGACAAGCAAAAAATACGCTACTGTACAGTGATTTTTATTTATATTACATTTATCAATTATAATAATATTATTATTAAATAAAGTTGACTGTCTTTGTCAATGTGACGGGTGTTGTTGCTGACTCTTTCCAAGATTAGCAATGTCGGGTTCAAAATTAGTTAATTTCAGCCTTAAATCACCATGGAATTTTACATCTAACTTGTTTCTGTTTTGTCAGGATGGAATTAACATGGCTAAAACCAGCCTCAACTATTTAACTTTTTTCCATCGACTCCCGATTGACCCCCGAGCCAGAATCGATCCCTAGCAATGTCATATCGACCCCCGGGGGTCATTTTGGGGACCCCTGATCTATTGCATAAAGTTAATGTATAGTTCATATGTTACAGGTTTTCACATCTCCATTTGCTAGGTTTCGCAAACTGCAACGAACAATCGCAGTTATGTTTATTGCACAATATGTACACGCGTTAAAGAGGAAATTGATAAACGCAGCTCTTGAAGCACAAAGACAGGATAAAAAGAAAAAAGGATAAGAAGAAAAAAAAAAGCAAAATAAAAATAAATAAATAAAATAATATTACTTACCCAACAAATTTTGTAATATTTATTATTTAATGGATAACCAAAATTTGTGCAATTTTTCATATCCATATAAATAAAATTGGAGGTTATATCTGTTTTTCTTATATTTTTATCCTATTGCTTCGTTCCTACTCGTTACCGACCGCCAACATATATATATATGTATATATGTATATACATATGTATATAACATATGTATATAACATATGTATATAAGGGAGGTATTGTGATCATACCGATTTTGACGTTTCGCGATTTCGATGGATCTCCACGAATTGAGGTCCCTACATAATGTTTTGACTATTTTTAGCATGTCTGTCGGTCTTTCTGTCGGTCTGTCGGTCTGTCTGTCTGTCTGTCTGTCTGTCTGTCTGTGTACACGAGCAGAGCAAATTCGGCTGAAAGGTTTTTTATGAAACTACATATTTAAGTTTCTGCTATCAATGGCACGAGTTGATCAACTTTTGGTAAAAATCGGTTGACTAAAAATGGGAGTTTACTCGTGTCGATTTTAAGATTTTTGCGAATATTTCACAACAGAAAAATATTTTTAAAAAAATATTGAACAAAAGTTGCTATAAAAGCAATAAATAACAACTTTTATATGAGATATTTTTTGACAAAACGAAAAAAAAAAAAAAATGAAAAATTTTTTCAAATTTTTCCCTAATAGTATTAGGTCATTACGGATCAAACATTAATTTTTTCTAGACAAAATAAGATGTGAGAATTCCAAAATTTTAAACCTCAAGTCTCTATCTCTTACCTTTTTTCAAAAAAGATTTTTTTTAAATTCCATTAAAATCAAAATTTTCCCTAATAGTTTTAGGTCATTACGGACCAAACATTAATTTTTTCTAGACAAAACAAGGTGTGAGAATTCCAAAAATTCAAACCTCAAGTTTCTATTTCTTACCTTTTATGAGATATGAATTTTTTAAAATTCCAAAAAAAATCAAAATTTTCCCTAATAGTTTTAGGTCATTACGGACCAAATATTATATTTTTCTAGGCAAAACAAGGTGTGAGAATTCCAAAAATTTGAACGTCAAGTCTCTATTTCTTACCTTTTTTGAGATATGAATTATTAAAATTACAAAAAGTTTCAAAATTTTCCCTAATAGTTTTAGGTCATTACGGACCAAACATTATATTTTTCTAGACAAAACAAGGTGTGAGAATTCCAAAAATTCAAACCTCAAGTCTCTATCTCTTACCTTTTTTGAGATATGAATTTTTAAAATTACAAAAAGTTTCAAAATTTTCCCTAATAGTTTAAGGTCATACGGACCAAACATTATATTTTTCTAGACAAAACAAGGTGTGAGAATTCCAAAAATTCAAACCTCAAGTCTCTATTTCTTACCTTTTTTGAGATATGAATTTTTAAAATTACAAAAAGTTTCAAAATTTTCCCTAATAGTTCTAGGTCATTACGGACCAAACATTATATTTTTCTAGATAAAACAAGGTGTGAGAATTCCAAAAATTCATACCTCAAGACTCTATTTCTTACCTTTTTTGAGATATAAAATTTTAAAATTACAAAAAGTTTCAAAATTTTCCCTAATAATTTTAGGTCATTACGGACCAAACATTATATTTTTCTAGATAAAACAAGGTGTGAGAATTCCAAAAATTCATACCTCAAGACTCTATTTCTTACCTTTTTTGAGATATGAATTTTTAAAATTACAAGAAGTTTCAAAATTTTCCCTAATAGTTTTAGGTCATTACGGACCAAACATTATATTTCTATAGATAAAACAAGGTGTGAGAATTCCAAAAATTCAAACCTCAAGACTCTATTTCTTACCTTTTTTGAGATATAAATTTTTAAAATTACAAAAAGTTTCAAAATTTTCCCTAATAATTTTAGGTCATACGGACCAAACATTATATTTTCTAGACAAAACAAGGTGTGAGAATTCCAAAAATTCAAATCTCAAGTCTCTATTTCTTACCTTTTTTGAGGTATAAATTTATAAAATTACAAAAAGTTTCAAAATTTTCCCTAATAATTTTAGGTCATACGGACCAAACATTATATTTTCTAGACAAAACAAGGTGTGAGAATTCCAAAAATTCAAACCTCAAGACTCTATTTCTTACCTTTTTTGAGATATAAATTTTTAAAATTACAAAAAGTTTCAAAATTTTCCCTAATAATTTTAGGTCATTACGGACCAAACATTATATTTCTCTAGATAAAACAAGGTGTGAGAATTCCAAAAATTCAAACCTCAAGACTCTATTTCTTACCTTTTTTGAGATATAAATTTTTAAAATTACAAAAAGTTTCAAAATTTTCCCTAATAATTTTAGGTCATTACGGACCAAACATTATATTTCTCTAGATAAAACAAGGTGTGAGAATTCCAAAAATTCAAACCTCAAGACTCTATTTCTTACCTTTTTTGAGATATAAATTTTTAAAATTACAAAAAGTTTCAAAATTTTCCCTAATAATTTTAGGTCATTACGGACCAAACATTATATTTCTCTAGATAAAACAAGGTGTGAGAATTCCAAAAATTCAAACCTCAAGACTCTATTTCTTACCTTTTTTGAGATATAAATTTTTAAAATTACAAAAAGTTTCAAAATTTTCCCTAATAATTTTAGGTCATTACGGACCAAACATTATATTTCTCTAGATAAAACAAGGTGTGAGAATTCCAAAAATTCAAACCTCAAGACTCTATTTCTTACCTTTTTTGAGATATAAATTTTTAAAATTACAAAAAGTTTCAAAATTTTCCCTAATAATTTTAGGTCATTATGGACCAAAAATTATATTTTTCTAGATAAAACAAGGTGTGAGAATTCCAAAAATTCATACCTCAAGACTCTATTTCTTACCTTTTTTGAGATATGAATTTTTAAAATTACAACAAGTTTCAAAATTTTCCCTAATAGTTTTAGGTCATTACGGACCAAACATTATATTTCTCTAGATAAAACAAGGTGTGAGAATTCCAAAAATTCATACCTCAAGACTCTATTTCTTACCTTTTTTGAGATATAAATTTTTAAAATTACAAAAAGTTTCAAAATTTTCCCTAATAATTTTAGGTCATTACGGACCAAACATTATATTTTTCTAGATAAAACAAGGTGTGAGAATTCCAAAAATTCATACCTCAAGACTCTATTTCTTACCTTTTTTGAGATATGAATTTTTAAAATTACAACAAGTTTCAAAATTTTCCCTAATAGTTTTAGGTCATTACGGACCAAACATTATATTTCTCTAGATAAAACAAGGTGTGAGAATTCCAAAAATTGAACCCTCAAGACTCTATTTCTTACCTTTTTTGAGATATAAATTTTTAAAATTACAAAAAGTTTCAAAATTTTCCCTAATAATTTTAGGTCATTACGGACCAAACATTATATTTTTCTAGATAAAACAAGGTGTGAGAATTCCAAAAATTCAAATCTCAAGTCTCTATTTCTTACCTTTTTTGAGGTATAAATTTATAAAATTACAAAAAGTTTCAAAATTTTCCCTAATAGTTTTAGGTCATTACGGACCAAACATTATATTTTTCTATATAAAACAAGGTGTGAGAATTCCAAAAATTCATACCTCAAGACTCTATTTCTTACCTTTTTTGAGATATAAATTTTTAAAATTACAAAAAGTTTCAAAATTTTCCCTAATAATTTTAGGTGCTACGGACCAAACATTATATTTTCTAGACAAAACAAGGTGTGAGAATTCCAAAAATTCAAACCTCAAGTCTCTATTTCTTACCTTTTTTGAGATATGAATTTTTTAAATTACAAAAAAATCAAAATTTTCAATAGTTTTAGGTTATTACGGACCAAACATTAATTTTTTCTAAACAAAACAAGGTGTGAGAATTCCAAAAATTCAAACCTCAAATCTCTATGTCTTACCTTTTTTGAGATATGAATTTTTAAAATTACAAAAAATCTAAATTTTCAATAGTTTTAGGTCATTACGGACCAAACATTAATTTTTCTAGACAAAACAAGGTGTAAGAATTCCAAAATTTCAAACCTCAAGTCTCTACCTCTTACCATTTTTGAGATATGAATTTTTGAAATTTACACAATAAAATCAAAATTTTACCAATTAGTTTTAGGTCATTACGGACCAAATATTACAGAAAAAACATCTTAAAACTAAATTTTTTAAAGATTTAAACCTTAGGTCTCTATTTCTTACCATTTTTGAGATATAGTTTTTGTTTTAATACCCAAATTTCCAAAAATAACTACACTTTCACGAGACCCAATATATTCAATGTTAAAATACGTACAAAAAATAACTTAACTTATAAGAAAGATATTTTAATGTTATCTCGATGTTTTGTTAACCACAAATGAATTAGTATGGGATTAAAAAAATAATTAATCCTCTTAAATAAGTTGATAAGGAAATTTTATTTTTATATCATTAACAGGAATTACGTAAACATTTATGCGACGAAACCTGTTTATCTGATAAAATATATAAACTGTGAATTTTCATAGTTTACAGGATTTCGTAGGAAGGGCTGATATTAAAAATATTTGAGAAGATAACATTCAAAATATGATTTATCACAGTAATACAGTTTTGAAATTATTGTAGAAAACTAGCATTAAATCTTGCACAAGGGCGCCAAAGACCCTTGCTCCGGCCCTGACTACATCGGTACTAAAACTATTCTATTCTAAAAAATATAGTTATTATAATTTCGAACTAAAAGTGTTGATATGTCTTTACCTTGTATTTCATGTGTCATAATGTTGTGTTTTGTTTCAACGTGAAAATCGTGTTGTCAGGAGATACTTGTACAGGTGTTGTGTTAAATTATAGTTAAATGACATGGAGAGTAGGTAATATAACTTATATATTGTCAGTGGCATTAATATTTTGATTTGAATTGAAATTACGTGGGACACATACTAAAATCTTGAAATATCTCACTTATTTATTTACCGTTAGATGATTTAATACATTGTCCCAGAGATAAACAAATTTAATGCTCCATTTAGTTACCTTTTACACAATTTAAGCCTAAGTTAATCTTGAAACAAAGGGTGGTTTAACAATTTTTAATATTCTTATAAGTCTTAATGAGGGGAAAAAGGTTAAGTACTAAGACTAATTGCATTCTTTGCTATTTTCCCAGAAGGGTAGAAGGGCAACTAATTTTCATAAATCCCGACCATTCGCAATGGTGGGGATAAGGATTCATGGTGGTATAAAATGAGGTATCTCGATATAGAATATGACAGTGAGAAATTTTAACTTTTAGTATTTCTTAGTGGTCGTTTAGTGGTGCTCGAAATGTCTCAAAATCAACAAGAAATTGTAAGTATTAACCATAATTTATATTAAAAATTCTTATTAAATTAGAAGGGTTCAAATTTGACTTGAATTATTAGGGTTTTGTAGGTATGACCAAAAAGTCCTTATAACGTCACTCACGTGTCTGTATGTACGGTAAAAACTGTAGCCAAACGGCTAAACACAGACAGTTGAACTTTGGCTACTTGTACCACTTTCTGATCCACAAACTATAGAGAGATCAAAAAAATACAGCGCGGGGTATATATATACATATGTAGATGTAAATTATTGACGAGTAATATTCAGTTATAAAATGTTCTTCTTTAATCGTCAGTTTTTTGTTTAGGAAAATTAAAAAACAAGATTTATGGTACGTTTCGCGTTTATTAGTCAACGCATCTTCAGCCTAAAATAATTAGATACATGGAATTACAATTTTATATTAATATAAGAAATGGTATAACAGGATTTTAACAATATAATCAAAGTTTAGGTAGATATACTTGTAGTTTTGTAAATATATTGAGAATAGAATTAAAAACTCACCAGTAGATAGAAGTAATCATGGTACACAGTGGTCAGATGGTAAAAATCCAAAATTTTGGTCAAAAGTTTGGAAGTCAAGAATTAAAAATAATAAAATAATTTTATTTTTTATTAGTTTTCTATATAGTCGCAATATAAACCATGTATCTGTAGGCGTTATGCTCTTGCGTAACAATAGATCGCCCGCAGTGTTGCCAGGTGTGGATTTAAATGATATTTTTGCAATTATACAAAAATGTATATAAAATATATATTATGGTATTATTAGAGATATGTGATACACGGTAAAAAAAATCTAACTGCAACCTTTTTGTCGTGCCTATTGATTTAAAGGACTTAAAACATTTGTGTTATGTAGTGACAGGCATTCATCGTTTGGCCTTCTAATAATCATCATTCACTGACTAAATACCTACAAAACCCTGAAATGTGTGAAAATTCACACTTCACGTCAATTTTTTTTCTGGTCATAGATATCGTTCCTTGGAGACAGCATTTTGAGAAGGCTTCTAGCCAATATACACGGATTGGGTTCCAGAACATTAGGTAAAACATATAAATTAATAAGGGCCGGTTTCTGATGGCTTAGCCGAGTTTAATCTTTTGGTTAAACTCGGTTAAACAATATAACAATCCTATAAGTAACCATAGAAACCATTTTCTAACTATTTGGTTATAGTTAACTAAGCTTTCAGAAACCAGCACTAAAAGTAGGGTATTGAACTACCCAGTAGTTAAACTACATATTTAACTACTTATTTAATTAAAAGTAGTTGTATTCAAATTACTTTTCATTTAAAGAAACTGTAGCTTGTTCAAATTGTTTTTTTTTAAAGTAGATTTGATAAAGTAGATGAAATTAAAAAACATGTACTCATATGTAGACCTAAGTCTTCTTTAAAAACCTCTGTACACTGTTTTAACACAAAACACTAAATTAACACTATTTTAATACTAACATTTAATTATTTACACTATTTTTAAACACTATATCATTAATCTTTATTTTAAAAACGTTCAATTCTTGCAAAAAATTGATTCTAACTGAGTATTTTTAACTTGTTTAAACCAAAAAATTTCGTTTATCTGGGATTATAGGATTAACATGTGACCTAAGGAAAAAATGACGTCACAATGTTTCAGATTTCATATTGATACTTGCTAATTATATATTTACGATAACTGTGTAATTATTATACTTGTAGTTTTTAACTTTTTTCCATCGACCCCAAATTGACCCCTGAGACAGAATCGACCACTTTGAGGACCTCTGATTTACTTGCTAGTTTATCTGACAATACAAATATAACACCATTTATAATTCGACCAAATTTCTTATTCAGAAAAACACAACAGACCTAAAAAAGCAATACAGCTAGCAATTGGCGGTCAAACAATCGAACAACTAAGAAAACAGGTTGCCTACGTGAAGAACGAAGATACTTACAAATTAAATCAGCAAGTGGTCATACTTATAGGAACAAATGATGCATTAAGGGTAAATAAATTAGCAAACTATGCAAAAATTACAATATATTAAAACCATATTTTATATTTACAGAAACGTAGTTATAATACCATGAAGATAAGTATTATAAGATTATTAAAAGAAGTTGAAAGATGTGGGGTCAAGAAAATTTATTTACTCACAATCCCAAATCTGTTTTTTTCCAACCATGTGTCGAAAGATGTGTCTGCGTATAATGATTTTATACGAAGCCAAAGAAGAAGGAATATTGAAGTTATAGACATCGCAAACGAACTGGAAGAATCACACATTGAAAGGTAATTATTAAAACTTTAATTATATCATATTGTGCCAATACATTTAAATTTAATTAATAAAAAACTTAACGTTCTAATATTAGATTTGTCATGGAAACAGTTTCTAATAAGGTACCAACAGTTAAGGAATAAGTTCATAAACGTTTTTAATGTGCATTTTTGATTTAATACGTGTTATATATTCTTGTCATGGCGGATGCAAAAATTATATGACTAAACATAGTAATCTCGGTGTAGTAAATTAAGTGGGAGAACTAAGTTTATTAATTAAATTTAACTAACAACGCGCATATTCTAACTAGGAGTTTTTGCTGTAAATCTCGTTTGTACTTTACAAACACGATTGACTTGTTATCTAACATCTTGATCTACCTGATAAATTTAATATGTAATTTATTGTTATTATTAAATTTATAATTATAAATATTGTATATTATAAGGTATTGTTATTATTATTATTTGTTCTCAGGGATTTAGTTCATCCAAATCGGGAAGGCTTGGAACTCATTCGAATGATGATAGAGGAACGAATCGATGATGCAGAAATTAAAAAAATGATTCGCACATGAAAGAAAACTGCCTGGCTATTTTCTAGGCATAACAGAGCTTTTAACTAAGCTCAAAATCGGCTCTTTTCAGAGCCACAAAAAGTTAAAAAGAATTTAACACACACAATATGCACTAAATCTAAATCATTCCATAGTACAGTCTGTTCCAAACGCTTAGGCGGAACTAAATGGGAATTTCGTTCTTTTAGGTTGTCACGACAAGGGACCTTGCTTGGGTTATTTCATTTTTCACGTTGGACTGTCAAAATTTAAAATTACAACAATGAAACCATGGAAACGAATGACCTATGTCAAAATTAAATTATTTTTTTATATATTTTAATGACAAAAAAATTAATAAATGGGAAATTTGTATTAAGAATGACACAAAAAATCAAAATATAAAGAAAATGACAATTTAAAATGATATTAACCTTAACCAAAAAATGTGTATTGTAAGTATGATTTACAAAGCTTAAACAAAACGGTCGAAAAGCACGATTTAAACGATGAAAGTAACTAGATTGCAAAATCTAGTTCCGCCTAACCGTTTGGAACAGACTGTATATTAATTTTCATTTTCCTAAATTGTCATGAGTTCTCTTTTTAATGTTTGAAGTAGGATTTTGCTAAACAAAATAATCAAAAGCCTAACTTAATGTGTAAAAGTTGCTTGAATTCAAAATCTAGTTCCGCTTAAACCAAAGAAACATGCTATAGAATTAAATACGACCCCACTATGGGAAAAGGTTGTACACCACTGACTTGGGGCAATCACCTTTACCCGCCACTGGTCCCTGTAAATCTGAAACGAGCTGTCAATATTACTTCTAACCTAAAATTTTTATAAAGTAAGTACCCATTGTTTAGTAAGGTTAAAAACAATTACATTGCAGGTTTTGTAAAATTTAATAGCTAGATAAAGAAACTAAGATTAGAGTGTAGTTACGTGGATTATATTTGTGGTTTTATTATCATATTTTATCAAGTTATGGACTTTGACAGTTCATAGGTTAAGTGGAATCAGAAAAATATTATTATTACAAACATTTGAAAACTTTAATATTACAGATCACAGTATTAACACTATGGAGCTTCTATATACAAAGTGTGGTATAAGTGTATTAAAAGATGGTCCCTTACAAATTATTAAATTTGACAATCCGTCAAGTAAAAACGCTATTTCTCATGAAGCGTATGATGTGATAACAAAAGCTTTGCGAGAGGGATCAGAAGATGAAGAAATTGTTGTTACTGTCTTAACGGGTGAAGGTAGTTATTACAGTAGCGGTTTCAATATAGCCCAAGCTGCGAAACCAGATGTAGATTTTAATGAAGATTTAATACATTATAATACTCTTAAATTAAGGTTAGTACATATTTAAATTAATTGCATTTGTCATGTGATTTACAAAACTCGGCTTCTACTCATCTGCAAAATTCACATTCATAAAATAATTAAAAACAATTTTGTTTTCTCTCCCCCAAGTAAAATTGCTGGGTCAGTGCCTGGTGCTAGTAAAATTACTATAAAAAAAAACTGTTGATTTTGATGTGATTATAAAAGAAAAACCCTAGACCCTAAAATCAGTGGCGGTCGGTGAAACATGTTTGGGTATGCAATTAGTATGATCGGACAAGCTCGTACTATATCGCTCAACAGTAGTATAGCAACGACAAAGCATGAGTGTGTGTATGCCTTGTAATTGCATGCCCAAAAATGATTCACCGACCGCCACTGCCAAAAATGTGTGAAAATTCACACTTCATATGAAAGTTTTAATTGTATTATAAGTCCTTCTACATTGGTAATAAGTTTGTTATTATGAATTTTTATTTACAGAGAATTTATAGATGCTTTAATAGATTATCCCAAGTTGTTGATAGCAGTAGTAAATGGTCCAGCTTTTGGTATTGCGGTAACAACATTAGCACTATGTGATATTGTATATGCGTCTGACAAGGCAGTGTTTCGGACACCATTTACACGTTTAGGTCTCTGCGCTGAGGGCTGTTCTTCGTACACTTTTCCACTGATATTAGGCACAAGTCGAGCAAGCGACATGTTATTCTTGGGTAAATATTTTAGACTCTGTTATACTAACACTTGCATGATTATTAGTATATTACATTAGCAGGTTGCGAAGAAACCCTTTCCGGCGATTTGATGCAATTGATGGTCGTTTTCGCATCAAATTATTATTCAAACGCTCCAGTTGTTGTCGATATTGTTCGGCGGTGATTGTTTCCTTTGGTTTTAATAGCTCATAATACACGACACCCTCCATATCCCACCAAATAGAAAGCATTGCTTTGTGAACGTGGATGTTTAGTTTTGGTGTCGACATTGATGGTTGACCAGGATCAACCCATGATTTCTTGCGTTTCGGGTTGCCGAAACATTCAATTTTCAACGCCAGTCTATGCCATTTTATGCCTTCAAATCAAAGTAGTGTAGAACACAAATTATAAAACAAGGAAGATAGCGGACTCCCACGTTACGGCTTTGGACAGCGATAGTTGCGACATTCGTGGTTGTAATATGAACTAGGATTAGATAGTATGCAACCCGCAGTGCACCCAAATATATTTTTATATTTTAAATTGCTATGAATCGGGCGATCATTAATTTTCTACCAAAATTGAAAAATAAAATGTAATTTTGGTAGAAAATTAAAGATTGTCTTGAACCTAAAATTATGATTAATTTATTTACAACTCTCCTAATTAATTTCCTAAAATTAAAATTAATTACAATTGTTAAAAGTTAATACTTCAGTAAGCATTAAGTTTTATTATTTTATTTGCAAGCAAGCATATGAAATAAATAAACATGTATTTATTTTTTACTTTTATATTTACTTTTATTGCACATATTAAATTTACAGTCTGTTCCAAACGGTTAAGCGGAACTAAATTTTGCAATCTAGTTACTTTCATCGTTTAAATCGTGCTTTTCGACCGTTTTGTTTAAGCTTTGTAAATCATACTTACAATACACATTTTTTGTTAAGGTTAATATCATTTTAAATTGTCATTTTCTTTATATTTTGATTTTTTGTGTCATTAGGAAATGTTCACTCCTCAAAATGTACACAACTTACTCACCTAGAGCTAACTACACGTGAATAGAGCTATCAATATAACCTCTTAAAATGTATTTTTCTTGTTTTTTGTCTAGGTGCTGAATTATCAGCAGAAGAAGCCCACCAGCGCGGTTTTGTAGCCGAGGTGTATAGGACAGGAGACGGTGACCGTATCTGGGAACGCATCAAGCAACATTCTACACTACCTGCCGCTAGTTTGCAAGCAACCAAAAGGCTAGTTCGACGTTTCAACCGAGACAATTTGCATCGCGCAAATTATTATGAAACTCAAGAACTTATCACACGCTTTACATCCGACGAATTTATGGCAAGCGTTATGGCGTTTCTGACAAAGAAACGTAAAAGCAAACTTTGATTCATTCCTTAATTTAATATTTAGGTATATAAATTGTCATATTCCAGATACAAATATATTTTAAATAGTTTTAGAATTATTTTGATACAATTTTTGTAATATTAATTTCTAAACAGTAATTGGCAGTGGTCTGTATTGATATTAAGTAAATATAATAAATATTTTATGGTGCTATATACATGTTATTTTTATTCACCTGATTACTAGGGTTCCTCCTAAAACGTCGAAGAAGTAGCTTCACAAGGATATATGTGCAGGTTCATATTTACTTACTTCGAGGCCCGAGGCACAAACGTTTCCTGGGGTCCTCTCTGCTATAGGGGAAAGTTCCTAAGCGCCCTGACATCTGGTGGAGATTTTGTGAAGATACGAGAGTGACCTTGTTTTGCTCAAGGGAGAAATACGTGTTTTTTTGTTGTTTGTGTTTTACTTTCGTGTAACATGAAAAAAAAAAAAAAAAAAACAATTCATTTGTTGTGCCGCAATGTAAATCGTGGAAAGAATCCCACTTTAACACTCCATCATTTTCCTAAATCGTGGAATGGTCTTTTAATATTAACTAATTAAAATATTTATTTAAAAAATTGTCTATATTGTAATACAAGGTGTCTCAAAAGAAATTTTATATCTATTTAGCTTACTGCGTGAACGCAACGTATCCGAGGGGCGCGGGGGTTATGTCAATCGGTAGCCTGGCTCTTGGGAATTCAGTTGCTATGGAGCGTTTCTCGGGATCAAACCGCGCGTTATGCGTGCGAGAGTTTTACAAAAACGGTGATTCGGCGACTGTAGCGCGTAGAAAATTCTGCAGTATTCGAGGTTTTCGCCACTTAAATGATGCGCCAAGCATTCCTCTCATTCGACATTGGGTTAAAAAGTTTGAAGAAACTGGTACAACGCTGGATAAATCAAAATCCGGGCGACCTAGGTCATCAAGAACGGTAGAAAACGTGGAGAATGTTAATCAGTCTGTTCGTGACGACCCGAACCTTTCATTCGGAAGCGTGCAAGTGCTTTAAATGTGCATAGATCATCATTACATCGCATTATGCACAAAGACCTAAAGCTGCACCCCTACAAAATTCAATTGGTGCAAGAATTAAAGCCCCAAGATGCCAGTCAGATGCTTTATTTCGTAAATCAGGTGATTGAGCGATTTTCAACGTTTACCAACATTTTGTTTTCGGATGAAGCTCATTTTCATCTTAATGGCCACGTAAATAAGCAGAACTGCCGCTACTGGAGTGCAACGAATCCGAAACGCAAACATCAGAAACCCCTACATTCGCCTAAAGTGACCGTATGGGCTGCGATGTCGGCGCGAGGAATTATCGGCCCTTACTTTTTTGAAGACGAAAGGGGGCGTGCAGTTACAGTGAATTCAGAGCGTTATGTGGAGATGTTAGACAACTTCTTGGTACCTGAACTGCAAAACTTTCCTGGCTATAACCAAAGAACATGGTCAAACAGGACGGAGCAACTTCACACACGTCCAATATGTCTCTGCCACGTGTTCGTGAAATTTTCTCAGGCAAATTGATCTCCCGGAGAGGTGACATAAATTGGCCTCCACGCAGTCCAGATTTAACCCCTATGGACTTTTTCATATGGGGTTATCTTAAATCTAAAGTTTACGCCAATAAACCGACTTCACTGGCGCATTTGAAAGAAAATATCCGTCACGAAATGGCAGCCATCCCTGAGTCCACCTGCCGAGACGTCATAAGTAATTTTACTGTTCGATTAAATGAGTGCCGAGAACGCGAGGGTCTACATTCCGACGATATTATTTTTAAGAAATAAATCCCCAAAAAGTGTATTTTAATAATTAATAAACATTTTTTCTATATACGGCTTACTTTTTTTTTAATCGATCCACTAAATATAAAATTTCTTTTGAGACACCTTGTATAATATATTCAATGTTTTAACCTATCAGATTTTTATTGCTAGAACTATAGGATTGAGTTTTAAATATTAATTAGTAACAGATTTTTTTATGGAAGTTTAAACTTATATTGTTGGCTTAACACTATTGTTATGTTCTACAATAATGTCTACCAAAGATCTCCGTATTTCTTTGCGAAGCAATTCTGGTAAAAATTTCTTGATATTTCTGTGTCCGTGGTCTACTATACTGTTATGAAACCAAGATACCGTAGGGTGGCCAACAAGCTGAATTTTCAGAGTTCCATAAAATTTAATCTTAACATCTAGCATTCCGAAGTGCTGATCTCTGGTATCATAGGTAAATTTTACGCCTAATGTGTAATTTGTAAAGTTGGCTTTAAGAATACCTGGAAATAAAATAAACAGTTAAGAATAGTACACAAGTAGGATCAGTGCTGCAACTATACATTGTATGATATTACTTTGCTCTTATTTCTGATTAGCGACCAGAAGTATAAAATGGACGAAAGCATAGCCATTATTAAGAGATTTTTTTCACATTCACCTCGCGTTTAAAAAAATTTATGTGAAGTGTGATGTAATTTGTGTACTAAGGGTTTTCGTTTTTTAAACTAAATTTAAAAGTTTATGAAAATATCGTCTAATAAAATTTAAATTATAAAATTTCAGCTATTTTTCTGCGATTTGCTTTGTATTTAAATCTTCATTACATTAATAATACATATATTGATAAATTGCTTTATAATCTTTGAATTTCAGGAACGCATTCAGTGCCGGCGCTAGTGGGGGACCGGGGTGGGGGGGGGGGATTGTCTTCAGCAGCCTCAAGAGTGTTTTCTCTGCAAAGGCGTACAATAAGAATTCTAACGTCTACACCCTACAGGTCCGACTGTAGAAGTCAATTTAACATATTAAAAATAATGACTGTACCTTCAATATATATGTACCATTGTCTATTATACCTCCACAAAAAGGAGAGAGAAAATCAACCTTATGCCGATATACATAGCTACAACACAAGAAACAAGACTAACATATATCCCAACTTTCTGAGGTTAGTCAAATCTAGGAATAGTACAAATTATTTTGCTGTGAAATTTATGAACAAATTTCCTGCGAACCTTAGAAATTTGGAATATAATAAATTCAAATCCTTTTTTAAAATCATTCTTTGTGGAAAATGTGTTTTATTCCACAGAGGAGTTTATTAATTATACTTTTAAAATGTGCCAATTTTTATCTTTATTTTTTTGTATTTTATCTTATTTTTTTTTGTTGACTGACTTAAAACATGTATATGTATCTAGGTCAATAAAGTTTATTATTATTATTATTATTATTATTATTATACAATTTTGCTCGCTGGACGTGATATATATTCTATATAATATATTTACTCTTACCTGATGCTTGATAGATAGGTTTGTCCATATAGAACATTTTTCCTACGTAATTATACGTCAACGGTATAACGTCCATAGATACATCAAGTGATATATCACGCACAACTGAATTGTTATTCATCATTGCATGCCCGTTTCGATGCATGCTGCCAAGTCCATGTAGCTTCCCACCCGTAAAACTGAGATTGGTAGGGTATGGAGTACCTTCTGGATTCTGAAACAGTCAGGAGAAAATCTTAATATTATTTCGGTATGATAGTACCAGTTAAATATAGAAAAAGATTCGTGATGATAACAAAAACTAAAACTTTTCAGCTCAAACAGTCATTCGGAAGCATGTGTATCTATATGCGAACACACAAACAGCTTTATATTTTGGGGTATTAAGGTTAATATAAACTGTACATACCAGAGTGTAGGATTCTTCAATATCTTGTAATGTGATGTTGTCCCTGCCATGCGATATGATCCAATTATTAACTTGACTAATAATTTTGTCCATCTGCTCATCAATTACAACTATGGACTTTTGCAAATCTCCCAAACCCAACACTATTTCAAACGTCATTATCATGGTTAACCACAAAATAATATTCTTATTTTTTAAAGCCATTTTTACAATTTTACGAGCTGTTTTGTAAAATATAAGTTTGGAATAATCTTTGAATAAACCGGATTTGAAGACTCTCTTTTTGAAGTGAATGATAAAATAAATGAGATAATTTTTAATAGTGTTTAAGATTACATAGATAATGCAATTTCTTCATATCCCCATATTTTTTAGTATCGATGTTGAAATCATTATCTAGAAAATATAAAATAAATTCAAAAACAGACATTGAATTACATGACGATGGGCTTCTGCATATCTATATATAGCAATGGCGAATACGAGGGGGGTGTACGTTCCCCCTTAAACTTCAATCATCATTATAATCTTCACGGGTTAGGCCTTCCTTTTTCTCCACTCAATAACCTAGAATGGTTGAACTAAAAATTTAAAAACTATCTCAATAAGGTATATTGATGGGAATCGGAAGAGTTCAACAGAAATTTTTGTGGCATTAAGTGGGGGGCTCCAGCTGCGACACCTGCCCAAGTAGCTGAAGCCGGGGAGAAAGTCCTCATTGAACTGTATGGTGGAGGGAAAGGTCCAGTCAAAATCGAAACGACCTGCGCTACAAGCTCTTCACAAAGGCCGCAGTCAAGAGCAGTTGTCTTCATCCAACCCGAGGCCTTCATCCAAAGATGATGTCGAGGAAAGTAATCCCCTCAAACCTGCTGAACATGATTTTCTGCAGTTGCAAGAAGGGATGCAGGAATGCTTGCAGCAGCAGGAAAGCAGGTTTGAAATGTTCCGTTGTCTGCGGGAGCTGCAATGGCCAGTCCTGCGAAAACCTACCGGAAATGAAGATAGACGTCAACAACAACACTACATCAGGTATAGTTACACTCGTATTGTTGTTGAAAGTTACCATTATTTATAATAATTACCCACATGTTATATATACCATTACTTCCGGGGCGAGGGCGGCGAAGTATGAGGAGAAAATCAGAAGAGACGAAAGAAGGAAAATATTAAGAGAATGCTGGGAAGAAAGACTGAAGGAAGAACAAAAGGGTAAACTGTCGGAATGGGGAGAAACAAGGAAAGAGTACTATTGGAGATGTGGGATGGACATAAGGGAAGCTGAGCGAAAGAGAAATGGAGGAAGAAAATTAGTAGAAGAATTGAGGAGGAGAGACAAGGAGGTACAGGAGCAGGAAAGAACAGTAAGAATAGAAAATTCCAGGAATGTGAAAAGGTATAGAGAGATAAGGACGGTAGGAATACCTAAATATTTGAAAGGGAGGAGAGGAAAGGCAGGGGGCAGAGTTAGAAGGATTGCCAGATTAAGATGCGGAAATGAAGAACGGTGTAATAGGTATTGGGCAAACACAGAGGATAGGCTATGCAGAATGTGTAGGGAGGAGGAAGAATCCTTGGAACACCTAACAAGAAGATGTGGAAAGCTGACAAAATGGGAGGGAGATATAAAGGAGCTGTTGAGTGAAGAAGGAAAAGGAGAAAGGTGGGTGAGAGTACTCGAGGAAAGAAGGAAGGAATGCGGAGAGGTAAGACAGAACTGAGAACAGGAAGGAAGAGAGAGGTAAAGGAAGAGGAAAGAAAAGAGGGAAGAGAAGCGAAGAAAGAGGGGAAGAACAACTGGAGTCAAGAAGGAAGGAGACCGGAGACGGAAGCCGAAAAGAGAATAGGAAGAAAGAGAGGAACACCGGAGGAAGAATGTAGAAGAAGAAGAAGAAAGAAGTCATAAAATGTAAAAAATGTACTATAATATTATTATTTTATTTTATTTTATTATTATTATGATTTTTAAATGTATTGGTTAAAACCCTAAACGCCGCAAGGCCTAGGGTAAATAAAGAATTTATATATATATATATATATACCATTACTTCTATTTATTGATGCTTACCAACTTTCATGTCCGTTGTATTTATATTAGGACTTCATGACAAGGTTTTGCATAAAAATTAGCATAAAATTTTCAAGTTTGGAGATTTTTTCAAATTTTTGTGTTTGTCGAAAACTTGCTCCTTTATGGTTAAAATGGAAAGAAACCGAAAAAAGTGCGAAAATTTTGCAGTTTTTGAGATATTAAAAAGTGTTCTGGAGGGCTGCCGAGGTCGAAAACTTGGATTTTGCATCTCAGGCACATCCCATACAAGAAAAAGAAACGAAACTAACTACCCCCACCTAATGCAACTTTCGCCCTATAATCATGACAAGGTTACTGGACTAACATTAGTTTTTCGAAATATATGGTAAATTTGTCGTAGAAAACAATCATTTTTTAAAATGTATCTATGGTGACAAAAGAAAGATCTTAAAACGTAGATTAGGGAACAAAAAGTAGTTTTTACCGACCGCCAACATATATAAGAGAGGTATTGTGATCTTACCGATTTTGACATTTCGAGATTTCGATGGATCTCCACGAATTGAGGTCCCTACATAACGTTTTGACTATTTTTAGCATGATGCCTGTCTGTCTATCTGTCTATCTGTCTGTCGGTATGTCTGAATTTTACCCTGGGGTTGTTAATTAAAAAAAAAAAAACTGAGTAATGGACAAAGTACAGGAACTTTTGTTCTAACAGGAGGAACTCCTTGGGTTAACATCTCCCTTAATCTACCCCAACTTAACATTTTTTATGCCGTTCCATTAATGTTACTATTTGGCTAACTTCAGATATTTCAGACGACTTTTTGCGTCATCAGAAAATACGAAACTCATACGACATCAATCAAAGGTCTGTGGAAAGAAACTTTTGCAGCTACATCATCTTCTTCATAATAGTCAATATTAGTTTAAAAATAATTTATTAAAGATAAATTTATACATTTCGTAACATTATGCTAATGATTTCAACATTTGTAATGATTTGTAAACATCAGAGAAATCATCTGTAGCATATGCATTTGGTCCGGGTATCTTGTTGTTGATTTCATCGATGGCGTTCTGCAACAAAGCTTTAACTTCAACTTCAATCTTGCTCTGGACAAGGTCGTGGAAGAGAGTTGTTACAACATCAGTGAGAGCATTGGCGAGCCAGTCAATAAGTGGATTTCCACTGAAGTTTACGTCGATTTTACCAGCGTCCGTAATTTTGAATTCTTGTAGGCTTATTTCAAGAGTTTTAGTGTCGATGGTGATGTCTATGTAGAGATGGAGATTGGTAATTTTAGCGTCAACGGCACCTGTAAAAATAGATATTTTTAATGCCATATGCCAGTGGATCCCATACTTTTCGGTTTCCGGCGCCCTTAATGTATCAGAATTTTTCTGTGGCGCACAACATTGTGGTGGAAAACATTGGTCTAACACAATTGGAGGAATATTGGAATATTTCCGCGACGAACAGTTTGGGACTTATGCTTCATTTTCATGGTAGTGTCAAAGGCGTGACAGGGGTGAGAGGCGTGGTGTTATATTTACAAGTTCGAATTTCATGGTGGGGTTGGAGGCGTGATAAGGCCGCGTTTTCGGTTTTGACATTTGTATATAACCCAAATTTAACCTAAAAGTTTATACAAGTGTTTGGAGTAAACGGTTATTCAATTTCATTAAATATGTCGTCAAATCGAAGGAGACGTCTAGCTCTTTTTTATGCATATTTAGACTTAATGCGATATGAAGAAAATCAATGGTGGGTACGCCCCATATATAAAAACAGACGGCAACAGGGTGATTATTTTAACTTGTTGCAAGAAATGAGGCTAACAGACACAGAGAATTATTTCAATTACATGAGAATGACACCAACTGTCACCATTCCGAAAAAATATATGTTTCTATGGTTTCGACGGTGCGGCCGGCGCTAGAGTTGAAATTTATGAACTTGCGACACCGCGCTTGTAACACCGCGCCTACGATACCATGGTACGGGTTTTTTCAAAATAAAGCGATCCTATTGGTTGAATTTTTTGTTCCACACTTCCAACACCCGCATGAAAATGAGGCATTACAGTCTGTTCCAAACGGTTAAGCGGAACTAGATTTTGCAATCTAGTCACTTTCATCGTTTAAATCGTGCTTTTCGGCCGTTTTGTTTAAGCTTTGTAAATCATACTTACAATAAACATTTTTTGGTGATTTTTTCCATCATTTTAAAATGTCATTTTCTTTATATGTTAATTTTTTGTGTCATTCTTATTACAAATTTCCCAATTATTTATATTTTTGTAAATCATACTTACAATAAACATTTTTTGGTTAAGGTTAATATCATTTTAAATTGTCATTTTCTTTATATTTTGTTTTTTGTGTCATTCTTAATACAAATTTCCCATTTATTTATTTTTTTGTCATTAAAATATCTAAAAAAAATATTTAATTTTGACATATGTCATTCGTTTACATGGTTTCATTGTTGTAATTTTAAATTTTGACATCCCAACGTGAAAAATGAAATAACCCAAGCAACTTAAACTGGCTGGAAAACGAAGGGTTTCGAGTTCGAGTACGGAGTGAATTTTATTTTTTCTGTTTTTTTTTTGCATTTTTATTATGTTGAAATTATTTTGTCAAAATTCTAGTTAAATTTTGACAAATGTTGTATTTAATTTTTAAGAGCGTAAATTTAATAACCAGTCTTATTATATAATTAACAGACGATAAATTATTTTAAAAATATCGTTCATTTTGCCGTGATTCATACCCTGAGCATACCGCCTTCACTTATTATATACCTGCGAAACCCTGAAATGTGTGAATATTCACACTTCACATCAATTTTTTAGTTAGAATTTATTAAAATTTATATAAGTATTTTTTCTTGTTATATAAAAAATACTGCACATATTTAGAAACCTAAATAATGGTATTTTTTTAAAATTTATTTTACATCGGCCTATTTCTGCAACGAGGCTAATCGCCGATGCCAGGGGGCGACCTCGTACACCTGGATGAGGGGTGAGTGATTGTGAAATGAGAGTAATGTAATCATATTATTCTCGCCCGAATAATATCACCAACGGAGAATCGAACTACCAACCACACAATCCAGACTGTCTTCACCAGTCCAAACTGCTGCGATTTAATGCACTCGGCCACTCCGTCGGCAAATAATGGTATTAGGCACTTGAATTAAAATTAACAAAAAAATATTTTAACATAAAATTTGTTTTGGCATTCCAAATAATCATCATTCACTTACTAAATACCTGCGAAACCCTGAAATGTGTGAAAATTCACACTTCACATCAATTTTTATATATAAGACTAGCATTTTACCAAATTACGTGAAAGTATGTCCAGCCGTTTTTGCGTCAATCTCGGGCAGACAGACAAACGTACAGACGGACAGACAAACATACAGACAGACAGACAGACAGACAAACAGACAGATGGACGAGCGGACAGACAAACAGACAGCCAGACGAAAACTGATTTTTTGTGGATATCGTCTTACAATCATTTGAAACGTGTATAACCAAAATACCTGATAATTAAAAAAATAGATAGAGCCTCCAATTTTATTGATTTTAAATATTTATTTACCTGAGTGACTGAGGTCCATGAGTTTAGCGGTATAATCGAAATCTACGAGAAGATTTTCGAATTGAAGAGGTAACTTGATGTTGAGGAACATAGCTTCATAACTCATTTCAGCGTCTCCGCCGCGGCTCATTTTACTCAAACCTTGTAGCCATCCATGTGTCAGGTCCAATTCTCCATGATAGGTAATAATGATGGGTTTCTGTACAAAGAATGGTAAATTTTAATATTAAGCGTTATAAAAATAATCTGGAATCAGGTTTAATAAACGTTTTCAGTGGTGTGACTAAAGCACTCTTTTTCGCAGAGGTACTATTCTGCCATTGCATTACCAGTGGTATTCAACCTATGTTCCGCGGAACTCTGGGGTTCCGTGGAACGTTTTCAGGGGTTCTGCAACTTTAATTAAATGATTTTATTCCGTTTTTACTCTTTCTTTGGATACAATGATTTTGGTAAATTTTAAAAATTTAATAATTTTAAATCTGATGGTGCTACTACAAAATTTTTAAACAGCATTTTCGTCATTAGTAGTTCATATTTATTCCAAAACAGGTAATTTTACTTATCAACAAAAAGTTCAAATTTGTTGAGTAGTGATTATTATTTACTTCTTATATTACCTACCAGAATAAAGAACAAATTCCGCAAGATTGGTTAACGGCCTTAATAGTTCCCATACACAAGAAAGGAGACAAAAAAGACTGTAATAATTACAGAGAGATAACGTTATTAAGCACTGTGATGAAAATTTTTGAACAAATTATCGACAAGAAGATAAAGCCTATAATCGAAAAAACATTAGATGAGTCCCAAAGCGGTTTTAGAAAAAGAAGGAGTATTCAAGATCATATCTTCACCATAAAACAAATAAAGAGAAAACACATAAACAGAACACAAAAGTATATCTAGGTTTTATCGATCTAGAGAAAACTTTCGATAGAGTTCCACGGAAAACACTATGGAAAATACTAGAAAATCGAGGAGTAAGTAATAAAATAATCAGATTACTAAAAAGAATATACGAAAACAACCGCAATGCCGTAATATATAACAACAGAGAGTCGTTTATAACTTTTATGGACGACATTATAAAAAAGAGTAAAAAAGAAACGTCTACATTCAGAATTGGATACAGGAACATGCGAATAAAGAAATATCAGAAGGAGTATTTGCAGATGACGTAGTAATAATAGCAAAAGGAAGAAACGAATTGCAAGAAAATCTAAATATATGGAATAAAACATTCAAAGAATATAATATGACAATGAACAAAAGTAAGACTAAAGTTATGATTATTGCAGCAGATGAAGACCTAAATATAAGAATAGAGGACACGAACATAGAACAAGTCCAGAATATCAGATATTTAGGAGTAGATATACGAGATGATGGAAAACAGGAAATGGAGATAAACACAAGAATTGAGAAAACAATGAAACTCTACTATGATATAAATAGTACTCTTATTAACAAAAAAGAAATAACAAAAGAGACAAAAATAAATATATTTAAAACAATGTACAGACCGGTACTGACTTTCGGATGCGAAACGTGGATACTTTCAAGAAGGGAAAAGAATAAAATACAAGCTGCAAAAATGAAATATTTAAGAAGGGTGAAAAATTGACCAAAATGGATAGAATTAAAAGTACGGAGATAAGGAAAGAACTTAACATAGAGGCAATAGATAAATTCATAGAAAATAGGCAACTAAACTGATGGGGACATATGCACTGACTACAAGAAACAAGAAAAGTGAAGCAAGTCTGAGAGACAAGAACATACGGAAAGAACAAAATAGGAAGACCAAGAAACACATGGGATAAAACATTAAAAGATATATTAGAAAATACAGGAAAATGGACTGTAGAAGCCAAGAAAATGACGAAAAATAAAAAGAATGGGCTAACTTCGTATATAAGTAACGCCATAAAACAAAACCAAAAAAAGAAAGGAAAAAGAAATGCAGCCTACACCATATATGGTAGAAGGCTTTTAGATATATATATATATATATATATATATATATATATATATATATATATATATATATATATATATATATATTACCTATCATTTAAATTTAAACATGCTAAATTTTGTATTTAGCATGTTTTAGTAATTTTGTACCTATGACCTTCCGAGCTTAATTACGTCCTAACAATAATTAGAAGATAAGTTTTTAATTGTGTTACTGTTACTGGGGCAATTTTATTTTTTTTTCCCTAGTTCTAAACAATGAACGATAAGATAAGAAAATCAGGTGTAGAACACGCGCAAGTTATTGTAAAAATCATATCAAAATCAATTAGATAATACGATACATTAATTTTGATTTAATCTTGATTAGTGATTAAATCGGTAAATATATTAAGATGATACTTGATAGAGATTTTCTAAGATTTTGATATCATCTGATTAAAATGTCTTCATATAGAAAGTCCTCAATATATGTAGCTGCGATTCATTTTGTTATTAAAATTTAATAAGAACTCACGATCTCGCTTATGGAGGGTTCGTAAAACGTCACATAAATGCATTTATTCCATTGTAGTTGGCTTGAAAAAACATAGATGTCACAACATTCGTAACGCATTAATTTTCAGAGGTGTGAACGCTGTCATTAAACGTTAAAATTGTCTCTTAAATTTATCCATAACGCACAGTGTATAGTCAGCTAATTTTAGAGTTGGAAACGCAGCTTTAAGCTTAAAAAAAAATTTTATGCTTGCCACAACTAGATACATAAATATCTATTAGGCGCTTTCCTTTTACCACTTTACTTAAGAAATCTAAGCTAAGCTAAGTTAATCTAAGTTGTAAAAGCGTTCCATTTATAAGACACTGGCTAAGATAAACTAAGTTTTTTCCTCCCCCCTTTCCCTGGCTAAGACATTTGACTAACTTCTTAGCTTAGCCAAGCATTTTAACTTGTAAAAGGAAAGCAGCTATTATCTTACAGTCAATGTCAGTTAAAATTTCTGATTCATACCGCCCACCTTAATGACTAGAATATTATTAACTTAATAAATAAAATAATAAATCAATATTTATATTTTTAGGTGACATAAGATCAGACTAAGCTGCAACGAAATTCTGAGAGAATGCAGGAAGGAAAAGGAAAAGAACACGCAAACAAGTTGGGGAACAGAGAGAAGAAAGTACTATGAAAGAAATGGATATGGCCTGGAGGAAGTAAGGAGAATGCAGGAAGAAGGCGAGGATTACCTGCAAAGGATTGTGGACAGAGACACGGATATACAGAACCAAAAAAGACAGAACAGAATAGACAAAACAAGATACAATGAAGACTACCAGAAGATAAAAGGCGAAACATTACCAAGATACTTGAGAGACAATAACAGACACCAGAAGATGATTGCCAGATTCAGATGCGGGAACGAGGAGGCATCCCATCAAATTTAGAGGGATGAAGAAGAGAAGAAGTGCCATGTAGAGAAGAACCAGAAACCATGAACCACTTAAGATGCTGTCCAGAAATAGAGGAAGAGCCAGTACGGTTGGAAAAAATCTTGGAGGAGGCAGGAAGCGGTATAGAATGGATGACGAGAGTCAAAAGAAGCCGAACTCGACCAAACGCAAGGAAAGACTAGACGTTCCAGAGCAAATAAAATACTGCTTAGCCATTTTTAATAGTTTATTTTCGTAGTTATAAGATTTCTTGTTAGGTATTTAGTTATTTATATTTTTGTTAAATAGGAAGTAGATTCAATTGGGATATTTAGGTCATACACATATTTTAGAATGTAAACAAGAGAAAATAATGTACCCAATAATAGGATATTATTGATATTGTTTGATTGATATTGAGGTGACCATATCAAAAATAGTTCTATTTTATCATCTAGTACAGTAGAACCTCGATATAACGGACCAGTGGGGGTGAGGGGGTGTCCGATATAGCCGAATGTCCGTTATATAAAAATAAATTTTAAAAAACTATTTATTAACTATCAAATAGGAAAATATAAGTATTATAAACGAAAGTTTACATTCTAATTACACTTTAAAATTTCAGTTTATTTGTCTTCAGATGATATGTCACTATACGCCAGTTTAGGAGAGTCGTCAATGTTTGTTTTTGAATTTCCTGGTATCGGTGATACTGGTTTGAAAAATGTATCAATTTTTGAAGTTTGTTGTTTCTTCATTATTAACTATCTAAAATTGCGAAAGTGCGTGTAATATAATTGCATTTCTCTGTCTGCCGAATCATCGATAAATGATACTACCCCGAGTGTGCAGTCACGTGCAGTTTACGATCGCTTACATGCTGTCCGTTATATCCGAAGTCCGTTGAATCGAGGTCCGTTATATCGAGGTTTTAGTGTGCTAGACAAAAAGTAAATATTTTTCGGCCTAGGTCGATTCGCTTACTTTTTAGGCCGCTGGATGCCAACGCCATCAACGATAGTGATGTTTGTTCAATAATAAGAGAATATTTAAAATTATGTAGCTAATTAAAATAAATAAATTTAATTTTTCTAATTAAAATTACTTTTAGTCACCCAAGAAATATAATGTGCGCTTATGCCAAAAAGTTATTTTCCGTCTTCATCTGTTTGAAGGTGTCGGCTCTGCCTCGACCATCAAATTCAGATGCGGAAAAAGATTCACTTTTTGGCTATGGTACATAAACTATTTTGCACTAGTACAAAATAAAAAATAAACACACAGACAAACACAAATAAATTAGAATAAATGTCTTTTCGAATACTTGAACAGACCCAGGACAATGGTGCAAGGGAGCTGTAAGAAGTTTCGCAAGCAATAATAAAAAAATACATACCACACTGAAAGATTTTTTAATATCTTCCATCTGCATTGGATCAAGTCCTTTGGAAACGATGAATTTATCCACTTGTTTAAGTAAAATATCAACATATTGGTTGATATTAGCTGTGGTCCTTGGCTGAATTTCATTTTCGGATGGATAACCGAAAGCACAGGCAACGAAAACCGTCAAGAAAATAGCTACTCTCATCTTGAAGTATTAATTTTATATTCTTGAACGCAACAACAACTTTAAATCACGATCATATATTGTATATGTCTTTTATAGCATTTAGATATGATAAGATAACCAAGGAATGGTTTTTCTGTTATTGTATATCAATTTTTTAAAATATGTTATTTTAATAGATGTATTATCAATAGATATTTGTGCGCACTTAGTGATTTTTAAGATAAAATATTTCAAGTATCTACAAGCTGCAAAAGTGATATGAAGAAGTCATCTTCAGTTAAAAATAGTAGCGATTTAAGCCATTGAAAGTGTTTCTGCTGGAAGCTTCGACATGAATCAAGACCCAAAAAAGCACGCCAAGTTTGACCGAATGTTAAAGTTCTTCTCACCGTTTTTTTCGATTATCATGGTATTGTGTACCATGAATTTTTACACATGGTGTTTCAGTTGCTAAAGAATACTATTTGAGCTTGTTTCGTCAGCTTCGTGAATTAGTAGAAAACGGCAGATTTATGGAAGGACAATTTGGAAATTGCATCACAATAACACACCAACTCATACTTCATTGTTTGTTTGAGATTTTCTTTCCAAAAATAGCACCGTAATAATACAACAACCACTCTATTCACCAGATATGGCCCCATGTGTCTTCCCCCCCCCCCCCAAAGATGAAAAAACAATGAAAAGACAACGTTTTAGTATCCTTGAAGAAATTTAAAGCAAAATCGCTGGAGGAGCTGCACGTTATACCAAAATATGCGTTTCAGAAGTGTTTTGAGGACTGGAAAAAACGGTGGTATAAGTACATTATGTCCCACGAGGACTAATTTGAAGGGAACAATATAAAAATTGATGAATAAATAAATATTGTTTTGTAAATTAAAAACGTGCACGAATTTTAATTATAATAATTTTAAAATATCTAAATACCTATTTTAATTTGTATTTTAACCAAATTTTCAATTATAATTACGCGCTAATCCGTTTAAATTATCTCCCTAGTCCTAAATGTAGAATATCGCGCATGCTCAATGGCAGCAGTGTGCTGAAATGAATTCTCGTTTGAAGTTTACGCAACAAAAACCGTGTGCCGCTGGGTAAATTTCGCTGTAAACCTGTATAATGTCAAAAGAAAAAGTATTTAAATGCGGATAATACCGAATCAATAAAAATCTGATCTGGTTTATATTAATAATAATTTCAAATACGAAAGTATAGCGCTTCTTAAAAAATCAAATATTACATTTGTTAATGCAATAAATATCTTAAATAGAGTCAATGATTGCAACGATAAATAATGCCAAAGTTATTGAAAAATTGAAAGCTGTTTTGAATAGGAGGAATCCGGGAATTCATGTTGTATAACGTTAAAGTAAAATATTTATAAACGAAAATGAAAAATTGCTTCTAGAAATACATACCGACGATGCAAATTGTTATAAGTATGCCCGTATTACATCTTGGGATGTAGAATTATTTTCATCTTATAAATATTTACTGTCTGATTGGCGACAAAATTTAACAGAAATAAATATTGAACAAAATTTAATTACTGTAACAGTAAATTTATAAAATAGGTTAAGTTAATTCTTAAAATAATAAAATGTATTTATGTAAAGTCTGTTTCAAACGGTTAGGCGGAACTAGATTTTGCAATCTAGTTACTTTCATCGTTTAAATCATGCTTTTCGGCCGTTTTGTTTAAGCTTTGTAAATTATACTTGCAACAAATATTTTTTGGTTAAGGTTAATATAATTTTAAAATGTCATTTTCTTTATATTTTGATTTTTTGTGTCATTCTTAATACAAATATCCCATTTATTTATTTTTTTGTGATTAAAATATGTAAGAAAAATAATTTAATTTTGACATATGTCATTCGTTTCCATGGTTTCATTGTTGGAATTTTAAATTTTGACATTCCAACGTGAAAAATGAAATAACCCAAGCAAGGTCCCTTTTCGTGACAACCTAAAAGAACGAAATTCCCATTTAGTTCCGCCTAACCGTTTGGAACAGACTGTTTTTTTTTTTTTTTTTTTGGTTAAAAATAATTGTTATTTATTTTAATTATTTATTATATTATTTATAATTGGTACCTACGTGTTAATTTTTGAAAAGAATACAACTATACTAATTTTACCAAAAAAATGTGTTTGCTTTAATTGCCTATTTCTTTGGTTTTTGCTGCCTATTTGCCTGCCTAAAAAACACCTTTAAAGTGCCTAAAAATCCGCTCTCTAGTGATAACAAACTGTGGGTATCAATAATCATATTCAACTGAGAATTGCCTTTTCAACAAATCGCTATTAATTTAGCAATAACAAATGAAAGTCATCAGTACTGCAGTTTTATTATTCTAAATAGTTTACATAGTTTTCATGCAATAAAAAAGATATAAATTTAGCATTATATTATTTACAACCAATTTAAGATAAAATAATAAAAATTATTATTTTTAAGCATCAATGTGCATTACAACATTTTTTTATGTAAGCAAGGTTAAGGACACCTGTTAAATTTTAAAAAATTATCTTAACCATGTTTTCTTGATATATCTGATTGATTAAGAAGCAGGTGCGTAGTTTACAATGGAAATGTTTTCCGTATCTCATTCATAATCAAAGATAAAATATTTATTTAATTTGTTTGACATCATAGGTTACTGTCAAAAGTTCATTCTATTCCACAATGTTTTATTTACGTCAATGCCCAACGGAAATAATATTAACTTATATGTTAGTATTTTTATAATGACATGAACGTCAACCTGGATGCAACAGAATGTATAAATGACGTAGGAAAAAAGTAGCGCAATATACGAAGTTTTCAGATAATAATAAGGTGACCAACTTTTTTACAATGAAAAGGAGGACACAGAGAAATATCGTAAACAAAATTATAATGGAAAGGAGGGCACAAGGAAATATCGTATTTTTTTTTTCATTTTATTCTTTGCAACAATAATACACTATAATATGATAAATGTAAAATAAAAACTTTGTTGAAAAAAACTTATAATGATTAATTATTATTTAAACGAGTACTTATCAATCGAATGAATATACCCAGCAAACATTTTTATACGGGCCAGTACTGGTAAAGCACATACTCCCCGGCATTGAAAGTAATGGGCCGTTACTGGCCCATTGTTGTATCAGTTGCTGGCCCAGCAACGGTAAAGTGCAAAATAATCGCATTAGTTGCAAGATTTATTTCTGATGGTTTTAAGTAAAAAGTATGAGTGAAGAAGAGTGCTTATAAAATGCTGGTAAAGTACTTCGTATAGGCGGAATGCGAAATACAAATGTGAAGTACATTATTAATACTGGCGTTGCACTTACTTTTGGTGCCAGTAATTTACCAGCATAAAAGCAGTTTGCCAGCATTCGGCCGTTAGTTGAATGTTTGCTGGGTATTTTATCAAAGTATCATCTTCTAACAATATATTGGTAATATCTGAACAAGAAATATCCTTTATATTGAATTTTACGGCAAGTGCTGCGGCTAGAGTATCAACATTTAATCTAGATTTCTCACTTGTCCAAAAATCATTAGCAATTGAAAAAACTCTTTCAACTGCTGCATTAGTTCCATGGCAGCACAAGGTAAATTGAACAAGAATAAATAAATTTTCACATGGAATATATTCATTTTTAAAATGGCTGAATATTTCTACCCATCTTTTATCAATTTCAACGTGTTGATTTTCCCATTGTATTAATTTTTCAGAATTTAAATATACATTCAGTCTTCTAATTTCTCTAAAGAGACAATTGTCGTCTATTTTAATATCTGGCATTTCTTTAGATAAAAACTCAACACAAGATTCAATATCTGTCCAATTTACTTGCGATGAAGTAAAAAAACACCATTGACAACAATTATTTACCAAGGTGTTTGTGTCAGACCATTCTTCGATATATTGAAAACATGTTTGGTAAAATTTTTGCACTTCTTTGATAAACTTTTCTATTATATATATTGATTCCTCCAAATAAACAAAGCCACTTGTGTGCGACGCGCTCTCGCAAGATCTCCCGTTTGCAGCGCATGCGTCTCATAATCGCGTCTCACCGCATTCAACCGTCACATCAATTGCAACGGATCGGCTCGGCATCGATCGAATACGAAAATTTACGAAAAGGAGGACACTTTTCAAGGAAGAACAGACCTTACAAAAGGAGGACTGTCCTCCCCAAAGGAGGACGGTTGGTCACCTTAATAATAATAATAATAACAATGACGAGTGGGTTTGGTATGCAGCCATGTGTATTTACGCACCCCCTTAAAAAATGTGTTTATATTTTTATTTAGGAAAAGACAATTATTGCAAGATAATTTATTTATTGCAAAAACAAATTAATACATTTACAATACATACTATGTTATTACATATAAAACAATATCTATATTTTTAATGGCTACGTTGTTGTTGTTTGTTCATAATTATCCATTTAAAAGGAGGCTCTTTTTTTGAAAGAGCCACGTGAAAGGCATCAGATGCATTTAAGCGATTTATGGCTTTTGTTTTGATGTGCAAAAGTGATGAAAAACTCATTGCACAAAGGTAAGTGGTGGCAAATGGTAAAAGTGTCTCTAATGCTGCTTTTGCCAATTCTGGATATAATTGTAACTGCGTACACCAGAACTGTTCTAAGTTCAGTTTTTCAAATTCCATTTCAATACGTGCATTAAAACAAAAATGGATTGAATATTCATTTATTAATTTTGCCTATATTTCCCGTGGAAAAGTACTTATCCATCAAATGATTCTCTCAATTGGTGGAGGTGTAATTTTATTTCGGGTATAATTGTTGTTTTTCCATTTTCCAAAACAATTGAATCCAGAAATAGAAAATTTGCTAAATTTGCGCATTTTCAACTCAACGTCTCCAAAGTTTTATTTTTTCATTAAATGAGGCTAGCTGTAATTATGTTCTTACCAAATCCTTGCATTGATGTAGAAGGTGTCTCAAAAGAAATTTTATATTTATTACAATTGGTGCAAGAATTAAAGCCCCAAGATGCCAGTCAGAGGCTTAATTTCGTAAATCAGGTGATTGAGCGATTTTCAACGTTTACCAACATTTTGTTTTCGTATGAAGCTCATTTTCATCTTAATGGCCACGTAAATAAGCAGAACTGCCGCTACTGGAGTGCAACGAATCCGAAACGCAAACATCAGAAACCCCTATATTCGCCTAAAGTGACCGTATGGGCTGCGATGTCGGCGAGAGGAATTATCGGCCCTTACTTTTTTGAAGACGAAAGGGGGCGTGCAGTTACAGTGAATTCAGAGCGTTATGTTGTTAGACAACTTCTTGGTACCTGAACTGCAAAACTTTCCTGGCTATAACCAAAGAACATGGTTCCAACAGGACGGAGCAACTTCACACACGTCCAATATGTCTCTGCCACGTGTTCGTGAAATTTTCTCAGGCAAATTGATCTCCCGGAGAGGTGACATAAATTGGCCTCCACGCAGTCCAGACTTAACCCCTATGGACTTTTTCCTATGGGGTTATCTTAAATCTAAAGTTTACGCCAATAAACCGACTTCACTGGCGCATTTGAAAGAAAATATCCGCTACGAAATGGCAGCCATCCCTGAGTCCACCTGCCGAGACGTCATAAGTAATTTTACTGTTCGATTAAATGAGTGCCGAGAACGCTAGGGTCTACATTTAGACGATATTATTTTTAAGAAATAAATCCTCAAAAAGTGTATTTTAATAATTAATAAACATTTTTTCTATATACGGCTTACTTTTTTTTTAATCGATCCACTAAATATAAAATTTCTTTTGAGACACCTTGTACTTAATTCATTCTGGTGGTTAAATATATCTACTAAGTAGGCTAGCCGAAGTATTGCGTCTATTTCTAAAAGCTTCCACTAAATCACTATATTGGTTAATAAGAATCTGTATAATTTCTTCGCGCAATTCTAAAACTCTGGTCTGATAAGTGGATATGATATATAATCCGCATCCGCACGATTTCAATGATAATTTATGCGCATCCGCAGCAAAATGGCGGATATCTGCGAGTAAACCGCGGATTTGCAGGGCTCTACAGACCATCATGACGTCACAGCCGCAGACTGCCGAGCAGTTACAAAGGAATAGTTTTCCTTTAAAATCTCCAAAATAGTTGAAGACTGCCAGCTGTTAGTTCTAGCCAAATAGTATTTTTAAACATTTGGAAGAAACTATATTATACAAATTTTGATGATAATATTTCTTTATTTCTGTTGATATTGTTGTTTTTAATAAGTTTTGGAGAAGCGTTACTGGTAGAAATTGTGTCATTTGAAATCTATAAACAATAAATTATACAATATTTTTTATAATATGAGCAATTACAATTTTTTTTAAACATTTGTAAAAATTTTTTGTATTCTTAATCAAAATTATTTAATATTAATTCGTGGTACTATAATTTATTCTTTACGTTCAGTTATTTTCCATTATAGTTTAATCTTGCCATAAAAATTATTGAACATAAAGAAATCAATGTAAATTATATTTTATTTTTTATGAAAATTGGCCGATAAGGTTTTATTAGCCGGTAAAAACTATATCATTTTACTTGAGCTAATGTGGCAGCCAACAGCATAATCATATCCTGAAATGAAGGATCTCAAGATCCGTATAAGATAGAATAAGAAACTTGTAAGTAAATTTTACTATTTGATTATTGTCATTAAAATTTATATTTTTATTTTTAAAATTAACAAGAGTTTAAAACACATTAGCCAAAATGGCAGATACATGTATACCACTTAAAAACAACGAGGCTTCAGACAAAATCATATACTGATTATTTATCATCATCATTGACACCACAGCCTGAGGTTAGCCTGGACCAGTGGTATTCAACCTGTGTTCCGCCGAACCCTGGGGTTTCGTGAAACGTTTTCAGAGTTTCCGCAACTTTAATTAAATTTTATTCTGTTTTAATGACTCTTTGTCTGGATACAACGATTTTGGTAAATTTTGAAAATTAAATAACTTTAAATCTAAGGGTGCTACAGAATTTATAATTATTTATTATTTATTCCAAAAGAGCTCATTTTATTCGACAAAAAGTTCAAATTTGCTTAGTAGTGATCATTATCACCTACCATTTAAATATGTACTTTATGCTGTATTATTGGATTTTATGTTTATTATTATTAATAAATAAGAAAGATTCAAAACAGCATATCGCTAATTATTCTATTCAATTTTTATTTGTAATTTGCATTAAAAATTATATTAGGTAGTTATTGCATTAGTTAAAAAGTAAAATAGTATACCTACGTTAAAAAAATCAGCTGTGGCCACTACAGGACCGACCACCATCACCAAGTACTTGTTTAGTTTATGCTGTTTTATCAAAAAATGTCTCAAATCCAAGTTGTTAGTTAGTGCTTTCATAGCAATTATTGTTAAATATTTTTTTTGGCAATATTTCTCTGTTACTAAATATTCGCAAAAATCTTAAAACCGACACGAGTAAGCTCCCATTTCTAGTAAACCGACTTTTACCAAAAGTTGATCAACTCGTGCCATTGATGTCAGAAGTTTAAATATGAAGTTTCATATAAATCCTTTTAGCCGAAATTGCTCTGCACGTGTACACGGATCGACAGACAGGCCGACAGTCAGACAGACAGACAGACAGACAGATAGACAGAATTTAAAACAATAGTTTTATTATATCGTCAGCTGAAAATAATAAGGTTGTATGTGACATTTTTTGTCAAATGCACTTTTCACTACTATAGAGTTGTATGTCACGTAACCTACTTGTTCCAATAATTTCCATAAGATAGCATTACCGGTGTCGGAGAAAAAAGCAGAAAACCATAGTTGTATGTCTTAAAAATAAAAAACTTACAAAACATAGTTGTATGTTAAAACATACCCTTGTATTTTAAATGTTTTTTTTTTTTTAATTCATAATTTATGGTTGTATGTTTGACATACATCTTTTATCTTAAATATAAAACATCTTTTTCGGGCACCTGGGTTACAAAAAATATTAAAAAGAATAAAACAAGGTCTTGAAGACTTGTTAAATATATTTAGAGACATTAAGGTTTCTACAAACAAAAATCCGTTACCAGAAAACAAGGTAATCGCTTTAAAATCTATGCTGGATTGGATGCCTACTATGGATAAATCTTATTATGAAACAATATTGCCAAGAAAGTAAATCTCAAGAAAATAATAAAAATACAATTTATTTCCTTTAATTTTTTTTATTTCGAATATTTCAGTTTCAGTTAATTATCTTAATTTTTTATAAGATTAATGTTTAATTTGTTATTATTTTGCAAACATATTGTTTAATTTGTGTTATTTAATCAAATAAATATTTAATACGTAACTAACATTTCTTTTACCTTTTCTGGTACGTTTTTAACAATTTTCAGAAACCTAAAAACTAAAGCTTTACCTATAAACTGAATTTCCTCCTGATATTACTTTGAACTACAAAGCTGTATGTAACGTTAAGGTACTAAGTTTCGTGTTTTTCTTAATCACAAAGTTGTATGTTTAATTTTCAGATTGTTAAAATGGTATTATTCAATTTTTTTTTTTTCAAAATAATGCGTTAATGACAATAACATATCAATATATAGTTATTAAAAAAATTTCTTCCTTGTATTGGTTTTTTCCATGTCAAAATTTTTGAAGATTGTTGTCTCAAATGTAATACACTTCGACATACAAACTTATTATTTTCAGCCGACGATATCTATTATAGAATGTTTAATTTGCGCGCCGAATGGCCACAGACGTTATGTATAAAGAATTTCCTTAGACCAAGAATTAATAGAAGACTTGATTATTTATTTTATAATCAAATAACAGTACTTATCCCGTACGAAGAACAGCTATTTTTCTAGTCATTAATAATTTTGATTTTCAGGTAAATATCTGTGGCAGAAATGAAGAAATGTAAAAAAGGATATGTATACGTTCCCCCAGATGGTGGATATTCCTGGGTTGTGGTGGCTGCTGCTTTTATGTGTAGCTTCTTCATGGATGGCATTATGTACACTTTTGGTATTTTTCTAAACGATATGAGTAAAGATTTCGAAGATACAATAGGATCTGTAACAATTATTGGCTCATTTAATTGCGGATTTTATTACATTGTTGGTAAATATAATTTATTTATTGCACACACAAGTTTAAATATAGAATTATTAATTTGCTTTTACATTTATAACAACAGTGTTTATCGTCCTAGGGTAATAAAAAGTATTTTATGGCCCGTGGCCTTTTCACACCCAGTGAATCTTACAAACATGGGACCAAAGATTCTGCGTAATATTTTATTTTCGAAAACTATGAAGTGTTGTCGATCTCGCATTGTTATGACCATGTTTCGGAGCCATACATAAGTACGGGATGTACTATAACTTACTATAACCCGATCTAGGTATTCCTAGACAGGAGAATACGATGAATTAGTAGCTGTAATTCTGTTTAATTTTTGCGTAATTTTCTGCTGTATCAGATTCACCTGTCTTATCATAGTTCCCAGATATTTGAAAGTATAAACTCTCTCAAACGTGATGTAATTAATTTTTAACTTGGTCGTGTTTTCACGGCTGAGTCTACTAACAATAAGATACTTGTTTTTTTCATTACTGATGATTACTGAAATTAAGTAACCGGACTGTAAACATAACGTTTGACCTGGCAACATTTTGACGCGGGACTTAGGCCCAGTTGCACAGTAACCGCTTAAGTTTTTATTTAGGCTTAAGTTTTAGTTTATGGTTTAGTTGTTGCACAGTTGCAGTTTTTGGTTTAAACTTAAGCTTAAACAGGAAAATACTTAAGCGGTAGATTTGTTTGGTTTAAGCCAAAATAAGTCAAATAGGACAGGTTATGTGTCATATTAAAATTGATCAGATTAATTTGATTGAATGAAAATGTTATATATTAATATATTTCGCCGCATACCCGTCTATAGGCACCGGTATGATTATATTAATTAATGGTATGATGAAAAATTTTACAATAGCTTTCGAGTAAATAGTAATATTAAGTAAATAAAGTTGTAATTCAATATTATATCATATTAAACATTAAATTAACCATCCTACTAATAGGTAAGTTAGTGTCTTGGTACACAAATACCTAATATTTTATGAAATAATATTTACAGGAACCACGCATTCACTTCAATACAAATCTTACGATATTATATTATTGGAAGTATGTTAATGGTAAGGGAGTTTACTGGTTGCCATAAATCTACAGCTTCAAAAGATATAGGAAAAATATCGAGAAATATCGCAATTTTTACCTTACGTCATCAATATATTAAAATGCCTAATATTCAAATGGAACAGTGTAATGTACACCACGACTTTTGCTATATCGCACGGTTTTCTCAAGTTCTGGGAGCAATTGATTGAGCAATCTTAATCCAAATCTAGAAACAGATGTTAATTTTATAAACAATATACCTAACACAGTAATAAATCAAAACAGAAAATATAATGACAACATTCGAGTTAGGAACAATAATAAATGTTTATTTTTCTAATTTATAATGTATAAATAATAAAATTCTTTATAAATGTAAATATCTTGTCTATGACCTGCCGGTAATTTAAAATTTATTAATTCTAACTCTTTCTCTGAGCATTCTGCCATTGAACCACCTCCAGTCAGTTTCAATGAATACTTATTGTTGGAATTTTTTTTTCTTGTACATGTTTTAGTTTTCTTTTATTTATATATTTTAATATTCTGCTTCTCTGTAAGAATGACCGATTACATTGTTAAATTCCTCATATATGTTCGTCCAAGGAGATTTTTTTTCTTCCACAACATTTAATTTTTTACACACAATAAAATATTGTATTTATATTTTTTAAATAAATTTTATAGAAGACCAACTCATCTAATAAGTTCGTCGTACATTTATTTTTACGTTTCGTTTACTGTATTTTCCATTGCTGGTAAAATTTGCATTATTTGTATAATAAACTACTTGAAGTGACATTGACAAATAACATTGACAGTTATGTTTATTTTGAATTTCAAAATTTCCCCGCCAAATATACATTTTCCATGTTACCAACTTTGTGAATTTATCACATCAGTTGGCTTAGCTAAGTATTTTTATATTTTTGACTGTGCAACATCTGGCGCTTAAGTATTTGGTTTAAGCTGAAGCTTAAGGTTTAGCTAAACTCATACTTAAGTGGTAACTGTGCAACTGGGCCTTAGAGTAGCGACAGGTGAACATGTGATACGCCTTCAGTACGAGTTTGAACTGGCTAGAGTAATTTAGTTGTCCGTAGCGATTTTTTTCGTAAAACAGTTTTTTCTAGTGCGTTCTAAAAATGAGTGACATTCATTTCGAGCAACGGTGTGCTATCAGATTTTGCTTCAGACTTGGGCACAGTACAACGTAAACTTCAGCAGGCCTACGAGATAATGTTTTGTCAAGGACCCAGGTTTTTTGGTGGTTTAAGGCATTTTCAGAAGGAAGAGAGTTGATTGAAGATGAATCACGCAGCGGAAGGTCTTAATCTTCAAGAACCGATGAAAATGTCGACAGAATCCGGGATCTTGTGCGTTCAGATTGTCGGTTGACAGTCAGAATCGGGGAAGAGTTGAATTTGACTCACACTACCGTTCATCAGATTTTGACCAATGGATTGGGGATGAGAAAAATGGTTCCAAAATACCTTTTACAGGACCAGTAAACTGAGTTTTTTGGCCAGTAAGAACATTCCTGTGGTTTCTCAGCGTCCTTATTCTTTTGACTTGAGTCCTTGTGACTTTTTCCTCTTCCCAAGATTAAAAAATCGCCTCAAGGGATGTCGTTTTGGGTCACTCGAAAACATTCAAACGTCCGTAAACAACCAGCTGAAGGCTAATCCAGTATCAAAGTTCCAGCACTGCTATGAGAATTGGAAGAATCATCACCAGCTTCCCAAGGAAGTTATTTTGAGGGAGACAATATTGAATTATAATTCTATTCGAATAATTTTTTTTTAAAATCAGTCCGGTTACTTAATTTACACACCTCGTATTTATTTGTCGCACCATTCAAAAGTTTATTGGGACTGGAAATCTTTTCTCTAATTTTACAACAAAGGTTTGCACCACTTTCTTTATCTAGGGATTTTAGTTTTATCCGTCACTGATTGTTACTATAGCAATACTAAATCCTTCATACAAAAGAATTTTGACAGATGCTGTCAATTTCAATATGCCGAAAATGTCGACGTTATAGATGTCAATTCTATTTATTGAAAACATTGAAATTTTTTAATTGACGTTTTCGATTTTGTATTGCAGTTATAAGTGTTTAAGCATAAATAATAAATTAATGTGATGATAGTTGAGGAGCAGCATGTTTTCGTTCCTCCTGATGGTGGATGGGGTTGGGTCATAGTGTTTGCTACATTTTGGTGTAATTTTATAGCGGATGGAGTCATGTATACATTTGGAATATTTCTAGATAATATGGCTAGAGATTTTAACCAGAGTGCTGGAAAAGTGACAATTATTACTTCTGTTAACTGTGCCTTTTACTATTTAGTAGGTAAAAAATGAAATTCATACCAGATATTGAAATTCTCTGGAATAAACCAGAGGTACCAAGGACAAATTTGAATTTTTAAATGGAAACATATGTCATATTGGGTATGTTTGGATACAAATTTTAAAAAGTAACTTTTACTTAGGCCCGGTATTTCCACCTTACTGTTATCTATAAGAATAACTATCAATGGGATAATATTATCCTCTTGATATTCACTAGGATAAATTGCTTTCTGTATTTCCAACTCTAGTTATCCCGTAGATAGCTATTCTGATTGATAATAATATTTTCGAATGTTTTTTTATGTTGGTATTAGTAGCATTATGTTAAACAAAGAGAGAGATATACTCGCACGAATAAAACAGAGATAGATACAACGGTCAAAATTTTGTACAGAAAAATGTGCGGTAAACGCCCAAGAAGCGCAAATTTTGTGCTTCTTGGGCAAACAGTGGATTGTTGCTTAGTGTCCGGTGCATTTGAACATATCCAAGTTTCGTCACCTGTAACGATGCTGTAAGCGGATTTTGCAGTGCATATGTTGAATTTTTTAGCATTCCCTTACACCAATCAACACGCTTAGGTCAAATTATGCGGAATCCACTAATTTTTCGTAAACTGTTTTAAAAAAATGTTTAAGCCAAAGTTGTTTATTTTTAACTTTATCTAAAGATATCCAATACGTTCCCATTTAAAACATCAAATTCGTCCTTGATATTCTCTACTTTCGTTTTGTTCCAGAAAATTTCAATACAATAATTATTCGATGCTTTGGGTAAAACTTGATTATCAATTCTTTTTTTCACAACTAGCTCACAAGTCTTCGAAAAAAATTGTGTTCCCTATTTTCTGATACACCTTGTACGAGAGCATATTGAAAACTAATGCCTCCATGGCCAGAACTTTTATAATGACGGGCCAGAACGTGTCAAAAGTGGTTTGTCATTAACCTTAAGTATCTGTACATAAGTCCTCCTTGCGGTGATTCTGTGCAACATCGCGTTTGCGCATGACAGTTCTAAACATGGCGGCTGGCATGGATGTGCGGTTAAAACAACGAGCTGTCATTGAATTTCTTACTGCGGAGGGTGTAGCGCCCATTGATATCCATCGAAGGTTAAGTACCGTCTACCGAGAGGCGTGTGTTGATGTGAGTACTGTTAGGAGGTGGGTAAGGACTGTGAAAGACGCAAGTCCTACTGAAACGAATATATGGTACATGATCGAACACTGGAGAAGCTTGGTTTCATGACGTTTTACCTCATTTACTTTACAGCCCAGATCTTGCGCCTTGTGACTTTTTCCTCTTTCCAAAGCTTAAAAAACATCTCAAGGGCAAGCGTTTCTCTTCGGATGCAGAGGTTATAGTGGAGGTGCGGAAATGGTGCCGTGGGAAGTCTTCAGACTTTTTCCGTGACTTGAAAAACTCGTACCATCTTGGCGTAAATGTATTACTGTCAATAGCGATTATGTGGAAAAGTTAATATATCAGTGCGTAGAGGACAGTTTATACTATTATTTCATATTTATATGTAAACCATATATCAATTACTAATAATATTATAGCCATGAAAGCATTAGTTTTCAATATGCCCTCGTATATATATATTTAGGATGTTGTTCTTGACGAAAATATGTAGAAGAAAAATAAAAATTCTTGTTTACTCGTCAATAATTTATTAAATAGTTTCTAGAGACGTTTCGACTGGTAAGTCCAGTCATCCTCAGTCTAGATACGTGGTCAATATTAGTCATGTCGATTCTAAGTATTTGGAATGGATTTTCATTTCCTGCATTTTTTTAAATAATATTGACCACGTATCTAGACTGAGGATGACTGGACTTACCAGTCGAAACGTCTCTAGAAACTATTTAATAAATTATTGACGAGTAAACAAGAATTTTTATTTTCCCTATTTATATATATAAATTTTGATATCATTTCGATGCTTTTTAGGTCCTTTCATAAGTGCTTTGGTAAATCGTTTTGGTTTTCGGGTTGTAGCATTTAGTGGAGGTGTCCTCGCAGCTGCAAGTTATGCAATTTCTACATTGGGACAGAGTGTATTGGTGTTAGTATTTACTAATGGGATCTTAGCAGGTAATTATATTCTTATTTTAAAGTTAAACGTTCATTTTAAGGTTATAAGTTATTTGGACAAGGAGCTTTTAAGTTTTTTTTATTGGGTGAAAAGGTTTGCTCTGTCTATTGAGATGTGACATTACCGATGCTGGCGCTGTGCTCCAAGGCAATATGCCTGTCTTGTCTAGTATTTAGCTGTCAATATGCTAATAACGAACAGGTTAATTTAAGCTCAATACATTTTTATTTTATGAAAATGCGAGTAAATATTTTTTTTAATTTTTAAGCGTTACACATGTATCGAGGTGTATATCAAGATGGTCATCAAATTACAGTTTTTAAAGTTTAATTTCAGTAGATTGAAGTGTAATTTTTATTTGAGCAGGTATTTTTATTTAATTGCTCTAATTGATCGTTGTTTTGCCAGGTATTGGTCTCGGAATGATTTATGCTCCTTCTACAATAGTTGTGGGTTTCTACTTCGAGAAATGGCGAGCGCTGGCCACTGGAATTTCTACCTGTGGTTCAGGAATTGGTACATTAGCCATGCCTCCATTACTAACCCTTGTAATGGACAAATATGATTCTTGGAGAATAAGTTATTATGTGATAGCAGGTAAATATAATATACAAAGGATTTCAAATATTTCCTAATATTTCAAATATTTCTCTAGTAGGACAAGCCGGGGCATAACGGGCATTGGGGTGTAACGGGCTTCCCTCTTTTTGGCTGTTAAAGCATGCCACCATGTTTGGGTGCATTCCAATCACGTTCAGTACTTCGCTAATGTCTTCCGAGAGTGGTTGTTTGACTGAGAGCTGGCGTTTACATTTTGTAAATTGGTGAAACGTGTTTTTTGCTGTGTTGATATATTTTTCACACATATCCAGACGTTGATTGCTCCAGTGCAGAGCATGTGGCAAGTGGGCACATTGTTCTTGCGCTGGAGAAGATGATAACGATGAGGAATGCACTCACGTGTGTTCATTCTGCGCCAGATTTTAGCTGATTGCCCATTATATCTCGCCCGTGCTCATTCTGCCTCGACACCGGGGCAAAATGAGCGCAAGGAAGCTTTTTTTTATATAGTCATAACTTTTATTTTTGTATTTTTCTAAGTTTTTTTACTGTCTGTAATAATTAAACAATAAATCAACTTACGAATAAAAATATTTCGATATTTTTTACGATATTCCTTAAGATTTTATTAAAGATAATCCTTAAGGTGCCCGTTATGCCTCAGCTTTCCCTACTTATTTCAGATATTTCCCATGTATTTAAAATATTTCCTTATTATTTTAAATATTTCCATAGTATTTCAAATATTTCTAGTACTTCAAGTACATTGGAATTATTGGAAATACATTATTTAAAATACTTTGTATCCATGATGACAATTAGACCGGGAGCTCATGACATTTTTGGTCTCCGATTTCATACAGCATGCCTTTTGGAGGAGAGAATATTTACCCTGTGACAACAAAAAAGGGATGATACTAAACCTCTGCACGCTTTCTGGTCATAGGGAAAATTGCATTTCCACTTAAACACAAAATTTTTGTGCTTTTCTCTGATTTACTATTGCTTGCCCTTTTGTCAAAAGAAAGTTATAACAAATTTAAAGTCTTTTTAATTATAGGCATGCTGTATGAAAACGCGGAAAATCATATTTTTTTATTACAAGATCACATGACCGTTTGAGCCCTTTTGGACCCTCCGAATCGCATGCATATATTTAAAAGACTTTAAATTTGTTAAAACTTTCTTTTGACAAAAGGGCAAGCAATATTAAATCAGAGAAAAGCACAAAAATTTTGTGTTTAAGTGGAAATGCAATTTTCCCTATGACCGGAAAGCGTGCAGGGGTTTAGTACCATCCCTTTTTTGTTGTCACAGGGTAAATATTCTCTCCTCCAAAAGGCATGCTGTATGAAATCGGGGACCAAAAACTGTCATGAGCTCCCGGTCTAAATAGCATTTTTATTCCAAATACTTGATATTTGATTTTGATGATCGATATTTGGTATTTGCTTTTTGAAATACTTGAAGTGAGTATTTGGCACAGTTTTGTCATTAAGCATAGTGCATTAAGTTGTATCTGTGAATTCGGATTTATCACACAGAGGTTTAATTTAATGTAGTGGAAAATAATATAGAAAACAATGTAGACATCTTTTGTCCAGAAACAAAACTACATATACCGCCATTACATCAATAAATTATTAAATACAAACCACCCGATCACACCAACTTCCATATTATCCCACCACACACACAATCCTTTTTTTTTAAATAATTCTTAATAAACTCCGCGGTCATCGACCCTTGATATTCTACCCTTATCTTGTCTCTGCAGGTTCGTTGAACATTCTCGTCTCTTCTGTCTAACACCATAGTCTCCATCTCACTACACTTACAGCTAAAGTCACTAGATTATACAAAGTACCACAACAGCGGCGATGCTGGAGTTAAAAATGTCGCCAACACAAATGATGTTCAGTGATTCCAAAATTATAAAAATAAGAAACTATTTTTTATTTTAAACATTGTAATCACGATTTTTTTAATCAAAGATGCACTATAACAAAATTGTGGTACAATTTCAATTATTTTTTTAATTTTTATTAAATAAAATGGATATAATATATAAATTTAAATTAAACTTAACCTTAAATATTCAAACCGCTGACAAAGAAGGTTATTAAATGAGAGCGAGAGAGGGAGATGTGACAGCGCAGACGTAAACTTAAGAACGTAAAAATTGCTGCTTTAGTTTGCTTAATAGGGGAAGCAATGTTGCCAATCAAACCCTGGGGTCTGTCGGCTTCTTCAAAGGCTTGCGGTACTTTGTATAATCCAGTGACTTTTTTTACAGCGATACCTATTTATTTTATATTGTGTGTAACGTAATTTAAAAAAAATATATATTTAATTTTTTTACTATTTATTTATTATTTATTTCTAACTTATTTATATATATTTTAATTATTGTGTTATTGTTTCTACACTATGGGTTTTTCCACTTATTCTAATTATTTTACGATCAACGTACGCTTTTAGATCAGGTACGTTTTTTAACACTGTATAATCACCTCTTGTACTTGATATTCTATATTTTGTGTAGCTCTGATGAAGAAATAAACTATTTCGAAACTGGTCAGCTAGATCTAGTTGTTTTATTTATGTCCGTAACCCATATAACCTTTTTCCACAATTAAATACAATATACATACAAATGTTATACCACCACACAATGACAAATTTAAAGGAACAGATATAAAAATCTAATTATTATCCCTGTAGTGTATATATTGTTGATATCTCTCAGGCGATCTTCTAGTACGATGTTTCTTGGAATAATGTTCAATCGGGTTGAGGTCAGAGGAGCACGTTGCCAACCAATTGTTGTTATGCCCACTTGATTTAAAAGTTACACAGTGAGCGACGTGTGGACGCGCATTATTGTGCATTAGGGTGAAATTTTCTCCGATATATGGAACAAAAGGTACAACATAGTCTTGAATAATATCTCTGATGTACTTATCTGCAGTTAACGCTCCGCCATCAATCACCACTAACTCTATGCGAGCTCACTATTATTGAACCTCCACCAAAAGATACAGTGGTAGCAAAATTAAATGGTGCATTTTGTTCTGCTTGGCGTCGATACAATCTTCGTTCATTGTTTAGTAAAGTATTCAAAGCTATCTAGATATAGGCTACAAATAATAAAATTTAAAAAAAAACATAATTTTCAATCTGTTCCTTTAAATTTGCCGGTATGTGTGTACACCGAGTCAAAAAAGAAAGAACAAAGTACCCCTTATACAAATCGCAGATGCGTCCTCTTTTAAAGTAACCTTGTAGACCTCCACACTCTTCTCCTTAACATTAGAAGACATTACAACGCTGCCATAAAAAAATTGGTCTATTTGCATTATATTTTTAGGTTTCATGCTTCTATCTTCATGCATATCGTTGTTATACCGACCCTTGAAACCAATCAAACTGATATCTACAGGACCTAACGAAGGTCCATCCAGTCGAGCAGAAACAGCTACTCTTGAGGCTCAAGTTAAGAAAAGGAAGATTCAACAAGACAGAGAGAGAAGCTCTGTAGGCTGTTGTCCTTGCTGTTTTGCCCGAGTTATTGCAAACAGGCATTATTCAACAACTGCACAGGTATAACACTTCCGTTTCACACTCCCGCCAACATCCAACTGAATCCCGAAACTTTGCAGTGAGACTTGAGCCAGTTTATTTAAATTTGATGAACCTACTCAATTCGGTCAGAGTACTGATCTGGCTCAGTGCACCGGTTCGTTTATAAACGACCCATAAACTATGTACGAGGGGTGATCGGAAAGTTTCAAGAACGAGATAAAAAGATAACTTACTGGTGCAAAATTGTATTTTTTTTGCTCTACATAATCTACATTCATTTACTCCAACGACATATTACGATTCGAATTAATCGAACATGCACCGTACTCACCAGATTTGGTTCCTTCCGATTTCCTTCTGTGCCCAAAACACAAAATATAGTTCACTGGAAAGAAATTCTCATCAAATACTAAAGAAGTCGAAGTTATAAATGGATACTTCGAAAGTTTAGATATTTTTTATTTTTCTGAAGGAATGAAAGTTCTTGAGAAACGTTGGACTAATTGTGTAGAGCTGAATAGACGCTATGTAGAAAAATAAATACAAATTTGCCCCAGAAAGTTATGTTTTTTTATTCCGTTCTAGAAACTTTCCGATTACTTTTCGTATAAACTATTACTGGTGCGCTTTCGGAGCGAGGTCATAGACTTGAGCTCCCTAAGCTTTAAATAAACACTTAATTAATTTTGAGCCCCCATCACCTCAAATTTGGCTTCTGAGTCTACCTAAAAAAAATTTTTAGCTTCTGAATCCCCCAAGACCAAATTCTGGCTGTGCCTGAACTAGATTGTTTATCTAAATATTCTTGTAGGTAATAGATCGGGATAGAATGATGATTCAGGAACATCAAGAGTCTGAGGCAAGTTCCGAAAGTGAATTGGAAAGTGTATCATCACGCCCTGATAAAATTAACCCATCACCCGGATCCCGTAGAAATAGCAAACAGGAAAGTGATACTTCAAAGCCAGGTTCAAAAAAGTAAGTAATGTAAGCTGGTAATCTTAGTTAGGAACGTCGAGAAATGGAGGAAGGCGAGACAAATTGCGCCGGGCAGACTGTAGAGCCAGACCTGATTTTTTTTTATCGATCCTCTTTTACAATTTGTGATTTCGTTACATAATTTCTGTAATATCTCTGTCGGTGATACTAATACGTAATAATAATTTAAATAATAGGTTTAATAGGTCTGGACCACAGATTCGATTTGACTACACACTTATTTATGTATTTAGTTATCATCACTTATTACTATTTTAAGCTATCTAAATGTAAATGAGCCTTAAATTTGAGAATACATATCCTGATCACGACAAATGTTTCGGAACTACCAGGTCTACAAGTATGAAATGCGGATTTTTTAAAAAAATAAAACACATTAAACTCAAAAGAACAGTAAAAGTTTATTTATTAAAAGTATGCTCCATTAGAAGTTACACATTTTTCCCATCTTTCAGGCAATTTATGAATACCTCGCCAGTAGAACTCTTCCTCTTTCACCGCAAACCATTCATCTAGCCATTCTTTCACATTTTCATATGAACAAAAGTGCTGCTCGGCAAGTGCGTGACCCATCGATGCGAACAAGTGGTAATCTGAAGGGGCCAAGTCTGGTGAGTAAGCGGCATGGGGTAGCACTTCCCACTTTAGTGCCTCCAATGTGTTGCAAACTGCTTTTGCCTTATGTGATGGAGAGTTATCGTGAAGAAAGATTACCTTGTGCTGTCTTCTTTCGTATTCTGGTCGTTTTATGAGCAGCGAATGGTTCAATTCGATCAGTTGTTGTTGGTAGCGTTGGGTATTAACTGTTTCACCAGGTTTTAACAATTCATAATAGACCACACCCTTTTGGTCCCACCAAGTACAGAGCATTGTCTTTTTGCCAAAGCGATTCGGTCTTGTAGTTGATGTGGATGGTGAGCCTGGGTTCACCTATAGTTTTTTGCGTTTGGGATTTTCAAAATAAATCCATTTCATTGCCAGTAATGATACGATGCAAAAAAGACTTTCTTTTGTATCGTGCAAGCAAAATTTCACAAGTGTTTTTGCGTTTTTCCATATGCCTCTCATTCAAAGCATGTGGAACCCATCTGTCGATTTTCTGGATCTTACCCATCTCTCGTAGGCGATTGGAAACAGCTTGTTGACTAACGCCTAACTGCTCTGCTAGTTGTTTTTGTGATTGAATATCGTCTTCCTGTAGCAATGTTTCCAATTTTGTATCTTCATATTTTTTTGGAGGTATTCCATGTTCTTTGTCTGTAAGATCAAAGTCACCACTTTTGAAACGCCAAAACCATCGTTCACACGTATCTTGCGATGGAGCATATTCACCATAAGCTTCTCGAAGCAGTCGGTATGATTCAGCAGCAGTTTTTTTCAAATGAAAACAAAAGAGTAGTACTGTCCGCGAATGCTCTTTATTTGGCACAAAATTTGACATTTTTAACACAGTAAAACTAAACTATATGATCACTTTTCCAATTATAACCTATACGCATTTGACACTTAATAATAACTTAACAAAACGCCATATGTGTTGAAACTTTGAACTATACACTCTGTTTGGGCGGCAAGTTTGAAAAAAATCCGCATTTCATACTTGTAGACCTGGTATATAATAAACTGTGAAATTTCTAAGTTCACCTACTGATAGAGATGTTTACAATATGTTAATGATTTTACAGAGGTTCTGCAGAGCTACAAACAAGAGCAACTAGTTTAAAGCGTGTTAAGAAGAAACTAAAACGTTGTGTGACATGTTTCAATTGTTTAAAACATCAACCAACTCGACCAATGTATAGAGATGACATTTTCTTCCACCACAGTCTAATGTTATTACCAGAATATAAGAAAAGTCGTGCTCATTTAGACGACACAAGTAAAGACGTGTATAGACGAGTAGACTATCACATGTCTGTAACGAGAACTGCTACATATCAAGAGAAATACCCGGATCAAGTTCATGGAGAGAGGAGATCCAGATGTTCGTAAGTATGAACTAAATAAGCACTTTTTAAGTTTTATGCCAGATTTACAAATGTTTAATACCTTAGCTGTATTTTTTAATATCTGCTGAACATTTTTTAGTTCATCCGTGAGTAATCATGCCAATATTTAGGTGCAAATTTCTTTAACCCTTTAAGGACAGAATTCTATACGCAGATGATACCACACTATTAAATCAGTATCCATCGTTTCATGAAGTAACTACCAACAATACATTAGTAAGAAAGGATGCGAATGATTGGTTTTTAGCGAATAGATTAAGCCTGAATGCGACGAAAACCAAACATTTATTATTAGCTAAGACCCTATAAAATTTTTGGGCGTTACCATTGGCGTTAATCTCAGCTGGGATAGTCATACTGGACAGATTGCTCAGAAATTATGCAGATCGGCATACTGCATAAGATATGTGCTTTTTCTTAAGGTATCAAAGAGGAACAAATTATTCATAGCAGTAAAATACTTATAAATCAAATAACGAATAAAAATGATTATCAAAATCACGTTAAATTTGATGTGATTATAGAACAAATACTGCACATACGAGGTCTGTTCAAAAAGTATCGCGAATTTTGAATTTCCGCGGGTTACGTATATTCGATTTTCGATTTTTTTGTGGCGTTATGTTGGTACTCATGTCTCTCACTTATGCCAACAAGTTCGACCATTTTGAATGTTCAGTTAATTTTTGACAGTTGCTTTGCTTGCACGTGTTTTGGCTCGTCTTCGATTTTTGCCTATACCAAAATAGATCAAAGAATCTGTATCAAATTTTGTATGAAAAACAAAATTAAGTGCGCGGACGCATTCCGAATGTTGACTGTGGCATTTGGTGAAGCTACCTTGGACCGAAGCAACGTTTATCGGTGGTACAAAATGTTCTCAGAGAGCCAAGAAGATGTGAACGACGAAGAGCGTGCCGGACGCCCGAGCACGTCAACAACAGACGAAAACATTGATGAAGTGAAGAAAATAGTATTGGCCAATCGTCGAATCACCGTTAGAGAAGTTGATGAGGACCTAAACATATCGATTGGCTCGTGCCATTCGATTTTTACTAATGATTTGGGCAAGAGACGGGTTGCCCCTGCCCACACATCGTTGCTTGTGCGCGAATTGGCCAAAAACAACACACTAATAATGCCGCAGCCACCGTATTCTCCAGATCTGCCCCCCTGTGACTTTTTCTTGTTCCCGAAACTGAAGAGGCCCTTAAAAGGACGACGCTACGCTACGAGTGAGGAGATAAAGACGGCATCGAAGGAGGAGCTGAACAAGATCACAAAAAATGATTTTTTCAAGTGCTTCGAGGATTGGAAAAAACGTTGGCACAAGTGTATAATATCTGGTGGGGATTACTTTGAAGGGGACAAAATAGATATTCATGAAAAAATAAATAATTTTTGAAAAAACATAAAATTCGTGATACTTTTTGAACAGACCTCGTATATTTTTTTCTACTGTCATGACTTGACATCAACTTTTTACTTATCAGTGACTTAACAATATTTTTTCTAGGTGTTCTCTTCCAGTTGCCCGTACCTTAACCACAATGCTTGATGTTCGATTATTAAAATCCCCAGCATTCCACATATATGCTTGGAGTGGTATGATAGCAGTATTTGGTTATATGATTCCATTCCTATACATCAAGGATCGAGCAATATTGCATGGTATTAGTAAAAATCACGCAATTTGGTTGCTGTCGACGATAGGTCTGGCAAACACAATCGGACGGATCATTAGTGGTGTACTGCCATCTTTCTGTAAAAGAATCAGCGTTACTGTCTATAGTTATACAAGTCTTATAATTGGAGGGACATTTACAATGCTGTCTGGATTGGAGCCTTTTATGAATGTTGGGGTGCAATACTTCTTTGCTGCTGTTTACGGATGGGCTGGATGTAAGTAAAAACGTTAGTTTCTAAACAAACTAATACAGGGAGTACCAAAAAGATTATATGGTCTGGATTATTTGTGATACATAGTTTTTAAGTTTGATGACTGTACGAACTAATAAAACACATGCAACGCATGAGGTCCAATTCTGTAAAAGTCACAGACAGTTGCTTTATAGTAACGTTGCTACGAAATAACTTTCTTAATAATTTCTATAGAGACTTTGTTTTTTTCCAATTCTGTAACACGTATTTATAAGAATGTTCTTATGACAGGTATGTTATAGTTATTGAAATTACTACAAGGTTTGTTCGTTTGTGTTGCACCAGACTTGTCCAGGACAAGAGCAGCTGACGTCACTATATAAGATAGCATTGGTGGGGGAAGCTGTGCTGTAGTTCAGTGTAGGTTGGGCAACACAAACGAACACACCTACAGTTAGCATGCAACGCATGCGTGATCTATACCACTCGACAAATTTTAGCGCGCTTAATTTGAATGCACCTTAATTGTTACTTCCATCTTTCTCTTGTTTTGTGCCATAATTCAACAAGGTTTTTCTTATATTTTTACACGAGGTTGGGAGTGGGCGAGCTAACGGGTCCACCACGAGAAGGATACATCTGTAGATACGCAACTTGAACACCAAGGAGTTAGAAATACGACAAATACCACAGAAATAACTATAAACAGAATCAGGCAACAGCGTCTGGAGTTGGGATTTTCGTTTATTATGTTCCAAGTAGTGTGGCACGCTCTATATGTGTCCGTTCGTACTGCTGTATTCCGTTTCTCACTAGATTGCGCCATGTCCTTCGAGAGGTTTTCCCAGTCTGGGCTGAGCAGCTCACATAACTTGAGGTTATTTTTTAAACATGTCTTTGTAGTATTGCCTAGGAGCTTCCACATCTCTGCAACCTCCTTCCAACTCTGAGTACAGTAATCTCTTAACCTAGTATTTGGCGCTCTTATGACGTGTCCAACCCACTGCAACTGAATTTGATTCAACATGGCCTCAATACTGACGATTTTAGCTTCAGTCAAGGTGTGTACGGCACATAATCTTGCCATTTGATTCTCAATATCGTCCTGAGGCATCTTTGGTGGAATCTTTTTAGAATTTTCCTTTATAGAAACATCATGATTATCATCAATCATACTAGACTTAATATAATATTAAATACTTTAAATAATATTAAATACTTTTTCAAATACTTTATTTCAAATATTCCCCGCTCTGACCAACAGCATTCATCGCAACTTGTAGTTTCCACGTGGGTGGTTTGGACAGAATACAACTCTTGATTTTAATAATAAAATTTATTAGATAATTATAAATTACAATTTTATTTGACGATATTTTTTCATGGGAACTGGGGGAAGTTTACCCCGAGTTGGCCGGAATCGCATTGGATCTGCCTTAGAGGCAGGGATGGTCTGGTTGAAGAGCCTGGTGAAATATTTCCTCTCTCACATAGAGACTGCTGCTTGGTCTACCCAGAAGTAATCGCATATAGAGTCGGGCTTGTGGTCTATGGTCTAGTTGGCCGGAATCAACTTGGATCTGCTTAGAAGCAGAGGTGGTTCAGTCGAGAAGCCTATTGAATTGTTCCTTTTCTCATATGGGAACTCCTGCTTGGTCTACTTGAAAGTAATCGTAATGAAGTCGGACTTGTGGTCATCACCGTGGTTGAGTAGAACGTCGTACAGAAGTTGTCTAGGTTCCTCGGCCTGGATTTTGTACGAGATCCATTTACTTATACCTCTGATTAACCTATTCATGACAAACATCACTTAATTATGAAACTGCAGCCTTATGTAATTAAGTTATGTTTGCTTAGATGCTGATATATAATATTTTAATCAACCAGCTGTGTGACAATGTTTAGGTGTCACAATCCTGACCTAGGGTTACCTTTGTGATAATATTATTTGGTTATGGACATATTTACAACTAACATATAATTAAATACACTGTCACACTCATCAAAACACTGTCTTCATAAATAATCTCTGGTAAACAGAAACATACATTTAATCTTCAAAATTTCCATACACTTTTGCAATAGGAAAATACTTTATAGTTTATATTTTTCAGCTTGCCTTGCTGCACTGCGACCTGTAATAGCTGTTGAACTCTTCGGGTTGGAAAACCTAACGAACGCATTTGGACTCCAGATGATGTTCCAAGGTTTTGGCAGTTTCATAGGCATGTTTGTGGCTGGTGCTCTACTAGATAAAACAAAAAATTACAATTCGGTCTTCTTCATGTCTGGTGGATGTATTATATTCGCTGGACTCTGCTTAACATTCCTCACAAAAGTAAGAAATTGGGAGAAGAAAAAAGGAATATTGGCGTGAACGAATATTTAGAAGTTAATTATGTCTATTTATAAGGTACGCAGTAAAATGAATTTTATTATAAAATTATATTTCTGGGGTAGAATTCGCTGGATGTAAGATTGCTTTGAACGCGTAACATTATTATTATTATTATTACAGAGAGTAGAGCAGAAGCCATAGGCTTGCCCGGCTCAAAAGAAACCAAGTACATATACTTAAAAGTAGAAAATAATTAGATCACAAATAACATTTACAAAATATAGTGCAATATTAATCAGTTTTATTTAATTTGGGAACAGATGGCTTATCCTATTTTTGAAGGCGTTTGTAGATGAGAAAGATACTCCTTTTTTTTGAAGATAATTTCATAGGTTAAATATACGATTGGTGATGAAATATTACTTGCTGTATTTCTCGTGTTTTAACTTTAAATTGTGGCCACGAAGTCGATGGTCCTGGGTGAATTCGAATACAGACAAATTAGTGGAGAACCTGCCTTTACATTTCAATGAGGTCTCCGCGCAGTCTGCTATTTGTTCAGTTTTGCAAGTCGATGTTCATATGAGAGAGGGTGAAGTACACCATTTTATGATGGATTTATTTTGGTTTGAATTATTGCTGGATATTTTGTCCCTTTGTATAGCTTCATGGGCAAACATATGTTGTTCAGATAATAGATTTATGATTCAGTCAGTTATATCAGGAACAGAATAGGTCTAACAAGGTTTCCCTGCGATACTCCGTCTGTAATATTTACTTCAATAAAGTAAATCGTCTCTAAATGCTACAACCGAATCTTTTCTTAAAACTATGCATTTGTATTATTAGGGTATCGGGGCTACTAGTCAGAAGCCTAATAACCCAGGAAATTCGTGTTAAAAACAATGACTTTGGAGAAAGCTTTGTGGGAGTTTTGGAAATTGGGAAAAATGTCAGTATAGGACGGAAAAAAAATCACGAATGTTTCTGAAGAAATTTGGAACATTAGAAATACTCACATAACGTTTGACATTACAGGGGTATTGAGCAAATGTAGAATTTGCTTTAAAGTTTTTCTTAAAAATGAAACGATGTTTATTTATTTTTTTTTTATGCAGAAAATAGTGTTAGTTTTTAAATAGTTTATTAACCGGCACATGCAAAGGCTATTTTCTTGTAAGGTTTTCAGGAATGACAGTTAACTATGTATTCATTTCTTTTAAAATCTTATTGGATGATTCTATTTAATACTCTCTAAATTTCTTAATTTACGAGATTCAAAACCTTCGTACCATAAGACCTAACCCAATTTTAAGTCGATATTTCTACGTAAAAAGGTGCGTCTTATGGTCCGAAAAATACGGTAATTGCACAGCAACTTTCTGGAAAAGTATCTAAGTAAATTACTAATTATGTGGTTAACATTTTCTATACCAAAAAATATATAAAATTTCTTTATATGTTATACAACAAATATATTAAAGAAACGTAAAATCTGCTGTGTGATGCATTACTTATTACCACCACTGTACAATTATAATATACATATGTTATTTTTCAGCATGTTTAGCGTCCTTATATCCAGTGATTGTAGTTGAGACTTTTGGTTTGGATAATTTGACCAACGCCTTTGGACTACAAATGATGTTTGAAGGAGTAGGAAGTTTCCTCGGTACTTTCACAGCTGGTATTATTTTGGATAGAACAGATAACTATAATATAGTTTTCATCATGGCTGGTGGTAGTCTCGTTGCTAGTGGATGTCTTCTCTGTAATCTTAAGTATGTACGTAACTGGGAAATTAAACAAGGAATATGTGTTGAACAAAAGCCAGAAATACCTTTATGAAATGTGTTAAAATATAGTTAAAACTTTAAATGATAATTTTATAGAAAATTTTAAAGAAAACTCATAAAATAGAAGTGCCATTGTAAAGTTGCAATTACTAAAATATGGTTTTATTGCTAAGACTTTTTTCTTCTTTATTATGACATAAATTGTATAGTGAAAAACAAGTAATATTGTAATCAATTTAGAATAAAACTATATATTACCATTTTTTCAACCATATTTTTCATTTTCTCCTTTCAATCAATTGTTGCAGAATAGGAGGTTTTCGTTGTTTCACATTTGCGAGATTCAGGAAGAATGATTGAGAATAAGACTCAAATAGGTCATTTCTTTGCTTTAAGCGGAACTAAACGGAATTGAGTTCTTTTAGGTTGTCACGAGAAGGAACTTTGTTTGGGTTATTTCATGTGTCAGGTTGGCAACTAAGAAAAAAGCGAGTTTAAAAAGTGTCTTTGAAAAAGAAAAAAATTTAAAAACTGAATTTAGGCATTGTTTAATTTAAACACCGTTTATTTTTGGTCTCTGAAGACCTGACAAACTTCATAAAACTGCAAAAAAACGGCCTTGGCCTATAGGTATGTTAATCCTGCCAAATGAGGAATTATTTGCATTTTTTGTTTGTTTTGAAGATACGAATAGTTGAATTCAATAGCGCAACCAGGAATTTTTGTTGGGGGGGGGGCAGAAGACAAAATTATTTAAATTATGAAAATATAAAGTGATGACCTAAAAAAAAAGGTCCTCCCTCACTTCTAAAATACAAGTGACGTCTTAAAAAAAAAGTCATCTCTATTTTTAAAATTTTTTAGTGTGTTTGTGTGTTTTTATTTTTATTTCCTTCCTTCTTAGGGGGGGGGGCGTATTCCAACGTAATCTGCTCATAAATTTGAGAGTTATGGACATTTTTCAAATTTGGGGTCCTCCTGATGCCCTATTTCTGCATATTTTCCATTTTGGTACACCCACATTCAAATATTACACCTTTTCACACCTCTGTACCAAATCTCAGCGATATCATTCCATAAATAAGCAAGTTATAGCCCTGACCCACTTTCGGTAAAAACTGAAGCATATTTTTTGAATTTTCAACATCTTTCTGCGTCATAGGATTAATTTTGAGTTCTCATACCGAATTCCAACGAAATCTTCACATAAATAAGAGAGTTATGGGAATTTTTAAACTTTGAGGGCCTTCTGAGGCCCCTGTGCTTCATATATCTCGTTTTCGTGTACCTACGCTAAAAGATTACCTAATTTCACACCCCTGTGCAAAATCTCAACGATATCGGTCCATAAATAAGCGAGTTATAGCCGTGCTCTACTTACGGCCGAAACTGGAGCAGAATTTTTTGTGAAAGTCCGAATTTGGCACTTTTAAGGGTATAAACAGAATCATCTCGATGTCACGATTCCAGAAGTGTGTTGGTTTTTAAAATCGGTACATAAATAAAGGAGTTATAAGCATTTGAACTAGTTTTCAGTTAATCTGGTCTAGTTCTCAGATTAAGTTTAAGGAATTAGATCACCCACTTAATTAATGAGTTCACATACCTCATTTTATCCTATTAATTGGTATTAAAACCGAATTTTTCATCGTTAATATTCGTATTTATTCGTCAGTTGCATTAATTCCAAAATTTAAAACTGGAGGCCACAGGAGTCAAAGAAATTTAGGAATTATTTTTTCGTCTACGAAGGTCAGACGTGCAAGTTAATTAGTTTTCAATATATTAATTGGGGGCAGCAGGTGTCAACTAAAATAATGTTTTGTTACTGAAGGTCAAAATGCTGTCAGATTAATAAGTGATACGTAAAAAGAGTTATTTGAGATTTGAGTTGTTTAAATATCCAATTTCTGCCATAACTGGAGCAGATTTTTTAAAATTTTCAACATTCATTTGCAACACAACTTATTATATTTTAAACCTCATACCAAAATCAGTGTCCAATTAAGGTTTTTATTTTCATTAAGTTGAAACAGCAAGTGTCAACATATCTTAAACAATGACAAAGCAGAATGCATAGAATGAGCTTCTAAAGAAAGTTGAAATGAGAAAACTAAACGAAGTGATGAACAAAAAAAAGAAAAAAGGGAATTCGGGGGCCGTAAGTCCAGGTCTATTTGGCCTACACGGAAATCCACATACTACAACTGATACCACTTTTCTACCTTCATTTTATAAGGTTTGTATGTTTTTTAATGTTTTCTTCCAAAAATGTACTTTAAAAAAATACTGTCCCACACCTTAGCCTAAAAGGGTTAAACTAACAATCTGAAAAAATTCTAAGTAATGCTCACTGATCTAAACCAGAAACGTACGAAAGAAATATTTGATTAGATTAATAGCCAAGCTATTAAGAAACAATATTTTTCACAAAACTTGTAATACAAATTAATTAATATACACCAACTTAGACAATTATTGCATTTTGAAAAAATGTATATGCTTAACTCTACAGGAATATAAGGATGCGTATACGCACCCTTGGCTAATAACAGTATCAAATATAAGTTTATGTTATAAGCAAATTATTTTATGAACTTATTTGGAATGAAACATTTCAAAACACTCTGGGCACAGATGTACTTTACATTTTACACATAAATAAATGGATTGCTCTTACACAAACTGCATTTTTTTTATATTCGTTTCATGCCACTTATTAGATGACCAATATTATCAAATCTGATGACATCTGATAAATTGTTTTTTGAAGGACGCCCATAGTTTGAATTTGTTGCTTCTCTATCAGTATCTGCATTACTCTGATACTTCATAAGAGCAACTGCTAGTCGTGAACAATTAAGAAATTTTACTACCATTTGACAACTGTACAACTAATTTTTATTTTCACTCTACTTATTCTGTAAATACATATACTGAACTATGAAAGAACACACAATAGAAATCAATGGCGCACCCAGGAATTTTTGTTAGGGGGGAAGATAAAATTATTTAAATTATGAAAATATAAAGTGATGACCTAAAAAAAGGTCCACACTTTTAAAATACAAGTGACGACCTATAAAAAAGGTCCTCTTCTCTATTTTTAAAACTTTCTAGTGTGTTTGTGTGTTTTTATTTATATTTCCTTCCTTCTTAGGGGGGGCCTGGCCCCCCTCCCTGGGTGCGCCACTGGTTGAATTTAAAATTAAGCTTGGTTACGACATCTTTCCTATTTTTAAGATAATAAAATATTATTTTTGATAACGATCTGTAAGGAGATATCTGCTAGAGTTAGTAGTTCTTCTATTCTTTAACAGAGATCGCCACAAGTTTCAAATTTATAAGGTAAGTAATAGAATAACTTGAATTTTGTACTTTGATAAGTAATTAAAGAAATTATAATGTACAAACTATCTGTAATAAACAATAAAGTGTCTGAAACGATAAAAAAGCCGCATAACGTCATGAAATTTTATCAATATAATATGATCTGTTTTGATGATGGCAACCAGGCCCGATACAAGCAAGTTGAGACGCCAAATGGGCCCCGGGAAAGTAGTATTTCAGTTCCAAATATTCATCTAATTGAAAAAATTCATAAAATAAAAAATAATCCATTTCTAATTTTAAATAATTTTTGTTGCATATTGTTATTAAGTCAATAATAAGATAGATGCTTCCAAGTTTACTTTTGAGGCCTTACTCGCTTTGCGTATTTTAAAATTATGACAAATTTTAATATGGCGTGATTAATAGAAATATTCATCTTCGCATGGATATATCTCAAAAACGAAATGCAATAAAGACCTGCGGTTGAAATTTTTGAAATCTTGAGGTCCTAATTTACTTGTAACCAGATTTTGAAAGAAAAAAATTTTTTGAAGTTTTTTTACTTTTTTAATTTTTTTTTGAAAATTTTGAACATTTTGAAAATTGCTAACTAAAAAATGGTTAGGGATATAAATATGCGGCTTGAAATTTTAAAATTCTACTACACTGTTTAGTCTAAGAAAAAAATTGGGCTTAAATAAACATATTATTAAGTTTTGTAGGGACAGTAATCCAAAATCCTTGAAAATGGCCAAAAATCGAAAAAATCGTAAGGGGTACCCCTTAAGAAAATCGTGATTTTGAAGTAAAAAAATTTTGTCTCCAATTTTATTGAAAATTGGTACAAATATGTATTTTTGGTCAGAGATCACGAAAATTTGGTCCATTTTGAAGTTTGGGCAAAAGGTTTGGAATTATAGGCAAAAAACTGACCTAAATCAGCTCTAACTCGAAAACTAGGAAAGCATGAATTTATTAAATATTTTTTTCATAATCCTAACTCCAAAATTAGCCTAAAACTATATTTTGGCTAAAATCGGAGTCAAAAAAATTTTGACCAAAATTTTGGAAGAATTTTTTTTAAATTTTTGTTCGAAAATTGGTATACTTATATATTTTTAGCCTTAGATAACAAATATATGGTCAGTTTTGAGTTACGGTCTAAAATTTTGACATTTTCGGCAAAAAAAGTAAAAAAAAAGACAGTTCACAAAAAGGCTCAGAACCGATGAAATGTTAGCCTGCCCCTTTGTCGTACGTGATCCATTTGTCATCACCGGTTATGACACGTTTCATAAATGACTCGATTTCAATGCGTTTCAGCAGCGCATCGCAGATGTTAATTCGGTCTATCATGTTTTTCGCGCTCAACTCATGAGAAACCCATATATCGAGCTTCTTTTTGTAGCCAGCTTTCTGGAAATGGTTCAAAACAGTTTTGTGGTCAATGCATAGCTGTGTACCAATATCGACACTGCTGATATGCCTATCTTGCTGGACTTTTTCAATAATTTCATCAGCTTTTTCACTAATTGGATGACCAGAGCGTGAGTCATCTTTCACATTAAAATTATCAGAACGAAAGCGAGCGAACCATTTCCGCGCAGCAGATTTTGATAAAGTACCTTCACTGTACACAACAAATTTTTTTTCACAAGCCTGCGCAGCGTTCTTCCCTTTGTCGTAATAATATTGCAAAATATAGCGCAAATTTTCATTACTTTTCTCCATTTTCAAACGCAAACAACTTTCCAAAATAATTACCAAAAAACTGTTGATTTTCATGTCATTATAGATACAATATTCCGAGACATCCATCATTCTGTTGGCTTCGTATGCTTTTTAAATACCTACAAAACCCTAAAATGTGTGAAAATTCATACTTCATATCATTGTTAGTATGTGCAATACTTTCTACGTGTCAAATGTAAGAAGTTAAAGTTGACCAAATAGTGCACAAAGTATAAAAGATCAACCAACCCACTAAAAGGTATCTACGTTTGAAGAAACTTTACTTACAAGTATTCTCCGAATTTGATCCTAACCAAACTTTTCCATTCCCATAAATATTTATCTATCTATCTATATGGAACGCGAGTCCATTTCAACATTTTGCTGAAACTTTAAACCGGATCATTTCCCAGTGCAAGCAGCTGGAATTTGCGATTTGTTCCGATGTCGGCACGATTGATGCTCGGGTGATTGGTCGTAATGGCTGTCAGTCCTTTCAGCTCAATAGCCTATCTGTGTCACTACTATCAATGATATTACTTTCAGATAAAGCTCCTCAATCTAATACTCCTACTTATTTACACAAACATTTATTTTTTCCATAGGTTTACTGTTTCTTAATTAAGGGTTCGTTCTACAACGTTCGTTCGCAATTCGGGGTTTACGAGTAAAACAAAGGGATCCGTGTTAAAAAACCCTTTTTTGGAAAAAACAACTTTTTAGTTCAACCCCTCTGGGATATAGGGGGGGAGGACAAAAGTTTTTGTCATTATGTTTACAAAAACTCCATAAAAAAAAAAGATTTATCAAAAAAAATTTTTTTGCGTATCCACGTATTATGAGGTTTCATTTGATAACCCACTCAAAACTTTTTAAAATATATTTATTTTTCCATTAAATTAATACTTGTTTATATTTATCCCGCGCTGTATTTTTTGAACTTTCTATAGTTTTCCTATATGTGGGTCTAAAAGTTGTACAAGTATGCCAAATTTCAACTTTCTATGTTAAGCCGTTTGGCTCCAATTTCAACCGTACAGACAGACAGACACATGAGTGACGTTATAAGGGTTTTTGGTGGTTAAAAATTCGGAGTGAACTTAAGATACTGGCTCGTAATCGAGTTAGATGGAGAATATTTACTGAGACCGTATGCGCCAGCAAGGAGATAGAGGAACTAATATAATATACGAGGGATGTTTCCAAAGTTCTGGGAATTTAGCTATAATTTTTATTATTTTGTTAATTTTCGTCAATATTACAATGTAGTTTTTTAACATAATCTCCATTTAACTGAATACATTTAGGCAGCAGTCTGACTGATCGAGCGCCGTCGTGTAACGTAGCGTCGAGTCGTGTAGTGTCGTTTAAAAATTTAAAAGCTGGTCTGACTGATCAAGTACTGTCGAGTATTATCGATCATTCAGTGTCAAGTAAATTTGTTTCTCACTTGTCAAATAGTGCATATTCCAACCTAAAATAATACTATCAAACAGTTAATACTAATTAGCGAGTCCAGTTTACTCTATATTGTAATTTTGTTTTTTTTTGACGTTCCAACTGTCAAATAATATATGGTTGAGCGTCGAGCGTCGTGTGAAATTCAAACCGGTTTGAAATACAAACAACTTGATGCTACTTGATAGCAAACGATGGTTCAGTGCGACTCATGCCCTTAGTTAACGTGTGTTTGAAATTTGCTCGACAGCAAACGATCGACAGCACTCGATCAGTCAGACCGCGGCCTTATCCCAACGATAAACTAATTTTTTTAAGCCGTCCTCAAAGAACTTTCCTATTGAGTTTCTGTTCTGGTCCCAACAGCCTTGGCACCCAGCGCGGCGAAACCTTGCTAACGCCCAAACAATCATGCAAGATGTCATGAACTTGTCGTGTACCTATCCCTAGGCGCACACTAATTTGACGAATAATCATTCGCCTGTCCTCTTTCAGTAGGTCTTCGACGGCAGTAATGTTTCTTTCATTTACCGACGTGCTTGGGTGCCCACTGCGTGGATCGTTTTCTAGTGATGATCTACCGGTTTTAAAACGATCGATCCACGGATAAACAGTACTTTTGGATTCTGCAGACTCACCAAATACTCAGACGCTGAATAATTTCTGATGTTTTCACACCTTTCCACAAAAAGAAAATTATTGCTCTTTGAGATTTTGCTGCGTCTTCCATGGTTACAAAAACAGTACTTTGAAAACGCGTCTATATCAGTCGAACACCTAAATCAGACTGAACAATATTGCACTAGATAGTTGCATAAACATGTCAAGACTTGTCTGGCACCAATAAGTTCTGCGTAATTTAATTATAGCACAATTCCCAGAATTTAGGAAACATCCCTCGTATAATTGATCAATAAAAATAATAAATTACTTTCACAGATATTCTGCGACAAGTTAGCTAGTTATTTTGTAATGTTATACTCGATATTTTTTGATCAATACTTGTAGAAAACACGCAGTCCAGTTTTGTTACCAAATTAATTTACCTTAAAAGTTTTTGCGGGAAATCTTTTCTAACTATAATAGCAGCGTAAGCCTTTAATCTGAATTCATTACACTTGAGAATTCGAGAGTCTCACTCTTTCCATAACTACTTATCACAACTTTCGAACCGATTATAATTGGAAGGATTCCACGCCACTTAAAACTTAAAAAGCCCTCGTCAGTTATTAAAGAAAAGAATTCCAGTTTCAACAGGTCGCAAAATGGTAGACAAGGATAAATGCAACTGCAATAGCGTGTCGGTTACTTGAAAACCACTACAAATCCATCTATATTAATATTGACACGAAGGTTGCGACAATATAATCAGTGGCGTCACTATAAATTTGCTAGATAATTGTCCATGGGAAAATACTGGCTTAGATAGAAATAATCCCACATGTTCATATGTTTGTCCTTATGCCTTGTTGATTGTAACTTCAAATACTGGTATAATAGAAAACTATCGTTAAATTGGAGCAAAAATTTATTTATTTAAAATGTTTGATTATATTTACGTATTCTCTCGCAATATTATTTAAGTTAAATTTAAATTTTAATGGCCAAGATCAAATACTTGATCGTATAAGTATCTCAATGGAATTTTTCAACAATATTAAGATCAAAGAAGTTTACTTGTAGAGAGTAGTCAAGTAGAATTACAGTAATTTCAAGAAAAGTTCGAGTTATTTTAAAATACTTAGAATTGCACTGATGTTAAAAGTTCCTTGAAAGAGGATTAAGATTGTAATATTTTATTTGATATAGAATAACTTGTATAAAAGTATAATAAAAACTAATAAAATTACTTACTAGGTAACTTTATTTTTGTTGAGATATCTAGCTGATCTTGGATTTCAAAGAAGTATCGGTGAGGAACTTGGGGTGGAGCAATCCACAGTATCACTGACTGTCAGCAGTGTTGTTGATCAAATAGTTGCTCAAGCTGGCAACTGGATTAATTTTTTTACTTCCCAAAATTTATTAGTGGAGATGAAAAAAATGTGGCAAAGAAAATACCGTTTTCCAACCGCAGTTCGTGTCATTGACTGTGCACATATAGGGATAGAAAAACCGAAGATCCATGAAGATGAATATGACCGTAAAGGAAAACCTTTGCTAAATGTATAGGCAATTTGTGATGCCAAGTGTAGGTGTAAAGTGCCCTGAATCTGTACATGACTTTACACCAATAAAAATAAACTGATATGTCAAACATGGAACTCAGTGCAGCACTAGTACAGTTTTGATAGTGTTTGTAGACTAATTTCAAGTTGAGAGCAATCAGAAAGAAGTAGTACGATTTTGATAAATACTGATTTTCAGGTTTCAACATAAACACATCCTCTTGACCTTTTACTCACCAGTAGAAGCATTGACTAAGTAAAAGGTAATCATTATTCATATAAAAAGAAGCAAATTCTTTTACTCCGACCTTTTACTCGAAACAAATGCTTTTACTTCTACCTTCTACTTGTGAGCATTTACTTCAACTTTATTTATACGGCTGATTGTTCTCGTATCTTCCGAAAATCGCCACCAGATATCAGGGCACTTAGGAAGTTTCTCCTAATTAACGAAGTGTGACGTCAACTTATTCATATCTTGAACGAACTTGAACTGAACTATAACAGTATCCTTGCCAAAATATGTTAAAATAATTCTTTTTGGAAGTTTTCAGTTTCAGACATATTAAAATTTATGAAATGCTGCCTGACTTTCGTCACGTTTGAGAGTATTTTACGTTTACCATATACAAGTATATCAAAATCTCCCGAGACATACACACTTGAGGCTCAGATAACGGATACGGGTTATTGAACAGTGTATATCTTCAGATATGATGTCGGCGCATGTTAGGCAAATTTACTTAATCCACCGTCAGGGGAAAATGACTTTACAAACTGCCTTCAATATGTCCTACGTGAAAAACTTTTACTCGAGATACAAGTTTTTACAAGCGAAGGGGAACAAGTCAGTGTTGGACTGGATGTTTATTTTACCATCTAGACAATCTATAGAGGGGAGAAAATGCAATGTGTGAAAAATTGAACTCTCAAAGAATGTTGAAGTACATAGATGTTTGTTGAAATTTAAAAGAATGTCGTACAAACCTTGGGGCCGCTGAACTAAATATTATTTCAAACATGTAAAATACTATTTTAAGTTGTAAATATCTTTCGATTAATTAATCGCCAGAGTTTTACAATTCATAGCTAAACCAAGCTCCACTACATTTTGAGTGTAAATTGACAGAAGAAATGACAACTTAGTTTTCTATATAAAATAACCACGATATTACTTTTAAATTATTTTAAAAACGTGTAAAATCGTTTTTAAGATATGTATGATTTTTGATTAGTTAGACAATTTTGCATAAATTCTTCTTAAGTTAAACCAAGACTCACTGTATATTCTCTCCCACAGTTATAATGACATTTTTTGAGGTTATTTTTCGAAGAATATATCTATAAAGATTAAATTTGCTTTAATTTGCATAAAAATTGTTAAACTGCTGGAGGATTTAAGTTAATTTACTTACAGAAATGTATAGAAATACATAAAATTGAGTAAGTGTTTATATTGGTTATTTTTTTAAATGTTCTAAAAGTATTTTGAAATGTATTTTGACGCATAGAATTCGTATCCTACATATACAGGATACTTTGTACCTTGTCGTACCTGTTCGGTAACTGATGCCAAATAATCAAATTAATAAAAATAAAATTTTTCTTAAAATGTAATTTGTATAATATAACTAAAGCCGATTTAAAAGAGTTTTTGCTGGACATATATTAGTTATAACTGCAGGTTAAAAGCATTAACATAACGTGTAATATTAATAATGAAAAATAAAAAAGTATATACATTTAAAAGGGTAATTTTTCATTAGAACTATGTTTCAAGTGTCACCCTTTTTGCAAGCAGGGAAGTATTAGCTACATTTAAATATTTTGTAATAATATCTCGGTTCTATTTATATTTATTTATTTTAATGTTAGTTTTAAATGACATACCAAACGAATGGAAAATAGCACATAGAGACAGGATTTTCCTATAGGCTAAGTAGGCTTAAACCTAGGTCCTACAAAGTCCAGAGGGCCTCAAAATTCAAAAAGATGCATAGGTACAAAAATAAAAATAAAATATGCTAGAACACAAGAAACACAGACCATACGAAGGGAATATAATTCACCCTGAATCTAGTTTTGCTCTTTATACTAAAGCAAAATATGTTTTTGAACATAATAATGCTGCGGATGGATCCTGCGGTATCTCAAGTAATGGGCTGCAATAGATTTGAGGATATCAAGCGGAATTTACACTTCAGCGATAACTCCGAATTTATTGAGAAAGAACAACTAGAAGATACGACCTTTTCTTTCAAAAATTCGAGGGCGACTGCTTTTAATCCCTGATGAAGAACACCTAGCAATTGACGAGCAAATAATACGGAATCATTTTCTTTTGTAACATAATGTAGAATCATAATGTTCCATGTACGGCACAAACCCTAAATTATTATTTTTTTTCATAAAAATAATAATTAATATATTAAATATATTTTTTTAATTATTTTTTCTATCAATAAGAACCAATTCCTAATGCTCATGAATTATTTCAGCCAAAAATAAAAATTCATGCAGTAAAGGGTTAATAAAAATCAATTTGCAGTATACAGTAAAGGGTTAAGGAGCACAATGTCTCAATACAGGTTATCTGCACTGAGCATTCTGAGCATTGAAAGTGATAAACTTGGAAATATTAAAAAAAGGAGGTGGTCTATTGAAGGGGCCTAAAAATTTGAGTAGCCTAAGGCCTCGTGTTATGCAAATCCGGCCCTGCATAAAGGCTATTCCGAACGTTTAAATGGTAACTAAATAAAATTTAAATTTTTGTAAGTTACTTTTTAATGATTGAACTTCTTGCTGAACAAAAACCTGCGTCTCGTGATTTAGCAGAACTATGCTGCTTGAAGTATCCGAGGAGCAACATAGTAATTCCAGCAAATCCGGTATCTGTAATTTTCCACCACATCTTCAATGTCCCCAGTAATGTAAGGCATGTCATGAGAAGTATCGATTTTATAGTGTTGCCTCAAATAATATTATATTATTTATTGAACGAATCATTTTGTTTTACTAATGATAATTGTTTCGTAAAACTTATTGCCTGATTCTGGACCTGAGTACGTCACCAGTGTAGAGCTTTTTTCAGTGAGTGGCGCGTTATTTATGAAGCCTGTTAATAAACTATATAATTAATCTCCGTCCCTTGCATGTACATACAAAAACACGTATACACGTGTGTTGGTAGACACTGTTCGTTATCGAATTTACCGAGTGACATAGGCTTTTAGTTGTAAAAATCACAGAGGGTCAATTAAAAATATACTGAAAAAATTATATTTTACAGGATTTTCTACAACCGATTTTTAAATGACTTAGTTATGAGGGCCTCTTTATTTCGGGACTGCGCTAAACTAGTGCTGCCATCTGGCAACTGACGCTTCTATCGTAAAGTTTGATATCTTCAGCGGTATACGTACTCAGAACGTTTTGACGTACGAGCGCTATTTGTGTTGTTTACAGTAACTTGAAAAAATTCATCTCGGCTAAAAATGGAATGAAATCGTTTTCGAGCGATTATTTTTTGCAATTTTCGACGTGGATTAACCCAAAAACAGTGCATCGATAAACTTAATTCGACTTTAGGTGATGAAGCACTATCAAGGACTATTGTTTATCGATGGATTGCCAACTTAAATCTTGGCGGTAGTTCACTTAAGGACGAATTGATGCTGTGCGTTAACTGATACTGCAAGATCGTCATGTGACTTATCGTGAGATTGAGGAATCCTTGGGCATTAGTGGGACCAGCATACATTCACTATTGCATGAACATTTGGCCGCCAAAAAGATTTATTCGCGGATTCCACAAAATTTGACAATCGGAGTGGACAATGCCTCGATCGGAGTGGAAAAACTGCTTCGAAAATTGATTCAAACGCATGCAAAAGTGTATTGATATTCATGGAGAATATTTTGAAAAAGAAAGCCACTTTTGTTAAATAATTGTTTTTGATTTCAAATCCCGAAATATAAAAGGCAACTCTTGTATATGGAACTTAAACAGGCAAATCTGCTACCTGCGAATACCTCACGTTTAGTTCCCAGGAAAATTGTCAGCTTTTTTAAAAGTCTGTATCTTAATTGGGATCTATAAGGCAGAGGACTGAAAAAATAAATCATATAGGTCGGATTGTCTTTGTGCAGGCAGCTAGTTTTTGTGCCACCTCCCCCTAACACTTATAATACTGGGTCTTATACACTGGGTCTTGGCGTAGCGTAGTGGTAACACATGTGCTCTGCGTTGCGAAGGTCTCGGGTTCGAATCCCGTTCAGGCATGAGAATTTTCTCAAATAAAAAATTGTCCTGGCTAATTGCCACAGCAGCAAAGGCCATTAAATTAAAAAAAAATACACTGGGTCTTCTAACTGTGAACTGCCAACTTAGGCTGCAGTTTCAGTACTGTCTTGTTTAAAAAAAAAAGCGGCAGTAAATTCTTTAATACAAAACCCAGTATCGACGCTAATGCCACATGTCCATTGCACATATACGCATTCATACATTTACACTACTTGTCACACACAATTATGTGATACAATCTAGTTCATTTATTTAGTATTAATGTTTCTTTGAAACGATTGTTGCGTGACACTGCACTTTTTGTTGCATTGATGTTAATTTATTTTAAAAATTAACATAATGCAACTACATACGTCATTTTACTACTACGAATAGTACTGTAGTTACATAAATAGTTAATTATTCTTTGCACGCAGTACAACTAGGGTGCAGCGAAGATGAAGCCTCAGTTTTCATACATACCGATAAAACTAGTGATGGTACCATTCTAATTTAAAAGCTATTCAAATAAATACAGTTTTCCAATATTATATTCTGTAAAAATATTTCTTACTTTATAAGAAACCCTTGAAAGAAAATGTGCAAAAAATTCGTATTCGCACGTAATTTCTCTTATTTTAACATACTTTGTTCTCCAATTTGCGCATGTTGAATGTTGTTACGTGTAATAGGCATAGGGGCGTAAGGAGTCAGGGAGGGTAGAGGAGGAGAGGAGACATCTGCTGTTGTACACACGGTGGAGCGTCACCTCCTTCTGCTTCTGTTCTTTCACCGTGTCTCTAACAAGCAGTTGTTGCATGATTTACAGTAATGCTCCTCGAATATAATACCATAGACGTACTATTTTATAAATATGTAAAAAATTCTAATTTGATCAGTGTCATCTGTTTTATTTTTATGTTTTCTCTGGAAAAACTGAAAATAAAATATGTATTTTTATATTATGAGTTATAGTGCACATTCTGCTAATTGCAGTCCTTGCATATATTGAGGTTTACTTGCAAGAACTATCGCCTCGGGCTGTATAAATGCCTGCGCTGTATAGAGTCCACGAGCTAAAGTCTCCGGACTTTGTAGGGGCTTTGGGCAGTGTAGGAGCTTCTGGCTATAGGAGCATATGTCGGTTCTCTTAAAATAAATTTGATTTTAGTTGGTATACTCCTTTTCATTTCCTTATTGAAAGGATTAGAATAAGGAAGATATGGTGATCCAGCATGTCCACACCGAGAAGATCTACGACTTGTTCAGAACATCAGGCATTCACGTTACCCAAGAGCAAGTAACAGTCAACCAAAGTGTTATGTGGTCGAGTAGGACACTTTGGGAAATCATGTCCAAACAGAAGACGTGCTGGCCACTCAAATAACGAATATGCTAGAAGTCAGGCGTCTTCGTATGGTCCTACGGAAGACAGAATCTTGTACTTCCGACGCAAGTGCAACATTCAAAATGTGTAGATTAAAATGGAGCCCAACGTAGAGCTTGTAATAATCGATGGCTTACTTTCTAGCTTGTCAAATCGACAGAAAGTTTAACAAAATGTCGATGTTTTTGGATTTCTTCATCTACTACAATCATCCACATGACGGACAATTGGTATTCGGAGACGGTAGTGAAGATTGAAGTGTGCAGTGTACAATTTAGTGTGTCGTGTGCAACAAAGCCTCTCAGTTGTTTGAGTGTTTTTTGAATATGCCTTTATATATGGATTAGCTGTTTACAACATAATTGTAAGAATAGTGAATAATAATATAAATATTAATCTGTGCCGCAATTATAGTAGATTACTTAAAGTGTCTAGTTTTATTACATTGCAACCAGTCAGCGTACCTTGTAATTCATGTTCGAAAACCGCTTGCGGGTTATGAATTCATTATATGAGAAACTGAGTTTCAGGGATGTAAAAATGAAGTATTTTAATGTCATATTTAAAATTATTCAGCTAACTGTGAATTTTATTCATATTATCAGTAAGCACAGGGAGTACAGCTGTATTGTACATCATTATCTTTGTTTTAAGCTGTAAATCTGGGCAGCCCCATGTTTTTAAAACACGCCTGGTATGCAGCAGAGATTCTTTTTGACACTTTAACAATCAAATGAACTGCTGAAGGATGTTATCCTGGCACTTAGTACACAAATAATAAATACTTTTAAATTAATTCTGGTATACGCAATATATCAGTACAAAATATTAATGTAGATATTTTAGATTCCAGTGACATCGTAACAATATATCTCTTGAATGAGATATACCCAAATCATTTAGTGTATATGTACATATCCCGCAGATCCCAACCACAGTTATTACAGTGTCGGCCTCATAGCTCTTGTAAGATTGTTTCACATCATTAGTTTCAGGTGTGCCGTTTGCCGTGCTGCCGCCTTCTGCCGAAATACTGAACTTCAGCCTTGTTCTCAACTCGTGTCGAGGGTTCTTGGAATGTTAAGGGTACTCAAATTCATTCCACCGTCTTTGTTCGCACGAGTTTGTTTAAGTTTATGTTTTGAATTGTGGCTCCTTAAGATGTTTGTTAAAAGTAACAACATATTGTAAACTTTACAATGTTTTTACAAGTATTGTATTTAAAAAATATGAGAATGTTAAATGCACTGGAAGTCTTAACATTCTGATGTGGACTCGAAAGCTTTGTTAATTTTAGTGTTTTCTCTGTTGTTTGCCGCTTTCTTTGAACGTTCAAGTTGTAATTTCAAAAAGACAATTAGTTGAATTCAAGTTAATAATGCTGGAATAAAACCATAAAAACTAGGAAATGTACAGTGAATGTAAAAAATATTTCATTACCCTGAAGATTAAATACAAGGTGTCTCAAAAGAAATTTTATATTTAGTGGATCGATTAAAAAAAAAGTAAGCCGTATATAGAAAAAATGTTTATTAATTATTAAAATACACTTTTTGGGGATTTATTTCTTAAAAATAATATCGTCTAAATGTAGACCCTCGCGTTCTCGGCACTCATTTAATCGAACAGTAAAATTACTTATGACGTCTCGGCAGGTGGACTCAGGGATGGCTGCCATTTCGTGACGGATATTTTCTTTCAAATGCGCCAGTGAAGTCGGTTTATTGGCGTAAACTTTAGATTTAAGATAACCCCATAGGAAAAAGTCCATAGGGGTTAAATCTGGACTGCGTGGAGGCCAATTTATGTCACCTCTCCGGGAGATCAATTTGCCTGAGAAAATTTCACGAACACGTGGCAGAGACATATTGGACGTGTGTGAAGTTGCTCCGTCCTATTGGAACCATGTTCTTTGGTTATAGCCAGGAAAGTTTTGCAGTTCAGGTACCAAGAAGTTGTCTAACATCTCCACATAACGCTCTGAATGCACTGTAACTGCACGCCCCCTTTCGTCTTCAAAAAAGTAAGGGCCGATAATTCCTCGCGCCGACATCGCAGCCCATACGGTCACTTTAGGCGAATGTAGGGGTTTCTGATGTTTGCGTTTCGGATTCGTTGCACTCCAGTAGCGGCAGTTCTGCTTATTTACGTGGCCATTAAGATGAAAATGAGCTTTATCCGAAAACAAAATGTTGGTAAACGTTGAAAATCGCTCAGTCACCTGATTTACGAAATTAAGCCTCTGACTGGCATCTTGGGGCTTTAATTCTTGCACCAATTGAATTTTGTTGGGGTGCAGCTTTAGGTCTTTGTGCATAATGCGATGTAATGATGATCTATGCACATTTAAAGCACTTGCGCGCTTCCGAATTGAAAGGTTCGGGTCGTCACGAACAGACTGATTAACATTCTCCACGTTTTCTACCGTTCTTGATGACCTAGGTCGCCCGGATTTTGATTTATCCAGCGTTGTACCAGTCTCTTCAAACTTTTTAACCCAATGTCGAATGAGAGGAATGCTTGGCGCATCATTTAAGTGGCGAAAACCTCGAATACTGCAGAATTTTCTACGCGCTACAGTCGCGAATCACCGTTTTTGTAAAACTCTCGCACACATAACACGCGGTCTGCTCCCGAGAAACGCTCCATAGCGACTGAATTCCCAAGAGCCAGGCTACCGATTGACATAACCCCCGCGCCCCTCGGATACGTTGCGTTCACGCAGTAAGCTAATTAAATATAAAATTTCTTTTGAAACACCTTGTATTTTGTTGTTTATACGGGCACTTGCTGTTTATACCGAGTGGAGAAAGTATTGCGAGAAATGGGAAAGTTGTGGGGCGAAATCAAAATCTTAGCCCAGAACTGCACCAGATGGATATGCTTTATTGAGGTCCTTTGCTCCTCTTGAGGAGTTGTAGGAACTAATATATATACCGGCATTTTAAATATATGTTTATATAATGTTTATCACAACATTAATAATATTTCCAGTTACTTTCCAAAATACTTGCGAATGGGATGTATAAATAAATTATATCCTCGGGAATAAATGCTACTGCAGCTTTGTACACCTTATCAAATCCAGACTCCTCAGTAGAATCTGCTACTATTCGGATTTTTTTCAACTTTTCTGTCTACTCCTGTACTGTCAATTTTTTGTATATTTTTGAAAAACAACTATGACACTAATGGACTTGTAAAAACTTGCATTATCGCGTCTTTGAAATAGGCATTACGTATTAATATACGAGGGATGTTTCCAAAGTTCTGGGAATTTAGCTATAATTTTTATTATTTTGTTAATTTTCCTCAATATTACAATGTAGTTTTTCAACATAATTCCATTTAACTGAATACATTTATCCCAACGATAAACTAATTTTTTTAAGCCGTCCTCAAAGAACTTCAAATGCTTCAAACTTATTCTGGTCTCAACAGCCTTGGCACCCAGCGCGGCCAAACCTTGCTAACGCCCAAACAATCATGCAAGATGTCATGAACTTGTCGTGTACCTATCCCTAGACGCACACTAATTTTACGAATATTCATTCGCCTGTCCTCTTTCAGTAGGTCTTCGACGGCAGTAATATTTCTCTTATTTACCGACGTGCTTGGGCGTACACTGCGTGGATCGTCTTCTAGTGATGTTCTACCGGTTTTAAAACAATCGATCCACCGATAAACAGTACTTTTGGATTCTGCAGACTTACCAAATACTCCTTGCAGACGCTTTATGATGTTTTCACACCTTCTTTCCACAAAAAGAAAATTATTGCTCTTTGAGATTTTGCTGCGTCTTCCATGGTTACAAAAACAGTGCTATGAAAACGCGTCTATATCAGTCGAACACCTAAATCAGACTGAAAAATATTGCACTAGATAGTTGCATAAACATGTCAAGACTTGTCTGGCACCAATAACATTGCCTATAAGTTCTGCGTAATTTAATTATAGCACAATTCCCAGAATTTAGGAAACATCTCTCGTAAGACATTACTAAAAACAAGAAATTGACTCGATAAAAAAAGTTTATCATCATAAAACAATTAGTTATAATAAATATGTAAGGAAAAGTCCTAATATAATATTTTCTATTGAACAGGTTTACATTTACGCTATTGCAAAATATTTTACAAAACATTCAAATTCCGTGCAATTAATAAATCATAATAGGGGATACGCATAAAATTTGTATTTCCTTAAAACTACATTATTTTGATATGTTAATGTTAGTTATGTCACCTAACAAAACAAAAATCACATTTTAATTAACATTATAGCCAAATTTTTTAATTAAAATATTGTAAATTTGAAATATTCCGAGCACGGGGCGAAGGTTGCCGAGTAGAAACGACTGAGTATGACGTCAAACGATAGGGTTTTCACATCACAGATACAGACAGCTACAACATAATCTTCACACGTGTGTGTATTGTATTGTTCGAGAGTTTTGTATTTGTTTTTAAACAATTTTTCACGCATTTATTATTAAAATGGCAGATAAAGATTTTGTTAGGGCTCAGAGTGATAATTTACCCAACATGCGTGATGCATTTATGCTCACAAACATAAAATTTACTTTTTTCTGAAATATCGGTTTTATTTCGCCCCATAGCTTCCAGCCACAAATTTCGCCTTTTCTGTTGTTTTTCGCCATCAAGTAATGATATAAATTGTTTTTTTAGATTTCTAGTTGAACTAATTGTGCACATCGGTACTGAACAATATTTTCGATTATGTTTCGAAATACTGGGGCCTGGATCTTCCATATTTTATATATTTTAATATAAAATTTAATTCGGTAAACATGTATAAATTGTTTTTATAGAATTAAACTTTATTTTAATTAAAATCACTCTCCTTTACATAACCTATAAAAGTTACACAAACAAATAATTCACAACAGACTATGTTCGCTGCATAAACAACCGTTCGCTGGATTGGCTAGTAGTCTCATGCGTCAGTTAGAAAGGATTATGACGTCACACGTCGTTTTCGCGCGCTACATACATTTTTGATTTTTTAAAGCCTTCAAATTAAAAAAAAAAAAATTTAAAACTGTTTTTTATGTTTATATACAACAAGAGGAATATAATAAAAAAATAAAAAAAAAATCATGCCTATCCCCTATTATGTAACCCGAGGAACTTCACAACAATTAGCTATCCCAGAAAAATTTAATAACGAAAAATCAAATACGTTTTATAAAAAATATAGCAACAAAATATACAATAATTTTCACAAATAATTAAATAATTCACAGAGAATATTATCTGGTAATAATTACAAAAAACTCATTAAAACTTGGATATCAAAACTTGATTTTAATAGAGTAAGAGATTTGTTAACTTAAAATATATTACTTACATATACTTATATATATTATTATAGCATACATTTTGCAAATAAACTAAAATAATATTTAATGACACATTTAATTTGTATTAGAATTAAATAACAAATCATATAACACATTGCCCACATTGACAACTTATTAAATTTCAAATATCTCCACACACAGAAATGATTGTTTCTAGGTGGTGTATTCATCTTATGATGGGCTGTTTATTTATTATGTTTAAGGGATAAAAAATTGTATTCATATGCATTTATGTATTTATAATAAATAAAATTGAAATTGAAATTGAAATACTATATAACTACAAGAAACAAAAGAGTTATTTTAAAAAAATCAACTTTCGGATCAAATTTGACTCATAAATAGTGCGAAAAGGGTTAAAATGGAACATGATAAGTTGTTTTTCCTATATCTATTTCTACACTATTTTGATTTGAAAAAAGTGCAGCTGAAGCTTTTCGATTGCTTGTGAGAATTTATGGTGAATCTGCTCCATCTGAAAAAGTTCGTAAAGTACGTTACACCTAGTACTTAAACATTCGTTATAATGCTAGTAAGAGGAAAATTTAATTATACGTTCTTTAATAGAATACATCTTTCGTTTGCTTATAAGTAAACTGCATAAATTTCACAGTTATGTTGCTATACAAACAGTTTGCGAAACTTCGTTATGTCTACTGTATGACACGAAATGATTATGCGAAGTTACATATATATATACATAATATTGAATAACGCTTGAATGCTTTAAATTTCATTAGTTAAGATAATTGTTTAAGTTCTCGTATCTCTGAAATTAAATTATGTACTTGATTTTAACTTACTTAATAATGAGCGTTAGCTGTATGAACTTGAAATTATTATTCTGGAAGTAAATGTTATTTAATCTGAAGGAAATGCGCACTGCTTTGTAATAATTGATGAGACAAGACAACGCCTACTTACATGTAATAAGACTCAGAAAAGAGCAGGCAATTTACTTTTTCCACGGCTGTTAAAATAGTTTTTTGCCGACCGGCGTAGCTTAGTGGTAACACATGTGATCTGCGTTGCTAAAGTCTCGGGTTCAAATCCCGTTCAGGCATGGAATTTTCATAAAATAAGAATTGTTTTGGCTAATTGCTGAAGCAGCAAAGTAAAAAATAAAATGAATAAAAAAAAAATAAATAAATAAAACTGATTTGACTTGAAACTTGGTATCCACGTGTGGATGCAAAAAAATATAGTATTAAAAATATTGATATATTTAGCCACAAGACATCTCCGATCTGTGCCACGTAAAACCCAAGCCTGCCGTAAGAATTTGTCGGCATGTTTGCTTCTTGCCTGTTTTTTATTTTGGCGAAAATTCCGATATAAACACTACGTTCTTCCCGGACATTACTTCCAGAAAAATGCCTTTTTTAATTTAGCAAAAAAATACGTCGGCAATTAAGGCCATTTGTATTACAGTACACAGAATACACAGAATGAGTGAAGACAAAATAGTAAAAAGAGTTTATGAAGCAAGAACAGTGAAGAAAGTTAGACCAGGAAGACCAAGATAAACCTGGCAACAAGAAACAAAAGAAGCTGCAACGAAGAGAGGAGTAAAGTGGGAGGAGATAAGAAAATATACAAAGGACAGAACACGATGGAAAGAAGTATGGAGAACAACACCAGAAAATAAGTAACTCGACTATAGCCTTACACTGCAAGGTAGAAAGGCTTCAGGATTAAGTAAGTAAGTAAATTGTATTACAGTACATTTTTATAATTTTATATTATGTTTAATTTATTTTTTTTTGGTCTTAGCTACAATGGCAATTAACCAGGATATCTTTATTTTTATTATGGATACATTAGAAATTTTATAACAAATACAAACATCCATGACTCGGGTTCGAATCCCGGTGATGGCACCGGGATTCGAACCCGAGTCATGATTAGCAGTTAAATGAGCTGACCACTACGCCATAGCGACCGCCATATTACGTTTAACTTTACTTATAGTACATTTGGAATATATATATATATATATATATATTGGGTTTAAATTATTGTTCACTTCAGTTTTTAGGATAGTTATATTTTGTTTCTTACTGCTATGTCTTCTAGGAATTTTAGTAGAGTTTCTATTGTTTTGTTGTCGTTAGCTAGGGCTTGTTGTAATGTAGGGGGAATTTTATGTGTTTTCCATTCGTTACTATATTTCTTACAGGTCATCAGAATATGTTCAACTGTCAGTTCTGTGGCACAACAGTGCATCTATGAACTTAATTCTACTTTTGGCGAGGAAGCACCATCAAGGACTACTGTTTATCGATGGTTTGCAGACTTCAATCGTGGCCGTAGTTCGCTTAATGACGAATTTCGTTAAGGTCGTTCAAAACCGGTTGTTGTTTCGGAAAACATTGATGTTGTGCATGAACTGATACTGCAAAATTGTCATGTGACTTATTGTGAAATTAAGGTTTCCTGTTCATTAGCGGGATCAGCATACATTCACTATTGTATGATCATTTGACCGTCAAAAAGATTTGTTTGCTTTAGATACCACATAATTTTACAATCGGAGTGGAAAAAGCCTCAATCGGAGTGGGAAATGCCTCAATCGGACTGGAAAAAGTACTTAGAAAATTGGTTCAAACGCAAGCAAAAGTGTATTGATCTTCATGAAGAATATTTTGAAAAACAATAAAGCCACTTTTGTTGGTATAAATTCCTTTTGATCTCAAATCCTGAAATATAAACGGCAACTCTCGTATAACAAAAACGATTGTTATTATGTTAAGGATTATTGTAACGGGTGTTTTTTTTAGAGGTATAGAACTTTAAGTTGGCATTACTGTTCAAGATGGCGACCGATTTAACAGCTGTCAAGTGATTTATTCTCAGTTTGGTTTGGCAATTCATCATGAATAGACTCACGCCTGAACAACGCTTGCAAATAGTGCAATTTTATTTCGAAAATAATGGTTCTGTGCGGAATACGTATCGCGCACTACGTCCATTTTATCGTCGACAAAATCGTCCATCAGAGCAGTTAATTCGATTAACCATGGAACGTTTTCGCACCACGTTTACTCTTATTGATAACTTGCATCCCCAGAGACGCCGTACGGTGCGTACAGAAGAAGCTATTGGTACTGTAGAGCGTAGCATTGAGGAAGACCCGAATGAGTCCATCCGCCATCGAGCACAGGAATAGAGCCATGATTACTAACTTTTTCATTCCTGAATTGAACAGCCATGATGTCCAGGAGCTGTGGTTCCAACAAGACGGCGCAACATGTCACACAGCTCGTGCCACAATCGATTTATTGAAAGACACGTTTGGTGACCGCCTAATTTCACGTTTTGGACCTGTGAATTGGCCTCCAAGATCTTGTGATTTAATACCGCTGGACTACTTTCTGTGGGGCTATGTAAAGTCATTGGTCTATGCGGATAAGCCACAAACGCTTGACCATTTGGAAGACAACATTCGCCGTGTTATTGCCGATATACGGCCACAAATGTTGGAAAAAGTCATCGAAAATTGGACGTCCAGATTGGACTACATCCGAGCCAGCCGTGGCGGTCATATGCCAGAAATCATATTTAAAATGTAATGCCACAAGATTATCTTTCGAATAAAAAAAAATTCATGTCAATCGAATAATCCATCGTTGTTTTATTGCAATTTAAAGTTCTATACCTCTAAAAAAAACACCCTTTATATTAGGCTAGAATCTTTTTTTAATTTGTAAACAAAAATTCTAATTTCAATTTGTTTTATGCATTAAACATTTTCCGCTTTCATTCAGGTCCCCCGAAATTTTACCCGGGTCCCCCGATGGTTAAGGACGGCCCTGGTGCCTTATCAAAAAATCCATTAAGAATATATTTTTTATTAAATCCAACAATAATATTCTAGAATCGTTTTTCTGTTTCAAAAAGTCCACAACTCTTGACGTTCAATAATATTACAAGAAAAGCAAATTTCCATAATATATGACGCAAAAAGCATGACAAAACATTGAGTACTTTACACGGTTTTAACACACAAAAGGTATATTTAAGTTTCCTGTTTCTAAATGTCGCAGAGTAAAGCTGCAAATGCCATTAATCTATATTGGAACAGTTCCAGAATGTTTTTGCCAGCAACCTGTAGACTAGCTAGAGCTACAGGCGGCAGGCGGTAGACGAGTGAATTCACGGTATCACTGGATTAGTTGCAGACATATCACCCGCATTTGACATGGAAACATGTTTATACAAGATGAATTTATGTGTGAACGTTCAAATTAATTCCAATCGAGTTTATGGTTTGAATCAATCGTTTAGTACTTAAATGATACTTAATTGACTGGAAAATTTATACGATTCAAATTCCGGATGTAATAGTGAAACGGGCCACCGCCATTATTTTTTTGATTATTAGAGATACTTCCAAATAATAGAAAATAGCTGTGATATGCCCGATCCAAAAGAAATGAGATAAACAGGATTGTGGAAATTATCGTGGAATCTCACTTTTATGTACATTATACAGTGTAAATTATTTACTGTGCAACATGCAGATTTCACATTCAATGTAAAAGAAGTGAGTTATTTCCAAAGCAACATAGCCATAAAACAAATGCTTATCATATCCATTGAAAAGACAAAATATTATTTTATAAAATATTTTTTGGACTTAGCTACTAAGGAAATTATTATTTTTGTTTGTATGTAAATAGAAACAAACTAATAAATTTTTTTTTTTTATTTTCTGGCCAGGTGTCGGCAACAGCAAAGAATGCCAAACTGATAAGAAAATTCCCACGGTCTCGATTTTTTGCTGATTTAGGTAAAAAACGGTATCTAAACGTAAAATGTTTGTGTTTTAGGTAAAAACAAAAGTTCCCACGGCCTCAAAACGTTAAATTTTTGTGTTTTAGGTAAAAACGAAAGTTCCCACGGTCTCGAAACGTTAAATTTTTGTGTTTTAGGTAAAAACGAATTTTTACACGGTCTCGAAACGTTAAATTTTTGTGTTTTAGGTAAAAACGAAAGTTCCCAGGGTTTTGAAACGTTAAATTTTTGTGTTTTAGGTAAAAACGAAAGTTCCCACGGTCTCGAGACGTTAAATTTTTGTGTTTTAGGTAAAAACGAAAGTTTCCACGGTCTCGAAACGTTAAATTTTTGTGTTTTAGGTAAAAACGAAAGTTCCCACGGCATCGAAACGTTAAATTTTTGTGTTTTAGGTAAAAACGAAAGTTCCCACGGTCTCGAAACGTTAAATTTTTGTGTTTTAGGTAAAAACGAAAGTTCCCACGGTCTCGAAACGTTAAATTTTTTTGTTTTAGGTAAAAACGAAAGTTCCCACGGTCTCGAAACGTTAAAATTTTGTGTTTTAGGTAAAAACGAAAGTTCCCACGGTCTCGAAACGTTAAATTTTTGTGTTTTAGGTAAAACGAAAGTTTCCACGCCTCACTTTGGTTCCCATGATCAATCGTCCTAATACCTACTTATATTTAGAACAAAAAATAATTGATTTCGTATTTAAACAATTTTTGGCATCAGTGGTGGCTCGTGACATTATTTTCTGGTGGGGAAAAAAGCTTTTAATAAATTTATTTGAAAATAAATTATTATTATTATTATTATTGTTTCTAATTTACTGTTTTTTAGCCGTCTAGGAACTTTCATGTCAAATGACTATTATATCTAATCACCATTGCATATCTGTTGCCATGGATATGAGCTTGCTTTCATAATTTGCTATGTTGCAAATGGAATAACTGACTTCATTAATATTATACGGAGTGATTATTTAATGGCGATACGACATCACTGGAAGTTTTAATAATTTGCCGTTTCATACACATCGTAGCAGGCGATTATGCGCGCATGCGCATAATCCTTTTTGCTTCATAATCAAATTTTCTTCAAAGTTATTATAGTCATAGTATTCTGCTAGGAGGCACGTAAAATTCGGTGACGTCGTCTCGCCATTAAATAATCACTCTGTATGTGAAACATGTATGTTGCTCGTTAAATAATTCATCCTGTATAAGTACCTCTTAAATATTGTTCTGCATCGATTTGACCATATGCAGAAGAACTCATTGGTGACTACCAGACGGGTTTTGGATCCAGCAAATGAACAACAGATCAAATTCTTGAAAAAAGTTGGGAACAAAACACCGACGTTCATAATGTAATTGATTTCAGGCTTACAAAAAACAGTTTTTTTGTAAGAAACTTTTGAAAATGGCATGATAGCCGAAATACGTATCGAGTATTAAAGAATTTTTGAAACTTAACCTAGTGTTTTTATTTTTTATATTTCGAAAAGTTTTGTGTTTGCGTATTATTTTCCACCACCAAGATTTCATGATTGACAATTTATAAGAGGTTAAACAAAAAAAAAGTTACAGTCGAACTAATATGACGGAGGGCTCGTATACTTCATCTCTTTCTATAAATCTCATTTTATACAAACCTTTGAGTAGAAGAAGGATAATAAATATGCCAGTGAAAAACTTGAAATGGAACATGATCCAATGGAGAGAGCAGTACATGAATTGGTTGCTTTCAGAACGCCATTTTACTCTCAACACGTAAATGAACTCATTGTTGTAGTTTCAATGTGGTTTATTACCGGTATTTCAACCAAAATTGTAAAGGAATTCAGGGGTAGAATTGGAAAAGTTACTTGATACTTTCAGTTCTGATTTTTTAGTTTTATTTGTTGGTAACATCCTGTTTTATAAAGTAGCTTTTGCAGTATCCGAAGGCTATATCTATCACTATAGACACTCTATCTAACTCTATACACAGGTTTAGATATTCTAGATCAGTGGTTCCCAATCTTTTTACCATGACGGACCCTCAAAAACCCTTAACAAATCGTGCGGATATCAGATCGTCAAGGATGAAAATTGTAGTTAATAATATTGCCAAATTTATCAGCTTATTATTTGACATTGCCTTAATATTTTACCGTTCTGTTTTTATTTGTTGGAAAGTTACACATCTCGCCTGTTTAAAGAAATTATTGTAGGGTAACTGCAGCGAATTTCGACTACGCAGGTAATTTCGACTATCCCATTATTTCTCTAAATAATTGCTGCCATATAGCGGTAGTATAACGTAACAGTATGTTTATGTGAAAAACTAACCTCACTTTATTTTAAGTCACGTGTGAATGTCGTTAGACGAACAGTGTAGATATTTATATTATTTAGGTGTTAAAATATTTTTTTATTGGTTTTAATTAGCAGTTGTTTATCAAAGGAAAGTTAAACAAAATATTTTGCATTGAATAAACTGATAAGAACTGATCCAAATGCATATATATTAGCTGGTAAAATTTGATTTTCATAATATTTTGTTACAATATCACAGGCTAAATAAAACAGATTTGATTGTAGGTAATATCGACTAGAGGAATGAAGCTACTACGGACTAGTCGATATTACATGCATGCATGTTTCACTTACCTAATTTGACGACAATTAAAATCACGTCTTACTAAAAGTCTCTACTATTATATTCTTTTACCTAAATAAAATGTAAAAAAGACAAGAAACGTTGATTATCTTAAAATTTTAGGGTAGTCGATATTAACATCACTTTTTTGAAATCAACGTTTTTTTCATATTTTCTTTATGTCGAACTTAAGTTGTAATAACAGCTTGTTTCATCGTGAAAATATTTAGCACCTAAAGATAAGTGAATGAGGTATCGATTGGGACCACTTTCCTACCAAAATATTGAATAGTACGTAAATTAAAAAATAAATAAATTTGGTAGTCGAAATTCGCTGCAGTTACCCTATGCCTTAAAAAATTTCAAAAACTTTTAAAAAATTAATTTAGTTGAAAATGGAACGGTCGGAAATTCGTACTATTATGAAGTATCAGTTCTTACGTGGAACTTTGGCATCGCAGACCGCGTGAAACATTAGTGTATTTGGCTCTAGTGTTACTACGCAGCAGACAATATCAAATTGGATCGCCAAATTTCGTACAAGTAACTTAAAAGCAAAACAAATAAAACCTGGCTCATCGATCATAGCAGAAATATACTGCAACCAACTGGACGAAATGATGCAAAAATAAAGAAAAACAGGCTAGATTGGTCAACAGATCGACTCCTATCTTATTGCATGATAACGCTAGACCACAGGGCACAAATGACTGTGGCAAAACTACAGGAATTGAAGTTGGAACTTCTTCATTATCCTCCATACTCACCAGACCTAGCCCCCCACTGACTACCAGTTCTTCCGCAATTTGGACAACTTTTTAATAGGAAAACAGTTAAATTCCGAAAATGCTGTAAAACTGGCCTTCCAGGAATTCATTGACTCTCGTCCCCAGGGTTTTATGTCACCTTAACAACCTGCCGCTTAAATGACAAAAGTGAATAGACAATATGGGTGCATACTTTGATGAATAAAATAATTCCTTATATTTGGAAAAGTTATCAACCAACTTTGCCTTTTTAGGGTTTTGTAGGTATGACCAAAAAACCCTTATATCGTCATTTTGTCGTCTGTCTGTCTGTCTGTCTGTCTGTCTGTCTGTCTGTTCGGTAAAAATTGTAGCCAAACGGCTAAACCTAGAGAGTTAAAATTTGGCATGCTTATACAACTCTTTGACCCGCACATAGGAAAAATACTAAAAGATCTCAAAAACATATCCCCCTAAAAATATAAACAAATATGTGCTCATCGAAAAAAAAAATATTTTTTTATAATTATGAGTAGGGTATCAAATGAAAGCCCTTGGTACGTGGATTAACGATCAAATTTTTATTTTTGCAAAATAAATTATTTTGAAGCGATTTTTGCCAAAATTGTGCAAAAATTTTTTTGTCCCACACCCTGTATTCCAGATGGTTTAAACTAAAAATCTGAAAAAATTCTAAGTAATGTACATTGGTGTGAACCGGAATAGTTCAACAGGAATTTTTAATCAGATTAGGTTTTTGGAAAAAAACGCATTTTTTGTGATTTTTGGCTAATAATGTACACAAGTTATAGCTTTGTAACACGCCACACTGGAACGTGTGTGCTGGTCTAGTGGTATTTCACGCTGATTTTTCATCCAAGTAACCCGCTTTGAAAGGGATCGAACCCTGTGAGAAGAGACTAAATTATTATTTTTTTTTTAATTTTTATATTGTTTAAATTATTTTTTCAGAATTCTAGTTATATTTTGGCAAATGTTGCATTTAATTTTTAAAAGCGTAAATTTAATAGCCAGTGGAAATTGTTTAAATTATAATTTAATTCTGTTTCAATGTACACGAAATCAGAGGGGCGGAACTTATAACAACCAATGGAAGCCATAGGCGCAATTTTTAAAATTCTTAATGAACCTTGGTATAAAAAAAAATACTGCACATATTTAGAAACCTAAATAATGGTATTAAGCGTTCGAATTAAAATTAACAAAAAAAATATTTTAATATAAAATTTGTTTTCGCATCCAAAATAATCATCATTCACTTACTAAATACCTGCAAAACCCTGAAATGTGTGAAAATTCACACTTCACATCAATTTTTTTTCTACAAATTTCATCCTTGACGACCTAATATATATATATTTATTTAATATAAAAAAATATATTTGAGCATCTTGTGACAATCAAATGACAACAAAAATTTAAAATCATCCTTTATAATTTAACAACTTATGATTCATTTATCAAGATCAACTTTCCACTTATCGATTTTTTTTTTTATTCGGAATGATATATTTTATAGAATTACATATAATAATTAAAAATATCTCAAGATCAACTTGTTTGCTTAGCTCATGTGTGTCGCTAATACAGATATGTTATCGAGTCATATACTACTGATATACTAACAGGTTTAAATCAATCGATAAAAGTATCTATAGCTTTCAAAATTATATCTATGATATCATTCATGTTGTCACTGGAATTAATTAAATAGGTACTTAATATAAATTCACAAGTTATATTGACATACATAATTTTAATGAAAATCGCACCAAATTTTGTTTATGGTGGCCTGCGTTTCATCTGATGGTGAAACCACACAAAGCGCTATACTATGTATGCTACGCCTAGTACCCGAACTCCTTTTAGTCAGGAATCTCATTTCAGTTTGAGATCAATGATTACATTATATCACAGGCTCGCTACCTAGTTGATAACAAATGGTACGATCTAAAATAACGTACCAGCAGACAGCTACAGTAACCCTGTTCAGTACTTCCTCTAATAAAAATAATTTATAAAAATTTCATTTTCATTAAGTATTTGTTAAGTTAAATATCAACTAAAGTGATATTTGAAAATTTTGATAATCAGATTATATTTGACATTTAACAATAAAATTACTTTAAAATAATACAATACAAAATCTCAATATTACGGAATGAAATTAAATTCTTTCTTTAAGTTCCCTTTTACAATAAGTAAGCAAAGAAAATGGATGTAATCTCATTTGTTAAATAAATAAAAGAAGTCAAACAGCGAAGTCATTTCTACGGTCACTAGCGCTCCCAGCGGCTGTATCACTAATTACTCGAGAGGGACATTATTTTCAATTACAAGGAAAGATCTTTCGCTACGAGGTATTCTTATAAGTCGATACTCACGACTTTTAAAACTTTTAAGATAAAAGACTTTTCTTCAAATAAATACGGAAGGAATGTTAAGTTTAAAAGTTCTGTTAATTATACAGGCTGGCCAAAAATTAATATTCATTTCAATTAATTCTTATAATATCTTATAATAGATTTTACAAAAAATGTCAACAATTGGGTATTTTTAACTAGCTTTTACAAAAAAAGAGTTACCCAGAAACATTTTTTATTAGAAAGAGCATATTTCAGACACTCTTTAATAATTGGTTGCGGTTTTCAACGCGAGTAAACAGTGCCTAAAAATAAGGGTCAAAGGTTATAGAAGTTTTTGTGGTAATGACATACATTAACAGCCAAATATGGTCAGCTCTTCAAGTTGTACTTGTTATATGTCTGTTCTTTTCAAATTTTATAAGAAAAATACAGTGGTGCCTTGACTTACGAGTTTAATTCGTTCTGTGACGGAGCTCGTAACTCAAATTACTCGTATGTCAAATCAATTTTTCCCATTGGAATGAATTGAAAAGCCATTAATAAGTTCCAGGCCCTCAAAACACACCGAAATTATTTTGTTACATGTTTTTAGATAAGAAAATTGTGTTTATAAATAAGGAATATTGTATAAAAGCGCAATACAATAGAATTAATGAAGTAAACTGATTAAGTATTATGTACATTAAGGTAAAGAAGATCAGACGACTTGAAGATACTGACAGAGGTGGAGGAGAAAGGTTGAACTGCATAACTGAATCTTATTCGCTGATTTTTGTCCTTTTCGCCACGCTTTCTTTACTTTCATCTGCAGGGTTTTCGATAAAAACCTGTCCAATGCGGTCTGCTTCATCCTCCCTTTCACAATGTTTCTGAAATGAGTTTGGCAAGTATCATTAAACAGCGTCGTCGAACGCCCAGTTGTAACTTATTCTGGTGTTTCTTTTGAATAAAGTCTGAAACATTCTCCCACATTCCCAACATTTCGTTTGTAGAGATAACCTCCTACGCTCGTAATTCGAATTTTAGCTCACAACTCAAAGCAAGACATCGTCCGAAAGTATCTCGAAAAACTCTTTAGTTGGGACACTCGTAAGTCAAGGTACCACTTTACTTGATTGCGTTGATCTATGGTGGCATTGGCACTACCAGTTCAAAATATTTGATCCAGCAATCTCATCGCCATAGAGATCACGCTCGATAGCTGTGCAATACCAGCTACGGGTGGGTTTCTTGGTTCTGGTTCCCAAGCCAACGATTGGACAGCTTACTTTAGGTTCCCAAGCCTACAGTGGGTATCTTCTGTTGGTTCCCAAGATGTTCTGAAGTATATTATTTCTTCATTGCATTTTATTGAATTTGCCAAAGAAGTTTCTGAAAACTGATACTGTCGCCCAGATGATGTAACTTTGGAGTAGACAGCACGAAAGGAGGTATTGTTCTGGCACCCAGTAAACGTCTTAAAGCTAATAAAATGAATGAGCAGGGCCATGTGGGTGCATAAACTTTATCAAAACATCATTTTCTTGTGTGTCATGATTACAAAAAAAACTTTCGCATTTAACCGTACTAAAATGAGACGTCAGTGTTTAAATAACTTTTATTGATGAAGTAAATCCTCTTATATAGTGGAAGACGTATCTCTTTTTTTTTTTTCTCTTTTATTATTTAATCTAATAAAAAATGTGCAACATCTATGTATGCCTGAATTATATCATTGAAATTTAGAACCATGCTCAATGTAAAAATATAAAATAAGATAGCTGTATCACAACGCGTAAAAATACAACTAAGATGATAATCTTGATTAGTTGTAAACTTTATACCGATCGAAATGATGATTAGTTAGCGAATTACCATTGTTTTGCGTATGATATTTTTAAGTGTTAATAATTGCGCACATATTGCAAAACAGGACAGATTATATGATTCAAGTGATGTGATAACTGATAAGATATCATAAAATATATCCTACAATTAATTGATAACAATATTTTATTCAAAATTATTTAATTTTTAGATGATAAATTTACAAGGGATATTTTTTCTTCAGCAAATGGATCCGCTTTTTCATAAATTCAACGTGTAATCGAAACATTAAAGTGGAATAATATGGTGGGTAGAAGAAACCCATTGCTTTGACTGTTCTTTTATTTCTTGCATGATGAATCCATGTTTTATCAACGGTTATGTAACGCCACAAAACCTCACTTGCATTGGGCTTGTTCAAGTGTATAAGTACTTGTATTTAGACGTATAGGTACTTGTTTAGAACCTTGTTTAATACCTGGTACTTATGCTGAACAATCATATCTGGAAGATTATTTTTATCACGTATTTGATTGTCTACAACACTATAAATTGTTGCATCATCCTTGTAATTAAATAGTTATTATGCTGTCTTTGTTAATATGCTGACAACCTACATTCTTCTTTTTCTTCTTCCATCCATAACACTGGTCAATACAGTGTTATAGATGGCAGAGCCGCAGTAAGGAAAACTTGCACTAGGGGCAAAACCGTGTTTTGGCGCCCTTTGCAAAAAACAAGGTCCTCATCTCCCAAAATCCAGGTGATGAGCAAAAAAAAAGGTCCTCACCTCCCAAAATCCAAGTGACGAGCAAAAAACAAAAAGTCCTCACCTCTCAAAATCTAAGTGATGAGCAAAAAAAAGGTCCTCACCTCCCAAAATCCAAGTGACGAGCAAAAAAAAAGGTTTTCACCTCTCAAAATCTAAGTGATGAGCAAAAAACAAGGTCCTCACCTCCCAAAATCCAAGTGACGAGCAAAAAACAAAAAGTCCTCACCTCTCAAAATCTAAGTGATGAGCAAAAAAAAGGTCCTCACCTCCCAAAATCCAAGTGACGAGCAAAAAACAAAAAGTCCTCACCTCTCAAAATCTAAGTGATGAGCAAAAAAAAGGTCCTCACCTCCCAAAATCCAAGTGACGAGCAAAAAAAAAGGTTTTCACCTCTCAAAATCTAAGTGATGAGCAAAAAACAAGGTCCTCACCTCCCAAAATCCAAGTGACGAGCAAAAAACAAAAAGTCCTCACCTCTCAAAATCTAAGTGATGAGCAAAAAAAAGGTCCTCACCTCCCAAAATCCAAGTGACGAGCAAAAAAAAGGTCCTCACCTCTCAAAATATAAGCGATGAGCAAAAAAAATAGGTCTTCACCTCTCAAAATCCAAATGACTACGAAAAAAAAGGTTCTCGGTCCTCGCTTTCGCAATGGCGCCCCTTAGTCAAGCCCGTCAGCACCCTTCTCCTCAGTGCGCCTAGGGCCGTCGCCCCCTCCGCCCCCCCTTACTGCGGCTCTGGTTACTCATATTATCTTAACAAGCACAAAATATGATGAATGATAAAAATATCAATTTTGCGATAAGATATGTACTAAACAAATAATTCTGTAATATTTTTAAGTGTTCTTATTACATGGAATGTAATAAACATGCGTCATACAAGATATATGTCATGGATTTATAAGATCTCCATTTTTATATCATATTAGCTGGCATACTTCGTACGGTTTTTGTATTGCACATGCTGTAACGTAAATGATAAGTAAGATATTTCAAATTCAAGTAGAATACAAAATAATCATTTCTTTATTCTTAACCATTCTTTTGCATGTATTTATGATAAGTAAATAATAAGAAAGGAAATTCGTTTATAGATATCTCTCTCCATGGCTCCCAAAAATATGTCATTGTATACGAGGTCTGTTCTAAAAGTATCGCGAATTTTGTGTTTTTTCAAAAATTATTTATTTATTCATGAATATCTATTTTGTCCCCTTCAAAGTTATCCCCACCAGATATTATACACTTGTGCCAACGTTATTTCCAATCCTCGAAGCACTTGAAAAAAATATTTTTGTGATCTTGTTCAGCTCCTCCTTCGATGCCGTTTTTATCTCTTCACTCGTAGCGTAGCGTCGTCCTTTCATGGGCCTCTTCAGTTTCGGTAACAAGAAAAAGTCACAGGGGGCCAGATCTGGGGAATACGGTGGCTGCGGCATTATTAGTGTGTTGTTTTTGGCCAAAAATTCGCGCACAAGCAACGATGTGTGGGCGACGATGTTTCGCGGCGATCCGTCTCATGCCTAAATCACTGGTTAAAATCGAATGGCACGAACCAATCGATATGTATAGGTCCTCAGCAACTTCTCTAACGGTGATTCGACGATTGACCAATACTATTTTCTTCACTTCATTAATGTTTTCGTCTATTGTTGACGTGCTCGGGCATCCGGCACGCTCCTCGTCGTTCACATCTTCTCGGCCCTCTGAGAACATTTTGTACCACCGATAAATGTTGCTTCGGTCCAAGGTAGCTTCACCATATGCAACAGTCAACATTCGGAATGCGTCCGCGCACTTACTTTTGTTTTCCACACAAAATTTGATACAGATTCTTTGATACATTTTTTGGTATAGGCAAAAATCGAAGACGAACCAAAACACGTGCAAGCAAAGCAACTCTCTAAAATTAACTGAACATTCAAAATAGCCGAACTTGTCGGCATAAGTGAGAGACATGAGTACCAACATAACGCCACAAAAAAATCGAAAATCGAATATACGTAACCCGCGGAAATTCAAAATTCGCGATACTGTTTGAACAGACCTCGTATGTATACAATATAAAATATACCAGGTCTACAAGTATGAAATGCGGATTTTTTTCAGAGTGTGTAGTTCAAAGTTTCAACATATATGGCGTTTTGTTAAGTTATCATTAAGTGTCAAATGCGTATAGGTTATAATTTGAAAAGTGATCATATAGTTTTGTTTTACTGTGTTAAAAATGTCAAATTTTGTGCCAAATAAAGAGCATTCGCGGACAGTACTACTGTTTTGTTTTCATTTGAAAAAAACTGCTGCTGAATCATACCGACTGCTTCGAGAAGCTTATGGTGAATATGCTCCATCGCAAGATACGTGTGAACGATGGTTTCGGCGTTTCAAAAGTGGTGACTTTGATCTTACAGACAAAGAACATTGAAAACCTCCAAAAAAATATGAAGATACAAAATTGGAAACATTGCTACAGGAAGACGATAGTCAATCACAAAAAAAACTAGCAGAGCAGTTAGGCGTTAGTCAACAAGCTGTTTCCAATCACCTACGAGAGATGGGTAAGATCCAGAAAGTCGGCAGATGGGTTCCACATGCATTGAATGAGAGGCAGATAGAGGCGATACAAAAGAAGTCTTTTTTGCATCATATCATTACTGGCGATGAAAAATGGATTTATTCTGAAAATCCCAAACGCAAAAATCATGGGTGAACCCAGGCTCACCATCCACATCAACTGCAAGACCGAATCGCTTTGGCAAAAAGACAATGCTCTGTACTTGGTGGGACCAAAAGGGTGTGGTCTATCTAATTGTTAAAACCTGGTGAAACAGTTAATACCCAACGCTACCAACAACAACTGATCGAATTCAACCATTCGCTGCTCATAAAATGACCAGAATACGAAAGAAGACAGCACAAGGTAATCTTTCTTCACGATAACGTTCCATCACATAAGGCAAAAGCAGTTTGCAACACATTGGAGGCACTCAAGTGGGAAGTGCTACCCCATGCCGCTTACTCAACAGACTTGGCTCCTTCAGATTACCACTTGTTCGCATCGATGGGTCACGCACTTGCCGAGCAGCACTTTTGTTTATATGAAAATGTGAAAGAATGGCTAGATGAATGGTTTGCGGGGAAAGGGGAAGAATTCTACTGGCGAGGTATTCACAAATTGCCTGAAAGAAGGGAAAAATGTATAACTTCTAATGGAGCATACTTTGAATAAATAAACTTTTACTGTTATTTTGAGTTTAATGTGTTTTATTAAAAAAAAAAAAATCCGCATTTCATACTTGTAGACCTGGTGTTTATGTATATTGAAAGCGGCCCTCAACATAAAACCGGTTGTTGACGTTTGGTCTAAATGGGTAGGTGCACCCTTATATTTATTTCGATCTTGCACAAGATATTCAGAATTTGGAAATTCCTAAGTATGTAGATTAGATCGGTATTATCGTTAATCTTAAACTTCCGGCGCTTATGTACCAAATATCTTAGTTGCAATGCACTTAAAGCTGTCTGGTGACAAAATACTTTTATTATTTTTTATTTTTTTCCTTTATTACACAGTACAACAAAATGAAATTTTTGTTTTGGTGCCGGAAAAGTAAGAACGGATTTTGGATATTTTTGATGCGCTGATTCCAAAAATACCTGTTTTTTTTTTTTCGTAGCAGCTCTAGTTTTTGAGATACAAACTAATTGATTTTAGTTTTTTATCTAAAAATGCTAAACTTCCTCCTTGGAAAGTGGATATACAAAATATTCTTGTTTTTTATGTCTTTAGGACAGCAGAGCTAAGGATCTGCTCTGGGTTAACAGAAATTGGGTTTTAAGAAATGTCATAATTCAAGAAAAACAAAACGTAATCAAAGAATCTTTAGTTGCGAGAGAGAAAAACATATTTCCACCCTTGCATATCAAGTTGAGGCTGATGAAACCATTTGTGAAGGTTTTAAATCAAGATGGACTTTGTTTTGGCTATTTCACACGTAAATTTCCTGGGATTAATACGGAAAAACTGAAAGCCGGAATATTTTATGGTCCTCAGATCCCTACATAACGTTTTGTCTATTTTTAGCATGATGTCTGGCGGTCTGTCTGTCTGTCCGTCCGTCTGTCCGTCCGTCCGTCGGTCTGACTGTCTGTCTGTGTACACGTGCAGAGCAAATTCGGCTAAAATGACTTTTATGAAACTTCATATTTAATTTTTTCATACTTATATGTAACGTTTCCATGGTCATGATAAATAATATCTCGGTTAGAAAATAGTAGGCCAAGTTATTTCTACTCTGCTGCTAGAATGTATTTTAAACGAGTACTTTATGATGGCGGTCGGTCCTGTGGTGGCCACAGCTGATTTTTTAGAGTGTAGGGAGTGTGGGGAGACACTATCCACTAAAAATACTTGAGCAAACTGGTCATTGTTATTTCTGTCAAATGATTTTTTATAACTGACCTTTATATTGCGTTGGAGTTAATATAATGAAAAATATCCGACTTTTTTTACAACATCTGCCAGCAGATCAGCATATAATCTATCTTCTCCGTTATATAACAACTGTAATAAATGGTGGGTCTCGATATAAGAGCGAATGCCTCGACCTGACCGGGCTCAGGCCGGAGATAGATTGACGGGCATTTGTACTGTCTTCACCACAACCATTCATCTGAATACCCTCCGGCACCTCTTTGTTTTTACGCACGTTTCGTCATTATTTTCCATCAGGAACTGGTGTATTTCAAATATGCTGCTATTGAATTAATAAACGACTAACATTTTGTCTATTTTGTCATTTTTATCGACCGCCAACATATATAAGGGAGGTACTCTGATCATACCGATTTTAACATTTTAAGATTTCGATGGATCTCCACGAATTGAGGTCCCTACATAACGTTTTGACTAGTTTTAGCTTGATGTCTGTCTGTCTGTCTGTCTGTCTGTCTGTCTGTCTGTCTGTCTGTCTGTCTGTCTGTCTGTCTGTCTGTCCGTCTGTTTGTCTGTCTGTCTGTCCATCCGTCTGTCTGTTTGTCTGTCTCTCTGTCTGTTTGAGCAAATTCGGCTAAAAGAATTTTTGTGAAACTTCATATTTAAGCTTCTGACATCAATGGCACGAGTTGATCAACTTTTGGTAAAAATCGGTTGACTAGAAATGGGAGTTTACTCGTGTCGATTTTAAGATTTTTGTGAATATTAAACAACAGAAAAATATTTCGAAAAAAATTATTTAACAAAAGTTGCTATAAAAGCTAACAAATTTTATTTGGGACATTTTTTGATGAAATGAAAAAAATGTTGGAAATTTTTCTTAAGTATCTATTTTGTACCGACCGCCAACATATATAAGGGAGGTATTGTGATCTCTAAATGTCAAAATCATACCGATTTTGACATTTCGATGCATCTCCACGAATTGAGGTCCTTACATACAGTCTGTTCCAAACTAGATTTTGCAATCTAGTTACTTTCATCGTTTAAATCGTGCCTTTCGGCCGTTTTGTTTAAGCTTTGTAAATCATACTTACAATAAGCATTTTTTGGTTAAGGTTAATATAATTTTAAAATGTCATTTTCTTTATATTTTGATTTTTGTCATTCTTAATACAAATTTCCCATTTATTTATTTTTTTGTCATTAAAATATAAAAAAAAAATATTTAATTTTGACATATGTCATTCGTTTCCATGGTTTCATTGTTGGAATTTTAAATTTTGACATCCCAACGTGAAAAATGAAATAACCCAAGCAAGGTCCCTTCTCGTGACAACCTAAAAGAACTAAATTTCCATTTAGTTCCGCTTAACTGTTTGGAACAGACTGTAACATTTTGACTATTTTTAGCATGTCTGTCAGTCTGTCTGTCCGTCCGTCCGTCCGTCTAGAAAAATATTTCGAAAAAATTTATTTAACAAAAGTTGCTATAAAAGCAATAACTAACAACTTTTATTTAAGACATTTTTTGATAAAAAGAAAAATATTTGAAAAATGTTTCAAAATTTTATGTATTTATTTTTTCATACTTATATGTAACGTTTCCATGGTCATGATAAATAATATCTCTGTTAGAAAATATTGGGCGAAATTATTTCTATTCTGCTGCTAGAATGTATTTTATGCTAGTACCTTATGATGGCGGTCGGTCCTGTGGTGGCCACAGCTGATTTTTTCTATTGGCAAGTCATCTGATATAATGATTAAGTCATGCTTTGTTCATTCAAGTTTTTTAAAATTTGTCATAGCACATATTTATTCATTGGTATAAATCAGTAGCGCACCCAGGGAGTGCCCCCCCCCCCTAAGAAGGAAGGAAATAAAAATAAAAACACACAAACACACTAGAAAATTTTAAAAATAGAGATCAGGACCATTTTTTTTAAGGTCGTCACTTGTATTTTAGAAGTCAGGACCTTTTTTTAGGTCATCATTTTATATTTCCATAATTTAAATAATTTTGTCTTCCGCCCCCGCCCTCCCAACAAAAATTCCTGGGTGCGCCAGTGGTATAAATTTTATATTAATAAATGTGTAATAATAAAGTTTTAGTGAAGGCTTGTAAACTTCGCAGTTGTGAAACAAGTGGCTGATAAAATATCGATAACAAATGCAAACATGATATCACAAATATGGCATGTGTAGATTATCGACTGGATATGCCGATAACCTTGTCTGCTATACATCCAAAGTTTTGGACCAAAAGACATCATTTGGTTTATGAAGAACATTTAAGATTTTTGAAAAAATTAAACATTACGTAATATTTTGTTTTTGTTATTTTGTTTATTATATTTTGTTTTGTTATACATTTTGTTTTGTAATACGTAACTAACAGGGGAAGTTTAGTTTTTATGTTGTATTTTTGCAAGACATATGTGGCCGGTTTCATAAAGCAATTCTAAATTTTAGCAACGCTGTTACATTTTCGTTAAGTACAGTTTTGCATTCCATAAAGCAATGTTAAATTTAGCAATGAATTAAACCCTCTGCTATTTTAACATAGCTCTGAGTTGTATCTACTCACTTCTTGTTTGACATAGACTATAGCGACAAATGATATCCAATAGGATTTTTTTGCGGATCAAAATTATAAAATTTTAACTGCCATGGTGATATTATTCAAATTGTTTTATATAGCCGGTTCACTTTTGTAAGAACAAACTAAGAGGGAATTTTGTTTTCAATAGTTTGCACTTTTGAAGCTGTATGTCATGTTGGTATTAAAAAATGTCACTTTTTTAAAATGTTGATCTATTTGACATATGTCATATTGAAAAATGATATCTTAATTATAATGATCATAACCTTATCAACCTAAAGTCGGTTTTACAGCGTAAGGAATATTTTTAATTGACATTTAAAGTCAGTAACACACCATAAAAGTAACCAAAATAACCATATCTAGTGTGTTCTTACAAAAGTGAACAGCTTATACTTGACATCATAGATAAAGAAGGAAATAGATGCGAAACTGCCGTTATATTTTTTTAAACCAAATTAGCGCTGTAGTTGTTGGGTTATGGAACTAAAATTGGTAGGGGAGGAAAGAGTTGGGTTTTTGCGGGTATTTCAAATGCTTCAGTGGATATAGTTGTAAGCCTAATTAAATGTTATTATTAAGGCCCGGTCTTTCCACCTTCAGATAAAGTTCCAGGTAACTATCTGACAGATAAGGTTATTTTTAACTTCATCTGCTGAATAAATGTCAATACCAGTCAGTGAATCCAATACGTCAGTCTCATTATCCGTTAGATAACTATCCGATAAATACATTTGTATAGAAAGAAGGGATGACATATACTCAGCAGATGAAGTTACAAATAACCTTATCTGTCAGATAGTTACCTGGAAGTTTATCTGAAGGTGGAAAAACCGGGCCTAAATGAAACAATTGTTATGATTTATTTTGTCTACTTTTAATATTATTAACAACAGCAATATTAAAAATAAACAAAATAAATCATAACAATTGTATCATTTAATAATAACATTTAATTATGTTTACAATTAGGAACAAGCAGTTAGGAATTATACAGAATCAGAAAAACAATAACCAGCAGAAATAATTATTTATTAAGTAGTATAACATATAACATAATATTTACTAATACTTAATATTTATGGACTCTTCCATGGACAAGCCATCCAATTTTGGATGTCCAATGTTCCTCATCCACGTTTTATACAATTCTGGAGCCACACGTGTCTTCGGGTTTGGAAAGCGATATCTTGTAGGTTCACTACTATCACACCCCAAAACAAAGCATTTAATACCCATTTTCCGAATTAAACAATGAAATTACAAAATTACAGAAGACGATTTTGTCACTAATTACAGATTTTGACGCTAATGACAGAAGCCGTAACAGGCAATATCCTGTCGTGCACGTAGCTATAGCGACTGGGGCGCTATTCGTGTTGGGTTATGGAACGTAATATGGTTTTTGTTTTGCCAATAGAGTTTCACCCCCCTGCTTGACATTTGTCAAAATATTACTTCAGAAATGGAAGGAATAATGACTTTAATATATTTCATACTTACTATTGGTAAGATTTTCCAACATGTCTATAAAAATATTTGTATTAGATATAGGTACTTACAATGAAATTATTTTATTTGGCGTGTTACGTTTTCAACACTCATCGAAAACCAGAACATAGCATTTTCTTTAGAAATTATATATTTTGACTAGGGTGACCATTTTCTTAAGGCAATGCGGGACGGAGCAAAAAAAAGGTCCTCATCTCCCAAATCCAAGTGAAGAGCAAAAAAAAGGTCCTCACCTCCCAAATCCCGCGGGACAATGCGGGACTTTTGCGGGACGTCTTTTAATGCGGGACAAAATATTAAAACGCGGGACAGTGCCGCAAAATGCGGTACGAATGGTCACCCTAATTTTGACTCAATTCGGAACCAAGATACTACAGTAATTCCACATTATAAGATCATTAGGTTAGGTTATGATAGTAAAATGGATAGAACGGAAGAACTCGAATGGCTCAAATTAAGCTTCAAAAATATTTTGAACAAATTCCTGTCTTGTTCGGAAAAAGCTGAAAAAGCTGATAGCTAATACAATGTACTATATTATTTTTTCTAGTAATAACTGGAACAAATGCCAGAGAAGATATTTATAAGCGAGAAATGCCGTAAGTTGATTTTTTTTTTTACAGACTTTCCTTTACCAAAGTTCTACATGGTCTTCCATAAAGTAAAATAGTCCAGGAAAGTACTGGTTTCTTTGGAGCACTCCAAACAACTCGTGTGACAATACATCGTCTGACAATAACTCGTATATTATACTATTTTGGCTTTATACTTGTGTTATCCGAGGTTTATAAATTGATTGTAAAAGCAGCCTTAGTTATTAAATTTAAATATTTGATAGGAAAACTCTGGTAACAGTGCAATGTTAAATATTTAACATAAGTTCAGACCTCTGTTAAAATAGCACCTGATTTAGTTCTCTGTTAAATTTAGCATAGCTTTATGGAACAAAAAACAGTATTTTAACAGTGTTAAAATTTAACACTTCTGCTAAAATTTAGTATGATTTCGGCCATAATTCTTAACACTGGTGCCAGCGGCGGTCGGTGAAGCATGTTTGGGAGGACAATCAGGATGATCGTACACGCTCGTGCTTTGTTGTTGATATACTACTGTTGAGCGATATAGTACGAGCTTGTCCGATCATACCAATTGCCCTCCCAAACATGCTTCACCGGCCGCCGCTGATTGGTGCTAATAAATACTACTGTGCACCTTAAAACTGGATCATTATATTGGGTTATGATAGTGAATTTGCTTTGTATACTAAATGATGTCTTCTAAAAATTTCAGGAAAACATTGGGCGATACAAATATTTATTTCACTATATATGACGCATTTCAAGATTTACTGAAAGAGGCAGCTAATATAATCGAGCATCCAGATTTGAAGCCCTGTGAAAACCGTCAACTGGCTCCAGACAGTCAAGACCGTGAAGACAGTCAAGACCGTCAAGACAGTCAAGACCATCAAGACAGTCAAGACCAGCAAGACAGTCAAGACCGTCAAGACAGTCAAGACCGTCAAGACAATCAAGACCGTCAAGACAGTCAAGGCCATCAAGACAAAAAAGACCTTCAAGGCAAAAAAGACCATCAAGGCAAAAAAGACCATCAAGGCAAAAAAGACCATCAAGGCAAAAAAGACCATCATGGCGGTAAAGATCGTCCAAGAGCAACAACTAGAGACGACCCGACAGATTATATTTTTAAATAAAATATAGCATTTTGACTACAAATTGATTTTTTTTTTATTTAGGGTAATTTTGGGGCGCTTCAACTGCTGAGGTTATTAGCACCCCGGTACATTTACAGTAATTTACATTGATTTTTTACAAAGATGAATATTGACATTAATTTATATTTACAATTTTATGAGTTAGGTAATTTAGAAGTAATAGAAAATTTGGGAATTAAATTTTGCGGAACAGATCTGCTTCTTTGAGGTAGACTAATAAAATGTTTTCATTTTCTGGACTTAGACCTTCTTTCAAGTTGTTTGGTATTTTGTGCTTCCGTCTGAGTTCTTCATATAGTTGGCACTCCAGGATTATATGTTCTACAGTTAAGGTTTTATTACAGTTGTCACAGTTTTCCTCCTCTTTTCTTTTCATTAGATATTGGTGTGTAATGAACGTGTGGCCAATTCTAAGTCTTGTAAGAACTCTCTGTTCTTTTCTGTCGCCTGCTGGACCATAGGGTTTGGTGTCTTCTTTTATATGGCGAAGTTTGTTGTTAGACTCTGCCATTGTCGTTTCCAGTCTTCTATTATGTCTTGCCTTAAGTTAGATTTGATGTCGCTGGTAGGTACGGATAGCGGTGTGATTGGGAGTTTTTCTGCCTCTTTTGCTGCTAGGTCTGTCTGTTCATTCCCTCTTATTCCCACATGTGAGGGAACCCACACCAAGGTTACCTTTTTCCCCTGGAGGACCACGTTATGGAAGTTATCCTGTATCTTCTGGATCAGTGTGTCCCTTGAATACAGTACTTTAACTGCGTCGAGTACACTGTCTGAGTCAATATATATAACATAATTTCTTCCTTGTTGCTCAAAATTTTATTGCTCACTAACTTGCTAAGTTGGTTTATCATGCTCACATTGAGTCTGTTTTATCCTACGGTATTGCTATGTGGGGAAACTCGGTTGAATCCCCAAGAATTTTTAAACTACAGAAAAAAGCTATAAATTCTCTTTGTAAAGTAAAACCTAGAAGTCACTGCAAAAATGTATTTATGAAATGTAACATCCTTACATTTCCATCATTATATTTGCTTAATGTTTTAATCCTCACTAAAGAAAACGTTAGTGCATTTACCACATGTAATATGGTTCATAGCCATAATACCAGAGGTCATGCAAATATTAGATTACCTAAAATTAAATATAATGTTACCAGCAATACACCTAGCTATATAGGCCCAAAAATGTTTAATATGTTACCAATTGCAGTTAGAGAACTGAAAAAAAATCAGTTTAAAAAATGTTTGAAAACTTTTCTGTTACACAAAGCTTTTTACAGTGTTGGGGAATTTATCCATTGTAATAAGAATGAGCTTATGAATTTTATGTGATTCTATGTAAATCAATGTAAATCATTGCATTATTATTGTTCTCTTTTTGACGTAGTTATGTACTATATTTCTATCCAAATCTGTATCCCAGCTACTAAATAAATACTTACTTACTAACTTAATAACAGATATCAGACAACAATGTTCTTTAATTTTTTAGATATATTTGTGGGTTTCAAATAACTTTTGATTGAATTGAATTTTACAGTTGAATGTTTACATGCATGCATACACACATACGGTATACAGAGTTTTGTTTTAAAATATTTTTAGCAGGGCTTCGAACCGTATTTTTTTCCTTTCGGTTTTTGTTCCGGTTCAATTAAAAAAATAAATATCGGTTCGGTTCCGGTTTTCGTTCCGACAAAAATAACGTTTTTTTTTTCAGTTTTCAGTTCAGTTCCGAGTGATAAATTTTTAAAAGCTTTTATTTGTATTAGAAATTTATTTTCTACTATAATTTAGAAGAACATTTTATTCCTTATTTTGTAAAATCAGTTTAAAAAATAATCTTAAATAAAATGTATTTTATATTCACTACTATAAACATTATCTGAACCGAAATAAACAGATATATTTTTTTCGGTTCAGCTCCGGTTTTCGTTCCCACAAAAATAACGTTTTTTTTCGGTTTTCGGTTCGGTTTTCGGTTTTTAGTTTCGTCAGTCAAGATGATAGATTTTAAAAATACTTCAATAGGGGATAGGCATGATTTTATTTTAATTTTTTATTATATTCCTCTTGTTGCATATAAACATATAAAACAGTTTTGCATTTTTTTTTTTTTATTTGAAGGTTTAAAAAAATCAAATGTATGTAGCGCGCGAAAACGACGTGTGACGTCATACCCCTTCTAAGTGACGCAGTACACTACTAGCCTACCCAGTGTACTGCGTACAGCCTACCCAGTGTACAGCGTGCAGCCTACATAGTCTGTTGTGAACTTATTTGCTTGTATAACTTTTATAGGTTATGTAAAGTTAGAGTGATTTTAATTAAAATAAAGTTTAATTCTATGAAAACAATTTATACCTGTTTAACGAATTAAATTTTATATTAAAGTATATAAAATATGGAAGATCCAGGCCCCAGTACTTCAAAACATAGTCGAAAATATTGTTTAGTACAGATGTGCACAAATAGTTCAAATAGAAATCCAAAAAAACAATTTCTTTCATTACCTGATGGCGAAAAACAACAGAAAAGGCGAAATTTGTTGCTGAAAACTATGAGGCGAAATAAAACCGATTTTTCAGAAAAAAGTAAACTTTATGTTGTGTGCATAAATGCATCAATGTTGAGTAAATTATCACTCTGAGCCCTAACAAAATCTTTATCTGCCATTTATCTCCGAGGCGGGGGTTACCCATTAGGGAGTCGAGGAGCCTGGAGAAGCCTTCTCCCACGCACATGGTACTGCTTGCTTGGTTCACCAGATGTATATGGCGTCGATATCTCGGTCGTCACCATATTGACTGGAACTTGTAGAGGACTTGGCTAGGTTCCTCTGCCCGGATTCCGTACGACATCCATGTACTTATACTACTGATTGACCTAGTCCCGATATTCATTATTGAAGGCAAATAGTATTTCCTTGTTACGAAAATGCAGCGTATGCATTACGTAATCAGGTAACATATGCTAGACGCTGATAAATAGTTTTTTAATCAAATAGCTGAACATTACAATGTGTAGGTGTCGCTATCCTGACCTAGGATTACTTTTGTGACAATATTTTAACATTACTCCCATTTTCAAAATCATTCATATTCCCTCATCTCCTCAACTAGGTGTAGGAGCTCACTCCCTGGCATATATTAGCCTCGTTGCAGAAATAGGCCCATGTAAAATAAATAAAATAAAAAAAAAAACTATGCAAAATGGAATCTGGGCATATTTCAAGGTAAGAGCTCTGTATAAGGTGTTTTACAGTTTAACTGATTGAAAGATTCTGTGTAAATATTATCATTTTTTTTTTTTTTTTTTTGAAGAACCAATAAATCTTACGTCATAAATAATTATCAATTGTTTCCTTTCCGTGCAATTTCAAATGATAAAGATTCATTACTTAAAGTAAACTAAACGTGTTTAATTAAAAATTAATTTGATGATTCACGTGCAAAGCACATGCAATTAAACCATTCGCTTAATTACATAGCAGTTATCAGATTTGACGACAGATGGCTTCGTTCGACAGTTTGTACAGAAACTACTTAACGACTGCGCTTGTTACGATAGTTTTATTCTTTGATTTTTAGGAGAAAGGATATAAATTCTAAGTTTAATTTCAAGTAAAATATTTTATCTTTAATCCTAGAGTCTATTTTAAGAACTGAATGAAAACTGCAAGATTCTTTTTATAGAATATTTAAAATATTATCTGCTTTACACAGAGCCGAACAAAGGTATTTCTGCGCTAGACGCAAAGTACCTGTCTTTCGACCCCATCCTTGATCGTAACCAAATAAAAAATTGATGTGAAGTGTGAATTTTCACACATTTCAGGGTTTCGCAGGTATTTATTAACTGTGTGATGATTATTTGGGATGTCAAAACTAATTTTATGTCAAAATATTTTTTTATGAATTTTAATTCGAATGCCTAATACCATTATTTAAGTTTCTAAATATGTGCAGTATTTTTTTTTTATATAGCAAGGTTCATTAAGATTTTGAAAATTGCGCCTATGGCTTCCATTGGTTGCTTAAATTATAAGCCTCGCCCTCTGATACTTTCAAATATAGAATTAAATTATAATTTCAACACTTTCCACTGGTTATTAAATTTACGCTTTTAAAAATTAAATGCAACATTTACCAAAATATAACTATAATTTTGACAAAATAATTTAAACAAAATAAAAATGCAAAAAAAAAAATTGAAAAAATAAAAATTGACGGGATTCGAACACAGTTTCTTACAGTAGTTTCAACTCACTAAGCGAGGACGCTACCACTGTGCTATACAGGATCACTAGTTTACTATGTTAAATAGCGGATTAAATATATTACATATTTTACTTAAAAACACAAAAAATGCGTTATTTTCCGAAAACATAATCTGATCAAAAATTCCTGTTGTACTATTCCGGTTCACACCAATGTACATTACTTAGAATTTTTTCAGATTTTTAGTTTAAACCATCTGGGCTACAGGGTGTGGGACAAACATTTTTTTGCACAATTTTGGCAAAAATCGAGTCAAAATAATTTATTTTGCAAAAATAAAATTTTGATCGTTAATCCACGCACCAAGGCCTTTCATTTGATACCCTACTCAGAATTATAAAAAAATACTTTTTTTTTCGATGAGCACATATTTGTTTATAATTTTAGGGCGATATGTTTTTTAGATGTTTTAGTATTTTTCCTATGTGCGGGTCAAAGAGTTGTATAAGTATGCCAAATTTCAACTCTCTAGGTTTAGCCGTTTGGCTAAAATTTTTACCGAACAGACAGACAGACGATAAAATGACGGTATAAGGGTTTTTTGGTCATACCTACAAAACCCTAAAAATGATGCCGGGTTGAAATTATGACCAAAAAAATTTACGTGAAGTGTGAATTTTTACACATTTCAGGGTTTTGTAGGTATTTAACAGAGTTAACTTTCGTGACGCCTACAGTGGAATTTTGGATATCTAGTATTTTATTGAGTGGTTGTCTAGAAGCAGTTGTGGAAAAACTGACAAATTTAGTATCAACATTGAGAGATAGAAGGTTAGAGTCGAGCCATTCTTTTATCTTATTTAGTCCTAGTGCTGCTTTATTATATGTGTTAGACTAATTCTGATCTTCGAATAAAATTGCGGTGTTCAAAATCAGCATATGAAAATATTGTACCGTTCACGTCCATGTTACAAAGATCATTTACGTATATCAAGAATAGGAGGGGTGCCAACAGGGTTCCTTGAGGTATTCCTGTTTTTATTAAGGAGAAATTACTAACAAGATTACTTATTTTAACAGCTTGATATCTATCTTGTAAATAATTTTTAAGGACTTCCAATGCTTTACCTCTTATTTCTATATTTTCAAGTTTTTGTTTTAGCACTCTGCGGGGCACCGTGTCAAACGCCTAAGACTAAACAAAGAGTGAAGCAGAGACCAAAGCAGCGATGAAAGAGGAGAGCAAAGCGGTGAATAATAATAATAATAATAATAATTCTTTATTGACCAAATAAACTTGTACATTATACAGCTTTTAGTCAGTCAGATTGATACATGATACATAAAATGCAAAATCCATAAAATAACATAGGTAATACATTATAACTAGTTGTACATTTTGAAATTAATATTGTTAAACTCCTCGAAAATATATATTGGATTGCTGGTTAACAAATTTTTTATGGTCTTTTTGAAAACATTGAAAGGCGATGATGTAATGCTCATGGGTAATAAGTTGAAGAAACGAATAGAGAAATAATTCGAAGCGTTTCTAGATTTGTTGAGACGAATAAAATCAGAACGTATATTGTTTTTAGAGCGCGTGTCATGCGTGTGTTGCGCACTAAAGGTACTATACGTGCTCCTATGCTTATGTATAAATATAAGGCACTCGTATATAAATAAAGATGTTAGGGTCATTATTTTAAATTTCACGAAAAGGTGACGACACTCAGCGCGAAAAGGAACACCTGCAATAACTCTAATCACTTTTCTCTGAACAGCGAAAATCCTATTAGCCGCAGCTGAATGGCCCCATATTATTAAACCATATGTGGGACTCAAAAAGGGATAAATATGCTTTTAATATAATATCTGTGCTGACTTCAGATTTTAAATTTCTTATTAGGTAGATAGTAGAACGGAGTTTTCTACTGAGGAAATCGGTGTGTTGGTCCCATCGTAAGTGAGGGTACACGTGTAATCAAAGAAATTTAATGTAAGGAGGATTATCGAAGTCGTGTTTTCTGGTGGTCAGCAGCAAGGACTGAGTTTTGTCTGAGTTAAGGGTCAGATTGTTACTATTGAACCATAACTTAGTACTGTCTACCAGAGAAATGTTATCCATTAAAAGTGAAGCGTAATTAGAATTACAAGCCAGCAGAGTTGTATCATCAGCATACAGAATAGATTTAGCATTTAAAGAAGAAGGGAAGTTGTTTATATAGATTAAGAAGAGAAGAGGTCCAAGCACGGAGCCTTGTGGGACACCAAAGTGTAAAGGAAGATATTCAGATCTGGAACTGCCAATTTGCGTAAATTAGCTACGATTAGATATGTAAGATTTCAGCAAAGCCCGGCTGTTATCGTCAAAACCATAGTACGCTAAATTTTTGAGTAGGATCTCGTGTGATAAGCAATCGAAGGCCTTACTGAGATCGAGGAAGGTACTGAAACAGAACTCACCAGATTCTAGAGCTTTCGTGCCGTGAGTTATAAAATCCAAAGTAGCATCAGTGGTATTTTTATTGCCCCTGAAGCCAAACTGACTACTTGAAAATAATTCATCATCAACAAAATAATTTGTTATTTGATGATGTAATACTTTTTCTAAGATTTTAGAGAAGACCGGTAATATGGAGATAGGCCTATAGTTATTTAGGTCGTTAATGTCCCCTTTTTTAAAAAGTGGCAGAACTTTGGCTAGTTTTAGTTTATCAGGAAAACAATTGGTAGCAATACAAGAATTGATTATCTTAGTAAGGGGCAGTATGATGGGATCCTTTACACTTTTTATTATTTTGGCTGACAATTTAAAAACATCAGTAGTGTTGCTAGTTTTCAGAGAACCGATAATGTCTCTTATTTTAATTTCGCTGACAGGTCCAAACGAAAATAATGCGGGAGGAGTATTCGTCGACAGAAATAATTCGGGTGATGTATTTGAGAGTGGAAGTTTATTCATTGAAATTGTTTATTAGTGAAATTAAATAAATGAATTCCTGTTAACACGCGCATAGTGGAGCGTACTGCAGCGAGGTTATATCGATTATATCAATTTATAAGAGGCATTTATAGTAGGTTCCGATTGAAATTTGTCCAATTTTTTACCAATTTATATTGCATTATTTCCAAAATATAATCAAACGTTGAAATACTCATACGAAAATAAGAATGCAATTTTTCTGGATGTTCGCGGAGTTGTATATAGAAATGATGAAATTCACCATGTATATGTCTACTTTTATTTATTCTGTGAACATTGCACCTTCTAGTGTGTTTATTTTTATTTTTTAGTAAATACCAAATTTTTAGGGAAGAGTTTTCTGTTAGTAAAAAATCCATTATAATTTTGTGAACTTTCTCTTTTATAAGCTCAACATTCTTTCGCCACTTATCTCTCTGCTTCACTATGTGGTTAGCCTTAGCTAGGTCGCGAGACATTTTTTGTTGTCATAGAAATAAATTTTTTGGACAATGTTTACAATATCCCCCTTCAAACTCTATACAGATGGCAGCACATAACGACTACACTAAATAATTCAAGAATTGTCAGTGGCTCTAAAACAATGGTTTCTAGAAGCGAGGTTAACCATCTTCTAGTTTAATGACAAAACACTATCTTAGGTTAGGTTATGTTAGTAAGTGTTTGGTTAGAAGAAGCCGAGCGAAGCGAGCTACCCATCTTCTAGTTTAATGCCATAAATAAAAGTTCTGCACAGTCCCACTTGTTTAGAATCTCTGTATATTAAACAAATGACATGTGTTTGATGTATACGCAAGTGTGAAGTGGGATGTTGTAAACACTTACCAATTTGGACAACGGATTGGTTGTGTACAACCGTTGTTACGGAATCGCGTGACAGATGACCAAAATAATTTTCTAAGCATGGTCAACCTATACTTAATACATTTTGTGTCAATAAATAGGAATTATTATATTTTATAATGGACAATACCTACATAAGTGCATCAAGAAAATAACCTTTCAAGATTTAATTAATTCGACATTTTATGTATATGTAACACTTTGGTGACATACAAAAATGTTTTGTTCATGACATTTGTCAAAATAATGCTTCAGAAGTGATTGATGTTTTCAATATACTTTGTAGTTATTTTGGGTAAGATATTTCGACATTTTTTGTAGCCCTTTAAACGTTCTTTAATAGCTCAATCGAACATAATCTTTTAATCGAATAATCTAATTGGAATTATCATTTTTGTAAGTTGTCATGTTCTCACTTTTTATGCTTTGAAGTGAGCTTCTGCTTTCTAAATTCTGCCTGTAGTATCAAAAGAATGCGTAAGACGTAGATTAAGGAGCATAAATTAGTTTTTCATATTTATTTATTTTAACAATTTATGTTAACTCATATTAAATTTTCTTTTAACATTTATTTCAGTATTAATTGGAACAAATGCCCAGGATATATCGTACGTAAATATTAACAATGAAATGGTACCTTATCAAAGTTTAAATAATCCCAATGAGGCTTATTACCCTCAAAATAAGTAAGTTGTGTTTAAATATACCTATACATAATAGGCGCTTTCCTTTTACCACTTTACTTAAGAAATCTAAGCTAAGCTAAGTTAATCTTAGTTGTAAGAGCGTTCCAATTATAAGACACTGGATAAGATAAACTATGTTTTTTCCTCCCCCCTTTCTCTTGTTAACCCTTTCGCTGCTACGCCCGTAAATATACGTTTTCCAAAATATTTTTTTATATGCTACTCCCGTACATTTACGTTTTTTAGTTTTATAAACTGTGCTTCTTCCGTGTATATACGTACGAGAACTTGTACGAACTTGATCGCAAGAAAGTGAGTATTCTAGTAACGAAGACGAAGAAAGTGCAGCTAGATCAATATTCTAGTGACATTCCGTTCGCTCAGCTAGATCATCTAAGTCTGTCAATAAAAAGAAGAGGAAACAGGATGAACAGTTTCCACCAATTATACATTTATTTGATAACACTGATTCAGGATTTCAAGCTGAGTCGTCAATTGTTGATTATTTTGAAGCATTTTTTTCAAATAATCTTGCTGGAAAAAGTGCTGCCAAAACTAATAGGGCCATTTCAAACATTATATTGTAAATTTGATAAATGTTTAATAAATTTGTTATGTTGAAACCAGGTGACAATATTTTGATTTTGTTACAAAAAATTGCAACAAAAAAGTCTTTTTGCGTCTACGTAAATGGAAAGGAACTGATTCGAAAAATCACCCTAAGAAGAGGAAAGACATTCGATATTTTTGTCCAGATTTTGACGTGGGACTTTGCATTGTTCCTTGTTTTAAATTATTTCATAAAATAAATAAATTATAAATAGTATTTCATATTGTTGGGTCGAATAAAATTTGCTTGAAATTTTTTGTTTATGTAAAACCTAGATGGCTTCTCAATCCCTGCCGGCTGAAAATAGGCTCTGATCCCGGGCCGTAAAACCCAAAAAATCCTAGATGCGCTTTAAACGTATATATACGTACGAGATTTGGGATATTCCATGCTACGTCCGCATTAATACGTACGATACAATTTAATATGCTTCGTACGTATATATACGTTTCAAGGCTTTCTTAACCTAGCACACGCAGTTGTGTTCAGCGTCCCTAACTCCGCAGCGAAAGGGTTAAGACAAGAACAGTCGTGGATAAAAACTGTTCCACCGAAAGCGTTCCTTTTACGTTACTTAGAATTACTTAGGTTAGCTAAGCCATTTGACTAACTTCTTAGCTTAGCCAAGCATTTTAACTTGTAAAAGGAAAGCAGCTAATATATATGTTACGGCCAAAGCCCAGTAATTTTCTGGATACAAGTTTGTTCAGGTTAAGACAACTATATCGATACACTAGTTACACGTCTACACGTTTACAATACAATTACAATGTAATTTTATAATTATTTAATAAATTGTATTGTTAAGACAATTAGTTGCATTTTCATTTAACCTCCCACGTGATAATGTACTTCAGATTATAAATATTTTAGTTCAAGTGTTCAATTTGATGAAGGTATTGAAAGTAATATCATTAAGCCAAATACTTATGATAATATATATGAAGCATATAAGGAAATAGTAGAAGAAAAAGATAAAATTTTGGCTAGAAGAAAGTTTCCTGAAAATCAATTTGATGGACCAGTTAACTTTGTACCCAACGAAGAAACTACTATAGAAGAAGGAAAAGATATTGCCGAATATGAAGAATGGCTGGAAAAAATGAAGACTACAGACCAAAGTTGGTACATTATATATATATAAGCCCTTATTCCTGTGTGTCAGACCGTAACGCTAAGTTCCTGGATTCCTAGCGGGGCTTGAGGTGTGCAGTCGGTCACGAACTGAGCGGTGGGAAGTGCGAACGACGTACCTCTACCAAGCAGTTCACTTAGCGAGAATATAGCTCTTAACTCTCCAGTCAGTATATACCTTGGCTTGACAAAGAATTTTGTGTCAATTAATATTATATATTACATATATAATATCCCTTTACCCAAATACTCAATAATTTTCGGCCGTCTTGCAGCTTTCGAAAGAGCATTACATTTTGCCACTCTACCGACCTTAGAGGAATAACATATTTGGTAATATCTTCTTCAAATTTTTGTTGTGACAATGTTCCGGCTCTAATTGTTCTTGATTTTTGAGGAACAACTGTTTGTCTACCTTTAGAATCAATGTTTTTTAAATACAATAAATGCATCGTTTCCGCGTCATCTTTAAGCTGATATATAAAATTAGATGAACTATTTTTATATTCTTTAATTTCAAATTTAGGTTGGCATTGAATGCATTGAGCAATGAACTTATTTTGCTCAAAATACTTTTTTCAACTAAATATTAAAATATATTGAATTTTGAAAAAACGGATCATCTACTGTTTTCGATTTAAATAAAAGATTTCTTCTTTTACCATCATTAGCTTACTGAAGAGAGTTTGAAGCTCCTGAATGCTTGAGATATTAAAAGAGTCGATGCACCAAAACTTTCACGAGTATCGCTGTCACTCATTTGGCGAAAAAATACAAATATCTAATTGTACCGTCTATAAAATTGTTATATAAGTTAACGATTATGAATTGAAACTAAGAATATGCTCATTTTAACAAAAATTTCTTCAAAATTTCAACAGTTTGAAATTTACAGGCGACGAAACAACAACTTTAAAATCGGATGAGAATGATGATGTCTATGCAAAAAATATGAAACTAAGAAACCTAGTTAGGAATAGTGATACCAGACGTGAAAAAGAAGAAGAAAGAAGAAATGCCTATATAATTATGATGAAAGCGTTTCCAAAACTTCAGAAGATAAGAAAAGATATTTGGCTTAAAAGTAGGTATAATTTGTTAAGAGGATTATGTAATCCAAAATATTTCTCACAATTTAACATGCAAAAATTTTACATAAAATGTTTATTTGATATTATTAGGGGTGTTTGATAAGTCAGTGACTTTGAAATGATTTTTTTGAGGTGATTTTTGAAGTGACTTTTTATTAATATCAGAAGTGTGATTGGCCCACAAGAAAATTTAAATAGATGACTATAAGTGCAATATTAAAAATATTTTTTAATGCAGCAATACATTGTTGTAAAGAAATTGTTGTATAATATTGCAAAAGCTAATGTAAAGGTTTAAGTTATTTTGTGTTAAGTTAAAGTTGCCGATTGAGAATCATATAAAGGTAGTATGAATTATGAGCTAGATAATAGATTAGCGAATTTTGAGTTATTTTGTCAAAAAATACTTCAATTGGTTTCTATGGAAATGACACTTATTGGAATAAATTTCAAATGTAACATTTGTTTGAAAAATGCAGAATCTTAACACTGAGAACGTCAGGATTAATTATCCAAAGCAGATCTCTAAAAATTGTCAGGATGAACGAGCGTTGCTTTGTTATTAACAAACACATTAGCTGCTTTCCTTTTACAAGTTAAAATGCTTGGCTAAGCTAAGAAGTTAGTCAAATGTCTTAGCAAGGGAAAGGGGGGAGGAAAAAACTTAGTTTATCTTAGCCAGTGTCTTATAAATGGAACGCTTTTACAACTTAGATTAACTTAGCTTAGCTTAGATTTCTTAAGTAAAGTGGTAAAAGGAAAGCGCCTATTGTATGCAGGTTGCTGTTGCTGATAACAACAATGCAGTTAATGGTGTGAAGAATACAGTTGCGTCTCAAGAACTTTCCACATGTCAGTCTGGCCGTGTTAGCAAAAATATAATTATGCAACATTTACACTTATTAACGATCGTAGTGTGCTATATCGTTGCTAAGGCATATTGTTTTATGTAAATAGAATAGTAGAAAATATATCATATGATGTGCGAGACGTGTTAGTTGATCAATAAAATTGTCTTATTATTCATAAAATACCTTTTTTATTAATATATGTGTATTAAATGTTTAAATCTGCTTTAGAAAAACTAATCACAACGTCTTCAGAATCTAGTTCTACAGCATCTACAGAAGGTCCCAAAAGCTCGACTAAAGTAGCAGGTGCTCCTCCAGCAGATGAAGGAGGTGTGCCAGGGGAAGGATTCGGAGCAGAGGAAACTGAAGAAAAACATTCAACTAATAACTATCTACTTTTTATCACCCTGCCTGTATTTCTAGGTAATTTGTATAACACATTCAATAGGGGATACGCATAAAATTTATATTTCCTTAAAACTACATTTTTTTGATATGTTAATGTTAATTATGTCACTTAACAAAACAAAAATCACATTTTAATTAATATTATAGCCAAAATTTTAATTAAAATATTGTAAATTTAAAATAAGCCGACCACGGCGTAAAGGTTGCCGAGTAAATACGACTGAGTATGACGTCAAACGACTGGGGTTTGACGTCACAGATACAGCTACAACATAATCTTTACGTGTGTATATTGTAATGTTCGAGAGTTTTGTATTTGTTTTTAAACAATTTTTCACGCATTTATTATTAAAATGGCAGATAAAGATTTTCTTAGGGCTCAAAGTGATAAATTACCCAACATTGATGCATTTAAGCACACAACATAAAGTTTACTTTTTTCTGAAATAACGGTTTTATTTCGCCTCATAGCTTTCAGCCACAAATTTCGCCTTTTCTGTTGTTTTTCGCCATCAGGTAATGATATAAATTGTTTTTTTTTAATTTCTATTTGAACTATTTGTGCACATCGGTACTAAACAATATTTTCGACTATGTTTCGAAGTACTGGGGCCTGGATCTTCCATATTTTATATACTTTAATATAAAATTTAATTCGGTAAACATGTATAAATTGTTTTTATAGAATTAAACTTTATTTTAATTAAAATCACTCTAACTTTACATAACCTATAAAAGTTATACAAGCAAATAAGTTCACAACAGACTATGTAGGCTGCACGCTGTACACTGGGTAGGCTGTACGCAGTACACTGGGTAGGCTTGTAGTGTACTGCGTCATTTAGAAGGGGTATGACGTCACACGTCGTTTTCGCGCGCTACATACATTTATGACTTTTTCAAGCCTTCAAATTAAAAAAAAAATGCAAAACTGTTTTTTATGTTTATATGCAACAAGAGGAATATAATAAAAAATTTAAATAAAATCATGCCTATCCCCTATTCAATATACTGTGTGTGCAACGAAATGCGGAACATAACAGTTTAACCAGTGGCAGCTCCTGAGTACGCGCTGCGGAGCTGCAGCTCTTACTTGAAAATAATAAAAAAACAAAATCTATTTTTGAACTCAAAATGCATTTAACATAGTGATGTGAAAAATATATTTTGAACATTGAATGCTATTGTTTCATAAATATTTACAAGTTTCCTTTGAATAAGTCTACGTCGCGCTGCTTATATCCTAGCGTCAAGGAAAGTGCAAATGTTGGCTTGTAAAGGGGTAGCGGTGCGTAGGCAGTAGTGATAAACTGGTGGGGGTAGGAGCTAGAATGCTGTTAGCGTCACAATAACAGTGACCACAGTACTAAGAAATTATTGAATGTATTTATTTAAGTCGTAACTGAAATCGCTAAACCTACCCAGCAAACATTTTTATACGGGCCAGTACTGGTAAAGCACATACTCCCCGGCATTGAAAGTAATGGGCCAGTACCCCGGTGTCCCCGTGGCCGTTACTGGCCCATTGATGTATCAGTTGCCGGCCCAGCAACGGTAAAGTGCAAAATAATCGCATTAGTTGCAAGATTTATTTCTGATGGTTTTAAGTAAAAAGTATGAGTGAAGAAGAGTGCTTATAAAATGCTGGTAAAGTACTTCGTATAGGCGGAATGCGAAATACAAATGTGAAGTACATTATTAATACTGGCGTTGCACTTACTTTTGGTGCCAGTAATTTACCAGCATAAAAGCAGTTTGCCAGCATTCGGCCGTTAGTTGAATGTTTGCTGGGTATATTAGTTTGACAAATTACCAGAGATAGAGATTATTTCATTACAGTGATACTAGCGAAATAGAGAAGTTATTTTGTATATGAACCAATTTTGTTTTTGTTACAGCTTTATTGTGTCTTTTGGCCTGCTTGTGCTGTTGTCTTAGAGCCGGTGGATGTTGCTGTGCCTTGTTCGATGAAAATGAAGCAGCCCTTATTGCATGCGCAAGGGAAAGGGCGGTAGAATCTGTCTGCCCAGGACTTATTTAATTAATAAATATTATGTCTATATTCTTATTATAATATTTTATATTTTACTTTATTTGTATCTTTATTTATTTATCTATATCATATCCTAAGTACACTTGGCGTACAATCTTATGATTGTACTTTAAATGCTAAATTAAAAAATTTATGTGAAGTGTAAGTTTTCACACATTTCAGGGTTTCGCAGGTATTTAGTAAGTGAATAATGATTATTTGGAATGCCAAAACAAATTTTATGTAAAAATATTTTTTTTTTTTGTTAATTTTAATTCGAATGCCTAATACTATTATGTAATTTTCTAAATATGTGCAGTATTTTTTTTTTTTACATAGCAAGGTTCAATAAAATTTTGAAAAAATTCCTCTTAGATAGATCTATAATCTAAAAATATTAAGTGAAGACGGAATGCTGAGTGTGTAGGACATATTTTGCTTTGTAGTATTCACTGTAAAATGAACAATATTTTAAAAATAATTTATCATCTCTTAATCTAAGAACAAATTTTATGTTAAAATATTTTTATGTTAATTTCAATTCGAGTGCCTAATACCATTATTTAGGTTTCTTAATATGTGCAGTATTTTTTTTTATATAGCAAGGTTCATTAAGATTTTGAAAATTACGCCTATGGCTTCATTGGTTGTTTCTAGTCATAGCTCCACCCTTTGATTTCGTGTACATTCAAACAGAATTAAATTATAATTTCAACAATTTCCACTGGTTATTAAATTTACGCTTTTAAAAATTAAATGCAACATTTGCCAAAATATAACTAGAATTTTGAAAAAATAATTTAAACAAAATAAAAATGCAAAAAAAAAATAAAAAATAATATTGTCTCTTCTCGTGGGATTCGAACTCATTTTCTTGGGCAGAACGCTAGTACCGTAACTATTGCACCAAGATACGCGTTACAGTTTAGTGTGTTATATAACTATAAGTTTTCAACATTATTAGCAAAAAAACACAAAAAATGCTTTTTTTTCCAAAAACATAATCTGATCAAAAATTATTGTTGTACTATTCCGGTTCACACCAGTGTACATTACTTTTTCAGATTTTTAGTTTAAACCATCTGGGCTACAGGGTGTGGGACAAAAATTTTTTTGCACAATTTTGGCAAAAATCGCCTCAAAATAATTTATTTTGCAAAAATAAAATTTTGATCGTTAATCCACGTACCAAGGGCTTTCATTTGATACCCTACACAGAATTGTAAAAAAATATATTTTTTTTCGATGAGCATATATTTGTTTATATTTTTAGGGGGATATGTTTTTTAGATGTTTTAGTATTTTTCCTATGTGTGGGTCAAAGATTTGTATAAGCATGCCAAATTTCAACTCTCTAGGTTTAGGCGTTTGGCTACAATTTTTACCGAACAGACAGACAGACAGACAGACAGGCGACAAAATGACGGTATAAGGGTTTTTTGGTCATACCTACAAAACCCTAAAAATGGGACTGCCTTAATGTAGTATTGTAAAGGCTGATAAAAATTATTTAACTGTTTTAATAGGAAATTATAAGTATTTGGAGGTAAAACAATATTAATATAACGTCTGCATTAACGAATATTTTTGTTGCTATTTAACCCTTTCGCTGCTAAGTTAAGGGAAGAGCGAACGCTATTTGTGTGCGGAGTTAGGAAAGCTCTAAAACGTATATATACGGAAGTAGCACATCGGACTAGTTTCATACGTATAAATACGGTCATAGCATGAAATAAGCTCAGTATTTCCCGAAGACTCTTTATCGAATGGATAAATTGTAGGATGGAAGAGTTCGTCTTTTATCCATTTTAGATTAGGTGAAGGCAACTTATTCTTTGCCGATTTAGATGTACTGGCACGCACATTGTCTTCAAGAGGACACTCGTTGTCTGTGTCACTTGAATATTCACTACTTTCTATTTCTTCCATGTCGGAGTCTCCAGAATCCACACTCGTAATCAATTCACACAATTGTTCAGCTTCTTTATCAGTTACACCTACATAGCCAGCCATTTTCGAGGGGTTATCTATTACGCACTATTACAAATATAACGCATGCGAAGCGGTTGATTATTTGAACAAAACTAAACCGGTGAACATAAGAGTTGTCACGTGGTATACATTTTATAGCATTTATACAAAGGTCAACACTGTTTACGAGCACAACTATTCGTACGTATATTTACGGCAAAAGCAGTTTACAAATTTTCAAAACGTATATTTACGGGAGTAGCACATTACATATATGTTCCTTCCTCTGGCCCTTACTGCTTGCGTTCATGACGCTACTTTTAATATCTTTCGATGACTTCCGTTTGTCGGGATTTCCATGAGCCATATACTGAGTGTGTCATATTGTATTGTAAAAGATCTAAAACAGGATGTGACTAATATTAATGGAAATATACGATCTTAAAAAATGAACGAAGTTAAAAGAATATAATCAATAATAGATAATATTTATCTGATTGATAAGGATGGTGTGGGTATAAAATCATGTCGCCATATTGAGTACTGCATTCAAGTTTCTTTCCTGAGTTAAAGTGGTTAGAAATAATAACAAAAATGAAATTAGCAATTTTGGTTCTTTGCGGATTGGCGCTTGTTCACACAAGTAAGTATTTTTTAATTATTATTTCAATGTTATTTAAATAATAATAAGAATTGCTCATTTTAATTACTTCATCTGCGTAATGAATTTGATTATTGTATTAGATAATAAATTTTCAATAAAATTTTTGTCTGGTGACACCGGAGAAGTTTTTATCACGGCAGGGAAGTTATAAAGCATTCATTCTTATATCAAGTTTGAGGTATTCTTTTGGAAGTTAAAATTTTTCGGAACTACTTTTCAAATTATCAATGTATTTTACAAATTACACTCTAAAAAAAGTGTTAAGGAACTTAATGGTATACTAATAAATGAACTTTTAGTGTACCATTAAGTCCCTCCCTTGTTAATTATTTACACTTCTTTTGTGGTTAAATTTAATATAAAGTTTACACTTACTGGTTAAATTATAGTGTTAGAAAATAAATAGTGAACAAGTAATATTTCATAAAAATAACACTATTTGAATAAATGAAGTTTAGAAATTATTAAAAATAGTGAACTTTTTACTTTTTTTTTTTTAAATGTAAATTTTAACCAAACTGGGAATGAACTTATGACTTTTTTGCTGGGTATGCTTACTTCTAATATATATTTTATTGTTAATAATTATTATTATTAGTAAAATTCAACCGGTTTTGTTATAGTGTGAAAATGAATTTATTTAAACCAAATATGCTCCATTATTATCGACGACGTTTCGCCATTTTTCGGGTAGAGCCATGATGCTATCGTTGAAGAACTTCTATGGTTTCTGGTTGAAAAACTGAATCAAGTGGTTTTCACAGGCTGCATTTTGAAACCAGCTTAATTCCATTGAGAGAATTCTGCAGAGATCGGAATAGGTGATAGTCAGACGGTGCTATGTCTGGACTATACGATGGATGCAACAAAATTTCCCAGCCAAGCTCTCACAATTCTTGACGGGTCACCAAAGTAGTGTGTGGTCTTGCGTTGTCATGATGAAAGACAACACCTTTCCTATTATTCAATTCGGGCCGTTCTCTTTCATTTGCCTCGCATAATATCTCTAGTTGTCCACAGAAGAGTTGAGAATCAATAGTCTGACCAATTGGAAGTAGTTCATGGTGGACGATTCCCTTCCAGTCCCACCACACACACAGCATCACCTTGTTCGGCGCCTCATCATCCCTTGTCCACGATCTTTTACGCTTCCGATTGTCGTACGTGATCAATTTTTCATCACCGGTTATGACACTTTTCAGAAATGGCTCGATTTCATTGCGTTTCAGCAGCGCATCGCAGAGGTTAATTCGGTCTATCATGTTTTTCGCGCTCAATTCATGAGGAACCCATATATCGAGCTTCTTTTTGTAGCCAGCTTTCCGGAAATGGTTCAAAACAGTTTTGTGATCAATGCTTAGTACCAATATCGACACTGCTGATATGCCTATCTTACTGGACTTTTTCAAGAATTTCATCAGCTTTTCACTGATTGGACGACCAGAGCGTGAGTCATCTTTCACATTAAAATTACCAGAACGAAAGCAAGCGAACCATTTCCGCGCAGCAGATTTTGATAAAGTACCTTCACCGTACACAGCAAAAAAAATTTCACAAGCCTGCGCAGCGTTCTTCCCTTTGTCGTAATAATATTGCAAAATATAGCGCAAATTTTCATAACTGTTCTCCATTTTCAAACGCAAACAACTTTCCAACCACTGCACAAATTTTGTTGTTTAGACATTCAAAGTAACGTTCGAACTATCACCTTTCCAACAAGCGCTTAGTGGTGTCGCTGCGATCTGTGTTTCCTGAGTTATTTGCAATTGGCGCCGTCTATCGGCAAAAACGCCACGAACTTTTTCCCAGACCTGAATTTTAAGTTTAACCCCTATTGTCTACTTATATCTATATACATATTTTAATTTTGTTTGTGTTTATATAATATATTAAATATTTCCTTTTTTTTTAGGTATTGCCACAAACTGCAATTCATGCAGGAGTTACGATAAGCTCCTTGACAAAGATAATGTAAAAGATGATTTTTGTTCTACTCCCTCAGAGAAAACACCAAGATGGAATGTATATTCTGAGAAAGGCGACCATGGATGTTTTACTGCAACTGGAACATTAACTGGTAATTATTAAACTTATTGAAATAGAAAAAAATAAACGTTAAAACTAAAAAATTCTTTAGCAAGTTCTTCTACAACCGTTACTTGATCAAGTATTTGATTTGTCCACTACCGCTACAAAATTTACCAATTCTTAAATCAATTTTCACTACAGAAAGTTAATATTCTAACATACGAGTTGGAATGTTATTCTAAAGCTCTTATCTTGTTATGCATTTTGCGTGAATTTCATCCCTTCACTAGTGAAGGAAGAATTATTCCATGCTCGTTGTAAGATATTATTGTTCACTATAAAATATGCATTCGTCCTTAGTAATAAGTACTGCAGATGGTATCTATGAGCGTATTAATACTATAAACCAGCGGTTTCCAAAGTGGGGGGCGCGATCCCCTTGAGGGTCATAAAAGATTCACCAGGGGGTCACGGGTCTCAGGATTTTCTACATTAGCTGTTATTAAAACAAAATATCGCGCACGGTTAATAGTGGAAGACGAAATAAGAGTGGTTCTTTCTTCATATAAACTGCGATTTAACGAATTATGTGCGAAGAAACAAGCCTTTTTAATTTGTTTTACATATTTAATATTAATATAATTTATTTTTATATGATTTTCGTGATTTATGTTGTGAAAATAAATATTTAGGAATTAGAGAAACTATTTACATTACATATTTTTGCTACTTTTGTGATTTCAATAAAGAATTTATTTACAAATTGTTTATAAATTTCTTAAATAGGGGGGGGCGTCAGGGATGGGTTTTTTCTAAAGGGGTCGTTACTGAACACAGTTTAGAAACCGCTGCTATAAACAATTGCAATGTTTGTTTACAAAATAACCTAACAAGACTTAACAAGCTAAAAATTACCAAAATAGTGGTCGATGTGCGACAAACTAAACTAAAATTAAACAAAAAATAAGTAATATGCGTAAAATTGTTTAATTAATTAATTAATTTGTTACGTAATGTAAGTTATTTGTTACAATAAAAAGTTATTATAATTATTTATTAAATTTAATTTTTTTTCTTCTGGTGGTCGTGGAGAAAGTAGGGTCTGTGACTCGGTTGGAAGAGAAATTTCGATGCTCGTGGTTCCTCACGCTCGCCTGCGGCTCGCACTCGGAATGTTCCACTTGTATCGAATTTTCTCATTTCAATCTTGTTACAGAATATAATATTAGTAGCATGTCAAATCAAATGAATCGAAGGCACTTCTGATCACTTGATCAAGTAGCGTACCCCCACCATTGTTTTTGAGGAACGCATCACCTCCTAAACAAACGTAAATAGGTTTGTTAGACAATTGTTTAATAAAGTTGTTTAGTAAATATGTTTTTCCACGACTATATAGATATACGTTCATTACAGGTGTATCAGTGATTAGTAAATGTAGCAATTTCCCTACTCCTTTTAATTACACTCCGCTGACCTGTTACGTAATGTCAGTATACCTTTCTTGGTAGAAATTTTGGGCCCTAACAGAATTCATTTGAAATTCCCTGAATGTCAGTACCATATCTGTCATTTCTTCATTTGAATAACGTACGTAAGCCATAATTACAAACGATTTGATGTTATCACTTTAAATATCAAATTCGTACTAACAGGCAAGAAAATTTGCAGGTTTTATTTGGTTTTTTATGTAACAAAATCATTTTCGAGGCTTTCTATGTTTAACTTTGTACAATTTATGTTATTATTTTGTTAATAAATGGTCACCATTTTGAATTGGTTAAAATTAAAGTATGATATTTTGATAACTTTGTAAAGCTGATTCAACTTTCAAGAAAATAAATTTAAGTTACCGATTCCCTATGCCAGATAAAAAATTGAAACAATTTCCGCTGAAACCGGAAGTGATGCAGAATTCTTATTATAATATTTATATGGGTCCTTTTGTCTAGTTTAACTTTATTTCTGAAGAATTTTTTGTATCTCTTAAAATAAAGGAGTTATTCGAGGTACAGCGTTTCAAACCAACACCCTGTATACACACAAACGATTAAATATTAAAGCTGGGTTCACAGCTCTAAAATTAGTACACTATACGGTATGACTTGTTTAGATTGTAGTGACAATCTACAGTTAGTCACTTGGTAACCCAAGCGACCGTTTACTGTTCGATATTTAAAAGACCATGCATTGTCGACTGTAGACAGTTTTTCAAACTTTATAGTTAGTGCGCTGTTTTAATAAGACAAAACATATAAACACAAATTAACTATCTCACTTTACATAACCTATGAAATATTGCACAAATTTTAACAAATTTCGGAAATCGTGAAACGAAAAAGAATTGCTATAGTTACGGTTATAATTTTCTCGCTGATTTGGGGCTCGTAAAAAGTTAGAAAAATGCATTTATTCTTTCGTAGTTGGTTTCAAAAAACATAGATGTCATAACATTCGTTACGTATTAATTTTCATAGCTGAATGCAGTTATAGCACAACGCACAGCATATAGTCAACTAATTTTAAAACTGTGAACGCAGCTTAAGAATATAATATGAAAGTATAGTATATTGAAAGAGTAAAACTGTTTTAGAGATATTGAGAGATAAACTAAGGTAAATCATTGAATTAAATTTCAGATATTGTTGTAACAACACCGGCAACAAAGCCTTCCAAGGCCGCTGGACCAATTCCACCAGAGACAGATTTAGGAACAACAGTTACTGTTCGTGGTAATTTAATTGATGGTGGTGCATTTATTGTTATACCAGGAGTAGCAGGAGTATCGACAAAGGATTGTGAGCAAGTTAAAAAGAATTTGGCAGATACATTAAATGAACAGTTAAAAACCCTAACTAAACCTAAACAAATTTCTTTCGAATGTGTCAAATGCACAGGCGATGCTTGCAATTCTGGATCCAGTCTACAAGTTGGAATTTTGACAAGTCTTCTCACCGTTGCTGTCTACTTTTTCAGAAACTAAAACATATATTTTGTAAATTTTTTGGTGTGTAGTTCAGTGCAAAACAAATTGTAATATATATTTAATACTTTCATTTATGTGAAACAATATACCAATAATTCCAACAATATTAATAATTTATTAACTGATGCCCTTTTTATTCATTTGTTGTTTTTTGAATCTTTACTAAAACAAAAATACTAAACAAGATGTAGTCAATTATTTCTTTTTTGATCCTGTTGTAAACCAAAATATTTTTTTCTAAAATCATCAGTGAAATACCGTCTAATCGTTATAGTTCGGGAGGCAACGTTGCAAGTGACCTAGTCATTTCTTCCCGATTGATTCCTGCTGGAAATTATTCCTTTCGGGTAGTAAGTTGATGATCTAAGCGTCAGCTGCATTGGTAGTGGTCGTGAGAAAATGTACAGTACCTAGACAAAATATTATAACCACTTATGATTTTTTTAAAATTCATTGTTTTACACAAAGTCAACAAAATAGTAATACACCAATTTTATTTTTATTTTGTATTTTATTATTTCAAATTATTTTAGAACATTTATAAAATGTTTTTTAATATTTTTTGCTTTTATTACTGCCGCAATTCTTCGAGGCATACTCTCAATACATGCCCTAATACAATTTTCAATATCTGGAGAGCCATGCCATACTTTTTTAATATTATCTATTAAAAGTTGTTTATTAGTATTATTTAAATCATAAACAAGTCTTTTCAGGAGGTTCCAAACATTTTCGATAGGATTGATATCCGGCGAATTACCTGGCCAGTACAAAATCGGTACTTTTTGTTCTTGCAGATAAGTCTCAGAATAAAAATACAGAGTTGAAGATGTTTAAAATAACTTATCTTTTAATAAATACACGATATGTTAAAGAAATAAATAAAGTAGCATATGATTATATGTCGGCATTTTTAATAAACAGTTGTTTTTCTAAGTGGTTATAATATTTTGTCTAGGTACTGTACATCTTGTAAAAAATAAAAAAACCAAAAGTCATTTCAAGCCACTTGAAAATTTGTACAGTTATTGTTTAAGTGATAATAACAATAATAATAAAAGTCATCTGCGTGCGTAGTGGGGGATTATACGTCAGTTGCTTGTATAAACCTGTCATAAAAAATAAAAATGATGTAAAGTCAGTTCAAATTCAAAGAAACTTATGCATCGAACTTATTATATAATTAGAATAATAAAAACTACAATCAGCTGTTTACACAATGGGGGTAAAGGCCTTATCACACTAGAGTTATTATTCAAGTCTAAACTTGGAAAACTAAAGTCTTGGCATTCGAATCGAAGTCTTGTGTGTGTGATAGCATGACAAAAAACCTAGGTCTTCAAGTCTGAGCAAATACATCGAGATATATTTTCCCCGTCTTTAAAAGACAGACGAAATCCAAGTCTTCAAATGCGCGTGCGCTGTCTCGACCTCTCAGTCAGATTAAGTGAGATGGGTCTATGGTTAACGTTATGTACGCAGAAGCAAGTCACTTTTACCTATTTCGCGTGTGATAGCTGAAGACGTGAAGACTTGAATCCTCGAAAAAGACTTACAAAATAAAACTTGGATAGCGTTCTAGTGTGATACGCCCTTAAGACCGTCAGCTGAGGGATTATAATTGCTGAACAGGCATTTAGCCTAAGCATTTTATAATGTAATCAATGATAATAGTTAAGTTTATGGGAGTCGGACAGGTGTAGAAATAAATAAAAAAGTTTATTTAACTAAGCTTACGTTTCGATTTTAATCAAATCTTCCTCAGAGCTAAAAAGATTTAGAATCAGTTAGAAATTACATAATTAATATTGTTTATATGAATACATTATCAAATTACAGCTGAATGGTGTCGGTACTAAGTTTACATGAATAATTATTAGTTATAGATACATGATAATACAGTTAAATATAAAAAAGTCAAATAATAAAAAATATATGAGTTACGCAAAATTTGATTATAAATAAATAAATAAATAATTAAAATAAATAAGTACATAAATAAAATTTGTTATACCTAGTTAGTCACATAATTTAAAATTATAACATTAAATAATAAAATATGAGTGCCGTAAAATTGATTTAAAATAAATAAATAAATAAATAAAAATAAATAAATCATAAATAAATTTTACTATACCTAGTTAAAGTCACATAATTTTAAAATAAAACGTTAAATAATAAAATATATCGGTATATGTGTCCATGGTTTATAAGGTCGTTGAACTTGGTGATAAGAATGATACTGAAAATTCAAGTCTGAATTCGAAATAATCTACAGGTAAAAAATTGCAACTAGTGAAATCTATACGGCAAATATTTAGTTAATAGTTATTAAAGATATTACAATAGATGGCGTTCATCGTATTACAATCGGTTTTAAAGTTTATCGTTTTATTATCTCGTTGGATGTTTATGCTTTCGCTTATTAATCTTTTATTTAAATTTTTAACTCTATCTAGGATTTTGGTTTCTTCAAAATTAAATTTATGATTGGTTTCAAAGAAATGCGTGCTAAGAGCAGTATTTTCTTTTTTGTTTCTATATTTTTCTTGGCAACTATTTTTATGTTGGTAAATTCTTTTATGTAGATATTGTTTGGTTTGTTCAATATATCCCAAATCACATCTTGCGCAAGGGATGTGGTAGACAACTGAAGATGTATTAAATTTAGGTGTCGGATCTTTTAATTGGGAATATAATTCTTTAACCGTTTTAAGATTGTAGAATGCTAGTTGTATGTTAAGGGGTTTAAATAGTTTAGCAATGTTAAGTGAGATTTTATCTATGTAGGGAAATTTAAAATATATGTTTTTAGAATTAATATTAGATGTTATATTGTTATTAGTATTATTATCAGAATTATTATAAAAAAATGTATTAATGAGAGTTCTAGGGAAATTATTCTTCATTAGTTGGACAGTAGCTATTTTAAAATTTTCTCTATGAAATTTAGGATCACTTAAGTTTAGAATTCTATGTTTATAGGATTTTATAATCGCGATTTTTTGTTTATAAGGATGTTCGGATAAGAAGTTTATTGTACGGCCTGAGCTGGTAGGTTTGGTATACCAATTGGTAGACAAAGTACCATCTGAGTTACGTATTAATAATATGTCTAGGAAAGGGATAGTGTTATTGTTTTCTATTTCTATGGTGAATTGAAGATTGTTATGGAACGAATTGAAAGTCTCTAGGGTAGTGTCTATTTGGTTGGAGGGTATGGCTAATATGGTGTCATCTACATAATATTTGATGAAGGGTATGTTAAAGGGTAATTTTTTAACTACGGTATTAATTAGTTGATTGACTACTAAGTTAGCTAATACTGGGGATGAAGGGGCTCCCATAGCTGTACCGAACAATTGTTTATAGTATTGGTCCTTATAAACATAATAACTACTGTCAAACAAGAAATTAATAATGGTGATAAATGATTCGTAGGATAAATCTGTGTAGGCTGATATTATATCCCATTCTTTATATATAATGGAGATAACTAGTGGATGGGGTATGTTGGTGAACAGCGATATGATATCTAGTGATATGAGTATGTAGTCTTTGGGAAGCTTGATGTTTTTGATAAAGTTAACAAATTCATAGGAGTTTTTTTTTTTTTTTTTTTGATAATGTATTCATATAAACAATATTAATTATGTAATTTCTAACTGATTCTAAATCTTTTTAGCTCTGAGGAAGATTTGATTAAAATCGAAACGTAAGCTTAGTTAAATAAACTTTTTTATTTATTTCTACACCTGTCCGACTCCCATAAACTTAACTATTATATTATCTACGGACATAATTCATCAACATATGTAATCAATGATGTCACTAACGATTTTTACCCCGTTATGTCGGCAGTTGACGATTATTTTTATTTAATATAATATGTAAACTATTCATTATAAAAATTTCAAGTGGCTTGAAATCTATTAATAAATCAGTGTTAACTTAATCTCCCTTTATTCTTTGGAATACGACAACTGTCATAATGCATTGTTGATTATGAATAAAACTTGACATTTATGTCATATTTGACAGCAACGTCAGCATTTCAAAGAACTGTTACTTATGTGTTTGGGGCAATAATTTTAATGAGTAAACTAAGAGTGTTGATAATATTGATTATGTTAAGTTGCAAATCAAGTAGTAAGTATTTCAGTAAAATAAATTATTATATATTTTATAGATATTGTATCCATGGGGTTTCCTAAATTGTATTAGTATGGTCAGGGCTCGATCTAGGGACTAAGTAGGACAACTGCCCAGAGCGGTAAATTTGGGAGGCAGCAAAGAGACAATTAAATTCAATAAAAACTGGTTTAGCAAGTGATTTTTTTTTATATAAAAAAGGAATTGGTTAGTAAGATATTGAAATAAACAAGGCAGATAATACACTTACGTTATTTATACCACATAAATTCAGTATAATGGGAAATTTGAAAAGGTTAAAAAAATATTAATTTTAAAAAATTATGTATTATTTATAAAAAATGAGATTTGGCTAAAAGAGTATAAATAAAACAATAACGCAAACAATATATCTTCAGAGCTAAAATTTCTTATTTAAATATTTATTGCAAATAAAAATTAATAATATATGTATATATGAAGGTCTAAAAATTATATCAATAACTTCTTCTTTGGGCACAATCAGCTGGGCTGTCTATTGGCCTCACTCACATTAGTCCTTATCGGATAATTGACAGAAAAAAAATATTTATATGTCAGATAACCTAAAAAATATATAACTGCGTAAAAACAAATTACATAAATTCTCCATAAGATCTACGCCAATAATATAAATTTTGTGTCTATTTTTTCATACTTATATGTAACGTTTCCATGGTCATGATAAATAATATCTCTGTTAGAAAATATTGGGCCAAGTTATTTCTACTCTTCTGCTAGAATGTATTTTATACAATTACTTTGTGATGGCGGTCGGTTCTGTGGTGGCCACAGCTGATTTTTTATGTTCAATTAATATACTTGAACATATTATCAACTCATATTAAATAAAATTTATTAAATAGAAAAAAATTGATCTGAAGTGTGAATTTTCACACATTTCAGGGTTTTGCAGGTATTTAGTAAGTGAATGATGATTATTTGGGATGCCAAAACAAATTTTATATTAAAATATTTTTTTTGTTAATTTTAATTCGAACGCCTAATACCATTATTTAGGTTTCTAAATATGTGCAGTATTTTTTTTTTTTTTATATAGCAAGGTTCATTAAAAATTTTAAAAATTGCGCCTATGGCTTCCATTGGTTATTATAAGTTCCGCCCCTCTGGTTTCATGTACATTGAAACAGAATTAAATTATAATTTAAACAATTTCCACTGGTTATTAAATTTACGCTTCTAAAAATTAAATGCAACATTTGCCAAAATATAACTAGAATTTTGAAAAAAATAATTTAAACAATATAAAAATTTAGAAAAAAAACAAAAAATAATATTGTCTCTTCTCGCAGGGTTCGATCCCTTTCGGATCGAGTTACTTGGGTGAAAAGTCAGCGTCAAAACCACTACACCAGCATACACGTTCCAGTGTAGCGTGTTACAAAGCTATAACTTGTGTACATTATTAGCCAAAAACATAATCTGATCAAAAATTCCTGTTGTACTATTCCGGTTCACACCAATGTACATTACCTAGAATTTTTTTAAATTTTTAGTTTAAACCATCTGGGTTACAGGGTGTGGGACAATTTTTTTTTGCACAATTTTGGCAAAAATCGCTTCAAAATAATTTATTATGCAAAAATAAAAATTTGATCGTTAATCCACGTACCAAGGGCTTTCATTTGATACCCTACTCAGAATTATAAAAAAATATATTTTTTTTCGATGAGCACATATTTGTTAGGGGGATATGTTTTTTAGATGTTTTAGTATTTTTCCTATGTGCGGGTCAAAGAGTTGCATAAGCGTGCCAAATTTCAACTCTCTAGGTTTAGCCGTTTGGCTACAATTTTTACCGAACAGACAGACAGACAGACAGACAGACAGACGACAAAATGACGGTATAAGGGTGTTTTAGTCATACCTACAAAACCCTAAAAAACACTATTTTTTTGATATTTCATTTTCACATGTCTAGTTATTTTTCGTGGCTACCAACAAAACTGTCACCCTACCATAGCCTACTCAGATAAAGGAACATCGTCAATGGATTTTAAGTAAATATTTATTATATATACAATATATGCTTCATAAAATAAGAAAAGAAAATCAAAAAAGCAAGGAAAGGGAGGCAGATTTTCAGAAAATCACTTGAAGAGCGGGGGTCAGAAAGTTAGAAAATACTTGAAGCGTAGGAAAGGCAAAAAACATGCAAAAAACCGTCAGTATTATATAAAAATAAGTTGGATGTTTATATTTTGCGCGACCCGGAGAAACACGGATCAAACCCGGAACCCAGACACAAACCTGCAAAACCCGGAACCTCCGGGTCAGAACCGAAGAGGTGGCAACTCTAGTTAACAGTTTATTCTCAATAATTTCAGGTAACAAAACCAAATGCTACTTCTGCCAGATATCAACCTATTGCTATACAAGAAAATATATGCAAAAGGTGGAATGCCCAGGCAAAAATTGTATGAACTTTACTGGCGTTAAATTGTACCATACTGGAGGTAATGATGTTCTTATTGTTGTTTAATTGTAATGTTCAATTGAGGGGGGGTCGATTTGTGCGGAATTTAGGCTGCGATCAGAGCTCTTATTTAGATACTGTGCCTGTAGCTATCTGAAGATTTTCTATAACTATTTCTAGTTCAGAATGTTAGTAGGGCCGTAACATTAGCGAACATGGCTATAGCGGCTGGACTGGGCGGTATATCGCTAACAAATATATTAAATAGAACTGGGCCTAAAATACTTTCTTGTGTGACTCCTACCCTGATATGTTTTAGGGACGATGTTTCGTGATTAATTTTTACTAAACATGTTCTTTCTTCAAGAAATGCAAACAGAATTGAGGTGATGTATGATGGCAAATTTAAGCGTAATAATTTGTATTTTAATCCTTCTAACCAAACTTTATCAAATGTTTGAGCGATATCTAAAAATAAGACGGTTGTGTATTGTCTGTTTTCAAATCCTATTTCGATAAGTTCAGTTATCCTCAAGAGCTGCTGTATTCTGCTGTGTCTCTTCTTGAATCTAAATTGGAATGGTGGTAAAGATTCAATGTGATCCAATTCTCTCTCTAGTCGTTTGCTGATAACTTTCTCAAGCAGTTTTGAGAAAGTGTTTAGGAGGCTGATTGGTCTGTAGATCGATGGTCGACTTTTATTCTTTCCTGGCTTGTAAAACAATAGAATGTAAGCAGTTTTCCATTGCTTTCACTAACTACTAAGTTTGGAAAACTGTGCACAATCGACAAGGTATAACGCATTAAATTTAGAGCTCTGAACGGTTGCTCGCGTTACCATATGACAAACTAATTAGTGAAAATCAACAGTGGACATAGCCTATAGTCGACTAATTTAAGAGCACTGAACGCAGCTTTTCTCTACACAGAAGAGAATATGTTCACTATTACCATTGACCTAACATATTTCTTACATTGTTTCAGAAATATCGTCTTTGTTGCGAGGAATGTCTTGTGTGGCAATACCATACCGTAATGATACGTGTGATCTACTGAATATTGCTTTACTTGCGCAACATAATATACAACTGGCAAACTGCACTACCTGCGATGGAGACTTATGTAACATTACAACAAATATTACATGTAATTACTTTCTTGTAATTCTTACACTTATAATATACCACATATTAATCAAGCCTTAAATTACTGATAAAATACCATGATTTTTTTTTTATGATGATGGCGAAATTTCGCATCGAAGATACGAACTGATATATATTCCGCTAACTCAGCTATTCCCAAACTGTGCGCCACGGTGCCCTGGGGCGCCATGACTGAGCTACAGGACCGCCGCGAGAACGTTGCAATATTCCTCAAACTGCGTTAGCTACAGCAATGTTTTGACTTCCGCCGCGGAAAAAATCTGATACATTAAGGGCTCCGGGAACCGAAAAAGTTTGGGAACCACTGCGCTAACTGATATTATATTTAGTGGACCCTTAAATGACGATGACTGATGAGACCAATCTTGGAGTAGCAGTCTTTATTGCAATGAGGGCATGCAGTTCCCTGGGACAAAGGGTTGTGTTGGTTTTGTTTGGCTTCTCTTCTTCGTCTTTTCTATTTTGCGCTAGGCTTGATTTCAAAATTATTGGATATTTCTTTTATGGTATGTTGCCAAGATAGTTAATTTACGGGTTTGGTTTTCCCAAACAATTGAGTCAACCTTTCCGTTTTTACCGACCGTCAACATTTATAAGGGAGGTATTGTGATTATACCGATTTTGACATTTCGAGATTTCGATGGATCTCCACGAATTAAAATCCCTACATAACGTTTTGACTATTTTTAGCATGATGACTGTCGATCTGTCTGTCTGTCTGTCTGTCTGTCTGTCTGTCTATCTGTCTGTCTGTCTGTCTGTCTGTCTGTCTGTCTGTCTGTCTGTCTGTCTGTCTGTCTGTCTGTCCATCAGTCTGTCTGTCTGTCTATGTACACGTGCAGAGCAAATTCGGCTAACAGGATTTTTATAAAACTTCATATTTAAGCTTTTGACATCAATGGTACAATTTGATCAACTTGATCACCAGATGGTCGTGAAGACTTGAACAGATTGTGCATTAATGTTCAAAGATTCCTCTATCTGCCTGTATGTAATTAGCCTATTTTAATCGAGAAATTATTTAACCGCAACAATAATTACAGGAATAACTATTTTACGAGGCCTTCCTGGACTTGTAATTGTCAAAAAAATATGTACCAATGTAATTTATCTGTGTAACTCAATTTCAATTTATATTTAAAGATGGCATACTCAGTTTAACAAGATCAATAGCAGCAGCTGTTGCTGCAGGTTTGAGTGACCGAGATTGCTGGTAGCTACCGGGCGGCCGTAGCTAGGCAGAGCTGAAGGAAACTGACCTCGTCACTTACACCTGTGTTCTATACCCGTGCCCACTATCGAACACAGCTTTCCCGCTTTCCCTATATCGTTCCAACTGAAACGTTAGAAAAATGCAACGTTGCATTTTAGATACAGCATTTGCTCTTGGTAACAGAAGTTACATATATCTTTTGAAAGTTAAATTGCGTTAAAATTAATGTTATATACTGTTTTAGATTTTTTTATTGAATATATTTATCAGAAAAGATAAGATATATTTGGTGTACTTATAGATTTTACTTGGTAGAAACAACACGAATATCAGCATTTATGATAAAATTCATTGATATTTATATATAGTTTAAGATACAGGTTGTTTAAATAAGTTGTATAAACATTTCAGCGCCATTTTTTTTCCTGAATTCGCTAAATTACAATAAAAAATTTAAATAATCTTCATTAAAATAATTATTAACCATTTGCTCCATTAAAAGTTCTAAGCAGAGTGCCACAAGGCATAGTGATTGGACCTATATTTTTTCTTGTTTTTGTGGCGTCAAATATAACTTCCAGCCACCAGTTATATGCAGACGATCTCAAAATATACAATGGTTGTGGTAACTGGTCGCTCTGACAACAGGATCTCAATATCGTTGATAAGTGGTATTGGACAGTTAGTTGCTCCCTCTGAATACGTCCAAATATTGCGTATTACATCTTAACCGGAACAATTCAAACAAATGTTCTCACCTCGGCGAGATCGTCCTTAAGCATGTCGAATCTTTGGTTGACCTGGGTATTACCATTACTCCTTCTTTAGAATGGTCTGCATACATCATCAAAGTCGTTAGAAGAACAAAATAAAATTCCCTTTTCATTATTAAGAAATCATTTCCTCATCTAACCCTGCTTCCTTTGCCAAATGTACCTGTCCTATGTCCATCTACTCCTTGAGTTTGCTTTCGTAGTCTGGTCCCTGTACCTTCAACGCGAGATCCTATTACTGTAAGGAATCCAGAGACTCGTCCAAAATGTCTCAGAGGTTTGTCATTCGAAGAGCTGCTTTAGAATGTAAATCTACCATCTCTTGCAGGCCGCAGAGTGATCTTATTCCGATGTACAGAGCAGCAAGTAGAAAGTTTTCTGCGGACATGTCGTCTCTATACTCCATCAACGCCGATCAAAGACTTAGAGGCCACTCTCTGAAGCTCCACCATGATAAGTATGGAAAGCAACTACGTCAAAATATTCTGACCAATAGATTGTTCGACCCATGGAACGCCTTACCCGAGAGCGCCGTGTTAGCACCATCCATCAACTCCTTCAAAGCTCAAATAGCCCCTATATTGAATTTATAAAAGTACATGGACCATTTTCATAATCTTTTACCAAATATTGCAAGTAAGTGTTACTTGTTAAATTAAGAAAATGTGATGCTAACGTTAGTAGTGTTCATAATCTCTATACTACGATATTTTAACAAATAAAGAAGTACGTTTGGCAACTTTTTCTGTTGTCGGAAGAAAGACATACGAAAGAGATTTCCATCCTGTGTTCGAATCGGAGTTCAAGTAAGTAATACAAAAATATAAAACACAACTTAAGTATTTAAAATATGAATCCTAGCTACTTTGTAACTGCTCTTTGTACCAGCCACCACTGGTTGACTCCTTTAAGTTTTTTGAAATTATATATTAGATATAAAATTTTGACACGACAGAAAAATTTATATTCTCTTATAACCATGAGACATTGTATAACATTCTATCACATCATATCTCAAGTCTTCGCATAGTGATATTGCAAGCACAGTATGACATCGAGCAGTGTCAGTCGCTTTATGGGAGAATATCTCGGTCTTACACGGTCACACGACCGATTCCTTACGTCGATAAACGTCAGGCTCACCCAACCGATACCTACATCTGATCGCCTCATTCGCCTGGCGTAGAAAACTACAGTGCTTCTTAAACTTTCATATTATTATATTAAAAAAGGAGGAGGGAGACAGAGAGAAGAGAAATGGGAATGGGAATGGGAAGGAAATGAAATTGAAAAAGTTAAGACACACAAATACTTAGGATACCAATTCCAATGCAATGGAGGAACAGGGGAACATATTAAGCAACTAAGTAAAAGGGCAATGCTAGCAATTCCGCGAATCTGGAGCTTAGGTGAAAGAAAATTTGAGGGTGAATATCACATAAGAATGCTCATGTTCGAAGCCCTAATAAAAAGCATAATCATGTATGGAGCTGAGGTGTGGGGATGGGAGGACCATGAGCCGCTGGAGAAGGTGCAGAATAAGTATCTTAAGGGGGGGGGGTATGGTTAATTTTGCATTTTTTAAGCATATTTTTAAGAACGATTTGTGGAAATCTGGTAAAGGTGAGCTAAATGGGTGAAAGTCTATCTTAAAGAACAACACTTGAAGAGTATTGCGTTAAATTTTTATTGAAAATATTGAAAAATGAGCCATTGGCGTCATTGTTTAGTAAACACTCCAAAAATGCTTGATTTGCGGTGTACACGATATCTAGTGACACAATCATCTGAAACATATAATTCAAAAAGTTTTGGTTAGTTTAAAAGTTTCTTCAGGTAGTGACGTCGAGTTTTTTTTTATTAAATTGAGTTTTAAATTTTTGGTACGACTTTTAAGTCAAAAATTCGAAAAAAAAAACGTAAAAAATATGTTTCGTAATCGGAAAAATGGTTAGAAAAAAAAAAATATTCAAAATAAAAGCAAAAACTCAATGTCACTACCTAGTAAAATGATTTAAAAGAAGTGTGCAAAATTTCAGAAAGATCCATTCATTAGTTTTTGAGTTATGATGTACACCGCATCAAAAAAAGCTATTTTTCAGAAAACGCGTTTAAAAATAAAGAATGTTTTTACATATATAGCTTATATACAAGTATATTTCAATATATGTATCAAAGATATTCGTCACGAGTTGAAATTTTAATGGAATACTCTTGAAGATATATACAATCGAATAAGCCAATAAAAAAATTGAAAAAAAATCATCAAAAATACCATAACCCCCCTCCCCCCCCCCCCCCTTAAGTGGATGTTGGGTCTAGATGGATGTACACCAGAGTACACAGTATTGGAAGAGACGAAATATACAAAATAAAAATAGAAGCCGTTAAAAGAGCAATAAGATTTGAAGAAAATATAACCAAGAACCCGGAAAAACAATTATTAAACGAATGCTGGAAGGAATTAGAGAATAGAGATAAAAAACATCAAAATGGGAGATAAAAAGAAGTAAAATGTATGAATACGGAGGCTTTTCAACAGAAGAAGTAAGGAGGAAAAGATAGTGTGGACATGGAATGCAGGAGATAATGGAAAGAATGAAGGACATACAACAACGGGAATTAAGCGAGAGAATAAGCGGACAAGGTACAATAATAAGTACAAAAAAAATTGGAGCACGCAAAGACTGCTGTATCTAAAAGAAATGGGAAACGGGGGAAAAAAATAATAATTGCAAGGTTTAGATGTGGGAATGAAGAAAAAGCGAGCAAAATTTGATTAAAAGAGGAGGATAAACGATGTAGAATGTGCAGAGAAGAAAGGGAGACGGTTGAACATATGCTGGAAGGATGTAAAGAAATGAGAAGCAAAGGAGGAACAAGAGAAGATATTTTAAACGGAAATGGCTACGGATACACATGGATGAAAGAGGTAATGGAAAGGAGAAAAGAAATCAAAGAAAAAGAAAATAATAGGAAATAAAGCAAAATAGATTTCAAGCCAACAGGTAGAAATTAAATTTATATATTAGTTAGTTAAACTTTCATATTGGTTGAAAAACAACGGATTTATATCATTCGAGTCCTTATTTTTTTATCAGCATTTTTCGTTGCCCATTTTTCTGCCTCACAGAAGCTACAATAAGCGAGAAAAAGTCACCTAAATAGTAATAAAATACACACCAGAAAAATTAAAGGAACAGATTGAAAATTATGTTTTTTTTTTTTTTAATTTTATTATTTTGTAGCCTATATCTAGATAGCTTTGAATGCTCTACTAAACCACTACGGTTTACATGCAAGATTGTATCGACGCCAACGAGAACAAAATGCACCATTTAATTTTGCTACTACTGTATCTTTTAGTGGAGGTTCAATTATGGTGTGGGGTGGAATATGTTTGGGAGCTCGCAAAGAGTTAGTGGTGATTGATGGCGGAGCGTTAACTGCAGATAGGTAAAAACACTGGACAGTACTAACATCGCGTGTTGTCACCCGATTTGCAGAGATTGGGAGATAGTGGGGGGGGAGTGGTACCTCGTTTGAATCATCGTAGCTGTCTTTTGTCTCGCTTCCACATACCATGAATCGTATTTATTTTCGCCCGAGTACATTCGGGAGTGATCTCTTCTGCAGGTAAAGCTTGCCCGAGTTATCTCGGGTGTGGGAATTTTCGCACATAATAGCCGCCCGAGTATACTCGGGCGTAATCCTTAAGCGGTCAATGGGGAAGTTAATAAACACTGATAATTAATTTAATGTTTGTCCTGTTACAGCAAAGTTAAATACAATGTACAAAATTTCAACAAATTTAATGACCCACCTGCTGTATATGAATCTCGAAACAATCTCTATTTTTTGCGTTGTAAACTAGTTATCTCTGGTATAAAACAACTTTTCACTCATAAATACTAATAAATAATATTCAAACTTGTGAATATTTTCTCAAATATTCCTGAATAGCTAACCTTAAAATATTGCTCAAATAATAAAAGTTGAACTTTCCCTTGCGATATAAGATAGGACGTCCGCCGGGCTTTATTTGACGGCGATATAAAAATAAAAGTAATAAAAGGTAGCACATGCCGCAAAGCATTGGAGTATGACAGTGATCCCCAAAGAGTGGCATACAAATCTTATAAGATTAATAAGGAATACTACACTGCAAATCTCAAGTGAGTACTAGTACTCATTTAAAGTGCGTACATTGCTTGTCCTCGTTTTTACTCACGTACAAGTGAGTACTTTTGTACGCACTTTAAATGAGTACTAGTACTCATTTAAAGTGAGTACTATATCGCTCAACAGTAGTATAGCAACGACAAAGCACGAGCATGTCCGATTATACCAATTGCCTTCATTAATACTATCCATAGCGACACAACGTATTAATTTACCGAGGTCTGAATGCGGCTTTAATGTTCCTAAGCATAACAACAAAATTTACGAGAGAAGTTTATCCTATATGGTTCCTTCATTATTCAACTCAATTTCCAATGATATAAGATCTCTGAATGTTACACAATTAAAAAAATATATGAAACATAAACTTTTAAATTAATACTTTTTTTTATCATGTTTTACTTGAGAAAGCACATTTTATCAATTCTTTGTGGATTTTAAATTTCTGAATTGATTTTATTTATTTATTTTTTTTAAATTTATTGTATTTGTTTTAATTTTATTGTTTAATTTATTTATTTATATAAGATTTATTATATATAATTTTTATAATTATATCCATGAAAATGAGGATCCTCGTAAAGGTAACCTCTGGATTAATAATCCATTCTTGAAAGATATCATATGTGTACTTGATCCTCGTGAAAAAGAAAAGCTGATCGAGTTATCTTGTGATGTCACTCTGGTGTCCAGACATAAAATACAATCATTGTTTTAATTTTAGAAATCGCTAGAATAAGAATATTCATCTTTGAGTTATAAAACTATCACATTATTAGTAATTTTTTTAGACTTCCTATTTGTGCGAAAAGATTTTTTCAGCCATGTCAATAATAAAAACCAAACAGAGAAATCAAATGGATGTTAATGCAGCGCTTCGTCTCTCAGAAACAACTCTGCAGCCACGTATATCAAATTTTCTAACAAAGAAGCAACAGCAGATGTCGCACTAAAAACTGTAATTATATAACTGTACTAGCAGACCCCGTTGCCAACAACGTTGGCAAACTGATATCGAATAAAAATCAATATAAGCAAGAATTAATTATTAAAATTTGCATGATTCTGCGTATATTAACAAAACAAAAACGTTTCTTGATTATACCTAGGAAATCCTAAAAACCGCTTAATGCGTGTCGTTTAAAAATTATTATCGGGCTCGATACGGCCCGCGGCCCATATGCTGGATATCAATGTTATAGCTGTTTCTGATTATACCTAGGAAATCCTAAAAACCGCTTAATGCGTGTCGTTTAAAAATTAGTATCGGGCTGTATACGGCCCGCGGGCCATATGCTGGACATCAATGGTATAGCTGTTTCTGATTATACCTAGGAAATCCAAAAAAGCCGATCAATGTATGTCGTTTAAAGTTTAAAAATTTGTATCGGGTAGGATACGGCCAGCGGGCCATATGCTGGACATCAATGGTATAGCTCTTTCTGATTATACCTAGGAAATCCTAAAAGGCCCATCAATGCATGTCGTTTAAAGTTTAAAAATTTAATATCGGGCTGGAGACGGCCCGCGGGTCATTATACGTTGCGTAAGATCAATTCAAAACATGTCCCTGACACAACAACCTACGCTCGAGTCACCGTATTTACTGCAATGGTCTGCTCTAGTGTCTGGTAAGCTAGCTGTTTCGTCGTATACGTCGCCCCCTACTACTAACTTCGTTACCGCCCACATCCCCGCAAAACCCATTCACACCCGGCAACATAGCCTTACGTGAAACACACAGAAATTAGGGCTTTTATATATATATATATAATAAAATACTATATATATATATATATATATATATATATATATATGTATTGGTTTTTATTTGTGTTAGCTTTTAGCCGGTCCGTGAAATATTATCCTATTTTCACAGGTCCGCGGGGTAAAAAGGTTGAAGAACACTGCTATAAACGACGTATCTCACTTATTATTTACTTAACATTAAAAATATATACAAAAGAATGGTTTAGAATAATGAAACAATTATTTTCTGTTCTACTTGAAATTGAAATATTTCCTCATCATTTACGTTATAGCAAAACTCCAGCTAGTAAACAATAATATTCCAGTTTCTAATAATATAAATTTTTCTGTGACCGTATCGTATTAAGTTAAGGGGTAATGTTATCGTGACGAAGTATCTAGTACTAATTTTCCCTTTGGTCATTATTTCCACATGACACTTGATGATGGTCTGTTAAGTCCTTTTATACGTCCTCAGATCTTTGACACTGCCTTTCCCTCATCTCCTCTTTCATAACGAGCGTTCTTTCACGAAGCACTCTCTGTCTTTTTGCGATGAAATATGTCAAAGGAAAAATCTCTTGAAATCTCGTGAAAGTCCTGATTAATTTTGATATGGGTAGTTAAGTAAGTATATTATATTTTATTAAATGTGTTTTATTTTGAAAAAAGGCTTAGTTATATATCTATTAAAGATGACATATCACAGCGTTTACCAAACTATGGTCTCTCTACTCCTTACAAAAAAGAAATACTAGTTAAGTCAGATAATCGTACATATATAACACAGCCCAACAATATGAAATATTTGTTTTGGTGCCGGAAAAGTAAGAACAGATTTTGGATATTTTGGATAAATACCTGGCATTTTTAGGATTTTGTAGGTATGACCAAAAAACCCTTATACCGTCATTTTGTCGTCTGTCTGTCTGTCTGTCTGTTCGGTAAAAATTGTAGCCAAACGGCTAAACCTAGATAGTTGAAATTTGGCATGCTTATACAACTCTTTGACCCGCACATAGGAAAAATACTAAAACATCTAAAAAACATATCCCTTTAAAAATATAAACAAATATGTGCTCATCGAAAAAAAAATATTTTTTTAAAATTCTGAGTAGGGTATCAAATGAAAGCCCTTAGTACGTGGATTAACGATCAAAATTTTATTTTTGCAAAATAAATTATTTTGATGCGATATTTGCCAAAATTGTGCAAAAAATTTTTTGTCCCACACCCTGTAGCCCAGATGGTTTAAACTAAAAATCTGAAAAAATTCTAAGTAATGTACATTGGTGTGAACCGGAATAGTACAACAGGAATTTTTGATCAGATTATGTTTTCGGAAATTAACGCATTTTTTGTGTTTTTAACTGAAATATGTGAACTATTTAATACGTTGTGTAACATACCAGAACTCTAGCTCTCGTGGCGTGGTTGGATTTGTCGTACGCTTAATAATATAACTTAACTTGCAAACTAGGGTTCGAATCCTGTTGATTTTATTTTTTGTTTTTTTTTTTGCATTTTTATTTTGTTTAAATTATTTTGTTAAAATTCTAGTTATATTTGGTAAATGTTGCATTTAATTTTTAAAATCGTAAATTTAATAACCAGTGGAAAGTGTTGAAATTATAATTTAATTCTGTTTGACGAAATCAAAGGGCGGGACTTATGATGTAAGCAACCAATGGAAGCCATAGGTAAAATTTTCAAAACCTTAATGAACTTTGCTATATAAAAAAAATACTGCATATATTTAGAAACTTAAATAATGGTATTAGGCATTCGAATTAAAATTCATAAAAAAATATTTTGACATAAAATTAGTTTTGGCATCCCAAATAATCATCGTTCAGTTACTAAATACCTGCAAAACCCAGAAATGTGTGAAAATTCACACTTCACGTCAATTTTTTTTAGCAGTTCTAGTTTTTGAGATACAGGCTAATTGATTTTAGTTTTTTTATCTAAAAATGGTAAACTTCCTCCTTGGACAGCAAAGTGGATATTGAAAATATCCTCGTTTTCTACGTCTTTGGAACAGCAGAGATCTGTTCTCACTTATTAAATTATTAAATAAACAATGTGAGAATATTGTAGGTTGTAGGTGATTTAGTTGAAGACTAAACATTTGTCACAGCTATGAGCTAATATTAGGGTCGAGCGCGTTTCAGGGAAATGGTTGATGAGGTCATTTATACGAACCCTGACTAAAAACGCAATTCATTATATAAAGAAATATTTTAAACTTATATTTGAAGATATTCAGAATATAAGGGCAACCTTTTAAGTTTTTACAAAAACTAAGAAAGAATTTTTTTTATTTGGGACAAACTATTTTATTGCTTTTCAACATATTCTCAGAAAACAGAAAACATATGGCAAAGAGAATACACTGCAATGAGTTTGACTGTAGGAAAAAGATATGCCGAGATTCAGCCGGTGATAAGAAAACCTTGGTTTTTTATCACAACTGGAAAAGAGGTGAGATAGTTAAAATCGTACGACTAAGAAATAATCATGGGTGTTACCCAGCACACCTATACAAGATGGGCATAATTGAGTCGCCAGTATGCGACTGTGACTATTAGTCTGATGCAACTATGGAACACATCATATTTGACTGCCTACACTTCACGGACGAAAGACGCGACTACATACAGGAATTATCAATAAACAGAATTAACGTTCCTACAACAACGGAGTTATGCAGCAACGAAAAAATTTACAAATACGTAATAAAATTTCTCAACAACATAAAGCTAGACATTTAAAACTGTTCTTAGAATTAACTGTACATCTCTACTGTCTTCCCTTCCGATGGTCTGATTCCAGTTTGTATAAATCCCGCAGAGACGGACCCCTCTGCACTATACTTTCCTTCTTGTGTACTTGTGTTATCCTGAGTTAGGAAATATTGAACAAATACCATGTCTGGCTCATTGTTCTAGTTAACAAAGGCCGTTAATAAAATTTAAAAAAAAAACATATTCTCCTTTAAGATTTAAACACTTTTGTATGCGTTCAAATAATTCTCGAAACATTTTTTAACTCTGGAGTTGGTATCGCATAAACATGGTTTTCGAAGGCTTCAACAGCTTCTTGAGGTGATGAAAATCGCTGTCCACGCACTTTTTGTTTGATATTGGGGAACAAAAAAAAAATCGTTAGGGGATAAATCAAGTGAATACGGGCAATGAGATATTAATTCGATGTTGTTTTTTCTTCTTCAAAAAATCAATAGTTTGACGTGCTGTGTGGGAGCTTGCATTGTCATGATGAAGAATAATGCGACGTTTTTGACTGTTTTTCCTGATTTTGTAGATGAATTCTGTCAAAAAAATTATTGTATACCATTCAGCTCTTCTCCAATCGATGTGTGGAACCCTGGGGAATTCTGGATTCAAAGGTATTAACGATTTAATTAAAATGGTTTTCCTTTGTGAAACATGAAATCAATCGTAAAAGGGTTTTCGTTCTATGTTTATAATTACTGTATATGTACTGGTGTTATTTCTCTGTCATTGTAAAACAACATTAGCTTTTGTAAATGTGTTTACAATAATTACAGTAAACAAATAGGCATAATGTTGTAACAGAGATTGGTTATTCAAATACACTTCTGGAGTTGACATATATTTATATGCAATATTAAATTTAATGATGTGCATTATTGACCGAATAATTGGTTTTATTTTATAAATTCCGAGTTTTATTGGTGAAGACTTTAATTGGTTCATCATATTAAACAATTATCGTTTGTGTTTGTTAGTTAATCAAAATTAATATTATTTGTTGTTATCAGTATTCCATGGGATTGTCTGTTGAACTTATTTGCAGTTTATCTGCCATTTACCCTATCTCTTTTGGTTTTTTCTATTTCGTAAGTACCCAGCAAACATTCAACTAACGGCCGAATGCTGGCAAACTGATTTTATGCTGGTAAATTACTGGCACCAAAAGTAAGTGCAACGCCAGTATTAATAATGTACTTCACATTTGTATTTCGCATTCTGCCTATACGAAGTACTTTACCAGCATTTTATAAGCACTCTTCTTCATTCATACTTTTTACTTAAAACCATCAGAAATAAATCTTGCAACTAATGCGATTATTTTGCACTTTACCGTTGCTGGGCCGGCAACTGATACATCAATGGGCCAGTAACGGCCACGGGGACACCGGGGTACTGGCCCATTACTTTCAATGCCGGGGAGTATGTGCTTTACCAGTACTGGCCCGTATAAAAATGTTTGCTGGGTATAATCTACTTTTAAAGAAATATGGCTGCACTATGGTAAACGCTAATTTTACGGAATAGCATTTACGTTTAAAATGGTGTGAAAAAAATTAGCAGTGTTTGACGTAAAGATTTTAACATCTTGCTTAGAGAATATACCCGACTAAGAGTTAAGATATTTTTCATTTCGTGAAAACTGATAGAGGAACGTTCCATTATGGATGATGCAACTTATGTTAAAAATGTTGTAAGTACCGTTCTTCTTACAGCTTTGTGTGAATCCTAGCCATATCATTCTTTCAGTTCGATCGCATTAGAAAACTGTAAAACTTTTTCCATATGAAATGCGCGTTTAGACATTTAAAGTAAAATAAAAGAAATTTCCGTTCGTCAGGACTAAGTGAAGAAGACGATAAAATCCTCGGCCATACAGAGATACGATATACGACTGCCTAGAACTTTTCACAGGGGCGGAACATAAGAATTTTTAAATTTATGATCTAATTTTGTATACCAGTAAAAACGTAGATTAAAATTTTATTATCATGGAAATGGTAATAAATGTAATTGCTGCATATCTGCTTCAATTGGTTTTGTCAAAAAGCTAGTGTAGCTTTATATTTTCTAAACTTTTTAAATCTTTCTCCAAAAGCTTCTTGCATGTTAACAATAGTTTGTGCAAAAAAAATTGCATTAACAACGTTGTTATTGTCCTTATGTTTTTGTAAATTAATAATAATGTTTCAGCACGTAAATCATTCACAAATACAGATAACTTTTTTCAAAACAAATAACTTCTTCTAAAAGGGAATATGCAGTAACTCAGGGAATTACCGGGCGTGAATTGCACCGTAAAACATTTTGAACAATACAAAACCTGTATATAGGCGAGGCAATGAAGCACAAAAATCAGCCCAACTTCCGATTTTTGGCGCAGTAAGATGGATTTACATGCGGTTTGGTGCATTCGACTCGTTAGAGCCTCAGGAAATTTTGTGAACCAACGCGATCAATGCAAAATGAAAAACTGCATTTGTGCATAAGAAAAATCCATTGGAAAAGTGCATTTTCCAGAGTTGCAAAATCAAAAATTTATAACTCGGTATAAATTCACTAAAATAAGTAAAATATTAATACTCGGGGGTTTCTGGGGTCGCTGAACACGAATATCGGGACGAGAGAAGTGTCCGAGGTACCTGGTGCCCAGGGTGGACACTACGTACATCGTCTCCTAGAGTTTTATGCAAATTTGATACAAAAGCAGTTGAATCACGTTACTGGTGCACCATCTATAATGAAGTTAATATTTTGCAGTTGCAAAAAAGATTGCGGAAATTTATGTGGATGCAGGAAGCACGGATTATTTTGCAATATTGCATGCAAAAATTGTGCTGGCTGCAATTGCACGAATGTAGAGAATTTTATAAAAATTGAATCATTGAAGAATCTGAAAATTACGAAGAAAATGAAAGTACTGAAAGTTTCTAATGTAATTGTTTTGTTTTTTTTTTATAATAAAAAAATATTTTTATACGCATTTATAAAAAGTATTTATTGAAAAAACATTGTTACATTACTCCGAAAAACCTCGAATAACGTATTTCAACCACATTTGTAACAAATTCACATAAAACTCTAAGAGACGAGGGTAAGTACCGCTCACCCTGAGCACCAGGTACCTCGGAGACATTTGCTATTGCGATATTCGGATTTAGCGACCCCAAAAACCCCCGAGTAACGTGTTTCAACTACTTTTGTATAAAATTTGCATAAAACTCTAGGAGACGATGTACGTAGTGTCCACCCTGGGCACCAGGTACCTCGGACACTTCTCTCGTCCCGATATTCGTGTTCAGCGACCGCAAAAACCCCCGAGTATCAATATTTTACTTATTTTAGTGAATTTATACCGAGTTATAAATTTTTGATTTTGCAACTCTGGAAAATGCACTTTTCCAATGCATTTTTCTTATGCACAAATGCAGTTTTTCATTTTGCATTGATCGCGTTGATTCACAAAATTTCCTGAGACTCTAACGAATCGAATGCACCAAACCGCATGTAAATCCATCTTACTGCGCCAAAAATCGGAAGTTCACTGCTTCGTTTCCTCGCCTAATAGTACAGGCAGAAAGATGAAAATGAAAAAATAAATTATATTAAAATAAAAACCAGCCAATTTTCAAAGAGCCGCAAAATTATCTAAAAGAGCCGCATGCTGCTCTGCAGCCGCAGGTTGCTAACCCCTGCCCTATACGTATAGAAGTGACTGTTTCCCTTTTTTCAGTGTGTTAAATTAGTTTAAAATTTCTACGGCAATGTGTCCACATGTTAAATTTCCTGGAATATTCAGTTGAGATATTGACATGAGAAACCTTTTAAATCTGGCGTATCCCGACAGAGGCGCACCATGCTACCACTGCCCGGATCTCGTTCGTTCGCCCGGAAAGAATCCATCTCTCTGGTTCCGGCAATGAGCGATAGTCCTCATCTCTTCTGGTTTCTAACCAATATTTTTACTCAGATAAACAACTCGGATTTAGAATGAGTTATTTTTAAATCAGTTTGATGTATATGTAGTAAAAGTTGAAAGTTTGACATATGAAAGTTGAAATATAGTAATAAGTATATTGGGATTTTATTGACATATACTGATATGATATATTATTGTATTTACACTGACCTAGTATTTTGACGTAGGATATCTGTTTTCCCTGAGCCGGTACCTATGGGGTTTTTTCCTGAAAATCGAATGCAAAGTAATTAGGATAGATTTTAAAAACTTGTTGCTTTGCGTACAATAGTTGGGGGCATACAGTCACGGATCGTGGCAATATTGAGTGATGGGTCAATCTCCTATTTTACCCCAAGTTTTGAATCAGCTCAGCTTTATACATACGCGATGCTTTCTACATGCAATCATAACTTGGGCCAAGATCTAGCTGGCTGGCTTTAAGGTAATCCTACCGTATGAACTGACCACTAGCTCTTACCCGCCAATCTGGATGTCTACAAATCGTCTGAAAACGGAGCCAATGTCGATTTGGCTCGCCTGCCTAAATAAATACAAAGCATGTTTCTTCGCATCAAATGCTTGGCAATAAAAGCGTTCCGTACTTAAACGAGTGTATGTTTAATTGTATTTATCGGTATTTTAAAAGAATATCCAAGGCAATAAAGGAATTGAAAAATAATAAGGCAGCCGGAACTGATAACATTCCTGCAGATATCCTTAAATCTGACACAACAATAGTCGTTAAAATATTGCACCCCTTGCTAACGCAAATTTGGAACGAAGAACTGCTACCAACAGATTGGAAAAAAGGACTAATGATCAAGCTCCCCAAGAAAGGCGATCTCTCCAACTGCGATAATTGGCGTGGAATTACCCTACTCAATTCTTGCAATAAAGTACTTGCTAAAATAATTCATAATAGAATTTCACGCGTACTCGATAGCTGTGTTCGTCAAGAACAGGCAGGGTTCCGGCCTCGCATGTCTTGCATAGACCACATTAAAACTTTACGTATTGTCATAGAGCAGTCAATCGAGTGGAGAACTGGTCTGTACCTTGTTTTCATAGATTTCAAGAAAGCATTTGACTGTCTATCTCAGGATGCAATCTGGAGAGCTCTACGGAAAAGAAGAATTCCACCTAAGATTATAAAACTCATCCAGCTCCTTTATCAGGATGCCACCTGCGAAATCCTGCACAAAGGCGTTCTCAGCGACCCCATTCCTGTTGGCGCTGGCATTAAGCAAGGATGTTCTCTGTCGCCCATCCTCTTTAACATCGTCCTAGATGATGTATTGAGAAGGAGTATCGGAACTGGAGACGGAATTCGCTGGACTTTATCTTCTCACCTGGCAGATTTGGAGTATGACATTTGCCTTCTGTCTCACACCTTCGACAACATGAGTGCTATGCTAGATTCTCTCGTAAAGGAGGCGCAATCGGTAGGCCTTGCAATCAGCATTAAGAAGACGAAATCCATGCAATTAGGCTCCACTCAATAGGACAAATTCCTCATTACCGATCACCTCATTGAAGACGTCGAAATTTTTACTTACCTCGGAAGCATTGTCTCATGCAGATCTGGAGGCTCCGAAGAGGATGTTAAAATGAGGATTAATAAAGCTAGGCATGCCTTCAGTATGCTGAAAAATGTTTGGAACTCTTCGCAGTATGCCAGGTCCACAAAAATTAGAATATTTAATTCTAATATCATGCCGGTTCTACTATACGGCTGTGAGACCTGGAAAACTTCTAGAACCATTATAAACCGTCTTCAAGTGTTCGTCAATTCTTGCTTGCGTAGAATATTACGCATATTTTGGCCTGACGTTATCACCAACGCTAGCCTTTGGGAGAGAACCTACCAAAGCCCCATAGACATCCTGATAAAGCAGCGGAAGTGGAGATGGATAGGCCATACCTTAAGGAACGATTACCTGATTACTTCGAAACTTTTTCACCTGTTTTAAGACTTTCCTCATTAAGACTTATTTTGTCTTTTGCAAATATTTTGAATCTAGAACTAAGACAATTAGATGTAGAAACTGCATATCTGAATGGAACACTAGAGGAAGATATATACATGGAAATACCACCAGGTTATGATGAAAAATATTCTAAGAGATTTCTTCTTGCATTATATACATAGTTTGCTGAGAATTTATCGATTGTACAATAACATTAAGTACTTGAGCATCCATTTTTAACCAATTTTCATATTCTTGGTCATTTTGTAATGGTGGATTTTCAATAATTACTTTTAACCAGTTTTTGGATTTTAAAAATACTCTGATCTTAAATGACCAATTTGCATAATTACTCCCATCTAATTTTTCTATATTCGATAATAAATTCTCAGTCATTTTTCGAAATATACGAATATCTCAATATACAAACAATGATTATTATTTTAAAATTCTTTAGCGTATTTAGTTGTGGCCTGGGTCCATAACCTTTGTTAGGTTATTTTATTTAATAATAATTACTTGTATGTAATGTAAATTAAATATATATCTTTATTGACATTAAACTATACACATATATATTTTTTTATATCAATCAAATCATTAACATGGTTACTTAGATACATAACATATTTATAATTGATATATCAACAGGAACAACCCTTTGTCCATCAGTAGAACGGTTCTTGATTGGAACCCTCAAGGGAGCCGTAGACGTGGCAGACCAACGGACACATGGCGTAGACTAACCATGAAGGAAGCCAGCGAAAGCGGCAAAACATGGAGGGAGCTAAAACATCTAGCTCAAGACAAATCTAAATGGCGGAAGTTTATTGAAGCCCTATGCTTCACATAGGAGCGACAGGAACCTTATATATATATATGATTAATTTGTGATGGTGTTGCAATAATTTTACAATGGTAGAGTCATAGCTCCTTTACTCTTCATAAGGAGCAGCCACTGTGTAGACCATTCTATTATTTAACTTCATTGCAGGTTGTATGCCGTGCATCAATGCTTACATGTTAGTTCTTAAAACTTAGTATTATAGAATACTTTGTTAAATATTTGGCCCAGTTTAGAGGGATTACAAGACCACCCTGTGAGTCCTACAACAGGAGATGAAGAGGAAACTAGCGTGGCCGGATAAACACAGTGCGTGACAACAATACACGAAAACCAGACAATCCACGACCTGTTCCCCAAACATCTCTGCTTGATACAACAATAGTTTCTATATATCCCATGGAGAAATTAAAGTTTGTGAAATAAAAATGAAATTGATATTATAATTTAAGGTAGAAATAGGAAATAATTTCATTCAGCTTTTTGGATTTGTGAAGAGTTTGGTGAATTAACTTGAATAATATCCATTTTCCTTGTGGTTCCTTCTTCCCAGTTCCATAAAATCAATCATTTTTGTTTCAATTTAAATTTAAAAATATAAACATAAAACATATGTAAAACAGTTTTATGGGATTCTCTAAGGGAATAGAGTCTTGGGTCTGATATACAGTTTGAGGTACTCATTCCGCAAGATCTTTGTACGTACCATCGTTTATTGGGGAGTTTATTAGGGAGTCGGACTGTATGATGATTTACTGCTTTATGTCTTTTTAGGTTTCTCACTGTTACCGATATGGGTTTTTTGGTGTTCTACCAATGTAATTAGCATTATTTTTGCAATTAATGTATCTGCATTTTAAATAGGTTCAGCTCTCTAAGGGTTCTGAACTTCGGTCTTGATATACCGTTCGAGGTACCATTCTCTCAATACTCTTGTGCGTACCATTAGCTTTTGGGGGATTGGTACGTGGAATTGTATGATTGCTCCGGATTTCATTGCTTATTTTTGGGTTTTTTTAGTTGGATGTGAAGTTTGATGATTTTAAGAGTTATTAGCGCATCGTGTTGTACAGGGGGTGACACTGTCAACCTTGCGATTTGTGCGTACCAGGTTGTCAGGGTGGATAGTGTAGCCTGTCATATTGATGCGTTGGTCGGTCTTACTATCATTCTTTATTTATTGAATCTTTGTAAATCTTGGACATTAGTATATTTATATCTAGTCTTGTTTGATATGTAAATTTAATTAATAGTCACTACCTATGGTCATCATAGTATTATATTCAAAATTTAATTCCTGTTTTTCCTATTTTCTGTATACTTCAAGTTCATATATTGTCATATGATATTCTACAATTTCACCATCCTTGGAGATGATTGATGTACAGTCTGTTAAATTTACGTTTAACTAACATAGGTAAATTATTTATAATTATATAAGATTGTTTACTTTACTGGTAAGTTATTGTTATAGCACCTGAAGAAGCCAACAATGTTGTTGGTGAAACGTTGTGTTGTTTAAAATAAACGCTACTTGTCCAAAAAGCTGAATGAAATTATTTCCTATTTCTACCATTATACAAAATTGGACGTTAAATACTATTCTATTATAATTTATATTTATACAGATATTTTACAGTCAAAAACCCACTAAATTAGATTCTTGGCCAATAGTCCAAGAAATACGTCGTTTTCAAAAGAAGGTTTTGCGGGAGTTTTGGAAATTAGAGCTATTAACACGAGGGTAGATCAATAAATTCTTACAAAATCTAAGAGACGGCCTAGTAGTATCGAAACAAGTTTGTTTCTTAAAAGTACCATCTGACGATAGACTGTTGTCAAATTTTCAGCCATATCCATCGCGTGGTTTCATTTTTACAATCGATTGAAGCAACTTTTATTATTTTAGAACAATGGGAAAAAATAGTTTCGTTCATTAATTAAACACTTACATTTGAAGGGCAAAACATCGAATGAAATAAAAGGCGAGTTAAATGAAATTCATGGCACATTTGCACCAGCTTAAAATTGTTTACAATTTCGGGAACGAGTTTAAACGTGGTCATACATCCACAAGTGATGAACATCGTTCGAGACGTCCACTTCAGAGGACTGCGCCAGAAATGACTGACTAAATCCACGATATGGTCTTGACTAGAGATGGGTCGTTCATGAACGAACCGGCTCACTGAGCCGACTCAGTACACTGACCGAAGTGACACGGTTCACCAAATTGAAATGAGCCGGCTCACGGCTCACTGTATAGTTGCAAGTTTCAAGGAAACGATTGGTCGGGCGATTTTGAGCAGTGACCGGAGTGATCCGGATCTGGATCGATGTCATGTTGAACTTCGCGAGAACTCGGCTTGTAATGTATTATCATAAAGTGTATTTTGTCATCAATTTGTAGGGCAGTTTATTTGAAACTAATAGGCTTAGTCTGTATTTTCTTACCACCATACTATATAAAAATATTAAAAATATTGCCCAAATCCCAGATGTCCGATTTATAAGGGCAATAAACATCGCCATAAACTTAACACATCTGGTTTAAAATACAGTAGCTACATAAAGTGAATTGTTTGTTTCAAAAATGTTAGAAAAGAACCGGGGCTAAGCGATGTTCTACCTACGAGCGAACGACCGACAACTGACCGGGTTTAAGCGACGTTTAACCTACGAGCGAACGACCGACAACTGACCGGGTCTAAGGAAGATCCGGGTCTAAGGAAAAGCCGGGTCTAAGGAAGAGCCGGCTCTAAGCGACGTATACCTACGAGCGAACGACCGACAACTGACCGGGTCTAAGGAAGAGCCGGCTCTAAGCGACGGCTACCTACGAGCGAACGACCGACAACTGACCGGGTCTAAGCAAGAGCCGGTTCTAAGCGACGTTCTACCTACGAACGAACGACTGACCGACCTGTGTCTCGAAAACATGTTTACTTAACCGGATCACTGAGCCGGATCAATGAACCAGCTCAACAAACTTAACGACTTCCACTGATCCGGTTCCGCAAACTGAGCCGAAATTCCCATCTCTAGTCTTGACTGATTGACGAATCAAAGTGCGTGAACCTGTTTTCAAACAAGAAAAAATGGCTCGCTGGAAAATGATTCACGTCGAACGAGGAAGTCATCGCCGAAACAGATGCTTATTCTGAGGGTCTTTCTTTCTTATTTTTAGGGATATCTTTTTGCATGGCTTAAAAAAGTTGTAGGAACGCTGGGCGAAGTGTATCGTGCTAATAAAAGACTATGTTGAGAAATAAAATTGAATCTACCCAAAATAATATGTTTTCCTTTTGTTTTGTAAGGTCTTATTGATCTACCCTCGTATTTCAGAAAGTTGATAGTCAATAAAATGTTAAAAATAATCGTATATCACTAACAAATATATTGAATAGAACTGGGCCTAAAATACTTTCTTGTGAAACTCCTGCCTTAATATGTCTTAGGGACGATGTTTCGTAATTCATTTTTATTAAAAATGTTATTTCTTCCAGAAATGAGAACATAATTGAGGTTATGTATTATGCCAAATTTAACTAACGATCTAACTAAATTTTATAATATGATGCAATATCAAAAAAAAAAAATCAGCTGTGGCCACCACAGGACCGACCGCCATCATAAAGTTCTATATAAAATAATGTATTTATTTACCAGCGGAGTAGAAATAACTTGCCCTAATATTTTCTAGCAGAGATATTATTTATCATGACCATGGAACGTTACATATAAATATGAAAAAATTGAGATTGGAAAAAATTTCGATAAATTTTACAGAAGTTATTCGAAATATTTCGTTTTATCAAAAAACGTCTAAAATAAAAGTTATTAATTATTGCTTTTATAGCAACTTTTGTTCAATACATTTTTTCGAAATATTTTTCTGTTGTGAAATATTCACAAAAATCTTAAAATCGACACGAGTAAACTGCCATTTTTAGTCAACCGATTTTTACCAAAAGTTGATCAACTCGTGCCATTGATGGCAAAAGCTTAAATATGAAGTTTCATAAAAATCCTTTCAGCCGAATTTGCTCTGCACGTGTACACAGACGGACAGGCAGACAGACAGACAGACAGACAGACAGACAGACAGACAGACGGACGGACAGACAGACCGACAGACATCATGCTAAAAATAGTCAAAACGTTATGTAGGGACCTCGATTCGTGGAGATCCATCGAAATCTCGAAATGTCAAAATCGGTATGATCACAATACCTCCCTTATATATGTTGACGGTCGGTAATAAGACGGTTGTTTATTGTTTGTTTTCAATTTTATGGTAGAGTAAAATCAATATAAAATAATTAGCATGAATTGCTCTTGGATTAAAAATATTTCTAGCTTTATTTTCATTTATGCTAGTTATACATATAAGAATTTTTAGAAAAACCTCAGTCCTTTGAATTTAAAAAGGAAAACTTTCTCAACAAATTGTAAACATGAAATAGTCGTATCAACAAATCAGAATATGGACATAGGGCATAAAGCAGCGGTATTGTAAACATATAAAATCCAAGGACCTTACATAAAGAATGCCTGTCATAAAGAAGGACATTCTGCCGTATTCACATTGTGATTTTATTGTCCCCAAGGACTGAAAAGCAGGAGCGTTCAGGCTATTTTATTTTGTGGATTTTGCGATTTGCAATGGTTAGGTTAGGTTAAGTTTTATTTTTATATTAAGAAGAGAAATTGTCACCTGAGGTACTACGAATAACATTCGACAAATGTTTTTAAAACGGACTTATTGGTCTCGAAGGGAAGGCTCACACAATTTAGGAATGAAATGGGCAAATACCATCGTGTTCACCGTATTTGTTCATTGTTTAAGAGAACTATTACAAATGTTGACCATTATTTATTGTAGATTTAATACAAGGTGTCTCAAAAAAAAATTTATATTTAGAGGATCGATTAAAAAAAAGTAAGCCGTATATAGAAAAAAGTTTATTAATTATTAAAATACACTTTTTGGGGATTTATTTCTTAAAAATAATATCGTCTAAATCTAGACCCTCGCGTTCTCGGCACTCATTTAATCGAACAGTAAAATTACTTATGACGTCTCGGCAGGTGGACTCAGGGATGGCTGCCATTTCGTGACGGATATTTTATTTCAAATGCGCCAGTGAAGTCGGTTTATTGGCGTAAACTTTAGATTTAAGATAACCCCATAGGAAAAAGTCCATAGGGGTTAAATCTGGACTGCGTGGAGGCCAATTTATGTCACCTCTCCGGGAGATCAATTTGCCTGAGAAAATTTCACGAACACGTGGCAGAGACATATTAGACGTGTGTGAAGTTGCTCCGTCCTGTTGGAACCATGTTCTTTGGTTATAGCCAGGAAAGTTTTGCAGTTCAGGTACCAAGAAGTTGTCTAACATCTCCACATAACGCTCTGAATTCACTGTAACTGCACGCCCCCTTTCGTCTTCAAAAAAGTAAGGGCCGATAATTCCTCGCGCCGACATCGCAGCCTATAAGGTCACTTTAGGCGAATGTAGGGGTTTCTGATGTTTGCGGTTCGGATTCGTTGCACTCCAGTAGCGGCAGTTCTGCTTATTTATGGCCATTAAGATGAAAATGAGCTTCATCCGAAAACAAAATGTTGGTAAACGTTGAAAATCGCTCAATCACCTGATTTACGAAATTAAGCCTCTGACTGGCATCTTGGGGCTTCTTGGCATTCTTGCACCAATTGAATTTTGTAGGGGTGCAGCTTTAGGTCTTTGTGCATAATGCGATGTAATGATGATCTATGCACATTTAAAGCACTTACGCGCTTCCGAATTGAAAGGTTCGGGTCGTCACGAACAGACTGATTAACATTCTCCACGTTTTCTACCGTTCTTGATGACCTAGGTCGCCCGGATTTTGATTTATCCAGCGTTGTACCAGTCTTTTCAAACTTTTTAACCCAATGTCGAATGAGAGGAATGCTTGGCGCATCATTTAAGTGGCGAAAACCTCGAATACTGCAGAATTTTCTACGCGCTACAGTCGCCGAATCACCGTTTTTGTAAAACTCTCGCACGCATAACGCGCGGTCTGCTCCCGAGAAACGCTCCATAGCGTCTGAATTCCCAAGAGCCAGGCTACCGATTGACATAACCCCCGCGCCCCTCGGATACGTTGCGTTCACGCAGTAAGCTAAATAAATATAAAATTTCTTTTGAGACACCTTGTATATACGTTCAAGACAGTCCGTCACAATGAAGCGACGATAGTATTGTTTCACAAAATTGTGACCTTCATAAAGAAATACAGTAACTTCTAATTGCTACTAATAATATCTGAAAATACCAAAAGTTATTTCCTGGCTGATTTTTATACATTTCTTATTTCAACGATGGTGCATAAAATTTTAACGATATAATAAACTAACTAAACTTAACAATTCCATCAGCCAACAAATTTTCCCAATAATCCAACTAATTTTTCGAAATTACCCGTATATTCTGTAATGAAATGGAACCTGAGCAATCAAGGGCAATGGAATGATAGTTAAAACAATAACAGTTTGTTAAAGTGGTAGTTAGCAGAGTGTAGTTGGCGAGGGAGTGAGATAGACGGCCTGGAGTCGTTATCTCTTGGACTAATCCCCGTCCAGAATCCAACAACAACAAACTCCAGTTAATAGACGGACCGGACCAATGGACCGGAGATTCAGGGCAAAGATGCTTGATGAAATGGACGAATACAGCCATAGGCGTCGCCGGCAAACACTATAGCAGTGTTAACTAAATCAAGAAAGGAGATTTTAGTAACAGTATATTAATTGGAATGCTATATAAATTAGAGAGTTGTGAGCAATCACTAGGGCAACCATACGTCTCGTTATGCTATAGTCCCGATTTTTTATATTTTATCCCCGAACCAAAGAAATTTAAAAAATATTCCGCTTCTTAGTAAAAAAAAATATGTATTTTATCTAGGCTATTTGCAATACACGACAACTCGATAATGGTCAAGTCGTCAACTTATTAAATCAAGGGAGCAAAGTTAAAAATCAAAGGCTGTTGGGTGATGTAAATTTCTCGTAGTACGGTCGAGTCAGGTGGAGCAACAATATTATTCAGTATTTATTTATTTTTCACAGGGAAGAGACCTAAAATTAGATGATGACATGATCAGAAACAGTCAGTCTTTCTAATATCTAGGTGTCACTCTAATAAAATCACTAATAAAATACGACAAGGAAAGCCATCAGGCAGTTAAACCCGGTTTTGTGGAACGACAATATAACGAAGAAAAGGAAAACGGTTATTTATAAAACTATTTTGGAAAACACCTGTACCCATGGTTCATAAACATGGGAGCACACAAAAAGAAATAAATCCCGATTGAGTGCCTTGGAAAGTGACTTTTGGAGAAGGAGTTGCGGTATCTCAAAAATTAAGCATGTTTGTAATGATACCATAAGAGCAACTATGAAAACACTATGAACGTTGCAAACCCTATCATAGAGATGATAGAGAACAAACGACTCTTATGATATGGATACCTTTCACGTATGCAAGATGACCCATGGCCAAAGGAGATCTTTTGACGGCCTTGAAGCTTATTCCTGATGAAAGAAAGAGTCCAAAATCACAAGGACCAAGATCTTGACTATACGGAAGATGATCTAACACTTGTCCGATTATTAAAAACCAATTATTAAAAAATTCTTAGTTAGTTGAGCTCGATGCTCAGGTACAATATCTTCATGCAAGCACCAAATGTCAAGGTGTGAATTTTTGAAATGACTGAATCAACTGAGGCAAACAAAACCGTAACTGTTTTTTGCTCTTCTAGAACAATTCTCGTAATAATTCCTCACTTACCGAAGAATACGAGGTCATTTTCTTTTCACAGATCTTGATTGTTTTACCGCGGTTGAAGTTTCTTCGTCTTCAAAGAGCCATATCTTGTTTCTTGAATTTGGTGGCAATTCATAATAATAAAGCCATGAGTGTTTAAGGGAGGCCTATATCCAGCAGGGAATTCGAACGGCTGAAGGATGATATTGTAAGTTACAGAAAAATGTACGTCAATAATATCGAATTGTCCCTGAGCAAAGCCGGGCTAGTCTGTAATAAAACTTTTAAATATACTACTCAACATTCATAGTCAAATAACTATAAAACTTATAAATATTCTATAAAATTTAAGTGTTCTAAGAACTATCTATAACATTATCCTTTCATAAAGAATTTTATCATCTGCATCCATAAACAATATCTTTTATAAATTCTTAGAAACTGCTTTTAGAAAACTTTCCCTTAACGATCTCTATAAAGTTTAAAAATTTAATAAGAAGATTGCTACTATCACGGCTACTTTAAACTAGGTCTTTAAAATATGGCACTTCCTTTCAACAATCTTCTTACTTAAATCTGGGTAATTGCATTTTACGGAAAGGTGTTGAAAGAAATTGTTAATATAGGGTTTATCTTATGGTTTATTATTATAAAACATGATAGTAAACTAACAAATTCTATTAGCGATTTAATATTTTTCTACCAAATTGATATAAAAGTACTTCTACAAAATTTTTCAACAGTTTAGGGTCTCGATAAAAACATTAATTTTCAATTTAAACTCAAATCGATTTCACAAGTTAGGTAGATAGTTTTGTGGATACTAGCTGGGAAATCTTAATCCAGTAGCTTCTTCTTGGCACCATTTGTTAACTAAAATAATATCTTTCTACACAATATAAAAATATCACTTTTTAAGTGTATACATGAATATTATGTTATTTGAAAATTTGAGTTTGTTTCTTTGGATCATATAACATTTTTTTTATAATTGTATACGGTACGATATAAAAAAGCATATACAGTGAATTTAAATTTTAATGCAACAAGTACTATGTCATTACCATGGATACAGTTTTTGACAGCAATATAAATCGTGTTCATTTTCATTTGCAACATAGACAATTAGTGTGTATACTTTTGATCATTGCTGATTTAAAAATTAATCAACATGTATAGATGAAGAAAAAATAATGTTTGTAACTTATTAACTCCCAAATGAGTTTAAGAGAAGTTTCTGCTGTATTTAGTGCAACTTATCTAGATCGGCCAATACCAAATCCCTCTACAATTTCAAGACTAGTTAATAAATTTCATCGCGAAGGATATCTTAAGTCAAAACATAATAAAAAAATTGATGTGAAGTGTGAATATTCACACATTTCAGGGTTTCGCAGGTATATAATAAGTGAAGACGGTATGCTGAGTGTGTAGGACAAATTTTACTTTGTAGTAATCACGGCCAAATGAACGATATTTTTAAAATAATTTATCGTCTGTTAATCATATAATAAGACTGGTTATTAAATTTACGCTCTTAAAAATTAAATACAACATTTGTCAAAATACAACTAGAATTTGACAAAATAATTTCAACATAATAAAAATGCAAAAAAAAAAACAGAAAAAATATAATTCACTCCGTACTCGGACTCGAAACCCTTCGTATTTTAGCTTACGACACCAGTGCTCTAATCCATTGCGCTATCGTATGCCTTGCGTGTGAGTGTCTTACATTGGTATAACTCTTGTACTGTGTGAACCAAAAACCACAAAAAATGCGTTATTTTCCGAAAATATAATCTGATCAAAAATTCCTGTTGTACTATTTCGGTTCACACCAATATACATTACTTAGAATTTTTTTAGATTTTTAGTTTAAACCATCTGGGCTACAGGGTGTGGGACAAAAAATTTTTTGCACAATTTTGGCAAAAATCGCATCAAAATAATTTATTTTGCAAAAATAAAAATTTGATCGTTAATCCACGTACAAAGGGCTTTCATTTGATACCCTACTCAGAATTTAAAAAAAATATTTTTGTTTTCGATGAGCACTTATTTGTTTATATTTTTAGGGGGGTATGTTTTTTAGATGTTTTAGTGTTTTTCCTATGTGCGGGTCAAAAAGTTGTATAAGCATGCCAAATTTCAACTCTCTAGGTTTAGCCGTTTGGCTACAATTTTAACCGAACAGACAGACAGACAGACAGACAGACAGACAGACGACAAAATGACGGTATAAGGGTTTTTTGGTCATACCTACAAAATCCTAAAAAGAAAAGTTTCGATCATAAAAATTTCAAAATCATCAAGAATTGTTAGAAAGGGACTCAGCAGTACGTATGGATTTTTTTGAAATGTTTGAAAAAATTAATTCCGACCCAATAATGCTTCAAAGAATTTTATTTACTGACGAAGCAACGTTTACTCTAAATGGTGAAGTGCACAGACAAAATTTTAGGTACTGGAGTCGAGAAAATTTACATTTGTTTCATTCCTCCCGAACTCAAAGGCCGCAAAAATTAAATGTTTGGGCAGGGATAATAGGAACCAATATTATAGGGCATTTTTTTATTGACGGTAACTTTAATGCCGCAAAATATCTAGCCCTTTTGCAAAACCAAATATTACCTGCGTTTCGAAACCTGAATATTAATGGACAAGTATGGTTTCAACATGATGGCGCACAAGTCCATTATTCTAGAATAGTTAAAGAATATTTACATAGAACTTTCACAAATAGCTGGATTGGAAGAGGAGGGTCGATGATTGGTAGTTTTAAGTTCTATACAATCAAATTTTGTATCTATGCTGGTTTTATTTTTATAGCTCAACGTATATATTTCCTGGACTAAAAATTAAGCGGAAGAAATTTCGAAAACATTTTATTTAAAACATTTTAAGTTAGAACAAATCTTTCATTGTTTGTTGACTAATGTATCTCGACATGCAACTGACAAGTGAAAAGTTATGCTCCGTGTTAAGTTTTGATTAAATTTTAAAAATACCTTAAATTATGTAGATTAATTTTAACTGCAGCTATTTGTGACAGCAGATTTTAATTAAAAGTTTTTATGTTAGTTTCTACCTATGCAAATGAGGTACATATACAAGAAATTGAAACAATTGGACTTTTATTTAGATAAAATAAGTTTAATTTAGTTAGTTTTAGTTAGCATTAATCATTTGAATTCAGTGACAGATACATAAGAAATGCGGAGTTGCAGCTCCCCAAAATTAAAATTATTTAAACACTAATGCACCCGTTTCCAACTGTGTTGGCAAACACATCATTATCTTAATGTGGAACTTGCTTGACAACTCAGACTTCTTTCTCTAGCCATACGCCTTACTTCATCCAATTCAAATTGGATCAACTCTTTACCCATTTCTAAAAACTGGACAAACAATGAGTATTAGTCCGAATTATTTATTCATTAACTTTTTAAGATGGTAAAACGATTCATTTTCATTCAGTGCATTACTTTTATAACTAAAAATGATGAAACCTCTGAATGCGTTGCTCAGCATTCAGAGGTTTCATTTGGTATGCCACGAAAAAAAATTAAAACATATTTATTTTTTTATTAAGTGCATGATTATTAATATTTATCGCAGAATATGCTTTTTTGAATTTTCAGTATTTTTCCTTTCTGTGAGATGCCAAATTTCAACTTTCTATATTAAGTCGTTTGGCTACCACTTGTCACGTGGGTGGTTTGATTGAAACAACTCTTGGTTTCACAAATTTATTAAACATTTATCAAATTTACAATATAATGTTTGAATTGGTCCATGGAGTTGGGGAAGTCATCGGTCCACCTGGTGTTAGCCAGGATCGGCTTGGAGCTATCTCCGAGGTGGGGGTTACCCATCCGGGAGTCGAGGAGACTGGAGAAGTCTTCTTCCACTCACATGGTCACTATATGCTTGGCTTCACCCTCGTTACAAGAATCTGATGTCAGTGTCTTGGTCGTCACCTTGTGGACTAATACGTGCAGCGGAGTTGGCTATGTTCCAATGCTTCCATATTTTGTGACTTCCAGCCTTTTTGTAATGAAAATTAACCCAGTTCCAATACTCAATCGTCATGACAAATATTTCCTCATTACGAAAATGCAGTGTCTGCATTTCGTAATCAGGCCACATACGTCAGACGCTGACAAAGAGTTTTTAGTACAATTTTTACCATACAAACAAACATATAGACACATGAGTGACGGTATAAAGGTTTTTTGGTGGTCATAACTACAAAACCCTAAAAATTAGGAAGTAATATGCTTTGTTCATCACATGTATAATAGTTTACTCACGTACACAAGCAATATGTTGAGTATTGGTTTTTATGTCCATTTATCTAAATTCAGAATAACACTATGTTTTGTAAAATAAGTTTAAAATTGCTTTCGATTTGAAATTATTTATGGCAATTACCTCCACGTAAACCAAATATATTTCATGCATCGAAGCCCTATATTTTAATATTATGTAATATTCAAAGATGTAATATAAAGTGTTTTGAACTGCACGAGCACGAGAACGAGTGTTTATCTTATGGTACGTGAACTATGCTAGTATCATGTACATCTACAATGGAGCTCGACAACCACTTGATCCTGAAGATATCTTGAGTATACGATAAAACTTTTATTGCAAATATTTAGAAATTAAACAGTGATAAAATTATTTGAAAATTCTATATTCTCTGAGAAAATTTAAATGTTAAGTAAACATGTCACTCGTCCCTTCAAAAATAAATCATTGAAAACTTGGATACAATAGCGTAACAACAATGCTTGAGGCCATCGAGCAAAAGATATTTTTGCAACAGCAGGCAGTCCTCCAAATTATTGATTACACGAAACAGCTTAAGATCGTCTGCATAAAGGAGTGACTCATTGGTTCCTACTTTCACACGTTAATGAGTAGAAGGAACAGTAAGGGGCCTAGAATTGTTCCTTGGGGTACGCCAGATGTAGGGAAAAAGGCATTTGATTCTGTGTCATTGACTCTAACTTTAGTTCTTCTCTTTGTTAGATAAAACTAGAAAAGACTCACTACTTTTGGGCTGAAACCAAAGGCACTCATTTTGTCGAGCAGAATTTTGTGACTTGTTAAAGGCTTTAGCGAAATCGGTATAAACACAGTCAACTTGAGATTCTATTAATGCGGCTCTGTAGTGTGAGAAAGTCATAAGATTTGTTTCAGTAGACTTCAATCTGATGAACCCATTTTGATTCGAAGATATTTTGCTGCAAAATTGATGATATAACTTTTCATGAAGCGTTCTTTCGTATACTTTGGCAAATAAAGATATAAATTATTGAATATTGAGTGAGCTTTACGCAAATAAATTCAGCTTATTCACATGTCAAATAGTTTTTTAATCAGGCAGCTGTATACAGGGCCGTAACTAGCTTTTTTCAGGCCCTGCGCAAGATTTTATAATTGGGCCTCAGTAAACACTGTATAATACAGACTTTGTCGAAATCACTTGAATTACAAGTGATGTCCTAAAAACAAAGGTCCTCATTCAAATACAATTATAATGCCAATATTTTCTGTGCCCTTGTTACCCCTGCCTAATTACGGAACTGGCTGTGTCTCTATTGAGAAGTGATATTACCTATAGAGGCGCTGTTTTCGCTTACAAAATGGCGATTGGAATAGGATTTTTTGACATTTGCCGTTTGAGACACAAGAATTCACATTGCATTTAATTTTCTGTTGGGATTTTAAAGACATTTTATTAAAGTTTTCTTCACTTTAACACTTACAAACAATGCAAATAAATGATCCACATCCAACAAAATCCTATTCAAGTTCCAAACTATTCCGCTAGGCGTCACTTCAGTTATTATCAGTTCTCAATATCGAGGTCTTTAAATCACGAATTACGCCAAAGATACACACCTTCGTTGCCACGAAGTATGTGACCAAATTTCTTCAATATAATTGTAAATTCAAACAGGAGGCTCAATTCTAGGAAATCTTTAGCCATCTCGTATGAATTTAAACAAAATCTAAAAGTATGAAATTTTTTTAAATCTGAAAAATCCCATCCTGCATTGGGACCGAGAAAGAACATTTGCAATTCATACATGAAATATGGAATTATTATTCAGAGACAGAACACAGGTTTGTTATTTAGAATTCTGTACAAAGTACCCTATATATGTATGTACGAGTACAGCAAACCACTGCCTGATATTGTGCTTGAGCCAGACTATATACACCGTCGACGAACAAGCCAGACATAAACACTAACATAACCACTTTTTATTGGAAAAACTCTGCTTGTTTTATAAAAAGATCCTCTAATGTAGAATGAAAATTTGAAATTTTAATATTGGGGTTGATAATTACAAGGAAAAACGAAATTTAAATCTATGCAAATTTTTTTATCACAAGTTAAACATGAACACGTATTTACATAACTTAATTAAAGGTTGTTTAGTTACAGTTATTTATATCTTTATTTTAATCTTTAATCTATTAGGTTGGCAACTAAGTAATTGCCGATTTCCCAAATTCGTAGTTTAAGCAGTGTTTATGCACACATTCCTGTCATAACATGTTCAAGGTCATTTGACATGTTACTGAAATGAGTTTTATAAAGCCTTCAGTAGTGAATTTGGACTGATTCGGTAAACAGTGATTGTTTGGGGTAAAATAAAACATGGAAAAATAAAACGAGCACTATCGTCATATTTTGCTGTATTATTTCCGTAAAGGAAAAAACGCATCTCAGGCTTACAAAAAGTTATGTGCTGTTTATGGTGATAAAGTCTTAAAAGAACGACAGTGTCGAAATTGGTTTGCGAAATTTCGTTCTGGTGATTTTTCACTGAAAGACAACAAGCGCGGTGGAGGTTGATGACGATCTAATCAAATCAATAATCGCTACCAATCGTCACATTACAACGCGTGAGATTGCAGCTAAGCTAAATGTATCACATACATGCATAGAAAAGCATTTACAACAGCTTGGCTTCTCAAAAAAGCTGGATATCTGGGTTCATCATGAACTTAAGGAAATTCACTTGACGAAACGCATAAACACTTGCGATATGCTTCTTAAGCGCAACGAAAATGAACCGTTTTTAAAAAGATTTATTACTGGTGATGAAAAGTGGGTTGTGTATAACAATATCATTAGAAAACGATCGTGGAGTCAACCAAATGAACCACCTCAAACAACATCAAAACCTGATATTCACCAAGAAAGGTCTCGTTATCAGTTTGGTGGGATTATAAAGGTATAGTATATTTTGAACTCCTACCTCGCAACCAGATGATTAATTTTGAAGTTTATATTGATCAACTAACCAAACTGGATGTTGCAATCAAGAAAAATCGACCAGAATAGGCAAATCGCAAAGGAATTGTGTTCCATCATAACGCTAGACCCCATACATCTTTGGTCACTCGCCAAAAATGGTTGCAGATATGTTGGGATGTGTTACCACACCCACCATATAGTCCTGACATAGCACCATCAGACTATTATTTATTTCGAAATTTACAGAACTTTCTGCAAGGAAGAAAATTCAATAACGATTATGAAGTAAAACTGGTGTTGACACAATTTTTTGCTAATAAAAGCCACAGTTTTATTAACGTGGTATTATGATGCTGCCTGAAAAGTGGAAAAAGGTCATTGAAAATAATGGACAATACATTTGTGATTAAAGCTTTTTTGGTGAGTAAAAATAAACTGTTATATTTTCCTTAAGAAAACGGCAATTACTTAGTTGCCAACCCAATATATTGACTAAATTGGAGGTTATGCATGTTTTTTTATTTTTTCGGTCTGTTCTTTGGTTTCCACACCTTGCAAATGATTATAAGACAATGTCCGCAAAAAAAAAACAATTTCGTCTGTCTGTCTGCCTGTCAGTCTGTCTATCTCTCTGTCTGTCTGTCTATTTGTAGGTCTGCCTGTCTGTCCGAGGTTTACAGAAAACCGGCTGGATTATATTTTTACGAAATTTTGTTCTATGGCGGCATGTCTTTCTTTTAACATTTTACATTTCTGCGATCGTCGCTCACTTTCAAACATACCGACCTTATATAAAATTGCACCTAGTAATATTTCTTGTAATGAATTATTATCATTAATAACATATCGAATAGGGGATAGGCATGATTTTTTTAATTTTTTTTATTATATTCCTCTTGTTGCATATAAACATAAAAAACCGTTTTTATTATTATTTTTTTTTTAATTTGAAGGCTTAAAAAATCATAAATGTATGTAGCGCGCGAAAACGACGTGTGACGTCATACCCTTCTAACTGACACATGACACTACTAGTCTACCCAGCGTACATAGTAGGCTCTTTCCTTTTACCACTTTACTTAAGAAATCTAAGCTAAGCTAAGTTAATCTAAGTTGTAAGACCGTTCCATTTATAAGACACTGGCTAAGATAAGCTAAGTTTTTTCCTCCCCCCTTTCCCTTGCTAAGATATTTGACTAACTTCTTAGCTTAGCCAAGCATTTTAACTTGTAAAAGGAAAGCAGCTAGTCTGTTGTGAACTTATTTGTATGTATAACTTTTATAGGTTATGTAAAGTTACAGTGATTTTAATTAAAATAAAGTTTAATTCTATAAAAACAATTTATACATGTTTACCGAATTAAATTTTATATTAAAATATATAAAATATGGAAGATCCAGGCCCCATTACTTTGAAACATAGTCGAAAATATTGTTTAGTACCAATGTGCACAAATAGTTCAATTAGAAATCCAAAAAAATAATTTATATCATTACCTGATGACGAAAAACAACAGAAAAGCTATGAGGCGAAATAAAACCAATATTTCAGAAAAAAGTAAACTTTATGTTTGTGAAGACCATTTTAATGTGAGTACATATATTTTATAAATTATTTTAATAATAAATGCGTGAAAAATTGTTTAAAAACAAATACAAAACTCTCAAACAATACAATATAAACACGTAAACATTATGTTTTGTCTGTATCTGTGACGTCAAACCCTCTCAGTCTCAGTCGTATCTACTCGGCAACATTCGCGGCGTGGTCGGCTTATTTCAAATTTACAATATTTTAATTAAAAAATTTGGCTATAATATTAATTAAAATGTGATTTTTGTTGTGTTAGGTGACATAACTAACATTAAAATATCAAAAAAATGTAGTTTTAAGGAAATATAAATTTTATGCGTATCTCCTATTGCGATGAACGCTCTGTATAAAAATTGGTTTGTAAAACCAATTTATTACCTAGCCACTTAAATCAGTGCAATCTTGTAATTAATTTACTTCCATCAATAAAATTCTCTTCATTTGTTCTTTTCATTTAGTTCATGAACTATTTCTGTAAGACTCTTTATATAATTGTACGTCTTTCAACTAACTTTAAGTATAAAGAAAACTGGCCAGTCATGTCCAATAACACCGGTCATAACTTGTTCCTTTTATCACGATATTTACCAGAGCGTAAGAAAAGCTCACATAATGTTGTACATAGGATGTCTTTGTGCCTCTTGAAAACTGTCTGCAAAGTCTAAAGACTACCTACAAATCTTTATGAGAGCTTCTCTTACGTTGCCTGCATTTGCAGTACTGCATCTCAAATAGTCAACCATGCTATTTAAGTTTATGATTGCGCAATGCTTGCTGAAAACCTTAATGTGAATGAAATACAAAAAATACGGAGTTTTATATATAGAATTTTCTCAAAAAGAAACTTGCAAAAATGAGGTTAATGTACTTGTGACATTGAATTAAAATCAGATATGGCCACAATATTGTTACCTCATAATATAATAAGAGGTTGCATTGAAAACCAAATGCTGGTGCAGAAGCAGATATTTACTCATATATCATATTGAAGTGTGAACATTTCGTACTAAAATTCAATCATTAGACATCATCGTTTGTTTACACAAGTAATTTTTGATAGCCGAATTAAAATGGAAAGCGATAAGTTGATTTTCCGATGTGTACTTCTATAGTATTTTGATTTGAAAAAAGTGCAATTGAAGCTCACCGATTGGCAAATACTTTGATAAATATATTCACGCATTTTTTTTTTTTTACAAAATTTTTTGGGCGCTTCGACAACTTAGGTTATTAGCGCCCCGGTACATTATGGCCACAAATATTAGATACAATAATTATAATAATATAACATAATAGAATAAACTAAGCAATATTATAACACAGCCCAACAGACATTTTGGTGCCTGCGAGTTTTTAACTATCTCTAGGTAATTTTTGAGCACATAATCCAAAATAGCCGTCAGATTTGGTCTATCAGATCTAGTTTTTGCGATACGCTATATTGGTCTCTTTTACAATAAAATATCTTATTTTTTAACTTGTATATTTTTCACGTTATTACTGTTACTATTTGCTCCAACTGCCAGTTACAAACACAAATAAGTAAGGTATTTATTTCACAAAGTAGATAAATATACATTCATCACTTATCACTTAAAAATTGTCTTTTGTACGACTTTCTAGCATGGAGTTTACCAGAACAGTCTTTCTGAAGACTCCAGCAGTAGTAGGCCATCATGTGGCTATCTTATCTTCCTTGATATCTATCTTCCATAGTTTTATGTCCTGATGGAATCTTTCCCCCGGTTCTTCACAAAAATCACCTAGGTTTTCTGGTGAGTGGTTATAATACAACCGAGTATATTAAAGTTGGAAAGCATATTTTCAACTTATTCTCTGCCTTATGATTTCCAAGAAAATTTTATACTACTTGAATAAATGAACACCAAGAATTAGATTCAATCTCGTTCATTGATGCGGTTGGATTGGATTGTGGATCTTCAGTAGGTTGCCTTATCTGAGGACCATCAAATATTCTGGCGTTCAGTTTTTCAGAGTTAATCCCAGGAAATTTACGTGTCAAGTAGCCTACATAAAGTCCATCTCGATTTAAACCCTTCAAAAATTGCTACATAAGCCCAAACTTGATATGCAAAGGTGGAAATATAATTTTCTCTCTCGCAACCAAAGGTTCGTTGACAACGTTTTGTTTTTCTTGAATTATGAATTTCTTAATGGAAATCACCCAATTTATGTTAACCCAGTGCTGATCCTTAGCTCTGCTGTCCCAAAGGCATAAAAAACAAGGATATTTTGTATATCCACTTTGCTGTCCAAGGAGGAAGTTTACCGTTTTTAGATAAAAAACTAAAATCAATTAGTATCTCAAAAACTAGAGCTGCTACGAAGAAGAGTCAGGTATTTTTGGAATCAGCACATAAAAAATATCCAAAATCAGTTTTTACTTTTCGGCACCCAGATAAAAAAAAAATTGTTGGGCAGTGTAATAAATACATGGTTAGAAAGATTTAATAACTAGTTATTATATTACATTAGGTGATATATGTCTTTTAGGAACCTTAACACATTTGGTTCAAGGTATTTATTGAGGACAAGGGCTTGTTCAAGAGTTTCGGGGATCTTGTTGTCGTAACGCTCTGTTGCATATTTCCAGTATTCGATTAGAATGTGACTTACTGTGATACGTGAGTTACAAGTGTCACAAATGGGAGTATCAGAATGTGCAAATATATGTTTGTGGGTGGTATTTGTATGGCCAATTCTCAACCTTGTGAACACAACTTGGTCATGCCTGTTTGGACTAGTTACTCATGGTTTAGTGTCAATTCTTATAGTTCGTAGTTGGTTGTTTGTAATATAGTTTGTAAGGGAGGTAATTTTGGTATTATTTCATAAATAAAATTTCATAAATAATTCAATTAGAGTAAAATATTTAATCTGTTAAACGATAAAAAAATAATCTATTTCTTAGAAAGGGCATTTAAGATAACGGTAGACTTGTTTATTATTGCAACTTGACACTTTTGTCAATGTAACATGAAAAGTGAATCGTAAATTATTGTGTAAAAATGGACGTCAACCATAAGCACATAAATAATAATTAATTTTTGTCTGAGATATAAATATTATGATTCGGCTATTTTCTAATGGGATATTTATCTGAGTTATCACCAATAAATTATGAATTTTAAGATAGTACAAGACAGACAGTCAAGAGGTGTTAAATGACATTTAACAGGCACGATGTAAGCATTTCAGGGTGGTTCGATTTTTAAGTGGTAGTTGATTTTGACCCGTCGTATGGTTAAGACCATGTTTACGAGTTGAGTCTAAAGAGTGAAGAAGTTAAGTCGTGTTTTAAGTAGAGTGAGAATTTGTTCATCATGGGTTAGAGTCATTTAGTGTTGTCGGTCAAGTCGAGTTAAATTAACAAGTAATTTCATATGAACGTTAGTGTAGTGCCCAGCAAAAGAGAGATAAATGGTTTTAGAGGATGCCAGTCAGGACTGTAGTGTCCAGTGGACAAATTAGTGATTAGTGCTAAAGAGTCCAGTGTCTAGTGTGTGTGAATGTCTCATTTGGATTTAGCGTATCGACGTAATTGTAAGTCTAGTGTAATTAGTGTAAATATTTAAACCGTATCATAATTAAAGTAGATTAGCTAAAATGTTGAGTTAAATTGAACAACCCTTAATTCTTCCAAGAATCATAGCAACCAGCTAGCGGACTAATATGTTGGGTCCAGACTTGATTCGCTCGCAAGTCTTGGAACCCATAATGTGAGGGATGTACAGATTAAGTACAAATGAAATAAATAAATCAGCCAACCGTGACATTATTCATTTATATATCAGAGTCCCCACAAGTTCCAATATTCCTTCCATTTATCTCTTACGTTGACTTTTATGTCACGCATTTTGTTATTGAAATAAATAATTAAAAAAAAGAAAGCAACGACATTCAATACAACCTCCAATAATATTTCAGCATCTTTTATTATAATATATGCATCCCCATTAGTTCCATTATAAAACACTTTGTACTTCTTTCAGTAGAACATTGTTACACAAACAGCAGTAAAACATTCTCCTGCATGCAATTTCTTGCACATGAATACAGTATACGAGTAGAACGAACGTGTGTGGGTGTGTGTAATCCTGGCGAGGGTGTCGCGTGATGAATAATAACTGCAGTTCACCCCCGGCGTCCACCATTCACCACCCCCGAATGGGAACACAAGTTGCGCTTCCAAACTTTCAAACAATCACCGCAATAACAATGACCTACTCCTAACTTATTCATTGCGACAATTAAATTTGAACATTAAATATTTGTTTAATGAAAGTGTTTCGTTCTAAAATTATATAACTGGTTTCATTATCCTAATGCCTGGTTTATTTTCATAATGATTTTAAGTGTTTCAATAGAATTACGTCATATATTTTGTTTGTTACCATAATTTTACCTGAAATTATAAAAGTTGGCTTAAGAAAAAAATCTTAGAATAAACATTCAGTTTGTAAAAATATATTTTAGAGTTAAGCCTACTTTTATCAAATACCAGGTCTACAAGAATGAAATGTGGATTTTTTTCAAACTTGCCGCGCAAACTGAGTGTATAGTTCAAAGTTTCAACACATATGGCATTATCATTAAGTGTCAAATGCGTATAGGCTATAATTGGAAAAGTGATCATATAGTTTTGTTTTACTGTGTTAAAAATGTCAAATTTTGTGCCAAATAAAGAGCATTCGCGGACAGTACTACTGTTTTGTTTTAATTTGAAAAAAACTGCCGCTGAATCATACCGACTGCTTCGAGAAGCTTATGGTGAATATGCTCCATCGCAAGATACGTGTGAACGATGGTTTCGGCGTTTCAAAAGTGGTGACTTTGATCTTACAGACAAAGAACATGGAAAACCTGCAAAAAAATATGAAGATACAAAATTGGAAACATTGCTACAAGAAGACGATATTCAATCACAAAAACAACTAGCAGAGCAGTTAGGCGTTAATCAACAAGCTGTTTCCAATCGCCTACGAGAGATGGGTAAGATCTAGAAAGTCGGCAGATGGGTTCCACATGCATTGAATGAGAGGCAGATGGAAAAACGCAAAAACACTTGTGAAAGAAAGAAAGTCTTTTTTGCATCGTATCATTATTGGCGATGAAAAATGGATTTATTTTGAAAATCCCAAACGCAAAAAATCATGGGTGAACCCAGGCTCACCATCCACATCAACTGCAAGACCGAATCGCTTTGGCAAAAAGACAATGCTCTGTACTTGGTGGGACCAAAAGGGTGTGGTCTATTATGAATTGTTAAAACCTGGTGAAACAGTTAATACCCAACGCTACCAACAACAACTGATCGAATTGAACCATTCGCTGCTCATAAAACGACCAGAATACGAAAGAAGACAGCACAAGGTAATCTTTCTTCACAATAATGCTCCATCACATAAGGCAAAATCAGTTTGCAACATATTGGAGGCACTCAAGTGGGAAGTGCTACCCCATGCCGCTTACTCACTAGACTTGGCCCCTTCAGATTACCACTTGTTCGCATCGATGGGTCACGCACTTGCCGAGCAGCACTTTTCTTCATATGAAAATGTGAAAGAATGGTTAGATGAATTGTTTGCGGGGAAAGGGGAAGAGCGTCTCAAAATGACATCCCTTGAGGTGATTTTTCAATCTTGGGAAGAGGAAAAGTCACAAGGACTCAAGTCAGGTGAATAAGGAAGCTGAGGAGCAGCAGGAATGTTTTTACTGTCCAAAAACTCGTTTATTGAAATTGCTGTGAGACAACCCGTATTTTTCTCATCCCCAATTCATTGGTCAAAATTTCACGAACGGTAGTGTCATAGGTGATCCCGAATTCTGTCGACATTTTCATCGGTTCTTGAAAATGAAAGCCTTCCGCTGCGTGATTCATCTTCAATCAACTTTTCTTTCTGAAAATGCCTTAAACCACTAAAAAACCTGGGTCTTTGACAAAACACTGTCTCCGTAGGCCTGTTGAAGTTTTGCAAAACTTTCCGTTGTACTGTGCCCAAGTCTTAAGCAAAACCTGATAGCACACCGTTGCTCGAAATGAATGTGACTCATTTTTAGAACTCACTAGAAAAAGCTGTTTCACAAAAAAAAAAAATTACTCCAGCAAGTTCAAACTTGTACTGAAGGCATATCACATATACACCTATAGTTGTTTGAGAACTACTGTTCATATATGGCCGCCAGTTTCTATGCATAATGTATTCAGCCAGTAAATCCTGCACTTTTATGAAGGCATTATGAAAACAGTGTTAGTGGTTGGTTTGTGTGAATGTATGTAATAAAATATATAATTATACCGGCTACTGCTTTTAATTTTCATTTCCGTCGCTATTTCGCTGCTCTCTGGATTACAAACTAGATAAAAATATAAACACTGTTAAAAATTACTCCTGTATAAATCTGGGAATGTGAACATAGTTTTATTTTATGATTTATAAAAGGTAAAATAGTTTTAAAATATTCCTTCGTTTGTTGCGCGTATGTTGCCAGTTCAATATTGAAGTTCACTGGCACACGTGAGTGGACGGTATTTTCTGAGAACTGCTGATTCAATTTGGGGTTGGTACAGCAATCACAGAAAGATAAGTGTGCTTATAACTCTTAAGAACAGAGTACACTCCACTGATTATTATTTTTTCGTACAAAAATAACAATCTGAAACAGGGGCGCAGACAGGGTTTTGTCGGGGGGGGGGGTAACAAACATGTACTTATTTTTAGGCTTTGAGAATGGTTCAGATAGAACCGAAACTAGTTAGCAAGTAAATAAATCTTTTTAGATATTTGACTAAATTTGCTTTTAATTATCGAGCGAAACCCAAGAAAATACCTATATATTCTTCCTTTAGTATTTTTATTCAATGTATCGAACTAATAAATTATGTATAGAAATTTCTCCTTGCATTGCAATAATCCTACGCAATTTATAAAAATAGCTTGACACCGTGGCATACTATAATCTTTTTGAGAAAGAAGCATATCTTCCTCAATTGAGACATGTTCCTCAGACTAAATTAGATTAAGCCTTGCGATCAGGTGACAGAGTGTGGGAAGTGACACGGATAATGACACAGTCAAGATCAGGATAATGGAGCGTCATCAGTGAACGAGCGAGCAGAGGAACATCAATACTGCACAACGTCTCATCGCCTTCCATAACTGAACAAGTTAAGACTCTCTGAAATATGCATGTGGTTCTGAAAAGTAAAATTTAAAACAGTGACAGATTGCTTTGGAAGACATATGTGACATACATCTACAATATTTTATTCTACTGACATATTTAGGTCAATTATAAAGTCAGGAAATTCAAAATATCTACTTCAGTAACCTAGACATATTAAAATAAATACATCTATACTAATATCCGAGAAATGTCCACAAAGAAAGAGTATTCAATTTTTAAACTCAAACATACGCAAATGGTTCTTATTTAAAAAAAAAACCTCGTAATTAACCTCGTAGCTAATATAATTCTCAAGATAGCAATGATGAATAAATTAAATGAACAGCTGTAGATTAAAAAAATTGGTGTGAAGTGTGAATTTTCACACATTTCAGGGTTTTGCAGGTATTTAATAAGTGAATGATGATTATTTGGGATGCCAAAAACAAATTTTATATTAAAATATTTTTTTGCTAATTTTAATTCGAACGCCTAATACCATTATTTAGGTTTCTAAATATGTGCAGTGTTTTTTTTTTTTTTTTTGTTTTATATAGCAAGGTTCATTAAGATTTTGAAAATTGCGCCTATGGCTTTCATTGTTTGTTATAAGCTCCGCCCCTTTGATTTCGTGTACATTGAAACAGAATTAAATTATAATTTCAACAATTTCCACTGGTTATTAAATTTACGCTTTTAAAAATTAAATGCAACATTTGCCAAAATATAACTAGAATTTTGAAAAAATAATGTAAACAAAATAAAAATGCAAAAAAAAAACAAAAAATAATATTGTTTTTTCTCGCTGGGATCGAACTGAGTTAGTTGTGTGATAATCCAGCGTCATAACCATTATACCAGGATAAACCTTCCATTGCAGCGTGTTACAAAGCTATAACTTGTGTACATTATTAGCCAATAAACACAAAAAAAGCGTTTTTTTCCAAAAACATAATCTGATCAAAAATTCCTGTTGTACTATTCCGGTTCACACCAATGTACATTACTTAGATTTTTTTCAGATTTTTAGTTCAAACTATCTGGGCTACAGGGTGTGGGACAAAAATTAGTTTGCACAATTTTGGCAAAAATCGCTTCAAAATAATTTATTTTGCAAAAATAAAAATTTGATCGTTAATTCACGTACCAAGAGCTTTCATTTAATGCCCTACTCAGAATTATAAAAATATATTTTTGTTTTCGGTGAGCACATATTTGTTTATATTTTTAGGGGGATATGTTTTTTAGATGTTTTAGTATTTTTCCTATGTGCGGATCAAAGAGTTGTATAAGCATGCCAAATTTCAACTCTCTAGGTTTAGCCGTTTGGCTACAATTTTTACCGAACAGACGGACAGACAGATAGACGGCAAAATGACGGTATAAGGGTTTTTTGGTCATACTTACAAAACCCTAAAAAGAAATAAATATTAATAAATAAACTAAATCACTATAAAATTCGACTCATTTAATAATATTATGTAACATTATTATATATCAGTTTTAATTTGATGTAGATATATAATTCTTAAATGTGATAAAACTAAACTTAATTGAATTTATTTTCCTCATCCATCTTGTGGATCTTAACACTGATTTTTTCTGATAGCTATATATAAAGTAAAGTAAAACTTATTTGCTCTGCACGCAATTTTATAATTACCTTGAAGTAGCTGTCGCTCAAAATGCATTGTCTTCGCAGCCATCTGTCAAGTTTTTATCACAGACCATAAGCAGCAGCTTTGTTGTTCAACATGGTAGGATTACAATGAAGAAATACAATAGCAAAAGCAACATAATAAAAGTATACGTAACACAAGGGAAAGGATATATGAAATGTGATTATAAAATTCGTGCAATATAAAAGAAACCCTCGATTTACGATGGTTTCATTAACGCTGATTCACAATAGAATGAACACCTAGCGCCTATAACGAAGATTCGCTGGTCGCGTGTAGTATTTGAAGTAAAAGCACCATTGGATATTGAGATCATCATCAACCTTCAGCCGTTCGAATCCACTGTTGGATATAGGTCTTTCTTAAAGATTTCCAGTTTTCTGTATCCTAAGCTTCTGTACCCAGGTCGTAGCTATATGCTTTAAGTCAACGTTTTCCAACCTTTTTTGGCTCGCGTACCACTTGGAAGTACATCACGCTAAATTGTACCACTTCCTAAAAATTATTGTATTTCGTATATTTATTTACTTAGTAGATATAATACAAGGTGTCTCAAAAGAAATTTTATATTTAGTGGATCGATTAAAAAAAAAGTAAGCCGTATATAGAAAAAATGTTTATTAATTATTAAAATACACTTTTTGGGGATTTATTTCTTAAAAATAATATCGTCTAAATGTAGACCCTCGCGTTCTCGGCACTCATTTAATCGAACAGTAAAATTACTTATGACGTCTCGGCAGGTGGACTCAGGGATGGCTGCCATTTCGTGACAGATATTTTCTTTCAAATGCGCCAGTGAAGTCGGTTTATTGGCGTAAACTTTAGATTTAAGATAACCCCATAGGAAAAAGTCCATAGGGGTTAAATCTGGACTGCGTGGAGGCCAATTTATGTCACCTCTCCGGGAGATCAATTTGCCTGAGAAAATTTCACGAACACGTGGCGGAGACATATTGGACGTGTGTGAAGTTGCTCCGTCCTGTTGGAACCATGTTCTTTGGTTATAGCCAGGAAAGTTTTGCAGTTCAGGTACCAAGAAGTTGTCTAACATCTCCACATAACGCTCTGAATTCACTGTAACTGCACGCCCCCTTTCGTCTTCAAAAAAGTAAGGGCCGATAATTCCTCGCGCCGACATCGCAGCCCATACGGTCACTTTAGGCGAATGTAGGGGTTTCTGATGTTTGCGTTTCGGATTCGTTGCACTCCAGTAGCGGTAGTTCTGCTTATTTATGTGGCCATTAAGATGAAAATGAGATGGCTTGCCCATTTTTCTCTGTACATATTTTTATGTACAGAAACAACGTTTCTATGATACTATTTTTTAAATTTTTTATGTCCGCCATTATTTTTCGTGTACCACCAGTGGTACGCGTACCACAGGTTGGGAAACGCTGCTTTAAATCATCAGCCGACACATTTCACAACCGACCAGTGGACACGAACACTCATCCCTTTTGTTAAGCGTTTGGGATACTTTGTCATGTAAGCACTTACTGGTTCGTTTAGGTCGTACGTAAAAGATTAAAACGGAAAACCAAAATACCTGTGTGTACTGTGGTGATACAAATACACTCGAGCATACAATCTTTATCTGTGGCAGGTGGCATAGGGAACGGATAGCAGAGATTGGCGAAGACATAACCTCAAGATGGTTCAGGACAAGGAGACATGGAAGTACATATGGAGCATGCTGCATAACATTATGCAGAAGAAGGAACTGGAGGAGCATATCCTCCAGGCAAAGACGTAAGGACTATTGCTTTGCCTGCAGTCAATACGCAAAGTCTTCGAACAGTTCCTTGACTGCAAACTAGTATCACAAGCAGGTGGTTTTAGTCGGTAGGCCAAATGGAGAAATCGACACTACCGGAAAAGGATTTTTTCCTGCTCCGGTGTCTACAAAATATTCTCCAGCGAGTGGATGATTTTCCTCGGCTTCGTTTATCTACTCATGGTTTTCACTCTAGAATCCATTTGGGCTATCTGTATTCTGTTGTTCTTGATAGATGGCTTGCCCATTTCCATTTCATGGTTACTTCTTTTATAGGATGTCAGTTAGTTTCGTTTGTTGCTGAATTACAGCAATTGGTATTTTAGCGCTCAGCGTTATACCGATCATGACTTGCTCCATGGTCCTTTAGGGTTACGACTTTCTAGCAGAAGATTTAATCAATGGAATCATTTTATCATCGGAAACTCTAAAAATTCCTAAAAATTTCCGACATAACACATAGTTCGAAAGCTTTCTTTTTAAGACACATTAGGACATAATTTTTAAAATGTTTGGTAGTTTACCAAATGCTCTCCATTCTTGTGATAATCTCCTGAATATATCGGGCATTAGGTTGTCTCTGTCAATTCGTATTTCGTGCCCAAGGTACTTGTAAGCATCAACCTGTTCAATATTGTCATCGTTGATTTTCAACGCCTTACTCAATACAAGGTTTGTCATCATTTTGTTTTTAGATTTGTTTATTTTAAGCCCTACGTTTTTAGTTGCCTCATTCAATCCTCAATGCTACCCGAGCGAAATTTGACACAAGAACAATATCATCGACGAATAGCAGTGATTTTGCTTTACATTAATTTGAATATTCTTGTTTTCTCAGGATAGAATTTTGAACAGATACACTAAAACTGCAGTAAACAGTTTCAAAGTTTTAGACAGCCATGGGCAGCCACTTTTCATTGAACTTCTAGAAGAACTATCCAATAAATCTACAGCTGGAGGAGAAGGAAAATAAAACGAGGAAGAATTTCATTTTAGAGATATGAAAAACGACCGATCTAAAACTGAATATTTTAACGAAGGTAACATTGATTGTAAAATTGACCACGAATAGAAACGAAGTGACAAAGTTGAAAGGAACGTAATAACATCCACTGGGTTGACATGAACGCTAAAAGATATTTAAAAAATGTTGAAATCATTGATATTTTTCAAATCTCTATCCAAAAATAACCTGTGGATACACGTTAACATTTAAAAAATCAAAGTTGTCCATGATTTCCTATTTGTAACGGATATTTTCAATACTACCAATCGATTCTTTGGGTAGACTTTGGTTATCATTTTTTTACTTGCTCATAAATCGCGTTTTAGGCAAAAGAGGGTGGAGTCTGATACATCCTTTTTAGTTCTTTTTTCTTCTTGTAACTTTATTAGTATCTCTACTTAAGAAAAGTAGAATAACTGTCTATAATTCTTAACTTTAATGAAACTAATAGCAATTTTAAATGAATCATTGGCCAAATTACACCTTTAATGTTGTTCTAACCTAGAAAATAAATGTTCCTTTTTAGAGAATTAATAGAAAACGTTCCGTAACCAACATGATTGAAATAAATCCTGAGGCAATCCAGTGAGCTAAATGACCGGGTCGTGTACCGGATGTAAACACGTGATAGGCTTCATTTGTTGGAGGGTGTGCCTTGTACCGCCAGCTGCCCGGAGACATGAAGCTAGGCCGGACGCTCGTTTACCCTAATACTACCAGCCACCTACCGGACTACAAATTAACAGATGTAATTATTTCACTGTTTCACTGAACTTGAAAGACCACTGGCTACAAATTAGTTACATTGATTTAGCTTATTTTGTAGCGTTGAATATATATAATGCCAAACCATGGTTACCATTAATCATACAATAACATAGAACTATTCTTAACCTTTCGGCAGTCGCGCCCTAAAAAGGCACACGAGCAGTCGCGCGTTGTACTTTTTACAACATCCATAAAAATCATATTTTTTATCGTTTAATTATATTTTTAACCAATGTTAAGATATTTTCTGATAAATATATTATTTTTACTTGATTTATTTATCAAAAAACATCAATTTACATAAGACTGGAGATTAAGCACAAAATTAAGTACGTAAACTGAAAAAGCATACTTTTATTGCACAAATTTTTGGTAAAAAAAAAAAAAAAAAAACTAAAATAATATTATTCGAGGTAGCAAAATTCATAAATTTTTCTTCTATACATGTCAAACAAACTGTTTGTTTTTTTGCATGTTTTTTGCAAATGAAACGAGAATACTGGTCACACTTCATGGTGGCTGATGAGTTCTTTTTCCCACAGAAACAACATGTTCCTTTTTTCTTTGCTGGTTCGTTCAAAGAAGAATGTGCTCAGCCTGATCTTGATCAGCTTGCAATAATCATCTGGTTCTATGTTTTCGTCACTAAGATCACCGTCACTTTCAAAAACATCCAAATCGCCACCATTTTCTTCAACTGAAAGCTTTTGAAGAATATGCGGAATATCACTAAACTTTATTCTTGATGCCATAACACTGATAAACTTTAAAACTTGCAAATAGATTAAAAATGAAATGTCAAATTTTAAGAAAAAAGTGCAACTCTAGCAGTCGCGCGTTGTGTAAAGTACAACACTGTGTGATACCTCCTGTTTGGATTGTCTTTGGGCACTGATCGGAAGTGCGGATATGAATGATTGGGTGGGGAGATGGTAGTGGACTAGTCAAGGGAGGTATACCTGGGTGGGCTGCCTTCCTGGAAAAAAATATATGTCATATTTCTGCTAAAAACAACTACTCGTTTTACTTGTACTTTTTACAACGGCGCGACCGCCGGAAGGTTAACAATAGTCAAAGAGCTTTATAAACATTTTAACTGTTCAGTACTATACAGAGGAACAAAGAAAGATTATTTTTCCCAGTACGTCAAGGGTTGAAGCAGAGATGTCCACTTTGCCCTCTTCAACGCTCGCCGATACAAAAAATAGAGCAGTCTTACGATTATGCTTTAAAGTCTGATATAGAAGTATTGATCCGTTTTAATAAGCCAAATTTATGTTTATGAAAAATATCGTCTTAATTTTTCTATTAAAATATCGAAAAGAACAGGTCTGTTATATTCTTGTATTGTATGGTAAATAGCCAATACAACTTCAGTTCTAAAATCGATGTAACCATTGTGGCTCAAGAGTTGGTTTCACCAAAAGTAACCTCAAAGAAAACTTAACTAACAAGAAAGGCAAGTAACCGCAAGTTGAAAACTTTTGTTATAACATTATCTTAAGCTTTTAAGTCCTGTTAGTTTAAGAACCTCTGCTTAATCCTAACAACACTAGTATCTTTGATCTAAGAAAGCCACATTGTTTTACGTTAACTATGTGCTCTCGACCTTGATAATCACTCTTAGTACCGTCGAGATTGTTATAATTTGTGCTAATTTTAAAATTATCGTCTTAGACATAACATATGTCATTTTAATTGTTTAGCTACTAAGAACAAACAAGGATTGTGCGAATTTTATTATTTTTTACCTTTTCTGCGTTATTAGACATGAGTTAAAATGATTCTCTCACAAAAAAAAAGTCATCAAAGCCATTAAACTAGTATTATATGATCATTGATACGCGTATAAGTCGTACCTGGCTAATTGTCACAGTAGCAAAGGCCATTAAATTAAATAGAAAAAATTTAAAAAAACGTATAAGTTGTACAAGGTCAGAGAGAATAATGAACGACCTTTGTCATAATATTCTATCTACTATGCATGTCCTGACCTCAGCTAATATTTTCGCCAATGGTATCGTATGGGACTTCACTTATAGACCGCGTTTAGGAGACTTAGATTATGCGGACGATATTTGTTTACTTTTGCATACATGCATCGATATAAAGGTCGCTTTACACTGAGTCCAAAAAAAAAGCTTTTGACGTAGACCTTTCGATTAACGTTAAAAAGACCAAATAAGTACATATTGGTACCAATAACCCCAACCAACATTATCCAGGGAACAAAAATTTAACAAGTTGACAAGTTCTGCTACCTTGGCTGCATGATGTCGACCGACTGGATATCCTTTATCCTCTTACGGAACGTTTGGTTCCTAACAAAGTATTCGACTTGTGGCAGTAATCATACAACACACTCTCGCTCTCTCTCTGACGAAGCAGTATCTTCCATAAATGCATTCAAAGCGAGGATTGTGGCCATTTTCCCGTTCTGCATGCATTTTTAGGGTTTTGTAGGTATGACCAAAAAACCCTTATACCGTCATTTTGTCGTCTGTCTGGCTGTCTGTCTGTCTGTCTGTCTGGAACACATGTTAAATATTTAATTCGCTATGTAACCAAGTTGATACGTCAGCGCTCATAGCGATGTGCGTTTAGTCATTGGTTTTCTAATTTGTCCCAAAACAGGTAACAGGTAACTTGCAAAACTAGAGTTCGAATCCTGTCAATTTTAATTTTTTTGTTTTTTTTTGCAGTTTTCTTTTGTTTAAATTATTTTGCCAAAATTCTAGTTATATTTTGGTAAATGTTGCATTTAATTTTTAAAAGCGTAAATTTAATAACCAGTGTTGAAATTATAATTTAATTCTGTTTGATGTATACGAAATCAGAGGGCGGGGCTAATGATTTAAGCAACAAATAGAAGCTATAGGCGCAATTTTCAAAATCTTAATGAACCTTGCTATGTAAAAACAATACTGCACATAAACTTAAATAATGGTATTAGGCATTCGAATTAAAATTCATAAAAAAATATTTTGACATAAAATTTGTTTTGGCATCCCAAATAATCATCATTCATTTATTAAATACCCGCAAAACCCTGAAATGTGTGAAAATTCACACTTCACATCAATTTTTTGAATATTTCAACATCTCTTTTCATTACGAACTTATATATTACGGAAGATCGGAAACGGAAGGTTTTGTGTTTACGTGTCAGAATGGTGTTATAAATACTTTGGCGTACAGTCCCCACATACTACAAATGTCTGAGTCTACATTCTATAAGTAATGCCATCATCATCCTGAAACAATTAAGCACAGTCTGTCTGCGTGTCCATTTCTTGCAGCGTCGAGCTACGTGTCTCGACATAATGCTACTCTCCACGTGATCGAATACCATCTTAGGATGGTATTTACCCAGTACCAATTATACCGTAGGTCCCTTTTGACATAGAATTGGTGGTGGAAAATTACAAGTGCCGCATTTATTGGAATTTTCCTTCCGCACTTCGATGTTACCCACATTCACTAAGCCTGACATAACCCTTCTTTTATTTCGAGACTAGACAGATGTTTCTGATCAAATTCCGAAGTCCTACTGAGTAGATTATCTCTCTTAAGAAGGAGGAAAATAGGTCCAAGTATATGGTTTTCTTATCCAAGCTTAGAAAGCTGCATCCAGGACATAAAGTTAAGCTTGTAGTGCTGGTAGTTGGTGCTTTAGGTGGTATGCAAGGCACCTTTCGAAGGGAAATCGAGTTCATTCCTGCCTGCAGATCATTTGTCAACTCTTTGTTTTACAGAATACAGAAAGCACTGTTACTAGTTCACTTCGCATTGAGCTCAAGTAAAGCTGAGAAAAATATTTCTCTGAAGGAGGAGGAAAGGAAGTCCAAATATATGGATCTCTTATCAATACAAGTATATCGAGTACATTCCCGGCTGCAGATCTTCTGCCACCTCTTTGATCTGCAGGATGCAGAAAGCAATGTTGCTCGGGTTACTCCGCATTGCATAGGCACTGGTTCTGACATAATTTCTGCGTTTGCATCTCGCCAGAATTTGGGATATAACCTTGTGTATTTAGTTACACTTCTCTCTAGTATAAAGAGGCTCAAAAGGTTACTGAAGTTTGTGACTGGTGGACGCTCGTCAAGATCTGACCAATCCCAAATAATAATAATATATTTGAGTCTGTGAATGCTGCTTTACACACGCAAATTGATTATTTATTGTTCACGCAGTTGGAGAAAGTTTTGTTGTAAAAGAATCTTTAAATGTTCGTTGCTTTAAAATATCACCGATTTATAACGAACTGCCTCAATATCCTGCACGATATTCTGAAATCCAATTAACACTGTTTCAAGAGAAACTACTTCTCTGGGTAAAACCATTAAAGGACCTTATTAAAATTTATAACTTACGATCATTTGACTATTTATAAGGCTCTCAGTTCCTGGAATTAAACTGGAACACTTTATACGACTTATTTCGAAAGCTGCGTTAGCATGATGGTTCTAAATGAAAAAATTTCCACATTGAATTTTCCATTCGACAGAGTGTGACATGTCTCTAATTGCTGACGGCGTTCCGTACCGGAGCCAGCAGAATACTCGGAGAAAACTCTTGAGACGTAATAAGGAACTTTTGGCTACAATATGCGGGTAATATAAACGTTTATAACTTAAGCGTTCAGATCTATTCTATTCATACAACTATTTGATGAATTAAACTGAATTTTAAAATATTTATACTGAATAAAAGATAGATTAAATTTAGAATTGGAAGACGGGATGAAAAATTAATTAAGGAACATTAAATCAAAAAAGTGATGATAAATGCGGAGCCCTGCAATGTTTCCAGTCTGAGACATTACCAGGTTCCTACGATCATAAGGCAGGACTCACGGTCTAGATGCAAAACACGAAATAAAGCGACTGAACTTTATTTGGCGCAATCTCACGCAATTGTAGATATAGAAGTTGATAGACTTGCCTAGTGGTTGAAAGTCAAGTAACAAAGGACCCTTTGAGATGCTGTAGGCTTCGTAATACACCAGGTCTGGAATGGAGAGTTTGGACATACAGCCACGATCGATTTAACAACTCCACACCGTATATTCGCGAAATATACTAATACACAAGAATGTGAATGCATGTGTAAAGTGTATTCACGAGAACAAAAAATAAAGAATTGACATAGAACACTATACATATACCTCTTGACTTAGACATAGGTACACAACAATAAAATTTATCCATTTTTGTGGATTTCGAAAAAACAAATCGACTTAAACAAACTTAAGGTAGCCATACACGGTGAAGATTTCCTCAAGGAAAAAGCCTCAAGGAATTCCTCTACCGAACCCTCGCACACACACGGAGAGGATTGGCCTCAAGGAAAAGGCCTTGAGGACCACAACTTAAGCTTGTGCGTAGAATCAGCAGATGCTCCAGATTTAATCGATTCCTTAATTTTTTTATTCTCTTTTCGGAGAGCACTTCTGATATTGTTTATTTTTTTAATTACGTCATTTTTTGTAGCTTTCGCGTCCACTTCTTTTATTTTTTCCAATAATTTCGCGTATGCAGCCTCTTTTTAGGGTTTTGTAGGTATGACCAAAAAACCCTTATACCGTCATTTTATCGTCTGTCTGTCTGTCTGTTCGGTAAAAATTGTAGCCAAACGGCTAAACCTAGAGAGTTGAAATTTGGCATGCTTATACAACTCTTTGACCTGCACATAGGAAAAATACTAAAACATCTAAAAAACATACCCCCCTAAAAATATAAACAAATATGTGCTCATCGAAAACAAAAATATTTTTTTTAAATTATGAGTAGGGTATCAAATGAAAGCCCTTAGTACGTGGATTAACGATCAAATTTTAATTTTTGCAAAATAAATTATTTTGATGCAATTTTTGCCAAAATTGTGCAAAAAAATTTTTGTCCCACACCCTGTAGCCCAGATGGTTTAAACTAAAAATCTAAGTAATGTATATTGGTGTGAACCGAAATAGTACAACAGGAATTTTTGATCAGATTATGTTTTCGGAAAAAAACGCATTTTTTGTGGTTTTTGGTTCACAATGTACAAAAGTTATACCAATGTAAGACAGTCACATGCAAGGCGTACGATGGCGTCATTGGTTAGAGCGTAAGCTAAAACTCGCTGGTAAACGAAGGGTTTCGAGTATTTTTTGAGTTATTTTAAAAATATCGTTCATTTTGCCGTGATTACTACAAAGTAAAATTTGTCCTACACACTCAGCATACCGCCTTCACTTATTATATACCTGCGAAACCCTGAAATGTGTGAATATTCACACTTCACATCAATTTTTTATTTCTATCATGGTATTCTTTAGAACTTACTTTTCACAAGCAAGGTTCATTTTCATACATTAGTATGAATTCTGATAAAAATTCTCTAGACATGACTAAATAAATTCGACACTCACTTTACAAATCCTCAAGACCGACTGTCGACAGCACACACACGGTAGTAAGAGTTTTTGGCCAATTACAATCTGGTCTGAAGGCTGAAATATGATTTTTGTTCGGGATTTTTTGACCTCAAGTACTGGCCGCGGCCTCACGGACACCGCCATACACAGTGGAACAGACCAAGCCTTGAGGAAATCCTCACCGTGTATGGCTACCTTTAAACGACTTTAACTTTAAAGTAAGTCATTAAACGTTCGCCACTTAGAATTTATCTTATCTGGAAATGCCTTCAAGTGAAATAATCTACTGTAGAAAATTGTATGACCAAAATGTACAACGATAAAAAAATAAAGTATTTAATTTTTATAAAAACATGTAATGCAAACCAATGGCTTTCTAAACATTTGTGAACATATACTTGTTGATAATATAGTAAAACAGGTTCATAAAATATTGTAAAATATATTTATTCCTATAATTTTAGTTTGATAGCTGAGTAACAATAGGGGAAATTTTTGAGATCGCAGCGCTATATGCGGCAAAAGCTGGAAAACTAGAAATGACATTAAACTGTCTCTTGTGTATTTGATTACATAGTGAAAATAAACACGAGTTGTATTTTTTTATTTTCCGTGCGTTTTTAGGCCATTTTTCTTATTTAAAGGTAATCACGATTTACAAGATACCTAATAATATACTATTCTAAGGAAATTTCAAGGAAAGTTTTACTTTTTCATTGTATTTTTAATTCGTTTAGACTGTCTGTCAATATGATATTAACAAAAATATGGTAAATATATTAGTAAAAAATAAAAATCTCTGCCTGACGAAGTGGAAAGGCCTTTTAATATATGAACTGATGATTTAGACAAATTTTGGGTGGGGTAATTGCCTTTATTCATTTTCCACTCATAATAGGGGATAGGCATGATTTTATTTTAATTTTTTATTATATTCCTCTTGTTGTATATAAACATAAAAAACAGTTTTACATTTTTTTTTAAATTTGAAAGACTAAAAAACTCATAAATGTATGTAGCGCGCGAAAACGACGTGTGACGTCATACCCCTTCTAAGTGACGCAGTACACTACTAGCCTACCCAGTGTACTGCGTACAGCCTACCCAGTGTACAGCGTGCAGCCTACATAGTTTGTTGTGAACTTATTTGCTTGTATAACTTTTATGGGTTATGTAAAGTTAGAGTGATTTTAATTAAAATAAAGTTTAATTCTATAAAAACAATTTATGCATGTTTACCGAATTAAATTTTATATTAAAGTATATAAAATATGGAAGATCCAGGCCCCAGTACTTCGAAACATAGTCGAAAATATTGTTTAGTACCGATGTGCACAAATAGTTCAAATAAAAATCCAAAAAAACAATTTATATCATTACCTGATGGCGAAAAACAACAGAAAAGGCAAAATTTGTGGCTGAAAGTTATGAAGCGAAATAAAACCGATATTTTAGAAAAAAGTAAACTTTATGTTGTGTGCATAAATGCATCAATGTTGGGTAAATTATCCCTCTGAGCCCTAACAAAATCTTTATCTGCCATTTTAATAATAAATGCGTGAAAAATTGTTTAAAAACAAATACAAAACTCTCGAACAATACAATATACACACGTAAAGATTATGTTGCAGCTGTATCTGTGACGCCAAACCCCAGTCGTTTGACGTCATACTCAGTCGTATTTACTCGGCAACCTTCGCGCCGTGGTCGGCTTATTTCAAATTTACAATATTTTAATTAAAAAAATTGGCTATAATATTAATTAAAATGTAATTTTTGTTTTGTTAGGTGACATAACTAACATTAACATATCAAAAAAATGTAGTTTTAAGGAAATATAAATTTTATGCGTATCCCCTATTCAGCATGTTTCTGTTCCTAGTAAAAGATATGTTATTACATTTATGTTATTAAAATTTACTTTTGCAAAAATTTTCAAATCGTCAATATACATGATAAATCTAAAGTTTAGGAACCATTGAGAAATGTCATTAATAAAGATTTTAAAAAGTAAAGGACCCAAGTGGGATCCTTGAAGTACACCAGATTTAATTTTTATATGGTTTGAGAAAAATCCATATACTACCACATATTGTTCCCTATCAGCCAGATACGAATTAAACCATTTCAGAAGACGGCCATATACACCAATACCAGCAAGTTTTCACAGTTTGATCAATCGTATCAAATGCTTTGAACCATGTAACAATACTTCCGTTTTCAATAAAATGAATCGGGACTTGTATTACGGTTTATATCTATATACTTTCATAAGTAATCTACTGAGTGATAACACCCATATTCCTCCATCAAGTTGTTACCTGTTATATCCTTCCTTACTTTATAACTACTGAATCTTATCATTTTACACAGATGTCAAAACAAGATATGAAATCATAAAACCAACATTTCGACAACTCAAGAAAATCTAATATTACAAAAATCAAATTACCATTATTCATAAAATGCACATAGGTAGAAGATAGAGGCAATGAGAGAAGAAGCAAAAACACAAGGTACAGCAAATGGTAAAAGATAGAGATAGGAGTTTTATGATTCGAAGCGAATATGGTAGAATGAGAAAATGCAGAAGATCGTTTGTGAGTCCCTGACGGTCACAACAGATGCTGACAAGAGAGTTCGACCAATTCAAAGAACAGAACCGGCTTTTAAATTTAAATTACCCTTTGAAATTTTAGTTGGAGACATATGGTATAATTTATATTTCACTGTTCTAAGAACTGAATATATTTTCGATTCAGACTTCTACACTGAGCTCTCAATCCATAGAGAATCATCAAGAACTTGTTTCCTAACGTGTTTGGTGTTTTACATCTGTTTCACTGGACGCTATCTTGATCTTGCTCAAAACATTACGTGTTTTCCATAGGGAAATAAATTTAAAAACGTAGCGCCGCGGTGGTCAATTCTGAAACGTCGGTAGAGGATATTCAATGTTATAGGGGAAACTTCTTAAATGCCCTGGAAGATACGAGAATGACATTGTTTTGTTTTGTTCAGTGGAGAAATACGTTTTTTTGTTGTTTGTGTTTGTGTTTTTTAAAAACCAATTAATTTTGTTGTGTGCCGCAATTCGGCTGCATTTTGCAAAAACACAGTAATTGACATTTTTGTGAAAAATGAGTTTAGGACAATATTGAACTTGCTGTGTTCTTCTGCACCTTTTAATATAATTTTTTTTTTAATCGGCGGTCCCAGTCAGAAGTTATGCATATGTAGCAACACAGTAACTGCATTTTATGGAACAGAGTAACCAGTCAAAAACACAGCATAAGACAATGTCCAAGGAAAAACACAGTATCTGCTACGGTGATACTGTGTTTTTGTGTGGTATTTGTAATTACTGTGTTTATTATTGGTCCTTAACTTACCGTGTCTTAATGTCTGAACTTGATATAACATGTTTGAACAAGTCATTTCCAAACACAGTAAAGCATATCATTTGTTGTTTTCTAGTAATCTTATTTTTATTCCTAATTATATTACCACTTTAAAACACAGTAATGGCTAATGGTGTGGTTTTGTTCGTGTGGTACCTCATACAATTCTAAATATCCCCATTAAAAACAATGTATCATGCTGCCGATCTATGTTTTTTCTATGCTAATCCGTTGGAGTTATCATGAAAAGAAAGCCAAGGGTAAGTAAGATACACTATCGGAAATTCATAGGCCTCAGATACTCCTGTTCGAAAGGCTGATAATTTTTACAAATTCCTTTTTTCTGACGAATCTGGTTAAGAACAATTACTGTGTTTTTGCAAAATGCAGCCGAATTTATATCGTGAATAAAGAAGAATCCTTCTTAAACATTCCACAATTTTCCTAAATCGGGAAAAATATCAAATGAAATGATATTTGGAGGTAGAGAAAAAATGGATCATAGATTTATACCATACACAAATGTCTCTATGGATCCAAAAACTAAAAACGGGCAAAAATCCAAGCCCGTGAACGTGTGTAGTAAGCAGACCTCGGAAAACCAGACTTAGGCAGAAAGTCGGTAGATCGGTAATTCCCCATGATTCTAAATAATATACTTGTAAGCAGAGGTCTCAAATAGCACTTTTCTATGATTTTATGTTTTAATTTTGTTATTATTTGATATTTCTTTACTTCCTTGAAATAAATATGCAGAAAAATGATGGAATATGAAAAACAGAATGAATAATAATATAAATACAAATGTCCCGGGGCTGAACTGATTTTGACATCCCTGTCTTAAAGGATATTACGCCATGGCCGCCATTGCCAAGGCTGCTGGGAAGGATAAGTAATCCCTTCAAAAAACAACAGTAAGAAATTTAATTTCCTAACTATGTACATGCATTAGACGTACATGCAGTTACTCGAGTCCTTTAAGAATATGTTATACCAAAATTTGCGAATAAACTTTAATTATAAATTCACTAAGTTTTTAAAATAATATACAACAGGTGCTACTTAAATAATTCAAGCCTGAAGTAGACATGAAAGATTTAACAATATACTCTAAGTTTTTGAACTTTGCGCAACTATAATTTAATTAAATTATTCAGAAGATCAATAGTTATTAAAGATTAACTTATATTGTCATTAAGAAATCATCATGCGCTACAAGTACTTGATAAGTTGGATATTACGGAGTGGGTTGCGATAATCAATAGCTAACTACCCATTGACAGTACTTGTTGTTCTTACCATACTGGCGTTGAGGGTACCATAGATCTATTATGATACAATGGGTTTGTCAAGTTGTTGAGAAACATTAATCGGTTTCGTATCTAAGGCTTGAAGAGAGCACAGTAAAGTCGGAACACTATAAGTGATTGTTACTTACCAACCGAAGGCGGGCATCTTGTAGTAGGTCTGGGTAGCTGATCACTTAAGTTTTTAAAGATGGTTTTCGAATTCAATTTATAATAATTTAATGTTTAGAATTAGTTTATGATAAGTAACAAATATATATGACAATTAGATAAAATTAAAGATGCAGGATCAAATAGACCACCAGATAATCTATTCAGAGTCAATTCATGTTATCGTGAAGCGGACCGACTACTTCTGACCTCTTCTTCAGAGAGACTGGTGTTTATATAAGAGTTCTGATACAGTGATTTTCTTTTATCCTGCAATATAGGTATTATCGTTACTATGGTAATTGAAATCTGACAGCAATGTAAAATTTCGTTTCTTTTAATTTGCAACATAGGCGATTTAAGTGTATATTCAAAAAAACAAGCCAATGACAATTTTGTATTAAACTCTGATAACAAAACAAAGGCGGCTTGGAGAATAATACATCAAGAATTAGGTAAAAAGAAGCAAATAGATAATGAAACTTTCTTAAATGCAAATGATTTTAATGAATTATTTATAGACATTCCAAATCAAATTAGGAACCAAATTCCTAAAACTAGTATCTCATCTATAGATATTTTACAAAATAATGTACCTCATGTAACCAATACAATGTTTATTAGACCTACCGATGAATATGAAATTCAAGATATAATCAACACGTTAAATGACAAAAACAGCTGTGATATAAACGGACATAATACAAAAGCTTTAAAATTAGTCAGCGGTACAATATCACACCATTTAGCTAGACTAATAAATCATTGTATAGAACATGGCGTATTTCCTTCTGTACTGAAAATCTCTCTTGTCATTCCAGTACATAAGAAAAATAATATTAACGATCCAAGTAATTACAGGCCTATATCGCTGCTACCTATATTTTCAAAAGTTTTTGAAAAAATGTTAAAAAAACAACTAGTGACTTATTTTGAAAAATTTAATTTATTTTCTAATTGTCAACATGGTTTCCGACACAACAAATCTACTCAGAGTGCTCTGATTGACACAGTAAGCTTTATTCTAAAGTGCTTTAATGATGGAGAAATGGCCTCTGCCATTTCCTGTGATTTAAGTAAAGCTTTCGATACAGCACTATGGTGTTATAAGCGTTGCGTTGAACATGTTTGAAACTTATTTGAAAAATAGATTTCAAGCTGTAAAACTGAATAACAAGCTGTCTATTGTAAAAAGCATACATTTGGAATTTCACAGGGCTCAATTTTGGGCCCCATACTGTTCCTGATCTATATAAATGATCTCGACAAACATATTAAATGTGACCAAGTTGTTTTATATGCAGACGATACAAATTTTTTACAGCGTCTTCCTCGATCAACATCATTAATTCATGTTCAGGGCTACTTATCCGAATCGTCCTATACCGAATCCCTATACAATATCAAGGCTTGTTACCAAATTTAAACGCCATGGATGCCTCAATTTGAATCATACAAGAAGGAAACGAACATCAACTATATTGACTGAAGAAAAGATATTAGAAATTACTTTAGAAGTTGAAAGTAATTGTGCATCTACTAAATTAATCGCTCAAACCGTATCTGTGAGTAAGTCATCTGTATATACTCTTACAAGTGAAAAATACCGGTCTTACAAATTTCAAAATCATCAAGAACTTTTAGAGAGAGATGCGGTATTACGGATGGATTTTTGCTTTAATATTTTCGAAAAAACTAATACCAACCCTATTATGCTCCCAAGAATTTTATTTCCCGACGAAACAACTTTTAATTTAAATGATGAGCTGCACCGATAAAATTTTAGGTATTGGAGTCGAAAAAATTTACATTTATTTAATGCTTCACGTACGCAAAGGCCGCAAAAATTAAATATGTGGGCAAACATAATAGGACCCTTTTTCATTGATGGTAACCTGAATGCGTATAGATAATTGGCCTTATTACAAAAACGCATAGTACCTGCTTTAATAAATTTAAATTTTGCTGGTCAAATATAGTACCAGCAAGATGGAGCTCAAGTGCACTAAACCAAACGAGTAACGAACTACTTGGACAGGGAATTTCCCAAAAGTTGGATTGGGGGAGGAGGGACGATAAATTGGCCAGCATGACCTCCGGATTTATCACCAAACGATTTTTTTATTGGGGATATCTTAAAGCAAAAGTATATGATGGAGAAGTAAGAAACAACACGGACTTACAAAATAGAATCATACAAGCATCAAACACTATCCCACAAGGGCAAATAATAAATGTTTTAAATAAGTTAATGGTGGTATTTTTGAACATTTAATTTAGGTGTTTTTTTGTTATTTTCATTTTTCTATAATCTGTATTCTAATCTCTTTTGACTGAAATATAATTTTTAAATCTCTGGAAATGCTAAAAGGGACCCAGTGTGTCTTCAATATAAACTTGAAAATTCATCACTCCATATTGATCACTGGTCAAAACTGTCTCCTCTGTAGTCAGTTTACAAATAATCTACCGACTAGTATGTTGCAGCAATGTAAATGACATTGCTAGATTATAATGTTACTGACAGTGATGTAAACACGGTAACCGCAGCGGTTACTACTGGGGTTCGAAGCCAACCAACAACTCTATGTTCACACCGCAACACCATCTGCCTGACACATCACTGTTAATACTGTTTTTAAATATTCATGTTATTAACAATAGTAGATACGCGGTTATCCGTGGAACTGTCAATACTACCAATAGATCTGTAGAGTGATTTTTTAATGAATATTAAGCAGTTTTTATGCACATTGGAAAAAAAAATTGCATGTACTGTTTATTGATCTCAGCCGGAAATGTACGAGAGGAATTTTTGATCAGATTGCGATTTTGAAAAATATTGGTTTTTGTTTTTTTGACAAAATTAATTATTTTTTTAATTCCTGATTAAATAGTGGCTAATTATGCTACGGATTTTTTGTATTTATGGCTAAGATAGTGTGGATCTTTTTTGAAATTAAAAATATAACATATATTTTTTTTAACAGCTTAGTATATTATTATTTTATTAAACAAAACCCCTGCACATAAACACCACCAATACAAGAGAGTTAAAAACTGGCCAGGAAGATATTGATGATGTAGATGAGTTTTGTTACCTTAGGAGCATAATTGCCACAGATGGATGAACCTGTATCATCATCACCTGATGATGATACTGGATATTGAGCGACGCTTGAACAAGGCCAGGCAAGCTTTCGCTATGTTAAATGCTGTCTGGAGATCCTATTATATCTCAATAAACATAAAGTTGCGCTTGTTTAACAAAAATATGAAATCCATGCTACTCTACGGACGTGAGAACTGGAAGGTTACCCGTGTAATCACATCCAAATTACAATCCATTGTAAACAGATGTCTCAGAACCTTCCGAGTGTTTTGGCCGGAAAAAATATCTAACGCAGAGCTATGGCAACGAACAAATCAAATAGGTATCCAGAAGGAAATAAAATTGCGCGGAATAGCGTGCCTAGAATGGCCTTGGATTGGAATCCACAAGGCATACGCAACATCGGAAGGCCAAAAACAACCTGGAGACGAATAATTATTCAAGAAGCGAGGAATTAAGGATAATCGTGGGTGGAGATTAAACAGCAGTCAATAGAATACGCTGGAAGAGTTTTATGGAAGCCCTATGTGCCTCATAGGAACCAAAAGAACATATATATTATACGTTATGATTCAACCTATTTGAATAATTTTAGATTTTTGTTTTCAAGGTATCAAAGAGGAATGATTTATAGTAATGCAATAAAATAGAAAACAAAGAACACATTAATAGTGAGCGATACGTTTTTGAAATTGAAAAACATTAAGCCATTTATCAATATATTTCTTGATCTTGATGCGAATATCATTGTCATCTTGATAAGTTATTTTGGGATATCAAATTCTTTCATAAATTCCACGATTTTTCAAATTTTATAACAGTACGAAGACAAAAAAGATGGAGCATTAAAATAGAGTTAAACTTTTCAGCAGAATGTATTTTTCTGTAACTTTAGATTATTGCATTGAATGTCCTGTACAATAAAATTGCACCTTTATTCAATTTTAAGCCTCAAAACTAGTGTCAATAGAAATAAAAAAATAACTTTGAACGGAATGTACTTTATTGGTACTTACACAACTATCCGGTGAAGTGAATAGCAAATGTATCAAGTGACTATAGTTACAGACATGTCTCCGTGTTTCTAGATCTACCGTCAATTGTTCTCCGTGACGGGAATAATAAAAGTCACTAGCGAGGCCTCACTTACCGTTATTGCTCTAAACTTTACTAGTTTAAACTTGGTACTTTAAATAAAAGCTGAAGCACTTCAACTAATACAAACAAGAATTTTCCAACGATAATTTTCTTTCTACTTTTATCCTTGTAGTGACAAGTTTATATTGATTACAAAAGTATATTTTAAATAACAAAGTTTTCTTAGTAATAAGGGAAGTGTTAAATTACATTTGATTATGATGAAAAAATATAACAAATCTAAGTGCTACAATAAATCTTCATTTTATTATAATATTCATTATTAAATGAAGAGTATATTATGTTCAATGAATATATGATGAAATAAAACTTTTACGGCTTGTTGAACAATGTTTTTATTATAAGATAACAACGTTTCGCTAATACCCTCTTCACACTAGATCTTTAAGATCGGATGTTAAAGTGAATGTATCTTTAAACGCTAATGTAAAACCGTATGGCCTCGTCTAAATACAAGCGATGTTTAAGACAGAGATCTGCGTCTTAAACTTCGTCCGCATTGCCAACATAATGTCTATTATAAAAAAATACTCCTTGAATTTGTGCTGTCAACATTTTATATTATCATAAACAAGAATACTGTATTATATCGACATTATAAGAAGTTTATACTTATTGTTATAATAAAATTATTTATTTTAATAATGTGTTTAATAAAATACAGAGCTACAATAATTGAGATAAAATGTATCGACTTACATGTTAATACAGGTGTAATATATTCTTTATTGTAGTGCTTTTATTGTAGAATGAAATGAAATATCCTTAATTGTTTATAATAATTCAAAATGTGCGTCTGCGCAGACAGTTAAAAACTGGTAATTTCATGACGGTAACTTAAGGACAAAATTACTGTAGCTGATGACAGCACCAGAGATTTAAACATCAAGTGTGAAAGCATACCGATCTTAAACATCGGTGAACTTTAAGTTCACTCGTCTTAAAGATCTAGTGTGAAAAGGGTATGAGAGATATTTAGTTTCTTTATGTGTTGAAATAGCATTAAGTTAACTTGCGGCTAAGTGCAGCTGAAGCTCATCAATTGCTTGTGAAAACTTATGGTGAATATGCTCCATAGGAAATAGTATGCAGAGCTTGGTTTTGACGATTTAAAAGTGGTGATTGTGACGTTCACGAAAAACAACTGCCAAAGAAAAAGTTAAACAGAAAAAGTTTGAAGATGAAGAACTGCAATCTTTATTGGAAGAAAACCCTGCTGAAACACTCAAAGAATTTGTTCAACAGTTCGAAGCAGTTTCGTCTTTTCCATAAAGGCACATGGGGCACGAGCCCAGGGCCTTGATGGGTGCCTCAAAATACCGAGGTCGTCGTTTACGCGGAAAAAAGAGGAGCTCAATTTTTAGTGCAATTTTACTACAATTTTACTACTTTTATTAAAAAACCTTGCAAATGAATCGGAAAACTTGAGTATCTTAGCCTTACATACTCAGAAAGCAGATAAATTAGAAGACATTTTCCCGAATGTGTAAGTTGCTACAAGGATATTCCTTTCCTTAATGGTCACCAATTTTAGTGAAAAGCGCTCATTTTCGCGGCTAAAAATAATAAAAAATGAAGTACGAACGACTCTGTTACAAGAACGACCTACTAATGTGTCATGTGCATAGAAAGTGATATCCTTCAAAAATTAGACTTTGAGGACATTTTGCACAACAGAAATCCCGGAAAAACCATCCTCATTAACGTGAGTCCAATTCTCAAAATAGTAATCCCTTCATTTATATTTGATTTGTATAAAGCTAACCATAATAACTAATAGTCACTTTTTGACTTTCTAAAAGGACCCCAAACTCTCTGTGCTCAAGAGCCCCTGCATGGCTTAAGATGTCCCTGGTTCAGTCAATAAATCAACCATTTCAAGCCATGGGAAAGATCCAGAAAGAAAAGAGATGGCTGCCACAGGAATTGACTGAAAATGACATTGCTTATCGTGTAAACATCTCGATTGCTTTGCTTGCAAGGCATAAAAAGAAGAGTTCCTTATGGCGTATCATTACCCGCGATGAGAAAATGTATTTTGATAACCCGAATCACACAAAAATCATGGGTTATTACTATCTATTTAGTGGAATATGGTGGGTGAGCTGTTAAAACCAAAGGAAACAATCACTGCCGACGGTTATCGATAAAAACTGGGACGTTTTAATGATAATTTGATACTAAAACGACCATTAATTGCATCAAATCGCCGGAAAGTGGTTTTTTCCATGAGAATGTTCGGCCCAATTTTGCTACAGCTGTGAAACAAACACTTATAGAGGTGAATGTGAGGTTCTCCAGTATGCAAGGTGTTCTCTGAACCTGGCTTCAAGTGATAACCATCTGTTTTGATCGATGCAACCCGATGCTCAAAAGACTCGTCGCGGGAATCAGTTTCTACCAGAAAAACCATAGCTTCCAAAAGCACATACTTTTGTTAAGTATCTACGCATTTTGTTATTGAAAAAAATATTCAAAAAACACAAAAAAACAGCGATTTTCTATGCAACCTTCTAACAGATTATTCATATTCAATAATAATAGTTCAGTTTTTTTTCTGAAATCTTTGATAATTTTGTAAAGTAATCCTTGTAAATTTCCTGGCTCACTTTAAACTCAAATCTGATTTTTATCCATACTAAACCGGCATATCCCTTGATATCAATTTACAATCAACCAAAATTTTCTTCGGTTTGACGGTTATTAAAGATTAAACTTGCCAACAACTGTGAACAAATTAATTTGGGTCGAATCAGTACAAGTTAGGTGAGGTTAGTTACGGGTTTAGAGTCAGCAGATCGCGATCATTCCATACATTTATTGCGGCTTTACCGAAACCTTCCAACTGAAAGGGACTTACTGCATGGTAAATAAGCGGTGTCGATCTCGTTCACTTCACCCACATTAAATGAAACCCACAGATCAAAACGAGAATTAGAGGAAATTGAACGGATTGATTCCTAAGAATATACGGTATTTTAGTTAATAACGAAACTTTATTTCTGCACTATGTCAATTTACCTCCCTTACAATAAAAATTATTTCTGGAGTCAATTATTATAACACTTTTTCAAGATAAAAACTGAAATGTGAAACAGTAATCTTCCAAATACATTTTCTTGTTCCATTTTTTATGGACTGCAAAGTATTTTTAAAGTACTAACTGTCAAAACTTTAAACTTATAAGCGTAATTTATTTTATAAGCTTTGAACATAAAATAAATTAAGCATATAAGAAAAGTAAAAGCGTTTCCTTAAATTTTATATTACATGAATATCGTGAAATACTGAGAACAAAATGGAGATTTAAAACAGCGAGTAATAAAAAGATATAATAAAATACATCGTAAGGATTAACAAATTGTAAAATTAATACCGTAAGAAATTGCTGTAATAAAATTTTTAAAAATAGTGTAAATAATTCAGTGCAATACAGTCTAACAAGCATGTCTTTGGTGTCAAAAATTCGCGTCGAATTAGTAGAAGGGATTCTTATATTGACAGAAAACACAATATTAGAAGAGTGCTGGAAAGAGAGAGAGAGAGAAGATGAAAACCGATACCAAATTGGGAATGAAACACAAAAATATTATGAACGGAACGGTTTTTCCATAGAAGAGGTCAAAAAAGAAGAGAAGGTCAACAGATGACAAACATAATAGTAGGAAGAGACCAAGAAGTGAAGTTATAAGAACAGTAAAACATAATACAAGATTCTACATATAACAAAGTTTACAGGATATAACCACTATTGGTTTACCCAGATACTTGGCAAAAAGAACCAGGAATCAGAAGGTAATTGCAAGCTTCAGATGTGGCAACGAGGAGAGGGCAAACTGTTATTGGATGGAAGAAACAGCGAAAATATGTAGAATCTGCAGAGAAGAACAAGAAACAATAGACTACCTAAGAAACTGTGAAGGAATGCATCCAAAACCACGAAAAACAGAAGACCTACTAGATGACTCGTGGAGAGGCCTAGCCTGGATGAAATGTCTTGGAAAGAAGAACAAAATGAATTATTATATATCATAAAATAGTATATATAAATATAATAGTATGTAAACCAATTCTTTCAAAGCCGAAAAGCACGAAATAAATTTATTATTATTATTAGTAGAAGGGATTTGTAGCATTAGTGAATTTCATTCTTTCCTGAACATATATTTACAGTCTAAACTGGCAAGTTGGTATTATAACACACATATATAAAAAGGCGACAGTAGAGAATGCTCAAATTACAGAGGAATAACCCAGCTAAAGGCAGTAGGAAAATTATACGCACGAGTACTCGAGCGAAGAATCAGAAACTAACTCGAAGCAACTTTGGAAGACTCGCAATATGGATTAAGATCAAAGAGAGGGATACAAAACACAATATTCATGCTGCGGCAATTAAGGGAGAAAGCACTAAAAACAAATAGCCAAATCCTATGCTTCATAGACTTAGAGAAATCTTTCGACCGAGTGAACAAAGAAGACGTTTGAACGACACTTAAAAACAGAGGAATTCACGGAAACACCATCATAAATATTAAAAGTCGATATAATTACAGCAAGAATTATAACTAAAAATGGAGTCAGACAAGGATGCGTACTCAGTCCACTAGTGTTCTCGCTGGTACTCGACAACGCCATAAAAGAAGTACGACAAAATATTAAAGAATACTCTATGGGCTACTGCAAAATAAGAATGTGAAAGTAGCAAAACTCTTTATGCGGATACCATGGTTATGACCAAGGAATGAAAAACTACAAAACAACTTCAACCAGTACAATAAAGAATTAAAGAAAATAAATATGAAAATTAGTACACAGAAGACAAAAACAATGGTAATAAGCAGGATTAAAAATGAACATAGATGAAAAAGTAACAGGTAGGAAAATTCAAATATCTAAACACAGTTTTCTTGGAAGATGGAAAAATGGATGAAGAAATTATGAAAAGAGTAGGCGCAGGAAGATTGTTCAAACAGTATCAAATCATCGTTCCTAACTAAAAAAGAAATACCAACCAACATCATGGTAGAGATCTTCAAAAAAGTGACAGTACCGATTTCGAAATACGCTTCAGAATCCTGGACTATCACAGAGATGCACAGGTCCAAAATAAGAAGCTGTATATGCTATTGCTATTACTGTTAACTGACTACTGTTTAGTTTGTTTTGCTAAGTTATTTCTTTCAAATTTTATAACGATGCATTAGCAGCTATAATTGTGTTCGTTATTTTCTGTTGTTTCAAATTCACCTGATTTGGCATGGTGCCCAAGTATTAAAACTAGGTATTTTTTACTAACATAACGAAAATAAAGAACTTTCTGGTTGATCTAATGCAATGTTTTTGGCTTTAATTTAAAAAACCGTGCTCTCTGCATGAAATTTTTATTCAATCATTTATCTCCTCCAGTCTTTGTTTCTAAATTTTAATTAAAGAAAATGTCTATGTTGGTTTAATTTTTCTTTCTGTCAGCATTTCGTAATATCGCCTAACAAATAGAATATCTTTTTCACTCCAAAAATGTCTAGAACTAAATCATATTAAGTGTCTTTTAGAGTGAGTTTTTCACAGTTGCAGCTCTGTTTTATTATATGTAGTAAATTTTTGGTTGACACCTTACCTTACCTAATTTCGAGGAGGGTTAACAAAATATAAACTGCTATAATTCTTAATGATTAATACGAGTCAGAGCCTTGTGGTTTGTGTATTCATTTAGCGCTCTGCATGTTGAGTGGGGCGCTGTTAACTGTGGTTGCTTCAGAAAACTCTTACTTTAACTTTAGCTCTAATGCTATGAATATTTCATATTTAAATGTGTTAGAAATGTGTTCGTCACGAGTACTTCGTAATATGACAGTGACATATTGTGAGTTGGGTTTCACGTAATATTTTTCAAGTACTTAATTAGATTTTACACGCAGTTCCCAGTTACTAAGTTGGTTTCAATGAGATAAAACTAAGGAAATTGTGTTGGTTGGTACTTCTCTATGACTCTAAAGGTGCCTACAGACAGCGTGGCAAGTCTCAGCTGTTTATACTTGTCTAGCTCCGTGGATCGTATGTAGGGGCAACAAGACACAAGTCATAGCCAGCGTAGGCTGGGCTTGCCGCTGAACGGTGTTCACATCCGAGGTGTTATTCTATCACAAGTCAAAGGAGTTTGACCATCATCGGTGCAGACTTGTAAATGCATGTTAGCACCGTACACACGACGCTCACACACTTGTCATCACATCAGTCGAGAGTGTTGTGCTCAAAAGGAAGGTTATAACCATTTTTGCGTAATTATGAAGTCTACTTAAAGTAAAAAGTAATTTTTTGTCGAAGCTGCGACCATAACTTCACTTTCACTGTCCGACGCCATTTCACAAAGCGTTAGCCTATGTTCGCTTTTTAGGGTTTTGTAGGTATGACCAAAAAACCCTTATACCGTCATTTTGTCGTCTGTCTGTCTGTCTGTCTGTCTGTCTGTCTGTCTGTCTGTTTGTCTGTTCGGTAAAAATTGTAGCCAAACGGCTAAACCTAGAGAGTTGAAATTTGGCATGCTTATACAACTCTTTGACCCGAACATAGGAAAAATACTAAAACATCTAAAAAACATACCCCTCTAAAAATATAAACAAATATGTGCTCATCGAAAATAAAAATATTTTTTTATAATTCTGAGTAGGATATCAAATGAAAGCCCTTGGTACGTGGATTAACGATAACATTTTTATTTTAGCAAAATAAATTATTTAGAAGCGATTTTTGCCAAAATTGTGCAAAAAAATTTTTGTCCCACACCCTGTAGCCCAGATGGTTTAAACTAAAAATCTGAAAAAATTCTAAGTAATGTACATTGGTGTGAACCGTAATAGTACAAAAGGAATTTTTGATCAGATTATGTTTTTGGAAAAAAAAGCATTTTTTGTGTTTTTTGGCTAATAATGTACACAAGTTATAGCTTTGTAACACGCTCAAACGGAAGGCTTACTCCTGGTGTAGTGGTACTTGCGCTGTCTTTTTCACCCAACTAAGTCAGTTCGATCCCCACGAGAAGAGACAATTTTTTTTTTAACTTTTTTTATGCATTTTTAAATTATTTATTCATGTTTAAATTATTTTTTCAAAATTCTAGTTATATTTTGGTCAATATGGCATTTAATTTTTAAAAGCGTAAATTTAATAACCAGTGGGAAAAAAAAACAGGGGCGGAGCTTATAACAACCAATGAAAGCCATAGGCGCAATTTTCAAAATCTTAAAGAACCTTGCTATATAAAAAAAATATATATATACTGAACATATTTAGAAACCCAAGTAATGGTATTAGACGTTCGAATTAAACTTAACAAAACAAAAATTTTAATATAAAATTTGTTTTGGCATCCCAAATAATCATCATTCACTTACTAAATACCTGCAAAACCCTGAAATGTGTGAAAATTCACACTTCACATAAATTTTTTTTTACTTGGCCAGCATTGACACATTGTCTGTTAGGTACACAAATACAAATGTCCACCAGTGCTACATGTTACGGCCAGCATCAGAATTAGTGCTGGCGAAGGCTGGCACGCCTTCTTGAGGCAATTTAAGACTTTGAGACCAAGTATGCTGAAACTACAAATCTTCAAGAACAAATATCTACGTAGCATACTACGTATATTTTGACCTAATATGATTACTAATGAATGCGTCTGAGAGGCAGAGAACATCACGCCAATCAGAAATATAATGCAGATAAAATCATAGAATCTGCTCAGCAAACTACAGAAGTAAACGCAAAGTAAGGGTCAACGAGTACTAAGTCAAATAAAATAGCGTTATAGATACCCTTCATTTCTATTCTTTATTTATTTGAAATCTAACCCTATACCCGCACTATAAGTTAGGTTCATTTTACGATAGTTACCTTTTCATTGATTCATAACCCTCGTCCAATTTATAATTCTAGACATTATATGCAGGTGCTTCCTCGACTGCTAAAGATAGGTTACAACGTAATATCTAATAATATTACAGAGATGCATTTGCACGATTCTCCTACAGATATCTCTTATTGAATGTTCAAGCTGAACGTGTCTAATAACAAGAATTTAAGTAGAAAACGAAGTCTTTCAGGTGGAAAAGACTATTTAATAAGATGATCTCTTTGAACATTTTAGTTTTCAAATAAGATAATATCATCTTACAAGTATGGTGTCAGTAAACTAGTTCTATCTTGATAGAACTACGTAGTTTACTTCTTGATAGCATTAAGTTGTCCGTAACTAAAGCCTGGATTATAATAAGCCCATAGCATAACGCATAAGGATGGAACAAAGGATTTGACAAACATGTTTGGCAGATAAAGTTTCTAATTCATCCATTATTATTAAAAAACAAAACAAAGAAAAAACAAAAACACAGAACCTCAAAAGTACACTCCAAATTGTGGGGGAGCCTCTATATGTATATAAATATGAAATGTCACGGTTGGCTGATTTATTTATTTCATTTGTACTTACTCTGTACATCTCTCAACTTTACGTCTCCCTCACATTATGGGTTCCAAGACTTGCGAGCGGATCAAGTCTGGACCCCTCCTATTAGTCCGCTAGCTGGTTGGTATGGTTCTTAGAAGGATTAAGGGTTGTTCAATTAAACTCAATATTTTAGCTTATCTACTTTAATTACGATTATGGTTTAAATATTTACATGATTACACTAGACTTACAATTACGTCGATACAGCTAAATCCAAATGAGACATTCACACACACTAGGCACACTACACCAAACTAACGAACACTACATTAACGCAAATACAGAATTACTTATTTACTATAACCCGACTCGCCCGAACACTCTAAATGACTCTAACTCATGATTAACAAAATCTCACTCTACTTAAAACTCGACTTAACTTCTTCACTTTTTAGACTCAACTCTTCTAATAACATCCTAACGTTATGACGGTTTAAAATCCACTACTTAAACATGACTTAACCCTACGACGGTTTAAGCTCCACTCCCTTAAAACGCGACTACCTTGAAAAGCTTACATCACCCAACTGTTAAATGTCATTTAACACCTCCGTCAATCGAGACGACATTTATTATCCATAAATTAAATTGTATAATCTCCCCAGATCAGTAACCAACTAATACATATTTATTTTAAAACAGAGATTAATAGATTTTCCCATATGGTTCTAACACTTCTAATCTAATTTATTAACAGAGTTGTCTTTCAATATTACAATTTACTCTTTCCTATTCATTTTACATTTACAAAGTCTCAAGTTACAATAATAAACAAGTCTACCCTTATCTGGAGTGCCCTTTCTAAGAAATAGATTATTTTTTTATCATTTAACATTTTAAATATTTTACTCTAATTGAATGATTATACTGAATTTATTTATGATATAATACCAAAATTACCTCCCTTACAAAATGACACAGACCGACCACTTCGATTAAAAAATGGGTCATTCGTGTGGCCCCCTATTTTGAACTGAACTTGAATGGACTCGAGCCGTACGGATCGCTCGTGCATGGGGGTCTTTAAACACCTATATCTTGTATTCACTTGGAAGATCATTTGGAAAATTATATTTCTTTACAAAACTGTTAAAATGTCTATCCAAAAATCCCTCATATCGAAAATCTGATTAAAAATACCTTTATAACATTTGGAATATTTTGGAAATCGATTTACAAATACATAGTGAAATAATGTACATAAATATGGAACGCAACAGTGCATTCATTACTATTGCATGCGATGCGATGACGTTCTTCATTGCGTGTGTGTGAGCGATATGTGATCGAAATGAGATATCTGTAATTGTGTACGACTGGTGACGTACATAAATACAACTGTCACTGTGTTAAAACAGAGAAAGAATAATTTATTGGATATGCACTGAATATGAAATTCTATGTTTATGTAACATCTGCAAGACAGTTTTGTCGATATGATTTATTACTAACAAACAAATGGACAGTGTTGACAGTTCAACCAAAGTTATGTTTAATGTTAATTTGTCATTGTCCGTATAACTATCTATATAAATGGTAACGTCTCCCTGTCTATCTGTCTGTCTATGTGGGCACTTTTCAGAACTCCGAGAGAATTGCTAATCAGATTTTCATATTGTTTTTTTCAATTTGTATCCACATCTATGATCTATATCATCTTAGAAAAATGTGTGTAAGAAGGCAGGATCTGTTTGTCCTTGCTTCTGATTGGTTTAGAACGTCATCCCTATTACACTGTTAAAATAATGTTTTTAGTCCAAGTTGACAGATGTTCAGTGTCGTACATTGGAAATAAATATTATTTTATTTTTTCGTATATTTTGTTATTATTTACATATTTAGACTTTTATTTATATTCTTAGCGTAGATTTTATGGAGAAAATTTTCCATGTATTATCTGTCTCATTTTGTAATACGAAACTAACAGGGAAACTTCATTTTTTATGTTGTATATTTAAAATATCATCTTAGGGTGGTAATTCTGAATAAACACCTTTCAAAATATTTGACAATTCATAATTGACATTAAATTACGTATTTGTCAACTTACTAACACAAATTGTATAAAACACAAATTAACAAGTATTTGAAATATATTTTACACAACCAGAACAGAAAATATGAATAAGCGAAATAATATCAAATAAATATTTGTATATAATTCAAAATATTTGACATGTCAATCACAAATTTGACATGTCAATTTGGTGTCTGACATGTAGTTTTTGAGTGAATATAACCTCAGTATAATGAAACTTCACCAAAAATGTAAAAGCCAGATTTACTTGAAATTTGACAATTAACAGATCAAGATAGAGGACTAATGTGAAGCCAAAAGACAGCCCAGCTGATAGTGCCCAAAGAAGAAATTATTGATATAATTCTTAGACCTTCATATATACATATATTTTTAATTTTTATTTACAATAAATATTTAAATAAGAAACTTTAGCTCTGAAGATATATTATTTGTTTTATTGCTTTATTTAAACTCTCCAGGTGAAACTAAATTAATGTTTTCCGTTCATATTTAACGCATTTTCTTGACATTACAAGTGATAACATAGGTTTCGTCCGCGGTAAACATGGTACATGATTCATACATTACTCAGAATTGAAAGAATTTTTAAAATTGGTTCAGTAGTTCCAAAGTTGCGATAATTTTTACTTGGAATGTAATCTTGAGTTAGTTCGAATCTTTCTCCTGTGCTTACATGTATGTCAACATGGTTGTAGATGAGCAAGATATCATCCACTATTTAGTCAAATTCCTCAAAACGCTCCTACTTTGAAAGTAGGTGCACCAATAATATTACTGAGGAATATAAATCCCCCAAAATTATGTAATAGAACACATTTACAGGTAAACAGTTTAAGAAACTATATAGTAGAAGCAAACATTATGACTGGATCCAGTACAAGCAAAGGTAATTTTTTGTTTGATGGTAACCATAATATTTGTGTTTAGATTATAATTTAAATTGAAAAAAACTTGTTTTTTCTAATCTAAATGTGTTTTCATTTATCACAGTTCAAAAACAATTTATTTGCAGTACAATACTCAGCGATCAACGTTGATTTGTAATAGCAGGCAGTCTTTCATAGTGCCGGTAACAAAATAATTTTATGCCATTAGCAAATAATAAGGATTCACTATATTGAAAGTAATTTTCGTTATCTTTGATATATGCTATGAATAATAAGGGACCTAAGTGAGAACCTTGAGTAATACAGATCAATGACAAAGATTTAGATAAAGTAGCACAGATAGAGTCTGCCTGCGATCTATTTCTAAAATATGACGCAATTCTTTGGAGAATATTTCCATGAACACTGATTTCGTAATGCTTTTTTAACAATATACGGTTGATTTTATCGAATGCTTTGCAGTAATCGATGCAAATAGCATCATTTTGTGTTTGCCTATTTATGGCAAGACATTTAAAATACTACCAACAGTGAGTTCGGTTTCTGTAGTTTGAATGTCTGTGTATCTACACGTAAAGGAAAATATTATGCAAAGTTCATTTAACAGAGAAGTGTAGTAAATATAAATTCAATCTGCGTAATATATGGCGCAATAATGGCACAAACGTTATGTATGATATAAAACATACATATTTTTATGCGAAATCAAAACATATTGTACTGTTTCAATATATGTTTGCTATGTAATATAAAAGCAGAATGAACACCAACGATATTGAATATATTCCAATTTTGTAGTTTCATTGCTTGCATTTACAGCTGTATATGTTGCAGTGGCTACATGTATTCTCTGGGGGTATTTATATTGATTTCATGGTGTATCCATACATGTACAATCAAATAAAAATTTGTTAATAGCAAATTAAAATGTTTGCCATATAAAATAGAATAAAGAGATGTTTCAATTTTGCCCGCTAGGTGGTTGCAAATCGATACATGGCCACAGATGCAGTTACAGTGGACACTTCCATGGATCTGACCCAGAATCTATGGGGTTTTAAGCCTAAGCTCAGGGTTCCTAGATTAGTTACTATTTCGCGAGGTTTTCTGAATATTTAAGTCATTAATGTCCAGTCTATTGATGACTAGATACCAGACAAATGTACGCTATGATTAATAGTCCAAGAAACTGGTGTTCAAAATAGTGGTTTTGGAAAAAGTTTGCAGGAATTTTGGAAATTGGTGAGATGTATAGATAATAATAATAAGTTTATTGACCCAATTACAGACTCAGTGTTTTAAGTCAGTCGATATTACAATATATTAATTTAGTATAATAAACTTTACAGATCAGAAATTACATTGATAACATTAAAGATGCATTGAAAGATTTGTACATTTTATAACTTTACAAAATTGTGAAGTAAGAATTCCTCTATGGAGTAAAATGGATTTTTAATAATGGTCTTTCATGACATTTTTGAATTTGTTGAAGGCCAATTGTTTGATGTTAACCGGTACTTTATTCATAAATTTAATGGAGTAGTAGTTAACAGCATTTCTTGATTTCGTCAGTCTCAAGAAATTGGGATAAATATTTGACTTGTTTCTTGTGTTGTAATAGATCCTGATGTACTAAGATTTTGCATCCATTTTTTTTTACCGATTAATTAAATATTTCCCATTAAAAACTCATACCATAACCCATAGAAAACATATTCAATAATTTGGTTTGTGGTGTTCCTTTTGCAGATACTGCATGTTATTTTTAAAAAACAAATATTTGAGGAAGCTTCTTCCCAAAAAAATCAATTTTTCTTCTAATTCAGAGTTCCACAACCAGGCTGCATATTAGAATGATGGAATAGATCCTGATGTGTTGTTTTCGAAATCACATTTTGCAACAACATTTTTTTGACAGAATTTCGTAAAACACTTCGAAAAACATGTAAGAAAATGTTTTGTTTTGCAAATATGTTCGTTCCATTGCAAAATTCGAAAAAATATATTCTCGATTCTGTTAATATATGTAAGATAGTTTGAGTTTCAAATGACAGATGCATATTGTGATTTATATACAGATTGCAGGTTGAGTAAATTATTTCATCGCCCTCATTAAAGAGCCTGGATTTTTTAAAGACATTTTTCGATGTTTTAAATGTGCACGTCAAATTTTATCTTGGTAAACGCCTAGGTCTTTTATGGTGTCTACGGCTGTTAACCTTGTACCGTCAAGGAAATAACTAAAATGAATTGGAAAATGTTTTCTCGTAAAATGTATTGACTTGCATTTACTTATTCAAACTAAGGAAAAGCTTATTTTTATAAAAATAAGCTTATAAATAACCAAAATACAAAAGTTATTTAGGTTACAGTTTAGGGCATAAAAGTCTTGAACAGTATTAATTTTTGGAAATTTTTCAAATCATCTGCATATAAAAGAAATTTTAAAATGTCGGAAGAAGAAAAATATATCAATAATGAATATACCAAAAAGAATAGGACCCAAATTTGAGCCTTGAGGAACGCCTAAAGTTATTGGAAACAAAGCTTGACGTACAGTTATTAAGAGCAATAGCTTGGGATGTGTTGGATATATAAGATTATTTAATGACTTCCTTAACTAGATGGCATGCTTGCTCGTTTCCATCCATGCCTACGAAAAAGCCTTTTTAATTTTACAGAATTATTGAAATGGATAAAAAATAATGATTTTTCAAAAAAGATTATATTTTACATAAAAATAACAAGTATGAAATTAGTTTATCCAGTGCGTAGAATCAGTTGGCTCGTGTTTAATTAGCAATATATTTTCAGCTTTCGTTTGTGCTTGGTTCTACCGCGCATTTCAAATCTCCTCGTTAATAAATATGGAAATCAACACATACATATGTGCAATTATATCAGTGATTATAAACATGTTTCTATGTCAACTGGTTTAAACGAGTTTTCGCAAACATTGTTATGTAATGGAAATATAAATTTTGTGTTTGCATTTATAACAATTTTTAGTTTATACATTTTTCTGTCGGAAAAAAGTTACCTAAAAATTATGTTTGTTTATTCTAAATCAAATCTGTAGTGCAAGCGTTAAATCGTCTCTATCCAGTCAAATTTTTAGGATGACACAAAAAAAAAAACTTCTTATATTTTTCGCTGTGAAGAATCGTCGCTCCCTCCGCCCCCCCCTTACTGCGGCTCTGCCTACAAAACCCTGAAATGTGTAAAAATACACACTTTACATCAATTTTTTGTATTTGCTAACCTCAAACTCAAAACTAACAATAAATGAACGTAGTAAAACAGTAACTATTTACACTATAACAGGCAATGCGTCTATATAAAGCAGGGCTTCTTAAACTGTGGGTCCCGACCCCCCGGGGGGTCGCGAGGCTACTGAAGGGGGGTCGCAAAGATCTGCTACTTTTGGGTAATTATATCGTATAAAGAGTATTTTGAGCGTCTTCTGCAAACATCAAATAAAGAAAAGGCAACTTTTGAGAAATATGTTACTTTGAATGATAAATATTTATTGGCATCGTATGAAGTTTCATATTTGATAGCGAAAACGAAGAAACCATTTATTATTGGTGAGCAACTTTTACTATCTGCAGTTATAAGAATGTCCGAAATTATTCATGGAAAACAGTATGCTGCTGAATTTCGTAAAATTCCATTATCGCATGACACTGTGTCCAAAAGAATTTCGGACATTAGCAATGATCAATTTCAACAGCTTCTTATGAGGCTTGAAGATAGCTTAAAGTTCGCAATTCAACTGGATGAGTCGACAGACATTTCCAAAATGGCACAGTTGTTACTTTATGTAAGATATATTTATGAGGGAAGCATTCATGAAGATTTATTTATGAAGATGAATTTTGGATAGAAATCAAATCAGAATATCCACTACTAAAGAGTGACCATTTTCTTAAGAAGGCAATGTGGGACGGAAGTGAAGAACAAAAAAAAAGGTCCTCACCTCCCAAATCCAACTGAAGAGCGAAAAAAAGGTCCTCACCTCCCAAAATCCAAATGAAGGTCTAAAAATACAAGTTACAATGCGGGACAAATGTTAGAATGCGGGACTTTTGCGAGACGCATCTTAATGCGAGACACCCAATCAAAATGCGAGACATTCCCACAAAAAGCGGGACGAATGGTCACCCTACACTACTATCGGAAATAGCACTAAACATATTGCTACCATTTTGTTCAACGTATTTATGCGAATCAGCCTTTTCCACATTAACATACATAAAATCAAGATAACTTTAATAAACGTTGAAAATATATTACGACCTGCACTAACCTAAATTGAGCCTAGATATAATTATTTATGTAAAAATAAACAAGCTCATCCGTCACATTAATATTGTTTGATGTTAATAATATTTGGATGTTGTTATATTTAAGAAAAAAAAATATATTTCTTCTATTAAATAAATATTTGAAAAGAATGGGTACGTATTATTTATCCCATACGTTATTGACATTGTTGAATCTACAATGTAGATTCTACAATATCGCGATATTACACCTACATCTACGGTCAATATTAATTTCATTACATGGTGGGTCGTTTAAAATTTCCTAGGCTTGAAGAGGGTCGCTATATGAAAAAGTTTAAGAAGCCCTGATATAAAGGATTACCAAGAACGAGAATAACCGACAAACATCAGTATACTCGAAGTAGCAAAAACAAAAACGCTGGGGTATTCCAATACCTACACTGTACCAGTTAGGGGTAATAGATTAAGATGGAAGACTTATGCGAGTGAGATTATAACTCAATTCAACTGATATTACCAAAGAAAAGCGATTAAAAAAATTAAATTTTAAATTTTAAACTATTTTCATCGATAAATTTGTATAAAACATGTTTTTAAACTCGTCATTGTAGCTGCATCTGTGTCTTCATTTAAATTTTAAAATATTAAAAGCTTCCGCTTTGTGATTGGAGTGGAAAAGTTTTTTAATTTGTCATTTCTCTTGCTCTGCTTCATATTTCCAATCATCATTTTCTATTTTGCATTTTATGTCCATCCTTCTCATACACTCAACGTTACAATTTAATTAACATTTATTTGAATTATCAAATAAAACTATGAGGAAGACAGATAGAGCAAATTTAAAATGCTGAGTATTTAGAGATTCCGAGATTTATAAGTTCCTATAAATTTTAAATATTCTCCTGATTATGTATCGTTTCATTGTAATATAAATTTTACCCTTCCTATAATAGCAATATTTTACAACAAATTGCATTCAATTTATACAATAAGTCAGATAATGGACAATTAGAGCGATCAGAAGCAGCTGTCAAACCCAAGTGTTTCAGTTGTGTTGTTTATTTGCCCAGTGAATCACTGTACGGACACCAATACACTGGGCTACTACCTCCATAACTGTATATCCATCGTCCATTGTTTGGCTTCCAAATGTGCATGGAAGCAGGGCATCTGTATTTATATACATGGTTATATTGTGTTTGTACAACGCTGTTTGTGTAGTGATTTAATTTGTTTGTGAGTGGTATTTGGAATATTTCTTTTTATACCAGGTATCTTAAAACATTTTATTTGAAGTTAAGCAATTATATACAGACTAAGTTATTACCCGACAGCAATGACGGATTTATAATATAAAAATTTCAATTGTTTGTATGTGTATGCAGAGCCGCAGTAAGGAAGACTTGCGTTAGGGGCAGAGCCGTGTTTTGACGCCCCTTGGTAAATAAAAACAAGGTTCTTACCTCTCAAAATTTAAGTGATGAGCAAAACAAAAAGGTCCTCACCTCTCAAAATGCAAGTGACGAGCAAAAACAAAAAGGCCGTCGCCCTTTCCGCCCGTCCTTACTGCGGCTCTGAACGTAGGTGCACGTAAATTGGATATAAGTGGCACAAGGGCCTCAAATTTTCAAAATGTTCTCAACTCGCTTATTTATGAACAGATTTCGTTGAAATTTGGTATGAAAGCTCAAAATTAATCGTGTGATGTAGAAAGTTGTTGCAAATTAAATAAATGTGTTCCATTTTTGCCAACAGTAAGTCAGGGCCTATAGTATACTTATTTATGGACCACTATCGCTAGTATTTGACTTATATTGAGCCCTTATACCAAATTTGGACAAATTCGGCTAATAAATAAGCGAGTTATGGATATTTAAAATTTTTGCGGGCCTCTGGAGGCCCCTGTGCTTCATATATTTCATTTTCATGCAACTGAGTTTGAAGATTACCTAATTCTACACACCTGTGCTAAATCTCAGCGATATCGGTCCATAAATAAGCGAGTTATATCCGTGCTCCACTTTCGGCCGAAACTGGAGCAGAATTTTTTGTCAAAGTTCGAATTTGGCACTTTTAAGGATATAAACAGAAGCATCTTGATGTCTTGATTCCAGAAGTGTGATGTTTTTGAAAATCGGTTCATAAATAAGGAAGTTATAGCTATTTGAACTAGTTTTCACTAATCCGCCGTCTAGGTCGCGGATTAAGACCAGATTAAGTGAAAACTAGTTCAAATGGCTGTAACTTCCTTATTTATGAACCGATTTTCAAAAACACTTCACACTTCTAAAATCAGGACATCAAGGTGCTTCTGCCTATACTCTTAAAAATGCCAAATTCGGAATTTTTGATAAAAAATTCTGCTCCAGTTTCAGCTGAAAGTGGAGCACGGCCATTACTCGTTTATTTATTGGCCGATATCGTTGAGATTTTGCACCGAGGTATGAAATCAGTCAATCTTTAAACGTAGGTGCACGTAAATTGGATATATGTGGCACAGGGGCCTCAGGCGGCCCTCAAATTTTCAAAATGTCCTTAACTCGCTTATTTATGAACAGATTTCATTGATATTTTGTGTAAAGGCCTCAAATTGATCCTGTGATGTAGAAAGCTGTTGACTACTCGTTTAGGAAAATACCCAGTTACATTTTTTCATTCCTGACGTGCTATAGTTAATCTTGATGTTATTTACAATTTTATATTTAACAAGCAGTTACAAATAGCTGTTATTATAGAGATATATTTGTCAGCACTCCAAATAGATAAGAGTTACGAGATGTTAAGATTGAATAACAACTTACTTGACTCACTTACTCATTTGCATAACAAATATTAACTTCAATAATGTGTATGTACATTAGTAATCTCGGTAATACTCTGTTATTTCTGGGTAGAATTAAGTTTTACTGTATGTGATTTAAATGAAAATAGGACGACAAAACTCAGGTAACTGATGTAAAGTTGTTTTATAACAATAAATAATGTAAAATTTGCATACAACAACATTTTCAAATACAGATTATGTTACTTTTATAACGGGTGCTGTGTACTTGCAATGTAATTTCAGCCAGTAACCGTGTTGTAGTGGTTAGTGTAGCGATGCACTGTCTTCAAGGCCATGGGGGTTCGGGTTTGAATCCCGGTTATGGCATGGATATTTGTGTTGTCCAAAAATTGTACAATAAAATTTCCAAAAATAAAATGCGTTTACTGGATTATGGCTTTAGCAGCAAAGTCCAAAGATATGAAAAAAAAAATGTAATTTTATGTATTTTAATTATTTACTGAATAAACTTATTTATATTTAAAATAAAATTTAGTTACTTTGGACAGTAAATGTTTTATAGAAGCCGCAGTCTAAACCTTTTCCTCTGTAGATATGGAAAACCTCGCATTTTTCCAACCCAAATTGCATACCTACCGTGGCAGTGTACTCAGCAGCAGCATTTAAGGCTTTCTTCCAGCAAGACGAGAAGCGAAAAGTTAAACGGCACATGTTGCTGTTAATAACAATCAATCAGATATCTTGCCGTTAGAATGTGGAGTACCTCAGGGTTAGATCCTCGGTCCGCTTCTATTTCTAAAATACATTAATGACTTTCCATCATTTTTAAAAACTATATGCCGATGATTCTACAATCATTTCAAGATCCACATCATTTAGAGATTTAATTAGTAATAGCGATTCACATTTAAACGATGCTAGCAATTGGTTTGCGGCAAACATGTTGTCTCTAAACACCAACAAATGTGAAAGTATGGTTATTTCTTTAAGAAAGCATACATTTGAGAGTCCCGGCTTTATTAAATTTTTAGGGGTATATGTTGACAAGGAATTAAATTGGAAACACCGTGTTGATTATGGGAATGGTAAGCTATGTAGAACAATTTTGTTACTGAGAAATCTTGTGGACATAGTAACTAAAGATGTGCTCATAGTAGCTTATTACTCACTTTTTCAATCACTTATTTCTTATACCTTCTTAGCATGGGGACACTCGTCCTCTGCAGATCGAATTTTTGCATTTCAAAGACGCAGTGTGAGAATCATTGACGGCATTTCTTACAGAGCAGACTATCAAAAATATTTTTTATATTTGCAAATTATGACTGCCATCACTCTACATTTTTGCTTCCTTAAATTTTTTTTACAAAAATAAAAACGACTTTAAATCTTTTAATGACATTCATAATTATAATACTAGATACAAGAATGATATATATCCTAAATTCAGCCATCTATCAAAATCGAGAAATAGCACTACCTACTACGATATTAAATTCTTTGATAAATTGCCAGAGTCAGTAAGACTTTTACCCCAAAATAAATTTGAAGCGTTTGTGAAGGATGTGCTAATTCAAAATCCCTTGTACATCGCATTTTTCCAACCCGTAATGCATACCTATCGTGGCAGTGTACTCAGTAATAGCATTTAAGGTTTTCTTCGAGCAAGACTAGAAGCGGAAAGTTAAACGGCATTTGATTCGGAAAGGTTTCAATGAGAATAGTCAGCAACTAATACAATCTTACTAAGCAAACAGATATCAATATGTTGCTGTTAATAACAATCAATCAGATATCTTGCCGTTAGAATGTGGAGTACCTCAGGGTTATATCATCGGTCCGCTTCTATTTCTAATGTAAATGTCTGTGTCCGAATATTTTGATTTAAATTTTTAGTATTATCATTAGTTTTTTTGTATCTGATTAATAATCTGACTATGTGTAACTTTTTTGTGTAAATCTACACTATTTGCTTGATTTTACTTGACTGACTGTAAACGATTTAATTGTATTGTGTTGTGAATAAATTGTCAATAAATAAATGAATATTATATTATATATTAAATTATATCGAATTTTCATAAAAAGTGATTAAACAATTTAAAACACTATCTGACGTCTGATATTAGATAGAATTAAAAGATGAATATGTAGAGATATAAAAATTAAACTAAATTAAAAACATCTTTCATTTTCATTTGCACTAATTTTCACTCTGCCTGCGTGGGTTATAATATCCATAATTTAAAAATGAATTTAACCAGTCACAAAAAACGGTATACACCAGTCGTATGGATATAGATATGAACTTAAGCGAAGTTTACATTTAAAACCTACTAACCTATATTCACAGTAAAGACTTCATACTTTTTCATACATTTACCTTCAAAATTGTTACTCTAATCTAACATCGAGACATCTGAACACCCGAAACGACCCCATATTCTATTAGCGCCCTCGCAAACCGGAACTAAGGCACCATATCTAACTCTGACGTCACTTCCTTCAGTGAGCAGCTTAAAAACATCATCCCACGTTGCTTATCGTACACATAAAAACCCACCAGTGATAATCTTGTTGAGTTTCCATATTTTCCGGACCTACATTCGCGGAAAATAACAGGAAAATGTTAGGGGGACTTGAAAGTAAATTTGTAGTAAATTTTGTAAATGTGTTAAACGAGATGTTATTAAATAACGCTGAGTTGCTTTAGGTAAATTGGACGCAGAAATTATTTGGCAAAATTCTGAAGGTCGTCCTATGTTTAATATTTTGAATATTTTGCATAATGTAACTGCAGGAATTATTTATTTAGAGGAAACTTTCATTAAGCAAATTATGTCAGATTTATTTTATAGTCTATTTCAGCGTTTCTCAACCGGGGGCCGCGGCCCCCTGGGGGGCCATGAAGTTTTGTCGGGGGGCCGCGAAGTCATATAAAATAGAAGCATGAAATTATAATAGAAAAACGCTCAATTTTGCAAGATATATTCATAAATATAAGACATTTATATTCATTAAAATATACTTTTTAAACTTAAATAAAATAAATTATACTTATTTTGACAACTAATTTAAACTAATAAGACCGGGCCTTAAGGTCATAATGCCCGGGGGGTGGGACACCTTAGCCCTCCAAATGAACCCGTTAATAAAAAAATTAACATGTATAAAATTCTCGAGAGATAACTCCATTATACTTCCAACAGTAATTTTCATTCCTTTCTGAGATCTCAGAATTATCATTGATAGCCCAAAAGTCATCCTATTATCACCTCTGTCCTCCCATTTTATCATATAGGCCGTGTCTCCAACGCTATAGCTCTAAAATTTTAACAAATCCGCAATCAAAATATATAACTATTTTTATAAAGATACAAAGTAACAAAATATAAACTATTTTAGATCATGTAGTACCAAGTAACTTCCAAATTTAATGTTATATCTCATCTTCAATAATAAAAAAATAGTGTATTGGGTTCGGTAGCTCAATTTCAACCACCTGTATACTATTGATAAAATATTAATATATGTGTTTATTCTCATAAAGAATTATTTTAAGCAATTCTGTTCCTTATGTATTAATTGTTAATGACTATATTCCTTAATGAGCTTTATCAGGATTAACCATCTTGATATGTAGTGATACGTGATTTTTGCAAGTGGCGTCGTCATTTTTTTCTGACGTTTTTAGTTATTTTTAAGTGATTAAAGTGCAGAAAATATTTGAAATAGTGTGGACTTCAGTGTTTGGACTGCATGCAGACCAAAATTGGAGCGACTGGAAAGGTATTTGTAGAAATTTTTGTTAATTTTATAATGCAAGTCATTGTTATGTAGAATGTGATTCTATGGACAATATAGAAACATGTACATGCATACACTATCGGCTATAACTAGAGAAACAAAACTATTTTTTAAATCATTTTCATAAATCCCGATTATTGACTATTGAATATTGAATTATATTGGATTAGCAACAACAATTTATAAGTTAGAACCTGCTCTTTAAAAATTTGTTGTACTGGTACAATAACTGGTACACACATATATATAGGGGGGCCGCAGACAATATTTAAGTTATTTTGGGGGGTCCCATGCCTGAAAAGGTTGAGAAACACTGGTCTAATTTTAAACTAGAAGTACTATCTGTCGCATTTTATAATACATAAAATGTGGAAGTAAAGTGTCTATGTGACCTTGAAATGAGGCAGAACGTGCATAGCTCCTCTACTTATATATTTAAAAAAAAACAAATTAAGATACCTGGCAAACCTACCCTTCCGGCACCCCATTAACACATTCTTTATAAAATAACAGACATTCCTTTCTCAACCTCATCAAATATCCCTCGACCATTTTGATGAGTATAATATGTAAGCATAAAGTTATATTATTAGAATTTTGGATGAGTTCGGTGTCCTCAATAACTAAATCTAATCTAAAATAAGCATCTTAAAACTGATTAAAAATATTCCCGCTTGTGATATTTGGCGCAAGCGTTCTATCAGTGTTATCGTGGTATTCGCCGTGCTGACATGCAACCAGTCAGTCTGTTGTGCTTACCGGGTCCGTTAAACCAAAACTAGTGATTTCTCAAGTGTGCTTCAGTGCTAAGTGTCAGTGTATTAAGTGTTGTGACTGATTAATTTGGGGATATTTTATGTTGGATACTGTATTATTGTCGGTAAGTTATTTTTTTGTAAGTTTATTGCAGCTTGTTTTATTGGCGCGAATGAGTTTGAATTTTGAATAGGTGGGAAATTCCAAACGTTTAGGCGGAACTAAATGGGAATTTAGCTCTTTTAGGTTGTCAAATGGTGTGAAATTATGGGAAGAGTAGGCGCAACAGGAAGAATGTTCAACAGCTTCAAAGCATCATTCCTTACTAAAAAAGAAGTACCAACCAACATCAAGGTAGAGATCTTCAAAAAAGTGACAGTACCGATTTTGACATACGCCTCTGAATCCTGGACCACTACAGAGACGCACAGGTCCAAATTAAGAAGCTCCGAAATGTGATTTTTAAGGAAAATTGAAGATAAAACAAAATTGGACAGAATAAGAAATAAAGTATTTAGAGAAACGCTAGACACAAAACCATTGGAGACTATAATAGAAGGACAGCTAAGATAGCTGGGACATATCCATAGAATGAGTGAAGACAAAATAGTAAAAAGAGTTTTTGAAGCAACAACAGTGAAGTAAGTTAGACCAGGAAGACCGAGAAAAACCTGGCACCAAGAAACAAAAAAAGCTGCAACGAAGAGAGGTGTAAAGTGGAAGGAGATAAGAAAATATACAAAGGACAGAACACGATGGAAAGAACGTATGGAGAACAACACCAGAAAATAAGTAACTCAACTATAGCCTTACACCACAAGGTAGAAAGGCTTCAGGATTAAGTAAGTAGGTTGTCACGAGAAGGGACCTTGTTTGGGTTATTTCATGTTTGACGTTGGTATGTAAAATATTAAATGCCAACAGTGAAACCATGGAAACAAATGACGTTTATGAAAAATTTTAATCCTTTTTTATATATTTTGAGGACAAAAAGATAAATAAAAGAGAAATTTTATATAAAATTAAATCGACCAAAATGTTTTTAGTATATAGTCTAGTTATTTAAATGGGCTGCGTTAGGCGCAAATATCCTTTGTTGCTGTGCGCCTAAAATTTTAACTAACTAAGTCGACCAAAATCAGTTTTTTGCTCGTATCAAGTGACCTGTGCACTTTTCCGGAAAACTAAATACATCATTAAAGTGGCCACTAATGCGGCAACTTTTCCCCAATTTAACCGAGTTCGTATCTCTTACGGTTCACGAGATCCTAATGCCTAGGCTCGAAAAACTCGCACCCTCTATGTTGCTAAAAGCAATAAAAATCATAACGTTATTATTGAAGTAATCATTCATTTTAAACTTTCATTGATATAAAATAACTATATTTAGCATATTTTCTTTACTATTTACACTATAATTAAAATCATTTAAAAATACGTTAAATAGTTGATAAACGTGTAATAATTAAAATTCATGATACGTAGGTTGCTTGTACCAAAGCACAGCGTTGTAAAAACTGATATAAAACATAATTATTTTATCGTTTGTATTACTAGCATGTTGCATTAATGACACAATCATTACAATCAGTTTTACAGTGCTTCTCAAACACCTCGGCATAATCGTTGTAATATATATATATATATATATATATATATATATATATATATATATATATATATATATATATAAAAGAAATAAGTGTCATCATGAACATACAGAATGATTTTTAAAGAATGTAATTATATACTTGATAAAGTATGTTCACGTTAACTATACAATGACGTCACACTTGGTTATTATTATTATTTTTTTTTTTAATTTAAAACAAAACAGAGACACATCCACTGCTATGGTGATTAGTGCCCGTACATTATATTTTGTGTTTATATTATTATGAGATATTATTACAATACAGAATATAGATTTGTGTCTAATAAAAATTCGCGAAGATTTGCTACGTTTTCCGCCTTGTCACTCAGAGCTTCTTGTAAGTTGTCAGGTATATGGTGCCGTTGTCGTATCGTCTCGTATTTTGTGCAGTCTAATATTATATGTTCGATTGTCAATCTTGTGTTACACTCGTCACAAGTTGGTGGGTCTTTTCTTTCAAGTCTGTATTTTTCTGTTAGTCTGGAATGTCCGATTCTTAGTCTAGTCGTTGCTATTTGCTGTTTTCTTGTCCCTTCGAATTTCCATTTTTTTGTGTCTTTTTTTATTCGCCGTAGTTTGTTCTCTCTTAGTTCCTGCCATTTTCGTTCTTCTTTTAGTATTAATCTCTTACCAATTTATATTTGTAAGGTCAGTTGCTTCAATATTTATATTTTATATTTAGGTAGCAGCACATCGGCTTTCTCATTACCTTGATTACCAATGTGTGAAGGAATCCAAATAAAGTGTACTTCTATACCACGGGTTTTAAGATTGTGTAGCTTTTCTTGCATTGTACTAATGTATTTTTTGGATAAAGCTGTTCAATGCTTGTGAGTACACTCAAAGAATCCGTGAATATAGCGAACTTTGCTTGGTTCATTTCTTCTATTAGGTCCAAGCTTTTTATTATTCCTGTTGCTTCTGCTGTGTATATACTAGAAGGACTAGGTAGGCGACACTGGTGTATTTGATCGTTCTCTACTAGAGCTGTTCCACAGTTGTTGTCTAGGATTGAGGCATCAGTGTATATTGACACAAAATCTTTGTTTTGGTGGCTAATCTGACGAAATTCTTGCAGATAGATTTCTGGGATGGTGACTTGGTTATTGTAGTTGTTGATGTTAGAAAGTAATGTAACTAACATGTATAGATGGCACTAAAAATGTATTAATCAATTATTTTATTTATTTTTTTTTAAATTTATTTATTTAAAGACAAATCAGCTACTTGCCTATTAGTGCCTAATAAGGTTACATTATTGTTACATTTTGTTTGGTTTGTATATAAAACTTATATTAGGTTATGTATGTTGACTGCCTGTAAGAAATTAAGTACGTTGTTAGTCATTGTTGAGTCTAGGACTCGATCATGAAGTCATCTAAAGACATCTTAAGACTAGTCTTAAGATGTCTTTAAGGTCTTGTGGTAAGTTGTAGTTTATACGTAGGTTAGTGTAGAGTTGACAGTCTATTAGTATATGGTTAACGGTAAGTTGTTCGTTACATGTCTCACATATTTTGGTATCTAGTCTTGCCATGAGGTGTTCGTGTGTGTGTCTGGTGTGTCCTATTCTAAGTCTTGTCATTATTATTGGTTCTCGTCTGTTGGTGCCTGAGTTCCAGTTCTGTATGTCGTCCTTGACGATTCGTAGTTTGTTGTTAGTGGTGTCACGCCATTTGGTCAGTCTGGTTTTACTGAGTTTCTTCTTAATATCCTGTTTTACGTAAGTTTTGCTGGGGGGGGGGGGATGGAGGGTTTCTTCGTGATTGGTGGACTCTCGGGCGGCTGTGTTTGCACGTTCCTTGCCTTCTATTCCAATATGGGCGGGAACCCAGATGAGGTGCACTATTTTGTTTTGTTCTTTTGTCATCTGGTATAGTTGGTCTTGTATTTGCTGAATAACAGTTTCCTTTGAGTAGTTGTTGTTGAGGGCCTGTAGTATGCTCAAAGAATCGGTGCATACGGCTATGTGTCTGTGGATGGTACGAGATGCCATTTCGATCGCCTTCAGGATTGCTACCGCTTCTGCTTCGAACACACTACTGGTTGTCGGTAATTGGTATGTTTTAATTTCATCGTTGTAAACAGTAGCTATAGTGCAACTGTTCTCTCTTTTTGACGCATCCGTGAAGTAAAACTGGTACTCAAGCAGATGCAGCTGTAGTTCAGCAAATTTTGTTTGTAAAACAGTCGGTTCTATTTTTTTTTGTATTTAGTTAGACCTGTGTTTATGGTTACTTTCCCAAAAAGCCAGGGTGGAGTATGATGGAAGGTAATGGACTGCATTGTGGGAATAAGAATATTGTTGGATTGTAGGATGGTGTTGTTGTATTGTATTAAATCAGTTTTTTTGCCTGTATTCAGTATGTTTCCGTTATTTGATTTTAGAAATATATGACTATGTGTTCCATGATTTGGTTTAGCTGCTAGATTCGTTACATACATCGTGGTCAGTTTTTCACGTCTCTCCTGTAGCGTTGGTTTGCCAGCTTCGTTCAATACGCTGATCGAAGGACTGGATCTAAATGCGCCTGTTGCTATTCTAATAGCTGTGTGGTGGACTGCGTCTAGGAGTTTTAGCGTTGTTTTGCTGGCAGTGGCGTATGTAATGCAGCTTCTGCAATTAATTGATCATTTTATTAATCGAAATGTTATAATCCATGTTCGATCAAATTGGTAGAAAATAATGGACTAATCGATTATGAAATTTAAAAAAAAGGACTATTAATGTAGTATTTTAAAGGCTAATAAAAAATAATTTTATTTTATTTTTTTATTTTGTCCTATAATTTAAAAATATACATTTTTAGAACTACTGAAATGCCGCATACAAATCACGATTTGTAATTAACTCAATCAACGTGCATGTTGATATACAGACTGCATTTATTTAAAATAATATAAATTAGATTTACAAACTTTAATTATACAAAATGTTATTATTTAAATCTATTGGGTAAAGCAATAATAAATATTATATCATATAGAAAACTCTCCCAGTTTAAAGACAGAATTAAATTTTGCAAACTTTTATATTTAATGATAAAAAAACCTAATAACTTTTCTACCCATCCGAGGACCGGCGCTACAGCTTATAAAATCCTACTTAGCCCAGCGATATCAAGTTGTATATCACACAAGGTCTTCAATCACAAAAAATTGATGTGAAGTGTGAATATTCACACATTTCAGGGTTTCGCAGGTATATAATAAGTGAAGGCGGTATGCTGAGTGTGTAGGACAAATTTTACTTTGTAGTAATCACGGCAAAATGAACGATATTTTTAAAATAATTTATCGTCTGTTAATCATATAATAAGACTGGTTATTAAATTTACGCTCATAAAAATTAAATACAACATTTGTCAAAATATAACTAGAATTTTGACAAAATAATTTCAACATAATAAAAATGCAAAAAAAAAAACAGAAAAAATAAAATTCACTCCGTACTCGAACTCGAAACCCTTCGTTTTCCAGCCAGTGTAAGAGTGCTCTAACGCATGTAGCCATCGCATGCCATGCATGTGAGTGTCTTACATTGGTATAACTTTTGTACTTTGTGAACCAAAAACCACAAAAAATGCGTTTTTTTTCCAAAAACATAATCTGATCAAAAATTCCTGTTGTACTATTTCGGCTCACACCAATATACATTACTTAGAACTTTTTTAGATTTTTAGTTTAAACCATCTGGGCTACAGGGTGCGGGATTTTTGCACATTTTTGGCAAAAATCGCATCAAAATAATTTATTTTGCAAAAATAAAATCTTGATCGTTAATCCACGTACTAAGGGCTTTCATTTGATACCCTACTCAGAATTTAAAAAAAATATTTTTGTTTTCGATGAGCACATATTTGTTTATATTTTTAGGGGGGTATGTTTTTTAGATGTATTAGTATTTTTCCTATGTGCGGGTCAAAGAGTTGTATAAGCATGCCAAATTTCAACTCTCTAGGTTTAGCCGTTTGGCTAAAATTTTTACCGAACAGACAGACAGACAGACAGACAGACAGACAGACAGACAGATGACAAAATGACGGTATAAGGGTTTTTTGGTCATACCTACAAAACCCTAAAAAGAAGCAGTGCCTCGGGGTGCCTCAAGGCTTTATTTTCGGCCCATTGTTCTTCCTGATATATATAAACGATCTCCCAGTCAATGTACCTTCGAAATCAATTTTGTTTGCAGATGACACCACTTTACTGGTTCAGGCTGACAACGTTGAAGGACTAGAAGTAAATAAACAAGTCACAATGTCAACAGCTAAAGAATGGTTCGCCTCAAACTATCTCACCTTAAATTCTATGAAAACATCTTCCCTAACGTTCTTTGGGCAGTTGGCTACAGAAGGTAATAATGTGAAATTCTTAGGAGTCACCATAGCTGATAATCTAACATGGAGCGCAAGTACAACAAGTTGGTACAACATTAGCAAAAAATGTTTTCGCTATAAAGAAAATCGCACAGCTTGCGGATGTTAGGACCACCCAACGAATTTACTTTGCGTTATTCCATTCCCGAATGTGCTACGGCATTATTGAATGGAGTAGTTCTCCTAAAATTGAGCAGATTTTCTTGCTTCAAAAGAGAGCTATTCGGGCCATTGTAAATAAGTCGCGTTGTGCTCACTGTAGGCCTATTTTTAAGGAAATGAAAATCTTAACTATTTATGCTTGCTTCATTTATTTCTCAGTCATCTGGGTACACAAAAATAAAACACATTTGTCACACAAAGCAATATTCATAATTATCCAACTAGATCTAACCACCAAATTAGTCTCCAATTATACCAAATAAACAAGTCAAAAAATGTTGTAAATCTTCGTTTTGATTTATATAATATAGTACCTAAATCGTGGACTGATCTTACGCATGGCAAATTTATAAATATGTTTAAAAATTTTCTTTTAGTATTGTGTCCATATTCCATAGATGATTACATTAAATGTAATTTCACAATGTTTAAACCAGTTGTTTTAAGGAGCAATACTATGTATACCTAAATTGTAAATAATATGTTACTCTAAACTCATGTGAGTTGTAGGGATGGGAATTTATTTTTGAATATCGATATATGCGCGATTCGATATATCGTAAGTGTGATATCGATATTCGATATATATCGAAGTAAAGATATCGATATTTTCGATATATCGAAATAACTAACACGTAACATGTAAGATATAAATTACAGGTTTTTTTTTGTTGTCTTGACGGGAAAAGAAGTCGCCATTTGACTCAATTTATAGTTGGTAGTCACCCAGCTATCAACAAACTTTCCAATATTTTCCTACTTAACTGCTCTTATAATTAAATATATATATATATGATGTTCACTTTTGTAAGGACAAACCGGATCTTTTTGGTTACTTTTATAGTAAATATAGTAAATAATTTTTTTAATATTATCTGTCTCATTTTGTAATACGTAACTAACAGGGAAAGTTCATTTTTTATGTTGTATATTTACAAAACATTTATAATATTATCATAGCATTGGTTCACACGGATACGTCAAAGTCCGTTTACACCACAAAAGTTACCAAAATCTTCAGATCTAGTTACGTATTACAAAATGAAACAACTTATAGTACTTTTATAGTGTATTACGGAATTTAAATGTTAATTAAAAATAATACTTACGTTGTAAAATCCGACTTTTGATTTATTGGTTATGACCATTATTAAGAAATTGAAAATTAAAAAAACAATTAATACCAGCATGACATTTCAAAGGTGCAAATTATTGAAATCAAAATTTCGTTTTACTTTAACGATTAGGCGGAACCAAATAGAAATTTCGATAATTTAGGTTGTCACGAAAATGGACCTTGCTTGGGTTATTTCATGTTTCAGGTTTGGTATGTGAAAATTTAAAATTCCAACAGTGAAACTAACGCCAGTGAAACCATTGAAGCGAATGCCATATGTCAAATATTTTAATATATTTTTCCATATTTTGAGGACAAAAATAAATGGGAAAAATGACAAAAAAATTAAAATGCATTGAAAAGGACATTTTATAATGACAATAAATTTAATCTAGAATTTGCAATGTGAGTATTATTTACAAAGCTTAAACAAAATGTGCAAAAGTCCGAATTAATAGATAAAAATTACCAGATTTCAAAATCTAGTTCCGCCTAAACGTTTGGAATAGCCTATAGTTTGTTTTTACAAAAGTGAACAGCATATGTTTAAATGTAAAAAATATACAAGAATACCGATATTTTGTGCGAATATCGATATTTTGCGCGATATATCGCATTTCAAACATCGATATAAAAATATAGATATATCTTTCTAAAGTATCGATATTTTCGAAATATTGATATATCGTTCCCATCCCTAGTGAGTTGACGTTTCCTAAATGTAAATTTTTAGTATGGAACAAAAGATTATTATTATTATTATTATTATTACTCTCAAATATTCATAATTTAACCATTTTAACCGGTACTTATTCAAGCGATATTAAACAAATTATTTAATACGATACATTTAAAAGAACGTACCACTTTATCGATTTAATGTAACTTTAAAAATAATTGTTAACAATTAAGGTGTAAATGTTAACGTGCACATTAAAAATACATTTTAACGGCATATTGTGTTTGGATGGCAAATGTTATCGCAAAATTTATCAGAGAAAAATGTTTTAATTTTTATTTAAAATAATATTTTGCATGGTAGACGTCTAGACTGTTTTATGGCTGCTACAAACTAACAATTATTGCTTTCTTTAACAACAAAAAAAAAGTAATTTATCTTTTTTTTAGTTATAGATAAGAAATAAGATTGATTAGTGTTTAGAGGGCCAAAATATATTTTTTATCAGACATATTATTATTTACTAAATGAATAAATTTACTATAGTGATTTTTATAACGCAAACATTGTGACCGATAGTAGGCCTTGAGTACAGTTCTCGGAATTCTTTGTTCTTACGGATTCTCTTCACCATTATTTTGAATAAGACCAAAGATTCAGATGTTTTCAGAAAATACCAGGTCTACAAGTATGAAATGCGGATTTTTTTAAAAAATAAAACACATTAAACTCAAAAGAACAGTAAAAGTTTATTTATTCAAAGTATGCTCCATTAGAAGTTATACATTTTTCCCATATTTCAGGCAATTTGTGAATACCTCGCCAGTAGAACTCTTCCCCTTTCCCCGCAAACCATTCATCTAGCCATTCTTTCATAATTTCATATGAACAAAAGTGCTGCTCGGCAAGTGCGTGACCCATCGATGCGAACAAGTGGTAATCTGAAGGGGCCAAGTCTGGTCAGTAAGCGGCATAGGGTAGCACTTCCTACTTGAGTGCCTGCAATGTGTTGCAAACTGCTTTTGCCTTATGTGATGGAGCGTTATCGTGAAAAAAGATTACCTTGTGCTGTCTTCTTTCGTATTCTGGTCGTTTTATGAGCAGCGAATGGTTCAATTCGATCAGTTGTTGTTGGTAGCGTTGGGTATTAACTGTTTCACCAGGTTTTAACAATTCATAATAGACCACACCCTTTTGGTCCCACCAAGTACAGAGCATTGTCTTTTTGCCAAAGCGATTCGGTCTTGCAGTTGATGTGGATGGTGAGCCTGGGTTCACCCATGATTTTTTGCGTTTGGGATTTTCAAAATAAATCCATTTTTCATCGCTAGTAATGATACGATGCAAAAAAGACTTTCTTTTATATCGTGCAAGCAAAATTTCACGAGTGTTTTGGCGTTTTTCCATCTGCCTTTCATTCAATGCATGTGGAACCCATCTGCCGACTTTCTGGATCTTACCCATCTCTCGTAGGCGATTGGAAACAGCTTGTTGACTTACGCCTAACTGCTCTGTTAATTGTTTTTGTGAATGACTATCGTCTTCCTGTAGCAATGTTTCCAATTTTGTATCTTCATATTTTTTTGGAGGTTTTCCATGTTCTTTGTCTGTAAGATCTTGCGATGGAGCCTATTCGCCATAAGCTTCTCGAAGCAGGCGGTATGATTCAGCAGCAGTTTTTTTCAAATGAAAACAAAACAGTAGTATTTTCCGCGAATGCTCTTTATTTGGCACAAAATTTGACATTTTTAACACAGTAAAACAAAACTATATGATCACTTTTCAAATTATAACCTGTACGCATTTGACACTTAATGATAACTTAACAAAACGCCATATGTGTTGAAACTTTGAACTATACAAACTGTTTGCGCGGCAAGTTTGAAAAAATCCGCATTTAATACTTGTAGACCTGATATTTTAAAAAAATAAGATTTGATTATAAAATTTATTTTATATTCAAAATGCGAGTGTCGTACAAATCAACTTGAGTACGTCCCGCAAGGAATACATTGCTGTCAATCTTTTTTTTTTTGCATTAATGGAAAATATTTCTCCTACGTGAAAATCGATTGAGCATATGTTAGATTGACTGACATACTTTCTAAAAAATCTTGAATCCAAATATGAATTTCTACACTTTATAAAGAAATAATATATAACAAATAAATTTTTGTAAAATCTTTTGGAGAGTTTTCCACCAATGTAAACTCTTTCAATTTCGTCTTAATAGTATATTGCGCAACTAGCAAGGAATATGTATTCTACGCGTGTTGCTCACTATGCTTTTCTTCAGACTACCATTTTTCAATAAATAAATAATCAAGAAAATACAATATAACTATGATTAACAGCCAATAATACGCGCGCAGCCAGTACGGGAATAAAAATTCTCGGAAACTGCACATGCGCTTTGCTGCGAATTTATTCTTTCCCGTACAACGCACATGCGCATTGGGCAGCATTTATCATTGCCGCATCGCCTGCGCGCGCACGAGTGTAACATATGAAATTAAGCTCATTTCTTGTCAACTAACAGTATCGAAATAAGACAGTTCCATAGTAGTCGTAGGAAAACTTGTTTTCCTCATACATCGGAGCGTCATTTTTAGGGTTTTGTAGGTATGACCAAAAAACCCTTATACCGCCTTTTTGTCGTCTGTCTGTCTGTCTGTCTATCTGTCTGTCTGTCTGTCTGTCTGTCTGTCTGTCTGTCTGTCTGTCTGTCTGTCTGTTCGGTAAAAATTTTAGCCAAACGACTAAACCTAGAGAGTTGAAATTTGGCATGCTTATACAACTCTTTGACCCGCACATAGGAAAAATACTAAAACATCTAAAAAACATATCCCCCTAAAAATATAAACAAATATGTGCTCATCGAAAAAAAATATATTTTTTTACAATTCTGTGTAGGGTATCATATGAAAGCCCTTGGTACGTGGATTAACGATCAAAATTTTATTTTTGCAAAATAAATTATTTTGAGGCGATTTTTGCCAAAATTGTGCAAAAAAAAAATTTGTCCCACACCCTGTAGCCCAGATGGTTTAAACTAAAAATCTGAAAAAATTCTCAGTAATATACATTGGTATAAACCGGAATAGTACAACAGGAATTTTTGATCAGATTATGTTTTCGGAAAATAACGAATTTTTTGTGTTTTTAAGTAAATATGTAATATATTTAATCCGCTATTTAACATAGTAAACGAGTGATCCTGTATAGCACAATGGTAGCGTTCTCGCTTAGTGAGTTGAAACTACTGTAAGAAACTGTGTTCGAATCCCGTCAATTTTTATTTTATCAGTTTTTGTTTGCATTTTTATTTTGTATAAATTATTTTGTCAAAATTCTAGTTATATTTTGGTTAATGTTGCATTTAATTTTTAAAAGCGTAAATTTAATTACCAGTGGGAAGTGTTGAAATTATAATTTAATTCTATATTTGAAGGTATCAAAGGGCGAGGCTTATGATTTAAGCAACAAATGGAAGCCATAGGCGCAATTTTCAAAATCTTAATGAACCTTGCTATATAAAAAAAAAAAAAATACTGCACATATTTAGAAACTTAAATAATGGTATTAGGCATTCGAATTAAAATTCATAAAAAAATATTTTGACATAAAATGTGTTTTGGCATCCCAAATAATCATCACACAGTTAATAAATACCTGCGAAACCCTGAAATGTGTGAAAATTCACACTTCACATCAATTTTTTATGATTGCTGGCATAATTAATAATTCTATGACTATAGCCATTACCATATGACTATTATATATTGTACTATTCTAATCTAGTACTATGAGCAATGGTAAACGTCCGAAATAATGGTGTCCACATTACAGAGAATATTCCACCAATGACAATTTTAGTTATTAAAACAACCAAAGAAATTTTAGAAAATTATGTCTTAAAGGTGACGGATTTTAAAGTTTTGAACCTTTTTGTTTTACAAAAATATACCGTACTTTTTGATAAAACCATAGTTGCAATATTTGGATATTAAATTATGTAGTCAATTCTTGGGATATTAGGTCAATAAGTAAAACACTTAGATATTCATATATTTGAATAGACCGGTTTCGACAATTTTATTGTCTTCTTCAGTATCTCTGAGGAAAAATTGAGAAGAAAAATATTTAATATTACAATAATGTTCACAAAAATTAGTTTGAAAATTAACAAATAAATAAACTAATTTTCAAACTAATTTTTGTGAACATTATTGTAATATTAAATATTTTTCTTCTCAATTTTTCCTCAGAGATACTGAAGAAGACAATAAAATTGTCGAAACCGGTCTATTCAAATATATGAATATCTAAGTGTTTTACTTATTGACCTAATATCCCAAGAATTGACTACATAATTTAACTTACTCCAAGGTCGAAAAGAAATACCAGAAGATTTGGATATTTGTTCATTTTCTATCCCGTGAAAGAATCCATTTTTATAACAAGTCGGTCTCCAACTGGTTTTAAATATTTGTTTTCATGTGTTCATATATTTTCTTGTACTTCTCAAGAGTAAATTCTGACAAATTGTTATTGTGTGTGTCAGTGTTGTAGTATATACAAGTCAAATGGAATTCTGCCAAAGACAGAAATTGAAATATCGTAAAGAAATTCCACTGATACGAGAGAACGTAATGGCACTCGGAGCAAGTATATTGATATATGGACTCTCTGCTCGCCCTAAAATAACAGATATAAAGAACCCAGACCTCGGATATATTAATGTATTCGGGAATGTTCGATAGGACATATATGATTCATTGAAACCGCAATTTGTCACAATAACACAAGACTTTATATATCAAACAAAACCAATAATTCGTCTAGTCATTGTACTTTTCTTTAAATTCTGGAATACTCCGCACATATGTTTAATAATAATAAAAACACAAAAAAATATAAAAACAACAGTCAAAAAACAGCTGTCTTAAGAACAGCGCATATTCTGAGGAAGGTGCTTACCTATCTAAAGATGTATGATTATTTGTTTATATATTTATGTTTTATACTTCACAAAGTAAAGAAAGTCAACTACTGTGTCGACAGACTGGTTAAATTTCAAGCGTGGCGTTTTCCAGGGAGATTCCCTAGGCCCGCTACTATTTTGCGTCTCACTTCGTCCTCTATCGATCGTGTTCAGACGCGGCAGTGGATGGATGGCTAGTCTCCCATCAAGGCCTAAGCAATAAAATTACCTACCTCTTTTATACGGATAATTGAAAGCTCTACTCCTCGAACGAGAAGAATCTTCAGGCTGCCTTGGATACTATTGCTGAGTACATTGCCGCGATAGGTATGGTATTCGAATTGGAAAAGTTCGCTGTTTTTCATGTCCACAGAAAAAAAGGTTTAGACAACGGTGAAGATGTTCACTTGGCTGATGGGAGCATTATAAAACATCTTAATACCGAAGGATCTTACACATTTCGAGGCATCAGTGAGAGGGATGTACAAGATATCAATCTTGTTAAACAGGCTTTTCGCAGCAAGTACATTGCATGACTTTGACAAATTTGGAAATCTTGTCTGTTTGGCAAGAACAAGATCGCTGTCATAAATAAGCTTGCTGTCTCACACACGCACACACACACACACACACCTTTAAGAATCTTGACAGGAAAACTAGAAAGAACTAGTTGTGACCTTTTTAGGATTTTGTAGGTATGACCAAAAAACCCTTATACCGTCATTTTGTCGTCTGTCTGTCTGTCTGTCTGTCTGTCTGTCTGTCTGTCTGTCTGTCTGTCTGTCTGTCTGTCTGTCTGTCTGTCTGTCTGTCTGTCTGTCTGTCTGTCTGTCTGTCTGTCTGTCTGTCTGTCTGTCTGTTCGGTAAAAATTGTAGCGAAACGGCTAACCCTAGAGAGTTGACATTTGGCATGCTTATACAACTCTTTGACCCGCACATAGGAAAAATACTAAAACATCTAAAAAACATACCCCCCTAAAAATATAAACAAATAAGTGCTCATCGAAAACAATTTTTTTTTTTAAATTATGAGTATGGTATCAAATGAAAGCCCTTAGTACGTGGATTAACGATCAAATTTTTATTTTTGCAAAATAAATTATTTTGAAGCGATTTTTGCCAAAGTTGTGCAAAAAAAATTTGTCCCACACCCTGTAGCCCAATGGTTTAAACTAAAAATCTAAAAAAATTCTAAGTAATGTATATTGGTGTGAACCGAAATAGTACAACAGGAATTTTTGATCAGATTATGTTTTCGGAAAATAACGCATTTTTTGTGGTTTTTGGTTCACAAAGTACAAAAGTTATACCAATGTAAGACACTCACATGCAAGGCGTACCATAGCGTTATTGGTTAGAGCACTAGCTAAAACTCGCTGGTAAACGAAGGGTTTCGAGTTCGAGTACGGAGTGAATTTTATTTTTTCTGTTTTTTTTTTTGCATTTTTATTATGTTGAAATTATTTTGTCAAAATTCTAGTTATATTTTGACAAATGTTGTATTTAATTTTGAAGAGCGTAAATTTAATAATTATCTTATTATATGATTAACAGACGATAAATTATTTTAAAAATATCGTTCATTTTGCCGTGATTACTTCAAAGTAAAATTTGTCCTACACACTCAGCATACCGCCTTCACTTATTATATACCTGCGAAACCCTGAAATGTGTGAATATTCACACTTCACATTTTCACAATTTTTTTGCTCATCATTGATATTTTGGAAATGAGGACCTTTTATTTTTTTGCTCATCACTTGTATTTTAGCGGTGAGGACCTTTTTTTTCTCATCATTTGTATTTTTGAGGGTGAGCTAAATTGTAAAATATACTGTATGTTCAGCATTCGCAATAGGGGCGCCAAAATATTCGAAAGGACGCAACTTGGACAATTGCCACTGGCGCTTAATATACTCGTTACGGCCCTACATTCATCTACAAGGTGTCTCAAAAGAAATTTTATATTTAGTGGATCGATTAAAAAAAAAGTAAGCCGTATATAGAAAAAATGTTTATTAATTATTAAAATACACTTTTTGGGGATTTATTTCTTAAAAATAATATCGTCTAAATGTAGTCCCTCGCGTTCTCGGCACTCATTTAATCGAACAGTAAAATTACTTATGACGTCTCGGCAGGTGGACTCAGGGATGGCTGCCATTTCGTGACGGATATTTTCTTTCAAATGCGCCAGTGAAGTCGGTTTATTGGCGTAAACTTTAGATTTAAGATAACCCCATAGGAAAAAGTCCAAAGGGGTTAAATCTGGACTGCGTGGAGGCCAATTTATGTCACCTCTCCGGGAGATCAATTTGCCTGAGAAAATTTCACGAACACGTGGCAGAGACATATTGGACGTGTGTGAAGTTGCTCCGTCCTGTTGGAACCATGTTCTTTGGTTATAGGCAGGAAAGTTTTGCAGTTCAGGTACCAAGAAGTTGTCTAACATCTCCACATAACGCTCTGAATTCACTGTAACTGCACGCCCCCTTTCGTCTTCAGAAAAGTAAGGGCCGATAATTCCTCGCGCCGACATCGCAGCCCATACGGTCACTTTAGGCGAATGTAGGGGTTTTTGATGTTTGCGTTTCGGATTCGTTGCACTCCAGTAGCGGTAGTTCTGCTTATTTACGTGGCCATTGAGATGCAAATGAGCTTCATCCGAAAACAAAATGTTGGTAAACGTTGAAAATCGCTCAATCACCTGATTTACGAAATTAAGCCTCAGACTGGCATCTTGGGGCTTTAATTCTTGCACCAATTGAATTTTGTAGGGGTGCAGCTTTAGGTCTTTGTGTATAATGCGATGTAATGATGATCTATGCACATTTAAAGCACTTGCGCGCTTCCGAATTGAAAGGTTCGGGTCGTCACGAACAGACTGATTAACATTCTCCACGTTTTCTACCGTTCTTGATGACCTAGGTCGCCCGGATTTTGATTTATCCAGCGTTGTACTAGTCTCTTCAAACTTTTTAACCCAATGTCGAATGAGAGGAATGCTTGGTGCATCATTTCAGTGGCGAAAACCTCGAATACTGCAGAATTTTCTACGCGCTACAGTCGCCGAATCACCGTTTTTGTAAAACTCTCGCACGCATAACGCGCGGTCTGCTCCCGAGAAATGCTCCATAGCGACTGAATTCCCAAGAGCCAGGCTACCGATTGACATAACCCCCGCGCCCCTCGGATACGTTGCGTTCACGCAGTAAGCTAAATAAATATACAATTTCTTTTGAGACACCTTGTATTATCTATCACGTAAGACTGTTATCATGTACCTCTCACTATTGTAAGCGAAGAAGCAAGCATTTAAAATCTATCCTAGCTATACCTACGCGATTTCCCGAAGCGACCCCTTTAGAACAAACAAACAAGTATTTTACGTCAAAACGCCAGATTATCTGGTTTTAGAATTTAAGAAAACATATTATTAATAACATTAGTCTCTAACTGCATCAATAAATGTTTGCCAACGAGGGCGTAAATACCATTTTCGTAATTTCGATATTTAAATTTATTTGAAAATTGCCGATCAGTCTTTAGTATCGTTTGATGTTAAATTGATGAACACGTCACTTCTGGTAAATAAGAAAATGATTAATTATTATAACGACAAAGAGTAACGCTAAGAATATAGAAGATTGAAAATTTGCTTTGTAATACTGACAATCGTCTCTTGCTTTAATTCTGATCAAAATCAACGATTAATAGATTTATAAAACATGTTTGTCGTTTAATCTTTTAAAGTGGTTTTATTAAGATCAGTTTAATATTAAATGAAAAATAGAGTATTTTTAAAAACATGTTCCGTAAAATATGAAATTTTAATTAAAATTAACTTTTACATTGGTAAGAAAAGGGCAAAACTTCCATAATGCGATAGGGGAGACCAGTGGCGAATTGAGTTGCTTGGGGGCCCTGGGCGGTAAAATTAAAATAGGCCCTCTGTTATTTTAAATAGAATGGAAATATTTGTATATAGACTTCGGTAGGCCCCCTGGCTTCCTGGGCCCCGGGCTGCCGCCCAGTCTGCCCACCGCTTAATTCGCCTCTGGAGGAGACTGGGAAGGGTTGATACACCTAACATATACAGCAATAAAAACTTGTTTAAATAATGGTTTTTAAACAAATATTTTTTAGTATGATACCTTCGGTATTTATCTTAAAATTGCTATTTAAAAATCATGTCTAAATTTATTCACAAAAATAGTAATAAATATTTTTCATTTGTTGTAAATTTATCAATTCTTCCTGCATATGAAAAGTTAAGGATTCCACATACCAAAGAGGCCGCGGTGGCGGCCGCGGTAGCGATACGGCGGCGGCCTAACGCAACCTATATAATACAATGAGACCACGCAAATACAAGCGTTCACCTATCTGAGAACGCCACCGAATGCAGCGTTCAGTCTAGCGATCAGCAAACACTGGCGGCCGAACTCGACAAGTTGCGTTAGGCCACGCGATATTCATTGTTTATATACCACAGAGTGAATATATTTAAGAAAATAATGTCGAAAATAGATAATTTAACAGAAAAAATCATAGATCAGTAAAGGATCATTTAATTTTGTATGACTTAGCACATCCTGATTACAAGAATATTAGGAAAACAAATAAAATGTAGGACGAAATAGGAAAAGTCTTAGAAATTGATAGTAAAGTCTGTTCCAAACGGTTAGGCGGAACTAGATTTTGCAATCTAGTTACTTTCATCGTTTAAATAATGCTTTTCAGCCGTTTTGTTTAAGCTTTATAAATCATGCTTGCAACAAACATTTTTTGGTTAAGGTTAATATGATTTTAAAATGTCATTTTCTTTATATTTTGATTTTTTGTGTCATTATTAATACAAATATCCCATTTATTTATTTTTTTTTTTCATTAAAATATGTAAGAAAATTAATTTTTCATTGTTGGAATTTTAAATTTTGACATTCCAACGTGAAAAATGAAATAACCCAAGCAAGGTCCCTTTTCGTGACAACCTAAAAGAACGAAATTCCCATTTAGTTCCGCCTAACCGTGTGAAACAGACTGTAAGTAGATTATTATTTTTCCTCTACATACAATTAATTATTCTATTGTATTCTCGCAATCAATATTATCATACAACTATATACCGTGATTCACTAACTGATCGCTACCGCTACCGCCAATCCCACCGCGTTAGTGTGCGGAGACCTGATCGCTAGTCGAATAGCTAACGCCACCGCCACCGCGGCCGCTTTGGTGTGTGGAATCCTTTAATGACAAGGGTGCTAATAATCATAAAAACTGAAGCACCATAAAAACAATACATTTAAAAAAAGTATATGAATGGCTGATGGAATTCTGTGGTTTATCTCAATTTTCTTCAGCTACTAAAGATTTGAACTACGAATACTACTTGGTACCTGAAATGTACATTTAGTGTCAATAAAGCAAGGTGTGAAGTAAAGAGTCTTTTTAATTTTACCCCATCCAGACACAACAATATGTATGTCAAAATTTGGAAAACACAAATACCGAAGTATCTATTGTAAAAAGGAAATAGAAATAAGAAACGGATGGTAACAAGATTTAGATGTGGAGACGAGGAGCGAGACAACCAATTCTGGAGAGAAGATGAAGAAAGAGAATGCAGGATGTTTTGGAGAGAAAGGGAAACCATCGAACACCTGCTCCACAATTGTGACAAAGTACGACCCAGAGGAGGAACACGAGAATGTTGATATGTTTTGAAATTTTGTCTTGTAGAAAATAAAGGTTGTCATGGAAGTATGAGTATTAGAAAAATAGAGATTTGTAGATTTTGAGCTGTCATTAAAATATAGAAATATTGTATTTATAAATAGTATTGTGTTTATAGAATTTAAATATATAGAGTATACCAACAATTGGTTATGGGCCCAGTTCGTTTCTTTCTTGTTTATCAATATTTAGACCACATGGAATTTCCATATACAAATCTTCTGTGAGTCTACTATGAAGATATGCTGTTTTAACGTCTAATTGTTTCATGTACAGATTTTCACGGAGAAAATAATATGAAAGAATGCAAAAGTATGAAGACGCCTATGGAAAAAGGAATTGACTTAAAAAAACTAAATAGAACAGAAAATGATGAAAAATATCAGTCCGTGATTGGAAGTTTAATGTATCTTGTACAGGGAACAAGACCAGACATCGCATTTTCAACACATTACTTAAGCCAGTTTAATAATTTTCACGGAGAAGAACATTTTAAGGCAGTTAAGAGAATATTGCGATATTTAAAAGGAACTAAAGGGCATAAGTTAACCTATCATAATTCAAATGAGATGTTGGAAGGATTCTCGGATGCTAATTGGAACTCAAAATCTTATGATGGAAAATCAACTAGTGGATACTTATTTAAGCTATGTGGTACTGCAATTAGTTGGAAATCAGTAAAACAACCCATGGTTGCTTTATCGACATGTGAAGCAGAATTTATGGCACTTACGGAAGCTGTCAAAGAAGGTAAATGGTTAAAGATGTTTTTAGAAGAAATTGGATTTAGGAAACTAAGCAACGAAGTTTTGAATATAAATGTAGACAATCAGGCAGCAATACATTTAGCAGAAAACCCAATTCGACATCAAAGAACAAAACATATCCAATTAAGATATTTTTTTGTAAGAGATGAAATAGAGAATGGATATTTAAAAATTAATTATACTCCAAGTGAAGAAATGTTGGCTGATGGGTTTACAAAGCCACTGGCAATAAATTTGTTTAAAAAAGAAATAGAAAGCTATGGGATGCTAGAAAAATTTTAAACAGGAGGAAGTTTGTTGATATGTTTTGAAATTTTGTCTTGTAGAAAATATAGGTTGTCATGGAAGTATGAGTATTAGAAAAATAGAGATTTGTAGATTTTGAGCTGTCATTAAAATATAGAAATATTGTATTTATAATTAGTATTGTGTTTATAGAATTTAAATATATAGAGTATACCAAGAGAGAAGACGTTTTAAAAGACACAAGATCAGGATGGACATGGATGGATGAAATTTCGCAGAAAAGAACATTCATTCAACAAAGACTCAGCGGCGGAAAAATTAGAAAGAAATAAAATGCAAATATAGCATATACTGTAATGTACTTAAAAAATCAGCTGTGGCCATCACAGGACCGACCGCCATCATAAAGTACTTGTATAAAATACATAGCTTTTGAGATCAATGGCACGAGTTGATCAACTTTTGGTAAAAATCGGTTGATTAGAAATGGGAGTTTACTCGTGTAGATTTTAAGATTTTTCCGAATATTTCATAACAGAAAAATATTTCGAAAAAAATTATTAAACAAAAGTTGATATAAAACCAATAACTAACAACTTATTTCAGACATTTTTTGATAAAACGAAAAAATATAATATAACATTTATTTAATTTTTTGAAATAGGGCCTCCGTTAGGCTTCTTTTTGTATAGATATATAAACTTTGTCTCTCATATAAGGAGCAGAAACTAATTCTATCTCCATGTATAAAATTTTATCAAAATTGGCCCATAAACATTAAAAATATTGTAATTTAAAAAAAATTGGACCCCCATTTAGGCCTTTTTTGTACAGATACATGAATTTTGAACACCTACATACTAGTAGACACTAATTCTAATATTCTGTGTCAAATCCCATCGAAATCGGTCCATAAATAAGCGAGTTATGGCCGTGCTCTAATTTCGGTCAAAACTGGAGCAAATTTTTTTACCAACTTGCGAATTTGATGTTTTTGACTACACAGTCAAAAGCCTCATGCACTCCTAATTCTAAAACTGTAAGTATTTTCAAAATCCGTTCATAAATAAGCGAGCTACAGTCATTTGAACTAGTTTCCATTAATCCGCTCTAATTATTTGGTCTAATTCAGTAATTAGTTCAGATATTTGGTTTAGTTTAGGTGTATTCCCGGGTTAGCAGCACTTGCCATACATTTCTGAATCAAATCAAAATATAAATATACGTCATTAGGATTACAATGTAATTTACTGGAAAAACGTATGTTTTAATTGTAAGTTATGCAGATAAAATTTGATCAAGGACTTTTTAATTAAGCCTTTTGATTGGCCCTAGGTACGTGTCGCCAACTGACGGTAAGAATCCCAAGTTGGCTACCTATTTTTGTCTAATGATGACATTTGATATTTTTCAAGGAAATTAAATTGAAAATTTGTGCTGAAAAGTTGTAAAAAGGTAAGAAATATTTTAAAATTTAATTAGAATTTATTATTTATATATTACAATAGAAAAATATTTCGAAAAAAATTATTTAACAAAAGTTGCTATAAAAGCAATAGCTAATAACTTTTATTTGAGACATATTTTGATAAAACGAAAAAAAAATTGAAAAAAACTATTTATTTTTTCATACTTATATGTAACGTTTCTATGATAATGATAAATAATATCTCAGTTAGAAAATATTAGGCCAAATTATTTCCACTCTGCTGCTAGAATGTATTTTATACAAGTACTTTATGATGGCGATCGGTCCTGTGGTGGCAACAGCTGATTTTTTCGAAATATTTTTCTGTTGTGAAATATTTACAAAAATCTTAAAATCGACACGAGTAAACTCCCATTTTTAGTGAACTCGTGCCATTGATGGCAGAAGCTTAAATATGAAGTTTCGTAAAAATCCTTTCAGCCGAATTTGCTCTGCACGTGTACACAGACAGATGGACAGACAGACAGAAATCATGCTAAAAATAGTCAAAACGTTGTGTAGGAACCTTAATTCGTGGAGATCCATCGAAATCTCGAAATTTCAAAATAAAAAAAGTAACATGGAGGACTTGTGTGGAGAAATTTAAAGATTAACATTACCCCAAAAGAGACAGAAAGGTTTTTACACGATTTTTACCATGGCAACCGATTGATGGCAGAAGCTTAAATATGAAATTTCATAAAAATCCTTTCAGCGAAATTTGCTCTGCACGTGTACACAGACAGACGGACAGACGGACAGACAGACAGACCGACAAACATCATACTAAAAATAGTCAAAACGTTATGTAGGGACCTCAATTCGTGGAGATCCATCGAAATCTCGAAATGTCAAAATCGGTATGATCACAATACCTCCCTTATCCCTTAACATATGTTGGCGGTCGGTAAAAATATATAGAATTCAAACCGAAAGGCAGAATTTAATAAATTTATTATTATTATTCTACGTTCAGATGATTTTAACCGTGATATACCAAGGGATGGATGCTATTCAGTCATCTAGCTTTGATTACAATTGTTTTGTAACAAATTTAATATAAACTTTTCTTTTTTTTAGGGAGCCTCAACAACTAAGGGCTCAAACGGTCATGTGATCTTGTAATAAAAAAATATGATTTTCCGCGTTTTCATACAGCATGCCTATAATTAAAAGACTTTAAATTTGTTATAACTTTCTTTTGACAAAAGGGCAAGCAATATTAAATCAGAGAAAAACACAAACATTTTGGGCAAGTGGAAATGCAATTTTCCCTATGACCGGAAAGCGTGCAGGGGTTTAGTACCATCCCTTTTTTGTTGTCACAGGGTAAATATTCTCTCCTCCAAAAGGCATGCTGTATGAAATCGGAGACCAAAAATGTCATGAGCTCCCGGTCTATATGTCTGATAGATGGTAACTGTGAGCTTCGTTGTCAAAAACGACTGCTGCTCCCGTTTTAGAGTTTATTTTTGAACCATCAGTATAAATGGCATGAAATTAAAACAAACTTTATAAAATCAAATATTTTAAAATAAGGACGGAATAAAATATTTCCCCTTTAAAAAGATTCCCTAAATATATTTCCCAGGTGCGCCCTTGGTCCGTCAGACGGTGTTTTACATTAATTAATCATGGCCGCAAACCGGAAGCGCAGAATTTGTTACGTATTCCGACTGATAACGCAAAGAACTAAATCGCTCCAGCTGAGAAACGATTTTTACCTGCAGAATTTTTAACATGTTGTATCTCTCAAAGGGGTATAGTTTTTTATGTATAAACTACATGTTGCTAATAAATTTATGCTGGCTTGACTACTAAAAATATTTCATATGTTGATATAATATTTTAAGTTTAAATATCCGGTTAATAAAATATTATACTGACCGCTAGAAATATAGTTAGTCTTTGAGATGGTGGATAAAATTAGATTGGTAAATGTTTAAATTTGAATTAAAGGCTTGAGCATGTTTTTAGGATTTTGTAGATAGGACAAACTCTTATGTAAAAGGTGTCTCAAAAGAAATTTTATATTTAGTGGATCGATTAAAAAAAAAGTAAGCCGTATATAGAAAAAATGTTTATTAATTATTAAAATACACTTTTTGGGGATTTATTTCTTAAAAATAATATCGTCTAAATGTAGACCCTCGCGTTCTCGGCACTCATTTAACCGAACAGTAAAATTACTTATGACGTCTCGGCAGGTGGACTCAGGGATGGCTGCCATTTCGTGACGGATATTTTCTTTCAAATGCGCCAGTGAAGTCGGTTTATTGGCGTAAACTTTAGATTCACAACAACAACGCTTAATTAGCTGCCCTTATAAAACTGTAATGTATTTTTAATTAATATTACATGTTCTCTAACAATATATAATAATACCTCGATTTTATAAACGATTATTACAATAAAATAAGTTAAAAGTATCGTGCAAAGACATGTAAGAAGAAAGGCTAGAACTAGGACACGAAGTTTAAGTATGACCTTCTGTGAGTTAACCCTACGCTTACCGGTGATTGCAGGTCTCACAATTATCAGAGATTAGATGCTTTGCGGCGGGCGATAAGGCTGGCCACTGGGCCGATGCGAGTTCGCTATGGTAACTATACGTGTAGAACTCACGCAAGGGAGTTTTGTTATTCCAGTGATACTAAATCATTGTTTATTTGACGCAAAAATAATGTTTCACTGTTCATATTCTCCTGTGTTGTTGTTGGGGAAGATTCTTCTTTAGTAATCCTTTGTAACAACAACCTTTGGACGATACTAGTCTTACTTTTTTCTTTCATTTGAGAAATGTCGAATACTTCAACAACATGGGTTTTTAGAATCGTAGTCTTAAGGATCTCTGGGATCCCATTGACCATTATCGAGTGAAAAAGATAGACGTAGCATACTATTAAGCCAACTTATCGTCATGGCAAAGGCAAGGATCTGAATCTACAGTGAGGCTATAAGTTTAGTAAAAACAATACCAATGATGAAAATTTTTAAAAATGTATCTGCCTTAGATTTGGAAATCAAACAATAAGGCCTGTGGTGAAATTAAGAGTAATAGAATTTTTCCCTGACAACCGCCAATAGAATCGCGTTATTGATCATGATATAATAGAATTATATTCACCATGATACCAACCTTGGTTGACAACAAAATATTTCACACAGTGGTTTATTTCTTACATTTGTCCATCAGTGAAAAGAAAGTCGTTGCTGAACTATATTGCTGTATGCTACACTCAGAGACCTTTACCAAGAGCGAAAGCTGACTACATATCTAGATACAAGGGCACAGTTATCCAAGACCAAAGGATTGAGCTGAAACAAACTATGTGTGTGGCTGTAGCGGCGACTACCGCATGGGGCTAGTCCATGTCCTACACCAGCTCCACTTATACCATCGGGCGTAGTAAGTTGGAAGCTGTGAAGGACCTCCAGACGCCCGGTGCTTTGAACATCAGTTCTCGGCAAACAGAGCGGCCATGCTGACACTGCACTACTTGTCGAACTGGTGGATAGCACTCGTGCATGTGCTCCTGAAGCGCGACGATGATACTTCCACATACTCGGAACATATCACTCGCCTTGCCTGTACTATGGTTTTCCCTGCCTCTTGCTGAGGGGGTATAGACTGGACAGAAATATGCTAGAAAGACTCTGCATCAGCTCTGTGGATGTCCGGATGGTTTAGTTAGGCCGAACTAGCCTGTCCGCTGAAAAGTAAATCCCATAGGAAAGTTCCTCTATGGGCATAGAGGCTAACATGGTTTTTAGTCCGTAGGCCTTTACTAACCGACACTACCAGCGTACTGGTGCTTATAAAAAGTTTCCCATGTATAAAAAAAGCTACCCTCAGAATCTCGAAGATCTAAAAGTTATTGGCGAAACTAGAAGACGTTGTCTAAAATCATTCTCCCACCACTCCATATCAAATTCGGACTAATGAAACAATTTGTTAAGGTTTTCGACAATCATAACGATTATCTTCAAATCATGGTCGTCAAATTTGTAAACTTATCAAAGATACATTTCACAAAATATAAAATGATGATGAAATTTCTACCTGTTACAGTTATTTTAGTTGTCAAGAACTTCTTGGCCAACCCCAAAGCAGACAATTTTGAAGAACTGGCAGACTTGGGTACCACCTTAAGCAAAAAGATATAAGAGCAATACTCAACGACAGCGATGTGTAGCAGTAAACTATGTATTTCGACTTTTATTTTAATATAGGATATTTTTTTTATTAATTGAGTTTTATAGATGGTAAAATATTTTTAGATCAATAATCTTACAAATATTTAAATCTGCAAAACTTTTCTTTGTCTTGTATTAACAACTTAAAAAAGCAATATTTAAAGTATTAGATTTTAAAGTATTCGTGCAAAAATTATAATAATATTGTTATTCTCTGTTATAGCCACATTATATTTTCATAAGGAAATAGAAACATCTATTATTTTAGTAGCGTGAAAACCTCATAATTCCGTGTCAGCAACCTGGTATTACTTCACGATAAAATATGTAAATACAATACAGTGGCCTGTACCTGTGGTCCCAAAACAATGTTTCCCTCTTAAGTAGAAATTAAAAATATGGCAAAGAAAGATGCACAATCTGTACTTAATGGTGTTCCACATGGATCTGTACCAGGTCCCTTGCTTTTCTTAATTTATACAGCGGACTTAGAAGCATGTCCCTGTCTGAATTTCTTCTCCCTTGCAGCATGCATGCAGATGACACAAAATTCTACAATTTTTTTTATTATATTACAGATTGTACATTCCTTTTTAAAAGGCTTAAATGCTAAAGATATAAAAACGATAAAGATATAACTATACAGCGGCATCTTCACAGAATTATATAGCTTTCTGTTCAGATTGGCTAGTTTTAGTAGAGTTTAGATAATTCTTATTTTTCTGAAGGAATTAGAGATCTTGAAAAGCGTTAGACTAAATATATAGAGCTGAATGGAGACTGGAGAGTTATATGTAGAACAATAAATACAATTTTGTCTCAAAAAGGTATGTTTCTATATCGTTCTGAAAAATTTCCGATCACCACACGTAGATAGAATATTTTATTAGATTCGCATATAATGGCTATATTACAATGGGATAATTACAAACCTCGCCTACGGCTAGGATGGTATAATTCATCCACGTGTAATACAGCCTACATTATAAAAGTAAATAAAATACTATTATGGCTTTTGTATAGAAAATAACAAGATTATCTACTGTAATACCTCGTTGTTGGTGAGAAGGGAAGAGACCTCAAAATAGATGACGAAATCATCAGAAACTGCCAGTCATTTAAATACCTAGGTGTTACCCTATCAAATAGAGGGAAGAGTGAAGATGATATTAACAATAAAATAGGGCAAGGGAAGCGTGTAATAAGGCAACTAAACCCGGTATTGTGGAACGACAATATAACCAAAAGGACGAAAACGGTTATCTACAAAACTATTGTCGAAAGTATCTGTACCTATGGTTCAGAAACCAGGGAGCTCACACAAAGAAATAAAGCCCGACTGAGCGCCGTGGAAATGGACTTTTGGAGAAGGAGTTGCGGTATCTCCAAACTCGAGCACGTTCGTAATGATACCATAAGAGCAACTATGAACGTTGAAAACTCCATCATAGAATCGATAGAAAACAAACGACTCTTATGGTATGGGCACCTCCAGCGTATGCCTGATGACCGATGGCCCAAGAAGATTTGGGAGTGGATTCCTGCGCGCAGACGAAGACCAGCAAGGACCTGGGCTCAGGATGTGCGGGAGGCGATGGAGGTCTCCAAGATGGCGACTGGATGGACAGAGTCGCCTGGCGAAAAGGAAGCGAGAAACGGCGCCAGCCGTAAACTACTCGCTATATATATATATATATATATATATATATATATATCTACTGTAATAATAATATTAATTGCCAATTGCACCCAAATACCTTTAGTTCTAGGTATTCCAGTACTACAACTGTTGTGGACTTATTATTCACTATTTACTTTACAGAATGTTTGGGTGTTTTCATTTTGCTCATAATATATGTGAATATACAAAAATAATTCACTTTTAGGGAAACATATCTCTTTTATGTTTGTCGTGTCGAAAAATATTCCGCTTTGTGGATGGTAAATCGTTTCTTTTACAACTATTATTTATATGGCAGAGATGACCATAGATACCTGGTCACGCAACAAGATTCTACAGATTTTTCCATGGAAAATCAACACACTTTCGTGAAAAAATGCCGATAAGAATCTGATTATATTTATATTTGATTTTATAAATGCTACACACCTTTTATCACTACCGCATATCTGCATACCGGATATCATTTACTGATTTATATCGGTATTTTGTAACATTATTGTTATTTCCTTTGCTATTTCTATTATTTTTATTCCTAGAAAACAATTTTTGGGATTTCGTAGGTACACAAGAAAACCTTACCGTCAAGATAGAAAATCATGACATAATTTTACACAGATAGGTACATTGTATCTTTCTGTCGTGAAAATGTTGTTAAAACTTCATATATACATACAACATGCACAAAAACTTGAAGAAGTTGAACTGCTGGCGAAATATAACGTAAAATAATATTTATTAACTAACATTTACTATATCTTCTCACGTCGCGAGTATCAAAAGTAGTGAAAAACGTCCCAAGAAGTGAAGCAAATTTCTTTGTGTTCGCGTCAAAAACCTACACATTGCTGATCAGATCGAGCGTTTCGCGATCCGCTCGGCTTCAGCGGGATCTATACAGTTTTTTGTAGAAATGTTTAAATAGTACAGCAACTTTTTTGACATGATTGTGTAATGAATCACTTAAACCAAGCAGATAAAGCCTCTTAGACTTTCTAACGCCCCCCGTTGTGAACCCTTTGGGAAGTTTTAGCATTTTTTGAGATTTTAAAATTATATTACAGTTAAAAGATTTTAGAATTAATTAGATAATAGGAAAATAAAAGATTTCAAATGCAAAATTTAACTTCAAAATTATATTTTATTGTTCATAATTACTTTTGTTCAAAGTTCAACCTAATTAATGTGAACACTGAAATACTCTTGGACAATTTTAGACTTTCATTCCAGGAAATGCTATCAGTACCCTTATATAAACACCATCTCTTTGAACACTGGGTGAGATATATTCGATCCGGTTCGCGAAAAAATATAGAATCGTTGAATTCTTAAATGCTCTGAGTCGATTTTCTGGTGGTTTATTCGATCCTGTTTCTTTTTGATTTTGTCTCTTTTGTTTTTTTTTTTTTACTTCTTAAAACTTAAGTGATCAGCTACCTAGACTAACTACAAGATGCCTGATCTGTTGGTTGGTAAGTCCTAATAAATATCATTTAATTCACATATCATAATGATGAAACTTGGATAAATCTCACGCCTAGTACCCAAACTCCTTTAGTCAGGAATCTCACTTCAGTTTTAGATTAAAGTTTACATTATTAGTACAGGAAATGAAGCATTTTGGCTCGCAATTTTTTCGTCCAGCATGGAATTACTTGAAATTTTCACAGAAGGTAGGGAATAGCCCAAGGATCATTTTCTACATCATGCCGGTGTACGCTAACACCTTGGGGGTGGTTGCCACCCCATCTCGGGGGTGGAAATTTTTTACTACATTTTAACTATAGGAATCGATGGGAAAAGTAATTCTAAGAAAAAAATGTTCTTTACGTTTTCTTCGTAAAACTAATATTTTTTGAGTTATTCGCGGTTTAAAGTAACAGTTATTCGACGAAAAAATCGATGTTTTTAAAAAGTTTTTTGCGAATAACTCGAAAAATATGCATTTTATCAAAAAAACTGCAGTAAGCAAAATTGTAGCTTTTAAAAAAACAAACAAAATTACTTTTTTATTATTTTTCTACGACCAATAAGAACCGAGATACGGCATGTTAATGATTAACTTTTTTTCGCCAAATGCATAATTTGAAAGATTCAAAGTCAAATAACAGGAAAAAGTTGCATTTTTCGAGGAAAACTCATTAAATCTTTTTTAAAGTATTTGATTAGACATTTAAAACAAAAAAACAAAAAAGTCTTTAGCATAAAAATTTAGCGACTTATGATCAAAATAAGGTCGGTACCTATTTTTTTCTACGAAAAAATCAGTGAAAACAACCCCCTATTTACCCCCCTAATTAAAATTGATCCTCACCCTTCTGTGGTTCTCTTCTTATATGTATTTTAAGTACACCCAAGAAGTTTGACCAATTTAAAATACCTAATTTTAGAAAAATTGGAGTTTAAAGAAAAAACGATTTTTTGCGATTTCGTATTTTTCACCCTTTTCTTCAAAATATCTCCGAAATTACTGGAGATACGAAAAAAATGATAGAGCACTAAATTGTAGCCTTTTTAATGACTTAAATTTCCCTGTCCATATATTTTCTGTACAGTGAATATTTGGCGAGATATAGCCGTTTAAAACCTCTATTTACAAGCGAACACCACCTTATTCGAGCCCTTCAAATTCACCCCATTTAAAAACTAAAGGATCTTAAGGAATTTTATTTACATAGTCTTATAGCTCTTGAAAAGCCCTACAAAATCGTTTTTAAAAAAACTTTCTATCACTAAAAATGAAGGAGCTATGTTTAAAAAACCAATAAATTTTTTTCGAAACATTCGAATAGCACGGTTCGGAGCGATTTTTTTTATATCAAGCTCTAACAAGGGTGGGTTTTTAAGGATTGAAACATTAGAAATTGTATTCCAAAGCATGAAACAATCATTATTCAACTAATCCAAACCAAATTTTACCCATCTTAAGGTTTACAACGTTATTTTATAATTTTTGACAATTAGGGGTAGTTTTCACCCTTAAAAAATAAACAGTGCCCATGAGCATGATATAAAATTTGAAGTAGAGGGTGAGACGAACTTAATTTAAAATTTTGGTGCAAATCGATGCAAGATGAAATCATTTTTTAATCCAACAAGGGTGGATTTCTAAGGGTTGAAACATTATGAAATTGTATTCTAAAGCATAAAACGATCCATATTTAGCTAATCCAAACCAAATTTTACCCATATTAAGGTTTAAAATGTTATTTTATAATTTTTTACAATTAGGGGTAGTTTTCACCCTTAAAAAACAAAAAGCGTACAACGGCACAATGTAGAAAATGAACTAGAGGGTGAAATGAGCCTAATTCCAAATTTTTATCCAAATCGATGCTGGACGAAAAAATTGCCAGGTTTTGTCATTTTTGAGCTTCATTTCCTGTACTATATATCCTTCCTCAAACTGCCCACGTCACTACGCAACATTTGGATTCTTTCCGATGTGACAGTATTAAACACCCCGCTCACAATCCGATCTGGCGCCATCGGAATATCATCTGTTCACCTCTCTCAAGGAATCTATGGGCGGGAAAAGATTTTCCAGAGACGACGAGGTCAAGCATGCCGCCAAGAGGATGGACAAGACAGCTCGCGGGAGATTTTTTCGACACAGGTATAAAAAAGCCATACCTTATAACAAAAGGTTCATGACGTGCATCGATCTGGAAGGCGACTTCGTCGAAAAATAGCGTGACCTATACCTAAAATAACATTTGATTTCAAATAAATTGTTTTTCGTTTTTAAAAGCTGACTTCTCTTATTTTATGGACATTCCTCGTATATAACACTTTGTACATCGTAAATTTTGTACATCAATGCATGAACACATTGATACTATACGCTCAGTACGTCATCTTTCGAAGCTATACGTTCCGGCAAATATTCTTGAAGAGAAGCCGGAAAATGCTGGAACGGATACGCTAAATTTTGTATGAACAGTAAATGTACTAAATAATATTTGTCTGACAGGAACCTTTAATTACGCGAAATATTTGGCAAACAGCAACGATGGCTATTTGCGCCCAGCCAGGGAGCAATCGATTGAAGCATTATAATATGAAAGTACTCTTACATACTAAGATGAAATATATTCAACTCGTATAACAGAATTGCAAAAGAAGAAGAAGTACAAAGTGTGAAAAATCTATAGAGTTAGCTTACTTTAACATTGCATCTTGTATGCAAAGTCAAATGTTTAACAAAAATGCTACAAGACAATCCGCATAATCCAAATTAAAGGAAAACTCGGCTTTAACTAAAATAATATTCAATTTTAAATGAATAACTGATGGTAAATTTATTCCAAAGGTATTATTTAATTTGAATACATGAATGTTTGTGCTGCAATCGCCTTTAACTATAACCAGAGTTTGTGCTACTAGTGGTCTACTTCTCTAACAACGTGGTGACATCTCTCGCCTGAATTTGTAATTATAATGTCGCAAACTAGCAGCCACTGTTTAGTTAAAATTTACATTTTTAATACCTTTTAGGTGGAATATAATGTTTTCATTACAAATGTTAAATTGAGAAAAATAGAAGAGATAGCCAGTTACCGGATAGTTTTTCCGCACACACAGCACAAATACTCTCCAGATGACACAGGCATACTATTAAGTCTCTCTTTCCGCCGAGCACGAGCAGTCTTAGCTAGTGTTATTCTCTGCTGTTCAAACTGGTTGACTGAACAAAACGCCGAGTGTTTCCACTTGGAGCAATCAGTACATACCTTCTCCCAAGATGAATGTAGGAGGTGACATGATTTGAGTGAACTCTTGACCATATCTTTATATCTTCTGTACGGCGTTCCAGGGTTTCTACTGCCATGTGATAGCTCTGAATACAGTACCTGCTTAGGCATACGGTTATCTGGTATTCTTATTACATGTCCTGTCCATTTATGATGTTTCTGGATTAGGGTAGCTTCAATGCTCAACATGCTTGCTTTTTTTAGAACATCAGTATCAGGCAAGTAGTCCTGCCATTTAATCTTCAGAATAGATCGTAAACATCTCTGATGAAATATTTCCAACAATCTGATGTGTCTACGATAGAGACACCCAGATTCACTACTATATAGGAGTACTGAGAGGACCACCGCCCTGTAAACCTTTATCTTGGTGTAATACTGTAGACCTCTGGCATTCCAGACCAATTTCCTCAATCTTCCGAACGCTGCGGTAGCTAAATCCTCTCAGTAATTTCGTCATCGATCGTGCCTTTCGATGTAACTATGCTATCGAGATTTTTGAAAGAATTCACCTCTTTAAGTTCGGTGCCAGCGAGGTAGAACTTATGCATTTGTTGAGGTTGGTTAGACAGGATAAACGTCTTATCGAGATTTACTGCAAGGCCGAAATCTTTTGCAGCATCAGCAAATTTGATGATGGCTTCCTGCAAACGAATTGGTGTGTTGTCGTCAGCATACAGCAGCTCTTTAATAACATTATTGCAGATTTTTCTCTTGCTGACGTGATAAATATGTACCTGTATGGCGTTCCTGACCTAGTTGTGTCTCCTCTTTAAAAGAAAATACAGGGATATTCAAATTATATGTTGCTGCTTCTACTATTGAAATGGGATTCGTATTACTGGCCGGTAGACTATGATCTAGGTTTACCGAGATACTTGCAAAATAATTATTAATCACATTGCAGGGGTCTATGACTGTTTACCACGGCCCAAAGAGCTTTTGGCTTGTTGTCAGAGCCATCTATGTACCGACAGTTTGCTTTTTTCTTACTTTCTATAATATGTTTTCTGTAAATATTTCTATAATTATTTCCAATAGCCTTATTTAGAGGAGTGGAGTTTTGTAAATAATATTGATGGGCAAGTTGTGTTACATTTCTCCAGAATTTTACTTCATCATTGAACCAAACAAGTGGCCATATGCCATAGTGAAAAATGATATCTTAATTATAATGATCACAAAAGTCTGTTTGTTTTAAACATAATTTAAAGTCATACAATAGAAAAGTAACCAAAATAACCAAATCTGGTCATTTTTTACCCGCCAACTTAATTTAAATTAATAATCGACACAAGAGACATCTGGTTTTCCCATGGCCCATCTAAAACCGGGTTTTCAAAATTTTCACACCACTGGTATAGCCTAATCTTGATCTACAGGCTATTTCAAACGTTTAGGCGGAACTAACTGGGATTTTCACTTTTGTAAGTTCACTTTTTAGGGTTTGAAGTGGGGTTTTCCTACACAAAATGATCAAAGGCCTCACTTAATCGATAAAAGTTACTAGGATTGAACATCTAATTCCACCTAACCCAAAGAAATAAGCTATATCTAAAGAGTATCTTGGTTCGAAGGAAGGACTGAGTGTTAATATTGTTTACCAGCCTAAATTTAGTTTTCGGTGTTTTATTATATCCACATATTTAATGTTTAAACTTTTTCAAATGTGCTGCCATTTGTCTGTCAACTGGTAACCTTTTCATGACTACTAACATGACACTGATTGATTACTGATAGTGATATTTTTCATACCATTTACATTCATTTCACATTTTTTAGTGAGTACTCATTAATATATTTTACAATTGTACAAAACAAAGCATAACAGTATGTTTAGATTTTTAAAGATGTCTGTTCAATGCTACACTGATTTTTCTGCTCTTATGTGCCACCTTACGCAGCGAAACTACTATTTTATTAGTATTTGAACGTTCAAATCTCGATTAAATTATATTGCGTTTAATTAAATTCTCAATGGGCTATTCCATCTCTGATCAAGATCACTAAAATTTATTATAGTATTTTAGTTAAATAATCGGGTAAATCCTTAGAAAGTTTGAATTTATATCTGTTCTTCCAGAAACTCTGAGCAAACTCAAACATTATAAGATGTTCTTCCACTTGTGCTCACTGCCTCTGTTCTTTATGTGTTTACCTTTTGATTTCTCGAGCTCCAACGTCTACACACTAACCTAGTTTGTTTACTCGCTAATGTTTATAAACACATCGTTTATAGAGTGCTACAAATATATATGTGTACTTGGCACCATTGCTTTCAGCAAATAATACTTTATTTTCAAGTTGAGACTTGGAGTGGTAGTAAAATTTATATTAATGTTTCGACAAATATGGTAAGATTTGTATTCATGACTAGGGATGGGAACGATATTTTCTAAATATCGATACTTTAAAAAAATATATCGATATTTTTATATCGATATTTGAAATGCGATATATCGCGCAAAATATCGATATTCGCACAAAATATCGGTATTCTTGTATATTTTTTTATTTAAATACATGCTGTTCACTCTTGTAAAAACAAACTGTAGGCTATTCAAAACGTTTAGACGGCACTAGATTTTGAAATCTAGTAATTTTTATCTATTAATTCGGACTTTTGGTCATTTTGTTTAAGCTTTGTAAATCATGGTCACATTTAAATTCTAGATTAAATTGATTGTCATTATAAAATGTCCTTTTCATTGCATTTTAATTTTTTGTCATTCTTAATAAAAAAAATCCATTTATTTATGTTTTTGTCTTCAAAATATAGAAAAATGTATTAAAATATTTGACATATGTCATTCGTTTCCGTGGTTTCACTGCTGGAATTTTAAATTATCACATACCAAAACTGAAACATGAAATAACAAGCAAGGTCCGTTTTCGTGACAACCTAAAATAACGAAATTTCCATATAGTTCCGACTCTAATCGCTTGGAATAGCCTGTAAGACGAAATTTTGATTTTATAATTTGCACCTTTAAAATTATATGTCATGTTGGTATTTAAAAATTATAAAAAATGTCACTTTCTTAATAATGATCATAACCAATAAATCTAAAGTCGGTTTTACAGCGTAAGGAATATTTTTGATTGACATTTAAAGTCCATAATACACTATAAAAGTAACCAAAAAGATCTGGTTTGTCCTTACAAAAGTAGACAGCATATATATATATATATATATATTTAATTAAGAGAGCAGTTAACTAGGAAAATATTAGAATGTTGGTTGGTAGCTGGGTGAGTACCAACTGTAAAGTGATTGTCTGTCAATTGGCGACTTCTTTCCCGCCAAGCCAACAAAAAAAAAAAGCTGTAATTTATAAATCTTACATGTTACGTGTTAATTATTTCGATATATCGAAAATATCGATATTTTTACTTCGATGTATATCGAATATCGATATCACACTTACGATATATCGAATCGCGCATATATCGATATTCAAAAATAAATTCCCATCCCTATTCATGACTGCCTCTGCAAGAACTCTTTCGGTCGTTTCTATGTACGTACAGACAGACAGACGGACAGACAGACCGACAGACATCATGCTAAAAATAGTCAAAACGTTATATAGGGACCACAATTTGTGGAGATCCATCGAAATCTCGAAATGTCAAAATCGTTATGATCACAATACCTCCCTTATATATGTTGGCGGTCGGTAAAAAGTTGTTCATTGGGAAATATAACTTCAATATCCAGTATACTATTAAAATATCAATGTATGTGTTTATTCTCATTAAGAATTATTTTAAGCAATTCTGTTCCTTATTTATTAATTTTTAATGACTATATTCGTTAATGAGCTTTATCAGGGTCAGCCATCTTGATTAGTAGTGACGTGAGATTTTAGCAAGTGGCGTTTGCATTTTGTCTGTGGTTTTTAGTTATTTTTAAGTGGTAAAAGTGCAGAGTGAACTTGAAAAAGTGTGTGATATTGTGGAATTTTGTGTTTGGACTCCGTGGAGACCAAAATTGGATAGATTGAAAAGGTTTTTGTAGAAATTTTTTAAATTTTATAATGCGTCATTTTTATGTAAAATGTGCTTCTATATACAATATGGAAACACATATGTACATATCGTCGGCTGAAAATAATAAGGTTGTATGTGACATTTTTTGTCAAATGCACTTTTCAATACTATTAGAGTTGTATGTCACGTAACCTACTTGTTCCAATAATTTCCATAAGATTCCCGGTTTCGGAGAAAAAAGCAGGAAACCATAGTTGTATGTCTTAAAAAATAAACAACTTACAAAACATAGTTGTATGTTAAAACATACACCCTTGTATTTTAATTGTTTTTTTTTTTTTAATTCATACTTTATGGTTGTATGTTTCACAACATCTTTTATGTTAAATATAAAACATAACAAAAAATATTAAAAAGAATAAAACAAGGTCTTGATGACTTGTTAAATATATTTAGAGACATTAAGGTTTCTACAAATAAAAATCCGTTACCAGAAAACAAGGTAATCGCTTTAAAATCTATGCTTGTGGATGCCTACTATGGATAAATCTTATTATGAAACAATTGCCAAGAAAGTAAATCTCAAGAAAATAATAAAAATTTATTTCGTTTAATTTTTTTTATTTCAAATGTTTCAGTTTCAGTTCAAATTATCTTAATTTATCTTAATTTTTTTGTGAGATTAATGTTTAATTTGTTATTATTTTGCAAGCATATTGTTTAATTTGTGTTATTTAATCAAATAAAAATTTAATACGTGACTAACATTTCTTTTACCTTTTCTGGTACCAACAATTTTCAGAAACCTAAAAACTGAAGTTGTACCTATAAACTGAATTTTCCCCCGATATTACTTTGAACTACAAAGCTGTATGTAACGTTAAAGTACTAAGTTTCGTGTTTTTCTTAATCACAAAGTTGTATGTTCATTTTTCAAATTGTTAAAAAGGTATTATTAAGGCCTGGTTTTTCCACCTTCAGATAAAGTTCCAGGTAACTATCTGACAGATAAGGTTATTTGTAACTTCATCTGCTGAGTAAATGTCATCCCTTCTTTCTATACAAATGTATCTATCGGATAGTTATCTAACGTATAATGAGACTGACGTATTAGATTCACTGACTGGTATTGACATTTATTCAGCAGATGAAGTTACAAATAACCTTATCTGTCAGATAGTTACCTGGAACTTTATCTAAAGGTGGAAAGACCGGGCCTAAAATTTTTTTTTTCAAAATAATACTTTAATGACAATAACATATCAATATATAGTTATTAAAAAATTTTCTTCCTTGTATTGTAACCTAATATTGGTTTTTTCCATGTCAAAATTTTTGAAACTTGTTTTCTCAAATGTAATACACTTCGACATACAACCCTATTATTTTCAGCCAACGATATGTACATATATATGTAGGTGTATTCTGTACATGTGGTTTATTTTTATATGTATGTAGACCGGTGGTATCCTATACTCTATTACTTCTACATATAGAATATATGTAGATAAACATTGTTTTGGTTTTTACATTACAAAAATTTGGTTACCCGAGCTTAGGGTCCTACAAAGATTTAATCCTCCATTACTAAAAGCGTATTATTTTCTTTACATAAGATATCATTTTTAAAACATCTTTTGTACGAATAGAATCAAAGTAACATTATTAATTCATGTCACATTGTCCTAAGTAATAAAAGGTATCTTTTATTCAACGTGCTGAAATAATTCCTAAAAAGCAAAACTAAAGAATGCCCGTGTCCGGTAAAGGCGTTGGAACAAGCGACCGCTTCTTTAATATACTTCCTTTGATCCCGGGTGGACTTGAGGCTATTGCGTCACCCAGTAAGAGGCTACATTCACCCACACTGCAATATTCCGTTGGGACATAAATAAAACATGACGTTGATGAGAAAAATAAAGACGATTTAGAAGGAAATAGAGTGGGATTTGCAAAAGACTTTAGGTAAGGCTGGGTTAAAATGTATTTTATTGGATATTTTCGGAAGTTGTGCAAAGCTCTAATCCCCTTTTTGCAAACGTTTGTTGTGATTGTATTACACTGGATTCGGTTTATATTTATATATGCGTTTTTTTTGTTTTTATATAGTATTCATTCCATGAAAACAATTCAAAATTAATTTTAAACTAGAGGCCTATGGGCTGAAAAACGCAATTTTTCTTCATGGAGAATATTTTGAAAAACAATAAAGCCAGTTTTGTTGATAAATAATTGTTTTTGGTTTCAAATCCAGAAATATAGGAAAATTGTGGGGACTGTGGCACACATTTTGGTTTTCTGTACATAACATCTTTTTTAATAATTTTTTAAATAAATCTTTTCGCCACTTAATACTTATAATGTCGTTGTTTAAATAATCTGTTAAAAATTAATGTCCTTATTACGTGCCATTTATAATTAATATTTTTGTTGACCTCTGCAATTGTGCCACTGTACCTATACGTGAGGGTACAGTGAAACAGCATTAGGGATACAGTGGAACAGTAAATATAATAGGTATCTAAAAAATCTGTATATGTATCAATAAATTTTATTGAAACTTCAATTCAATGTCTTTAAAAATAAATCATCTGAAAGGTACTGAAAAATTAATAATATTGTAAAAAAAATTTTTTGGAACAAACTACTAAGTAATTAAATAATGTATATAAATATATAAATATAAATTTATTATTAATATAAAAAAATAAATTTTGGTAAGTTCCTTGGAAGCAGTAAGTTTTGATAGTTTTAAATTTTAGTAATTAAATTTACTGTATAAATCAAAATCTCTAAACGGTGTTTTGTGCTACCAGACGGAGCAGGAGATGGTAAAACTTTTATCAGCTCTGATTTTTTAAATGTGTAATTTTCAATATTAATTGTTGAGTTAACGTGAAGTTTAGGTAAAGGTAAACTTAAAGAGATTCTTTACTTCACAAGTTATTTTATTTTCACTATACGTACATTTCGGCTATGAAGTAGCCATCTTCAGTAGTTGAATAAAACTAAGAGAAATTACAGATTTGAAATTATATATACACACAAACTAAACTCTATAAATTACCTAACTTAGAACGTATTGGGTTTCACGGCTGAACTGTTTTCAAATATTTTGTTTTCTAAACCTATTAATTTACGGCGATATAATCCTTCGACTGTTAACATGTGGGAGCAGTTTGTTATGCGTGTATAACATTTACAATATTTCTTATGGTCCTTTGAGGTTCGCCGAAATACATATGGGGGTATGGTATTTTTGATGATTTTTTTTTCATTTTTTTGTATTGGCTTATTCGATTGTATATATCTTCAAGAGTATCCCATTAAAATTTCAAGTTAATCGGAGCAAAATTGACTGAGATATACTCATTTTAATACTAGTACCTATTATTTGTTTTTTTGCGCCTATCGTATGTATGTGGCGTTGTATTGCTTTTGTGCGCATGTGGCTTTAATATCGATATCAGCTGCTTTATACTCTTAGAGAGGGGACTCGTGACGAATATCTTTGATACATATATTGAAATATACTTGTATATAAGCTATATATGTAAAAACATTCTTTATTTTTAAACGCGTTTTCTGAAAAATAGCTTTTTTTGATGCGGTGTACATCATAACTCAAAAACTAATGAATGGATCTTTCTGAAATTTTGCACACTTCTTTATAAATCATTTTAGTAGATAGTGACGTTGAGTTTTTGCTTTTATTTTGAATATTTTTTTTTTTTTTATAACCATTTTTCCGATTACCAAACACGATTTTTTACGTTTTTGTTTCGATTTTTTGACTTTAAAGTTGTACCAAAAATTTAAAACTCAATTTAATAAAAAAAAAACTCGACGTCACTACCTGAAGAAACTTATAAACTAACCAAAACTTTTTGAATTATATGTTTCAGATGATTGTGTCACTAGATATCGTGTACACCGCAAATCAACTTTTTTTTTTGGAGTGTTTACTAAAAAATGACGCCAATGGCTCATTTTTCAATATTTTTCAATAAAAATTTAACGCAATACTCTTCAAGTGTTGTTCTTTAAGATAGACTTCCACCCATTTAGCTCACCTTTACCAGATTTCCACAAATCGTTCTTAAAAATATGCTTAAAAAATGCAAAATTAACCCCTTAAGACAATAAACCCTGTATTACATGGAAATTACAATAGTTGGTATTATTATCTTAACTATCCTAATTTTTTGTGTTTCATCATTTATTCTATCGTGTCTCATTGAAAGTGAAGTTGTATGAATTAATAACATAATTTTCTAATAGAAAAGTAAAGAATTGAAACATAAAACGAAAAACTAAAAATTGAAAATAAAAAAATAAAAAAATAAAATACATTTTTTTTTTTTTTTTTGAAATAATTTAATGACGTATTTCAATTTGTAATACATTACTAGATTTGAAATTCTTACTGGATCTTACTTTCGTGATGAATACCAACTTTGGTCTATCTATGTGAAACAATATTATGTTGATGTAAAATGTATGAAATATACAATATTTTAATTTTGATTTGTTTTAATAAATTTAAAGAGTAGAGTCAGCCGTCGGAGATATGTTACAACAATATCGTCAGTCGTTATTTCTATGATTTCCCCTATAGAGTGACTCTTCATTTTATTCTTTCCATATCCTTCAAATATTACGGCATATTGCCTTACTTTAATATCCTTGTGTCCGTAGTCTATCGAATCTGTATCACATTCAGAGTCAACATTATCATCTGAGTTTGAATTCTCATCAATATTAACATCAGTATCAGATGTGTCTGAACTTACAAGAATATCTTTTAATTTTCTGATCTTTTTTATTTTTCGCAGCTTGGAATTATTCTTCGTACCCACGTACGTGGGTACAGTGGCTCACTGTAACACTGTATCCACATAACACGTGTGCCACTGTTAGCCTAACCCTATTTTCACGAATATTTTATCAAATATAATAAATGATATAGTTTAGAACATTAGTAATTGCTTTACACTGTAGACAAATGACCAAGTTACAACATGTAATACAAAATTTCTTACTAATTTAGTTGTGTCTCGTTCAAATAAAACTTTTCTTGTTACGAAAAACTTTAGTTTGTCAACCTCAAATCAACATTTTCATCATAAATGGCGGGACTTAAATTTATAGACTCAAAATGTGGAAAGTATAATTTCTTAGTACCAGAGGGGGCTATATATACCCAAACAGACATGAAAATATTCTATATTTCAAAGATATTTCAAATGTTCCACTGTACCAATTGTGCCACCGTCCCCACATCTCCAAAGGCAACCCTTGATTTAATTCTATGCGGGAAGCGCTACTGGATAAATCTCACATTGCATAATAGAAAATAATTCATTATAATATTCCTCCAAGATTGCCTTTAGTCATGAATTAATGTAATTAATAATGTAAGTAATTAAGGGAGTGAAGTACAGGTCTTTCTTTTAATTCCAGCTAATGGCTTTGAATTTAACGTTCTCTGAATGCAACAGTTTAAAAAACACGCAGCAATTTACTGTGATATAAGAGGCGTTGTGGAGCATTCATTTCTTGGCAATCCGCCGACCTAACAGTTACAAAGCATTTAGTTTTAAATGGACCTATTTACTAGCTTGATTTAACACCATGTTACAACCTCTTTTATTTTGTTTCTCTTTGTTTTATTTTATAAATTAAAGTTACATGTAATTATGTTTGACAAACAAATTTACTTGTTCGCAGTTACGCAGTTAACGTTTCCACATTTTATAAAAATAAATGTTTTTCAAATAATCTACCTTAGTTTGAAAGCATCAAGTTTGGCACAGAGCAGCGGTTCCCAACCTGGGGTACGCGTAAGGATGTTCCGATATGATTGATACGATACCAGTATCGATATTTTCATTCGATATCGCGATTTTAGTATCGATACTAATCTGCCGATACTTTATTAATATTTGACCCAGTACATTTGACCTAGTAACGTATCCTTTCTTGTTTTTTTTTTTGTTAAAACAATATCTTTTTATAGTTATACACATATAAATATTTCTGTGATTACATTTTTTTCCGTATTTTTCGGACCATAAGACGTACCGGGCGATAAGACGCTCCCCAAATTTATGAGACAATTTTTAGAAAAACTATTTATTATTACGATAACTTGTAACAGCAACATTCTGTTCATCTTCACTGTCTGTACTATCACCCGTCTCGTTAATGTTACTGTTCGTATTATTTTCGTCTGGACTATTGTCAACCTCTTCAAAAACCATGTCATCTTCGATACTATCCAATGCGTTGCTTATACCGCATTTCTTAAAAGACTTTATAATCGTCTTTTCTTTTACAGCTTCCCAAGAATTTTTTACCCAGGTACTTCGAAATTATCCGTTTCATACGTCTTTTTGCTAACATCGTGGTTTGGCTTTATCACTCATCTGTTCCACTCTTTCCGAATAAAATTATTAAATGGTTTATTTATCGACAAAGGGTTGTCGTTGACTTGTAAGGCATCAAGAAATGACAGCTAATTCTGTATTCATTTCTATTATATTTTCTTGGTTGATTATGTTGTACGCGCTCTGAATTGATTCCACACTAACAACACACAATTTTTAAACGTACCTATAGGGATTTGCAGCTAAGCACCCTACCATCTGGTGAGCGTTTCATGAACTTGTGTACATCAGATAACATTTCGTTTTGTGTATTGGTTTTGTATGAAGTTTGTTTTTAAAGTTTTATTATAATCATTGAAAAATGTATAATACATATTGTTGTGTGCCTATGTGCAATTCATTGAAAAGAAGAAACCCGGAAATATCGTTTCATTTGTTTCCACTAATATCAGACACCGTACGGTTCGAAACAAAATTGGGAAAGCAAGAGGTTAGGAATCGACGCGATGTTTAGATCAACAATTTAAAAATTGGAAAAAAAGTGAGCCCTTATATCAAAGTTTGCTCATTACATTTTAATGATAGTGACTACAAAAAATATTTTCAATTTTGTATTTATTATCGCATATCTTGAAAATTCCTGTTATTGTGTGTGGGTTTGTAATGCACAAGTCTCTAGGCATAATGCATAAATCTTTATGAACTCTCTGTTTTTTTCAGTGACTCCACACAATATTATATGCCCAGCATTGTAGATTTCTACCCCTTGGTAAACAACAAGGGAATTATTATTTCCCCCAATATAGTTAAAATAATCGACAATGGAAAACCGCCATAACTTAAAACCAGATCACAAAATGTAGTATTTTAGATGTTTACAAGTGTTGTCACTTCACAAAATCAGAAAATCCCAAACAAGTATTTATTTTTTGTCGTTATTTTCGCTATTATTTACTAGTAAATGTCAAGTGGTATCTGATTTAGAATGGTTTCAAAAAAATCCGCGTGGCGCTACGATCTTAAAATTTTTCCCCTATACATTCGGACCATAAGACGCACCCCAATTTTAAGATTTTTCTGCGTAAAAAGGTGCGTCTTATGGTCCAAAAAATACGGTATGTTGGGGGGTAAAATGTGGGGCCCCCTTACCACAAGCACCCCAGGCCCCCCTGAAGCTTAACCCGGCCCTGAGACATGGTGTTAAAATAAAAATATTAACCTGAGGCTAATTTAAACGCCTTTACTAATGGGTTAAATTGGAGATTATAACACTCATACAATTTCTATTTGTAAATTTGAATTTTATGATTTATCATCAACCTCTACTTTAAATTTAAATTCTTCTTCTTCATCTTGTTCACTCTCTGTATCCGATTGTATGTATGCTCCATGCTTTATCAATACTTTTAAAAGATAACTATTATATTTCCCGAAAGCATTGCATAGAGGTGTGTTTCCATAATGATCCGTAGCATTCACATTCGCACCATACTCCAGCAAAAGATTCGTAATCATCAAACGTTGTTTTACCACAGCGCTGTGCAGTGGAGTCATTCCATCTAACGATTCTTGATTTACGGAAGCTTTATGGTTTAGTAAATATTTTACTACATCAAAACGACCATATACGCAGGCTAGGTGTAATGGAGTGTATCCTGCTGAATTAATTGAGTCGATGATAGCGTGTTCCCGGAGAAGGTATTTAACTGCTTCCAGTCTTCCTTTACTGGCAGCATAATGTAGAGGAGTACCTGAAATAATAAAAAAAATCAGCTGTGGCCACCACAGGACCGAAAGCCATCACAAAGTACAAGGTGACTCAAAAGAAATTTTATATTTAGTGGATCGATTAAAAAAAAAGTAAGCCGTGTATAGAAAAAATGTTTATTAATTATTAAAATACACTTTTTGGGGATTTATTTCTTAAAAATAATATCGTCTAAATGTAGACCCTCGCGTTCTCGGCACTCATTTATTCGAACAGTAAAATTACTTCTGATGTCTCGGCAGGTGGACTCAGGGATGGCTGCCATTTCGTGACGGATATTTTCTTTCAAATGCGCCAGTGAAGTCGGTTTATTGGCGTAAACTTTAGATTTAAGATAACCCCATAGGAAAAAGTCCATAGGGGTTAAATCTGGACTGCGTGGAGGCCAATTTATGTCACCTCTCCGGGAGATCAATTTGCCTGAGAAAATTTCACGAACACGTGGCAGAGACATATTGGACGTGTGTGAAGTGGCTCCGTCCTGTTGGAACCATGTTCTTTGGTTATAGCCAGGAAAGTTTTGCAGTTCAGGTACCAAGAAGTTGTCTAACATCTCCACATAACGATCTGAATTCACTGTAACTGCACGCCCCCTTTCGTCTTCAAAAAGTAAGGGCCGATAATTCCTCGCGCCGACATCGCAGCCCATACGGTCACTTTAGGCGAATGTAGGGGTTTCTGATGTTTGCGTTTCGGATTCGTTGTACTCCAGTAGCGGCAGTTCTGCTTATTTACGTGGCCATTAAGATGAAAATGAGCTTCATCCGAAAACAAAATGTTGGTAAACGTTGAAAATCGCTCAATCACCTGATTTACGAAATTAAGCCTCTGACTGGCATCTTGGGGCTTTAATTCTTGCACCAATTGAATTTTGTAGGGGTGCAGCTTTAGGTCTTTGTGCATAATGCGATGTAATGATGATCTATGCACATTTAAAGCACTTGCGCGCTTCCGAATTGAAAGGTTCGGGTCGTCACGAACAGACTGATTAACATTCTCCACGTTTTCTACCGTTCTTGATGACCTAGGTCGCCCGGATTATGATTTATCCAGCGTTGTACCAGTCTCTTCAAACATTTAACCCAATGTCGAATGAGAGGAATCCTTGGCGCATCATTTAAGTGGCGAAAACCTCGAATACTGCAGAATTTTCTACGCGCTACAGTCGCCGAATCACCGTTTTTGTAAAACTCTCGCACGCATAACGCGCGGTCTGCTTCCGAGAAACGCTCCATAGCGACTGCATTCCCAAGAGCCAGGCTACCGATTGACATAACCCCCGCGCCCCTCGGATACGTTGCGTTCACGCAGTAAGCTAAATAAATATAAAATTTCTTTTGAGACACCTTGTACTTGTTTAATTTATGCTGCTTTATCAAAAAATGTCTCAAATAAAAGTTGGTAAGTCCATGAAGCCATCAATCGGGGTACTGAAATAGTGGGTACCGTCCCATATCGACATCCAGGGAAATGAAAAAGCAGATGCTGCAGCAAGAGAAGCTGTAACACAACCAGCCCTTTCAATGCCATGCCCAATACAGGACCTTAAAATTATGATAAAAAAGAAAATAAAAGAAGACTGGAACCTTCAATGGCTAGAAACTCAGTACAATAAGTTACGAACAGTAAAAGAAAATACAATACAATGGCCGACACACTACTCCAGAAGGGAAGAAATAATCATCACAAGATTACGAATAGGGCACAGAAAGTTAACCCATCAATATCTGCTACACAATATGGAATACAATGAACAAATCACTGTACAACACATAATTATAAATTGTCCAAAGTATTCCGTACAGAGAAGAAACAACAACGTTGCAGGATCTCTGAAAGAAACACTCTCAAACAACACAACAATGCTGAACAACACACTGAAATTTTTACAAGACTCAGACATCATACAAAATATATAAACTAACATGCATAATAATAAAAACAAAAACTGTATTGTATTATCACTTGAAATATTGTATTTGTATATCATTACCAAAAAAGTTGGTAGTTATTGCTTTTATAGCAAGTTTTGTTAAATAAATTTTTTCGAAATATTTCTCTGTTGTGTAATATTCGCAAAAATCTTAAAACCGACACGAGTAAACTTCCATTTCTAGTTAACCGATTTTTACTAAAAATTGATCAACTCGTGCCATTGATGTCTTTGATGAAAAATAATGACTTTGCTTTCGTTATTTATTTATCATTGTTTATTGTTTATACGCAAAAATTTAAGCCATTCCTTTTGGTGAGACACATGATCATAACACTCGCAGTAAAAATAATATCCGGGGTAAATTTTTGCGTCTAAATAAATCCAGAAATTGCTCAAATTATTTTGCTGTTAAATAATACAATATCTTGCCTGAGGGTATCTGTACACTACCACTAGACAAGTTCAAATTTAAACTTAAGAACATAACAAGTAATCCAATATATGTTATTGATGAATTTCAAAATGTGAATTTTGATTTAAGTTTGTAACTTAGTATTTTTAATATTGTATTTGACTGACTAAAAACATTTTTTGTAATTGTAATTTGGTCAATCAAATTATTATTATTATTATGGGGTTTGTCAGGTCTTGACAAGCGTCCACTAATCTCAAACTTCAGCAACCTTTTGAGCCGCGTCATACTAGAGACTAGTGGAGCTAAATACACACGACTGCATCCCAAACCCTGGCGATATGCAGCCGCGGAAATTACGCTAGATCCAGTGCCCGCACAATGCGGAGTGACCCGAGCAGCACTGCTTTCTGCATCCTGCAGATCAAAGAGTTGGCAGAAGATCTGCAGACGGGAATGGACTCGATTTCCCTTCGATAGGAGGCTTTCATGCCACCCAAAACACCAACTATCAGGACTACAAGCTTAACTTTATACCCGGGATACAGCTTTCTAAGTTCGGACAAGAGGTCCATATACTTGGACCTCGTTTCCTCCTCTTTGAGAGAGATATTCTTCTCAGCTGGACTTGAGAATTCGATCACAAACATCTGTTTGGTCTCGATATCCAGGAGGGTTATGTCCGGCTTAGTGGCTGTCAGTAACCTCGAGGTGGGAAAGGAGTAATTCCAATAAATTCGGCACTTGGAATTTTCCACCACCGATTCTATGTCAGAAGGGACGTACGGTATAACTGGTATTTGGTCAATACCATAGGCATGTCTAAGATGATAGTATAGCACGCGGAGAGCAGCATTATGTCGAGACACGTAGCTCGACGCTGCAAGAGATGGACAAGCAGACAGAATGTGCATAATCGTTTCAGAATGGTGGTGGCACACCCTACAGAGTGTGGACTCCGCTATTTGGAATATGCGGGCCCTGTACGCCAAAGTATTAATAACACCATCCTGACACGCAAACACAAAACCTTCTGTTTCCGATCTCAAACCAGCAGACTTAAGAAACGAGAACGTGAGTTCGGTGGACAACTCTAGACTTTTAATATGTTTGAAGAACACAGAGTGGATACTTTTACTATTATTATTATTATTATTATTATTATTATTATTATTATTATTATTATTATTATTATTAATAATAACAACACATAACTAGTAAAAATTATTTAGAATTAGCACTCACCATACTTTGATTTTACGTTTAAATTGACATAACGTTGCAAAAAAAACTTTAAATTGTTAACATATCCAGATTTAGCAGCAGCATGAATAGGCATAAACCCAACCTCATCCTCTGCTAAAATATTTGCACCTGAATCGACCAATAACTCTATTGATTTCATATCATCAAATTGCACTGCTCCATGTAGTGGAACCAGATTCTTATTATTTACTACGTTAGGATCTGCCCCACTTTCTAGGAGAATTTTTAGACATTCAGTATTTTGTAACAGAACTGCTAAATGCAACGCCGTTGACCCATGCTTCGATAGGGCATTAATTATAGCACCTTTTTTAAGTAAAATATCTACAATTTCGGGTTCACCATGTGCTACTGCCAAATGTAGAGGTGTAAAACCACAAATAAAATTAATATTGACATCGTCACGATGTTCTAATAGTAGCTTTATCATCGTTATCGCATGTTTGATAATTATAGTTTCCATAGGAGCACCAATAATGCGGTCTGTAACATTGCCATTTATCAGAAAGGTGTCTCCCAATACCATATCCTTGAGAAATTGGTACATAATATCCTCTTCTAAAACAACAAAAGTATTAGTTAATTTATAATTGTCAGAGGAGTCTGTGTATTCTCGGTAAAACATATTTAATATAAGATTAATAAATAAAGCACTCCGTAAGTTTCACAAATATAAGTTTAATGTTACTCTATACGTATTTCGGCAGTGACATCATCTACAGGAGTTCAAATTACAAATTCGTTTGAACATGAGCGCCATCTATCAACCAGTTTGATTACATCGGTTGTTTTAGTTAACACACTTCAGTAGTGCGTCGCGATTTTTACAATGAACAAAACTACTGAACTAAATTTTGTGCTGCGAATGGAATTACGTGTGCCGACTAGTTAAAAATGTTGGAAAAGTGTGGATCAGCTTTATCAAAAACACGGGCGTACGAGTGGTGCAAAGCGTTTAAAAACGATCGAGAGATAAACCACGTTCCGGACAACCTTTTCAGCCGCTTCAACCGATGAAAACATCGAAAAAGTAAAGTTTGCTCGATAATCGGCGGTCTAGCTTAAAACAGATTTCACGTGATTTGGAAGAACAATTCGTGGAATTTACATAATGATAATGCACCATCGCATAGAGAATTGTGACTGAATTTAAGGCCAAAAAAGGGACAAATACCATCGAGCAACCACCGCCTTCACTAGATTTGGCCCTGTGTGACTTATTTTTATTTCCGAAATTAAAATTACCGCTACGTGGAACCCGGTTTGAGTCGATCGAGGCCATGAAAGAAAATTTGTGGAATGAGCTGAAGGCTATACCGGAAAGCGCTTATATAAGGTGTTTCGAAAACTGGGAAAAACACTGGAAAATGTGTGTTGCATCAAATGGAACCTACTTTGAAGGCGACAAATTAAATTTTGATGATTAAATGAAAATTGTGTGATTTATTTAACAATTCCCGCTACTTTCCTGACAGAATGTATGCATCCAATATCTCACTTATCATAATAACTTATCAACAAAAATGTATTTGACAAAAATCGGACAATAGTAAATTCTTTATTGTTGTATAAACTTTTCGGTTGAATAAATATTTGGAGAGTTACTGGGGTACACCCTAAAACTAAAATTTTGAAATATCTCAATTATTATTTTCGTTATATCGAAAATATGAGGAAACATTTATCTTTGTCTTCCACAGATAGTATTTTATAAAGCAAAAAACTTACTTGATTCCATTTTAAATTCCTTTATGAACGATTTGTGTTAATAATATAACGTTTAATTGTTCTTATCACAGTGTTTTACGATATTATCGTTTGCAATTATACGTTAGTAATGCACACGCTGAGAAACCTCTTATCAAGCCAGTGACTGGTACTGGTATGGTCGAAACACCATACGTGTGGCTATTTCTTCTTTTGTTTATGTTTTCAATTCTTGAAAGAATATCTTATGACTCTGATTATGAGCATTGAAGTACAGTATGATGCAAAAATATTTATTGCAATGAGTGGTTAGCAATAATCTACTATTATATTGTACAAGTGTTGGTATGTATGTTCTATTCAACTTCTGGTGTATCTTCATTTTTCCGGTAACGCGGAGAGAGGAAAATGAACCGCCGTCTTATCCGGGTGATATTTTTTTAGTGCTTAGGCTTAATTTTATTTCGACACTGACTGGGTATTGACTAATTTTTATTGATAAAAATCATGCATTTTTTCCTCAAAACCGTGTCGAATCAAACTCACCATTGATCGGCACGGACAGGTTTTATCAGACGATAATTCAAAAATATTCTTAATACAAGACGGCCGGTCCAGAATATTTACGGCAAGAATCAAATTGTAAAATGGTAATAATGGTTCAGGATAGCTTTTTGGACGTGCGAGATAATATTTTGAGGTATCAGAAAACATTTATCAAAGAATCTGGGCCATTATTTGAGCATTTTGAGGCAAAAATATGCTTACAAGGTTTCAAAAGGAGACAGCTGTCAAATTTTTTGCATTTTAAAATGGGACGAGATTTCACATTTTGAACGTGTTTCTTGACAGAAGAATACTAATTAAGGATTTAAGGTGAATTAATGATAAAGTTTAGGACATTTGCAGGGCGAATTTCCATAAAATAGTGTTAAAAAAAGATTTATATATATTAAATATTTCAGGGTTAATCAAAATGTTAAGTGGTGATAATGGTTCAAGATAGCTTTTTTGACGTGCGAGATAATATTTTGAGGCATCAGAAAACATTTTTCAAAGAATCTGGGCCATTATTGGATCATTTTGGGGCAAAAAGATGCTTACAAGATGGGACTTCATTTTGGGACATTCGAAAACATTCAAACGTCTGTAATCGACCAGCTGAAAGCTACTCCAGTATCTGAATTCCAGCACTGCTATGAGGATTGGAAGAACCGTCTCCAGCGCTGTGTGGCTTCCCAAGGGAGTTATTTTGAGGAGGACAATATTGAATTGTAATTCTATGGAATAAAAAAAAAAATAAAAAAATAAATCAGTCCGGTTACTTAATTTACACATCTCGTATACTGTGGTAAAATGTTCGGTAACAAATTTGCCACGCGAAAAATCTTCTACTATAATATGAACAGTGTAAACTGAACCCACCTCAAATGACAGGCGATATGTAGTATTTTTGTGCATCTAAAACCTCCGAAACCTGAAATGCGTGTAATTTAACACTTCACATAATTATTTTGTTTACAAAGTCATGTTGTAATGGTCAGTCTCGTGTAATTTAACCGTAATAAATTTTGCCATTAAATCGAATTTTGTAATTATTAAATTCATGCTAAGGATTATACTGGATATTTGAAATGGCAGTATTTTGATTGTGCCAACGGTTTATTGACCATAAATCTCTGGACGTCAAACATGATTAATTTATTGATATGGGTATTGTTCTCGAACTGAAACTGTTTTCAATATTTTTATTAGTATATTGTTAATTTATATCGGGTATTGTATTTATATAGTATATTATTTACACAATTTATTTGCAGTCATATGTTTATTAATGTTATTTTTTATTTATTTCATAATTTGTATTATTTTATAGAAATAGTAATGAATGACGACTAAAATAAAATTTTACAAAATGAAGAGTGAATTTTCATTTAAACATTTTGTACTTGGAAACAACACACAAAAAATCTAAAAACAGACTGTACAAGGAGAATTAATATACTGAAAACATTGGGGCACAATAAATAGAGAGCAAAACCTGATAAAAATCTACCAAACCCCTCATCTTTTCAAAATTAGACTACGGAAGCATAGTCTATGGAAATGCAAAGCGCACATACTTGAAAACCTTGGAACAGTGCCGCAACAAGGGTGGTGCGAAAGGTACCGCCGCACCAGGCGCCGGATTCATAGGGGCGCCGAATGGCCAAATTTAATTTATTTTTATTATTATCTTTTATATTAATTAAGTATAATCAACACAAATTTGATTTTATAATCGAAAGTTGCAAATGGCAGGCAAGATCATTAATTGATGACTGTACAACTGCCACTGCAATGCAATTATTAGAAGTGATCCACACTTACGATTTAAAAGATGTGTACCCTAATATTGGCATTGCACTGCGCATATTTTTAACGCTCCCTGTAACAGTTGCTTCGAATTAACGCAGTTTTATTAAATTAAAGTTAATAAAAAATTATTTGCGTTCTACAATGGGCCAAGAACTTGTAAAATTTAGCTTTAATATCAATAGAAAATACTACAGCGCTCATTTTCATCAATATACGGAGTGATTATTTAATGGCGAGACGACGTCACTGGAAGTTTTAATAATTTGCCGTTTCATACACATCGTAGCAGGCGATTATGCGCGCATTCGCATAATCTTTTTTTCTTCATAATCAAATTTTCTTCAAGGTTATTATAGTCATAGTATTCTGCTAGGAGGCACGTCAAATTCGGTGACGTCGTCTCGCCATTCAAATAACAAAAGATTTGTCATTTACATGGACTCACTGAGTGCTATCAAAGGCATCCAACAAATAAACACGAAAAAGGCACCAAACATCAGTGACTTCTAAAATGTTTAACGCATGTTTCTTGGTGTACTACGTCCTGCGCCATTGCAATTGAGTAGCTTTTCTACTAGTTTTTACAAGATTACAATTTATAGAAGAGTTTCTTATTAAAAAAAATTAATCACATATTTATGTGTGTATAAATATAAATATAAATTATACGTCTATTATACGATATTGTTAAAAAAAAAAAACGATTCGATACGATACTGGGTCAAGTGTACTGATATAAGTATCGGAAGATTAGTATCGATACTAAAATCAAGATATCGAACGAAAAATATCGATACTGGTATCGTATCAGTAGTATCGGAAAATCCCTACCTACAGTTAATAAAACCTTTTTCTTTTCCAGATTCATAACAATTTTGGTACTTGCTGTGCTTCTGTAAATTTGGGTAAGTAATTTGCGAAATGATTTTTTGAAATACTATTCTGCTTGTTGTGGGGAGGCTAGGATGATATATAAATATGAAATATCACGGTTGGCTGATTTATTTATTTCATTTGTACTTACTCTGTACACCCCTCAACTTTAGGTCTCCCTCACATTATGACTACACAAGTCTGGACCCCCCTCTTATGGTCCGCTAGCTGGTTGCTCTACATATAATAATATTTACATGATTACACTAGACTTACAATTACGTCGATACAGCTAAATCCAAAGAGACACATTCACACACACTAGGCACACAACACCTGTAGTATACTAAATGTCTCTAACCCATGATTAATAAAATCTCACTCTACTTAAAACTCGACTTAACTTCTTCACTGTTTAGACTCAACTTCTTTAAACATGACTTAACGTTATGACGGTTTACAATTTACTCCCAACATGACTTAACCTTACGATGGTTTAAGCTTCACTCCTACATAAAAAGAGAACCACCCTGAAAAACTTACATCACACAACTGTTAAATATCTTTCACACCCTCTTGACTGTCGGTCTTGTGATATTTTAAAATTCACAATTTATTGGTGATTACATAGATAAGTACCCCACTAGAAAAATAACTAACTATAACTATAACTATAATATTTATATTTCAGACAAAAATTAATTATTATTTATGTGCTTATGGTTGACGTATATTTTTGAAACAACAATTTACGATTCACTTTTCATGTTACATTTACAAAGTATCAAATTACAATAATAAACAAGTCTACCCTTATCTTCAATGCCCTTTTTAAGAAATAGATTATTTTTTATGATTTAACACTTTAAGGCCCGGTCTTTCCACCTTCAGATAAAGTTCCAGGTAACTATCTGACAGATAAGGTTATTTCTAACTTCATCTGCTGAATAAATGTCAATACCAGTCAGTGAATTCAATACGTCAGTCTCATTATCCGTTAGATAACTATCCGATAGATACATTTGTATAGAAAGAAGGGATGACATTTACTCAGCAGGTGAAGTTACAAATAACCTTATCTGTCAGATAGTTACCTGGAACTTTATCTGAAGGTGGAAAAACCGGGCCTAAATATTTTACACTAATTGAATGATTATACTGAATTTATTTATGAAATAATATCAAAACTACCTCCCTTACAATTGGTTTAAAATATACTATACGTAAATTCGCATTAACTGTATAAAATAAATTAATAATTTATTTTCCCTGGCTTGTTGTAGGTAACGTCATACTCTAGAGAAAAATAAAACCAAAAATCAATAGAAATCCAATAAGAAGTTACCAAGTTTAGCAACTTTTCAATAAATATTTAAACATATTTTGTCTTCAATAAAGCATACATGTTCCTAAACTGAAAACTATAAACAACTTAAAAAGACGCAAAACCTTATAACAAGTATAAACTTCAAAACTATGGTCTCTAAAAGTTTCTAAACTATTTTCAATCGTTTCGTAACGTTGGTACTACGAATGTGAGGGGTACAGGGATATTAGCATGGTGGAAAATAGAGAATTCTCCAAATATTTCACATTCAGAGTTTGCTGAACACACATTTATGAAATTTATATCGTACATTCCACAATGTTGCCTGACAGACAATGAATTTACTATTTCATAATCGTTGAGCTTTACGTCGCTTTTTTGGACATCATGATTTATGTTAACTTTAAAGCATTTTTGTATGCTAATAAGAAAATTATTTTAGTGATTTGATAATAAATTATAAAACATGGACAGCTAAGATCGCCCAATTGATACTATATATTCTTTATTTCCCAAGTGTAGGGAATAGGCGAGAAAAAAATTACAGACAAATTCAAACACAGAATGTTTATGTTTGATACTCTGGTTAAGAGCGTGATGCTATATGGAGTGGAAATATGGAAAGAACAAGAAGAAATAGAATAAATACACGGAAAATACCTAAAATAGACCCTGGGACTCAACAGACAAATACTAACTTATGTTATACTGGAAAAAATACTCCCAACATGACTTAACCCTACGATAGTTTAAGCATCACTTCTACATAAAAAGAGAACCACCCTGAAAAACTTACATCACACAACTGTTAAATATCTTTCACACCGTCTTGACTGTCCGTCTTGTAATATTTTAAAATTGACAATTTAAAAGAGGAGAGAATAATAATACTAACAGGTAGAAGAGCCATGAAATATGTAGAGCGAGTTATATTGATAGAAAACACAATATTAGAAGAGTGCTGGAAAGAGGGAGAGAAATGAAAACCGATACCAAATGGGGAATAAAACGGGAAAAATATTACGAACGGAACGGTTTTTCCATAGAAGAGGTCACAAAAAGAACAAGAAACAACAGATGACAAACATAATAGTAGAAAGAGACCAAGAAGTTAAATACATGTGGCCTTGGCGGAGTTTATCTTATTATAAGCGTACAGGGCGCGCGCCATGCGCGTGTTTTTATTAACGCAGGCGCATTCAAAATAACAATCGAATTCTGAGTTTTAAATAGTTTTATCGTCGAAAATGTAATTGACTGGGCACGATGCGTTAGTCTTTGTACTGACGGCTCAGCTGCTATGACTGGAGAAATGAAGGGACTCTCTGCACGAGTTAAATCGGTGGTACCATTAGTAAAAATCACGCATTGTTGCATTCATCGTGAACAAGTTGCTGCTAAAAAAATGCCAAAAGGACTCAAATCAGTTATGGATGAAGCGGTTAAAATCATACATTTTATTAAAAGTCTTGCTTTGAATGCTCGATTTTTTAAAATATTGTGTGAAAAAATGGGCAGCAACCATACCCAACTCTTATTTCATACAGAAGTTCGTTGGTTATCGCGCGGAAAAGTTCTCACTCGTTTCTTTGAGTTACGATAAGAAATAAAATTGTTTCTGAAAAATGAAAAAACTAAATCATCGTCCCAGTTTATTAATTACTTGCATGATCCAACTTGGCTGGTTCAATTAGCATATCTAGCTGATATTTTTGGTTATTTAAATGGGTTGAATATCCAACTGCAGGGAAAAAATACCACAATATTTAACGTCCAAGATAAAATAAAAGCACTACGCTTAAAATTGGAACTATGGCAGAAACGTCACAATTCCTGAGGAAATTGTTTAAGATTTCAATAAACACATGAGGGAACTTGGTAGTCAGTTCTACAAATACTTTCCTAAAGAAGAAACAGAATTCGAATAGATTTCAGAGCATAGAAAATATCAACAATATTGAAAATTCTCTGTCATCGAAGGAAGTTGATTGCCTTGTGGAGTTAACCAGATTCTTCTTTGAAAATTATTTTTCACGAAAAGAAATTAATTGATTTTTGGTTTCATGTCAATTCTGAATATCCTGAGCTTTCCAATGTGGCAATAAAATACTTATTGCCGTTTTGTACGACCTATAATTGTGAAGTTGGGTTTTCTACACTTGTTAATTTAAAGACAAAATATAGGAACCGGCTTGATGTAGATCCAGATATGCGATTAAAACTTTCTTGTTTGGAACCAGACATTTCTTCGCTGATTACTGAAAGAAAACAGTGTCATTCATCGCATTAAATTGTAATAAATGTACTACTCATGAAAACAGTGTCATTTATGAATATTTTCTTTAGATATTTATGTTTATAAAATTGTTTAAAATGTTTATTAATAGTTTTAGTTCATATTTTCATATACATATAGTATTGTTTTAGCGTAATAATAAATGAGAAATATCAAAAATTTAGTATTTTTTTAGGTGGGCCGCGAAATGAAATTCATTATTTCAGTGGGCCGCGATCAATAAAGTTTGGGAAACACTGCAATACACTACCTAAGAAACTGTGAAGGAATGCAGCCAGAAACACGAAAAGCAGAAGACCAACTAGACGATTTGGGGAGAGGCCTAGCCTTAATGAAAGCAGTTTCGGAAAAAAGAAGAACAATCTCAAAAACGTATTTATCCCACCTTTACATATTAAATTGAGCTAAATGAAGAATTTCGTTGAAGTAATGGATCGAAAATGGATTTAAACCAAAAATTTTCGAGAATTAGTGAAGCAAGAATTAAAGAAGGCATATTTGTGTGTCCACAAATAAGAGAAATAATAAAAGATGATGTATTTGACAGCATGCTAAAAGAAGCTGAAATAAGAGCTTGAAAAGCTTTTAAAACAGTTGTAAAACAGACTAACATGGAGACACCACATTACGAAAAGCCCGAACTAAATTAGATGCTCTATGCATTAGTGAATAGGAAATCAACCCTAAAAAGAAAATGTTCCCTCTTAATATACAAAAGCATACTGAGACCTACCTTGACCTACGCGTGCATAGTATGGGGTGCTACACACCGAGCACACATTAAAAAATTGCAAGCTTTTCAGTCGAAAGTATTACGGATCGCCACCAACAGCCCATTGTTTATCAGGAACAGCCATTTACACGAGGAACTGGGTAGAATGACAATAGAAAAATTCATGAAAAAGCTGTCAACATTTTTCCACAGAATTCGACAGTGCTCCGGTGCCACACACTATGAACAAGCGAAAAATCCACGGAAGATTAAAGAGAAAATTACCGCAAGTTACTATAATAGATGGTGACACTGATAGTTCGGATAGCGAACAATCTAATTAAACATTAGTAGCGAAAGACATAAAATGAAGTGACAGGGGAGTTCTTCGAACCGACCCCACAACGTGACAAACCCTGACAAACACTGTATTATCAAAATTATGTGTTACATCATGTATGTAGATTTAATTAAATAAAGAGTATTAATAAAAAAAAGAAAAAATCTGAACATTTTCGGCTTTTAGGTCAAATTTTAAGTGGGATGCATTATGTTTTGCCCATGTCGCAAAAAATAAGTTTATTTTTATTTACTAGTGTTGTTAGTACGATTTTTTTTTTTGTCTTTTTAGGGTTTTGTAGGTATGACCAAAAAACCCTTATACCGTCATTTTGTCGTCTGTCTGTCTGTCTGTCTGTTCGGTAAAAATTGTAGCCAAACGGCTAAACCTAGAGAGTTGAAATTTGGCATGCTTATACAACTCTTTGACCCGCACATAGGAAAAATACTAAAACATCTAAAAAAACATATCCCCCTAAAAATATAAACAAATATGTGCTCATCGAAAAAAAAAATATTTTTTTTATAATTCTGAGTAGGGTATCAAATGAAAGCCCTTGGTACGTGGATTTACGATCAAATTTTTATTTTTGCAAAATAAATTATTTTTAAGCGATTTTTGCCAAAATTGTGCAAAAAAAAATTTGTCCCACACCCTGAAAAAATTCTAAGTAATGTACATTGGTGTGAACCGGAATAGTACAACCGGAATTTTTGATCAGATTATGTTTTTGGAAAAAACGCATTTTTTTGTGTTTTTTGGCTAATAATGTACACAAGTTATAGCTTTGTAACACGCCCGAATGGAAGGTTTATCTTGGTGTAGTGGTACTTGCGCTGACTATTTCACCCAAGTAAGTCAGTTCGATCCCCACGAGAAGAGACAATATTTTTTTTTTTTTTTGCATTTTTTCAAAATTCTAGTTATATTTTGACAAATATTGCATTTAATTTTTAAAAGCGTAAATTTAATAACCAGTGGAAATTGTTGAAATTATAATTAAATTCTGTTTCAATGTACACGAAATCAGAGGTGCGGAGCTTATATCAACCAATGAAAGCTATAGGCGCAATTTTCAAAATCTTAAAGAACATTACTATATATATAAAAAAAAAAAATACTGCACATATTTAGAAACCTAAATAATGGTATTAGGCGTTCGAATTAAAATTAACAAAAAAAAAATTAATATAACATTTGTTTTGGCATCCCAAATAATCATCATTCACTTACTAAATACCTGCAAAACCCTGAAATGTGTGAAAATTCACACTTCACATCAATTTTTATTTACTAGTGTTGTTAGTACGATTTTTTTGTGTCTTTTTTGTGGATTGTTTATACCTGCTACCAAATCAAAATCCGCCACTGTTTAGAGATAAATAATTTTCAGTTTATATGTGTGCTGAAATTAACTAAACAATTATTAAACAAAAATTTGTTAATAATAAAACTTTGATCAATTAAATACACACATTCAAGTTACATTAAGCTCAAATATAAACTAAATTTAATTTAACTTTATATTAATAAAAGCTCCATTTTGTTTCCCCAACAAAAGGAACAAAGATAGTTAGAGTAACATTTTATAAATTCAACGGGCGTATCGTAATGTAGCTGCAGGTACTGTGTACATAACATCATTAGTGCAAGAAGAACAGTGAAGATGCAGCCATGTTGTGTGTTTTAAACATGGAGTATAGTGCTTTAAACCGCAATAGAAATGTATTCTCCGGGCTATGAAACTTGTTTACACATGCGTGTAGATTTAATATAAAAATTATTACAGTTCAAGCCAAGATGCTTATATAAGTTCCCAGGAAATAACATCAGGAAAGAAAGTATCTTATTTAGGTGTGTGAAAAATTTTTAGACTACCTATCCTTATAGAAAATATAGATATTACTCGTGAAGGTTTTCGTTGCATATTTTTTTACGATTTTAGTAAAGGCCTAACTCAACAACAATGCATAGATTCGCATCGTTCAACTTTTGGTAATAAAGCACCATCAAAAAAGATTGTTAGTCAATTGGTTTGCAGAATTTCGTCATGGACGGACGCATGTCAGTAATAAATCTCGTGGAACAAAATCGTTTGTGATTAAAAAAAAAAACATCGATGCTGTGCGCAAAATGATTGAAGAAGATCGGCATGTGACTTATAAATTGATCAAGTAGTTTGCCGACAATGAGCGTTTAAAAAAATAAGTTTGTGAAAAAATTGATATTACTCGTGAAGGTTTTCATTGGATGTTTTTTTACGATTTTAGTAAAGGCCTAACTCAGCAACAATGCATAGATTCGCTTCATTCAACTTTTGGTAATGAAGCACCATTAGAAAAGACTGTTTACAATTGGTTTGCAGAATTTGATCATGGTCGTGCGTCCGTCAGTGATGAATCTCGTGAAGATCGACCAAAATTGGTTGTTATTCAAAAAACATCGATGCTGTGCATAAAATGATTGAAGAAGATCAGCATGTGACTTACCGTGAGATAGAAGTATCCTTTGGCATATCGCAGACTGCATTACATTCGATTTTGCATGAACATTTAGCTGTGAAAAAGATCTGTTCCCGATCGATTCCGTATAATTTTACCGAAGCTCAAAAAAGGGTGGTGTTGATTGGTGTAAGGGAATGTTAAAAAAATTCAACCTAGGCACTGCAAGATCCGTATATAACACCGTTACAGGTGACGAAACTTAGATTTGTTCATATGGACCAGAACTAAGCAACAATCCACTGTTTTGGTCTTCCAAGATGAACCGAAACCCACATAAGTTGTTCGTTCACGAAGCACCAAGAAAATGATCTTGTTTCTTCGGTTGTAACATGTCGTAACCATTTCTTTAGAGGATCGAAGAACAGTTAATGCTAAATGGTATAAAACAACTTGTTTGTCAGAAGTCATCGACAAAATCAGGAAAAATAACTAAAAACGCCTTATCCTTTCCCAAAATAGAACTAAGAATATCAACACAACAACCACCCTGGTTATTTGTACCTCCTAAACACAACCTAGAGCTCACCTTATTTCGCAAGAACGAGACACCATCCACAATATACCTCAACAGATTTAGAGAAATTTGTGAATCGTATCCAAGGTTCAACATGATCTACACCGACGGCTCTAAACTGAATAATGAGACAGGTTCGGCAGTTATATGGGAAGAAGATGCATATAAATATCACCTTCCGTCCTCCGTATCCATCTTCACTGCAGAAATTCATGGTATTCTCAAAGCTATAGAGAAAATTGAAGAAAAGAACACAGAACAAAGGAAATACATAATCTGCACTGATTCCTTAAGTTCAAAACAAGCAATCTGCAACCCACACCCGAAGTACCAAACAGTGAAGAAAATACAGGACAAAATACAATCGTTAAGAAACAATAGCTACCAAATCATTTTTCTATGGATACCGTCCCATATAGGCCTACGCGGAAACGAAAAAGCAGATAAAGCAGCGAAAGAAGCAATAACTACCCCTGAAATAAGTATACCAGTTCCAAAATACGATTATATCAAATTCATTAAGAAAAGGATACGTGAAGAAAGGAACGACTACTGGAAGAACACTACCGGCAAACTAAGGAAAATAAAGGAAAATATCGAAAAATGGCCAGCAAGAGAAGACAGAAGAGAACAAGTAGTGCTCACAAGACTACGATTAGGACACACCAACGTAACACACAAACACTTACTTCAAAAAACACCAGAAGTTAAATGCGACACTTGTAACACGTCTCTAACAGTGAAACACATCATAACCGACTGTGCAAAATACAAACACCACAGACAATTATACAACATACCCAGAGATATCACACAAGCACTTACACCCTCATCTACAATGGAACATAACATCATCAATTATCTTAAGGCCATAAATATGTACAATAATTTGTAAAAAGACTGTACCGGGTGTTAAAAGCCTAGATGCTGAAGCACCCAAAAAAATTAAATAAAAAAAAAAAAAAAAAATCAGGAAAAACGACCAAAAATGCATCATTCTTCATCATAACAATGCAAGCTCCCACACAGCGTATCAAATAATTGATTATTTGAAGGAGAAAATCATCGAATTAATGTCTCATTGTCCCGATTCACCTGATTTATCCCCTAACGACTTTTTGGTTCCCCAATATCAAACAAAATTAGCGTGGATAGCGATTTTCATCACCTCAAGAAGTTGAAAGCTTCGAAAACCATGTTTTTGAAATACCCTCAGAGTGGAAAAATGTTTTGATAATTGGTTTGAACGCATGCAAAAGTGTATAAATCTTAAAGGCGAATATTTTGAAAATCAATAAAACAGTTGGTTCCAAAAAAAAAACATTTTCTTTCTTAGGGGTACGAAAGTCAAAAAAGGTTGCAAACCACTGCTCTTAATTATCCGAAATCACACATACGTTCTAATACCCTTTCGACACTAGAACTTTAAGATTGGATGTTAAAGTGAATGTGTCTTTAAACGCTAATGTGAAAACGTATGACCTCGTCTAAATACAAGCGATGTTTAAGGCAGAGATCTGCGTCTTAAACATCGACCCCATTGCCAACATAATTTCTATTATAAAAAAATACTCTTTGAATTTGTGCTGTCAACATTTTGTATTATCATGAACAAGAATACTGTATTATATCGACGTTATAAGAAGTTTATACTTATTGTAATAATAAAATTATTTATTTTAATAATGTGTTTAATAAAATACAGAGCTACAATAATTGAAATAAAATGTATCGACTTACATATTTATACAGGTGTAATATATTCTTTATTGTAGAATGAAATGAAATATCCATATTTGTTTATAATAATTCAAAATGTGCATCTGCGCAGACAGTTCAAAACTGGTAATTTCCTGACGGTAACTTAAGGACAAAATTACTGTAGCTGATGACAGCACCGGAGATTTAAACATCAAGTGTGAAAGCAAACCGATGTTAAACATCGGTGAACTTTAAGTTCACTCGTCTTAAAGTTCTAGTGTGAAAAGGGTATAAAAAAGCATCGTTAAGTCGACAATACTGAAAACAGTTTCAAGAACAATGATCCACATTGTTCGAGAAGTTTTAAATATCGCAGCAAATAACCTGTTTTCAATTTGCTACCGCGTTTAGTTTCAGCACCGGAATCGTACGTGCTTATATGAAAAATAATATTGTTGAAATAAAAAATGAATGTTATAAATCAATAAGATTTATATGTAAAGTCATGTGCTATTTTACGACAACCGTATTATGTTTTTATGATATTTCTGGGAATTTAAACATTAACTTGCAAAGAAGGAAGCATATTAGCTTATTATTTAAGTATGTTATATAATAAATAAATAATTTGATGTGCAAATTTTCATACATTACAGAGCCAAAGTGACCGTGCTCGTTAAATCATGCAGTTTGGTCTGGTAATAACAGTTTGAATTGTGAGGTTGCTAGTTCAATTCCCCGCTGGTGATATTATTCAGGCGAGAATATCCTATAATATAATACGCCTGTTTGTATGTTCGTATCATAGAGGTTCGTATGTTCGACCGGTCGTTTCTTCATTCCCCGATAGAGGCGCGCATATGTTAATTATTTATGTCAAAATTGTTTAAAATATATTGTTGATGCAATAATAGTGAATTTTCTACGAACACTTTTTATAATTATTATAAGATGCAATAATAGTGAATATTCTACGAATACTTTTTATAATAATTGATAGAATTGTAATTATTGTTTATGTATTGGACAGTAGTGTGCTGTGAATTTTTGTTTTGAGTGTTGATAATAAATTAGTAAAAATGACAGTTGTGTTTTTCATTAGAAAATCACTTCACAATTATTAATTTAGTTGTGAAATACACGGATCGGTTTTTTTACGAAACAAAACACAGAAAAACGTTATCCTTCCGTGATATTCGACATTTTTGATTAAAATTATTATTAGCAGAAAAATAATTATTTTAAAAAATATTTGGTTTTGATGAAGGAAGAAAAATGTGAATTTTTTTCTTTATTATTATTTTTTCAATGCTTTATTATTTTTTTATTTCTACGATTTATAGGACAAGATTTACAATATCCCACTGCAAACTCTATACAGATGGCAGCACATAACGACTACACTAAATAATTCAAGAATTATCAGTGGCTCTAAAACAATGGTTTCTGTTTATTTATCACATTAAAATATCATTTACCTTTTAGTTTAGGTTAGATTCACCTTAAAAGCACTATCTTAGGTTATGGTTGATAACTGTTTTTTTTTTTTTTTTTGTAAACCACCTAAAAATAAATTGTATTTTAACTGTTCTGTGCAGGGCCAGGGACAGTGATTCACCTTAAAAACACTATCTTAGTTGATAACTGTTCATTTAATTTTTTTATAAACCACCTAAAAATAAATTGTATTTTAACTGTTCTGTGCAGGGCCAGGGACAGTGATTCACCTTAAAAACACTATCTTAGTTGATAACTGTTCATTTAATTTTTTTATAAACCACCTAAAAATAAATTGTGTTTTAAAAGCTCTGCACAGTCCCACCTGTTTAGAATCTCTGTATATTGAACAAATGACGTGTGTGTGACGCATGCGCAGTGTTCAGTGGGATATTGTAAATCTACCCCATACTCATTATTTGTCCAGTTTTTAATAATACGCGAAGAGTTGATTCAATTTAATTTTTTTGGATGAAGTAAGGCGTATGGATAGAGAAAGAAGTCTAAGGTGTCGAGCAAGTTCCACATTAAGGTATGATTTGTTTGCCAACATAGTTGGCAACGGGTGCACTAGTAATGCAATAAAAACTTTAGTGCACGCAACAATTTTAAAAACAATCGACTTTACGACCACTCTTTCTTTAGATGAATATGCTTTCATTGACAATAGAGGGAGGGTGTATAGTTGTGCCTCTTTATGCTGCTCTGAGTGAGGAGAATACGGGAATTAAGTACTCAAGAAGCGACTATGACCTCTCGAGTCTCCTCTTCACACGTGCTGAGAGGTTTGTCAGCCAGGCTGCCAACTACTTCAACCAGATCAACACTACTGAACGGCACATACATTTATTTTGTTCATATAAACAAACAAGAATTAAAGGTATTAATCACTGCGAAATTTACCGAAGTCTATATACAAATATTTCCATTCTATTTAGGTGTGTCCAAACTGGAAAACCGCAGAAGTCGTGGTGCTCTTATAACTACCTACCGTGTACTCCATCGAAATTTTGATGCTGATCTTACTGGTTTGTTTGTACTTAATGTAGACACGTTTATGTGGACATTCGTTAAAGTTATGTCACGAAAAGTTCCGTAAGAACTTTCGGGCCAAGTTTCTTTCAAACCGAGTGTTTAATGACTGGAAAATCTACCTGGAAGTGTAGTGTCTGCCCCAAATCTAAACAATTTTTAAAATAGACTGGACCTATACAATCAGTTGCTACTATCCCCATAAACTGAAATTTTCTGTTTTTGTACACTTTTTATATTTGTTATTGTTTAATTTTAGTTTGTTTATCAAATTGTTTTGTTTCTTTCAACTTTTCTCTATCACAACAATGTGAAATATTGTAATTTTTCTATAAGAACTTTACAAGCCATTGGTTTCAGTTCTTTTAAATAAATAATAATAATTTGAAATAATAGAGGGATAACATTTTAATTTTACCGCCCAGGGCCCCCAAGCAACTTAATTCGCGACTGCTCTAGCCGGTTTATGACTGTATGACTAGCTGGAATGTGATCGGCGAGATGCATTTTTAATTGAATAATCTGCGTGTATTTTGATTATTTGCTTCATTTTATAAAAACCTGTCCATCTATCAATATGTGAGCTGTGAAAGAGAAAAGTGAATTTATATTAACTAAAAAATCTACCCCCTCCACCGTAACATGACTTCTAAACACCATTAATTTGTAAGACATAGAGTAGGCCTAGGGGCTCCGTCATAGAAATTGCTTCAGGGGAAAGAAATTGATTAAAAAAGGGCTCAGCAAGTATAAAAGGTTGGGAACCTCTGGTCTAGAGAAATATCGCGGCTTTAGTCGTTTAAAAAGTTTTGAGATAATGACAATTTTTTGAATGGCATAATTAACTTTATTTGTGAAAATTGTAAAATAAAAAAAATCACAACTCAAAAACGGTTAGAGATAGCGACCAGCGGTTCAAATTTTTGGATTCCTTGTAGTCTATTTAGTTTAGAAAAAAATTACGGCTTTAATCGTTTAATGCGTTTTGAGATTGTGACAATTTTTTTTATGGCATAATTTACATAATTTGTGAAAATTGTGAGTTTAATAAAATCACCTGGCGCTAAAATTTTTGGATTCCTCGTAGATTATTAAGTCTACAAAAAATTAGAGGCCTTACTCGTTTTGCGTATTTTAAAATTATAACAAATTTGAATATGGCGTGATTTATAGAAATATTCATCTTCGCATGGATATATCTCAAAAACGAAATGCAATAAATACCTGCGGTTGAAATTTTTGAAATCTTGAGGTCCTAATTTACTTGTAACCAGATTTTTAAACAAAAATTTTTTTAAAAGTTTTTTCATTTTTTTAAAATTTTTTTGAAAATTTTGCAAATTTCTAACTACAAAATGGTTAGGGATATAAATATGCGGCTTGAAATTTTAAAATTCTACTACACTGTTTAGTCTAAGAAAAAAATTGGGTACAAATAAACGTATTATTAAGTTTTGTAGGGGCAGTACTCCAAAATACTTGAAAATGGCCAAAAATCGAGAAAATCGTAAGGGGTACCCCTTAAGAAAATCGTGATTTTGAAATAAAAAATTTTTGTCTCCAATTTTATTGAAAATTGGTACAAATATGCATTTTTGGTCAGAGATCAAGAAAATTTGGTCCATTTTGAAGTTTGGGCAAAAGTTTTGGAATTATAGGCAAAAAACTGACCTAAATCAGCTCTAATTCAAAAACTAAGTAAGCATGAATTTTTTTAATATATTTTCCATAATATTCACCCCAAAATTAGCCTCAAACTATATTTTGCCTAAAATCGGTGTCAAAAAAAATGTTGACCAAAATTTTCAAAATTATGGAAGAATGTTTTTTTTGATTTTTGCTCGAAAATTGTTATACTTACATATTTTTACCCTTAGATCATAAATATATGGTCAGTTTTGAGTTACGGTCTAAAATTTTGACATTTTCGGCAAAAAAAGTAAAAAAAAGACTCAGAACCGATGACATGTTAGCCTGCCCCTTTTTTTAAACTTTATAAACTAATACTTACGTCTTATCTATCATCTATATCAGCGGTTCCCAACCTGTGCTCCGCAGAGCCCTTACTGCTCCGCGTGCGCTTCTCAGGGGCTCCGAAGCCGTTCCAGGAAATAAAATAAATAAAAGTTGTATAAAATCAAAAGTATTAGAAATAATAAAACTAGAAATGATATTCTGAAAGAAAATTGGCCAAGTTGTATGTATGTCCAAGTGATTTCTGACTCTGGCCCAGAGGCGAATAAAGCGGTGGGCGGACTGGGCGGCCGCCCGGAGCCCACGAAGCCTGGGGGCCTACCGAAGTCTATATACAAATATTTCCATTCTATTTAAAATAATATAGGGCCCATTTTAATTTTACCGCCCAGGAACCCTAAGCAACTTAATTCGCCACTGGGTAGGGTTAGTACACCGTTACTCCGTTATTCTAGTACAAGTATAATACTCCACCTATTGAGAATAAACATTACCTATAGAGGCGCTGTTGTCGCTTACAAAATGGCGATTGGAATAGGATATTTTTGACAGTTGCTATTTGATACACAACAATTCACATTGCTATTAATTTTCTGTTGCGATTTTAAAGACATTTTATTAAAGTTATGCAACGTTATGCAACGTTATGCAACGCATATTACGAATTCAGCCAAATAATATTTCATATTTGTACCTTCATATAATATTTCTTGTAATATACAGTTGAAGTAACATAGACAGAGTACATGTTATTGCACTAAACGTATAAATGTGTAAAATATAACACACCTACCTTTGGTTTACGCGAAATGGACATTATGCAGCTCTATTAATATTAATATGCTCGCATAATTCTCGACTCGTTGCATTTGAATGCATATTCATTTCACTTTAATTTGTCCCTATCATTTCTTATTCAACACTTTTCGTTATTTATGTTAGTGTTTCACAACTTTTCAAAACGCGACCTCAATTGCTTAGTGGGTTGTTCGTTGTCAGCGTAGTAAAATTTTAATTGAAAAAGTAAAGAGATTAAAACATGACATTACTTCATCATCATCATTGGCGCGACAGCCCGAGTTGAGCTTAGGCCTCATATTACCAGGATTCATATTTTTAATTTGTGTACATTTAGGAGTAATATGGTGAGTATACAAACAGAACACAGTTTGTATGTATAAATAATTCCAAGTCAGATTCGGTCAAAATTATCTATGGAGTACCTCAGGGTTTAATTTTAGGTCAATTACTATTTTTAATTTATTTCAATGATTTCGCTTCTGCTATTAAGACGAAATCTATTTAATATGCCGATGATACGACCCTTATAACAAGATCATTGTCCCTGGAACACATGCAACATGTTTCTAGTGATAATTTATCTAAAGCAAAAGCAAAGGTTTCTATCAAATAAATTATCATTAAATTAGAAGAAAACACAAAATTTACTCATAACAACAAAAAATCATAACTATAATAATCCGGATTGAATTAAATTTTTAGGAATCCATATTGATCCTCATTTGATATGGGACCATCACGTTGCCCATATATGTGGGAAATTATGCAAAACTATCTATCTTCTAAGAAACCTACAAAGATCTGTTACAAGTGATGTTTTATTAATTACGTATTTTGCGTTATTTCAGTCGTACATGGCATACGCTGTTTTTAGCAAAGGAACACTCTGCCTCTGCTGAAAGAGTTTTAGACTACAGAGGCGTGCAATAAGAGTGATGGGGAGTGCATCTTATAGAGCCGATTGTAGGTTACAATTTAAAGAATTTAGAATCATGACACTACCATCACATTTATGAAGTTCACAAGTACAATACGCGTAATACAAGGTCTACAAGTATGAAATGCGGATTTTTTTCAAACTTGCCGCGCAAACAGTGTGTATAGTTCCAAGTTTCAACACATATGGCGTTTTGTTAAGTTATCATTAAGTGTCAAATGCGTATAGGTTATAATTTGAAAAGTGATCATATAGTTTTGTTATACTGTGCTAAAAATGTCAAATTTGGTGCCAAATAAAGAGCATTCGCGGACAATACTACTGTTTTGTTTTCATTTGAAAAAAACTGCTGCTGAATCATACCGACTGTTTCGAGAAGCTTATGGTGAATATGCTCCATCGCAAGATACGTGTGAACGATGGTTTCGGCGTTTCAAAAGTGGTGACTTTGATCTTACAGTCAAAGAACATGGAAAACCTCCAAAAAAATATGAAGATACAAAATTGGAAACATTGCTACAGGAAGACGATAGTCAATCACAAAAACAACTAGTAGAGCAGTTAGGCGTTAGTCAACAAGCTGTTTACAATCGCCAACGAGAGATGGGTAAGATCCAGAAAGTCGGCAGATGGGTTCCACATGCAGTGAATGAGAGGCAGTTGGAAAAACGCAAAAACACTTGTGAAATTTTGCTTGCACGATACAAAAGAAGTCTTTTTTGCATCGTATCATTACTGGCGATGAAAAATGGATTTATTTTGAAAATCCCAAACGCAAAAATCATGGGTGAACCCAGGCTCACCATCCACATCAACTGCAAGACCGAATCGCTTTGGCAAAAAGACAATGCTCTATACTTGGTGGGACCAAAAGGGTGTGGTCTATTATGAATTGTTAAAACCTGATGAAACAGTTAATACCCAACGCTACCAACAACAACTGATCGAATTGAACCATTCGCTGCTCATAAAATGACCAGAATACGAAAGAAGACAGCACAAGGTAATCTTTCTTCACGATAACGTTCCATCACATAAGGCAAAAGCGGTTTGCAACACATTGGAGTCACTCAAGTGGGAAGTGCTACCCCATGGCGCTTACTCACCAGACTTGGCTCCTTCAGATTACCACTTGTTCGCATCGATGGGTCACGCACTTGCCAAGCAGCACTTTTGTTCATATGAAAATGTGAAAGAATGGCTAGATGAATGGTTTGCGGGGAAAGGGGAAGAGTTCTACTGGCGAGATATTCACAAATTGCCTGAAAGATGGGAAAAATGTATAACTTCTATTGGAGCATACTTTGGAGAATGGAGATGGAGATGGAGAATAAATAAACTTTTACTGTTCTTTTGAGTTTAATGTGTTTTATTAAAAAAAAAAAAAAAAACCGCATTTCATACTTGTAGACCTGGTAAATCAAATATTATCCCAATATTACACGAATAAATAAATCAAGATATAGTATTAACTATTATTCTATAAAGTTTATGATTCGTTACCAGTTTCTACTAAAGAATTAAGTTCAGTACAATTTAGAAAAACAATTAAAAACTTATTGACTGAAAACCCTATATATAGTTTTGAGGAATTTTTTAAACTTGCATAATGCATAATTTCTGTCTATCGATTATCATTTGTCAGGCTATTGTAATTTATCTGATTGACTGTCCATTAATGATTATGTATTGTATATGGTCAATAAATAAATATTATACTATATTATATTATATTATATGAACGGCCCCATCCAACTTAACTATCAAAAATTGAAAAAAAAAAAAAATGAAAACGTTTTTGGGGTTTGAGACAAAGCAGGACATTTTTTAGGGTTTTGTAGGTATGACCAAAAAACCCTTATACCGTCATTTTGTCGTCTGTCTGTCTGTCTGTCTGTCTGTCTGTCTGTTCGGTAAAAATTGTAGCCAAACGGCTAAACCTAGAGAGTTGAAATTTGGCATGCTTATACAACTCTTTGACCCGCACATAGGAAAAATACTAAAACATCTAAAAAACATATCCCCCTAAAAATATAAACAAATATGTGCTCATCGAAAAAAAAAATATTTTTTTTTAATTCTGAGTAGGGTATCAAATGAAAGCCCTTGGTACGTGGATTAACGATCAAATTTTTATTTTTGCAAAATAAATTATTTTGAAGCGATTTTTGCCAATATAGTGCAAAAAAAAATTTGTCCCACACCCTGTAGCCCAGATGGTTTAAACTAAAAATCTGAAAAAATTCTAAGTAATGTACATTGGTGTGAACCGGAATAGTTCAACAGGAATTTTTGATCAGATTATGTTTTTGGAAAAAAAAGCATTATTTGTGTTTTTTTGCTAATAATGTTGACAACTTATAGTTATATAATACGCTAAACAGTAACGTGTTTCTTGGTGCTGTGGCTAAGATACTTGCGTTCTGCCCAAGAATTCATATTCGGACTCATGTTCGAGTCCTACGTGAGGAGACAATATTATTTTTTATTTTTTTTTTGCATTTTTATATTGTTTAAATTATTTTTTCAAAATTTTAATTATATTTTGGCAATTGTTGCATTTAATTTTTAATAGCGTAAATTTAATAACCAGTGGAAATTGTTGAAATTATAATTTAATTATATATTTGAATGTACACGAAATCAAAGGGGAGGAGCTATGACTAAAAACAACCAATGGAAGCCATAGGCGCAATTTTCAAAATCTTAATGAACCTTGATATATAAAAAAAAAATACTGCACATCTTTAAAAACTTAAATAATGGTAATAGGCATTCGATTTAAAATTCATAAAAAAATATTTTGAGATAAAATTTGTTTTGGCATCCCAAATAATCATCATTCACTTACTAAATACCTGCAAAACCCTGAAATGTGTGAAAATTCACACTTCACATCAATTTTTTAAAGTGACTTTTTCGTAAAATTGATAATAAAAAAGTTTTTCATTTGTATCCAATTTCCTAGATCACACTATATAACAAAATCTCACATTATGGCATTGTTTTGGTAACTTTTGCTATCGTCTACTTCATTTATAAAAAAGTTTGTGAAACAATTTGATGCATAAAAACAAAACTCCAGACATAAAAAGTTTATCTAATTTAATTCAGAAACCTAAAATAACTAAAAATGTAAAATATATCTTTTGCACAGAAACTTTTTGGTAAAGTTATTTTTAATTAGCTGTTTAATTCTTTACAACTTCTGTTCTGCAACTCAAGTTCGAGTCCCTAGGGTAACATGCTTTCCAGATTACATATCAAAATACCATTTTGAAATTAAATTTTCGTTTATACGTACAGTAACTCTAGATTCTTATTTATTTTTCTTTTTTTTTTTTTTAAATTACGTTGTATCTCGAAATCATAATTTATTAAAGATGTTTTGTAACCCACTCAGGATAAACAGCGACTGAGATTTTTTTTCGTTGTGTTTTTAATATAACTTGGTTGCAATAACAACTTTTATTTAATTATCTTTCATCTTTAAAAGCTTTAGTGCTTTTTCATTAATGTATGCAATGAGTAGGAAAATACTAAATTATTAATGAAAACATAACTCGAACATGATATTATTTTAAGAACGTCACATGTTTCCCAAAAGGAGTATTAAACAAGTTTTTTATTTTCATCATCTATATAGGGTGTCTCAAATAACTTGTTAGTCTCGAAAACGGGCAACTTGTATAGGGATTTGCAGCTAAGCACCCTGCCATCTGGTGAGCGTTTCATGAACTTGTGTACTACAGATAACATTTCGTTTTGTGTATTGGTTTTGTATGAAGTTTGTTTTTAAAGTTTTATTATAATCATTGAAAAATGTATAATACATATTGTTGTGTGCCTATGTGCAATTCATTGAAAAGAAGAAACCCGGAAATATCGTTTCATTTGTTTCCACCAATATCAGACACCGTACGGTTCGAAACAAAATTGGGAAAGCAAGAGGTTAGGAATCGACGCGATGTTTAGATAAACAATTTAAAAATTGGAAAAAAAGTGAGCCTTTATATCAAAGTTTGCTCATTACATTTTAATGATAGTGACTACAAAAAATATTTTCAATTTTCTATTTACTATCGCATATCTTGAAAATTCCTGTTATTGTGTGTGGGTTTGTAATGCACAAGTCTGTAGGCATAATGCATAAATCATTATGAACTCTCTGTTTTTTTCAGTGATTCCGCACAATATTATATGCCCAGCATTGTAGATTTCTACCCCTTCGTAAACAATACGGGAATTATTTCCCCCAATATAATTAAAATAATCGACAATGGAAAACTGTGCCGCCATAACTTAAAACCAGATCACAAAATGTAGTATTTAAGATGTTTACAAGTAATGTCACATAAAAAAAATGTCCTTACAATACGTGTGTATACTAACTTGATTATAAAATTTTAAAACAAAATCAGAAAATCCCATAAAATTATTTATTTTTTGTCGTTTTTTGATACACTTTTCGCTATTATGTACTAGTAAATGTCAAGTGGTATCTGATTTAGAATGGTTACAAAAAAATCCGCGTGGCGCTACGATCTTAAAATTTTTCCCCTATAGTAGCCCATGCTCTGCGATGTAATACTCAAATACCTTCTTTAATTCTTTTAGGCAAGCTTGGAAGAGAAAAGGAGCACCATGTCATCAGCGTAGCATACGAGGTCTGTTCAAAAAGTATCGCGAATTTTGAATTACCACGAGTTACGTATATTCGATTTTCGATTTTTTGTGGGATTATGTTGGTACTCATGTCTCTCGCTTATGCCGACAAGTTCGGCCATTTTGAATGTTCAGTTAATTTTTGACAGTTGCTTTGCTTGCACTTGTTTTGGCTCGTCTTCGATTTTTGCCTATACCAAAAAATGGATCAAAGGATCTGTATCAAATTTTGTGTGAAAAACAAAATTAAGTGCTCGGACGCATTCCGAATGTTGACTGTGGCATATGGTGAAGTTACCTTGGACCGAAGCAACGTTTATCGGTGGTACAAAATGTTCTCAGAGGGCCAAGAAGATGTGAACGACGAAGAGCGTGCCGGACGCCCGAGCACGTCAACACAGACGAAATCATTGATGAAGTGAAGAAAATAATATTGGCCAATCGTCGAATCACCGTTAGAGAAGTTGCTGAGGACGTAAACATATCGATTGGCTCGTGCCATTCGATTTTTACCAATGATTTGGGCATGAGACGGGTCGCCGCGAAATTCGTACCAAAATTGCTCAATTTAGACCAAAAACAGCATTGCATTAACATTGCTAAGGAGCTGTTGGACTCCGCGTCGACCTAAATTTGCTCCAGAGGATCATAACTGGTGACGAATCATGGGTTTATGGTTATGACGTGGAAACCCAAGTTCAATCGTCCCACTGGAAGCTGCCGCACGAACCAAGACCGAAAAAAGCGCACCAGGTTCGGTCGAATGTGAAGGTTTTGCTTACAGTTTTTTTCGATTGCAGGGGCGTGGTGCATCATGAGTTCTTGCCAAAGGGTAGAACGGTCAATAAGGAATATTACCTGCAAGTTATGCGCAATTTGCGCGAAGCAATTCGCCAGAAATGCCCGGATTTTTGGAAGAACAAAAATTGGCTTTTCATGATAACGCCCCTGCCCACACATCGTTGCTTGTGCACGAATTTTTGACCAAAAACAACACACATATAATGCCGCAGCCACCGTATTCCCCAGATCTGGCCCCCTGTGACTTTTTCTTGTTCCCGAAACTGAAAAGGCCAATGAAAGGACGGCGCTACAATACGAGTGAGGAGATAAAGACGGCATCGAAGGAGGAGCTGAACAAGATCACAAAAATGATTTTTTCAAGTGCTTTGAGGATTGGAAAAAACGTTGGCACAAGTATATAATATCTGGTGGGGATTACTTTGAAGGGGACAAAATAGATATTCATGAATAAATAAATAATTTTTGAAAAAACACAAAATTCGAGATACTTTTTGAACAGATCTCGTATGTGGTTGGCAATACAGGATCCCATGACACATACAATTTTCATGCTATTAACTGCACACTAACATTGTCGGTGTACACGTTGAATAGGTAGGGTGAAAATAAACTTCCTTGTCTAACTCCTACGTGCTGTTGGAATTTAGAAGATCTTTCTTCGCCCCATAGCACACATTTAGCCTCGCCAACAAACCATTTGCACAGTTTATCCACTACTATTCAGGGTGTCCCAAATAACTTGTTTACGCATCGTGATCTCGAGAACGGTAATAGATACGATGCCGGTATAATTAAGCCAAAGTTTCCGTATTAAGAATCCATTATAACAATGTATTTGTGCCCCAAAAAATACATAGGTTACTAGATATAAACGAAAATGTAAATTTACCAGTTTTTAATTTTTGTTCATAACTTCCAAAATTAAAATATTAGTGTTTTTGGTGTGCACTTTCTTAAGGCACTTTTTTATTGTGAATTTACAGAGGCTCTCAACTTTTTTTATCGCGTACCGTTTTCAAATTATCGGGATCAATTTTAATTTTTCATATGGAGCTTATAGTAGGTTATGATAATTTTGAATAGAACTTTTTTTGCTATTCAACCATTCAGAGAACTTATTGAACACCCCTCGTACATCTTCTTGTTTATTTAAAGTAATAAATAAAATGTACGGAATGTTTACGGATAAACATAATAAACATACCTGAAGTATATTATACACAAAAAAATTTATATTATTTTCATAAAGTAAAAATATTTTGTTTACAAGTAAAAACAAACATTTTTATTTAATTTATTCTCTGAAATGTCGACGTAATAAAATTCTCTTATCTTTGCTTTGCTCATAAAAAATTTATTCATCATTATCGAAAGCAGAGAAACAGTATATAAACAAGCCTAGGGTTATTTACTTTAAGAAAGACATTCTTTATTTACTCAATTTCTTTTCATTGTTACTGGTTACCTGGTAAAATACGTTTTATATTTTTATATTTTACCGTTTTTTATTATATTCATTTCAACGATGATCTCCTTCGATGCGAATCTTTTTCCAACCAGCCATTTCTTCATGTTTGGAGAGATAAAGTAGTCCCAGGACCTAAATCTGGAAAATAGTATGGATAAAGGGGCAGTCCGTAGCGCAATTTGACCAATTTTGCTGTTGCAGTTGTGGATTAGTGAGCTGATGCATTTTCATGGTGGAACAGAACTTTTTTTCTTCGCCAGATGAGCTCTATTCATCAAATCAGCACGTAATACATCCAATAAAGCAGTATAATGTTATTCTTTCAGTATAGATAAGATTGCACCATATCTGGGCCACCATATCAGTTAGACAATGGCCTCCAAAACTCCCTTTGGATGAGGGACCAGTTTGGAGGATCACAAATGTCCGGTCAAATGGGTGGTGAAATGCACATGCAACTCGAAACAGCAACAACAACAACAGCAACAACAGCAACAACAGCAACAACAGCAACAACAGCAACAACAACAACAACAACAACAACAGCAACAACAACAACAGCAACAACAGCAACAACAGCAACAACAGCAACAACAGCAACAACAGCAACAACAGCAACAACAGCAACAACAGCAACAACAACAACAGCAACAACAGCAACAACAGCAACAACAGCAACAACAGCAACAACAGCAACAACAGCAACAACAGCAACAACAGCAACAACAGCAACAACAGCAACAACAGCAACAAGAACAACAACAAAAACGTTGCAATGTTGTTGAAAACCATGTCTCTAAAGAAGGTCGAAATGCGAGAAAAATTCTCCGACCTTTTGTCTGAGCTTCGTCAAATGTACCCGGAACACAGAATCAAGCTTGTGCTTCTCATTATGGGCATTCTAGGCAGAACGAAGGCGTCCTTCGAGCAGGAACTTAACAACATTCCTGCCTGCAGATTAGTTTCCAGCCCTTGGGTCTGCAGAGTGCAAAAATTATGTTTGCTTGGTTCCTTACGCACTTTGAAGACGCACGGCGTAGTGCACTAGCCGCTGCCGCACATCTCCAGGGTCTGGGATGCGGCAGTGTGTATTTTCCCCGTCAGGTATTCGCGTATGACGTGCTACCTTGTGGTAAGCCTGAAGTGCAGTACCTGGCGGAGGATGGTTTAAGACCTAAACCAATACCACCTATATACTATATATATATATATTTAAAACACTCGTGGGAGACTCATACATCTCTATCCATCTTGCAATCTTCCTTCTTTGCTCCAACTCAATCTGGTAGCGATTTGGCAAAGGTACTGAGAACAGAAAAGAAAACAGTGCCATATAAATAATTTTTGAATAAGCCTGTAATAAATTTCACTAGATTTCAAAATACTGTTCCGCAAAATAAAAACAAAACGGACTTTGTTTCATGATGAGATCAACTTCGGCATGTTGTTGTGTAGTGTATCACACGTTAGTTCAGCGGTAATGAGATTGAGTTGAATAATTAAGTGTAATCAGTTTGTGCAAGGAACGTGTATTAATAGCTTAACTACTTATTTGGATATGATTGCATATGTAATTTTCAGCTTAACATATTTTGCTAATTTCCTCTAGGATGATTTGTAATAATTACTATTTCATTTGGTTTGATACTAAATGTTAAGTTGGCCATATGATGAGTACAGAAGTACAGGAGTACTTGTGAAGTTAGCGTCTGACTCAGAACATTGAAAAACATGTTTAACTAACCCTCTAATGGCAGATGGTGCCGCATTTAAGAAGCACGTCTCAAAATTCTATGTCGAAGAAACACAAAATTTCTAAATTACTAAATTTCATTTTATTCGATTTTCGCACGGACCTAAAATATTTCAAGATATTTTTTTACAACTAAACTTATTTTTACAACCCTGTTTACCATTCAGTAAATATTCAGTTTCAACCTTGATAAATAAAATCTGTTTGCCAGATAGACATGTATAACTTGTACTTGGGAAATTTGGTTCTTCATTGACGTCATGAATCCATCCTTACCGCTACGAAAAATATCCTCTGCGTTAACAATTGAAAAGAGCTGCTAACAGATCTTTAAACCGTCCACATCATATCATTACAAAACACGAAATTATTAAAAGCTCTAACACTTTTCTTTTACCTAAATTTCTGTAGACATAACTAGGGTTGCACCGATAAGCAAATTGGATGATTACCGAGTACCGATTATCGGCCTTGCCTTATCGGCCGATACCAATTAATCGCCCGCCAATTATTTCGGCCGCCGAATATTTATAAAGTATACGAAATTATAAGTCTGAGTAAATTTTTTATTATGGTAGCAAATAGGAATATGTTTCTTCAAGAGTTACATGCACGAGATTTCAAAAGAAGGTTGAATTTAGCGAAAACCATGTTAAGAATAATTGATGAAGACCCTGGGATCATTGTTTTGACATCAGACGAAGCTCACTTCCACCTCAACGGAAGAGTTTATCTCGAGAAACCAAGAAATTTGGATCATCTGAAGGAGAACATTTGGCGAGAATTTCGTGAGATCCCACGTCCAACATTGGAGACAGTCATGACTTTCCAGAGAATGATACACTGTAGAGAAATCGGTGATCAACATTTGAGCGACATAATTTTTGTTACATGATGTTTTTTCTACTTGCATGATACTACATGTAACTTTCCACTCTTTCTCTTTATCATAAAAATTAAAAAAATGTAAATAAAATTCAAAAACTTATCTATTTATATATATAGACTTCTACCATTCGGTGTAGAGGTTGTTCTTCTCTGTCTAATTCTTTTATGAAGTTGCGCCATTCTGTCTTATTGTGAGCCTTATTATCTGCTTCTTTCCATGTCAGTCCTTTTTTATCTAGGATTTGTGACACTGTTTGGTTCCATGTTTTGTGAGGTCTTCCTCGTGGTCTGCTTCCTGAAGTTCTGGTTAGGCAAAATTTTTTGACTATCTTTCTTGCTTCATTTTTGTGATGTGTCCATACCATCTTAATTTCTGTTTGTCTATTGTTTTTTCTACTGCTTATATCTGTAGCTCTTCTCGTATTGTTTCACTTCTTATTCTGTCAAGTTTAGTGACACCCTTAACTCTTCTTGAAAAATTCATTTCTGCAGCTTGAACTTTGCTCTTGAGCCGATCGGAAAGAAACCAGGACTCGCAACCATATGTTAATCTTATGTATTTATCCCATTTACAAAACCGTCAGGTTTCACTGGTGGACCCTGTAGTACTGGTCGGTCGAACACAATATTTTAGGAATCTTCTGAAGGTAGTGTCCTAAAATCTCATTTTGCCAGTTAATAATTAAACAACTCCACTTTGATATCTAGATTTTGTTCGTGTTTAGTAGAGCTAGAAATCTATTCGGTCTGGTATCCTGAAAATTGATTAAAAATTGATTCAAGAAAATCTGCTAATCAGTATTGATCCAGTAGAAAGGATATAATATAATGTAACAAACTTCCTGCATTTCCATATTAAAATAACAAACTAATCTAGTGTAACATGTATTCCCAGCAGCGAACAGCAGAATCATATTGAAGTACAATTTTCCGAAGAGTAAAACTATCATCTTATCTCTCACGTGTTCCATAGAGCGATTCAATATAAATGTTTTACTTGCTCAGTCGTGCATTCAGCTACAGTATAATCCCTTACATACAATATTATAGAATTTCATTCCGTGCAAAGGGTAATACTTGGAGCTACCTATCTTGGAACTCTCAGAGGTGCTTGAAACTATCCAATGTTGTCTAGGGCAGCGTTTCCTAACCGGTTATCCGCTACAATAACACACTGTAATATTGTAGGTCGTTCTAAGGAAACAGTCATTGCATAAAGTACAACTTTCTAAATTATAACTTTGAATATGTATTGAGAGAAATTGAATGTGTATGTTGCTGGCAATTCAGACTTTGATAATTACTTTGTGTCAAAGTGTTAATGACATTTTAAACAATGTTTAACTAAAATTTGGACGTTTACATATTCGGTTTTGTTCAGAAAGTTCAGGTACTGGTTTCTAATTACAGATAACCACCATGTTTTGTGAATTTGAATTAAAATATCTTTTAATAGGGACGATAAGGGTGTAATCGAACAAAATAAAATTAGAAACAATGGGTCATGTTTTTAATCTTTTACTAAATATTGCTAATGTAACGAATCGTTTAGAACGCCAGAACAATTACTAGAACTTTCACAAACCATCCGTCCCGAGAATTGCTTTGAATGCATTCTAGCATTTTTTAAGGGATTTTAAAGGGTACATATTTGTGAGAATTCAGATAATATATATATAATTCTTTATTTCCCCTAGGCCTTGCGGCGTATAGGGTTTTAACTATTACATTGAGAAAAATAATCATAATAATAATAAAATAATATAATATACATTTTATGATTTTCCTTCAATCTTTCTTCCCAGCATTTTCTTAATATCTTGCTTCTTTCGTCCCTCCTGATTTTCTCCTCATACTTCGCCGCCCTCGCCCCGGCTCCTACTCTCAGCTTTTCCCTCTTCATTTCCTCTCTCACTATATATCCTGGTGTCGTTCTGTCTAATCCCATAATCTATCTCATGTATCCCTCTTGTACCCTTTCTACTGTCTCCCATTCTTTCCATCCCCAGATCTCTACTGCGTACATGAGGATACTCTTCACAATCCCGTCAAACAATTTCATTCTCCACCTGATATCGTCGTCAAACCTCCTCTCTCCTATGCTCCATATCTTCCAGATTGGAAACAGCTTGTTGACTAACGCTTAACTGCTCTGCTAGTTGGATTTGTGATTGACTATCGTCTTCCTGTAGCAATGTTTCCAATTTTGTATCTTCATATTTTTTTGGAGGTTTTCCATGTTCTTTGTCTGTAAGATCAAAGTCACCAGTTTTGAAACGCCGAAACCATCGTTCACACGTATCTTGCGATGGAGCATATTCACCATAAGCTTCTCGATGCAGTCGGTATGATTCAGCAGCAGTTTTTTTCAAATAAAAACAAAACAGTAGTACTGTCCACGAATGCTCTTTATTTGGCACAAAATTTGACATTTTTAACACAGTAAAACAAAACTATATGATCACTTTTCAAATTATAACCTATACGCATTTGACACTTAATGATAACTTAACAAAACGCCATATGTGTTGAAACTTTGAACTATACACTCTGTTTGCGCGGTAAGTTTGAAAAAAATCCGCATTTCATACTTGTAGACCTGGTAAACACAATTCTCCTTCAGATCATTTAATTGTTATTTATCTAACTTAGTCACTTAATAATTCAAATGAACAATTGTAAATTACCTACTCCTTTAACTTGATTTAGGCACGTATTTTGAAGAGCACAAATAAGCAATTACTGTGAGACACTCACTTAAATGATGAAGTTAAAATAAATATAATCTAAAGTCATGCATTGAAACAGCACACAGTGATATTTATATTGTTTTCCTCCAGCTATTTATCTGCTTGTGTTGTGTTTGCTCATTTACTGTCTCCCCCATGTTCCTCCTATACATCTCCTCAAACATCTTGCTCCCTACATTTACCAGTTTTGCTGCCGGGTATACTGTCTAGTACGCATTATGTTGCTCCCTTAGTTTCAGAGAACAGTGTTTCGACAACTGTTATTTGTTTACAAAATTTTAACTTTTCGTGAAAACATTAGAAAATAAAAAAAATTGATAAATAAGTAAAATAAATGTTTGGTTAGTTCCTTGGTTAAATTTTATTTAAGCCCATTTGAGACTAACGGTGTTGACACCCAGTCGGTTTCCACCGGTTATTAAAATTAAAGGCGGTTTTCGGAAACCAGTTAAAATTTACGGTACTTTAAGAAATGGAAATTAATTTTTGAATATCGGTACTAAGGTTACACTGGTCAACAGGAATTTTGAGTCTGGGTTCTGCATATCTGATTTTTATTTCTTCCACATTATTAATTAAAGAAAAAATAGTTTTACCCGAAAAAGTTTGCTTTTGTAGCTATCATAATGAAACTACGGATTTTAAGAAAATTTACCTTTTTTCAGACCTTTATTGTATGTAAAAATAATACAAACTTTTGTTATGAATTTGAACTACTGTAACAGAATATATAAAAAAGTTTAGAAATGATTATTTTTCGTATTTCTTCTGTGATTGTATGGACTTTCTCGCATTAGCCCCCAAATATAGTCCCCCATCATACTCTCATTGTATTGCCCCTGATAACGACGTTCAAAGTCCATCACATCTTGATGAAAACGTTCACCTTGTTCTTCCGAATAGGCTCCCTTGTTATCTTTAAATTGATCCAAGTACGCATGTAACATATGCACTTTAACATTCTGTAACCCATGAGTTTAAAGTTATCAAGCATAGTTGCTATAAGATCTTTGTAATTGTCTGCTCTGTTATTTCCGAGAAAACCATGAACCACTGCTTTCAGGCTTTCCTTTCATGAGTATTGAGTATCTGTGAAAATTCGTCACTGGCCATTATTTTCTTTATTTGTGGTCCGACAAAAATAAAGGTAGCAAGGATATTTAGTATAACCGCCTATGCAAGGCGGTCGGAATCTCATGCATTCCTTCTGACTGGCGTCTTTTCATAGACAGTTCTACAAAAAGTTTAAAAGCTGTCCTTCTTTACAATGGAATATGTTGAAGCTACCTTGGACCGAAGCAACGTTTATCGGTGGTACAAAATGTTCTCAGAGGGCCGAGAAGATGTGAACGACAAGCGTGCCGGACGCCCGAGCACGTCAACGACAGACGAAATCATTGATGAAGTGAAGAAAATAGTATTGGCCAATCATCGAATCACCGTTAGAGAAGTTGCTGAGGACCTAAACATATCGATTGGTTCGTGCCATTCGATTTTTACCAAGGATTTAGGCATGAGACGGGTCGCCGCGAAAACACATCGTTGCTTGTGCGCGAATTTTTGGCCAAAAACAACACACTAATAATGCCGCAGCCAGCGTATTCCCCAGATCTGCCCCCTGGGTCATTCCATATCAAGTGGTCTAGTGGTCCCTGCTCGACCATCACGGATTTTGATGAAATTTTGTATGGACATTCACACATGTCCTCAACGAACATTGGTAAAGTTTTACGGTCATCCATGCAATACTTGCTGAGATTTAGTTATTTGTTTGACCCCATACCGCAGCCTTCTATGGTATGACTCCGAGATTTCGACAACTTTGAGACACAGTATCTCTGCCAATATTTTGTTGAGAGAAACAAAACTTTGCCAACTTATACAACTTTTTGCGCTCTATTAAACAAAATAATAAACAAATCTTCATGAGCGATTCCCGTGAAGAAAATTTGGATCAAACTTGGCCTAAAAAATTTGCAACTCGAAAAAATTTTAAAGTTTGACTTTTTATACCTCTGAAAGTAAAGGTACGATAAACGTGAAATTTTGCACATAATAACTTATCAATACAAGGTTAACGAATATAAAATTTCACACTCCTAATATTTTTCATTAGTTCAGGAATTGAGTGTAAAGTTGATGATTTTTGTGAAAATACTAAAAACAGGGTATATTTAGCCCACTTTTACAAAAATATACCCTCTGGAAACTGTTTTAATTTATTTTCATTAGAAAGAGCATATTTTAATCCCACTAAAAAAGTAGGATTGGTTTTTCATCCCTGGTATATAAGGCCTTAGAAATAGGGACAAAGTTGAGAACGTTTCTATCACATGCTGCTATCGCAATATCGCATGCATTCCATTATTTTTCATCTTGTATGTTTTATACAGGCATTATAAGTACCTAAATTGCGTTGATCCATGGTGACATTGTCACTACCAGTTCAGAAACTTGAACCAGTAACCCCATCGCCATAGGGTTCACGCTCGATAGCCGTGCAATACCAGCCACGGGTGGGTTTCTTGGTTAAGGATCCCAAGCCTCTAGTTTGGTTTCTTCGTTAAGGTTCCAAAGCCTTGTGTGGGTATCTGTCCGGTTCCCAAGCCAATGATTGGGTAGCTTATTCTAGGTTCCTAAGCCTGAAGTGGGTATCTTACATGGTTCCCAAGCCGAAGTCCATGATGTTTGTATGAATTGCCAAATTCCAACTATTGCTTATTTATTATTGAATTTAGTAGCCACTTTTTTCAGTGTCACTTCTTGGAATTGATACTGTCGGCCTGGTGACATAACTGATGGTGCTAGAAGGCCACAAATAAGGTGTTGTGATGGAACCCAACAAATATCTTTGAGTGTAAAGTTGATTTAGCCCACTTTTACAAAAATATACCTTCTGGAAACTGTTTTAAATTATTTTCATTAGAAAGAGCATGTTTTAAACCCCCTAAAAAAGTAGGATTGGTTTTTCATCCCTGGTATATAAGGCCTTAGAAATAGGGACAAAGTTGAGGATATTGCTATCGATACGTCATATACTTCAATATGCATTTTTTTACATTGTGTCACTTTCCTTTCATTCCTGCTGAAGTTTACAGTGTACAATTAATTTTTGTACGCTATATGAATCTGTTAGTCTGCTAGCGGTGGTTCTACACTGATGACATTTTTTAAATATTTTGTTAGTGCTATCACGCGTCAGCATGTTTTGGGTATAGAATTCTGTACTGTTAGCAGCGGCGGTCGGTGACTAAACGTCCCGAATTGGCCGGAAAAGTCCCGAATTGACCGGCCTCCAGCGACCATTAACCGATCAAATAATGACGCCAATAGATCTGTTCAACTTTTGTGACAAAAACATTCACGGAATTAAATAGGTATATATATATATATATATGTTCCGACTGAAGAAATTCAAGAAAACAGGACGCTGCAAGAAGAAAGATGGAAAGCTAGCACCGCAATAGCTGGCACAAGAGATCATCACCAGTTTGTGCCAGTTGATTTGAATTCGATTTCTGTCAGCAAAGTTTCAAATGACACAGTTAACTTTGTGGCCAAACTTTCCAATTCTGTCGATCCTAATTTAAAATTAGCCGAACTATTTCCCGGTTGTTATGTTGCCTGCATTTATGACAATAAGTGGTGGGTAGGCAATATTGTAAAAATTTCTCTGGAACAAAATGATGCTTTGGTAAAATTTATGCATCCGCGAGGCTTGGCTCATTCATTTTATTGGCCCGAAAGAAAAGATATTTGTTGGGTTCCAGCACAACACCTTATTTGTGGCCTTCCAGCACCATCAGTTATGTCACCAGGCCGACAGTATCAATTCCAAGAAGTGACACTGAAGAAAGTGGCTACTAAATTCAATAATAAATAAGCAATAGTTGGAATTTGGCAATTCATACCAACATCATGGACTTCGGCTTGGGAACCATGTAAGATACCCACTTCAGGCTTAGGAACCTAGAATAAGCTGCCCAATCATTGACTTGGGAACCGGACAGATACCCACACAAGGCTTTGGAACCTTAACGAAGAAACCAAACTAGAGGCTTGGGATCCTCAACCAGGAAACCCACCCGTGGCTGGTATTGCACGGCTATCGGGCGTGGACCCTATGGCGATGGGGTTACTGGTTCAAGTTTCTGAACTGGTAGTGACAATGTCACCATGGATCAACGCAATTTAGGTACTTATAATGCCTGTATAAAACAAACAAGATGAAAAATAATGGAATGCATGCGATATTGCGATAGCAGCATGTGATAGAAACGTTCTCAACTTTGTCCCTATTTCTAAGGCCTTATATACCAGGGATGAAAAACCAGTTCTACTTTTTTAGGGGGATTAAAACATGCTCTTTCTAATGAAAATAATTTAAAACAGTTTCCAGAGGGTATATTTTTGTAAAAGTGGGCTAAATATACCCTGTTTTTAGCATTTTCACAAAAATCATCAACTTTACACTCAATTCCTGAACTAATGAAAAATATTAGGAGTGTGAAATTTTATATTCGTTAACCTTGTATTGATAAGTTATTATGTGCAAAATTTCACGTATATCGTACCTTTACTTTCAGAGGTATAAAAAGCCAAACTTTAAAAAATTTTCGAGTTGCAAATTTATTAGGCCAAGTTTGATCCAAATTTTCTACACGGGAATCGCTCATGAAGATTTGTTTATTATTTTGTTTAATAGAGCGCAAAAAGTTGTATAAGTTGGCAAAGTTTTGTTTCTCTCAACAAAATATTGGCAGAGATACTGTGTCTCAAAGTTGTCGAAATCTCGGAGTCATAACATAGAAGGCTGCGGTATGGGGTCAAACAAATTACTAAATCTCAGCAAGTATTGCATGGATGAACGTAAAACTTTACCAATGTTCGTTGGGGACATGTGTGAATGTCCATACAAAATTTCATCAAAATCCGTGATGGTCGAGCAGGGCACTTCTCTGAAATCAGACCACTTGACATGGAATGACCCCCCTGTGAATTTTTCTTGTTTCCGAAACTGAAGAGGCCCATGAAAGAACGACGCGACGCTACGAGTGAGGAGATAAAGACGGTATCGAAGGAGGAGCTGAACAAGATCACAAGAAATGATTTTTTCAAGTGCTTCGAAGATTGGAAAAAACGTTGGCACAAGTGTATAATATCTGGTGGAGATTACTTTGAAGGGGACAAAATAGATATTCATGAATAAATAAATAATTTTTGAAAAAACACAAAATTCGCGATACTTTTTGAACAGACCTCGTACACCTGTATTTACTTTAATACTTATTCCAACCCTGCCTATCCATTCCTCTTTTCCACCTTCCTGTTGCACTTACTCTTCCCGAACTTAATCTAACAACTTACATCAAAGTATTATAAATTTCTGAAGTTTGATACGATATCGAGCAGTAAAGTTGTTTCACACGGATATACTGAACATTATTATTGCAACCTGCGATATACTATGTCAGCTCTAAATGATGGATCTTCATGGGAATTTATCAGTTAGCAACTTTTAATGAGATTATATTAAAATTTTATGTGTTAAGAAAATTATGAGATGAGTCTTAGTTGATTATAGGGTTATTTTAACACACAAGATAATCCAAACCAAATTTTAAGTTGTAAAGCATATATATTCTCACCTTGATTAAATCTACTACTTTATTCTAAAAGCATTTGAAAAATAAAATCAATATTTGTAAAAGTTGCGATTTATTTCTACGATCCCTACTCCATAAGTATATTACCACTAGAGCTAAGAATACTTGAAAAAGTATTTAAATTGTATTTGAAATATTATATTTCAAATTTGAACAATGCATAGATTCGCTTCGTTCAATCTTTGGTAATGAAGCACCATCAGAAAATACTGTTTACAATTAGTTTGCAGAATTTCGTCGTGGTTGTGGTCCGTCAGTGATGAATCTCGTCAAGATCGACCAAAATCGGTTGTGATTCACAAAAACATCGATGCTATGCGCAAAATGATTGAAGAAAATCGGGATGTGACTTACCGTGAGATAGAGAAACCCTTTGGCATATCGCAGACTGCAATACATTCGATTTTGCATGAACATTTAGCTGTGAAAAAGATCTGCCCCTGATCGATTCCACATAATTTGACCAAAGCTCTAAAAAAGGTTCGTGTAGAAGGGAATGCTAAAAAAATTCAACCTAGGCACTGCAAAATCCGTATACAACATTGTTACAGGTGACGAAACTTGGATTTATTCATATGAACCGGAAACTAAGCAAAAATACACTGTTTTGGTCTTCTAAGATGAACCGAAATCCACATAAGTTGTTCGTTCACGAAGCACTTCCTAGATAATGATCGCTTGTTTCTTTGGTTGTACTGGACATGTCGCAACCATTCGTTTATAACAGTGGTGCGCAAACTATTTTCATTTCCGACCCCCGATTTTGTCTACAATTTTGTCGCGACCCCTGGATAGATAATAGACGTTTTTTAATCGTCAACGTTGTTAAAGTGAAATTCTTTCTGGGACTTACAGGGTGTTTTTAAAAGAGTGTCGGTGACGTCATCGAATAAAATACCGCCTTTTTAAAATAGCGCACTAAGCTTATAAACCATCATAAAAATGCTATAGAAGTTGTAACACTTAATTCAATTAATAAATCGCATCTACGCGCTGATGTTAGTAAAGTATGCTCTGATTAGGTATTAATACAGACAATTGTTTTCGTGAAAATATATAGTTCTATTTTTATAAAGAACAAAATTTCATTGCACTATTTTACTGGTACTTGATACTTGTTGAAGAATAGCCTGAAATTTTTTATTGTCATATAAATTTCTTTGAATTTGGCGACCCCGAAATTTTTTCTCACGACCCTTCTGGAGGTCCCGACCCACGGTTTGCGCACCACTGCTTGAGGAGTGGTACGCAAACCGTGAGGATCGGAGAACAGTTAATGCTGAATGATATACAATAATTTGTTTACCAGAAGTTATCGACAAAATCAGGAAAAACTATAAAAAAAACGTCGCATCACTTCTTCGTCATGACAAAGCAAGCTCCCACACAGCACGTCAAACAATTGATTATTTGAAGGAGAAAAACATTGAATTAATATCTCATTGCCCGTATTCACTTGATTTATCCCCTAACGACTTTTTTTGTTCCCCAATGTCACAAAAAATGCGTGGACAGCGATTTTATCACCCTAAAAAAGCTGTTGCAGCTTTCAAAAACCATGTTTTTGAGATACCAACTTCAGAGTGGAAAAAATGTTTCGAGAATTGATTTGGACGCATACAAAAGTGTATAAATATTAAAGGCGAATATTTTGAAAAGAACAAAAACAGTTTGCTTAAAAAAAAATTTATCTTTCTTAGTTTTTGTAAAAACTTAAAAGGTTACCCTTGTATTAATTTATTGAATATGTCCAATAGATGATATGTCCAATAGAAATTATACACTTATATTAATTTCTATTTGTTAAAAGTTTACACACTGAGAAAAAGCGCTGAATTTTTTATTATTAGTTGATAAAAATTACAAAAGAAAATAGTTAAAAGTTTACAGACTATTTAAAAAGTTTTTAAATAGAAGCCAGTAATGTTTTGTAATGTATACAGTAGTTGTGTTGGGGGGCGTGACTTATCAGCGCGAGAAGACAGGATTCATCACTCAAAGTCGCGTTTATTTAGGACTAGAACGCCCCAGATATTTAACAATGTTAAACTTGTTGCAGATTAAATTCTTTTAACTTGACCCAGTGACATACAACATTTTGCAAGTTATATATAAAATAACTATGAGTCGAATACAAATTAAACATTTACAGAAACTCTTTATTCAGTTAAAATATTTCTAAGAAATAAACAAGTTATTTTTCTACATAGTTTTCCGGAGAAAGCTACAAGTTAAACAGCTAAACAGTTGCTCATCCAACTGTGTCATAAAAGGAAATAAAACATGTTCGAAGCAAACTGCACACAAATATTTCCACCTGTTTGTTATTTCGTACACTTGTTCTCCCAACGCTTGATTTTCAATGGAATGATTAGGGTTGTGTGTAAAAAGCGTTTTGAGAAGTCATGAGTTTGAGTGATTGTAAATTATTATATCTTTTGGATTATCTGTACCTTCAGTAGCGTAACTATGGGATCGCTATGCTCCCGACCACCAGAAGCACGTAATTTAATCTATAAACCATGTAATTCCGAACCTGAAATAAATAAAGCAGGTTGGTTAAAATGTTGACTTTATTCAACAACCCTAAGCTCTCCTTAAGATTCATTGCAACCAGCTAGCGAATATGGGGAGTTTTTGTCCGAACCCGCTCGCGGTTTATTAAGTAACTGCGTGAAAATCCTCGAATTGTAGGTACGTTTTTCAATGAAATTTTATATTTTTGTATTTCTTCATTTAACTATCGTTATTTCTTGGTTTTTGATTTGTTGAATCCACTTAATGTACTTAATCTACTGGTAAAGCCTTAAAAACTCTATTCAATATTCTGAAACACTGTATCTTGTTTCTCGCTTCTTAATTTACTATTCCATAATCAATTTCTGATTCTCCGCTTGGTCCTACATAAGTACATTTTCCTTCTTTATACCATTTAAAATATTCCAGCCATTGTTATTTTCAACTAGTAACTGTTTTTTCCCTTCAATATTTAGTACTTTATCTTTTGAGAGACTTTTTTTTCACTCTGCCATCTCTGAAGTTAATTACTTGTCCTTCTTAACAAATTCTTGCATTGAAGACTCCTTCTATAATAAGTTTTTCTTTATTGCGTTGTTATTTTCTTTGTATTTCCTCTTGTATTAAATCTGTTTTTCCTTTACTATGTATTGTAATTATTCTCCAATTTTCTCCACGAAATATTCTTTCTTGCAGTTGATCTAAAGATTTACCCGATTGCAATTCTTCATTACGCCTGTCAAGATGCCACCCATTGCTCTTTCTTTTTTCGATTCCCCTTTAGCAAATGTGTATTTTCGAGTAAATTTGCGTGACAGTTTATCTTTCCATTTTTCCCAATCTTTTTCTTCAATCCAGGATTCTACTTACCCAATAAAATTTAAAAAAAAACACCTCTATAACTTCTCAAAAGCTTCCCAATTTTGCAAGATATAAATCCAAAGGGGGTGTGGGATTCGAACCCACATCCCTGTGCTTTGTAGACAACTATCTTACCACGGAACCACGGCAACTCATCAAGATGGAGGACTTATATGAGCCAAAATTAAACTCAACCAACTGTGCCCAAAGAAAAAGATGATACCACATACCTCTGTGTACCCCTGAACCGAGAGGTGAATAACCAGCATTGCCCTTTCCATGGATCTTTTTTTTTTTTTTTTTTTTTTTTATTTTATTTAAATTATAGTGCTTCAACTGTGGTGTCATTAGCACTTCTTAATTCTAATTACAGTATTTACATATTGAGTATTTCTATAGTATTTACATGATATATATGTATAAAATATGGTAACAAGTATTTAAATTTAGATTTGCTGGTACAGGTTAATGTCTTTAAGATAGTTTAATGTGTTTGTGATAGTTGTGATGTTGTTTTGGAGAGCAGTTTTAATATCGTTAGGTATATTGTGTTTTATTCTTTCTTGTCTGTATTTGATGCATTGGGTGATGAGATGTTCAACAGTTATTTGAGTGTGGCATGTATCACATGTTGGAGCGGTTTCTTTATATGGATCTTTATGAGACATGTAATTACTACAAGAATAGACACAACTTTGATATGATTTCAAATATCTCAAGTGTCATACTCATTAATCATTGTTTCATGTCATGGCCTCTGCAATAACAGTCAAAAAACTCAAGTTATGGTAATTTCCAAAGGGTGTACACAAAAGCCGAACATCGTAGTGGAAAACAGAGCAATGATGTTGTGGCATTCTAAGTGTACAAATATTTAATTTTACTAAATACTAAGTTAGATACAGAACAAGTAAGTAAATAATGGATTACACAAGTTAGTTGCGTCTATTTGAAAATAAAAACATTTCGAGCAATGGTGTGCTATCAGGTTTTGCTTCAGACTTAGGCAAAGTACAACGGAAACTTTTACAAAACTTCAGCAGGCCTACAAGACAGTGTTTTGTCAAGGGCCCAGGATTTTTGGTGGTTTAAGGCATTTTCAGAAGGAAGAGAGTTGATTGAAGATGAATCAGGCAGCGGAAAACCTTCATCTTCAAGAACCGATGAAAATGTTGACAGAATCCGGGATCTTGTGCGTTCATATCGTCGGTTGATAGTCAGAATGATCGGGGCAGGGTTGAACAATTTCAATAAACGAGTTTTTGGCCAGTAAAAACATTCCTGTGGCTCCTCAGCCTCCTTATTCTCCTGACTTGAGTCCTCGTGAATTTTTCTTCTTCCCACGATTGAAAAATCACCTCAAGGGACGTCATTTTGGGACACTCGAAAACATTCAAACGTCCGCAACCAACCAGCTGAAAGCTGTTCCAGTATCCGAGTTCTAGCACTGCTATGAGGATTGGAAGAAACGTTTCCAGCGGTGTGTGGCTTCCCAAGAAAGTTATTTTGAGGGAGACAATATTGAATTGTAATTCTATTCGAATAAAAAAAATTTAATAATCAACTCGGTTACTTAATTTAAACCCCTCGTAAGTCAATATTTCAATCTCTGCTTTAAAAATAGCAGTCCAAAATAATATAAAACAAAATGTAAAAATTTGAAGTTGATTCAATATGATTGAATCTATTTGTTCCATTTCGAACCGATTTCTTCTAACACCCTTTGTATTTGAACCTTCAGTTATCGTTTATTTCAACCAATTCAATTGTCATTGTGTGTTCAGTACGAAGGGCACGTACATTTACACGTAATTCCGAACTCTTATACAGTTTATCAGTTTACTTTTTCACTTTATTGTTCAGCGTACTCCATTTCTAGCATTCATTCTATGCTTTTACTTTACCAAGTCAATTTGTACAGATTTATTATCACTAGATTGGGATAATTCACACGAATTTCTTGTTACATAAGAGTTAAGGCTGATAATAATTATTACACTTGTTTGGTTTTAACTAAGATTTATCGAAAGTAATTGAAAGAAAAATAAATGGACCTTTGTTACCGATTAAGCGTTTTATAGCCTTATTGGCTGCAAAATTACTTATTGTTTCCATTCATAAGTAGTAAAGTTTGTTAAAAATACACTTAGCAACATACTACTCTGTCAAAAAAGTAGCGGAAATTTGTGATTTAAAAAGCCCGCGTTAATAGTTTTTTAAAATCTTTTTTTTCATAAGATGGCAGCACTGTCCCTAATTACTGTGTCAAACATGAGCGCCATCTGTCAACCAGTTTGATTACATCGGCTGTTTTAGTTAACACACTTCAGTAGTGCGTCGCGATTTTTACAATGAACAAAACTACTGAACAAAGAGTTGGCCTTAAAATTTGTGTCGCGAATGGAATTACGTGTGCCGATTCGTTAAAAATGTTGGAAATGTGTTATAGTGAATCAGATTTATCAAAAACACGGGCGTACGAGTGGTACAAATTGTTTAAAAACGGTCGAGAGTTCGTCGAAGATAAACCACGTTCCGGACGGCCTTCGACCGCTACAACCGATGAAAAAATCGGAAAAGTAAAGGAAATTGTGCTCGATAATCAGCGTTCTAGCTTAAGAGAGATTTCAGGTGATTTGAATTTTTCTAACGACCAAAATTGTGGAAGAACAATTCGTGGATTTAACATGATGATAATGCACCATCACATAGAGCAGCAATTGTGAATTTAAGGCAAAAAACAGGTAAAATTCCATCGAGCAACCACCGTATTCACCAGATTTGGCCATCATAAAATTTCATCTAAAATTTTATGATGGAATCGATTCTATATAGGGGAGAGTAGCCGAATTTGGACCATCGCCTAGGTTGGACCACCATCGTAACTTGACCTGTATAAGGCATTTACGCAGCAAAACAGTAATTTAGAAGGGGATGGACGTAAACTTGTCTGATGCAATCATTTTTATAACAGCGCACCTCATGGTTGCAGTTAGTGAAGTATTATTAGTATTTACATACCATCAATTAAATATTTTATCAATAAGGCCAATAGTCTTTAGACTGTTTCAAAGTAAGTAACAAAATATATTTTTATATCTGCAGAAAGTAAACTTGTCTGGCTACAATTTACTATATTAGTTTTATTAATCTAGTTCAAATGTAAGGTTAGGTGAAACATTTTAAAATATTTATGACAGTAGCTCAAGTTGGACCACAAGCAGTCGCCTGAATTGGACCGGTCCAATTCAGATGTCTAAATTGCTAAATGAAGCATACGGACGACCAGCCACTATAGCTATAGCTGAAAGTGCTTTCCGTGCCTCTGGTATTTGGCCTGCAAATAGACATATCTTTCAGGACCACCAGTTTGCAGCATCCGATATTTTACAGTGTTCTGCTGACCCTGCTGAAATCGCAGTAAATACTACAAGTAGGCCTAATACACCAACACCTATGTCTTTAAGTGACAGTAAAAGTAATAATAGCGATTCTGCTGTTGATTATGTACCGCGGGAGAAAAAAATTAAAAAGTGTAAGGATATACTTTATGATATATCACCTCCACCAAAACTAAATCCACAGCAAGGTCCATTGTCTTCTCGAACTGGAGGAATAGCCCAAAAAGCAATTTTAATAACAAGTAGTCCTCATAAAAAGCAATTAGAAAAAGTCAAAGAGAAAAAGACTAACAAAGTAAAATTACCCCAAAATTGGACCAAAAGGACAAAGAATAGAAACTAAGACTACATGGTTTTGTATTATGTGGAGATGGTCGTGTCCGTAATGAATAGAAGTGGAAAGGTTGTACGGATATCGGACATAAATAAAAACAACTATCTACAGCTGACCAGTTTCGTATTATATGTGAGGAAATGAAGGAAGATGAGATGATACAATTCATAAAATGTCACACTTGGGTCCATACACAGTGTGCTGGAGTCAGTGCAAAAATCAAAAGTACTTTTGCTTCAATTGTGTTTAAGTATATTGATGGTCCATCTTGGAAAACCTCTGGTCCATCCTAAGAAACAAGTTTCTTTAATTGGACCGATGACACGATTTTTATGTATTGATTTTTCACTGTTCAATATAATTATTTATTTAAAATAAATTATATTATTTTGAAAATATAAACAATAACTTTTTTTTCCACTACTTCCTTTTTATTAAAAATACTTGTACATCCCTATATATTAAAAAATTCTTAAGTGGTCCAAATTTGGCTACTCTCCCCTATATGGTACTAAAAGCGACATATCCTACTGTAAAGACACACCTTGTTAAGGAAATATCTCAGTTATTCACCTATGCGACTAAAATTAATTCAACTATACAATTGTAAATTCAGTCCGCTTGTTGACATCAGGATTAACATACAAATAGCGCACTACAGGATAACAAATAAGCAATTACTAGAGCATACTGAAATATGCAGCCAGAGCTACACGCACAGAAGTCAAACAGGTAGAAAGCTCTTTAACGGTTGTTAATGGTACAATACTTTCACCATAAAACGAATTCATTTTCAGTGCAGTACAAATGTATTGGAGCGACTTAGGTTAACTAGCTGATTTCACTAGGAGGTTCACACATGTCTGACAGTTTGAACCTTCATCACACCTCGTTGACTGAAGATGACTACGCTTGAGTAGTCGAAACGTCTCATATTAAATGACTAATATATTTTACAATTTGACAACCGATTGAGAAGTTATATTTTACTACATATACATACGTCAAGATTTACCTATTATATATATATATATATATATATATATATATATATATATATATATATATATATATATAGTATATATATATACATAGTTTAAAATATTTTAGTAGAAAAATATTTAGTAAGTGCGTCCCTGCCATCAGTAATAGCAATAAGGGTAACATCTTGCTGATATCCGTTAAGTAAACTACTCTACCGATAATCTCACCACGGATACAAGCAGCTCCGAGTAACCCTCTTAACTCCATCAAAGTTTCCCGCCTGACGCCACCATCGTGCCGCCTGCTTTATTATTTGACAAGATATATAATAAGTTTGTTCTTCTTTCTAAGCGAGTTTTCCAACCTTTTCCCGCAAACTTTTCTTTCAACATTTCTTAATTACATTAATTCAAACTTTTACGCTATTTTCACGGTACAAAACAAAGAAAAAGAACGAGAAATTCCAAATAGGAGGGAATCCTTTTTGCATTCTTTAACACGCATCATCCAACACACATAAAAAGTTTTGCTTTTACTCCAAATAAATGGGATGGAATAAATAAAATTAGATAAATGAATTGACAAAATTTGGAAAGTATTGTGTAGAAACAAAGTAATTTTATTTGGATGTGGTTCTTTATACATATTGTATCTATACTATTGACTATTTGAAACTGTTTTATCTTGAGCATAATGTACCTTGGAACAGCATTTAATTTCCTTACTTTTTCTATCTTCTAACTCCTATGTGATATGTATACTTTGTCTAACGGGTCTTTTTTTTAGAGGTATAGAACTTTAAAATGAAATAAAACACATAAAAAACGTGGTAATGGCTTTATTGGAGAGATATTATTATGATGTCAGGCATATGGGCGCCGCGACTGGCTTGAAAAAAGCGAAATCTGGAAGTCCAATTGTCCGCTTTTTTTTGGAGCAGCTGGAGCCGTATATCGGTAATAACGCGGCGAATGTTGGCTTCCAAGTAGTCCATCGTCTCTGGTTTATCGGCCCCACAGAAAATAATCCAAAGGTGTTAAATCGCACGATCTTGACGGCCAATTCACAGGTCCATTACGCGAAATTATGCGTTCATCGAATATTTCTTTCAATAAGTTGATCAAGGCGCGCGATCTGTAGTATGTTGCGCCGTCTTGTTGAAACCACAGCTCTTCCACATTAATGCCTATCGATTGAGGAACGAAAAAGTCGGTAATCATGGCTCTATACTGATCTTCATTGACTTTAACGTTCTGGCCGGCATCATTTTTGAAGAAATAAGGATCAACGATTCCACCAACCCATAAAGCACACCAAACAGCCTCTTTTTTGTCCCGGCGTCTTTATAATGGCTCATGGTTTTTCTTCACTCCAAATGCGCCGATTTTGCTTGTTGACATAGCTATTCAACCAAAAAATTGATGTGAAGTATGAATTTTCACACATTTCAGGGTTTTGCAGGTATTTAGTAACTGAATGATGATTATTTGGGATGCCAAAACAAATTTTATGTCAAAATATTTTTTTATGAATTTTAATTCGAATTCCTAATACCATTATTTAAGTTACTAAATATGTGCAGTATTTTTTTTTACATAGCAAGGTTCATTATGATTTTGAAAATTGCGCCTATGGCTTCTATTGGTTGCTTAAATCATTAGCCCTGCTCTCTGATTTCGTATACATTCAAACATAGAATTGTATTATAATTTCAACACTTCCCACTGGTTATTAAATTTACACTTTTAAAAATTAAATGCAACATGTACCAAAATATAACTAGAATTTTGACAAAATAATTTAAACAAAAGAAAACTGCAAAAAAAAAGAGAAAAACTAAAATTGACAGGATTCGAACTCTAGTTTGCAAGTTACGTCTTTGGCACATTACAAAGCAATGACGAAACGTACATCGCTATGAGAGCTGAGTTATCTATTGGGTTACATAGTGAATTAAATATTTAACATATTTTGGTTAAAAACACAAAAAATGCGTTATTTTCCGAAAACGTAATCTGATAAAACATTCCTGTTGTACTATTCCGGTTCACACCAATGTACATTATTAAGAATTTTTTCAGATTTTTAGTTTAAACCATCTGGGCTCAGGGTGTGGGACAATTTTTTTTTGCACAATTTTGGCAAAAATCGCGTCAAAATAATTTATTTTGCAAAAATAAAATTTTGATCGTTAATCCACGTACTAAGGGCTTTCATTTGATACCCTACTCAGAATTTAAAAAAAAAATTTTTTTTTCGATGAGCACATATTTGTTTATATTTGTAGGGGGATACGTTTTTTAGATGTTTTAGTATTTTTCCTATGTGCGGGTCAAAGAGTTGTATAAGCATGCCAAATTTCAACTCTCTAGGTTTAGCCGTTTGGCTACAATTTTTACCGAACAGACAGACAGACAGACAGACAGACGACAAAATGACGGTATAAGGGTTTTTTGGTGATACCTACAAAACCCTAAAAATGAGTAAGTTTCGGGAACTGAATCACGATTATCAAAATAAATTTGAACAATTTGCAAGCGTTGCTCTAGCATACGTTTATTCATGGTGAAGACTTTGTGGTGTATTTCTGCGACATTATTTTCTACTCCAGACATAACCTGTTTAATTTTTCCTCCAGTTTAATAATTTTATATGAGCCTATAAAATTGTTTATTAAAATAGTTACTTTTTATGCCATTTTTAACTTCAAGAAGTCCAACACGTCCATGACAATCTTTTAAAACATCTTACAAAATATTAAAATTTATATTAACATAAAAAAAATTTTATATTCATGTAAATGCTACAAAACTCTTAAAAAACACACTTAAATCAGTTTTGACAGTTGTGTAGTCCACGAATATATCCTACTCCATTTTATTTTATACGCAAGATGTTACGATCACAAAACTTTATTATTATAGACAATGAGGGAATAAAAGGAAGATAAAAGAATCGTTTCATCAGTATATAAACTCTTGTATAACAAACGAACAAAAACAAAAGAAAGTAAATGAGATAAATGTTGTGGACGACGACAGTTGAGTGTCCACATAATAAGTTTTCTGTTTTCCGCTCTAATCATCTCATGGCGTTTGCGAAACTAATATACACTACCGACAGAAAGTTTGAGGCAGGTTATGAATTTATACTTTCAAGATATAAATATATTCAAATTGTTTATTTTCTTGACTTCAATGAGTGTCTTTGGGTACATTCGATTTGACGCTCCGAGCGTTCCGAGCACGCTCTGTACACTCAAACGTGTTCGATTTGACACTCGGAGTACACTCAATTGCATTCGTTTTGCGGTCGAGCGAGCATTTAGACTGCGCTCTATGTGTTCAGGGTTTTAAGACCGAGCATATGGAGTATGACGTAAAAAAGTGGGGAACGGCGAGAAAAAATGAAAGTTTAAAATTAAATTATAAATAAAATAAAAATAATAGCCTTAGACAAATAACAATTGACAAATAATATTGTTATTTGTCTATGGCTACAGAGTACGGCCATTTTATATATTTGAGACGTTCTGTAAACAGCAAAAAAATTATTAAAATACATCTTGCATAAAATTAAAATGGAAAAAAAATCATTAAATTAATTCATTAATTATTATTTAATTTTTAATTAATTTTATTTCTTCATCATTGAAAAAAAATCAAGGAAAAACCGAGGTATATAATTTTGATTCATGACTGACGTGAACTAATCTGACAGTAAAAACACCGCCCAAAATTGTAGGGTTAGATTTTATAAACATTACGTCACATGAAAAATACTGTTGATTTTGATGTGATTATAGAAAAAATATTGTGCTATACATCCGGCATCTTTTGACTTTTAGTCAGTATAACTAAATAGTAATCTTATATTCCGAATTCTTCTTTTTATAAAATGTTTACCTCTTATATTGAACAGGTACTGAACATATAAAAACATTATTATTTTTCCAATATACTTATCACCAAAGCAACAGGAGTTGTTAACACAGATAATAACCTAAAAAATATATTATAAAACTTATAAAATTATCCAATTTTCCAGGACTTTTCACACACGAACTCTGTTATTTGAGTTTAGTACCTCCTTTCAATTCCAGCGTCTTTCTCATATTCTCTTTCGCTTCTCGAATGTTCTCCGGCATTCGATGCTCAGTAACGTACAGTGATTGTTTTATACTTAGGACCAGATTTTTTCAATTAATATTATTATTTTAGTGTTTGAAGTGTTTGAAGACCTAAAAATTTTCCTATTTTGCTACGAAATAGAATTATAGTTACATTCCTGTACACAGCTATGCAATAACAAATCCAAGTACAGCGTGACGTAGACAGTAAACACTAGATTTGTTGTACGCCAACGATTCGGTCCAAAAGAATGAATCTTTTTAGAGAGCCATTCTATGCTGAACGAATCTTTAAAAAGATTCACATTTTCCACCTTTATACTATACTTGGACAATGTTTACAATATCCCCCTTCAAACTCTATACAGATGGGAGCACATAACGTCTATACTAAATAATTCAAGAATTGTCAGTAGCTCTAAAACAATGGTGTCTGGAAGCGAGCTAACCATCTTCTAGTTTAATGACAAAACACTATCTTAGGTTAGGTTAGGTTAGTAAGTGTTTGGTTAGAAGAAGCCGAGCGAAGCGAGCTACCCATCTTCTAGTTTAATGACATAAATAAAAGTTCTGCACAGTCTCACCTGTTTAAAATCTCTGTATATTGAACAAATGACGTGTGTGTGACGCATGCACAGTGTGCAGTGGGATGTTGTAAATCTACACCCTATACTTTAGCATTCAATGTGTGAGTCCCAAATAGCCATCCTTGCTGAGCTCCAAACATTTTAATTAATTAACTAACTTACTAAATATAAACTTGCACTGTAAATTTTTTTTTGACAGGTCACTTTTTTTAATTTTTTTACGATATGAACAGCATTATATATTTACAGTTGGAAACACAATTCGTTTATTATTTGATGGTCGTATATAAACTAATTAATGTAACAAAAGTATTTAACCCTTATAGGACTATCGGTTTATATATGAACCGCGGTTTGTATACTCTACTGGCCGAGGGGTTTATATATGAACCGCGGTTTGTATACTCTGCTGGCTGAGCAGTTTATATATGAACCACTGTTTTTGTTTATTCTTTCTAAGCGCTAGCGTCATTAGTAGAGAACGGATATTTCATTTTAGAAAATAAAGTTTGATCTTGAGCCATAGGCGTAGATATTAAAAGTAGAATTTTATCTTCTAATTGGGCAGTTTTATATTGTCACTTGACGGGACAGCTTGTTATAGTTTCTAAAACCACGTAAAATTTGTATCGTTTTTATTGAATACCCTTATAATGGAAAACAGGCGAGCAAATGAATTTGAAGAAGTGATAGCAGAAGACGATTCATATGAAGAGTTGGATGAAGAAATTGGTTACATATTATTGATTTCACAAAAGGAAAGTGAAGAAGAAACTGAACAAGAAGAAGTGGAGGTCCAGTTTCGGCCTAGAAGACCGGGAGATTCTGGCAATATTTAAATTTTACATCACCACGTACTGGAATAAACCAAACAGCGGCCCCTAATATAACTGCCGATTCGTCGCCCTATACCGTTTTTTCACTGTTTTTCGAAGAAGTTTTCTCCATATTATTACGAGAAACCAATAGATACGGCCATCAATTTTATGCAAGTAATGACGAACTAGGCCCTTCAGTTGAATCTCCCTTAATCGAATGCTTGCATTTTATCGCACGCGTTCAATTTTAATTCCGGCCGGCAGCGAGTACTAGGTTAATTAAATTTAGTACGTTAAGGGTTAAACGTGTTTACAAAAAAAAATCTATCTAAAAGATAATGGGGTGTTCAAACACTCCACTATACCAGTTGTGTATATATGCCAATTGAGGGTTAAAACCACTTGGAGACGGATTGTACTAAATGAAGGCGAAGGAAAATCGAGGAATAAAAAAGAAATAAAATAAGATCAACTGGAGAAATCATGAGGACGTCTTTGTTCCAGTGGGACACTTACGAACAGTATATATGTATTTTAAAATCGCATGTAAGCCACTGACTCGGCGTCTTTACTCAAAGCTACTCTCGCCGTCTCGTTACATTTTCCTTACACCAATGTACCCATTCATTCTCACTTTCCCATTTTACAATTTGATTATATAAATTCAATAATATTTCACGCGTTACACTAAAAAGATCACATAGAACTTTATTTAGTGTCTAATGGAAGATTATATTTTTATTTGAAAAATGTGTATTGAGTTCTTTGAAACATTTCTCTAAGATCCAATATTTATTTTGTGCAGAGCTTGAAATATATTTTAACGTAACAATATATGTCGAAAGCAGCGTGCTACGTGTTGAACTGTTGTAGAATGTAGTGATTTCATCCAAGAAATAAAAACTTATAAATTAACTTAGGCCCGGTATTTCCAACCATTGATAAAATTAACTATCAATGGGAGTAATTGTCAAGGGAATAAACAATTTTTTGCATATTTTCAATTATTTATCTATAGAAGAACTAGATTATCCACGGGATAAGTTATTCCCAACGTATAGGTACTGATAAATGTTACTTTCAAGATATAAATATATTCAAATTGTTTATTTTCTTGACTTCAATGAGTGTCTTTGGGTACATTCGATTTGACGCTCCGAGCGTTCCGAGCACGCTCTGTACACTCAAACGTGTTCGATTTGACACTCGGAGTACACTCAATTGCATTCGTTTTGCGGTCGAGCGAGCATTTAGAGTGCGCTCTAGGTGTTCAGGGTTTTAAGACCGAGCATATGGAGTATGACGTAAAAAAGTGGGGGAACGGCGGGAAAGAAATGAAAGTTTAAAATTAAATTATAAATAAAATAAAAATAATAGCCTTAGACAAATAACAATAGACAAATAATATTGTTATTTGTCTATGGCTCCAGAGTACGGCCATTTTATTTATTTGTGACGTTCTGTAAACAGCAAAAAAATTATTAAAATACATCGTGCATAAAATTAAAATGGAAAAAATTCATTAATTATTAGTTAATTTTTGATTAATTTTATTTCTTCATCATTGAAAAAAAAATCAAGAAAAAACCGAGGTACAGTTGTTCCAAACGGTTAAGCGGAACTAAATGGGAATTTAGTTCTTTTAGGTTGTCACGAGAAGGGACCTTGCTTGAGTTATTTCATTTTTCACGTTGGGATGTCAAAATTTAAAATTCCAGCAATGGAACCATGGAAACGAATGGCATATGTCAAAATTAAATATTTTTTTTTTATATTTTAATGACAAAAAAATAAATAAATGGGAAATTTGTATTAAGAATGACACAAAAAATCAAAATATAAAGAAAACGACATTTTAAAATAATATTAACAGACTGTAAAGTCTGTACCAAACGGTTAGGCGGAACTAGATTTTGCAATCTAGTTATTTTCATCGTTTAAATCATGTATTTCGGCCGTTTTGTTTAAGCTTTGTAAATCATACTTGCAACAAACATTTTTTGGTTAAGGTTAATATCATTTTAAAATGTCATTTCTTTATATTTTGATTTTTTGTGTCATTCTTAATACAAATATCCCATTTATTTATTTTTTTGTCATTAAAATATGTAAGAAAGTTTGACATATGTCATTCGTTTCCATGGTTTCATTGTTGGAATTTTAAATTTTGACATTCCAACGTGAAAAATGAAATAACCCAAGCAAGGTCCCTTTTAGTGACAACCTAAAAGAACGAAATTCCCATTTAGTTCCGCCTAACGGTTTGAAACAGACTGTATATAATTTTGATTCATGACTGACGTGAACTAATCTGACAGTAAAAACGCCGCCTAAAATTTTAGGGTTAGATTTTATAAACATTACGTCACAAGAACGCTCGCTCCGTTAGTGCTCTATTCATGACGTCAACATCAACTGTTCGCTCAGCGCTCGTTCTACTCTGTACAACTCGAATGCACCCTTTAAATCATTAAATAATCGGTGTGATCATTTTGAAACACCGCGTTCGATCTTGTTCGAGCTTATTCCCTACTTCATAGAAGGTTAAATTAGACACTAATTTCTGTTGAAACTTCTTACGAATCCTCACTTTTAGCGATTAAAATCGGAGAAAGAACCAGCATATGCGTGTTTGTCTGATGTCAGACACTCGAATAAATGTTGTTGGCTTGTTACCTGGTGTTGTCAGGAGGGGCCGATGAGCCCTCGAGCCGTCGCTCTAGGGATGATCAGGAAATGCACTATATAATTTCAACACTCTGAAAGCACTTGCATCTATTTAAACAGATACATATCTAAATCATACTGCTTCCTCGCTTTTTCTTATCTCTCTAACTGCAGCTACGAACTTTCTGAGCTCACGGAAAGTTTAGCGCTTTAAAAGATAGAATGTTTTAGTGAGATTTATTAAGAATTCTAAGAAATTAGTTTCCGTGAATATTTTTAAATGGAGTGGAATATATAACAAGAAATTTAGCATTAAATAAAGTAAAAGAATATTATATAATAAGAGATTTTATCTGTGATAACTAAATAATCAGTAGAACTGTGAAAGATACCGTTAACTTACCAAAAACAGAGCAAATGTTTTATGTAGCAACTGTACCAGATTTTTTTTATGGTACTCATACAACATTAAACAGCATAAAAAATGTTTTTATGAAAATTCTTCCGCCATTTTAAAATGCAATGGTTTAAAATGAAACGAAAACAATAATGAGGTACTCAAGATTACAGAGTTTAAGCAAAAGATGTCTGTTTAATTCAGCGAATAAGTCGTGACTAGTTCGCATACTGCACTAATAATTAAAACGAAAAAACGGTACACCTAATATTTATACTTTGGCCTGACTAGTGATAAAAAAAAAACTTTTCGACTGGTAACACACTTACGAGTAACTGCAGGTACAATTTTTTACAGCGACACATCTAGTAAAAAGTTGCAGGAAAACATAGAACTCTTACGATGTATGCAACATGACAACCATTCGTGTTATGTGGGTTGCATAATATCTATTGGGAAAACTACTGTTCAGGGATGGGTAAGTGGCCGATAAAAAAAATCTTGCATTAATTCATTAACTTCAGGCTATTCCAAACGTTTAGACGGAACTAAATGGGAATTTCGTTCTTTTAGGTTGTCATGAGAAGGGACCTTGCTTGGATTATTTTATTTTTCATGTTGGAATGTCAAAATTTAAAATTCCAACAATGAAACCATGGAAACGAATGACATGTCAAAAATAAAATATTTTTTTTGCATATTTTAATGACAAAAAAATAAATAAATGGGAAATTTGTATTAAGAATGACAGAAAATATCAAAATATAAAGAAAATTACATTTTAAAATGATATTAACCTTAACCAAAAAATTTTTAATGTAAATATACACTACAAAGCTTAAACAAAACGACCAAAAAGCACGATTCAAACGATGAGAGGAACTAGCCTCACAGTGACATTAAGAATGAAATAGGTAGAACGGTGCTAGAAGAATGGGACAAAGCCTGGAAAGAAAGAAATAATAACAAATTACGAGGAATAAAAGAGGACACAAAAAAATGGCACACATTCAATAAAAGGAAACAACAGATAACGATTACCAGATTGCGCATTGGCCATACTCTAGCAGCCCATAAATACATACTGGATAAATCCGATCCCCCCAAATGCAACGTATGTAACACCCAACTAACCGTTGAACATCTGATCGCATGCCCAAAATACTCAAGAGAACGACAGAAAAATAAAATACCACCAACATTGAAGGAAGCCCTCTCCAACAACATGGAAATAACGGAACGGATAATACAGTTCACAGAAGAAACTGATCTCGCCCCACAGATATAAAACGAATAAATTATCAAAATATATGTATATACTTATTAGATAAATTAATATATATTATTTAATGTAACTATAATGTACAGGGACACTAATCACCTTTGTAGTGGATGTGTCTTAAATTGTTTAAATAAAAAAAAAAAGTAACTAGATTGCAAAATCTAAAATTTTCCTTTCGCACTGAATGTAGATAGTAATATAGTTATATTTATTATCATTTGTATTTTACAAGTATTTCAAATAAATATGTATATCATAATTTAATGTCTTCTTCCTCCATGATGACCATGTCCGCCATGAATTCCGTGGGAACCATGTTCTTTGTGGTGACCCATATGGTCCCAGGAACTGTCCTTTTTACCATGATGTTTCATTGGCTGTGACTTGTGTCCATGACCGTGGAGGTTATGACCGTTATGTCCTTCACCATGACCGTGATGACCTTGTAGGCCATGGCCATTATGTCCCTTGTGGCTGCTGCCATGTGGTTTGCTCAGGACAGCGGCTATCACCACTATCAAGCATATTAAGAAGATCTGAAAATATTGAAATTTTATTTACACTTTGATAAAACGATATTAATTTATCGGACAGTTTGACAGAATTTTGAGGTTAACAGTTTATTTGACATTAACATATGTATAAGTTTATTCCAAACGTTTCAGTGAAACCAGATTTTGAACTATTGTAAATTTTATCAAGGGTACATTCGAGTTGTACAGGATAGAGCGAGCGCTGAGTAAACAGTTGATGATAACGTCATGCCTAGAACACTGAGCGCAACAACTCGAACACGGAGCGAGCATGGATTGTGACGTAATGTTTATATTTTTTTATTTATTTACTTATTTACATTGGATGGATGTAAAACAGGCCAAGCCCACAATTTTACATAAAAATTTGTTAAAATGTAACCCTACAATTTTAGGCGGTGTTTTTACTGTCAGATTAGTTCACGTCAGTCATGAATCAAAATTATGTACTACGATTTGCTGTTGAATTATTTTTTAGTGGTGAATCTGAACAATTAATTTTAGAAAAAGGTTTCGCGTATCTCCTAGTTTTCTAAAATATTCTTGGAAAACTGCGAGCAGTGCCAGATGAAATTCTTCTGAGACCAGGGGGGAATCCCGAAACAAAACTCAAAAAACAACTTATGATAGCATAATGGTACTTTGCTAACATTGAGAGCTCTTATAAATTTACAAATAGTACATAAACCTGTTTCTTTCATGTTAATTTTATGCATGGTATATTAAATTATTTTTATGTTGTATTTACAAACACAATACAGCTTTCGAAGTTAATAGAAACGTCACAAATACGAAAAATGGCAGTACATTTCCCGCCGTCCCACCACTTTTCCCGTAATACCCGTTCTTAAAACCCCGAACATATAGAGCGCACTCTAAATACACCCTCGACCGCAAAACGAATGCAATTGGGTGTACTCCGAGCGTCAAATCGAACAAGTTTGAGTGTACAGAACGTGCTCGGAGCGTCAAATCGAATGTACCCCAAATATATCGGGTTTTTTGGCCATTTTGTATAAGCTACTGTAAATCATACTTACATGTGTCAAAAATACGTATGTCATTTTCATTTAATTTTGAATTTTTAGTGTACTTCTTAATAAAAATGTCTCATTTCTTAAAATTTGTCTACCAAAAAATTTAAAAATGTGGTATATATTAATTATTTTATAATACATGTCAAGATGAAACTCGGTTTTCGTGACAACAAAAACCAAACTCGTGTTGAATTAAAAATAATATTAAAAAAAAATTGCCTAAACCAAAAAATGAATGAATTTTTATAAAAATCCGCAACCGGAAAGGGAAGTGATTAAACTTTAAAATTTAAAAAAATTGGTAACTACAGTCTGTTCCAAACGGTTAAGCGGAACTAGATTTTGCAATCTAGTTACTTTCATCGTTTAAATCGTGCCTTTCGGCCGTTTTGTTTAAGCTTTGTAAATCATACTTACAATAAACATTTTTTTGTTTAAGGTTAATATCATTTTAAAATGTCATTTTCTTTATATTTTGATTTTCTGTGTCATTCTTAATACAAATTTCCCATTTATTTATTTTTTTGTCATTAAAATATCTAAAAAAAATATTTAATTTTGACATATGTCATTCGTTTCCATGGTTTCATTGTAGGAATTTTAAATTTTGACATCCCAACATGAAAAATGAAATAACCCAAGCAAGGTCTCTTCTCGTGACAACCTAAAAGAACTAAATTCCCATTTAGTTCCGCTTAACCGTTTGGAACAGACTGTATAAGCTGTTCACTTTTGTAAGAACACACTATGGTCTATTTCAAAGTAGAAAAATGTGTGTAAGAAGATAGGAGCTGTTTGTCCTTGCTTCGGATTGGTTTAGATCGTCATCCCTATTACACTGTTAAAATATTGTTTTTAGTCCAAGTTGACAGAAGTTCAGTGTCGTACATTGGAAATATATATTATTTATATTATTTAACTTTTTTCATATATTTTGTTATTATTTACATATTTAGACTTTTATTTATATTCTTGGCGTAGATTTTATGGAGAACATTCTCCATGTAATTTGTTTTTACGCAGTTATATATTTTTTAGGTTATCTGACATATAAATATTTTTTGACACTTGACAAGTAAGAGATCAAGATAGAGGACTAATATGAGGCTAAAAGACAGCCCAGCTGATTGTGCCCAAAGAAGAAGTTATTGATATAATTTTTAGACCTTCATATATACATATATTTTAAATTTTTATTTACAATAATTATTTAAATAAGAAACTTTAGCGCTCAAGATCTATTGTTTGTTTTATTGCTTTATTTAAACTGTTTTAACAAATCTCTCTTGTTATATTATAGTACATCATTTTTAAAATTTTTCAAATTTCCCATTAAACTGAATTTATGTCGTATAAATAAGTGTATTTAACATCTGCCTTGTTTATTTCAATATCCTATTAACCATTAGTATAATAAAAAAAAAATCACTTGCTAACCCAGTTACTACGCCCATGCCCTAGTTGTAACTTATTTTAAATTTCCCGCTATACTGTATTTGTCCAGTGTAAATCGTACTCGGTTCGTAGCGCTATCTACTTTTATCTACTTTGAAATAGACCATAGATCTGCTTATTTTGGTTACTTTTATGGTATGTTACTGACTTTGAATGTCAATTAAAAATATTCCTCACGCTGTAAAACCGACTTTAGGTTGATAAGGTTATGATCACTATAATTAAGATATCATTTTTCATTATGACATATGTCAAATGGATTTACATTTTAAAAAAGTGACATTTTTAAATACCAACATGACATACAGCTTCAAAGGTGCAAACTATTGAAAACAAAATTCCCTCTTAGTGTGTTCTTACAAAAGTGAACAACTTATAATAAACCAAATTTTGGACAAAAATTTTTATAGAACATAATTTGATGTATTTTTGAAGATTTACCTAAAACTTTTTTTAATTTTTAATTTATTATTATTATTATTATTTCTATGGGAGGGAAAGTCTAGCGGAGGTCTCACTTCGCCACTGGTTTTTTGTTCTAAATATCAATCAACTGAATAAAATATAATTAATAATATAAAATTATTAATATTGTACTTACTGAAAATTTCATGATAAAGATACTGCGTCTATCACTATTCACGTACGACTATTAACAAGATACTATAACGGTTAGGGGAGATTAGATTAGAACAAATTTGATAAGTTCAGAAGAGATGACGCACAAATCAAGAGCGAAAATGGTGTGACGTAAAAAAAAACTGAAGAGCTACTGTAAAGATAATTTATAGTCACTATAGAACGCATGTTAGCGAATACCACATATACCATAATTGCAACTTGACTGCATCAATACTGTCAGTTTTGGAAATCTACCACTTCCGTACGAAAATTATGTACCCACCTACAGGCGGACAAACTTCTCATGGCCGGGCGTGGCTTATGGTGCGCATAGAGAGGGCACTATGAAAGACAGAGACAGATACAGAGAACAGTCAAAGAAACAAGTTCACATTCTTATACGTGTACATTATCTTTATCAGTTAGGTACGTCTACAAACACAATTTTCTCCCATCACAGTCGAACAACAAAACTATAGAAACGTAGCTGCTTGATTTAAGTGATTACTGCATTTGACGTTCACTTTCTCGACTTGTTTATTGGCCAGAGCACCCCCGTCCTTCGTCTTTTTCCAAACTTCAGCAATTTCAAGTAGTTTGTAAATAATATAGGCTTACAAAAATCAAGAACATTGCTAATTATTTCTCGACTTTGACTATTAATAGCAGGTCCACCTAGTTTGCTTTTTGTCTCCATGATTTTAAATATTTAATATATTTTGAATGTTGCGCTTATGCACTTGAATGTAATAGCGTAGGGTGACCATCCGTCCCGGTTTTCCGGGATTGTCCCGGTTTTCGGTCAATTGTCCCGGTGTCCCGAAGACCGTCCTCATTATCCTTCTTCTTACTTCCCAAGGAAATCAACTGTAAATTACTCACAAAATTAGCCACTCTTAACCACGTGATAGTTAGAACATTTTCAAAGTGAATCATAGTTTTAACTATTGAAGAGGTATTTACATTGTTTATTTCACTAACCATTATTTATTCTTAGTCAAAGTTCTATTGAAAGGCCAAGAAAATGATGGAGAGGCCCATCGAAAAGTAGCAGAGAATAGTGGATGAGGGCATCCACTAATTATCATGAATGTAGGGAATTATTGGAGGCTTATATCTAAAAAAAATACAATAACGGTAGATATGACGAGAGCATAAAAGTTTATTTCGAAATTATCATTACTCGTGGTGTAGCATTTGGTAAAAGTCGCCGTTGTGTCCCATTCTATACAGCTATTTCCTTCTCAGAAATTTGGAAGATAATGTTTAGCAGGATACGGTAAACACCTTGCAACCATAGGTCTATCTACTTCACTTTTCCATCAGCTTGACATTCAACATAAGGCTCTATATTCTAGTGTAATCTCTTTTTGTTGCGTCGTTCCTGACGTTACCATCAGGAGAAGCGAGTGTGTATTGCATTGCTGGTCGCGAAGTAACTAAGGTAAAACGGTCGAGAAACTAGAGTTAGAAATGGAAAAACGCGAGTACTGATGCGGTGCGTCGAAAGGACTGTCCGATTGTCCCGGTTTTTGAATCTCTTTGCTCTTCAGTTTGAATTTGGATAGGTGAGGACCTTTTTTGTTTGCTCTTCACTTTGAATTTGGGGAGGTGAGGACCTTTTTTTTTTGCTCTTCACTTTGAATTTGGGAGGTGAGGACCTTTTTTTTATTTTGCTCTTCACTTGGATCTGGGAGGAAACAAAGACCTTCTTTTTTTTTTCCTGTGTCCCGGTTTCCCTTCACTGAAATCTGGTCGCCCTATAATAGCGTGTATAGGAAATAATGCAATTCGCCAAAGTTATAATCCCCACTACAAATTACACGCGCATGTCACGCCCGGCCACGAGAAGTTTGTCCACCTGTATATGTACTGTTAGATCAACAAATTACCGACTGCTAAATGGTACATATCTATATGTACACATTTTTCTAAATGCCTATTTATTACTTTTCTGATTATCTGTAAAATTATATTTGCGTCATGGTACGTATTTAATCATCGGTTTTTGTTTTTTCATTTTTAAGTAAAATTTATTATAAAAAATATTTCATAATTGTTTGTGTGCAAATATTGATAATAATCTTCGAGGAAACAAGAAATAAATAAGTACCTGAGTACAAATATTTATTGTTTACTTATTTAATCTCAAATGGTTCAATATAATTTTAAATATAAGTATCATATTCATGTCTTTTAATAGTATATCCAGAATTCTTCACTTTTTCCTGTTTTTCTATGAATGCTAGAAATAGTTGATTTCACTATTTATATGTAGTTATAGATATATTCAACATATAATTGTAAATATACCTATCATTGAGCAAATAATATAGGGAATTTTATTTTTCATTTCCATCATTTTTTGAGTCAATAAGATATAAAGTCTGTCTCTTTGGTTTAGGCAGAACTAGATTTTCAATTCTAGTTACTTTTACAGACTAAATAAGGCTTTTGATAATTTTGTTTAGCTAAAGCCTACTTGAAACCATAAAAGGAGAGCTCATGACAACTACAAAAATTAAAATTAATTAATAGTTAATACGTTTGGATAACAAAATAACTAATACATAAGCTGTATTTTTTATTATTAGTATTGATATTAAAAATACGCTTCTGTTTTATTAACGCTTCAAGTGTAAGGGAGGTAATTTTGGTATTATTTCATAAATAAATTCATTATAATCATTCAATTAGAGTAAAATATTTAATCTGTTAAAGGATAAAAAAATAATCTTTTTCTTAGAAAGGGCATTTAAGATAACGGTAGACTTCTTTATTATTGCAACTTGACACTTTTGAAAATGTAACATGAAAGTGAATCGTAAATTATTGTGTTAAAAATATACGTCAACCATAAGCACATAAATAATAATTTTGTCGGAGATATAAATATTATGATTGGGCTATTTTCTAATGGGATATTTATCTGAGTTATCACCAATAAATTATGAATTTTTATATAGTACAAGACAGACAGTAAAGAGGTGTTAAATGACATTTAACAGTTGGGCGATGTAAGCATTTCAGGGTGGTCGCGTTTTAAGTAGTTGAGCTTGACCCGTCGTATGGTTAAGACCATGTTTAAGTAGTAGTTGATTTTGACCCGTCGTATGGTTAAGACTATGTTTAAGAGTTGAGTCGAAAGATTGAAAAAGTTAAGTCGTGTAGAGTGAGAATTTGTTCATCATGGGTTAGAGTCATTTAGAGTGTTCGGTCGGACAAGTAAAATATAACCAAGTAATTTCGTATTTAAGTTAAGGTAGTGTTCGTTAGTTTGGTGTAGTGTGCCTAGTGTGTGTGACTGTGTCTCTTTGGATTTAGCTGTATCGACGTAATTGTAAGTCTAGTGTAATTAGTGTAAATATTTAAACCGTATCATAATAAAAGTAGATTAGCTAAAATGTTGAGTTTAATTGAACAACCCTCAATCCTTCCAAGAATCATAGCAACCAGCTAGCAGACTAATAGAGAGGGGGGTCCAGACTTGATCCGCTTGCAAGTCTGGGAACCTATAATGTGAGGGATGTACAGAGTAAGTACAAATGAAATAAATAAATCAGCCAACCGTGACTTTTCCTATTCATATATCAGAGCTCCCCACACAAGGGCTAAAGAAAATATTTTTCGGGCCGTATGTGGCCTACTAGCTGCTAATCCCCCTCCCCGTCTTATAGCTAACATCATTACTGCCTCCATAACCATGAATCTTGTATACGCTACTGACTGAAATGAAATAATTTTACTTTAGGAATCATGTTTAGTAATATGCCCATTTTCTAATCAATGAACGGAAGTTAAAAAAAAAACTTTTAAAATTATTATAACAGCTAATTAATTCAATAAATTTTTCTTTGTAACAACAAAGTGCAGATATAAATCTCTGTTAAAAAACTTGATAAAAGTTTCATAAACGCAAGACAATATTCTTGTATAAATTAGTTGTGATCGATCGTTTGGTGGTTTGTACCTGTTTGTTGTTTGCCCGAAGCAGAGGCGCATGCAGTAACATAAAGCATAAGGATCGTGACAAGCCGTCTTATGCAGCCCCAACTCTGTGCACTGTTCTTTATCCTTGCTCCGTCTGTTACACACAGCTGTAGCTTACAGCGATTGAAAATTATGGCATTTCAGCGCTTTACATTACCTATTTTAACAGTGCTTTATTAGTTTAGGTTTAAGTTGCATTATTTTTATAAAATACTAGCTGTATAATCACTACTTTGTTGCCTTTACTTCACTACTAGTCATAGAAAGTGTATGCCGGGTTTATATTAGCTTAGTAAACAAGATATCTACTAGGTCTACTTCTAGTCTGTTCACTATACAATGCCGTAACTAGGATAGTAGGTGTTTATACACGGTACCGTATTATGGCGCGTCTACATCGAGGCAACATGGTGGCGTGCGACCGTTCGACATGTCAAATGCTACCAATGTGCAGCGGTCTGATGGGAGCCGTGCGACATGTTGTGCGTTCCCATTACTTGGCGGTAAATATCAAAGAGTATTCATGCGACACGCTACCACTTCTGAAAGCTACATGTTCGCTATTTTGATATTTGATAGTTGTTATTATAGAAGTATTTGTTTTTTAACTTAACTAGCGTTGCTGTATCAACAAAAATTCATTACCAATTTAAATTTATTTGAGGTAAGTGAGTAAATATAAATGTATAAGATTATTGGTGGTTATGTAATAGGAGTTGTACGGGTTTTTCTTGGATTTCCACCGAAATAAATATAATATTAATTATGTAAATTCTTTATTAAAGTGACTAGTTTCGCTCATTTGAGCATTATCAAGCTATAAAAAAAATTTGAAAATAGAAAAGTATAATTTTGAAAATATAAATAGATCAAATGATGATAAAAATAAAAATAAAAATATAATGTTGTTCTCCATACTTCTTTCCATCGTGTTCTGTCCTTGTATATTTTCTTTTCTCCTCCCACTTTTCTCCTCTCTTCGTTGCAGCTTCTTTTGTTTCTTGTTGCCAGGTTTTTCTCGGTCTTCCTGGTCTAACTTTCTTCACTGTTCTTGCTTCATAAACTCATTTTACTATTTTGTCTTCACTCATTCTGTGTATATGTCCCAGCCATCTTAGCTGTCCTTCTTCTATTATAGTCTCTACTGGTTTTGTGCCTAGTTTTTCCCTAAATACTTCATTTCTTATTCTGTCCAGTTTTGTTTCACCTTCGATTTTCCTTAAAAATCTCATTTCGGAGCTTCTTATTTTAGACCTGTGCGTCTCTGTAGTGGTCCAGGATTCTGAGGCATATGTCAAAATTGGTACTGTCACTTTTTTGAAGATCTCTACCTTGATGTTAGTTGGTATTTCTTTTTTAGTTAAGAACGGTGCTTTGATGCTGTTGAACATTCTTCCTGCTGCACCTACTCTTTCCATAATTTCATCCATTTTTCCATCTTCGGCGAAAACTGTACCTAGGTATTTGAATTTTCCTACCTGTTCTATTATTTTGTCATCTATTTTTATCTTGTGTTGCATTTTTGTTCTGCTTATTACCATTGTTTTTGTTTTTTGTGTGTTAATTTTCATATTTATTTTCTTCAATTTTTTATTGTATTGGTTCAGGTTGTTTTGTAGTTCGTCCTCGTTCCTTGCTATTATGACCATGTCATCCGCATAGCAAAGTTCTGCTACTTTCACATTTTCCATTTTCCAGTAGCCCACACAATATTCTTTAATATTTTGTCTCACTTCTTTTATGGCGTCGTCTAGAACCATTGAGAACAGTAGCGGACTGAGTACGCACCCTTGTGTGAGTCCGTTTTCCATTATAAAAGATCTCGATACTTCATTTTTTGTTCTTACATAATTATTGCTGTCGGTATACAAACTTTTAATATTTGAGATGGTGCTTTCATGGATACCTCTGTTTTGTCAACACTACATCTCGAAATATATATATTAAGATATTTAATAAATTAATTTTGTGGAACTTTCTGTGTTATAAAGACATAAGAAAACCTTTTATATCGACGAGAGACCGCAACCGTTTCCTTATCAGGTTGTAAGGTATTGGTTAGAAAATGTAATTTGGAAATATGCCAGAAAACGTGTTGAATAGGAATACAGAATATTTTTCCATTCAATGTGACCTTGTTGAATTCATAATCAATTTAATTTTTTCAAGTAAATGTTTAGTAAGTTTTTTATATTTTAAGAGAAAAAAGTTTTTATGGAATTTCGTTAAAAATTCAACAGACAAAATTCCAAAAATTTCACAAATATCTTCTGTTTTAAGGGTGCAGAGCTCGAATATTATGGTGTAACAAAGTTAGATAATATTTGCTTATAATACAAGAGCATTTTTCAGCGTTAATTTAACAATACAAAACTGTTGACTTCTTACGAGAGTTACCTTTTATATTTTTACAAATGATCACTAGATGACAATATTGAAATGTGTCATTACTATATTGTTAAAAAAAAACAAGTTTGTGAAAAAATGGGTATTACCCGTGAACGTTTTCGTTGGATGATTTTTTACGATTTTAGTAAAGGCCTAACTCAACAACAATGCATAGATTCGCTTCGTTCAACTTTTGGTAATGAAGCACCATCAGAAAATACTGTTTACAATTGGTTTGCAGAATTTCGTCGTGGTGGTGCGTTCGTCAGTGAAGAATCTCGTGAAGGTCGCCCAAAATCGGTTGTGATTCAAAAAAACATCGATGCTCTGCGCAAAATGATTGAAGAAAATCGGCATTTGACTTACCGTGAGATAGAGGCATCCTTTGGCATATCACAGACTGCAATACATTCGATTTGGCATAAATATTTAGCTGAGAAAAATATCTGTGTCCGATGGATTTCGAATAATTTGACCGAAGCTCAAAAAAAGACTCGTGTTGATTGGTTCAAGGGAATGATAAAAACATTCAACCTAGGCACTGCAAAATCTGTATACAACATCGTTACAGGTGACGAAACTTGGATTTATTCATATTAACCGGAAACTTAACAATCCACTGTTTGGGTCTTCCAAGATGAACCGAATCCCACAAAAGTTGTTCGTTCACGAAGCAAAAAAAAGATCGCTTGTTTCTTCGGTTGTTTTGGACGTGTCGCAACCATTCCTTTAGAGGATCGGAGAACTGTTAATGCTGAATAGTATACAACAATTTGTTTGCCAGAAGTCTTCGACAAAATCAGGAAAAACAACCAAAAACTTCGTATCATTCTTCATCGTGACAATGCAAGCTCCCACAAGCACGTCAAACAATTGATTATTTGAAGGAGAAAAACATCGAATTAATGTCTCATTCAGGGCCGTGCAAAGGGGGGGGGCGAAAGGGGCGAGATACTATAAATAAACATGCTATGGTTTTTTCAATCAAATACGGAGCTGATTTGAACGGACAAGATTTTTTGTGTGAGATTTTAAGTGCGAAAAAACTTTTCCGTCATTGAATGCAAATTTTGAAAATATGGAACACTTAGAAATCCTCCAATTAATCCATCAATTTGACTTAACTGCAAATTATAAAAATATGGAAACTGCATATAGAATATTTCTAAGTATTCCAGTGACTGCTGCATCAGCGGAAAGGTCTATCAGCAAGCTTAAATTAGTAAAAAATTATTTAAGAGCTACAATGGCTCAGGACAGGCTTGCCAATTTAAGTTTACTTTCAATCGAATGTGATGTTACTCGATTATTAGATATAGAAAAAATAATCGATGATTTTGCCGCTCTGAAAGCGAGGAAAATAAAATTTTGTTAGTTATAGTCGTACTTCTATCCTGATTTTTTTTTTTATGTTATTTCATTTATGTTATTGTATTATATGATGATCAATGTATTATATACAAGGTGTCTCAAAAGAAATTTTATATTTATTTAGCTTACTGCGTGAACACAACGTATCCGAGGGGTGCGGGGGTTATGTCAATCGCTAGCCTGGCTCTTGGGAATACACTCGCTATGGAGCGTTTCTCGGGAGCATACCGCGCGTTATGCGTGCGAGAGTTTAACAAAAACGGTGATTCGGCGACTGTAGCGCGTAGAAAATTCTGCAGTATTCGAGGTTTTCGCCACTTAAATGATGCGCCAAGCATTCCTCTCATTCAACATTGGGTTAAAAAGTTTGAAGAGACTGGTACAACGCTGGATAAATCAAAATCCGGGCGACCTAGGTCATCAAGAACGGTAGAAAACGTGGAGAATGTTTCAATTGGTGCAAGAATTAAAGCCCCAAGATGCCAGTCAGAGGCTTAATTTCGTAAATCAGGTGATTGAGCGATTTTCAACGGATCACCCGGAGAGGTGACATAAATTGGCCTCCACGCAACCCAGATTTAACCCCTATGGACTTTTTCCTATGGGGTTATCTTAAATCTAAAGTTTACGCCAATAAACCGACTTCACTGGCGCATTTGAAAGAAAATATCCGTCACGAAATGGCAGCCATCCCTGAGTCCACCTGTCGAGACGTCATAAGTAATTTTACGGTTCGATTAAATGAGTGCCGAGAACGCGAGGGTCTAAATTTAGACGATATTATTTTTAAGAAATAAATCCCCAAAAAGTGTATTTTAATAATTAATAAACATTTTTTCTATATACATCTTACTTTTTTTTTAATCGATCCACTAAATATAAAATTTCTTTTGAGACACCTTATATAACGATTGAATAAACCTTTTTTGAATATATGCTATTTAATAATCTGCTATTTAATATCTCTGCTATTTAATAACTCCCGATTTTTTTTTTTTTGGGAGCGGGGCACCCCATTTTGTTTTCACCCCGTGCGCAGTTTTGTCTTCGCACGGCCCTGGTCTCATTGCCCGTACACCTGATTTATCCCCTAACGACTTTTTTTGTTCCCCAATGTCAAACACTGGGGACAAAACTGGGTGGACAGCGATTTTCATCACCTCAAGAAGGCAAGCTACCAACTTTAGAGTGGATAAAATGTTTCGAGAATTAGTTTGACCGCATGCAAAAGTGTATAAATCTTAAAGGCGAATATTAAAAGCAATAAAACAGTTTGTTAAAAAAAAATTCTTTCTTAGTTTTTGTAAAAATTTAAAAGTTAGTCTTCGTATTTGATTCATTACTTCAAGAAACAAAATTATGATATGTAACACAAGTTTTTTGTGGAATGTTTGTTATTTATTTGTCTCCCAACTTTTAACATTGTGTTTATAGCAATAATAAAAGAATTTGAGGAATTTATAAAACATGTTGAGTTCCAGTTGGTAGAGCACTATAGCCCCACAATGAAACATTGTGTCAGGTAATGGACCGATGTAGCTACAGGTTTTAACTCGCTAGAAAGTTTTTGGTGATGTTTAAAGTTTTGTCTGATGTTCAATGTTCAATGAATGGTATGTATGGAATGAAATAGGGGAACAATTTGTAAAGATAAGATTTATTGTCAGTAATTGTAATCGTAAATTAAGTTTAGAAAGTATTTGTACATATGAGAAATAGTAAGGAGTAAGCTCTTTCCGAAAATTTAGTAGTTATAGATTAGCTATTTGTATTACAAATTACGAATTGAGTGACTTATTTACAGCAGACATGAGAATTGGAATACGAGAGTAGGAATGTTTCAACATGCCGTGTGTAAAAAATGCCATTTCGCAACTCGTGATACACTTTTTTTTGTGTTGTACTGTGATGTCTTTTTTTAGGGTCTTGTAGGTATGACCAAAAAACCCCTATACCGTCATTTTGTCGTCTGTCTGTCTGTCTGTCTGTTCGGTAAAAATTGTAGCCAAACGGCTAAACCTAGAAAGTTGAAATTTGGCATGCTTATACAACTCTTTGACCCGCACATACGAAAAATACTAAAACATCTAAAAAACATATCCCCCTAAAAATATAAACAAATATGTGCTCATCAAAAAAAAAAAATAATATTTTTTTAAAATTCTGAGTAGGGCATCAAATGAAAGCCCTTAGTACGTGGATTAACGATCAAAGTTTTATTTTTGCAAAATAAATTATTTTGATGCGATTTTTTCCAAAATTGTGCAAAACATTGTTTTGTCCTACACCCTGTAGCCCAGATGGTTTAAACTAAAAATCTGAAAAAAAATTAAGTAATGTACATTGGTGTGAACCGGAATAGTAAAACAGGAATTTTTGATCAGATTATGTTTTCGGGAAATAACGCATTTTTTGTGTTTTTAACTAAAATATGTTAAATATTTAATTCGCTATGTAACACACCAGATCAGTAGCTCTAGTAGCGTAGTTGGTTTTGTCTTGCACTTTGTAATTTGCAGTTCAAACGTTGCAGAGTTAAAATCCTGTTAATTATATTTTTTCTGTTTTTTTTTGCATTTTTATTTTGTTTAAATTATTTTGTCAAAATTCTAGTTATATTTTGGCAAATGTTGCATTTAATTTTTAAAAGCGTAAATTTAATAACCAGTGGGAAGTGTTGAAATTATAATTTAATTCTATGTTTGACGAAATCAGAGGGCGGGGCTTATGATTTAAGCAACCAGAGGAAGCCATAGGGGAAACTTTTTAAGATCGCAGCGCCGTATGCGGCAAAGCTGGAACACTCGAAAGCCACATTAAACTGTTATTCGTGTATTTGTTTACATGGTGAAAATGAACACGAGTTGTATTTTTCCTGTTTTCCAAGCTTTTTTTTAATTTAAAGGTAATCTACGATTTACAAGATATGTAATAATATACTATTCTAAAGAAATTTCAAGGATATTTTTAGTTTTTCATTGTATTTTTAATTCTTTTTGACTGTCTGTCAATATAATAACAACTAAAATATGGTAAATATATTAGTAAAAATTAATATCTCTGCCTGAAAAAGTAGAAGGGCCTTTTAATATATCAACTGATGATTTAGGCAAATTTTGGGAGCGATAAATGCTTTTTATCAGTCTTTTTTTGGACGTAAAAAATCACTTTCCATAAAATGCAACGGGCAAAAATGCCTGCATGGGCTTGGATTTTTGCCCATTTTTAGTTTTTGAGTCCATAAAAACCTACGATCCACTTTCTCTCTGCCTCCAAACGTCGTTTCAATTGATATTTTTTTCGATTTAGGTAAATTATGGAATGTTTAAGAAGGATTCTTCATTATTCACGATTTACATTGCGACACACAACAAAATTAGAGAATTGAAAGCAACTATTTATATCATTAATAAAGATATTAAATAAAAGAGGCCCAAGGTGACTTCCTTGTGGTACTCCTGAGGTGATATATTTTATTTGAGATTTGTGACCATTCACAATAACGTACTACGTTCTATCAGTTAAATATGATTGAAGCCACCGCAGCATATTACCACACACTCCAATTTTACTTATTTTCATCAGTAATATTTTTTTAAGTTTTAATAATATTTAATCTTTTGCTGCAATAAACGATTATTTTGTTTAACTTGAAACTGAAATATTGCACTTCTCATTTATGTTACAGCAAAAATATCTTAAGAGAAACCGTACGAAGTAAGGGTACTCCAGCTAGTTATAAATATTATTATCGCAAGAAATTCCATTTGTGGGTGAGTCTTTGATCTAATTGGGTAGCCCCCATACATAAAATGATAGAACAAAACTGTATCCTGTGGTTTTTCTTTCATTTCCCGCATTATGTCTATTTGTACCCATCTAAAACTCATTTGAGTTTGATTAAAGTATTAAGCTTTGTTGTACAAATCGATATAGAGGCCCTTCTGCATGTCAGCATGATCCATAAGTTCAAATTAAATGTGAAAGGTTAGTTTGATTGTTCAGTTCTAGTTCTATAGCAATAGAAATCACTAACAGTACTGACACTTGTATATTGCTGCGATATTCCAAAAGCCACTGGAAGCCAGGAAATGCACTTTGTGACCAACAAAATCTCTTTCACTCTGTCAGTTTCACAGTAGAATTCTGTTCCTGGATATATATTCTGACACTGTAAACCCTACAATCTTAACCACTTATAATTGTAATAGCATAGTTTTCATCAAAACTATGAATTTAAAATTAAACTTAAAAATCTTAACTTTACTTTGGTTATTAGCCATGTATAAATACAGAGAAATACAATATTTTAAAAATTACATTTATAATTTGATATTTTCTGCTTTAATATAGTTATAAATAATTTCATAAATGTCTAGAGAATTAGTAGCAAGAAGCGTTTGAATATTGGTAGGTAAGGATATTTTTTGGACTACTAGATTTTGTATGGATAAGTTACGATTACAGACAAATTATCACACGGACAGAAAGGAGACGAAACCATGTTAATTCTATGCAGGTGATATGGAGAGAAGTCGTGATTAAATCTAAGCCGGATAAGAGTGGATATAAAAGATCTGCTTTGGTGAGAAGAAAACCAAGGATTTCTTGGAAGAAGAGGTTGAATTTGACAGTAGTATGATCCTTTGTGTTGCAGAGAATCTATGTATTCTTGTTGCCATTGGTTGTATATGGAAGATTTAAAGATTGACATAATCTCATTACTGTTTAGAGGAATATTTAAGAGGGAGCCATTTACAGCTGCTTCTTTGGCTAGAAGATCGACTTCGTTGTTGAACTAAAAATCTGAGAGTTAAGGCATTTAATAACATCATAAATTAATGAATAATTCTTTTTCTCAAATCCAGGGCAACTGAATTTTTGGACGACGCTTTTGCAATCACAAAAAAAATTATAAATTCATTATGAAAGTGATTCTTTAAGTATTCTAAGCTCGTACAGTTAACATTTAGTTATAATTATAAATAATGTCAACACTCTTTGTATCTCATTCTTCTGATGATGGCTTAATAAGCCGAAATATATATACAGTATTGGCCATAAAGATAGCAACTTTTGATAATCCTATTTTATTTTTATTCTATTCAATATTTTTAAAATTAAAAAAAAGTAATTCTTACCTTTAACAATCCTCTACATATATTATAGTAAAAAATTAAATTTTAATAGTAAATTCTATTTTTTTTTATAGTATTTATTATTTTTACCTGGACATAAAGATAGCAACTTTTGATAATCCTATTTTATTTTTATTCTATTCAATATTTTTAAAATTAAAAAACAGTAATTCTTACCTTTAACAATCCTCTACATATATTATAGTAAAAAATTAAATTTTAATAGTAAATTCTATTTTTTTTATAGTATTTATTATTTTTACCTGGACATAAAGATAGCAACTTTTGATAATCCTATTTTATTTTTATTCTATTCAATATTTTTAAAATTAAAAAAAAATAATTCTTACCTTTAACAATCCTCTACATATATTATAGTAAAAAATTAAATTTTAATAGTAAATTCTATTTTTTTTTATAGTATTTATTATTTTTACCTGGACATAAAGATAGCAACTACTCTTAAAAAAATCTTTTTTTTTATTAATTAAGAAAATGAATTATTATTAACAGATCATTTTTAATATTTTGTATAGTAACCACCAGTATTTATAACTTCCCGACATTTTTTCGCCATTGATTCTAATAATTTCGTGATCATTTCATTATCAATATTAGACCAGGCACCCTGCAAAGCTTTAAACAATTCTTCAATATTTGAATGTGTTTTGTTTCTAATCTTTCTGTTGACAATCTCGCAAAGGTTTTTTATTGGATTTAAATCGGGTGACTGTGACGGCCAAGTCATTACGTTAATTTTTGAATCCTCGAACCATTTTTTTACCAACTTCGAAGAATGTTTTGTGTCATTATCATGCTGAAAAATATGTTTTAAAGGCATGAACTCATCAGAATAAGGTTCCATAACATTTTGAAGGATGTCTATATATTTAAATCGATCCATTATTCCTTCAATGTGGTATAGAAGACCCATACCATATCCCGAGAAACAGCCCCATACCATCACACCGCCTCCGCCATGTTTAACTGTTGGCAAGGTGTATTTTTGAACAAATCTTTTATTAGCAGGCCTCCTAACGTAATTTACACCATCACTTTTAAACAAATTGAACTTAGATTCATCACTAAAAATAACTTTTTTCCATTGATCCACAGTCCAGTCAATATGATTTTTAGCAAATTTTAATCGGGCCTTCACATTCTTTTTGGATAAAAGTGGTTTTTTAGCAGGAAGGCGACTAAAAAGATCCTCACTAACTATTCTTCTGCGAATAGTTCTTGTTGAGATGTTTTCTTGATCCATTTGTGGCAAAAGGCCCAAAATTCTCTCCGATGACAGAAAGGGGTTATTGGTAGATAGATAAATAATTTTTTTATCAGTTCGTTTTGTAGTTTTTCGTGGCCGTCCTGGAATTTTTGAAACTTCAAACGTACCTTCTTCTCAAAATCGTTTTATAATTCGCGACACAGTAGATTTATGAACATTTAAATTTTGTGAAATCACATTTTGCAGCAGCCCGTCTTTAAAACCAGAAATTATGAAGTTTCTAATTTCACTTGAAACAGTTTTACTACGACCCATGATTGACAAATATAAACTGAAATATTACTTGTGCACAACATATTATTTATGGATAAAATCTGCATATAACAAGAAAATTCAAGTAGTTGCAATATTTTTGTCCAAGCAAAAATGAAGAAATAATTTATTATTAATCTGTAAGTCAGATTATTTGATTATTGATTGATGTAACAAACAAAATATGATTAAATTATAGAATTAAGAGTATTTATTTTCCAATATTATTATTAAAATTTGAAAAATTGAAAGATGTTAAAAGTTGCAATCTTTATGGCCAATACTGTATATATATATATATATATATATATATATATATATATATATATATATATATATATATATATATATATATATATATTAAGATATTTAATAAATTAATTTTGTGGAACTTTAACCAAGTGTGTTGTTTTTTATGTGTTATAAATACTAATGTTTACTATGCCACTGTAAACATTTAGTAACTTTATTTATAACGTCCAATGGTTATCTGTGTGCATAAACGTTATCTGCATGTATTTTATCAAGTTGAATTGTAGATAAATCACAGTATAACTTAACATAATATTCAATGCACGAGTCGCCACTGTACGGTACTGATTGACGAGTCTAAGCAAGTTTGGTCGAACGAACAGTGTGACTGTGTGAGAGCTACGCCGGTGAAAATGCAAGGCCTTTTGTTGTCAAACCATTTCGAATTCCTCGCCACAATCCAATTTTGAGGCCTTTGTACACTGTGGAAAACTCCGAACAAGACTGAACAAGGGGGAAAACCAGAAAGCTCACTGCTTTCAAATGTATTTTTAGAGTTGTCTCTGCGAGTTTTGTACGTGTGTCAGTTGGATGAAGATGTTCACAAGAGAGTGGAGAGTTTCTTAACCTTTTATATGAGAGCATTGATAGATTCATTAACACAATTTAAGAAGATATTGTTTTAAAGAAACACTTTCTTCGAAGTTTGTCATGTCTACATTGCCTTTTAAACAATAAAATAAATTAAAATGACTATGAATTTGTAAGAAATGGATGTGGAGTGTGAATTTTGATTCATTTCAGGATCTTGTAGGTATTTAGTAAGCAACCAATAGTATGTCGGCCTTGGTAGCATAATTTCTCCCTTTGATCTCCACGTTCTATTACGCGTAATATTAGCGCTCCTGCTTCACGAACCAAAGGTCCCGGGTTCGAATCCTGGTCAGGGCATGGATGTTTGTAAGCCACAGTGTAATTGGGACAATTAGTCCTGTTTTGTGGTTAAAAAAAGGGTCTAATACAATGCTGAATATTTAGAATCATTTTCTTATGCAGCAAATACAGCTTACCATTTCAAAATTATGGCAACACCATCACAAATTAATCACTAGAAAAACTCTCTGTCTGTCTGTCTGTCTGCCTGCCTGTCTGTCTGTCTGTGTGTCTGTCTGTCTGTTTGTCTACAATACAATACAATACAATACACCTTTATTTTCAAATACTGATACATTCATGATACATTTTACATATAACATACGAATTTAAATACAAATGTTAACTAAAAGAAAGGTAAGCAGAATCTGCATTAAAGTGTCACAGAAGATACAAGGCATCTTGTGGTGACACGATATTGTTACTATATTATAATACTAAATTCGGTCAGTAGATCATTATTTACTAAAAATATGAAAAATTAAAAAATTAATAAATGGTGAAAAGTAAACGTCCTTTAATTTATTAAATTATTGAACTCTGAGTAAGGCATCTCCATTAACCATATTTTGAAATGTTTAATAAATTTATTTTTAATTGGGTGTAAAAGGTAAGATTTTAAATTGACAGGAAATTTATTATAAAATTTGGGTAATATTACTTCAAAATTTTTAGTAGCATTACGTTTTTTTACCATAGGTAAGTTACTTAAACTATTTTCTTTACTTCTTGTGTTATAGTTATGGGTAGGAAAAATTAGTTGATTAATAAGATATATTTTTGTTTTGTACAAGTAGTGACCTAAGGAAAGAAAATATAATTTAGATACATCAAATACTTTCGCTTCTTTAAATAGTTGTTCTGTGGAAAATCTGAATGGTTTATTAAATATAATTTTGAGGATAAGTTTTTGAGTAGATTTAAGTTTTACAGTAACCGATTTGGCAGCACCGCCCCAAGCTAAAATACCATACTTCAATAGCGATTGAGTTAGACCGAAGTAGATAATTTTAAGCGCGTTTAGTTTTAGACAATATTTAAGATTTTTAAACAAATAGATTAATTTTCTCAATTTATTATTTAAACAGTCCACTTGCAATTTCCAAGTCATGGTACTATCAAATATAATACCTAAATATTTAATAGAATTATTAATGCAAATTTTGTCACTGCAGTTACAGCCGTTTAAAGTACAGTTTGTTGAATGTAAACTAAGAAACTTATCCGGCGGTAATTTATCTTTACGGCAAGCGAAAGGAACTATGACTGTTTTATTTATATTTAAGGATAATAAGTTCGCATTTAACCACGCTTGTATTAATTTAAAGTTTTTAGATATATTCTGTCTATTCTGTATATTCTATTAGATGTAGTCTGTCTGTCTGTATGTATGTCTGACTGTTTTAATACATTGTATTGTTAAAATCAGGAGTTGAATTTCCATCTAATCATCCTGGTGACAATATTTCTGCCGGATTAAAAAAAGTTTTTATTTTGTTACATGGCTTGCTGAGAAGTATCTTGCTGCAAGAGCAATCCATCAGTGTCTTCGTGAGATAGGCTCTTTAATAAAATCTGTTGATCTTGGAGAGGTTTTAATAAGAATCTAAACCGAAAAGTTTAAATCTAATGCCTGTGGTACACCATGCGATTTCTCGTTTTGAATCTCGTACGATATATAGTACACAAATTATTGTATCGTGTATTACAGGATTTTCGTACGAGATCTTGTATGATATTGAAAACCAACCAATATTTATTGTCTCGACCTAAAATATTGGACAGAATGAACCAATAATGCGCAGTATAAGATGCGCATATTCATGTGACTAACACTGTTCATCTGTCAAACATATTTCGAGGTTATTTAGTAATCAACTTTAACAATATTTTTTCTTATTTTGCTTAAAATAAATTGAATTTTGCTTTTCACATTCTTAGGATATTTATATATACTTTTTGATTTATCCAACATCTTACTATCCAACATACTTAACTAGTGACCTATCTAAGGTGACCATTAAACATTCCATTCCGGGAAAAAAGTAGCGGGGGATTTTTTTTATTATTATTATTATTATTTTTTTTGAATATGTTTGTAGATTTTTTTTTAAATTTCTTGTCAACAAACTACTTGTCTACACTTCTCATTTATTTCTTCAAGTTGGGTGTTATGCGTAAAACAAATTCAACGAAATCATTATTAATATAATATGTTTTTATTTTCTTTAAACTACAAGGTGTCCCAAAAGAAATTTTATATTTAGTGGATCGATTAAAAAAAAAGTAAGCCGTATATAGAAAAAATGTTTATTAATTATTAAAATACACTTTTTGGGGATTTATTTCTTCAAAATAATATCGTCTAAATGTAGACCCTCGCGTTCTCGGCACTCATTTAATCGAACAGTAAAATTACTTATGACGTCTCGGCAGGTGGACTCAGGGATGGCTGCCATTTCGTGACGGATATTTTCTTTCAAATGCGCCAGTGAAGTCGGTTTATTGGCGTAAACTTTAGATTTAAGATAACCCCATAAGAAAAAGTCCATAGGGGTTAAATCTGGACTGCGTGGAGGCCAATTTATGTCACCTCTCCGGGAGATCAATTTGCCTGAGAAAATTTCACGAACACGTGGCAGAGACATATTGGACGTGTGTGAAGTTTTAGCCAGGAAAGTTTTGCAGTTCAGGTACCAAGAAGTTATCTAACATCTCCACATAACGCTCTGAATTCACTGTAACTGCACGCCCCCTTTCGTCTTCAAAAAAGTAAGGGCCGATAATTCCTCGCGCCGACATCGCAGCCCATACGGTCACTTTAGGCGAATGTACGGGTTTCTGATGTTTGCGTTTCGGATTCGTTGCACTCCAGTAGCGGCAGTTCTGCTTATTTACGTGGCCATTAAGATGAAAATGAGCTTCATCCGAAAACAAAATGTTGGTAAACGTTGAAAATCACTCAATCACCTGATTTACGAAATTAAGCCTCTGACTGGCATCTTGAGGCTGTAATTCTTGCACCAATTGAATTTTGTAGGGGTGCAGCTTTAGGTCTTTGTGCATAATGCGATGTAATGATGATCTATGCACATTTAAAGCACTTGCGCGCTTCCGAATTGAAAGGTTCGGGTCGTCACGAACAGACTGATTAACATTCTCCACGTTTTCTACCGTTCTTGACCTAGGTCGCCCGGATTTTGATTTATCCAGCGTTGTACCAGTCTCTTCAAACTTTTTAACCCAATGTCGAATGAGAGGAATGCTTGGCGCACCATTTAAGTGGCGAAAACCTCGAATACTGCAGAATTTTCTACGCGCTACAGTCGCCGAATCACCGTTTTTGTAAAACTCTTGCACGCATAACGCGCGGTCTGCTCCCGAGAAACGCTCCATAGCGACTGAATTCCCAAGAGCCAGGCTACCGATTAACATAACCCCTGCGCCCCTCGGATACGTTGCGTTCACGCAGTAAGCTAAATAAATATAAAATTTCTTTTGAGATACCTTGTATATCTGTCCATTCTGGGTTAAGTACAATTATTTGAATTCTGTCAACGTACAAAAATAGACGTAGTGCGCATCAATTGGTACAGATTCAAAGCGATAAATATTGGATGGTATGCTACAATAATTTTACATCCGATAATTCTGAACAAAATTCTCAATACAATAATTATCGTATGACAAATCGTACAAGATTCAAATCGAGAAATTGCATCGTGCACTACAGGCTTAAAATCGCTGTAATTTTTTAAGAAACTATTTCCAGACATACTTTTGTGAGAATTTTTTCATTGTTTTATTCTGAAGAATACGCCACTGATTTCTGGCTAAACATTTTAGTAACAACCTGTATACTCAGCATTAGCGACATAACTAACAAATAAAATTATCTGTTATTGTTATGGGAAAATATCCATATAAAATAAATGATCAACTTGACTACAATGACAAAAAATGACTATTGATAATATTTAGTTCAATGGTCTACAGCCATCAATATTAAAACGGTATAATAACAGGCAGCTTTATGTCAATCATATAATAGATTGATCCTCTTTAAGGGTAGGGTTGAATGATGATAATAAGCGCATAACATGCCAGTGAAAGCACGCCATACGCACCTCGAATAACAACAAACCAACAAATTAAGTATTCGATTTTCATAGGAAATTTAATGAGTTGAATATAGTGATCGCAGTGGCGTATCTTTCAAAAGACAAGATAAAGAGTTCCTTAAGAGACCACGAACTTCTCAATCGGTGGCAGGAGAAAGTGGAGTCTTCATAGTGGCTGGAGCCTGACTGCCGGATCGATCGACGCACGCGCATAGAAATTTTACAGTGCTGCCACTACACCCAGATGCAAATTCTCTGAGACTATCACACGGATTAAAAAAAAATAGTGTAAAAAAAAGACCCTCGTATAAATATTTACTACATTATTATATTTTCTTTGTAATTGTAATTAAACTAAATGCACCATACGAAAATATCATAAATAGGTTTAATATTGCTACTAGATATTATTCTAAATATGTATTAGAATAAGGTGACCATTTTCTTGGAGAAGGCAATACGGGACGGAGCAAAAAAAGGTCGTCACTTTCGAAATATAAGTGAAGAGTAAACAAAAAAAAGGTCCTCACCTCCCAAATATAATAGACCGGGAGCTCATGACATTTTTGGTCTCCGATTTCATACAGCATGCCTTTTGGAGGAGAGAATATTTACCCTGTGACAACAAAAAAGGGATGGTACTAAACCCCTGCACGCTTTCCGGTCATAGGGAAAATTGCATTTCCACTTGCACAAAATTTTTGTGTTTTTCTCTGACTTAATATTGCTTGCCCTTTTGTCAAAAGAAAGTTATATCAAATTTAAAGTCTTTTAATTATAGACATGCTGTATGAAAACGCGGAAAATCATATTTTTTTATTACAAGATCACATGACCGTTTGAGCCCTTTGGGACCCTCCGAATCGCATATATATATTTAAAAGACTTTAAATTTGTTATAACTTTCTTTTGACAAAAGGGCAAGCAATATTAAATTAGAGAAAAGCACAAAAATTTTGTGTTTAAGTGGAAATGCAATTTTCCCTATGACCGGAAAGCGTGCAGGGGTTTAGTACCGTCCCTTTTTTGTTGTCACAGGGTAAATATTCTCTCCTCCAAAAGGCATGCTGTATGAAATCGGAGACCAAAAACTGCCATGAGCTCCCGGTCTATAAGTAAAGAGCAAAAAAGGTCTTCACCTCTCAAATATAAGTACAGAGCAAAATTCGGCCCTGGAGACACCAAATCAAAATGCGGGACGAATGGTCACCCTATATTAGAAGACGACCTCGCGAAGAGATGTAGAGAGATGACAGTATGGTCGGGGAGCACATTAGACCTGTTGCACGAAGATGGAAGGGGGGAGAGGTGGGCGAAGGAATTAGAGGCAAGTAGGATTGAGATCGGGAAAGGATAACAGGAAGGGGTAAAGGAAGGAAGGAAGAGGCTCGGTGGGAGGCAGAAAGCGAGAAATGGAAGGAAGGAAGGGGGCTGAGGTCACCTGGAAATGGGGAGGAAGGAAGGGAGATAGGAGGAGGGGTGAAGAAACGGTTGGAAGGGAAGAGAATGGAATAAAATAAATTAAAGATGGGCGAGAGAACTGGAAGCAAGAAGGAAGGAGATCGGAGAGGGAAACCAGAATGAGAATAGGAAGAAAGAGAGGGACACTGGAGCAAGAAGAAAGAAATGAGAAAATGTAATATATTGTAAATTAAATTGTACTGTATTGTACGTTATGTAATTTGAATTGTTTTGGTTATTTTATTTATTTTATTTCTATTTGTAATGGCTAATACCCTGAACGCCGCAAGGCCTAGGGAGAAATAAAGAATATATATATTAGAAGACGACAGAATGTCGCGTCTTTAAAAAAACGTGTTTGCGAAAGATTCAAACAAAGCCTTCAGAAGATAAATTATTGGCAATAAAATCCTTGAATAGAAGTTAAAAATATGTTGGAAATTCAGAAAATCTTATCTTATCTCCAAAATAATCCATGTTTTTTATATGATTCATCTCAATAACCTTGCAATAACAGTTTGCTAAAATATTGACATACTTATTTTATTAGTTACTGCAATACTGATAAGGTATTATTATAAATCGAATTCAGGATCCATTGAGTGGATTGAGGTACAAAGGTAGAATCATGACCAGTCATACACGTCTTTATCATCTTCATCTAGTGCCTTCTCCTACAGGACGTTGGCGATTAACACGGCGATTTTATTTTTATTGCGACCATGCGAAACTGCGCTTAAAAAGTAAAAGAATATTCTTAACTTCACTATTTATTTAAAACACTAATAATAAGTGTAAGAAGCCAACATAATACTAGATGCCTAGGAATATTTGTTCTATAACAATTCCAAGTCGACTCATCTTCCCCTCGATATCGGTGTTCCACAAGGGTCTATTCTTGCAGCATTACTATTTATTATATACGTGAATGACTTTCCTTCCACTGTAAATAATAAATGTGTATTATATGCTGATGACACTAACCTAATAGTGACATCTAATTCCTTAAAAAGCACGATTAGTAAAAATAAAGCAGTTGTTAACAAAGCCAAACTGTGGTTTACATCAAACGGCCTCATCTTAAATGATAGCAAAACTCAACACCTCCTATTTGCATTGAGAAACCATAATTTTGACAACCCAGACTTCGTAAATTTCTTGGGTGTTCATCTCGACCCCACCCTCAAGTGGCATCATCACGTTAGCTCCCTATCCAATAAATTATGTAGCACTGTATATCTATTAAGAAATCTTATGGCCTCATTTTCCAGAGAAATTGTTCGCATTACTTATTTTGCATTGTTCTAGTCGCAAATAGCCTATACCATTTTAGCCTGGGGATATTCTCCGGCGGCAGAAAGAATCTTTTCTCTACAACGACGAGCTGTAAGAATTCTGGCCGAAGTCTCTAACCAAAGCGACTGTAGGCTTTGTTTCCCTGAACTGTAAATTATGACTCTGCCTTCTCTATTTATTTACAATTCCCTATTGTATGCCCACAGAAACTTCAAAGAACTTGTAACACATGAGCAGGCACATAACTTCAACACTCAAAATAAAGGCAAAATCTATCCAACCTATATAAGACTCCAAAAATCAAGAAATAGTACTAACTATTATTCAGTAAAGTTCATGAACTTGCTGCCTAATAATTTTAAATCTGACTGTTTTAATACTTTTAAAAATAAAATAATTTTTTTTTAACAGACAATCCATTTTATTCTGTCAATGAATTCTTGTCTTATAAATTTTAACGCGCTTGCTAGCTAGTCTCTCTGAACTCTTGTTTTAATATTTAGTACTATATATATTTATTTATTTTTTCTTCTATTTTAAACTATTATTTTGTGTATATTATGTGTAATTACGACTGACTTGAAACAATTTATGTATTGTAACATAGTCAATAAATTATATATTATATTATAAATTATATATTATATTATAACAGGGGTGGACCAATCTTTTGGCTGTGGGCCAATCTTTTGCCAAAAATAATATATTTATTTTTATCGACTACACAAAAAAATAGACATTTTTCTAAAAACTAATCTTATCAAAAATTCCTGTTGAACTATTCAGATTACCATCAATGTTCATTATGAGAATGGTTTTTATGTTTTTAGATCAACCCTTCTGAGAGATAGATGGCGGTCAAAAGTTTTTCGACACATTTTTGGCAAAAATACCATAAAAAATATTTTTTTTCAAAAATAAAAACTTGCATGTTGCTCCACGCATTAGGCAGCAGTCTGACTGATCGAGTGCTGTCGATCGTTTGCTGTCGAGCAAATTTCAAACACACGTTAACTAAGGGCATGAGTCGCACTGAACCATCGTTTGCTGTCAAGTAGCATCAAGTTGTTTGTATTTCAAACCGGTTTGAATTTCACTCGACGCTCGACGCAATAGCACATGCGCATTTAAGCATATTAGTTCATAACCATATATTATTTGACAGTTGGAACGTCAAAAAAAAAAACAAAATTACAATATAGAGTAAAATGGACTCGCTAATTAGTTAAGTGTGGAGTACAATCGAGATTGATTTATTAATCAATCTAGTTAGAGAAAACGACGATCTCTATGATCAATCACGGACATAAATTAATTTTCAATAATAATTTTGGGTGATTGCACTCAATAATTTGCTCAAAAAATGTAGGGTATCAAATGTAAGACTAAACTAGCGGTAAATTGGATTTTTTATTATTCATGTAGGATATTAAGTTCTAAATATTTAGATTCCCAGATGTTTTTAAAATATTGTTCACTCTAACATTACTGTTTTTCCAATTTAATATTTTTATTTGTAAAGTAAAATACTCCCTCCGTTCCAAAATAAGTGTCTCATTTTAGTTTTTTTAATGAATTATTGAAATAATGAAATTAAATGTATCAGTAACTAGTATGATGACTTATTCATTCTATAATAGCTATAAAACATTGACTCATCATTTTCGAGTTGGGATTTCAAATGGTGAAATTCTCCTAACACTTCTCTATCTAAAAATATGTTTCGAACCCATAAGTTTTTCTTCTTTTTTTAAATTTTATTTCTCCATATTAAGTAGAGAATTTCAGCCTCGTCGCTATCTGACATACTAATATTGTATAAAAAACAACTTATTGTCCAAATATTACCTCAAGAACAAAAATAACTGTTTGATAGTTTTAGGTTGGAATATGCACTATTTGACAAGTGAGAAACAAATTTACTTGACACTGAATGATCGATAATACTCGACAGTACTTGATCAGTCAGACCAGCTTTTAAATTTTTAAATGACGCTACACGACTCGACGCTACGTTACACGACGGCGCTCGATCAGTCAGACTGCTGCCTTAAGAGGTTGCCACTCAAAATTTTAAGAAAATATGTATTTTTTTATTAAATACCTTATTGTTTATATTTATCTCGGGATGCGTTTTTTTTTTTTAAGTCTCAGTATTTTCCTATATGTGGTGTTGTATAAGCATGCCAAATTTCAAATTTCTATGTTAAGCCGTTTAGCTATAATTTCTACCATATAGACAGACAGACACATGAGTGACGTTATAAGGGTTTTTTAGTGGTAAGCCCTACAAATGTTTTTAGTGGTAATGCCTACGCTACACCACTGGTTTAAGCGTTTCACAATGCAGCTTTAAAGATTGTTTCAGAGTACAAATTAAATAGTATTGGTGATAAAATGCATCCCTGTGTTACACGTCGAAGGCTGTGTATATCTTTTGTGCATCTTCTATATTCACTAATACATTTTAATTACTGTACAACTTTTCAATTATACTAATGTCACAGTGATCTAATCCAATGTTTTAAGTATTCCAAGTAATTTATTATTTTTCAAACACAGAGAGTTTTTTTATAAACACAGAAATATTAATATTAAAGTTCCTCCTACACGGTAAATATTACAGACTGCGTAGGTTTATACAAATGCCAACTTGCTTTCTAGCAAATAATTTTCTGTTTGTTTTTGTTTCTGATGTTATGTTTAAACATGTTTTCAAGTTAAGCAAGTTTGAAATTGTAATAACGTACTAAAGGGATAAGAACGTTTTGTCTATGGTAGAGTGGACTACAAATATTATTAATTAGAATATATAACAAGACAAACAATAAGCATCAGACCATGTATGTATAAATTAAATAATCACCTAGAGCGTCCCAAAACATTAACCAAGAGTCAGTTCATACGTCACACGATGAACGTCGGGTTAATAGGTTATATATGTTTTGGAACGCTCAGGGTAAAAAGCACTTAAGTGATAAAATTTAAATTAATTATTAATTTACATTTTTATGTACGTGTGGAAAGGGTTGTACGGGTTGCGGATGTCAATAATGCAATTAGATATAACTGACCAGATTCGGATTGAAGAGCCTATTTCCAAAACGTCTCTAGTCCATTTTATAAAACTTGATAGTCACCACGAAAAACAATTAATTTAATTATAAATTATTTAAAATCTATTCTTTTTTTAAAAAATTATTTCCTCAGCTACCTATGATGTTTAGAAACCTTCGACTTTTATTTTATTACTTACTTTCGTTGAGCAATTTCCGAAATTATTTTGGACAAGGGAGATTTTGGAACAAAAGCACGGACAAGAGGCGTTTTGGAAATAAAGGAAAATAATTAGAGACGTTCTGGAAAAAAATTACAAGAGATAAAGATAATAAAATATTTATTATCATAATAATATTACATATTAATACATTATTGTGATTCAAAAGTCATCAGAATGAAAGTTTTTTAAAATCGATTAAATTCAATAGAAATTCATTTACAAAAAAATAAAATAAACAAAATAGAAAGTCCTAATGAGGCACAATCATGAAAAAAGGTTATATTCCTTCTGCTTCTTCCAAAATTCATCAAAATATAAGGCACAGATAAAATTAGAAAATGAAAAACAGAGTGACGCTGCACTGAACAACATCGTTATTCAAACAATCGCAGTAAAAGAAAATCTTACGCACAACCTGCACAAGATTTTCAACACTTTAAAATCAGGGCTGCAACTAAAGTTATTTGAAAAGGAAAAGGCATAAAACCTTACCTTTCAATATAATATTTTAAATTTTTGTATCACACTAGAGTGTTGAGAATTTTGGACGAAGGAGAGTTTTGAAAAGAACAAGCAGGAAAATATGATACAGGATCGCAGGAAAAGTGACTATTTGTTCTCACAACTATTGATTTCATTCGATTCTTTTCGAAAAAGTATCCTTAGCCATGAATTTTCACCTAAAGCAACTAAATATCATATCACAAGATTAATTTCTCCCTGTCAGCCTCGAATTACACGGAGTGGGTTAAAATGTAAAAATCTCTCAGGATCAGTATCCCTGTCAGGAAATCTCGCAATCCTACCTATTAGCCACTTTCTCAGACGAATATCTACAAAGTCGCAGAAAGAGGCAAATTTCCTCCTCGTAGGAGTTTTACTTGTTTACATCTATTAGATGTCAAACAATTCATATTTTCCCGGGGCTAGAAGTAGGAAGTTTTCTTTTGTTACCGGCTTTACCACAATGCCTTGCGTTAGAGTCATGTGACTCAGTAAGTAAAATGGCGTCGTAACTGTCTTAGCATCTTTACGTTGTTTTCTTCAAATTCTGATGTATTTAAGTGTTTCTTAACAACTCGATTACTGTTTTTCATACCATGGGTCTACATTTGCATACTTTTGTAACATCTTGGCGACATGCTTAACTATTTTGGTAAGAAATTGTACAGTTTGTGTTTGCTTTTATGACCGGTACCTTTTGTTATAGAAATCCTTGATAAAGTTTATGAAGAATAAACTAAATATTGGATCAATTATGAAATAATTGCATTATCCTTCGCTTCTCTTCTTTTTCCCAAATAATTTCCTATGATAGTGCATCAACAGAAGATCAAAAATTCTCCGTGCTGGTTATATATATGTATATATATGTATATTCTTTATTCCCTAGGTCTTGCGGCGTTCAGGGTATTAACCATTACAAAAAAATAAAACAATCAATCCATAAATAAATAACAATACCATCCAATACAATTTACAATTTACAATGTTTTATTTTATTTATTTATTTATTTTTTTATGGCTATTAAATAAATAAATACAGAGAAATCTGTGTTCCACATTTCATCATCCATTTTATTTTTTAACATGTAAGGTTATAATAATGCGCATACAATCTCCGTCTATGGAGTCAAATTCAGATAATGGAGAATGTTCGTTTCCCGCTGACAGTTGGCTAAACAAATATTTAAGGAGAGCTGTCGGATGTGTTGTCAGAAAGGGAGTGCCTGTCGAAGCGTCCCGTACCATGGAGCTTACAATGAGACCATACTAACCGCTTTATCCCCCCACCTTCGAGCTTTTTGTCACGTGATTTATTACCCCGACATGTGGGGGATATTACTATCAATAACGACGCTTATGCGCTTATTATACAATAATTTACGTAGAGCTGTTATGACTCAATTGGATTCATTAAGAGTTATTTGATGATGTATTGAAAATTATTTTATGAATAATGTAATATAGAAAATTACTCATACTCACAATGGAAGAACATATTGTGAACATATGAATCGGAAAGAAATCCATTAATTTAGAGTACAAAATATTTTTTTTTCCAAATAATTTATTATATATAATTACAAAATATAACTTCCATCATTATTTATTACGGCTTCCCAACTTTGTACTTTGTAATTTTTTGATATAATGTATAGAAGTTTTTTGGTTTTGACGTAAAATAACAGATCAGGTATATATAATATATATATTTCATTCGAACTTATCAGCCACAATAAAAAGAAACGCTATTGACAGCTGCGTTAGCCCCACTATGACTTAGGGATGTCAAACTTGTTCTACAACCCAAAAACAAAGTAACAAATTACGCACGTGCCAATACGCGATGGAAAGATCTATGCTAAAAATCAAAAGGTCAGACAGAATCCGTCTATCCGAAATAAGGAAAAAAATTGGGTTGAAAGATATTCTTAAAACTGCCAGGTCCTTGAAATGGAAATAGGCTGGTCTTGTTATGCGCCTTCGAGATCATAGAGAACAAACAGATGTTTGTGATCGAATTCTCAAGTCCAGCTGAGAAGAATATCTCTCTCAATAGGAGGAAAAGGGGTCCAAGTATATGGATCACTTATTCGAGCTTAGAAAGCTGTATCCAGGGTATAAAGTTAAGCTTATACTTCTGATAGTTCGTGTTTTGGGTATTATGAAACATTATCGACGTAAAATCGAGTCGCTTGCAAATCTTCTACCATCTCTTTGATCTGCAGGATGCAGAAATTCACTCGGTCACTCCGCATTGTTCGGGCATTGGAACGTAATTTCCGCGTCTTCATATTGCCAGGAGTACAACTGTGTGTATTTAGTTCCACAAGTCTCTAGTACGGAATGGCTCACAAGGTTGCTGAAGTTTGTGATTAGTAAACGCTTGTCAAGACCTGACAAACCCCAAAGCAAAATGCAAATATTTTGAAACTGCTGAATTTAGTTTAGTCAAAACTAACTCTTGATTTACTTTACACAATAGAATAAGACAGTAGCAACCGTCAGGTATTAAATCAAGAATTGCCATTCAATCAAACATGACCAGTGGCGCAGCCAGGATTTTGTCTTGGGGAGGGCCGAATCAAATTTCGAGGGCACGCGGGCCGCATACGGCCCTAAACCTCATTTTTTGTGGCCCCTAAAGCGGTAATCAAAATCACTTGAGCTTATTTAAGGGAAAAATATATTTAAAAATGTAAAATATACTCTCTTCCCCTTTTCTGTTTATAAAAAAAATTGTCAAGAAACCCTTCTGGATATTTAAAGTTCCGTCACTGCTTATCATTTTGTATGTAAAATAGACTGCGACCCAAATCAGTTCGACACCCCTGCTGTTGGATATTGATGTTAATATCAAATAATAATTCCATTATTTGTTGATAAAAAAAATGTAATTGTTAATCCATGTATCAAGAACTTTCACTTGATTTTTTCTTCGATAAATACATATTTATTTATATTTTTCGCGGAATATATTTTTGAAGTCTCAATATTTCTCTTACTTTTGTTCAGTTCTCTAAATCAGCCGCTTGACCACAATTTGTACCGAAGGAACAGACTCATGTGACGGAATAAGGATTTCTTGATTATACCCACGAAAACCTAAAAATAACGTGTAAATATGCATTTTCTGTTAATTTCAACACTAATCATAATAAAATATAGCTTATTATTATTGTAAAATACATAAGTTATTTTGCTGTACGATCCTGATAAATTTTCATTTCATTGGATTTTCAGAGGGGGTTTGTACCGCCCCCCCCCCCCACTGAATACGCCACTGTTGTTCAGTACAACTTATATCAGTCCTTTTTGTGTGTAAAACATCATAATTTCAAAAATACCTAAGAAGATATTGATATTTACATTTATCTACAAAATAAAACCAAATACCGATTTTAAGAGCGCGATTGTCTCCAAAACTACTCTCAGTTTTGGAGACAATAAAGACAATAAAAAATATTTCTACTATTTATACTCTATTTCACGTTTGAGGTGTCATTTAAAAATAACATTCTGAAGGTTATACCGAAGTCAGATTTTCAGTTTATCTTACCTGAATCGAGTAATTAGTTGTTTAAAACAGTTTTCTCATTTGACTGGGCGAATATTTTAGTCGATGTGTCAGGGAGAAAAAGGATCAACGCTCCCCTTCGTATAATTCGGCGGAGCATATTTGGAAAGTGATGTATTTTCACTTGAACAATAATTATGTCACTTTATCAAGAGTAGGCACACATAAAAAAAGTTTATTTATACGAAAAAAAAAGGCCAATAATGTTTACAATGAAGTAATTGAAAAATTAACTACTGTTGTGGTTAACATATTTTATCTTCAACTCTCCGAGCAGTGCCGTTTAATCTGCTGGTCCTGAGAAGGGCCCAGTGCCGTCCCCCCCCCCCCCCTTGTCTGCGCCACTGAACATGACAATGTTGTAGACTGCTTATTAGCAACATCGAATCAAACCTACTTTCAGTATTTTTTTTGTCGTTATTTTTTGTTTATAATAAATACCTTTGTGTGTAATAAATACCTCGGTTATACCTTAGTAGTACAAAAACAGTGTTTTTATTTCAAGATGATAATATTTTCCACGTTTTCTCCGATAAAGATAATATTTTCCATTCTTCCTTAGTATATAAAATATAAGTATCCCTTTGTAACATATTTATAATATTATTAACTAAAAATTGTCTACATACAATATTCTTCCGCATTCGAGTAACACTTTATACATTTTCCCTACAAAAATATTCAGGTAGTTTTAAAAATAGACGGTCATAAACATGAATATAACAGACACCGTGAGCAGTTCCATAAAGCAGAATGGGTCGCTGTGAAACTCCCTACGTTCTAACAATAGATAAATAACAAGCTATGCCACGTTTGTCTGTCCTGTTGAATAGGTAGGATATTCTTTCATTCGCCTACTCCAATCAACTTTTCAACAGGATGAAACATGTACAAACCTATTGTATAAGTTGTAATGATAAAGAAAATAAAGTGTTGGAAAAATGATGAACACGAAACCAATTAAAAGGAAAATTGCAGTTTATATTTGTAAAGACTTGGTGTTAATTGCTTATTACCAAGGCAACTAAAATATTCTTTAAAAAGACTTTTTAAGTGTTTAAAAAATGCTTTATAAAAATGAATATACCTAGTAGGGACATAAATAGTGTTACAAATATTTTATGAAATAAAATTAAAACTACAATTAAGTTTTTCACCAAATTTGTACATTTGTACTTATACATGAGTTATCCATAATTGGTATAATTATTCAAAATGGCCACCTTTGGCTTTAATGCAGGCATTAAGTCGTACAGGCCAATAATCGATAGTTGCACGTACGACTTCCATGGGAAAATTGGCTACAGCTCGAGCTAAAACTGTTTCAGAGATTCAATATTTGTATATCGTTTGTGGCAAACCATGTCCTCTAAAACGGTCCATAGCTTGTAATCTAAAAGACTCAAATCTGGACTTGCAGCGGGACAATCTACTACGCCGATAAAATCAGGAACATTGTTTAAAAGCCACGTTTGGCTTGTCTTAGCCTTATGGCCTGGAACAGAATCCTGCTGGAATGTCCATGACTGTTCTTGAAAGAGAGTATGATTGAGGGGTTTCACAACATCTTCCAGGACCGTTTGTTAGTAGACTCTAGCTGAAGTTTTCACCCCTTTTTCATAAAAATGAAGTTCAGTTACTCCATCATAGGAAACGCCCCACCAAACCATCACTGAAGCTGGGTGGTGACCTTTTTCTATCCTTGGAACTACTTCCGCGGCTTCAGTAGATGACCTGGCATAAACCCTATATATATATATATAATCGAAAGAAAGTTCTTGACGAAATTAATATGGGTATTAAATAAAATTCTTATGTCATACTCGTCATAAATTTATTAAAACAATTTTTATCGAGACGTTTCGATTGGTAATCCAATCATCCTCAGTCCAATATTATTGTCCGATGTATAAAATAATGTACTTCCACATTGAAATGTGTGGAACGGACAGGAACGGTTAATCATAGTCTAGCCGAACGGTCTGTCCTATACTGTATTTGATAAAAAATTTATTAAAAATTGTTTTAATAAATTTATGACGAGTATGACATGAGAATTTTATTTAATATATATATATATATATATAGGTATTCGCGTATGACGTGCTACCTTGTGGTAAGCCTGAAGTGCAGTACCTGGCGGAGGATGGTTTAAGACCTAAACCAATACCACCTATATATATATATATATAAGAAGTAAGTATTAGTTTATAAAGATAAAAAAAAGGCTAACATTTCAACGGTTCTGAGCCTTTTTGTAGACTGACTTTTTTAAAAAAAATTTTGCCGAAAATGTCTAAATTTTAGACCGTAACTCGAACATTTAGCACGAACTTTTTGATCACTTATGATTTTTCCTGCATAGAATGCATTGCGTTTTTTTCTTTTAAAACAAAATTCAAATAGCAGAAATGCTGAGTTCAAAATATATCAGTAACTTACAATTTGCAGTTATTTTCTCATGTAAACCCAGGGAATTAGTGATGTCGGAAGGCGAGTGTAAGCTGTGTAAGTCCGGTCAGCCATCCGTAGTTCCGTTCTAGGGAATGTCTGAGCAATGCAGGGTTCGACTACATCCTGCCCTCTGTCGGTCACGATACAGACTACGCCATCCTAAACCCGCCTGATTAATTTATATGTGGGGACAATCTTGGACAACGAGTCTAATCCTCTTAACTTTAGTCCTCCAGAAATATGCTGGGTTGAAAGCTTCACTTTAATATTTAATACTAAGAGTTTTTGGTTTATAGCCTAGGTAGTAAGATTTGAATACTCTTTACTTTATAGGGTATAGCAAGCTTTAAAAATCTGGCTATAAAGTAAATAAATAATCTAATAGACGGTGCTTACAGTATTTTGTGAGATTATTTTATAAGAAACATTAAATAAGAATTGATCTGATTGATCAAATTAAGATGATCCTCTACTGAAAAATTATAATAGCAATTTAATAGGGGATACTCATAAAATTTATATTTCCTTAAAACTACATTTTTTTGATATGTTAATGTTAGTTATGTCACCTAACAATACAAAAATCACATTTTAATTAATATTATAGCCAAATTTTTTAATTAAAATATTGTAAATTTGAAATAAACCAACCACGGCGCGAAGGTTACCAAGTAAATACGAGTATGACGTCAAACGACTGGGGTTTGACGTCACAGATACAGCTACAACATAATCTTTACGTGTGTATATTGTATTGTTCGAGAGTTGTATTTGTTTTTAAACAATTTTTCACGCATTTATTATTAAAATGGTAGATAAAGATTTTGTTAGGGCTCAGAGTGATAATTTACCCAACATTGATGCATTTATACACACAACATAAAGTTTATTTTTTTCTGAAATATCGGTTTTATTTCGCCTCATAGCTTTCAGCCACAAATTTCGCATTTTCTGTTGTTTTTCGCCATCAGGTAATGATATAAATTGTTTGTTTGGATTTCTATTTGAACTATTTGTGCACATCGGTACTAAACAATATTTTCGACTATGTTTCGAAGTACTGGGACCTGGATCTTCCATATTTTATATACTTTAATATAAAATTTAATTCGGTAAACATGTATAAATTGTTTTTATTTTTTATAGAATTAAACTTTATTTTAATTAAAATCACTCTAACTTTACATAACCTATAAAAGTTATGCAAGCAAATAAGTTCACAACAGACTATGTAGGCTGCACGCTGTACACTGGGTAGGCTGTACGCAGTACACTGGGTAGGCTAGAAGTGTACTGCGTTACTTAGAAGGGGTATGACGTCACACGTCGTTTTCGCGCGCTACATACATTTATGATTTTTTTGAGCCTTCAAATTAAAAAAAAAATGCATAACTGTTTTTTATGTTTATATGCAACAAGAGGAATATAATAAAAAAATAAAATAAAATCATGCCTATCCCCTATTGCCAACGGAGTGGCCGAGCTCGTTAAATCATGCAGTTTTGACTGGTTACAAAAGTCATAATTGTGAGTTTGCTAGTTCAATTCCTCGTTGGTGATAAATTATTCGGCCGAGAATAATATGTTAACATTACTCCCATTTTCACAATCATCCAACCTGCATCCAGTTGTAGGAGCTCGTTCCCTGGTATCAGCGATTAGCCTCGTTGCAGTAATAGGCCGATGTAAAATAAATAAAATTAAAAAAAAAATTATCATCATATTATCTCAAAAATATATACAAAATAGTGGTTTAGAATAAAGAAACGATTATTTTGCGTTCTACTTGAAACGGAAATATCTCACTTATCATTCACGTTACACCATAAATATGTTTATGTTTATTCACAAAATAATTGTACATATACATACAGTGACATAAATATATAATGCCACGATATGCACAATAAAATTAATTTAAAAAAAAATACAATAATAATACAAAACAAACAGTCACGAGGAATGCCAAAAAGCTAAGATAGACAATCTTGTTGCTCCTTGTGAAACCTTGAGAAAATAATAAAATAATAATATAGATTCTAAAAAAAAAGTATTAATAAATATAGGAACATAAATATTTGTTTTTATTTAAATTACAAAATTACTAAGCAGATAAAAAGACATTATTTCGTTTACTATTTATTGCTCTGAATATTCATCTCTCAGCACTTTTTTTTCAGAGCTTACATATTAGGATATTTCACATGTAATAACCGTTTCCTTGTAGGATTTCTTTGAGACAGTCTTACGAAACACTATGCAGAAATTTCTTGACTTTAACAATATATTGATTATGATTACGAGAAAGCATAGTCATAAAATTATCTACCGAGTCCTTATTAACAAAGAAATTAAACAAAACAGGAATAAAGTAACGAAAATTAGATTGACCAACTTTCTTTTTAATACCAGCGGAATAAGATAACTGCGATCATTGCAGAAACCGTGCGAAATACTGGTGCAATAAAATATTATCACAAGGGTGGTGAGATGGAAATGCAACTCCTGGTTTTAACAATACAAATTTATTAATTATATATCCAATTTACAATGAAATTGTATAAATTTGCCCATGGAGTTGGGGAAGTCTTCGGTTCACCCCGTGTTGGTCGGAATCGGCTTGGACCTATCTCTGAGGCGGGGGTTGCCCATCAGGGAGTCGAGGAGCCTGGAGAAGCCTTCTCCCACTCACGTGGTACTGCTTGCTTGTCTCACCAAATGTATTGGTATATGGTGTCGGTATATCGGTCGTCACCGTGTTGAAACATGTAGAGGAGTTAGCTAGGTTCTTCTGCCGGACGATATCCATGTACTTATACTTCTGATTGACCTAGTTCCGATACTCATTCGTCATTTCAAATATAACTTTATTACGAAAATGCAGCGTACGCATTACATAATCAGGTAACATATGCTAGACGCTGACAAATAGTTTTTTAATCAAACAGCTGAACGTCACAATGTCTAGATGTCGCAATCCTGACCTAGGATTACCTTTGTGACAACATTATAAATTTGAATAGATTTTGATTACCTCCATTTCAAATCTCCAGGGTAATATTAGAGAAACTAAATAAATTTTGGGGTAACTGTTAAAAATATTCGCCAACCCCTGCTCTAACGTAGATTAATTACTCTGTATTTTAATCATTTTGCCGAAAATTAAAACAAAATAAACGTATTTTACGATTTAAGTTTTATTATTTAATTAAAATATGTCATAGAGTCAAGCTAGTAAAATTTAGATATGAAACATATATATTTCTTACAGCTACAAAATGAGCTAACAGATTTTCAAGTGTGTCACGTAAAATATAGTTATCAGTGTATTGAATTCTGTTCACACACACAGTATTGTTATTGAACGCGACGAGGAACGAAACCACACTTTCTCGTATCCAGAGCTAGTTGACATTCATCATCCATCCATATGTCTGTCCATTTGTATGGACTTTACGAATAGAATATAACCGTAGGGCGCAACAGGATTGTCAACGCCCTTTTCGTGCACAGAGGGTTAATTTTATTCAATTGGCAATAATTGGCAGAGGGATTTGGTGATAAGTTATAGAGGATATGGATCTATACGCATGAAAGCCTTTAAAATATGGCCAGTTACATGGTGACCACAAAATCTTGGTATATGTATTTGGGAAATTAATTATAAATAGGTATTTTTATAAATAAATTAGGTTTTTAGATACAGAGTTGCTGGAATGTTTTTCTCATTTGTTTATTGAATATCTCCGAAATTGTTAGGCGTGGGCTCGCCAACGCATGAAGCTGTTACAGAATATTGTTTGGAAATCTAGTTGCAATGGATAGATTTAGCAGAGAACAACGTACGCTGTGTGTTTGCAGCTTTTACGAGAACCATTGTTCTCTCATAACAGAGCATCGCATGTGTTGCATTAATCAAGATCCTTCAGCGAAATTAATTCGTGGGTCAATAAATTTGAAACGTCACAGTTGTCACGAGATGTGCCCCTGTGAGAATTGATATTAGATCCGTCCATCGAGGAGGTGATCTACCACAGCAGCATTTTCTTTCTGATTTTCTTTGTAATTAGTTGCACCAAATTATTGCGGCGAGTTACCTGTCCAAAGAATTTCATTATTTGTGCAGAGGTTAGACTTGAAAAACTCTGGGTTTCTCCAAGAACTGATATGTTAATACTCTTATCTGTCAATGGTATTCGTAATTTGTGACGCCAACATCACATTTCTACATTTCACATTTCATACCAATAAACTATCACTAAACCTAGATAAGACCCAACAAATATTAATAACACTACGCAGAAATGATTTCGCTAACCAGGACCACGTAAAATTCCTAGGTTTGCATGTTGATCTCAACCTAACTTGGCATCAGCATGTAACCTGCTTATCAAGCAGACTGTGCTCAGTTATATTCCTATTCCGAAACTTAGTACAGTCTGTAACCAGGGATGTTCTAATGGTGGCGTATTATGCATTATTTCACTCTCACATATCCTACACACTCTTAGCATGGGGACATTCTCCAGCTGCTGACAGAATATTCGTTCTACAAAGGCGAGCCATTAGAGTTCTGACTTCGACTCCTTACAGAACAGACTGTCGACACCAATTTAAAATACTTAATATTATGACGCTACCATCTTTATATATTTATAACTCTCTGCTACATATGCACAAAAAACAAATAAGCAATCTTCCCACTTACAGTAGTGTTCATAACTATCACACAAGAAATAATTCCAACATATATCCGAATTTTTTAAGACTGAGTAAATCAAGAAATTGTGAGAACTATTTCGGAATTAAATTTATGAATAAACTTCCAAGCAATATAAAGAATTTAGATTACAACAATTTTAAATCTACAATAAAAAAATTCTTTGCTGAAATTGCATTTTACTCCTCAGAGGAATTTCTTATGTATCAATTCTGATATTATTTGTAACTATAATCCTGTATGACTGACTTAAAACATGATATACTATGTAATTAAGTCAATAAACTTATTATTATTATTATTATTATTATTATTATTTCAAATGCGTATATGCGACGCCTATCTGCTGTTTTGATAACAGAAAACTGAAAAGACTTAAGAGTTTACCAGTGCACATTTGGTTTGACGGGATATGTTTTTGTCTATCTAAATTTTAGTTAGGTTGTTCACTACAACGCGTGCCAGTTGAATGCGGTTGCTTATTTCCAATTGACATGGACCTGAACTATGGTTAAGTGAGTTTAGATATACTGTCAACAAATTCCCAATCAGCAATTCTTTAATGTTTTTCGATGGGCTCGTTTGTACGATCAATGATCATAATTTTAGTTTTGTTGAAGTTTATTTTAGGGATTTACAAGTTTTCCTTTCTTTATTATTTATTTCCCTAAGCCTTGCGGCGTTCAGGGTGCTAACATTTACAAAAAAATAAAAATAAAATAAAAAATAAAACAATAATTCCAAAAATACATAACAATAACAACCAATACAATTTATATTTTACAATATTTTTTCTCTTTTCTTTCTTCTTTCCGTTTCCCCTTCCTGTTATCCTTCCCCAATCTCCATCCTTCTTGCCTCTAATTCTCTCGCCCACCTCTCCCCCCTTCCATCTTCGTGCAACAGGTCTAATGTGCGCCCCGACCATACTGTCATCTCGCTACACCTCTTCGCGAGGTGCTCTATATCTTCCTCCACCTCCCCGCACATCCTGCACATCTTATCCTCCTGTCCCCTCCAATATCTATTTCCTCTCTCTTCATTCCCGCACCTTAGTCTCGCAATCCTCCTAACTCTCCCTCCTGACCTTCCTCTTTCTCCCCTCAAGTAGCTTGGTACCCCTATAGCTCTGACCTCCTTATATCTCCCTGCGCTCCTTGAATTGTCTATTCTGACTGTCCTTTCTTGCTCCCCCACTTCCTTATCCCTCCTCCACAACTCCTCAATCACGCTTATCCCGTCTTTTCTTCTCCTTTCCACCTCTGTCGCATCCACGCCGCATCTCCAGTAATACTCTTTTCTCATCTCCCCCCATGCGTACCATCTTCCTTTCTGTTCCTCTCTGGCTCTTTCTTCCCAGCATTCCCTCATTATTTTTTTGTCTATTTCTATTCTAACTTTCTCTTCGTACTTAACCGCCCTCCTTCCTGTACCCACTTTCATCTTATCCCTTTTCAGTTCCTCTCGTACAATGTACCCTGGTGTCGTTCTATCTACCCCTAAGATCCATCTTAAATACCTTACAAGTTTTTCCTCACTTTCGACCAAAAATAAATAAATAAATCTGCAAAACAAAAGTTTGATAATTTTTGTCCTTCTACTGAGATGCCACCATTCAATCCATCCAATACCGAACTCATAAGATGTTCACTATAAATATTGTACAACAGGGGAGATAGCACACAACCCTAATGAACAACCTTTTCTTATCTGACATTAACATGATGTGGTGTTGTCTAACTTCCTGATAATTTTGAAATAGAAGGCACTAAATACGTCGTCCGATATCTTTATTTGAACTGACAGATACCGCGATAGTGAAATGTCGTATGATCTCAACCAAGATTTAGATGAGTGCCTGACATATGTCATTTTCGCTGGACTTACCCAGTCTTTTACGCCCTTTAAATAAGATATTTTTCATTTTTAGGGTTTTGTAGGTATGACCAAAAAACCCTTATACCGTCATTTTGTCGTCTGTCTGTCTGTCTGTCTGTTGAAAATTGGCATGCTTGTAAAACTTTTTGACCCGCACATAGGAAAAATACTAAAACATCTAAAAAACATATCCCCCTAAAAATATAAACAAATATGTGCTCATCGAAAAAAAAAATATTTTTTTTAAATTCTGAGTAGGGTATCAAATGAAAGCCCTTAGTACGTGGATTAACGATCAAAATTTAATTTTTGCAAAATAAATTATTTTGAGGCAATTTTTGCCAAAATTGTGCAAAAAATTTTTTGTCCCACACCCTGTAGCCCAGATGGTTTAAACTAAAAATGTGAAAAAATTCTAAGTAATGTATATTGGTGTGAACCGGAATAGTACAACAGGAATTTTTAATCAGATTATGTTTTCGGAAAATAACGCATTTTTTGTGTTTTTTGGTTGACGATGCATACATGTTATACTTTTATAACACACTAAGTTGATAAGCGTTTGGTGGTATAGTGGCTCAGTTGCTCGACAACCACACACGATCGTTATTCACTACACAGGTTCGTTCCTGGCTTGTGGAGTCAATTTTATTTTTTGTTTTTTTTTTTCATATTTATTATGTTTAAATTAATTTGTTAAAATTCTAGTTATATTTTAGTAAATTTTGAATTTAATTTTCAAGAGCGTAAATTTAATAACCAATTGGAAATATATTTTCATTCTGTGTCATTTATACGAAGCCAGAGGGGCGGAGCGTATGATTTAAGACAACCAATGAAAGTCATAGGCCCAATTTTCAAAATCTTAATGAACCTTGTTATATAAAAAAAAATACTGCACTTATTTAGAAATCTAAATAATGATATTAGGTATTCGAATTAAAATTAACAAAAAAATATTTTAACATAAAATTTGTTTTTAAAGCTCTGAGATTAACAGACGATAAATTATTTTAAAAAGATCGTTCATTTTGCCGTGGTTACTACAAAGCAAAATTTGTCCTACACACTCAGCATGCCGCCTTCACTTATTATATACCTGCGAAATCCTGCAATGTGTGAAAATTCACACTTCACATCAATTTTTGTTATTGTACCATATCTTTTATGAGGATTGTAACAGGATTCTAAAGAAGCAATTCGTTTCAGTGGCAATTATAAAATTAAAATTACAGTGTAGTATTTAAAAGAGAAATTTTCATTTTTATTAATGGCTTTTTCTGAAAAGAAAAATTTATTTTCTGGCTACTATAACCCCCGCAATTTTCTCATGTGGGAGTTATACATGAAATATGTATTGGATTCGTTCACTGAAAAATAATATTACAGTATTGAATTTTACTTTTTCACAATATTTCACATTTTGTTTATAAATATTTAAAATATATTTTCAATCAAAATACAAGATTTCTTGAATGGTATATTTAAAATTCAAGAAAATATCTGTTGAATTATGAGTGGTTGTTGCTGATTTATGAGTGGTTGATTATTTCTGCATTCTGGTAGGCTGTACAACGCTATTAAAACAACTTTTTTGGAGGAACGAAAAATACCAACGGTAACGAAGTTGGACATTTTCGACATTTTCGAAGGAAACATGTACGACAACAGAAAGGCTGCGTGCAGTCTTGGATATACAGATTGATTATTTAATGGCGAGACGACGACGACGGCACTGGAAGTTTTAATAATTTGCCGTTTCATACACATCGTAGCAGGCGATTATGCGCGCATGCGCATAATCTTTTTTTCTTCATAATCATAGTTATTATAGTCATAGTATTCACTTGTATTTCTGCTAGAAGGCACGTTAAATTCGGTGACGTCGTCTCGCCATTAAATAATCACTCTGTATGATTCCTCCGAATAAATAGAAGAAAAAGACAGCAGAGATCAAAATCAGGAACAAAGTTTTTAGTGATAAACTGGAAACAAAATCGGTAAGAACAAGAGTAGATAAACAGGGAGGTTTCTGGACCACCCAAACCCCTTGTTTCTGACATGGTCTAGAGTCCCCCTTGTTTCTGACATGGTCTGGAATCCCCCTTGTTTTAGATACGGGGTTGTGGCGCGAATAGGGGTCGGCGTTGAGTCGGGAACGGCCCAAGAGTTACGGTAAAAAAATAAAACTAAATAAAATAAAATCAGTTTTAAACTTGTTTACGTTCTCACAGATGTCTCCATGGGTGATTCAAATAGAGGGAGATGTTCCGTATCAGTATGTTCGGCATGATCAAAAACGTTCTTTTGTCGGAAAGCGTGAGATAGCATATTTTCGGACGAAAAGTATCTGACAGAAAAAGGCAGTAGAGACAAGAAAAAAGTGATAGCGAGATTTAGATGTGGAAATGAGGAGAGGGACAATAATTTTTGGATGAAAGAGGAAGAAAGAACATGTAGAATGTGCAGGGAAGGTAAGGAGACAATGGAACATTTGTTGGAAGAATGTGAAAAAATACGACACAGAACGGAAACGAGAAAGGAAATTTTGGATGAAACAGGAAAGGGGTATGAATGGATGAAAGAAGTGAAAAACAGAAGGGAGGAAATTAAAGAAAGGAGTCAACGAAGATATTAACTAGAGGAGAAGGAGAGTAGATTTAAAGCCGAAAGGCGAAAATTACAATTATTATTAAGTATAAGTTAATTGTTGTAAGATAAAATGTAGTATATAATATTTAATAATAAAAATATCACTCACATATTTTCGGACGAGCGGTTTTTGATGAAAGCTTTGTGTTTTTATGCAGGATGGACAGCTAAGGTGGCTTCGACATGTGATGAGGATGGGTGAAGAAATAATAGCTCATAAAGTTTTGTAATCCCAACTGCCAACAAAAACAGTCGGAAGGCCAAGGAAAACCAAGCAAGGAGAGAAGAATCGCGCAATGGAAGAGAAGGTAATCAAAAGGAGTGAAGAGAAATCTCGAGAGCAGGATAGGAAGAAGTGGAAAAACATTTGGAAATGTAATTCAGAAACGTGGCGTGATTGGAAGAAAACTCAAACTCACACAAGCTTCACACCGAAAGATAGAGAGGCTAATCAAGAAAGTATAGTACGGAGCCGCGGCTAAGTTCTGTATGCGCGCCTATGCTACAAGATGTCCATACTCCATTTCTCTATTTGATTTACCGACTTCCAACATCTCCATAACATACTGCAATGAATCTTGCCCGTTCTCGTACAGATAACGGCAGCCATGTGAAATGAATAATAGCGATATGATCGTATGTAATGACAAGCGGACCCGGGCTCGAGCTCGGCCGAACGTTCAGCCCTGTTCACTGGACTGTGAAATGTGCACTTGTTGGTGCGGTTATGTGCATTATTCTCTCACTCACCGATAACGACTGTCGATGTGACGAGTTGATTGTTTTACATGTCAAATATTCTGTTACTGAAAAACGTATATGTAGACAATTACATCCCATGTAATTGTCTACATATACGTTTGCATTTGCTTTCATATACCATATGCATGGTATATGAAAGATCATTTTTGGGTGTATTACATTTTTACCGACCGCCAACATATAAGGGTGATCCAATTTGGACTCTAGGATTTGTTTTTACTTGCCCGACCTTAATATATAAGGGGCAAGTATTGTAATCGCGAAAATTTTCGATGTCGAGATTTTGACTGATGACCACGTTTCATGGTCCAGGGAATCCAAAAAACCTATTTTCGAAGTGCCGTCCGTATGTGTGTGTGTCTGTGTGTGTGTCTGTATGTATACACGATAACTCAAGAACGGTTCAACTTAGAGAATTCGTTTTGGTACTAAAAAATTCTCCTATTAAATGGGAAGAACCCTATTGTTTTTTATAAAGATCGTTGAAAAGAAATGGGAGTTTACTCGTGTCGATTTTAAGATTTTTGCGAATATTTAGCAACAGAAAAATATTTCGAAAAAATTTATTGAACAAAAGTTACTATAAATGCCATAACTAATAACTTTTATTTGAGACGTTTTTTGATAAAACGAAAAATTTTGAAATTTTTTTGTAAAATTATTTAAAATTTTTCCAAGTCTCAATTTTTTCATATTTATATGTAACGTTTCCATGGTCATGATAATTAGTTCGTAACAAGTAAACCTAGCCTTGGACAAAAATTTGTATAGAGCATAATTTGATTTATTTTTGAAGATTTATCTAAATATTTAAAAATAAAAAAAATTTAAATTTATTTATTTTTTTTATATATTTTTTTTTTTTTTGGAGGGCAAGTCTAGCGGAGGTTTCCCTTCGCCACTGGTTTGAATAAAACACAACATATTGGAAAAATACGAATTTTATTGTTATTAGCGTAAAGTACAGACTTGGCAATTATTTATGAAATATGATATCGGCCAAATGCCCTCCACGACTCCGCTGACATGATACCATTCTTTTAGTGAAGTTTTCCATAATCGTTTCCAATAAATGCGGTTCGATTTTAGCAATTGCACGTCTGATGTTCTCTTTTAGTTCTGGAATCGTAGCAAGCTTGTTGACATAGACCCTTTCCTTCAAATAACCCATAGAAAAAAGTCTAATAGGGTTAGATCGCAAGACCTCGTTAACCAATTGATGTTGCCCCTCTGAGAGACAACATCACCAGGAAATTTTGTTTGATTAAATCAGCATCAACTTATGTGTTTTCTAAAACCCTGTTCACAAATGTACGGCGTTTCTGGTAGTCCGCTGCTTTCAGTTCTGGCGTCTGTTGAATGTTATACGCCTTTAAATGCAGGTCTTTTTTTTAAAATTCGTTGAGTAGTGTCATATAAAAGATTCAATTGCTGTGAACGGTGACGGATTGACGTGCTTGGTTCTTCTTGCACAGTATCACGTATACGAGCAATATTTTCACCTAAACGACCTCTGCGTTGATAGCGAACTCTTGGTGTATCAATAAGCATACCACTTGTTTCAAATTTTTGCAGTAGTTCACTAATTGCACGCTCACTTGGAACATTATTCCGTCCAAATAGTGGTCGAAATTTTCTTCGCGTAATCGTAACTGATCGCCTGTATCCATAATAAACTTGCACGATATTTATGCGGTGCTACACAGTATGATGAATTTGCAATGTGTTTAGATACCCACTGCAAAAATGCAAACTTCCAACATTCACTGGACAAAAATGGCGCGCAATTCAAGTCCCGGAGTCCAATTTGGATCCCTTTATAAGGAAGGTATTGTGATCATACCTATTTTGAAATTTCGAGATTTCGATGGATCTCCACGAATTGAGGTCCCTACATAACGTTTTGACTATTTTTAGCATGATGTCTGTCGGTCTGTTTGTCCGTAGAATAGAATTTTTATGAAACTTCATATTTAAGCTTTTCACATCAATGGCACGAGTTGATCAACTTTTGGTAAAAATCGGTTAACTAGAAATAGGAGTTTACTCGTGTTGGTTTTAAGATTTTTACGAATATTTCACAACAGAGAAATATTTCGAAAAAATTTATTTAACAAAATTTGCTAAAAAAGCAATTCTAACAACTTTTATTTGTGACATTTTTTGATAAAGCAGCATAAATTAAACAAATACTTCGTGATGGCGGTCGGTCCTGTGGTGGCCACAGCTGATTTTTTAAAATTTATTTTACATCAGCCTATTTCTGCAACGAGGCAAATCACCGAGGCTAGGGGGGCGAGCTGCTACACCTGGATGAGGGGTGAATAACTGTGAAAATGGGAATAGGAGGTTGGCATGATTTTTTTAATTTTTTTTATCATATTCCTCTTGTTGCATAAAAACAGTTTTTTTTTAATTTGAAGGCTTAAAAAAATCATAAATGTATATAGCGCACGAAAACGACGTGTGACGTCATACCCCTTCTAACTGACGCATGACACTACTAGCCTACCCAGCGTATATAGTCTGTTATGAACTTATTTGTTTGTATAACTTTTATAGGTTATTTAAAGTTAGAGTGATTTTAATTAAAATAAAGTTTATAAAAACAATTTATACATGTTTACCGAATTAAATTTTATATTAAAATATATAAAATATGGAAAATCCAGGCCCCAGTACTTCGAAATATAATCGAAAATATTGTTCAGTACCGATGTGCACAATTAGTTCAACTAGAAATCCAAAAAAAAACAATTTATATCATTACTTGATGGCGAAAAACAACAGAAAAGGCGAAATTTGTGGCTGGAAGCTATGAGGCGAAATAAAACCGATATTTCAGAAAAAAGTAAATTTTATGTTTGTGAGCATAAATGCATCAATGTTGGGTAAATTATCACTCTGAGCCCTAACAAAATCTTTATCTGTCATTTTAATAATAAATGCGTGAAAAATTGTTTAAAAACAAATACAAAACTCTCGAACAATACAATATACACACGTGTAACAATTATGTTGTAGCTGTATCTGTGACGTGAAACCCCTATCGTTTGACGTCATACTCAGTCGTTTTTACTCGGCAACCTTCGCGCCGTGGTTGGCTTATTTCAAATTTACAATATTTTAATAAAAAATTTGACTATAATATTAATTAAAATGTGATTTTTGTTTTGTTAGGTGACATAATTAATATTAAAATATCAAAATAATGTAGTTTTAAAGAAATATAAATTTTATGCGTATCCCCTATTATGTTAACATACTATTCTCGCCCGAACAATTTCACAAACGGGGACTTTAACCAGAAACATCACAATTCAAAAAAAAAAAAAAATTTTGTATATGAAATATATAATACTCCATTGACACGTTGTAACTTAATTAAGGATCTTGGAGTTTACTTCGACAGTAAGTTGATCTTTAATAAACATATAGACAACATTACTAGATCTGCGTATAAAATGCTCGGTTTCATAATGAGGTCTTGCAAAGATTTTAAACAACTAGAGAGTATAATATCGTTATATAAATCACTAGTCTGCAGCCGTTTGGAATACGCCACTGTTATATGGAACCCGCAATATAGCATATATATCCATAGAATTGAGTCGATTCAAAAGCGTGTCATATCATATTTAAATTACAAATTTTTCAAAATTAGTCACTATTCAAATAATTATAATATTAGTCTCCAAACCTTCAACCTAACTAGTCTTTCTAACCGCAGATTAAAAATAGATCTTAATACCGTTTATAAAATTGTAAATAATTTGATTGACTGTCCCGCTGCTATTGAATTGATTAATTTTAACGTACCTCAAATAATAACTAGGAAAATCTCTACTTTCTACTGTAGTAACAGATTGACAAGTTCTGGTCAAAATTCTCCTTTAAATAGAATTATGTTATCTTTTAATTCATTTTTTGATACCTCCAATATATTCTTCTTGCGATTTTCACAATATAAGTCAGAAATTGACAGAATATTGCAGGATCAAAATATGACTTAGAATCTAACAAGTGTTCAATTATGTGATTCAGTTAATTGTAAAATGTTATATACTGTATTGTAATTTGTTTAATTTTTAGTATCATATATTTGTAATCTTATTAACTGCAAAATATACGATTGTATGTATAATTTATCTACGTGGTGACATATTAGGAGTTATCTTAACTCTGTTTGTCACCCAAATAAATAAAATAAATAAATAAATAAATAAATAAATAAATAAATTCAGTTTTTCACAGTCAGAACTACGTGATGTAACGTGCTTGGCCACTCCGTTGGCAAAAAGATAAAACTTAGTCACATGAATTAATCGCTAGATTAATTATTATTTATATTAATGCGAATACAAGGAAAGAATCGGTTTTCTGACACAAAGTACGATACGAGAGTTTGGAAAATTAGCTGTCAAGGCCTATTAGCTCAAAGGCTTCTTTATGTACTGAACTGGAATCGTTTCATTTTGAATAAATGTCTGTCTTCCTTTTGGCTAGTTATTCACCAGGATTAACATCGTACTGTGTATTTCATTTTTATTTCATCAACCATTATAATTGGAAGGTAAATTACTAAACAACATTTCATTGCTATACAAAGTTAAATGAAATTATTTTTTGAAATAATATGAACAGAAACTGGATTTACATTATTTTTGAACTTAATGATTATTTTAAAATTTAGTTGATTAGATTATCTACTATTATATTGTACAAGTGTTGGTATGTATGTTCTATTCAACGTCTGGTGTATCTTCATTTTTCCGGTAACGCGGAGAGAGGAAAATGAACCGCCCTCTCATCCGGGTGATATTTTTTTAGTGCTTAGGCTTAATTTTATTTCGACAGGGGGTACTGACTAATTTTTATTGATAAAAATCATGCATTTTTTCCTCGAATCCGTGTCGAATCAAAGTCACCAATGATCGGCACGGACAGGTTTTATCAGACGATAATTCAAAAATATTCTTAATACAAGACGGCCGGTCCAGAATATTTACGGCGAGAATCAAAGTGTTAAATGGTAATAATGGTTCAGGATAGCGTTTTGAACGTGCGAGATAATATTTTGAGGTATCAGAAAACATTTTTCAAAGAATCTGGGCCATTATTGGAAATATGCTTACAAGATTTCAGAAGGTGACAGCTGTCAAATATTTTGCATTTTAAAATGGGAGGAGATTTCACATTTTGAACGTGTTTCTTGACAGAAGAATACTAATTAAGGATTTAAGGTGAATTAACGATAAAGTTTAAGACATTTTCAGGGCGAATTTCCATAAAATAGTGTTAAAAAAGATTTATAGATATTAAAAATTTCAGGGTTAATCAATGTGTTAAGTGGTGATAATGGTTCAAGATAGCTTATTTGACGTGCGAGATAATATTTTGAGGCATCAGAAAACATTTTTCAAAGAATCTGGCCCATTATTGGAAATATGCTTACAAGATTTCAGAAGGTGACAGCTGTCAATTTTTTTGCATTTTAAAATGGGACGAGATTTCACATTTTGAACGTATTTCCTGATAGAAGAAAACTAATTAAGTATTTAAGGTGAATTAACGATAAAACTTAAGACATTTGCAGGGGGAATTTCCATAAAATAGTGTTAAAACAAGATGAACGACGAGTTTTATAATCGACAAGTGCGATAAAATTATATTAAAACGAGTCGCGAAGCGACGAGTTTTAACAATGTAGGGGAGAAGACCGGCGTAGCCGGGCTGAGGCCCCTAGTATTACATATTTGTTCAAAATAATAATAATTGTACTTTTTCATTTTTAACTACGGATTAAACAAATTTCATTTCTTATTCACAGCTGCGATCTACTTACAAAATATACCAGTTCATATTATCAGATCAACATAACTATATTTACATTATTATTCCAGTTTTTATTACTTTTTTTCTTTTCTTTAATATTTGCCTTAAGGGACTATTACCGGTTAGAAAGGCAAAAAATGACCTATAATTAAATATTTTTTTTCTCGTTTCCTTTATTATAGAACGTTGTGCAACTTTTTTTATTTTATTAATATTATATTCAAGATTATAATTTTTTTTTTTTTTTCAATACATAGATAATTATATAGATGGCGCCAAAGTTCGGTAACAAAAAATTATGATGCTCCATGGCCCGGGGTTAATCTCGAAATTGACAAGTTTGAAACAAAAAATTCAAAAATAATTTTAAAGATGAAGGTGTCTTACAGCGTAATTTACCACCTATTATAAAAAAAAGGGTGTAAAAACAAAATGGCGGATAGGTGAAAATTTGTTTCTAAAAATCATGTTTTTTTCCCCTTTTACCCTTATCAATTTTTTTTTGCCTTTTTCTGTTAAATTACGGTAGAGGACATCAAAATGAACAAAATTCACTAAAATTTAAAAATATCCGTTGTGTAGTTATGGAGAATAAGTCTGGGCCGATTGAAAAAACACCATTTCGAGAAAATCACTTTTAAAGTTTTTTTTTAATATTTGTATTGTAATATTTAAAAAAAAATTAAGTTTCAGCACTTACAATTGGTTAATCAGCAATCCCTGGTCCATATAAAAGTACTCCCGAATCAATCATTTGTTGCTGTTCCTCTTGCTGAGCAGTTTGCTTTGCCAAGCGAGCTTCCTTCGACGCCGCTGTACTCGCTTTATTGGCCATCTCAATGCGTTCCTCATCTTTTTTTTTAACATAATCATACGCAGAGTGTCCAATTATGCATCCCATTACCTCCAATATTTTCAAGAGGGACGTTCTACCTTCATTAAATATTGCTAATGAAATATTAGCAGCCAACTCAGTAACTTCTCTTCCCACAAACGTATGTTTGGGAACGATAGCCCAAAATGTTTTGTTGTAACACTCATTATTATTTTGGGTATTCTTTCCCAAACATCGTTTCAGCAACTCTTCATCTGTTAGTTTTTCAAAAATCGGTTTAATATATTCTTGGACCTCCGAAAAAGCGCATGCGCTAAAATTGCCACCAATTTCTTATTTTATAGAATTTCGTTATAAAAATCTGAAGGTATAAGGAATCAAAAAATGTAAAAAAAAAACGATTTTTTGAAAATTATAACCGGTAATAGTCCCTTAATTTGCAATACTAATCAATGTTTTCGCCGGTAGGTTAGTGTCTTGAGTTAATCGTCTTTTGAGTCTACAATATAATGGTAATATTTAACTCAAAAATATAAATATGTGAATTGCAAAAGGCTATTTTAAAAATGTATTGTAATACTAGGTTATTACCTGTCAATAATGACGGATTTATAATATAAAAATTTCAATTGTTTGTATGTGTATTTGGTTTTATTTTTTAACGTATCTTAATTTCGTATAATTAACCGAAAAATATACTACCATGTCAGGTATTTAGCCAATCACGGGAGAGGGTGTCACCTGTCAGCCAATCAAGAGACAAGGTGTCCCCTGTTAGCCAATCACGAGAACCTTAGGAAAAATTGACGTCATAATGTTACCGACACTACATGATTATTTTATTTATTCATAAACTTTTTAAGATGGGAAAACGATTCATATTTACTCAGTATATTACATTTATATTGTTAAAATTAAAAATAATTTGAGACGTTAATTTATGCCTACGAAACACTAAACATTTCTGTAAGTAATTATATTCGTAGTTTCTTAGAGAATAAATCTGCAAAATATTGTTTATATCGGGCAAAGGATATAACAGTGTCTAAAGTTTATTTTTTATGCCTACGAAACCAATATGACCGTAGAGAATAAATCTGCAAAATATTGTTCATATCGGTTAAAGGATATAGGCGTGTCTAGAGTTTCTCATTTATACCTACGAAACACTTAACATTTCTATATGTAATTGTATCCACAGTTTGTTAAAGAATAAAACTGCAAACTATTGTTCATATCGGTCAAAGAATAAAAGAGTATCTAGACTCTCTTATTTATGCCTACGAAACCCTAGATATTTATGTTTGTAATTATATTCATAGATTTTTAGAAAATAAATCTGCAAAATATTATTCATATCGGTCAAAGGACATAGGATTGTCTAGAGTTTCTTGTTAATCCCTACGAAACACTAGACATATCTGTATGTAATTATATTTGCAGATACTTAAAGAATAAATCTGCAAAATACTGTTCATATCGGTCAAAGGATATAGGAGTATCCTAGGGTTTTTTGTTTATGCCTACGAAACCCTAGACATTTCTATAGGTTATTTTATCCGCAGATTTTTAAACAATAAATCTGTAAAATATTTTTCCTATCGATCAAAGGATATAGAAGGGTCTATAATTTCTTGTTTATGCCTACAAAACTCTAGACATTTCTATACTTGTTTTATCCACAGATTCTAAGAGAATAAATCTGCAAAATATTTCTCATATCAATCAAAGAATATAGGACTGTCTAGAGTTTTTAATTTATGTCTACGAAGCCCTAGACATTTCTGTATGTTATTTTTTCCGCAAATTCTCAGAGAATAAATTTGCAAAATATTGTTCATATCGGTCAAAGGATATAGGAGTTTCTTGTTTATGCCTACGAAACCCTTATGTATGTAATTATATACGTAGATTCTTAGAGAATAAATCTGCAAAATATTGGTCATATCGGTTAAAAGATATAGGATTGTCTGCCAATCACGAGAGCCTTAGGAAAAATTGACGTCACAATGTTACCGACACTACCCAGCAAACATTCAACTAACGGCCGAATGCTGGCAAACTGCTGGTAAATTACTGGCACCAAAAGTAAGTGCAACGCCAGTATTAATAATGTACTTCACATTTGTATTTCGCATTCCGCCTATACGAAGTACTTTACCAGCATTTTATAAGCACTCTTCTTCACTCATACTTTTTACTTAAAACCATCAGAAATAAATCTTGCAACTAATGCGATTATTTTGCACTTTACCGTTGCTGGGCCAGCAACTGATACATCAATGGGCCAGTAACGGCCACGGGGACACCGGGGTACTGGCCCATTACTTTCAATGCCGGGGAGTATGTGCTTTACCAGTACTGGCCCGTATAAAAATGTTTGCTGGGTACATAAAGACACTTGCTAATTATATATGTCAGATAATCTATGTATGTATGAAATTTTAGACACCGTTACACAAAAAGGATAATGTTATTCTATTGCAAATTTCCTTTTAAAATAATGATTTTCAAAATATGATAAAGCACTTAACATAACACAATCCTAATTAAAATATTAATTAAGTAATACATTACCTTATTATGTTAATATTTCATAAATCTGTCGATACACCCAAGCATATTTTCCAGTAGATATAGCAGAGGTTTTAATATACAACGTCAGGGCGATAATTACATATGGCGAATGATATAATCTGCTAATGAACGGCATATGGAGGCGAGGCGAACTGCCGTGTGTGGGTGGGCAGTAGGTTAAAGGTTGCTCACCATCAACACCCCAGGATATTACGTGTATGAACTGCTTTGATCTATACTTATTATAACACGTGTACTTTCCTAAAGTTACACAAATAATTTGGTTCTTTCAGAAAATATTTGCCATATCTACACAGTATAGTCTCCTACGCATTTGTTGATATTATATTTGTATATTATATACAAGGGTAGGATGAAAAGTAGTATCAATGAAAAAGAAAGATATTTTTAAAATAATTTATTTTTCACTTCGCTGTTATTTGGTCATAATACCTATGGTCTAATTTAAACAAGGTGGATGACCAACTTACACATTTATTCTTCCAGTTTTTATTGAGATATCACAACTAAACTTTATGTACACAGATCTACGGTCGAAAAACCGTAAAGGTATAATGACGAGTGACAGGTAATTACGTCAACGTATGTGATATTCATTAACGAAGAACACGATACTGACGGACACATACAGCGCGAACGCATTCTGGTGTTACTCTTTCATATCTTGTTATAAATCAACACCAAAATCTGTCAGAAGGAAAGGTTTTAATTAGTTTTTCGTCACACAGAATTGTTTTTAGGATTTTGTTGGTATGAGTTAAAATCATTGATGTCTTATAAATAGACACAGCATGCAAAAAAATAATGTGGGAATGCTGGGAAGAAAGAGCCAGAAAGGAAGATGGTACGCATGGGGGGAGATGAGAAAAGAGTATTACTGGAGATGCGGAGTGGATGCGACAGTGGTGGAAATGAGAAGAAAAGACGGGATAAGCGTGATTGAGGAGTTGTGGAGAAGGGATAAGGAAGTGGGGGAGCAAGAAAGGACAGTCAGAATAGACAATTCAAGGAGCGCAGGGAGATATAAGGAGGTCAGAGCTATAGGGGTACCAAGCTACTTGAGGGGAGAAAGAGGAAGGTCAGGAGGGAGAGTTAGGAGGATTGCGAGACTAAGGTGCGGGAATGAAGAGAGAGGAAATAGATATTGGAGGAAACAGGAGAATAAGATGTGCAGGATGTGCGGGGAGGAGGAGGAAGATATAGAGCACCTCGCGAAGAGGTGTAAAGAGATGACAGTATGGTCGGGGAGCACATTAGACCTGTTGCACGAAGATGGAAGGGGGGAGAGGTGGGCGAGAGAATTAGAGGCAAGAAGGATGGAGATTGGCGAAAGATAACAGGAAGGGGAAACGGAAAGAAAGAAAGAAAAGAGAAAAAAAATATTGTAAACTGTAAATTGTATTGGATGTTATAGTTATGTATTTTTGGATTGATTGTTTTATATTTTATTTTATTTTAATTTTTTTGTAAATGTTCGCACCCTGAACGCCGCAAGGCTTAGGGGAATAAAGAATATATATATATATAGACACAGCATGCTCTATGCCTTAACAATGTTTGTTATGAAGCCAAGACCCTGCTCTATCAGTGCTGGAAAGAAATAGAGAGGAAAGTGATACATGGAAAGATACAATCAAAATGGGAAGCAAAAAGAAGGAAACGATTTGAGCATAATGGTTACTCAGCTAAGGAAATAGCAAGAAAGAGGTCGGAAGGACAAGATGTGACACTGGAAATAACTGATAGAATGCGAGATATTCAAGGACAAGAAAGAAGTGAGAGGATAAAAAATTCGAGGTATAATAATAAATACAAAAAAACTTGGACGACGCAAATACCCGAGTAACTCAAAAGTCAAAGTAATGGATTAAAAAAGAAGGTAATAGGAAGATTTAGGTGCGGAAATGAGGAAAGAGAAAATGGGTACTGGAGAACGGATGAACAAAGAATGTGCAGAATGTGTGGAGAGGAAAGAGAGACCTTGGAGCATATAATAAAGAATTGTGGAGAAATGAAATTTAAGGAAGGAACAAGAGAAAGCGCGTTGTGTGAATCAGGGCAAGGATGGAAATGGATGGATTAGAGAGAAGAGAAGATTTGAGACGAAGATTTACCAATAATTAGAATAAGTACTTCAAAATAAATGTAATTAGGCTATATGTAAATAATATGTAGATTTTAACCGAAAGGTACAAATAAAATAACTATCTATCTATCTATGAAGCCCCTGTGGAGATTGAAGGGGGATTGGCCCATGGGAGTATAACGGGTTGCCCCGTTAGACTCCCAGGATAACGCCAAGCCTACGTTGGCTGTGACTTGTTGCCCACAAACACGATCCGCAGAGCTAGACAAGTGTAAACATTGGCTATGACTTATCACGCCGACTGTAGGTGTTGAGATTTCTTTATTTCAGCTAATAAAGATTAAGGTTTCAAGTAATTAAAGTCAAGCCAACAAAACCTAAATTTAAAGAATTATTGTTTTAATATACAAACATCTTTTAGGCTGAGCCTGCATAATAATGCGGTGACATCATGGCGTCAATCTTTCAGATAATAACGGGTGTTTTTTTTAGAGGTATAGAACTTTAAATTGCAATAAAACAACGATGGATTATTCGATTGGCATGAATTTTTTTTTTATTCGAAAGATAATCTTGTGGCATTACATTAAATCATACCAACAAGACGGCGCAACATGTCACACAGCTCGTGCCACAATCGATTTATTGAAAAACACGTTTGGTGACCGCCTAATTTCACGTTTTGGACCTGTGAATTGGCCTCCAAGATCTTGTGATTTAACACCGCTGGACTACTTTCTGTGGGGCTATGTAAAGTCATTGGTCTATGCGGATAAGCCACAAACGCTTGACCATTTGGAAGACAACATTCGCCGTGTTATTGCCGATATACGGCCACAAATGTTGGAAAAAGTCATCGAAAATTGGACGTCCAGATTGGACTACATCCGAGCCAGCCGTGGCGGTCATATGCCAGAAATCATATTTAAAATGTAATGCCACAAGATTATCTTTCGAATAAAAAAAAATTCATGTCAATCGAATAATCCATCATTGTTTTATTGCAATTTAAAGTTCTATACCTCTAAAAAAAACACCCAGTATAAAATACTGATGCTGAAGTAGTTCTTTTTTGGCTTAGATTGAATAAAGATGTTTAAAGCCTATGAGTTTAATTTAAATCTTCTAAAACCCCAAATTCCAACAGTAGGCGCCTTTATACATCATTGGTCTTAGCTGATCAAGTAAAACTTACGAAAATACGTAGCGTACAGATCGCACTTTATGCCCTTACGTAAAACCGACTTAATCTTATTATCCTGACAATTTTCTGATCTGTCACAACTCTCCCATAATACATGACAAGAAGATACATGAAATGTCTATAAAAATTTCGACATTTGTAGATGAATATAAACCAGTGAACTAACACGTGTTGTGTATCGAAAAAATGAAATTTTATTTGGTCGTAAAGAATCGAGTTGTGACAAGTTACAAGCACACGTGTGTATTTATTGAAGGTCATGAAGAGCTAATGTCTAGTGACAGGTAATTCTGCGAGTCCATGTGATATTCAGTAAGCGAATACTCGATGCTGACGTCCATACGTCCCCGCAGTTGGCAATCAATGTTATTGCAACGGGAAATATTTGGAAAAATAAACCGAATTAATACCATATAATCATGTACAGTGGTAGCTAAGATTAAATGGGAGAGGTAATCAAAATTTATATAAAAAAATTGATGTGAAGTTTGAATTTTCACACATTTCAGGGTTTTGTAAGTATTTAATAAGTTTGGGACGCCTTGTACTCGGACCGGCTAATCTCGTTAAGAAGTAGAGGTCCGAAATTTCAGGACATATGCTCTAAGCCTGTGCCTTCTCGGAGTGTTTCTGAAGGGAGTTGGCAGCAGACTCTAGCACGTTAGACCTGGGAGTCCAGACTCAAGAACGAAAATTAGAGAGTTCCTTGCCAGGCAGAAGGTGAGCAGATGGAAAGGTCGACAACACAGTTGAATTTTGACTTGAAAAAATTGGTCTGCTAAGAAGGCTCCAATGTAGCAGTTTTCCACGTATACCATAATGTTCCAGTTAGTGTAACAATCTTTTGATTGGAACTTTGTCAAAAGTTCTAGAGAAATCCAAACAATCAATATCCAGAAGCACATATCGACCATATGCCTTTGTCCAGAAGTTGGTTGAAGACATCATATTTGACGTAACTGAGCACCCAGGAAGAAAACCATGTTGCTCTTTAGAAAGAACTTCAGTTTCGAATAAAAAGCTTGTAAGAGTCTCAGCATAAATTCGCTCCATAACTTTCCTAACATTAGACCCAAAACTTACAGGGCGGCAATTGCTGGCTAATAGTTTGTCACATTTTTTAAATATAGGTGTAACGTGTGCTGATCGCCACGACTTGGGTAAAATTCTTGGGCCATGTTCATAATGTTTTACTAAATCTTAGTAGCACTACTAAGACAAGTATACTAAGCGTTACTAAAAATGGGTGTTCATAATACAGAATTATTGTTAGTAGTGCTTAGTAAATTGAAATTTAGTAGTACAGATTTAGAAGTGCGGAGAGGCTGTATTAAATACATTAAAATAGCAATTGTGTTCATAATACTGATTGACTTTAATCATGTATATGAGAGATTTGCGTGATGTTCGTGAAATTCGTGAATTACAGGCAAAATTGCCAAGAAAATTTTATAGTTAAAGAAAAAATGTATTGGAAATATTAAGTGAAGAAGATTTCAAAAAAAATATAGATTTTCAAAAGACAGAGTTCGAACATTAATTGAAATCTTACATGACGATATAAAACCGGTATCCTCAAAAGGTGGAATTATTTTTATTGAACTCCAAATATGTATTGCTTTACGTTATTTTGCGAAAGGTTCATATCAACAAGATATAGGTAAGTAGTTAATAACATGAATAATTAGTTACCATTATGTTTTTATTCAGAATTCTTTTAACATAACAATGCTTATTGTAGCTGATTTACATGGAGTCAGCAGACCAACTGTCTCGCGAATTATAAAATGTGTTAGTTTTGCCTTAGCCAGAAAACGACCATAATTTATATTATTTCCTGCAGAACTAGAAACTGTAAAACGAAAATTTTATGACATTGCTCAAATGCCTAATATAGTTGGTGTTATTGATGGGACGCACATAAAAATCAAAAACCCAGGTGGACCTTATCGTGATGCATATGTATGCCGTAAAGGTTTCCATTCATTAAATGTACAGGTAAATTTATTTCCAAAATGTATGACAATAAGATAATTTATTATATTTTTTCACAGGTTATTTGTGATGCAAATTGTAAGATAACCGATAATACAAGCTAGTAACACGCCTTCCATCTCTTTTAACATGTTAAACAGTGCATATGTCTATCTTTTTCTAATGCCAACAGCAACGTTGTCAAATTTACATCGATATTAGTTAAAATATCTTAGTATTGTGATTATGAACACTACTAACGATAGTATCCTACTTGCTTACTTTAACAAGTAACGCTTAATCGCAATATTTAGTAAAAGATTATGAACATGGCCCTTTGTTTCTAAAGATGTTATCTATCTTGCGCAGCGGTTCTACCAGTTCATGCTTGCACCTTTTTAAAACTACAGATGGAATTCCATCCGGTACATACGAAAAAGACTCTGTAAGTTTATTTAATTCCTTAAGTACGTTCTCAGGTGTAATATTTATTGTTTCCAAAGAGGCAGTGATACGAGTTTCTGGATCCAGCGGTAGCAATACATTATTTGATTCGATAGTCAATGCTTCACTGAATTCTACAGCAAATAATTCAGCGACTTCAGCTGGTGAAGCACTTGTCTCGCCCGTGACATTTTTAAGAACTGGTTACTTTTGATTCCATGTTTGACCGGACATACCTGTAAAGAGCTTTTGGACATTTAGTTAGAAGCGCAAATTCATAAGATCTGCGTGCCGCACGTAGTTCGATTGTAGGTTTGTTCGATATTTTCCGATGCTCACTGAAATTATCGAGAGATTTGGAAGACTTGTGTTTTTTCCATATTTTATACTCTAATTTATGTAGTTTGAATAAATCGTAATTAAACCATGGTTTACGATATTAAACTTGATGTTTAGTCAACGGCGCATGTGAATTAATTATATCTGACACAGTCCGACAAAAATTTTCCCAATTATCGATAAAATCTTGGCCAAAGTTCCAATCACAAGAAGCCAAATCATCAGCCTAATTGGTAAAATGCACCTTCCAGATATTCCTACGAAACTTTTTATGATCCGTAGTAGTATCAGTTAACTGAATATCGACTAAGAGACACGCATGATTCGAGAGTCCTATAGGTGAAAGATATTGAATGTCACCAACCAGACTCAAATCGTTAACGAGCAATAAATCCAGTGTTGAAGGTTTCTGAGTTTCATGTAGGCTTAGTGTCAAGTTATTCGACATTATTACTCAGTACATCAATAAGTAAAGCAGAAATGGTGCTATCCAAGTTGGTAGGCGTTCATTTTATATCGAGCAAATTAAAGTCTCCAAAAATTAAAACATTTTTGTGCTTTTCGTTAACCAGCTGAATATTTTCAAACAAGGTCACATTATCCTCCTGGGCAGACGTATTTGGGCGATAGATATTGACAATAATTAACGAAATATTATCGATACGTACTTTTAACCATAGAGATTCGAAGTTTGGTGTCCTAATATCACGATTTTCGATATACTCACTCTTAAATATTGAGCTTTTCAAATAAGTGCACACTCCTTCTTGCTGACTAACACATATTAGTCAGTCAAAAAATATAAATATATATAATTACATAATTTTCAAGGCACATAAATAAGTTATAAAACAATGCCTCTGGGAGATAATGTGGGGGACATAAGTTTTTTGAAATATTTTTGGGGAAAATTCAATAAAAAAAAATTGGGAAGTTAGGGATTGATGGAAATTATGTTTTGTTATGATACATAAAAAGAATTTCAGAAAAAAAATATCTTGTGGTCGGTAAAAATATAATTGAAAAATATAATGAAAATATAATTTAAAAATAATGTTCCATAACAAATTGATATTTAATAATATTGAGATAATTATTGGATCCTTGAAAAAAATAAGTCAAATTTATATTTTGATATAATCTTTTATAAATAATACTATATATTAATTATTTTACCATTAAATACAAATTTACTATAAAAACTATCACTATAAAAAAGGTATAAGAATTGAACAATTCATTTGTAGTACTTGTTTTCATTTATAACAATATTCCGTAAGGTTAATAATGAAAATAATGAATAAACAGTTGCTTCTGATGATATTAGGCAGGTGCTTAATAGACAATGTGGTTTGCAAAACTAAGGTAAGAACATATATATGTAGAAAATTGCAAGGTAATGTCTTTTCAAAAATATTAAAAACAAAGCACCGGAGGTGAAGAAAATTTATAAATTTACCGGACTTTTATTATTTAATATACTACAAAAGACCTAGAACAGGGGTTTTGGACATTGCGGCTGCGGCTCTTTTAGAAAATTTTGTGGCTCTTTGAAAATTGGCTGGTTTTTATTTTAATATAATCTATTTTCTAATTTTCAACTTTCTGCCTGTACTATACAGGTTTTGTATTTTTCTGAATGTTTTACGGTGCAATTCGCGCCCGGTAATTCCCCGATTTACTGCATATTCCCTTTTAAAAGAAGTTTTTTGTTTCGAAAAAAGTTATCTGTATTTGTGAATGATTTACGTGCAAAAACATTTTTACATTTTATTAATTTACAAAAACATGTTATTAATGCAATTTTTTTGCACATACTATTGTTAACATGAAAGAAGCTTTTCGAGATAGATTTAAAGAGTTTAGAAAATATAAAGCTACACTAGATTTTTTGACAAAACCAATTGAAGTAGATATGTAGCAATTACATTTATCACCTTCAATTAGTGGATTTGAAATCCAAAGGTTTATGGAACTACATATTCTTAAAACTTAATTCTGAACTGGAAAATTTAGAAAGAAAAAAGTGAATTTTATCTTCCCAGCATAAGTGGACCGAAATTCGTAATCTTCAAAATGTAGATAAAGTTTTTTTCGAAGCTTGGAACAGTCTTCCAGAATCGTTCAATCTTTTAAAAAATTATGCTTTTGGGCTACTGATAATTTTCGGATCCACATATTACTGTAAGCAAATGTTTTCACATATGAAATTAATAAAGAGTCAGTTAAGAAGTAATCTTACTGACCTGAAACTAGAGTGCTGCCTTAAGTTAAAGATTACTGAATATTCACCAAATATTGAAGTCTTATAGAACACTATACAGGAACAATCGTCCCTATAAAAAAATTATTTTATTGTAATATACTGGCAACTACAATAGGTATCACAAACTAAATATATAAGTAAATATTAATTTATTGTAATACTTGATTATTTTTATACAAATAAACAATTTTTACGTTTTTTTCTTAAATATAGCATATATTTTTTAGCGGCTCTTTCATGTTATTGTGTTTTTTTTTTTTTCAATATAGAGATGGCTCTTTGTCACTGAAAGGTTGCCGACTGTTATTTTCTACCCAAGCCATGTAATTAAGGTCGTACCGACCAATAATAGAATATTTTGTTATTTTGCCCCCCCCCCCAGGTGAAATCCTGGCTACGTCCCTGCTGGCCATGGTTTGCTATGCCGTCTGTAAACGCCTTCCGACATAGATTAACGAAAACTTGAATTTCAGATATTTGGTTGGTAATTTTTTAAGGTTTCGCAATAATATAGACTTCACATTAGTGTTGAAATTTCGTAATTTTTAAATGACGAACAGCTGTTTATTGTTTAAAGTTAATTTATCATTTTTAAAATTTTGTCAAGGTTCTTTAAGCAGTTAATTTTAATATTAATTGTAGTATGATCCATTTTAGACTATATACGCTGCACATTTTCAAACTATAGGAGAATGCCCAGATCACCCAAAAGATGCTTTTTCTACCGTGTACGATATAAAACTAATCCCGACGTTAACAGGTACACGAATTGAGTTCAAAACCAATGTTACTGAAGATATCGGCAAAGATATATTGGTAAGTAACTAACGGTTTTAGTCTGTTACGAATCAAGACTTTCGTGGGCTTGAAGTTAATAATTATTTTGGGGCCTCAGCTAAAGCAAGAAGGTCAAGCAAAATTAATGTTACCACCCGAGCAGAAAGCAAGGGTTGTAATAACCAGGGATGGGGAGTCGACAGAAAAATTATCGACTCTCGACTCTCGACTCCAGAGTCGGTATTTTTAAAAATCGACTCCGACTCCGACTCCCGACTCCCGACTCTTTTCACACGTAAATTGTAAAATCTATTCCAAATGTTTAAGCGGAACTAAATGGAATTTTTATTTTCTTAAATTATCACGAGTTCCCTTTTTAACGATCAAAGTGGGCTTTTGTTAAAAAAAAATGATACAAAGCCTCATTCAATCCTTAAAAGTTAGTAGATTTCGATATCTTATTCCGCTTAAATCAAAGAAACAGACTATACTTACATTAAATATCTTGGGTGAGCTGTTTTTATAAAAAGTCATTTTCATTTCATCTTGACTATTAAGTTATATTTAATACAAATTTTCCAATAAATTAGTTTTAAAAAATTTTGATTTATATTTTATATAAAGTCTGTTCTTTTGGTTTAGGCGGAACTAGATTTTCAATTCTAGTTACTTTTACCGTTTGATTGAAGCTTTTGATCATTTTGTTCAGGAAAAGCCAACTTCAATATATAAAAAAATATATAAAAACAGACTGTACTTCATAACATCACTTTTTTCTTTTGACATATAGATTTTAGCTGCCAACATGAAACATGAAATAATCACAAAGCTCGTTACCACTTGAGAAAATAAAAATCCAGTTCAGTTCCGTTTTAACATAATAAACAAAGTATACAGAAAAAGAAAAATTAGATATGACTAAAAACAAAAATCTTTATCCTACATCATTAATCTGTTAATACTAGTAATGTTAATTAAATTTTTAACTGGATAGCATGAAAGAAACCGTGTAAAACCGGTATTGAATATTTTGAATGTCATTTTCGTTCATGAACAGGGAACAAAATATCGTTCTTGTTTCCGTGCTTTAAAAAATTCTGGTAGTATGGTATTTTGCTTTCGTTTTCGGATTGTTCTCATCCTTGATAAAAATGTAATCAAAGAGTCGGGAGTCGATAACTTTTTCCGACTCCGACTCCGACTCCCCATCCTTGGTAATAACCAGGGATGGGGAGTCGGAGTCGGAGTCGGGAGTCGGGAGTTGAGGAGTCGAAGCTTTTTGGAGGAGTCGGAGTCGGAGTCGGCAGTCGGAAAAAGTTATCGACTCCCGACTCTTTGACTACATATTTATCAAGGATGAGAACAATCCGAAAGCGAAAGCAAAATACCATACTACCAGAATTTGTTAAAGAATGGGAACAGGAACGACATTTTTTCTCTGTTCATGAATTTAAAAATATTCAATTCCGGTTTCCTTCATGCTTTTCAGTTAAAAATTTAGTTAATTTTTAGTAATATCTAATTTTTCTTTTTTTAGTATACTTTGTTTATTATGTTAAAACGAAACTAAACTGGATTTTTATTTTCTGAAGTTGTAACGGGCTTTGTGATTATTTTATGTTTCATGTTGGCAGCTAAAATCTATATGTCAAAAGAAAAAAGTGACATGTTATGAAAAATAAAGTACAGTCTGTTCCAAACGATTAAGCGGAACTAACTGGAATTTTCATTTTTGTAAGTTGTCATTAGCTATTTTTTTATATATTGAAGTTGGCTTTTCCTGAACAAAATGATCAAAAGCTTCAATCAAACGGTAAAAGTAACTAGTATTGAAAATCTAGTTCCGCCTAAACCAAAGGAACAGACTTTATATAAAATACAAAACAATTTTTTTTTAAAACTAATATATTTGAAAATTTGTATTAAAAATGACTCAATAGTCAAGATGAAATGAAAATGACATTTTATAAAAACAGCTCGCTCCAACCCAAAATATTTAATGTAAGTATAGTCTGTTTGCTTGGTTTAACCGGAATTTGATATCGAAATCTACTAACTTTTAAGGATTGAATGAAGCTTTGTATCATTTTGTTTAACAAAAGCCCACTTTGATAGTTAAAAAGTAAACTCGTGATAATTTGAGAAAATAAAAATTCCATTTAGTTCCGCTTAAACATTTGGAATAGACTTTACAATTTACCAGTGAAAGGAGTCGGGAGTCGGAGTCGGAGTCGATTTTCAAATATACCGACTCCGGAGTCGAGAGTCGGGAGTCGATAATTTTTCTGTCGACTCCCCATCCCTGGTAATAACCCGAGTGAAACATTGCCATTATATGCGAGTCAAATAGAATATTTTATCTTCAACTACGATGGGTGATCGGAGAGTTTCTAGAACGAACTAAAAGACGAGGTTGCGCGCACATGTCATTCAAATGTTTTGAAATTGTCATTTTTTATACAGGGTCCGGCAGAGAGGTGTGATGTTTTTGAAATGACTATCACGCGCGCTTGTGTGGTCACACTGTATTCGGAATGGTTGATATCTACTCGTAAATAGATGCCACTTCAATAACAATGGAGCCTTGGTCGTAGCACATGTGTTTAGTTAAAACACCTTCATTGAAACGGGTCGTTCTGTGGTGCTCACACAGCGACGATTTCGAAACCATTTTAATGTTGGTCGTCATGGTCGTGTTCCAAAACGGAATACCATTATGAAGTGGGTGAATAGTTTTCAAAGAACAGGATCTTTGAAACCAGGGACTGCACGAGGACGTGATCGAACTGTACGGATCCCGGAAAACATTGAAAGAGTGCGACAAGCGGTGGAAGCCAGCCCTCGTCGTTCGGCAGTACGTCACGCACGCGTTCTTCAGATGTCAGACAGGTCAGTTCGCAGAATCTTACAATTGGACCTTCATCCGTATAAAATTATGTTTGTTCAAAAACTGCTGCAAAATGAGACGACACAGATTCGCAGCAGCGATGTTGGAATTGCTGATGGACGATATTGTTTTGATCACGAGTGACGAAGCCTACTTTTATTTATCGGGGATGGTAAACAAACAGAACTTTGGTATAGTCTATTTCACGATAGGTTGAAGTGACTATCTACTTATGGTCCTAAACACAGTGGGTGGTAATTACCAGGGATGGGGAGTCGACAGAAAAATTATCGACTCCCGACTCTCGACTCCGGAGTCGGTATTTTCGAAAATCGACTCCGACTCCGACTCCCGACTCCTTTCACTAGTAAATTGTAAAGTCTATTCCAAATGTTTAAGCGGAACTAAATGGAATTTTTATTTTCTTAATTTATCACGAGTTCACTTTTTAACCATCAAAGTGGGCTTTTGTTAAACAAAATGATACAAAGCTTCATTCAATCCTTAAAAGTTAGTAAATTTCGATATCTAATTCCGCTTAAACCAAAGAAACAGACTATACTTACATTAAATATCTTGGGTTTGGGTGAGCTGTTTTTATAAAATGTCATTTTCGTTTCATCTTGACTATTGAGTCATTTTTAATACAAATTTTCAAATATATTAGTTTAAAAAAAAATTGTTTTGTATTTTATATAAAGTCTGTTCCTTTGGTTTAGGCGGAACTAGATTTTCGGTTAGTCTGTTCCAAACGATTAGGTGGAACTAACCGAAAATCTAGTTCCGCCTAATCGTTTGGAACAGACTATACTTTATTTTTCATAACATGTCACTTTTTTCTTTTGACATATAAATTTTAGCTGCCAACATGAAACATAAAATAATCACAAAGCCCGTTACAACTTGAGAAAATAAAAATCCAGTTTAGTTTCGTTTTAACAAAGTATACAGAAAAAGAAAAATTAGATATGACTAAAAATTAATTAAATTTTTAACTGGAAAGCGTGAAGGAAACCGGAATTGAATATTTTTAATTTCATTTTCGTTCATGAACAGAGAAAAAATGCCGTTCCTGTTTCCGTACTTTAAAAAATTCTGGTAGTATGGTATTTTACTTTCGTTTTCGGATTGTTCTCATCCTTGATAAATATGTAATCAAAGAGTCGGGAGTCGATAACTTTTTCCGACTCCCGACTCCGACTCCTCCAAAAAGCTTCGACTCCTCGACTCCCGACTCCCGACTCCGACTCCGACTCCCCATCCCTGGTAATTACAAATAACTCTAATGCCCTTTTCACACTAGATCTTTAAGACGATTGAACTTAAACTTCATCGATGTTTAATATCGGTTTGCTTTCACACTTGATGTTTAATTTGAAGAAGAAATCTCCATGTAAAGCTAGTATGTATTGCCAACATAATTTCATATCGTTTGAATTTATTCTGTCATTATTTTGTATATCGAGGTTAGGAGAAGTTTATTTTTTATATTTATTTAAATAATAACGCAAATAATCTTCTCATAACCTCGATATATAAAATGATAACAGCTGAACATAGATAAAAGAAGAGAAGCACAAATTCAAGGAGTATTTTTTTATAATGGGAATTAAGTTGGCAATGCGGGCGAAGTTTAAGACGCAGATCTCTGTCTTAAACATCGGTCGTGTTTAGACGAGGCCGTACGGTTTCACATTAGCGTTTAAAGATCCATTCACTTAAACATCCGATCTTAAAGATCTAGTGTGAAAAGGGTATAATCCCTTGTTTGTACCCATAAACTAGCCAGAGATGTATCAGGTATAAATTACATTACACCATGTAATGACACAATTGTAACAAGAAATAAACATAAGATATCATCAAAATAAACTTTATTTTTATTATAAATACAATTAATTTATAGAACTTATAATTAAATTTAAAACATTACAATTAGTATTTAAAACATTGCAATAAAATAAATTTTAAATTAAATAATGTTTAAGATAAAAAAAATCTTACAAGTCCAAATCATTCTCTGAATCAGTCTCTAAATTAATGATTATAGTACGTTCTATTTGAATATAACTGTCCTCAGTTTTAATAACATGATTTAAACAATTTTTCCAACTATCTACAGGGATATTTTCCATTTCTTTCGTTTTCTTCTCCTATCAATGGATTTATTTACAATATTCCATACTGTTGTCATCGCTACTTTCGTTGCCTTGCCTGTCTCTTCTAATGCCGCTTGTTTGTTTTTGCGGTTCCTTAAATATAAATACACATTGGCCACAATTTCTTTAGCTTCTACAGGTAAATATATACAAGTTTTTTCCCGATTTTTTTTATTGTATCTTGCACTATATCATCATCTTCTATCATGGTCACATAGTCATCTGCTTCATTTGCTTGCACAGAAGTTAATTGTTCGTTCCAAGGACGCCACATTTTTCTAACACGTACTGAACTATTTAACACAAATCACAAGTTATCTGATAGAAAATTCAAAGCGAAGTGAAAAGATATTTAAAACATCTGCAATTTATACCTGATACATCACTGACTAGGTTATGGGTGCAAACAAGGGATTAGTGTTATTTGTAATAAACACCCACTGTGTTTAGGGCCATAAGTAGATAGTCACTTCATTTTATCGTGAAATAGACTATACTGGGCAACCGAAAACCCGCAACAACTGTATCAGAATCCTCTGCACAGCAAGACAGCGAGTTTGGTGTTTCGTATCTCGCACTTGCATTATTGAACCTTATTTTTTTCGTGAAAACAGTGACTGTTAACACAGATCGCTACGTTACCATGATGAGGCATTACGTGGAGAAAAGTTCAGCGACAACGAGGAATTCAAAGAATTTGTGGGAAACTGGCTCAAACAATAAGACAAAAATTTATTTGCATCAGGTATAAAAAAACTAGTTCATCGTTGGGACAACTGTATTAATATTCGTGGGGATTATGCTGTGAAGTATAAAAGCCTCATTTTGTAAAAATACACAGTTTTTTTTTTTTTTTTTCTACATCAATTTGTCTCTTTATATTGAAAGTCCCTCGTGATTAAAGCAAGTTAAAATTCCTGAAAATAGTATTATTTTATAACTTGTTTTCTTATAATGTGGCCCAGGGATGCGAAAAGGTTGGACACCCGTGGTTTAGATAATTCTTATTTTTCTGCAGGATTAAAAGATCTTGAAATGCGTTGGACTAAATACCCAAATATATGCCCAAATATTTTGTGCCAAAAACAATGTTTTCTAACTCGTTTTAGAAACTTTTCCATCACCTCTCGTATATAGGGATTTGCAGCTAAGCACCCTACCATCTGGTGAGCGTTTCATGAACTTGTGTACATCAGATAACATTTCGTTTTGTGTATTGGTTTTGTATGAAGTTTGTTTTTAAAGTTTTATTATAATCATTGAAAAATGTATAATACATATTGTTGTGTGCCTATGTGCAATTCATTGAAAAGAAGAAACCCGGAAATATCGTTTCATTTGTTTCTACTAATATCAGACACCGTACGGTTCGAAACAAAATTGGGAAAGCAAGAGGTTAGGAATCGACGCGATGTTTAGATAAACAATTTAAAAATTGGAAAAAAAGTGAGCCCTTATATCAAAGTTTGCTCATTACATTTTAATGATAGTGACTACAAAAAATATTTTCAATTTTGTATTTATTATCGCATATCTTGAAAATTCCTGTTATTGTGTGTGGGTTTGTAATGCACAAGTCTCTAGGCATAATGCATAAATCTTTATGAACTCTCTGTTTTTTTCAGTGACTCCACACAATATTATATGCCCAGCATTGTAGATTTCTACCCCTTGGTAAACAACACGGGAATTATTATTTCCCCCAATATAATTAAAATAATCGACAATGGAAAACCGCCATAACTTAAAACCAGATCACAAAATGTAGTATTTTAGATGTTTACAAGTGTTGTCACTTCACAAAATCAGAAAATCCCAAACAATTATTTATTTTTTGTCGTTTTTTGATACACTTTTCGCTATTATTTACTAGTAAATGTCAAGTGGTATCTGATTTAGAATGGTTTCAAAAAAATCCGCGTGGCGCTACGATCTTAAAATTTTTCCCCTATAGTTTTATCATTAAAATATCAGTAACTTTAATTTAAACACACAGAAAATCTGAGTGTCAATTATTTAACTTCAGAACCCACGGCATCAAGATAATTTCGTACATGAAAATTTAATATTATTACTATTTTATTTCATTATAAAATAATTTTCAGCTAGTTTTTTTATCAAAACGATGTGCGAATGAAGATAATTTAGATACTTGTGAAGTATTTAGACCACTTAAAAGTAAAAATCCTTGTCTATTTTTTTCCAAAGGGCTACATTGGGAAAGTTTTACTAAAAGTTTCACACCTCCTATCACATGTCCTATCAAAAAGGTAAGTCACTGCCATCCGACAGACGATACCATTAACCAGTGTTGTACTGTATCTAGATACAGTAACTAGATAATTTTTGAAGTATCTAGATACAAATTAGATACTTTTTGAAACATGTTGTATCTGAATCCAGATATTTAAATTTAAGTATCTTGTATTTGTGTTCCAGATACTTTGATCGTTACCTTATTTTTATACCATGATACCAAGCTGATATAATAGTTTAATTATAAATTGTCACTTGTTCTTGGTTGTCAACACGTTGACAACCAAGGCAATTCAGGATATTTGTCTCAGAAGTCAATTTGATATAGCCATATTATAGTATTAAGTCAATGTACTACAAGTAAGCTCGTAGTCGTGTCCTGGGCAAGAACGCTAACTACGAGAAAACTTGTAATTGGCAGTCAACGTGTTAAACAAATAAATTAGACTCAAAATTGATAATTTTAAGTGATAGCGTCATCCATGTTGCCTGCTACCACTGCAGTTTTGGCCCCTCCCATTGTCATTGTCAAATATGATTGGATCAGCGAGTAAATAGTGAATTATGAAACCATAATTCACTGTAGTTATTTATGAGTACTATTTTTCACGAAAAATGTGCTAATAATTGCAATTTAATTAAATACGTGTGGGAAAATGTATTTTTCAGGGTACATACTCCTTCAATGGTACATTGCAATTTGAAAAGAGTATCTTAAAATTTGAAAATAACTATTTATGGAGAAATGAGGTAAGATGTTATGACAAGAAAAGGCTCCGTGCAGCATTTTGTGCTAATTATAAAGTAATGTCTCATATAGTAACTGTGTGAAATATCTGTTATTTACTTATTATTATTTAGTTATTATTTCTAACAGAAATATACATAGTAAAAAATTGGCATTAAGTTGGAATTTTTACATATTTCAGGATTTTGAAGGTATTTAGTAACTGACAACAAATTATAGGCATATATTTTTCAAAAGTTCTATCCAAAAATACCTCAACACGACACAATTTCCCATTTAAAAAATCAAAGTTGTCCGTGATACCTTGTACTTTCGGTTTGTTCCATAAAATTTCAGTACTACCATTCGATTCTGATATACGTCTACTTTAATTTCAACTTCGTTCTTGTTGTCCAATATATTTCGTAGGAACGCCTTACATGCAGGTACTTGTTATACACCTTTTTACTACGGCGAGGGTTGCAAGGTCAAGGGTAAGGTACTTAGTATGACCGCTGTGTTTGTGGGACAGCAGAGCGAGAGATAAGCATTGGACTCGGAGGTGATAAAAATTGGCCGGTGAGAATAGATTTAAATGTTGGAGACCCAAATATAATACACAAATCTTTGTTGGAGCAAACAAAAATCATTTTCCCCCCTCTTCATATTAAACTGGGTCTAATGAAGCAGTTTGTAAAAGCGTTGAACAAAGATGGTGACTGTTTCAAATATATATATGAAACATTTCAAAGTCTCAGTAATGAGAAGCTAAAAGCTGGCATTTTTGACGGACCACAAATTAGAAAATTAGTCAATGATCCACATTTCACTGTACATTTGGATGATATGGAGAAGAATGCATGGCAGTCTTTCGCGGCGCTTATCAGAAATTTTCTTGGGAATAAAAAAGCCGAAAACTAACCGATAAATTTCCTGTCAATCTTGGAGATGTTAGTGATGAACAGGGTGAACGTTTCCATCAGGATTTAAAAGAGATGGAGAGACTTTATCAAGGAAGGTGGGATACTTACATGGTGGCTGACTACTGTTGGAGTATTAAAAGAGACTTAACGGGAATGGTGCATTCCAGAAGATCTTACAAACGACCATTTAATCCTTAAATTATTTTGTATTTTTATTTTAACACTCCACTGCATTAAAATTTAATTAAAACTGTTCTCATTTTCTTTGTTTCACTATAAATAAAATTTTAAGAATATTTTCTAATTATTTAGTCCTTATTGTTCGCCAAATTTGTACCAATTACAGTATCAACGTCTAAAATTAAACGATAGAAGCATTATTTGGCCGTATTTGTTGTAGAGCAAAAATCTGATGTGATTCGCAAAAACTAAGCACCAAATTAGTAAGAAACAAGTCTTAGATGTAAATCAGCAAAAATTGTGTTGACCAGTGTTATATTTTGGTGATAGTCTGTGAATGAAATACAATAGATTAATCGAACTAAAATAACATATGAGTCATTGACAACAATAACCTAGTAAAACCACAGTATTCTGTTCAGTAGTGTAACCCTTTGACCTGACCAAAGCATCCCACACACCTGTGAGCGTCAGTCGATGAATGGGCGCCCCCGGAGTAGGTCCACCACCCCCGGAGCAGCGCAGACGCCGGGACGCCACCGCTCACAGCGCCGAGAACCGTGGCCCGGGCTTGTTGAATACACGGCCTCTTACAGGTAATACGTACAGGCTACAAAACTTGTTTACAGTGATATACGTTATTTACGGTGATTTTTGAAAGTGTTTATTGTGTGTGAGTGATAACAGTGAAGTTCTCAATAAGTTACTGGATTATTTTCCTTAAGTTCTACGGTAAGTAAACTTATAAATCCTAACAATTCTTTAGTTTGTTTTAGAAAATATTTACTAATAAATTATAATTTATTAAAATAAACTAACGCACATCTTAAAGTATTTAAAGTACTGCTTAGTGACGGCGCTAGGTTATGAAATTATGGGGGGGGGCAGTGGGCAGCCAATGAGATACTTTTATCGACAGTTCAACTTCTGCTTATGTCAAATAATTTGTGTAAAAATATTTAAACAAATTACAGGTTCTACTTAGTCGTTCGCAACCGGCTATAAACTATACGTGCCTTTCTGTGTACGCTAAAAAATGGACGTAATACTGACCATATTACTGCTGAATGTATATAGATTTAAAACATGGCCACGAAACCTGGAAACAGGAGGCCTAGCTCCTAGTTTAACGGTGATAACTCTTTTATCGATATAGATATTTGTGCAACAAAAATAAACCAGTGGCGAAGGGAGACCTCCGCTAGACTTGCCCTCCCATAAAAAAAATAATAAAAAAAATACATATATTTTTTTTAATTTAAAAAAATATTTAGGTAAATCTTCAAAAATACATCAAATTATGTCCTATACAATTTTTTGTCCAAGGCTTGGTTTACTAGTTACGAATTTTTTCTTAACTTCCGTTTCCGGTTTCGGATTTTAACAAAAAACAATATAGTTCTTCCCAATTATTCGGGGAATATTTTAGTATCACACACACACACACACACACACACACACACACACACACACACACACACACACACACACACACACACACACACACACACACACACACACACACACACACACACACACACACACACACACACACACACACACACACACACACACACACACACACACACACACACACACACACACACACACACACACACACACACACACACACACACACACACACACACACACACACACACACACACACACATACAAACGGCACTTCGAAAATAGGTTTCTTGTATTCCCTGGACCATGAAACGTGGTCATCCGTCAAAATCTCGACATCGAAAATTTTCGATACTTGCCCCTTATATATTAAGGTCGGGCAAGTAAAAAATACGTTTAATTTTGTAATTATCTTTAATTTTCTACAACAAATAACAGAAAATATCAATATATTATTTATAAATAAGCATAACAAATTTCAACTTTCTATCAGGTCGTCAAGGATGAAATTTGTAGTTAATAATATTACCAACTTTAACAGCTAATTATTTGGCATTGGCTTAATATTTTACCGTTCTGTTTTTTTTCTTTGTTGGAAAGTTCCACATCTCGCCTGTTTACAGAAATCATTGTATGCTCTAAAAAATATCAAAAACATTTTTTTTAAATTAATTTTGGTTTTAACCAGTACATTTAAAATCATAATAATAATAAAATAATAATATAATACATTTTTATGACTTCTTTCTTCTTCTTCTTCTACATTTTTCCTCCGGTGTTCCTCTCTTTCTTCCTATTCTCTTTTCGGCTTCCGTCTCCGGTCTCCTTCCTTCTTGACTCCAGTTGTTCTTCCCCTCTTTCTTCGCTTCTCTTCCCTCTTTTCTTTCCTCCTCCTTTGCCTCTCTCTTCCTTCCTGTTCTCAGTTCTGTCTTACCTCTCCGCATTCCTTCCTTCTTTCCTCGAGTACTGTCACCCACCTTTCTCCCTTTCCTTCTCCACTCAACAGCTCCTTTATCTCTCCTTCCAATTTTGTCATCTTTCCACATCTTTTTGTTAGGTGTTCCAAGGATTCTTCCTCCTCCCTACACATTCTGCATAGCCTATCCTCTGGTTTTACCCAATACCTATTACTCCGTTCTTCATTTCCGCATCTTAATCTGGCAATCCTTCTTACTCTGCCCCCTGCCTTTCCTCTCCTCCTTTTCAAATATTTAGGTATTCCTACCGTCTTTATCTCTCTATACCTTTTCACATTCCTTGAATTGTCTATTCTTACTGTTCTTTCCTGCTCCTGTACCTCCTTGTCTCTCCTCCTTAATCTTGGTTTAAAGTAGTAGTTTGTTGTTGAGGCGAAGAAGAAGACGTTCAAGAAGAACGGAACGAATTAACCAGATATTCCTGAAGAGAGAAGGAGTGTTTCACCATTTAACGGACGATTTGAAGCAAGATCCCAAGATTTTCTTTGACTATTTCCGTATGAGTTTGGGCACGTAGTCATACGACTATGCACGACTCTTAGTCGTGCGTAGTTTCATTGTGAAACCAGCTTTTTTTTATTAAATTTTAACGGATACATCAACTACATTGTTTATTAGTATCCCGGGATGTTAGAATACAAAATTTTTGATTTTTTTTACATTAAGTACATAGTTTTACATAGATAGGTAATTAGATAGGTAATAGATACATAATTTTACATTGATTGATATATATTGTGTTGGTAGACACTGTGTCTGGTAGATTATGTCGTCTTCTGTCTCGGTTGTACTGTGGGCAGTCGATAAGTATATGTTCCACTGTGAGGTGTATGTTGCAGGTATTGCATTTAATAGGGTCAGTTTTCTGTAATATGAATTTGTGTGTTAGTCCTGTATGACCTATTCTCAGCCTGGTTAAGATTATTTGGCCTCTTCTATTGTTAACCAGCTTTACCAAACAAAATATCAAACAAACATTCCTTTGCTAACCTCATCAAATACTTCAAATAGTCGTAAATCATTTTGATGAGTGTACATACATTCACAATTTTATTTATAGTGTGTTTATCATTAAAGTTTGGTAAGAAGCTTAAGGTTTTTTGGTTAAATCCTTCTTGGTTCTCTTCTTGAGTTTTCTTCTTTGGAAAATAATGTATTAATTGAATAATAATTTATTATTTTTCAACTGTTTTAAAAGTTCCGAACTTTAAAAAAACTTCTTTCCTTGTTCTAGAAATGTTAATGTTCAAGAAACTTAATGAAATGTATATTTAAGAGTTTTCTTTTTTTATTTTAACAAATGTAAAATTTGTTAGAAAAAAATTAACACTCAATGCTTTTTAAGAAATATCACTTGATATGGATTTATAAAAATAAACTTTTCTTCCATAAAGTTGTAGCCTATTTTTAAACTAGGAGGGGTAAATTCAAACGTCATATTTACATTATAAAAACTCATGCACGTTATATCTTTATAGGGCTTTGCACGTAAAAAGTTGAATTTGGGAGCCACGTGTCAGGAAAAAGAAAAAAAAATATTGCATTATTATCATATTTAATAATGTATTAAATACAATACTGAGCTACTATAATTAAGGTAAAATGTATGGACTTATACAGTGAATTTATTTTTTAATGCAACATGTACTATGTCATTACCATGGATACAGTTTTTGGCAGCAATATAAATCGTATTCATTTTCAATTGCGACATAGAAAAAACCATATTTACTAGCAAAATCAAAATATTTTGTTGAAAATACAAATTAAAAAAAATATTAATAAATAAATAACTAATAAAAACTTATAATAAATGTTCAAAAGTTTCTCCGTTTACTTGCATACAAAATGTTAAGCGATCATAAAAATGATTCAAAACATTCAGCAATTGCTCTTGAGGTATATTGTTGGATGCTTGAACAATTTTGTCTTGCAGTTCAGCAACATCCCTAAGTTCTCCATTTTATATACTTTAGCCTTTAAATATCCCCAATAAAAAAAATCATTGGGTGCCAAATCCGGAGATCCCGCTGGCCAATTTATCAACCCTCCTCTTCCAATCCAGCTATTTGGGAAAGTTCTATGTAAATATTCTTTAACTATTCTAGAATAATGGACTTGTGCGCCATCATGTTGAAACCATACTTGTCAATTAATAGTCAGGTTTCGCAACGCAGGTAATATTTGGTTTTACAAAAGGGATAGAGATTTTGCGGTATTGAGGTTACCGTCAATAAAAAAATGCCCTATAATATTGATTCCTATTATCCCTGCCCAAACATTTAATTTTTGCGGCCTATGAGTTCGGTAGGAATGAAACAAATGTAAATTTTCACGACTCCAGTACCTAAAATTTTGTCTGTGCACTTCACTTAAAATCTTTGAAGCATTGTTGGGTCGGAATTAATTTTTTCAAGCATTTCAAAACAAAACTCCATACCAACAATTTACCTTTCCAACCAACCCTTTCCCATACCAACAATGTCCCTTTCTAACAATTCTTGATGATTTTGAAATTGATGATCGAAACTTTTCTTTTTTTAAGAAGTTAAAAACAGATCTAATACTGACATCAATGGTTTGTGCAATTGATCTTAAAGAATTTTGATTGTTTTCTTGTCCACTGTAATAATATTGTCCACTTGTAATAATATTTCCAACTGCTTCTCTTCTGTAAGCACGTAAGATGTTGTCCTTTTTTTTATTATATTTTGACTTAAGACATCCTTCGCGATGAAATTTATTAACTAGTGTTGAAATTGTCGAGGGATATGGTATTGTCCGATCTGGATAAGTTGCACTAAATACAGCAGAAACTTCTCTTAAACTCATTTGTTATAACAAGTTATAACAAGTTACCATCATTATTTTTTCTTCATCTGTATACATGTTGATTTATTTTTAAATCAGCAATGAGCAAAAGTATACACACTAATTGTCTATGTTGCAAATGAAAATGAACACGATTTATATTGCTCTCAAAAACTGTATCCATGGTAATGACACAGTACATGTTGCATTAAAAAATAAATTCACTATATGTTAATACAGGTGTAATATATTCTTTATTGTAGAATGGAATTAAATATCCATATGTGTTTAATCATAATTCAAAATGTGCATCTGCGCAGACAGTTCAAAACTAGTAATTTCCTGACGGTATCTTATGAATAAAATTACCTTGGATGGTAGCACTGGAGATTTACACATCTAGTGTGAAAGCAAACCGATCTTAAACATCGATGGACTTTAAATTCACTGACCTGTTCTAGTGTGAAAATGGTAGAAGCATTCTATATTTAGTGGCACGTTCAATAGAGATGTTATTAATTAAAAGTTGCCCAGTTTATGATTTAATATATTCTAAATATGAATACAGTTTCATAAAAAATAAAAGATGTTGTTATTATTGGAAATATGTTAAACGATTTAAAAATTCTTGAGTTGTATTCCGGAAATTGCGCATCTTATTTTAGACTGCCTCGAATATCCGACTGAAGTGTGAGGGTGCTTTTAGCTAATATATTTGTATGGAGGTTTGGTTGGTAGACTTTTCTGTACGCCTTTTATAAATATTCGAGAAAAATATTAAGATCGATGATGATGATGTTCTCATCTAAATAATCAATCATTTTATATATATATATATATAATTTTAGAATTATGTTCAGTACCAGAATAATATTTAGAGGAAAAGTTAAACATTATAAGTTTTTCATCATAAAATAATTAGTTGTCAAATCTGACCCATAAATAGTGCAACAAGGGTTAAAAGGTTTAAATATTTTTTTATCAGCCTTAAAAGTACAATAATAAGACTGTCCATTTTTTATTTTTTTCTACGAGTGTGGTTAATTTTTTTTTTTTAGTTACATTCCTTTTATAGATTTTTATATAGAAAAGTTTAACCATTTCATACAATATATTTTCTTTAACTTTCAATTTCCGGCACATATGTCAATGAATTGAAATCATATCTATTTCATCACGATGACAGTTGATCAGCACAACTATTGATCATTATGATGGATGATCAGTCAAACTCATTACAAGTATGTTATTAGTGAACGCATAAATATATACAGTCGGAAACTAAACTTGAGTGGACAGTACCTACCATTTCAAACACATATCCAAATCCTACAAAACATTCTTTAATTTTTAATATAGATTTGGTGCATATATGTTTTTTTTTTTAACGGGTCGCCGGTAGGTACTAGTTTCTAAATCGCACTGTTGGTATCAAATATGTAATAAGCCTATGAAATAACGTAAACATATCGCAATGTTAATTTTAATTTTTTTATAATTCTGATGATTTAACATCCAATCCAAGCACCGAAGTGGTATCAACACACTGTCGTCAGCCTTCGTGCAAGACGGAAGAGACTGTTGAACCTGACGCAGTATCTGAAGACTATCTTGTAAAAAATCAATTAAATAAATAATAATAATAAATAATAAATTTTATTTGTTTCAAGGTGCAAACCTTATACAAAGGAGAGAGATAACAGCGAATATAATATGTACATAAGCATACAATATTAAAATTAATCTAAACAATAAACAATAATAGACTAATAATAAGAAATAGAGAAATGTAAATTATAATATTAAAATATAATTATGTGAAAATATGAAAATAAAAAAATAAAAATGGAGATATGTGAAAATATGAATACATAAAAGTATAAAAATGTAAGAATACAAAAATATGAAAATATAAGTAAATGAAAATGCGAAAGTGTGAAAATATACTAATTTGAAAATATGAAAATATTAAAAACACTAGGAATGTTTCACTATTTTCTCAATACGTATTTCGACTGTTACGCCATTTTTAAGCGTTTACAAAATAACTAGTTACAACAAAATTTCTAAATATCACTTGAATCGAGAAGGAATAGAAATTCAAAAAATTACTTGAGGACGGGGAGGTAACGAATTAAAAAATAAGCTGGGGGCAGGAGGAGGCAAATATTCTAAAAATGACTTAAACCGGGGAGGAGTCAAAACTTAAGAAAAATAACTTGGGGACAGGAATTAAAAACTCAGAAAATCATCTTAAGAATGGGAGGACAACATTTTTTAAATCTAAAATCCCCTGAAGGGGACCAGAAATTATAGAAATCATTTGAGAATCGGGTACAGAAATTCAAAAAATGTCATAGTGGAGTTGTAAAAATTCAGATTACAACCTGGTGATGGGAGGGGCAGAAATTCAAAATATCAGTTAGGGACGTACGAGGCCTAAATTTAATGTAGGCCGTTTAAAAATTATTTTCGGGCCTGATACGGCACGACGGTCTTATATTGAACACTACTAAAATACAGCTATAAACATAAGACGACAATTATATAAATTAATACAATTACAAATTATGTACATAGAATTTATTTATATATTTTCTATAATAAACATATAATATATTATCTGTCTCATTTTGTAATACGTAACTAATAGGGAAAGTTCATTTTTTATGTTGTATATTGATAATACATTTATAATATTATCATAGTATTGGTTCACACGGATACGCCAAAGTCTGTTTACACTACAACAGTCACCAAAGTAACCAGATCTAGTTTCGTATTACAAATTTGGACGGATTATATCTCATTTTGTAATACGTAACTAAGAGGGAATTTTATTTTCTTCTGTATTTTTATGTTTAATAATATTATTATTATTATTGTTGCAATTTTGACATGTCAATCGCAATTTGAACATTTCAATTTGATATCTGACATATGTAGTTTTTGAGTGAATATAACTTCAATGTTATGAAACTTAATTAAAAATTTAAAAGCCAAATTACAAGTTCACATGGTTCCATAAAAGTCTATTTACACCACAACAGTCGCCAAAGTAACCAGATATAATTACGTATAGGCTATTCCAAACCTTCAGACGGAACTAGATTTTTCATTCTAGTAATTTTTATAGTTTGAATCGGGCTTTTGACCATTTTGGTTGAGCTTTGTAAATCATACTTACAATAAACATTTTGAAGTTAAGGTTCATATCATTATAAAATTTAATTTTCAGTATATTTTCATTTCTTGTGTCATTCTTTATACAAATTTCCCGTTTATTTTTTTTATTTGTCTTTAAAATATGTAAAAATGTTCATATTTTTAATGGTCATTCGATTCCATGGTTTCACTGTTGGAATTTTAAATTTTCACATACAAACATGCAATATGAAATAATCCAAGCAAGATCCCTTCTCGTGACAACCTAAAAGAACGAAATTCCTATTTAGTTCCGCCTAAACCAAAGAAATGATCTATATCTACAAAGATCTGCAGAACGTATTAATATTGGCGTGAATTAACAGTGGACAGTCACTCTGAGATTTGAGGATACAGATTTGACATTAGATCGTAATTCTGTTGAGCGTTATTTACCGTCTACGTAACTTAACGCCAGCTTTCAGAATCCCACTAAATGACAGATGTTCAGTTCAAAAACAAAGTATAATACTCTCCAGCAATACCATTTGCGGGCAAGGTCGAGAACTTATTGTGTAGCCGTATTACAATTGGCAGTAGTTGATTACTGCATAGCTATTTATAAAATGACAATAAACTCTATAAACCATGTAACCATAATTGACCCACCTGTAATTATTTAAATGTATCTAAAATTTTCATCATGGTTCTCGTAACTGTATATTAAAATACAGAAATACTTCTTCCCCTTTGCCTGCAATTTTAATTACTACATTAAATAGTAATAAGAATTGTCAAAAAAATCCATTACTTACTTTAACGTGCATTAAGGGTTTCCTAAAATAAAAAATATACCTCTTCCCATCTGAAATAATAAAGAAAAGAGCTTTTTTCCTGGTCATAAATATGTAATGTGCTCACAAATTTTTGATGAAAATTCTTCGGTGATTCCATACGGTCTTAAACAGGATTTAAGCTTTGGTAAGTTAATATATGGCCGTTACGGTCCTGTTCCAACAACAATGGACCTTATTTTACGGCCCATGAATTTAGATATCCACTGTTTCCTGCTTTTACCTCATTCTTTCAAGGACGACTTACAAAAATAAAGAATAACAGAGAAAAGTTGACGAAGAAAGATAATATTTTTGTTTGTTCATTGATCTAAAAATAATCCGAAAACTTTTTCATTACCGTTTTAGTAAATAAATTAAAGATGTTTGTAAACATATAAAATGATTGCACCTTTGTTCAGAACATAATGGTTACGCATTAAAACCTGCAAAGAAATTATCTAATTGCCAAACTTTTGCACGCTTCAAGATTTGATATAGTTAGTTAGTTAGTTAAATTTTTGGCGCATAGCAACAGTGGCTATTTAGCAATTATTTTAAGGTGGGACATAGGAAATAAGGAGAAGGAAATAACACAATATTTATGGAAAATGTAATAAAAATAACAACATTTTTCTTTAAATTCCTCCATTTACTGCCAAACAATGCCCCAAGCGATTATAAAAATTATTGAAAACATTATTTATTTGTCAAGGTGTTATTTAACTGCACTTACTCCTCAACAAAACCTACATAAGACAGATCATCAAGACGAAACTCCACACGAGCAGACTGACTAAGTGGCACGAAACTACCAACAACAAACTACGAACAGTTATGCCGGGTTTACATTGGTAGAGTAAAAGAGCTAGTAACTAGCGCAAGTAACTACCAACTAGTTACTATCCCTGTGTAAACATCTGACAATGTGACTAGTAGAGTACTAGCTGCTAGTAGTTGGGCTAGGATAGCAGCTAGCTCGTCGACGTATTTACTAGCTACTATCTTTTACCCCACTACGCAAAATTGATACATTTCAAATTGGTGCCAAGCGGTAACATGTCATAACAAATAGAAAACAAAAAAAAAAAAAACACACAAGAGAAATAGCTGCCTTTGATACACGAAAAAGATGTTGTAAACTACGATAACTATTTCCTGTAGCTAGGAAATAAAGCGTTAATTCCAGTTTTATTCTTGCTGGAATCCCATCCCTCAGGTATCAGTTCGTTGTATTAATGGACTAACTAAATTTAATAGCCTATTTAAATAATCTGGTGGCATTCTTAAAAAAGTCTGTACTCTTTTTGATTTTCCACAGCTAATTCACGAAATAGAAGGGCTGATGCGCCATGGGTAGCTCTTCTATCAATCCATTTTTTAACCCATTTTCGTTTAGGCTTATATTCTGTACCGATTTCTTCAATAAGACAATCAGTTATTTCCTCCACAAGAAACGCTGTCATACAAAATACCATTTTTTTAATGGCATCACGTCGGCGACGATGTATATTCATATTCATAAACTATTTTTTGCAAAAAAAAAAAGATAATTTCACAACAAAATCACAGTGAAGATGTCAAATGTGTCTTGACATTTACTATCCAGAAAATATGATAAGTATGTCAATTGTGTATGAACACCTACTATCTTGAAAATAAGATAGTAGAGTAAAGCGCGTAGTACTTGCGCTAGTTACTAGCTCTTTTACTCTACCAATGTAAACCCGGCATTAAGGACGACATACAAAACTGGAACTCAGGCACCAATAGACGAGAACAAGTAATAATGACAAGATTCAAAATCGGATACATTTAGATATCAAACTATGTGAAGCATGTAACGAACAACTCACCATTAACCACATATTAATAAACTGCCAACTTTACACTAACCTACGTAAAGACAACAATTTACAACAAGATCTTAAAGACTTCTTAAGACTAGACTCAACAATGACCAACAACGTACTTAATTTCTTACAAGCAAGTAATATTCTTCATCTAATAAAAGGTGTCTCAAAAGAAATTTTATATTTAGTGGATCGATTGAAAAAAAAGTAAGCCGTATATAGAAAAAATGTTTATTAATTATTAAAATACACTTTTTGGTGATTTATTTCTTAAAAATAATATCGTCTAAATGTAGACCCTCGCGTTCTCGGCACTCATTTAATCGAACAGTAAAATTACTTATGACGTCTCGGCAGGTGGACTCAGGGATGGCTGCCATTTCGTGATGGATATTTTCTTTCAAATGCGCCAGTGAAGTCGGTTTATTGGCGTAAACTTTAGATTTAAGATAACACCATAGGAAAAAGTCCATAAGGGTTAAATCTGGACTGCGTGGAGGCCAATTTATGTCACCTCTCCGGGAGATCAATTTGCCTGAGAAATTTTCACGAACACGTGGCAGAGACATATTGGACGTGTGTGAAGTTGCTCCGTCCTGTTGGAACCATGTTCTTTGGTTATAGCCAGGAAAGTTTTGCAGTTCAGGTACCAAGAAGTTGTCTAACATCTCCACATAACGCTCTGAATTCACTATAACTGCACGCCCCCTTTCGTCTTCAAAAAAGTAAGGGCCGATAATTCCTCGCGCCGACATCGCAGCCCTTACGGTCACTTTAGGCGAATGTAGGTGTTTCTGATGTTTGCGTTTCGGATTCGTTGCACTCCAGTAGCGGCAGTTCTGCTTATTTACGTGGCCATTAAGATGAAAATGAGCTTCATCCGAAAACAAAATGTTGGTAAACGTTGAAAATCGCTCAATCACGTGGCAGAGACATATTGGACGTGTGTGAAGTTGCTCCGTCCTGTTGGAACCATGCTCTTTGGTTATAGCCAGGAAAGTTTTGCAGTTCAGGTACCAAGAAGTTGTCTAACATCTCCACATAACGCTCTGAATTCACTGTAACTGCACGCCCCCACGAACAGACTGATTAACATTCTCCACGTTTTCTACCGTTCTTGATGACCTAGGTCGCCCGGATTTTGATTTATCCAGCGTTGTACCAGTCTCTTCAAACTTTTTAACCCAATGTCGAATGAGAGGAATGCTTGGCGCATCATTTAAGTGGCGAAAATCTCGAATACTGCAGAGTTTTCTACGCGCTACAGTCGCCGAATCACCGTTTTTGTAAAACTCTCGCACGCATAACGCGCGGTCTGCTCCCGAGAAACGCTCCATAGCGACTGCATTCCCAAGAGCCAGGCTACCGATTGACATAACCCCCGCGCCCCTCGGATACGTTGCGTTCACGCAGTAAGCTAAATAAATATAAAATTTCTTTTGAGACACCTTGTATAAGTTTAAAATTAACAATGTACCAATATACCAAATATGTACCAAATATGTAACCACAGTAATTTGCAAGAAAAAGAAGAAGAAGAAGTAAAAAACATGTTCTTCATTTAACATGAAGTAATTGTTAAAAAGGAGTGAAACTGATGAAAATATATCAAATATTTGCGTGATTTATAAGGTAATTTTTTAATCTGATAAAACTTTGAAATTTGCCTCTGGTTAATATGTTTTGTATATGCCAATTTATTATGAATAATGCCACGGCAAAGTTCCGTGTAATTTTAATAAAAATTGCATATTGTTTGATTTTTACGGCTTGTGTATATCTATTAAATAATTCCTCTATATTTACAAAGACTTTAACCAGCTCAACTTGTTAATGAATAAGTTATATATAGTTCTTCTAAAAAACGTTACAAATAAAATTTTGAATTATATTATTAAAAAAGTTGAAGGCTTGACATAAATAATGCAACTTAATCTATCTTTATAAAATATTATAATTTACTCAAAAATTTCCACCATCATGAAGAATAACGACCATCAATTGCATCAAATCACCGGAAAGTGATTCTTGAACATGACAATGCTCGGCCCTATATATGGAGGGTGTATTATGAGCTATATAAACGATATATAAAGGAAACAATCACCGCCGAACATTATAAACAGCAATTGGAGCATTTGAATCAGTTGATGCGAAAACGACCATCAAGTTCAATCAAATCGCCGGAAAGTGATTCTTGTGCATGGCAATGGCCCCATGTTGCTATAGCAGTGAAACAAACACTAATAAAGCTCTAATAGGAGGTTCTCCAACACCCAACGTGTTTTCTAGACCTGGCCCAAAGCGGTGACCATTTGTTCTGATCGATGAGTAGTGGAGCTATGTCATAACTGTGACAATTTGACCTTGAAAGTCCGACCAGCCGACTTTCACTGAAACCTGATGTAAAAAGATGTGTTTGGTTGAAACTTGGATTTGAAAATTGGATTGCTGAATGAATTGGCTCAAAACACAGACTGTTCTTTTGTCGCAGAATTCAACTTCTGCCAGAAAAGTGGGAAAAAGTCGTAGCTTTCGAGGACCATTACTTTGATTAATGTATTCACGGATTTTGTTATTGAAATAAATACAGTCGATTCCACTTAATCAGAACATCGGTTAATCGGTACTGCAGCTTATTAGGGACAAATCATAAAGACCAGAAACAAATAATAATAATAATAATATTTATTATGTGCTAAAAATTATAAATAATTATAAATAAATTATAAATAAAAAAAAATATATAATTACCACAATTTTTTTTACAATCGTCAATAACATTATTTTTACAAAATATGTAGGGGACATTACAAGATGCATATAGATAGGTTATAAATGTGCATGTTTACAAATGTCATACATACCCAGCAAACATTTTTATCCGGACCAGTACTGGTAAAGCACATACTCGCCGGCATTGAAAGTAATGGGCCAGTGCTGGCATTTCGTACTGGGCCAGTACCCCGGTGTCCCGTGGCCCTTATCTGGTCCATTGATGTATCAGTTGCTGGCCCAGCAACGGTAAAGTGCATTGAAAGTAATGGGCCAGTGCTGGCATTTCGCACTGGGCCAGTGCTGGCATTTCGCATTGGTCCAGTGCTGGCATTTTGCACTGGGCCAGTGCCCCGGTGTCCCCGTGGCCGTTAGCTGGCCCATTGATGTATCAGTTGCTGGCCCAGCAACGGTAAAGTGCAAAATAATCGCATTAGTTGCAAGATTTATTTCTGACAGACTAGTGCTTATATTATACCCACTCTCTAGTGTTTCAAATGTAATATATGTGTACTTACCCAGTATTAAAATAAATTAATGGTTAGGTGCAAAATAAATACTCATTTGGCCATTTTCACCATCGTTGAATAAATTTATTTAACAAGTAAAGTTGACAATATCGCATCGGTTTTAAACTATTAATGAAGAAATTAACATTGCTGTCAATAGAATGATGCGATATTGTTAACTTAAGTTGTTAAATAAATTTATTCAACGATGGTAAAACTGGCCGATTGTAAATTGAATTAACAGTCATAATTTATTGATTTATTTATAAATATTAAATAAATATAATTTCAGGAATAACAGGAATTAGTTTATTTAATTTATTAATTTAATGAAGAATTTTAAGAAAATGGTTTTCTGCCATTTCGGTCAAACCAATTTCATCCTAAAGATAAGGGGTGACTAATAATTTTCGCCAATATTCGTCTTGTATTATCTACCACATCTTTTCCCCCTGACTTGAAGAGTGCCAACCTAAAGAAATCATACTTGTTAAAATAAATTCAATAAACAAATTTTATAAGCATTAATGCTATAAGCTGTTCACTTTTGTAAAAACAAACTAGATCTGGTTATTTTGGTGATTTTTATAGTGTATTACTGACTTTTAGAAACTTGGTTATATTGTAAAAAAAGTTTTACAGTTTTGGATTAAGTTTGTATTATTTTAGGTTAGTATTATATTTACAAAATATTTAAGATGTCACTATTCAAAATGAAATATGACAAATTATATTTTTTAAATGACATATTTATAATCTTGTATCAGATTTATTAATAATTGAAAATTTTATTACATGAAAAAAACTATGATTGAACTAAACTAAATATTAAACAATTTAATATGAAGAAGTTTGTGTAAACTACGTCCTTAAATCTAACAAAACACACACAAATCACAATAAAAAACTGTATAATGCTCACAATCAATAACTATTCAAATACACATCCTGATAAACTGTTCACCAACACGTCCAAACTTGTACTCACAGAATATCACTTGTACCGACCCTCGAAGGCCACGCCGTTAGGGTGTTTTATGACTAAGAACGATCAGACTTTTCAAATTATTACATTCAAAAAAAGTTATGAACATAAGCACTGGCCCGCTAGAAATAATCTTGGATTAATACAAATAAGGAATGCTTATAAAATGCTGGTAAAGTACTTCGTATAGGCGGAGTGCGAAATACAAATGTGAAGTACATTATTAATACTGGCGTTGCACTTACTTTTGGTGCCAGCAATGTACCAGCGTAAAAGCAGTTTACCGGCATTCGGCCGTTAGTTCAATGTTTGCTGGGTAGGTACATGATATTTAGCTGGACAAACTGAGTGATCATAGAACCTCCTTTAAGTCACTGAAATCGTTTATCAGATACTCATCAATGGAGTAGAAGGCCCTGCATATTAAATATCTCTTGGTTATTTTTTTTAAATTTATAATGTTGAGACTTTTGATGGCTGGATGAAGCACATTGTAAAATTTAATCGCGAAGAAATTATTACTATTACTGGACATTCCAAGTCTTGTGAAGTCTGGACGTATCTCGTTTTTATTTCTAGTGTCGTGTCTAAGAACTGAATTTTGTACTAAGAATTTAGTTTGGTTTTCATGAACGTAGAGAATGCAGTAGTGAAAACCAAAGAAATAACACAAATTTACTTCATTTTTTCCAGATAATATTCCGTTTAATCGGGACAATAATCGTGTGAATTCCCGTGGTGCTGGGGAAATATTGCCTGTAAAATTGATATTTTACAGGATACGCCTTCTAATATAGTGTGTTACGTAACTATAACTTTTGTGCATCGTCAACCAAAAAACACAAAAAAGGCGTTATTTTCCGAAAATATAATCTGATCAAAAATTCCTGTTGTACTTATCCGGTGCACACCAATGTACATTACTTTTTTCAGATTTTTAGTTCAATCCATCTGACCTACAGGGTGTGGGAAAAAAATTTTTTTACACTATTTTGGCAAAAAACACATCAAAATAATTTATTTTGCAAAAATAAAATTTTAATCGTTAATCCACGTACTGGCTTAACCACACGTAAGGGCTTTCACTTGACACCCTACTCAGAATTAAAAAAAAAAAAAACATTTTTCTTTCGATGACCAGATATTTGCTTATATTTTTAGGGGGATATGGTTTTTAGACGTTTTAGTATTTTTATATGTGCGGATCAAAGAGTTGTATAAGCATGCTAAATTTCAACTATCTAGGTTTAGCTGTTTGGCTAAAATTTTTACCGAACAAACAAATAGACAGACAGAGAGACAGACAGATACACAGACATACAACAAAATGATGGTATAAAGGTTTTTTGGTTATACCTACAAAACTCTAAAAATACTAATCCTAATTTTTGTGGAACTTGTGGATAATTGAGCCAGCCGCTTAATCGGGACGAAATGTACAAGCCCCGATGCGTACCGATTAAGCCGAATCGATCTGTACTCAAAAAACACAAGAAAACAGCGACTTTCAAAGCATACTAAAATCTTGTCTCGGGCGCAAAAAGAGCTAGTTGTGGCACTGCGTGCAACACGCGCGAAACGACCATTTCGCACGAGAATGAAGTTTGCTGCATAAGAAAACCTGTTCTTCCCTTAGGCCACGAACATACAGAAAGCCAGTAAATCAGCGCTGACAAACGGTACCGAAAACAAGCGTACTGGGTTACTAGTTGAGCACACGCTAAACGCTGATATTGCATGTGACACTGACAGATGACATAACCTATATATTGAAGTTTTTATTTATTTTACCCTATTTATCGTACATTTTTTAATTATATTGGCCTACCATAGAGTGAACGCTAGTTTTGAAAGTGTATAGCTACTCTTTCGTATATTGGCTCAATTATATGTTGAAATAAGTGAAAATTGCGAGTTCTGATTCATCTTTGGATGAGTTGTTTCTATCAGTATCACTATATTTAAAAACGGAACCAAAAAGAAAAGGTATACATGCAATAAACCAAGAGAAACGTAAATATAGGGAATACACCTTTTTCCTCAATTAAGAGAAGATGATGCAAGATTTTTTAAATATTTTTTTGTTTCGGCGCTGAGAACAAGCTGCTTAATCTGCTTAAACGTTTCGGTAAGCGGGTAGCCGACACCGACCGGCGCCGACCAGTACACTGCGTGTGCAGTTATATTTGAAAACATGGACAGATACTGCGGCAGATCAGCGCTTGTTACCAGTAAAACCGGTGCCGGCTTTCCGTATGTTCGCGGCCTTATTATGTAACTGGAAAGTAAAAATATTATACAATATACGAATATTTATGACAAACTTGTTACCTCTTCACACAAAACTTCAGAAATTTTATGAATTGTTGAGCATAAAAGTAAGAATGATAAACATAAACAAGCTGATTTTTGTTATAAGCCGTTCTTGAGGTGTTTTCATGTGATATTTTCTGCCTTTCATTATATCAACATTTCTCATACATTTTTACGTTTCTCATTCATATATTTTATGTGTAAGCGCATATTTTGCGGTTTCCTGTTCCTGTTTTTATCTCCCAATCCGTTCGTTGGCAGCCTCTTCAGTTTTCATTGCACTCCAGTGTAAACGAATGAGCTATGTTTATTCCAGCGTAAATACAAGTAAACACTGTTGCATTTTAATTGGTTTTGTAAAATGCTTCTTGCTACTTTCTTCGTATTGTTACTTGCATATAAAATAGGCTCCTATATACACTTAGTCTTGCCATAAATATTGTTACAATGTTTGAAGAGAAATTTCAGAAGATGCTTAAACATATTTAAATTGTCTTCTAATACGCAAAAAAAATCAAATATAGATAAGAGGGATACCTTTTAAGTTTTTACAAAAACTAAGAAAGAAAACAATTTTTTTTGGAACAAACTATTTTATTGCTTTTCAAAATATTCGCCTTTAAGATTTATACACTTTTGCATGCATTCTCGAAACATTTTTTCCACTCTGAAGTTGCCCAGCAAACATTCAACTAACGGCCGAATGCAGGCAAACTGCTTTTATGCTGGTAAATTACTGGCACCAAAAGTAAGTGCAACGCCAGTATTAATAATGTACTTCACATTTGTATTTCGCATTCCGCCTATACGAAGTACTTTACCAGCATTTTATAAGCACTCTTCTTCACTCATACTTTTTACTTAAAACCATCAGAAATAAATCTTGCAACTAATGCGATTATTTTGCCCTTTACCGTTGCTGGGCCGGCAACTGATACATCAATGGGCCAGTAACGGCCACGGGGACACCGGGGTACTGGCCCATTACTTTCAATGCCGGGGAGTATGTGCTTTACCAGTACTGGCCCGTATAAAAATGTTTGCTGGGTGGTATCTCAAAAACATGGTTTACGAAGCCTTCAACAGCTCCTTGAGATGATGAAAATCGTTGTCCACGCATTTTTTGTTTGACATTGGAGAACAAAACAAAGTCGCTAGGGGATAAATCAGGTGAATACGGGCAATGAGACATTAATTCGATGATTTTCTCCTTCAAATAACCAAATTAAGATTAATAAATAAAACACTCGGTAAGTTTCAGAAATAGAAGTCTAATCATACTCTATACGTATTTCAGCAGTGACGTCATCTACAGGATTTACAAACTGAGTTTGTAATTTCTCCTGTAGATGGTCAACAAATTTAAACTTTTTTTTGCTGACTTAGATATGATACTTGTTTTGAACTAATTTTGGGGTGCTGATTTCAAAAATGTTAACAGTTTCTGCCTATCACGTCAAATTTTTGTTCTATCGTATTATGACTTTTTTCACCTTTTCACGTTCTAATATACGTCTACTTTAATTTCTTTTTGTTGTACAATATATTTCATAGGAACGCCTTACATGCAGATACTTGTTATGAGCGTGAAACTTCATTTTTTAAACAGTCATCTTGACAAATTTCCTGTCAATCTTGGAGATGTTAGTGATGAACAGGGTGAACGTTTCCATCATGATTTAAAAGAGATGGAGAGATGTTATCAAGGAAGGTGGGATACTCACATGATGGCTGACTACTGTTGGAGTATTAAACGAGACTTATCGGGAATGGTGCACTCCAGAAGATCTTACAAACGACCATTTAATCCTTAAATTATTTTAATTTTAACACTCCAATGCATTAAAATGTAATTAGAACTGTTCTTATTTTCTTTCTTTCACTATAAATAAAATTTTAAGAATATTTTCTAATTACTTAGTCCTTATTGTTCGCCAAATTTATTTGTGAAGCATTATTTGGCCGAAAATATATATTTGTTGTATAGCAAAAATCTGATGTGATACGCAAAAGATGATGTGATATTTGAGTTTATCAGCACCAAATTAGTAAGAAACAAGTCTTAGATGTAAGTCAGCAAAAATTGTGTTGATCAGTGTTATGCTAATTATTATTATTACTGATGAAACAAAAGGATAAGAATAAGAATCCTACAAAAATGGATAGAAACCAGAAGCAGGCAAGACAACAGTATAGATTTTCTTAAACTGTTCCTTTTATATTCAAATATTTAAATTTTTCATGAATAACAAACAGATTTCTTAAATTTGTAAAAGAGATATGGTTCATCAACAAAAACAAGTTAGGAATTCGCAAAAATTTATTTGTTTTCTTCATCTGTCTGATAAATATGTTAACCAATTTTTCATAAACTGGCTGTTTGCCAGAATATTTTTAGATTTTGTATATATTGCTCTTGTATGTATTTTATTATAATATTACTTTTTCTTAACCTATCTGTTCCAATTTTATTTTATATTGCATTTCGAGAGCAACTGTACGACAGATGTCAGCTCAGTTTTGAATATGTAAGTTCAAACGTTTTACTGCATACACAAAATGGCTTTACAATTGTACGTATGTATAAAGGATTTGGTTATTACAAGATAATGCAATTCTAATAAGTTTTGATCAAACCAGTGATGGCATTCTAAATTTTCAGGAAGCGGTTCTATAAAGTCATGTGATATCTAGGAACCTATTCTGTATTTTTAAGAGTGAAAACAAATCACTTACTTCCATTTATTAAATATAAGGAAAACATTTTAAGAGCGTATTATTAATAACCTATAAAATAAATATTACATTTGCAACACTGCAGGGCACGGCGTACGATTCAAAACTGAAGTCAGACTAATTCATTTATTTTTAATAATTCTAACAACCGGTTCCTTAAAGTTTCAATAATTTTAAGAAACGGTTCGCGCGAATCGGTCCGAACCGGTAGGATGCCATCACTGGATCAAACGTTTTCCAATCGTGAGCGGATAATCTTATTACAGAAATGGAAGTTTCGGTTGTTATGCAGACAAAAAAAGATTTTCTTAAGCTATGGTCTATTTCAAAGTAGAAAAATGTGTGTAAAAAAATAGGAGCTGTTTGTCCTTGCTTCGGATTGGTTTAGATCGTCATCCCTATTACACTGTAAAAATATTGTTTTTAGTCCAAGTTGACAGATGTTCAGTGTAGTACATTGGAAATATATATTACTTATATTATTTAATTTGTGTCATATATTTTGTTATTATTTACATATTTAGACTTTTATTTATATTCTTGGCGTAGATTTTATGGAGAAAATTCTCCATGTAATTTGTTTTTACGCAGTTATATATTTTTAGGTTATCTGACATATAAATATTTTTTGACACTTGAAAATTAACAGATCAAGAGAGAGGTCTAATGTGAGGCCAAAAGACAGACCAGCTGATTGTGCCGAAAGAAGAAGTTATTGATATAATTTTTAGACCTTCATATATACATATATTTTTAATTTGTATTTACAATAATTATTTAAATAAGAAGCTTTAGCTCTGAAGATATATTGTTTGTTTTATTGCTTTGTTCAAACTCTTTTAGCCAAATCTCTCTTTTTATATATAGTACATAATTTTTAAAATTAATATTTTTTTAACTTTTTCAAATTTCCCATTAAACTGAATTTATGTCGTATAAATAACGTAAGTGTATTATCTGCTTTGTTTATTTCAATATCTTATTAACCTTTTTTATATTAAAAAAAAAATCACTTGCTAACCCAGTTGCTACGCCCATGTCCTAGTTGTAACTTATTTTAAATTTCCCGCTATACTGTATTTGATCAGTGTAAATCGTACTCGGTTCGCAGCGCTATCTACTTTGAAATAGACCATAGATCTTGTGTTCCTGGAATTTTTTTTTTTAATTCCTAGGAAAAATCTTGGAAATCTCTTACAGTTATCAACAATTGGGACCAGCGCTGAAATGTATGGCACCTTTTTTCAAAAAAAATTAGGGCACTTCCATATATATATATATATATATATATATATATATATTATTTATTTTTTTTTTATTGAAATACGAAAACGAATTGCATTAATTATTATTTTATTTATGTAACATCGGCCTATTTCTGCAACGAGGCTAATCGCTAATGACAGGGCTTTTATATTGTAACGAGCTCGGATACTTCAAACAAAAACGCAGAATTTTCCAGAAGGTTAATTTATTTACACTTATATTTTTGTAGCATACAGAATACTAACAACACTTTTCGCCCGGAGGCACAAAATGTCAGTATAATTGCCGGAGAAAGACTAAAAACCCATTGTTCTATAGTTACAATGCTTCATGTTTTTCTACAGACTTCTCGATTGTTCTATGGTTACCATGGATACGATTTACTAGAAGTTTCCCGATTATTCTATGATTTCCTTCATAGGCATCTTATGAGGGAAATCAAAACAATTTCGTCACAATATGTGTAATGAGCTTTTTACTTCGGTTATGTAACAATCCTTATTTGATTTTGCCAAATTTTAACAGTTTATTTTGTTTCAGTGTAAAAATGGGTGTTAAGAAATCAAGTGCATCGCTCGGACTGAGGCCAAGTGCGGAGTGTTTAACTTAAGAATCACACGGAACTGGCACAACTCTGAGATCCACGATAGAACTGTGACACACTATTCATCAGGATAACACAGGATAATCCCACAATGGATCATCCTACGATCATCGTTTTATTGCTGCTCTTAACTACACAAGGTAAGAAAAATTAAACCACTATTATTTATGTTTAAATGCTTTTTCATTACAAACGGTAATTTTTCGTTCATAACTAGGGTTGTAAATATCTATCGGAGGTATCGACAATTTATCGGTATTGTTTCTTATTATTGATATCGATATAGTCTTTTTAGGGTTTTGTAGGTATGACCAAAAAACCCTTATACCGTCATTTTGTCGTCTGTCTGTCTGTCTGTTCGGTAAAAATTGTAGCCAAACGGCTAAACCTAGAGAGTTGAAAATTGGCATGCTTGTACAACTTTTTGACCCGCACATAGGAAAAATACTAAAACATCTAAAAAACATATCCCCCTAAAAATATAAACAAATATGTGCTCATCGAAAAAAAAAATATTTTTTTACAATTCTGTAATGTGTAGGGTATCAAATGAAAGCCCGTGGTACGTGGATTAACGATCAAAATTCTATTTTTGGAAAATAAATTATTTTGAGGCGATTTTTGCCAAAATTGTGCAAAAAAAATTTTGTCCCACACCCTGTAGCCCAGATGGTTTAAACTAAAAATCTGAAAAAATTCTCAGTAATGTACATTGGTGTGAACCGGAATAGTACAACAAGATTTTTTGATCAGATTATGTTTTCGGAAAATAACGCATTTTTGGTGTTTTTAAGTAAAATATGTAATATATTTAATCCGCTATTTAACATACTAAACGAGTGATCCTGTATAGCACAGTGGTCGCATTGTCGCTTAGTGAGTTGAAAATACTGTAAGAAACTGTGTTCGAATCCCGCAATTTTTATTTTTTCAGTTTTTTTTTGCATTTTTATTTTGTTTAAATTATTTTGTCAAAATTCTAGTTATATTTTGGTAAATGTTGCATTTAATTTTTAAAAGCGTAAATTTAATAACCAGTGGGAAGTTTTGAAATTATAATTTAATTCTATATTTGAAGGTATCAGAGGCCGAAGCTTATGATTTAAGCAACCAATGGAAGCCATAGGCGCAATTTTCAAAATCTTAATGAACCTTGCTATATAAAAAAAATACTTCACATATTTAGAAACTTAAATAATGGTATTAGGCATTCGAATTAAAATTCATAAAAAAATATTTTGACATAAAATTTGTTTTGGCATCCCAAATAATCATCACATAGTTAATAAATACCTGCAAAACCCTGAAATGTGTGAAAATTCACACTTCACATCAATTTTTAATAGAATTAATTTAATTTGTAAAAAATCCATCGTTGCTGTGTGCCAAAAATTTGAACTAATTTTTATACAATATTTAATATTTATTGTACGAGACAGAACTGTACGATTATTCAGTGATGATTCGCTTGCTTCACACAGCAGGCTTCGTGTCGGGCTAGTGCGAAATGCACTTTTTGCCAATCCCATGCCGGGTTTACATTGGTAGAGTAGCAGAGCTAGTAACTAGCGCAAGTACTACGCTCTTTACTCTACTATCTTATTTTCAGGATAGTAGATGTTGACATACAATTGACATACTTATCTTATTTTCTGGATAGTAAGTGTCAAAACACATTTGACATCTTCACTGTGATTTTGTTGTGAAATTATCTTTTTGCAAAAAATAGTTTATGAATATGAATATACATCGTCGCCGACTTGATGCCATTAAAAAAATGGTATTTTGTATTACATCATTTCAAATTATATTACTCTAAAAATTATGTAAAACTAGTTCTAACGTCTTAAGCTAAGCTACGGCTATAATATTAAGAATAGATTGATAACAATTATGTACGTGTCAAATATAAATATTACTTACGTTTACAAAACTCTTACAGACGGTGTAACAGCAATAGCACAATACAAAAAAGAAAAAATAGTGAAAAAAATAAGTGAAATCTTTGGCACACCAAAAATGTTGGATTGGAGATGCGAACACTTCAAAAGAAATATTTGCAATGACTAAATAATTACACAATTCGTAAAATGTCCCATATTTCCATGTGTTCTAAGAATTTTGGTTAACCCCACCTCCGAGCCCTTGTTCCAAAATTAAAACAAGTTTAAAATGTATTTTCGGCAAAGATTAAAGCATTAGACCTATTTTAAACCATAAATAGGTCTAATGCTTTAATCTTTGCTGAAAATAAAAATCCCTTTTGAATATGACCATAAAATTTTACAACAAACCTGTCTATATTGTGTTTTGCATAAAATTATTAACAAATGTGAAGAATGAATTTTCACACATTTTAGGTTTTTAATTATTAAGGTTTTTTAGGGTTTTGTAAGTATGACTACCGAAAAACCCTTATAAGAAAAATAAATGTATATTAAATAAAAAAATTTAATATAAATAAATATTTTTAAAAGAGTTTGAAAAGATTTCATATATCACATGGTATTGTTAAATTGAAAAGAAATCATCAAATAATACATCAATGTTACAAAATTTATGTAAACAAATAATACCTTATTTGATATGTGTTGTTTTCTATTTGTTATGACAGGTTACCACTTGGCGCCAATTTCATATGTATCAATTTTATGTACTAGTGGCAAATATAGTAGCTAGTAAATACGTCGACGAGCTAGCTGCTATCCTAGACCAACTACTGGCAGCTAGTACTCTACTAGCCACAATGTCAACTGTTTACACAGGGATAGTGACTAGTTGCTAGTTACTTGCGCTAGTTACTAGCTCTGTTATTCTACCAATGTAAACCCGGCATCATATTAATTTTGATAAATTTCTACGGAACACTTATTCACTTTCCGCTGAACAAAATCTGGATAACGCTGCTGTAGAGAAGCAAATTTTGTCATATCTATTTTAAAATTATTTTTATTTTTATGATTTTGTCCACTCTAGTTGTTAATTTTCTAAAAAAAACAATATATACAAAAAAAATTATAAAAATGCCATCATATATTTGTTGAAGCAAATATCTACGTATATTTATTTTATTATGTTTTGAAAAGCATATTTGTTTTATATTTTGTTTTGTTTTTATTGAGAGTTCTTCTTTTGTTCCCGATGATTGCAAATCAACAGAGGTATATAAGTTCAGTAATACTATGCTGTATTATCCTCATGAATAAAAAATTTCAGCCAGACAAAAATAAATAATAATTTCATTGTATACATTTTCTAATCGATATTTATGTACGTAGTCGAAGACCTTGAGATTTAAAAAATAAAGATAAATCTTCCATAGATCGAGAATATTAGTTCTGTAATACCCTTTTCACACTAGATCTTTAAGACGAGTGAACTTAAAGTTCACCGATGTTTAAGATCGGTATGCTTTCACACTTGATGTTTAAATCTCTGGTGCTGTCATCAGCTACAGTAATTTTGTCCTTAAGTTACCGTCATGAAATTACCAATTTTGAACTGTCTGCGCAGATGCACATTTTGAATTATTATAAACAATTAAGGATATTTCATTTCATTCTACAATAAAGACACTACAATAAAGAATATATTACACCTGTATTAACATGTAAGTCGATATATTTTATCTCAATTATTGTAGCTCTGTATTTTATTAAACACATTATTAAAATAAATAATTTTATTATAACAATAAGTATAAACTTCTTATAACGTCGATATAATACAGTATTCTTGTTTATAATAATATAAAATGTTGACAGCACAAATTCAAGCAGTATTTTTTTATAATAGAAATTAAGTTGGCAATGCGTACGAAGTTTAAGACGCAGATCTCTGTCTTAAACATCGGTCGTGTTTAGACGAGGCCGTACGGTTTCACATTAGCGTTTAAAGATACATTCACTTAAACATCCGATCTTAAAGATCTAGTGTGAAAAGGGTATAATGGGCTTTAAAGATATCTGAAAAGGGTTTTAAGATAAATTGATTTTAAATGAAATTATTTATAGTTTCACATGTAGTGATTAATTATTATTTCTTAAATGGAAAGACCTGACAATTAACAGATCAAGATGGAGTACTTATGTGAGTGTGGCTAAAAATCGACCTAACTGACAGTGCCCAAAGAAGAAGAAGAAGTGTAAATTGATTTTTGTAACTTAAATAAATTTTTGGAATATGGAATAAATTTTGTCTCGCCACTTGGCTCTATGAAAGACGGTAATTGAATCCTTTTTTTTCTTGTAAGAATTAATGCCGTTATAAAAATGAAAGGAGACGTTACCCAGTGGTAACTTTTGAAATAGGTTTCGAAGTTAATGGCCCTCCAATGGAAATATTATTTTTTTCTTATTAATTTACTTTAATAGTTGTAAATATTAATCGTAAATCTCTAAAATGTTTAATTGAAAATAAAATATCACCTAGATTTCATAAGCTATTCGTATTCTGTTAATTGAACACCAATAAGTAAAAATTTCGTAGCTGGGCCAACTGATAGTGGACAGGGATCGTACTAACACGGCGTAAAAATTACTTAATAATTTTTAAAATCCTCCACTGTACTGTTATACAAACAAACCAATTTATTTGATTACTATCCATGCTGTATTTTTGATTTTTGAAAAGTAAATCACTTTTCCCCGAACACATTATATTTTGCAGCTGTTGTACGTTTTTCATTAACAACTTTTTTCAATTTATATTTTCATTAAACTAATAATTTATATTTTGCCGAAAAAGTATTGTTCCAATTCTTATTACCAGAGCATGTTCCCGAGAGTATTGGATACAAGGCGATGATTTGTGGTCAACAAGTTGCTAAAAACTAACATGGAGTTTTCTACTTGTTCAACAAACTAAAGCAAAACTCTCACTTCAGAAATTTTATTGATTGTTTCATATTCAATGGTTTGCTGCAAATTAAAGTCAAACTAGAATTTTGCTTGGACAAAGCACGTTGTGCTGGTCAGCAATTTTATTAAAATAGTTAAAGAAAGTTGCAACCGATTCAATTACCTTTTTTGAATGCTATATTTATTTTGTTCAACATTAACTCTTTGAGGCATGGCATTGTTAAAAGTGTCCCAACTTTTTTATACGAAAATAAATATGTTATCGAAAAATAACAAGTGCCACCAGAACAAAGGTTTTAAAGTAATCCCGCCTATTTAAACTAGTTAGTAATTTCACCAACAGATGTCACACGAGTTAATAATTTCACCAACAGATGTTATACCGGTATTTATTTGAGTGATCAATTTAAACTTGTCAGTATAGGTTTGACTGACGATGACGTAATTTTCATCCCACATAAAAAAAAAGATAATTTTAGCAAGTATTAATGTCGTAAGCATGTAATAAAATTGGGGGGATGAAAAATAGATACAGGCTGTTCCAAACGGTTAGGCGGAACTAAATGGGAATTTCGTTCTTTTAGGTTGTCACGAGAAGGGACCTTGCTTGGGTTATTTAATTTTTCATGTTGGAATGTCAAAATTAATAATTCCAACAATGAAACCATGGAAACGAATGACATATGTTAAAATTTAATATTTTTTTTTACTTATTTTATTGAAAAAAAGATAAATAAATGGGAAATTTGTATTAAGAATGACACAAAAAATCAAAATATAAAGAAAATTACATTTTAAAATGATATTAACCTTAACCAAAAAATGTTTATTGTAAGTATGATTTACAAAGCTTAAACAAAACGGTCGAAAAGCACGATTTAAACGATGAAAGTAACTAGATTGCAAAATCTAGTTCCGCCTAACCGTTTGGAACAGACTGTAGTAGTCTTTCCACCTTCAGATAAAGTGTCTGGTAACGTTATCTGACGGATAAAAACAATACAACGTCTTTTCACCTTCAGATAAAGTTATTCCTACGAATAAACTATGCTATCTGGCAGATAAGTTATTCGCTAGTCAAAGTAGCGAATAAGTAACAAATTAGTGCTGTCACTGTCAAAAAGTTAGAAATTAAATGATTTCTTGGAACAATAAATTGCAAAATGGACTTGAAAATATATAATTTGTTTGAATTTTATTAATTGTAGAAATAATGCCTTAACTCCAAAATAACAGTGCACCAGTCCACGGTGAAAAAAAAAAAAATATGAAAAAGTATCTCGTGCAATATCCAGCTTATGTCTGATTTCATTTGTATGCCTTGTATGGAAAATTAAATACACAAATTTCAACGAGTATTTTACGAAATTGCCCGCTATCCACGAGTGGTTGCAGCCTGGGATGAAATGTTAGTGAAACTGCTTTCTTCTGTGAAAAAAAGGCTGAAGTAAACGGTCTCGAGAAGGATATTTTATATTAAACGTTAGCCGGGATCCACGCCTTACAATACAATGTTTAATAATTCTAATATTCGCTTTGAATTTAAGCAATAAGATTATAATTGGTATAGTAGCAACTGCAGTATTACTAGGGTGACCAGATTTCAGTGAAGGGAAACCGGGACACAGGAAAAAAAAAAGAAGGTCTTTGTTTCCTCCCAGATCAAAGTGAAGAGCAAAAAAAAAGGTCCTCACCTCCCCAAATTCAAAGTGAAGAGCAAAAAAAAAAGGTCCTCACCTATCCAAATTCAAACTGAAGAGCAAAGAGATTCAAAAACCGGGACAATCAGGCGTCCCGAGGACAGTCTTCGGGACACCGGGACAATTGACCGAAAACCGGGACGGATGGTCACCCTAAGTATTACGCAACTTACTTACGTTACAAGAGTGGATATGAAGAACCACCCACAAAAGATCAGTACTGTGTCGGTGACGTACCTGAAGAAACTGATTACTCAGAAGAAATGTAAATGAAAGAATACTCCGTGATTTAATTTCTTATTTTCAAATTTATTATAACTTATTTTGTATTTACATCAATTATAATAAAATTAAAAAAACAATTATTATTAATATCTACTATCAATTTTTCATTCCCCCAGTTTTATTACATGCTTAAGACATTAATAATTGCTAAAATCTTGTATAATGCGTACATAAATTTAATTTTGTTAATGACAATAACCAAAAAACGGCTGTCCGTTTATTTATTTATTTCCATAGAGAAACAAAAATAATCTTTCTCAACGCCTGTTTCAGTTACACATTCAGTGTTACCAATCTGAGGATTCAATATGTCAGTCACATTATCCGTCAGACTATCTGACGGATAAATTTGAATTGAAAGACGGGATGACATTTATCCAACAGATAAAGTATCAGATAACTTTATCTATCAGATAGTTACCCAGAAGTTTATCAGAAGGTAGAAAGACCGGGCCTTAATCACCTAAGTATCGCAATTTATTGTTAAACATTCACACTTTTTCTTGGACAATTTATTTAGTAAAAATTTATGTTAAACAAGAAATGCGTACATGTTTAACAAATGTAGAATATTAAAAAGCACATTATAAAGCATTCAAATTTCGCGGTTCCACGGTTTTAGTTCCGGATGTTTTAGCAGAGTGCAGGTCGTACGTTCAAAATTTTACATGGGTATATCGCTTCTTGAGTCGTCTGTTCTGTGAATGACACTAATTTCCAAAACTCCTGCAATATTTTCTCTAAAACCACCATTTAGAATCATAATAATGCATGATGAAAATTCAAACAGATCCCTTATTTTAATTTTAAAAATCATAACGTTTGATATAAGCGAACCAGATTCCAACCTATCCATTATAACTTTCATGTTTGACATTCTAATTTCGTGATTAAAATCCCATGCGGGAACGAGCTATCATTCTGACCACACAATTAGCATGTAGCAGCCATTACCGGCGGTTTGAGGTGCTGTAAAACCGGAAACCAACTAATGTTTCCTACATTCTATGGCGGAAACGTCCGAACAGATGCTACAAACCCTGTTATGTGTTCTTCATGTCACTTGCTTTCGATATTAACATTTAATAGCAAACTGAAGACAGTTGTTATACAAGGATATTTGGATGGTGTAAGCAATTTTGTGACAAAGTTGAAATCAATACTCAAATTCTAGGCTATACAATTTTAAAATGAATTTAGGCATCTACTTTACAAAAAATTATTTTATATTTCTGCTCAAAAAACATGTTACATAAAGTTCATTCACCATAATTATAAAATGACGTCGTACTTCGTTACTTTAAGTTGCCGATGTTAGAATTTAATGTTACTTATATGTCAGCATTACTCAGTCGTTACATTTGGCTCCCAAAATTGATAGGGAGCGTAATATGTCTACTAAAAATTACCACTTCTGTAGAACAGATGTTGGAAAGCAAATCCATGACAAAACATTTTTGAGGTATACCAAGTCCAAAGGTTTGAGGATCTGCCACAGCGCTTTGCCGCCTTGCTTTGCATGGTCCAATCCTGCACTCTGTTTTACCCGCTTGGCTTGGAACCTTAAATACGCATACATGGTCTGTGCTTGATATACTAGTTGTACCACAGTAAGTGGTACAACATCAATTACAATACAACATCAATGTAAATGGACGTTCAGCTGCAGTTCTGGTCAAGTAACAAACTTATTTAACTAGCAAGTAGTTAGCCACTAAGCTTTTTGCTTCTCCTACACGTTGCCGCCCAAGCATCTTACTCACTTGGGACTTTAACCTGACTTAACATTCTCTACGCGCTAGTATTCGCACGTTAGAGGGTCAAGAGAACGTCATACGTATAGAGATTACTTTCAACATTTTTATGTGAGCCTCATCAGGAAAATATCTCTCCAAAGGCTAAGTATTCCTTCGTGTTAAGACTGGCGTACATGTTGCGTCAGTGAAGAATCTAAACTAACTCTCCTTCCTGTGAGAATCGCTGTGTTACCCCAACAAGTACAACAAATCCGTACATTACATTCTTTTCGTTTTGTGCCTGGCGAATACAAAAGGCACTGTTTCTTCAAGATCATCCACTTAATGAGTCCCCTGTGAAAAATGTAATGTCCATCATACTATGGAAAACACCAATTTAAACATTCTAACTCGCCATAATAAAAAAGAAACCAGTCCATCCATAATTTTAAAATCTTAGCATGAAATCATGTCCAAATACAAGAATCACACTGCCATTTACACAGATGGTGCTAAAATACACAATAAAACCGGGGCCGCAATGGTAGTTGAGAAGAATGAAACAAGAAGAATGAAACAAGAACAAGAGCGTCTTCACTGCCGAAGCTTATGCATTACTCCAAGCAACAGAATATATAAAAAGCATTCTAAATAAAGAAGAATTCATAATACATATTGATTCCCTCAGCACTATTGCAGCCATGAAACAAAGCTATTCAAAAGACGCCATCATCCAAAAAATTCAAGATAACATCCACTACTGTATTGACCAGGGGAAGAAAATCACAGTATTATGGGTTCCATCACATCGCAACATCCCAGGAAATGAAAAAGCAGATGAAGCTGCCAAGGAGGCACCAAGAAATAACTCAAATGCCCACCTCAACATATGCCAAGAGTTTTTTCAAAAGAAAACTGCAAGAAGAATGAAACAACATCCGCCACAAAATTCAAAGTCCGCAAAAGTATACAACAAGACATGAACAAATAGTTCTAAAAAGAATAAAAATTGGACATACACGACTCACTCATCAATACATTTTCGAGAAAAAGACACCACCCATATGCCCCACCTGCAACACACAACGGTGGAACACTTCTTACGAATGTCCACAGTATACAGCACAAAGAATCAAACACAAACTTCCAACAGACGCACTACAAATTTCAACCAATACGTATGAAAAATACATTTTAAAATTTCTAGAAGATACAAACCTATGTAAGTAAATATATAAAACTTCACATAGTTCCTAATAGTCTAAATTTATTATAATATATATTTATATATTATATTTGATTATGTAATTATACTAAATGTGTAGAACAGATATTCCGGGGTGCTAATAACCAAGCGTTGAAGCACCCCCAAATAAATATATTTAAAAAAAAAAACATTCAGATGGACTACGCAGCAGTACTATGTGACTGGGAGAAGGCTTTTTCAGGCTTCTCGACTCCTTTATGTGCAACTCATAAGCCTCAGAGATAGGTCCAAGCCGATTCCGGCCAACACGGAATGGAACAAAGACTTCTCCAACTCCCATGGATAAATCCAATCATACAATAATACTGTAAATTATTTAATAAATTGTATTGTTTAAGCCACGAGTTGCATTTTCATCTAACCAACCACGTGACAATATATTCTTCAAAAAACAATCAAACAATCAATCATTTTGTGAACAAATTTTGTTACCAGAGGTTTACCTTACAAATTTCCCCCCAAAAAAATTTCAATACATCATTGCTTTGTTTATATGTCGAGTTGGTTATATTTGGGTGTTGATTACGAGTGTATAGAGTTTATGTTTTTTTCGAGGGTGGCACCCCTGATGCAATGTATCCGGGTCAACAAGAGCCCTTCATATCAAAATCACATCTCTGAATTTACTGTATAATAATGATATTTTTAATTGAATTCAAGCATTAATTCTGTTTATCGACTCTTGATTGGAGTTTTTTTCATTTATCTTTTATGAGAGGAATTAAACGAAATATATACGAATGTTTATGGGATCAATTAATTATTTTTATATCTATTTTTATTTTATAATTGATTGATTTGGACACAATTGTATTTATTTTTCTATATCAGCACCTCAGAGGTAAATTGTATTAAGTCGCAAATGATAAATAGCTCAGAAAAGACGATTTAAGATTGCTTATCTCCTTGCGTTGATCGACTTGATACAGTTTTAAAGCAACGTATATTGAAACTGGCTAGAGCTATAGTTCCAAATTATTTTTCACTTGACTAACTATAAAGTATTGAGTTACTTGGCACTAAAATGTCATTTTTGATAAAAATTTGACTTGATACAGTTTACCTCTAAGGTGCTGATATAGTCTCCATTCAGCTCTATACATTTAGTCCAATGCTTTCATTCCTTCAGAAAAATAAGAATTATCAAAACTATCGCAAAATCCATTTACCTATACAGCTTCGACGATGTAAGAGTTTGATAAAAATTTATTTCCAGTCAACCATTTTATAAGTTTTGGAAAAAGAAAGGAGGGAGCCAAGTCTAGCCAGTGCTGTGCATTTGTTTGATTAATTCGAATCGTAATTCATGTAGTTTCGCCATCACAATTTTCGATTTGTGGGAAGGTTCGTTATCTTGTTGGAACAAGACTTTTTTCTTTGCCAAATGATGCGTTTTGTATTTCATTTCATCGTTCAATCTGTACGACCCATATTACTGACCTGTTATTTTTCTTCCATGCTGCAAGTAGTCGATAAAAATTATTCCTCGAGAATCCCAAAAGACAGCGATAACCTTACCAGTTGATGACATCATCTTGACTTTCTTCGGAGTTAGTTCAGTTGGCACTGTTTTGATTGTTCTTTGGTCTTCGCCGATATCCACCTTTCACCGACGGTTACAAAACGTCGCAAAAAAACATTTGGATTGTTTTTATGTAAACATGTTCAGACATTACAGAGAAATTGCCATTCCTAATTGCTTTCGGTCATTTGTAAACAAACGCGACACCTATCTTGCAGTGAGCTTTGTCATTTCCGAAAGTTGATGTAAAATGCAATGTGCGCGGTCATATAAAATACTTAAAGCCTCTACTATCTCTCGAAATTTTAGTCGGTGATCGTGCATCATGATTCCGTGGACTTTTCTTTATTGGTAGCTGTTTTCGGCCTACCAGAACGTGGTACATTCAGTGCTTGATTGACCGTGTTAAAACTATCCAATCCAGTTTGCAACAGTCGCATATGAAGAAACAAACTCAGCATGATCTCCGTCCTACTCCGTTTTTATATTTATAGCATTTGAGCCTTTTAAAAAGAAATATTTTATCACTGCACGAAACTTATTGATTTAATTCAAGATTAAGAAAATGTATGTAATTTGTTGCTTTAGTTGATTACTGCAGTTATATAAAAGATTAGGCTTTTAAAACATATGAACGACATGGCTCGCAACTCTTTTAGTTCGTTCTAGAAACTTTTCGATCATTCCTCGTATATTTCTATCTGGATACAGAAAATAAATCCTTTCCTCTCGTATTGTTATAACGTATTTGACAATGTTTTAGGAGGGTAGTTTATAGTGTATGAAATTATTTAGTAAATTCACAAGTACCGAAAGTCATTACTCTGACGCAATTATTATTTTGGTTACAAACCAGCATGCAGGCCAGTCGGTCAATGATATGAGCAGTGTGTATGCATGTCCATCAATAAATCAGTACGCGGCGTGTAATTGACAGATGATACATAGAGCATGGGAGCTGTATAAACAGTGGATCTACGGTCACCAGCACTCCACTCTGCAGGTCATTCAATCGATGAGAGGTTGCTGGCTCAACCCAGGCAAATAAGTAAAAGTGAACAACCTAGTTAGTTTAACAAGAACTTAAGCCGGGTTTACAAGTGTTTGGTAACCAAATCAAGAAACTAAAAATTTAGTAACTAACATCATGTAAACCATTTAGTTTAGTACTTAATTTAGTAGTATGTCGAGTCAAGTGAGTAGAATGTATTCCATTATGTTAATATTTATTTTGAATAATATGGCGATTTGCGACTTAAAGGACCCCACACACCAAAGCGGCCGCGGTGGTGGCCACGATAGCGATACGACTAGCGATCAGGTCTCCTCACACTAACGCGGTGGGAGTGGCGGTAGCGGTAGCGATCAGTTAGTGAATCACGGTATATAGTTGTATGATAATATTGATTGCGAGAACACAATAGAATAATTAATTGTATGTAGAGGAAAAATAATAATCTACTCACAGTCTGTTTCAAACAGTTAGGCGGAACTAAATGGGAATTTCGTTCTTTTAGGTTGGAAAAGGGACCTTGCTTGGGTTATTTCATTTTTCACGTTGGAATGTCAAAATTTAAAATTCCAACAATGAAACCATGGAAACGAATGACATATGTCAAACTTAAATTAATTTTCTTACATATTTTAATGACAAAAAATAAATAAATGGGATATTTGTATTAAGAATGACACAAAAAATCAAAATATAAAGAAAATGACATTTTAAAATGATATTAACCTTAACCAAAAAATGTTTGTTGCAAGTTTGATTTACAAAGATTAAACAAAATGGCTGAAAAGCATGATTTAAACGATGAAAGTAACTAGATTGCAAAATCTAGTTCCGCCTAACCGTTTGGAACAGACTTTACTATCAATTTCCAAAACTTTTCCTATTTCGTTCCACACTTTATTTGTTTTCCTAATATTCTTGTAATCAGGATGTGCTAAGTCATACAAAATTAAATGATCCTTTACTGATCTATGATTTTTTCTGTTAAATTATCTATTTTCGACATTATTTTCTTAAATATATTCACTCTGTGCTATATAAACAATTAATATCGCGCGGCCTAACGCAACTTGTCGAGTTCGGCCGCCAGTGTTTGGTGATCGCCAGACTGAACGCTGCATTCGGTGGCGTTCTCAGATAGCTGAACGCTTGTATGTGCGTGGTCTCATTGTATTGTATAGGTTGCGTTAGGCCGCTGCCGTATCCCTACCGTGGCCGCCACCGCGGCCGCTTTGGTGTGTGGAATCCTTAACTCTACGGAAGACGGTAAATCTAAGACATTTTTTCTTTACTACATTAACTTTTGAATGCAGCATCTCAACTTTGAATGAGATATTTGATCGGCATTATAATTTTCCTGTAAGAACTGATGATAGTTGAAACATGACATGTTTGGTCAGCATTATAAAATATCTCATGAGAACTGATGACAGCTACAATATGACAGACATACCGTAGCTTTGAAATTATAATATGAATATTAAATTGGAAAGAATTCATTTTATAAATTAGAAATGGCACGTGATTATTGGACTGGTGTTAGAAGCTGTCATGTGCAAGAAACAAGCGCGTCGGTAACCAGCATTCTACGTTCGTATCCTAAAATGTTCAGCAGTCTGTTTCCATAATTTACCAACTTAGTAATTCCATTAATCTTACCATCACGTGATGATAAAATTGGAAATTATCCATCTAATCAAGTGCGGGATATCCAAATCCTTTTGTTTACATCTATAAATACTTAATTGATATTCTTACAGGTATATTTGTTGTTTTAATTATGAATCACGGTATCATTACCCTAGATTTGCAATGTGACTGCTGTAATATAGCAAACCATATGTAGGTATGTATACAGCAACAATAACACAATGGTAGCATGTGTAATCCGGGGATGAAATGAGACGCATTCCATTGTTCCGGGCAGCCCTCAGTCTGCTCACAGGGGTGTGAATCAGTAGCGTATCTCCGTACCGAGGTGTTGGAGGTTAAATTTGGCTTGAATTGTATTGTAATTTAATATGACAATTATAGACAGATCGAAATATATGTACAGCAATAATTATCTACTATTATATTGTACAAGTGTGTTATGTATGTTCTATTCAACTTCTGGTGTATCTTCATTTTTCCGGTAACGCGGAGAGAGGAAAATAAACCGCCGTCTTATCCGGGTGATTTTTTTAGTGCTTAAGCTTAATTTTATTTCGACAGGGGGTACTGACTAATTTTTATTGATAAAAATCATGCATTTTTTCCTCGACTCCGTGTCGAATCAAAGTCACCATTGATCGGCACGGACAGGTTTTATCAGACGATAATTCAAAAATATTCTTAATACAAGACGGCCGGTCCAGAATATTTACGGCGAGAATCAAAGTGTTAAATGGTAATAATGTTTCAGGATAGCTTTTTGGATGTGCGAGATAATATTTTGAGGTATCAGAAAACATTTTTCAAAGAATCTGGGCCATTATTTGAGCATTTTGAGGCAAAAATATGCTTACAACGTTTCAAAAGGAGACAGCTATAAAATTTTTTGCATTTTAAAATAGGACGAGATTTCATATTTTGAACGTGTTTCTTGACAGAAGAATACTAATTAAGGATTTAAGGTGAATTAACGATAAAGTTTAAGACATTTGCAGGGCGAATTTCCATAGAATAGTGTTACAAAAATATTTATTATTAAAAATTTAAGGGTTAATCAAAGTGTTAAGTGGTGATAATGGTTCAAGATAGTTTTTTTGACGTACGAGATAATATTTTGAGGCATGGGAGAAGACTGATGGGAGAAGGCTGAGGCCCCTAGTGATATGTATACTAAGAAACACACATTATATTTATAATGACCCCTTAGTTCCTACGAAGAGTATAGGGCTTCAACAAAATTTCGCCACCTGATGTTACTGATAGCCAGATTCTTCATTTCTCACTGTTGTTCTGACTTTCTCTGCTTCACTCATCATGATGCAAAATTTATGTGAACAATTGTTCACATAAATGACAAGAGATTTTTTAAATATTTTGGCTTTGTGAATTGAAATGCATACATATCGCTACAATAGTTATTGGATACAATAAACATGTCAGATGAGACTCGAGAAACCGTCAAAAAGTTATCGACTCGATAAGGTTTATTGTATCGATAACTATTGAGGTGATATCGTGTCAATAAAAAAATGTTCCAGAAACCGGTCCTCAAAATAGCAACTACATTTTAGAAATAGTAGATTTTGGGATGTGCTAAGAATTATTCCAGAAGTTTCGTGTTACGCCAGTGTTTCGGGTTCCCGGTCAGAGCGGAGTATAGCAGAATGCGAGGTGATAGAGCGTGTTCTCCCATTCGTTAAGCTAGATGGAGCTAGTGTTTTAATTACTTCTACTAGACGAAATAATGTGCGGCACTCAAAATGTACATGTCACAGAATAAGTTATACTTACATTAATCTAAACCAACATGTCGTTTCAAAATAATTTGCACCATTTCGATTTAATTAAAACAACTGTGTGTTACCATGGGTGCAAATATTATTATCTACTATGTGTGGTATGTATGTTCTATTCAACTTCTGGTGTATCTTCATTTTTCCGGTAACGCGGAGAGAGGAAAATGAACCGCCGTCTTATCCGGGTGATATTTTTTTAGTCCTTAGGCTTAATTTTATTTCTACAGGGGGTACTGACTAATTTTTATTGATAAAAATCATGCATTTTTTCCTGTAATCCGTGTCGAATCAAAGTCACCATTGATCGGCACGGACAGGTTTTCTCAGACGATAATTCAAAAATATTCTTAATACAAGACGGCCGGTCCAGAATATTTACGGCGAGAATCAAAGTGTTAAATAGTAATAATGGTTCAGGATAGCTTTTTGGACGTGCGAGATAATATTTTGAGGTATCAGAAAACATTTTTTAAAGAATTTGGGCCATTATTTGAGCATTTTGAGGCAAAAATATACTTACAAGGTTTCAAAAGGATACAGCTGTCAAATTTTTTGCATTTTAAAATGGGACGAGATTTCACATTTTGAACGTGTTTCTTGACAGAAGAATACTAATTAAGGATTTAAGGTGAATTAACGATAAAGTTTAAGACATTTGCAGGGCGAATTTCCATAAAATAGTGTTAAAAAAAGATTTATACATACATATTAAAAATTTCAGGGTTAATCAAAGTGTTAAGTGGTGATAATGGTTCAAGATAGTTTTTTTGACGTGCGAGATAATATTTTGAGGCATCAGAAAACATTTTTCAAAGAATCTGGGCCATTATTGGATCATTTTGAGGCAAAAATATGCTTACAAAATTTCAAATGGTGTAGAAGACTGTAGGGGAGAAGACTGGCGTAGCCGGACTAAGGCCCCTAGTTATTTATTATTGTTATAATTACAATACAAAGAGCAGAAGCTAAAACACTGGCAAAGAAAGCCAGAATTACAGGAATACCTTTGGACGTTCCTAGTGACATAACTGACGCTTATAGTTTATACACTAAGGGCCGGTACCTACGTTGAAATACATTGTACAAATGTTCATAAAAACATTTCCAAAATGAATATAAATTATAAATTATATTACAATAAATTTCATAATCATTGTTATTGTTTATAATAAGTTTTAAATATATAATATTTCTTTATAAAAATTGTCTATAATTAGACCCCCCCTCAAGTCAAAAGTCTGTGTGCGCCAAGATTTCTTAGTCAACTGAAAGTTTTAACAACAAAGAGGTTCTTGAACTATATATGTCGTTTTCAGGAAAAAATTTACCTGAATGCATAGTTTTTTGTTAGAAATTGTAAGTTGAACCTGATGTAACTGCTGGCACTTTTGCGCACCACTGTATATTTTATGCGTCTCATTAAAAGTAGACGATGTATAATATTACGAGCGCGTTAAACTATAAACCACTATTCGTCCTGTGAGACATCAAAGCAAATTTACAAATTAGTGAGATCATCTTACAGTGGTCCTTAAGTATTTAGTAATCATGGACCAACTGAATATTTTCACTGGTCTTTTCACTTCAGAAATGTCACAAATATAAAAATTAAAAAATTGAAGCCTTTCTGTAACGTTCGTGGACCTTTTAATAAGAACCACTGCTCTTTATTATCCAATTAAACAGACCAGTTTGTTGAATCAATGGAATTTAAATTAATGATCCACTAAAACCGAAAGTGTTGTTTATTAAAAAGATGCCAGCATTCGGAACACCACAAATTAATAATCTACTTCAACAGTTCTCTCTAGCGGATTAAAACCAATTCGTGAGCAGTAAATTCTACCACAAACCAAAATATAGTTAAATAGCCACAAAATAAATTACTTCGCACTTCTACAACCAATTCATTTTTTAATTTGGTTTCGATTCTAATAAGGTTCTAAAGGTGATTCAATTTGGACTCTAGGATTTGTTTTTTGAATAAAATACACCATATTGGAATAATCCGAATTTTATTGTTATTATCGTAAAGTACAGGCAATTATTAATGAAATATGATGTCGGCCAAATGCCCTCCACAACTCCGCTGACATGATACCATTCTTTTAAGTTTTCCGTAATCGTTTCCAATAAATGTGGTTCGATTTCAGCAATTGTACGTCTGATGTTCTCTTTTAGTTCTGGAATCGTAACAAGCTTGTTGATATAGACCCTTTCCTTCAAATAGCCCCAGAGAAAAAAGTCTAATGGGGTTAGATCGCAAGATCTCGCTGGTCAATTGATGTCGCCCTTTGAGAGACAACATGGCCAGGAAATTTGGTTTGAAGTAAAGTGAGTTTCACGTGCTGTGTGACATGTGGCTCCATCCTGTTGTGGATTTTCACTACCCCTGATGCGACAATTGCAAATGAAATTTTTGCAGCAGTTCACGAATTGCACGCTTACTTAGAAGTATCTGTCAAAGAACGAATTTCTTCCTCCCTTGACAGTTATTATTAGAACTTACGAATTCTGAATTAAACAAAAAAGGAAACAAAAATTGTCGTTCGTTTCACCATGAACGAAGTAGACCTCAGTGTTCAATATACTTATATTTTGAACGTATTTCTTGTTAATAATTCTTGTAAAATAAATTCAACCAAGAATTTCCTTTTAACCATGTTTTCCTTTACCTAACTTTAAAAGATTAACAACCTTTCCATTTACTTCCATTTTAAAACATTCTACCGTTCGCCAGTAAAACAGCCCGTCATATTAAAGATGTTAGGAAGCGCTGCTCTATTTCAGTCTCATACTCCTTCGGAATTCGAGATTAAACCCTGGTGGATGAGTACATAAACTAGGGAGCATCAGAGAAGATCCTGACATGGCACGCTGATAGCGGTGCGTGCGTGCGTGCGTCACTTTCTACCGTGACTTTAGAGCGGTGTTCCGAATTGTGGATCAACGTATGATACTCTCTCAGGGGCGTAGATTTAAAGTAGACTATGTAGTGTACTATGTCGAATCTACAGTCAATTCTGAATTACCTGTTGTCAACTCATTGGCGTGTTGAGAAAAATAGTGTTCATTTAATAACACTTGTCAACACAATTTTTGCTGTCTCACATCTAAGACTTGTTCCTTACTAATTTGGTGCTGCTGAACTCAAATATCACATCAGTTTTTGCGTATCACATCAGATTTTTGCTCTACAACAAATACATATTTTCGGCCAAATAATGCGTCTATCGTTTAATTTTAGACGTCGATACTGTAATTGGTACAAATTTGGCGAACAATAAGGACTAAATAATTAGAAAATATTCTTAAAATTTCATTTATAGTGAAAGAAAGAAAATGAGAACAGTTTTAATTACATTTTAATTCATTGGAGTGTTTTATTTTAACACTACATATACAAAATAATTTAAGGATTAAATGGTTGTTTGTAAGATCTTCTGGAGTGTACCATTCCCAATAATAATACAGTAATACCTCGCTTAACGTTACCTCCGTTAACAATACCTCGCTATAACGTCATTTCTGGGCGACAGTAGGACTCAATTTAGAAGAAGAATCGGAACTTGCTAATGAAATCCAGAATGAACTTGTTGTAATGGCACACCAATTACATTTCAAAGAAGTTGACGCTGATGATATTCAGACATTACTATAAAATGACAACGACAATCCGCTAACAAATGAAGAATTGCAAGAACTGACAGAAGAAAATTTGGTTAGAGAAGATGCCAATTCTGACATTGATATAGAAGAGCCGCCGGTTAAAGTTTTAACAACAAAAATATTGTCCGATTGCCTGGTCAGGTGTCTCATTCGGTAGATATTTTGTCCGAAAATGATCCAGATTTTTCACGAAGTTGTGCTGTAAAAAGAACTGTATTAAATGCTTTAACATGTTACAGTGAGCTATTACGAGAAAAGAAGAGATAAGCAACGCAATCGACCCTTGATTCATTCTAGTCAAAAAATTAAAATGTCACAACTTATCAGTTTATTTACGTATAACCGCTAATTTTGTAATACATACATGCATACTAATTTTATACTTTAAATTTTGTCAAGAAAAGCTATTGTCAGTTGTTCCTATCTATTAAATAAAAAATTAAAAATTAAATAATATATTTTTTTTTTCAATTTAGTAACCTATCCCTATCCTTCGCGTGTTATTTATTCCTCAGTTAACGTTGATTCGGTTAACGTAATGTTCTTGAGGAACGCATCCCTAATGTTAAACGAGGTATTACTGTACTCTCTTTTAATACTCCAACAGTAAACGCAACCCACAGCACACTTCGGTATTGCGGGTTGCGTGAGCCAAAACATCTTTGTTAAATTACTTACATTTTATCTTGACTATATTACCCATGGTAAATATTTCAAAAAATTAAAATTTCTTAGATACGTTATAATGTTATTTAGATATGAAAGTGTATAATTATTACAGATATGCATCAGTTACCAAATACGAAAAGAAAATTTTCCCAAACACGATTAAAAAATCAGGCAGGGCAGTGGGGCACTTCTGCTACCTAGAATATGCCAATGTGGTGTTGCGACAGTATCGCTGATTTGTAGTAATAATAATAATAATAATAGTTTTATTGACCAAATAACAAATACAAAGAACTGCTTTCAGTCAGTCAATACAATATTAGGAGACAAAATCTTACAAGTTCATCAAAATTAACGTTGTTAAACTCATCAAATCTGTAAATAACATAAATATATGTTTAAGTTTAAGTTTGAATTTGTCTAGTGGTAGTGTAGTAATACTCTCTGGTAAAAGACTGTAAAATTTCACAGCAAAGTAATTTGAACCAGGAATTGTTCAAACGCAATAAACGATTATTTAAACGCAAACGCTGAAGTTTCACTAAAAGTGGTATAAGTGTGTAAGTTTTTACGTATAAACAAATAAATAGTGAAGGCAATGATATTATTTTGAGATTCACAAAAAGATCTCGACAATCCGCTCCAAAAGGATCACTGGCAATTATTCTTACAACTTTACGTTGTAAGCTAAAAATTCTATTGGCTGCAGATGAATGTCCCCAGATTATTAACCTACTAAACCCTGAAAAGTCTGAATTTCACTTCACATCAATTTTTTAGTTATCCTAACGACATTCAATTATTAATTTCTATCTACGCTATCTGAAGTTATACTGCTAGTTGTTAACCCGTTGCTCTTTAGAATTTTTAGTTGTTGGTAACATGAAAATGCGTTACCGGTCTAGTGTTCCGCTCCTGGCAGTATTTAGAACGCACCAATAGCCGTAGATCCTTGTGTTAGCGTGCGCTTGCTCTCCTTTGCAATTATGCAAATAGTAAATTTGTTGAAAGCACTATAGAAACTAATTACAGGGGGGTTATTAATGACGTAATAGAGAAAAATTTAAAGGGTCTTCACAGCAAAATGTTATTGGAGGGTTCAACGTAGTTTACCGTTGTTACAACTGCTAGTTTTGTTAAATAATTTGTATTACAAGGGCGCACAAATTAAACACCTCAACGGGTATATTCTCTAAGACTTCTTGCTTAGATAATACACAGTTTATTATTGTCAGACGCAAAGGCAGAATTTGTAGGAGTGCGTTAAAATAATGCTTCTCTTGCGTCAACTACACAGCCATTGCTGTGTGGACTTTACCTTGTGAGCTGGAGCAGAATCTTGCTGGAAGTTCTAATGACCAGAATTATACATGGTCTCATTAAGAGGTTTGACGATCTTGTCCAAAACGTCATCTTCGTATGATTTCGCATACTCTGAGCACAAAAATATATAAGGGTTATTTTTTAAGCAAGGTTTGTTTTTCAATAAAAATGTAACTAGTAAAGATATTGTCAAAAACGTTTTTTATTTGATTCCTTATACCTTAAACTTTTTTTCTACATTGTTTCCATTTTTAGGGTTTTGTAGGTATGACCAAAAAACCCTTATACCGTCATTTTGTCGTCTGTTTGTCTGTCTGTCTGTTCGATAAAAATTGTAGCCAAACGGCTAAACCTAGAGAATTGAAATTTGGCATGCTTATACAACACTTTGACCCGCACATAGGAAAAATACTAAAACATCTAAAAAACATATCCCCCTATAAATACAAACAAATATGTGCTCATCGAAAAAAAAATATTTTTTTATAATTCTGAGTAGGGTATCAAATGAAAGCCCTTAGTACGTGAATTAACAATAAAATTTTTATTTTTGCAAAATAAATTATTTTGAGCGATTTTTGCCAAAATTGTGCAAAAATTTTTTTGTCCCACACCCTGTAGGACAGATGGTTTAAACTAAAAATCTGAAAAAATTCTAAGTAATGTAAATTGGTGTGAACCGCAATAGTACAACAGGAATTTTTGATCAGATTATGTTTTTGGAAAAAAACGCATTTTTTGTGATTTTTGGCTAATAATGTACACAAGTTAAAGCTTTGTAACACGCTACACTGGAACGCTACACAAACCCTGCGAGAAGAGACAATATTATTTTTTGTTTTTTTTTTAAAGTTTTATATTGTTTATTTTATTTTTTCAAAATTCTAGTTATATTTTGGCAAATGTTGCATTTAATTTTTAAAAGCGTAAATTTAATAACCAGTGGAAATTGTTTAAATTATAATTTAATTCTGTTTCAATGTACACGAAATCAGAGGGGCGGAACTTATAACAACCAATGGAAGCCATAGGCACAATTTTTGCTATATAAAAAAAAAAAAATACTGCACATATTTAGAAACCTAAATAATGGTTTTAGGCGTTCGAATTAAAATTAACAAAAATAATATTTTAATATAAAATTTGTTTTCGCATCCCAAATAATCGTCATTCACTTACTAAATACCTGCAAAACCCTGAAATGTGTGAAAATTCACACTTCACATCAATTTTTATCTAAACAGTCATCATAGCATTTGTGTAACTGTATTTATGGCGGGACTAAGTATATAAACCGTGGCGCGAAAATTTCGTAGAGAAATAAAGCCATGCGTCTCATACAGTGTAAGTAAAATAAATATTTGGCAACTATTATCTTGCTGCAATATATTTATGCGAAATACATTCACAGAAGCTAAATTATTTTGCAGTCTTTTACAATAGTCCTATATTTTTAAAGGTCTGTGATATTACCATATTTTTATTCAGACGTTACCTCGTTTATTTAAACTGCAAATTGAAACGAGTGTATGGTTTTAACTGGTTCGCCTCAAGTAACGAGAAAATTGTAAAATACATTTACTTTGGGTCTTTATCAAGACAATTTACATTATTATATTTTATCACTTTCACTTTAATGTCTTTGCTACCAACTTTTAAATGAAATAATTTTAAAAATTTAATGTGTTCTAAGATAAAATTAAAATACTTCCACAAGAAGTGTGGAATATTCCAAATTACAGACACGCAAATTTGACTTATTTTTCTTTAAGAAACGGTCGATATCTTAAATAGGTATGATATTTTTTCCAATTATGACTATTCAGAGGCGTGCAATGAATTCTAGTACAGGTTGTTCCACACCTTAGACATTTAAACTTGTATATATCACTTATTATTATAATTTCTTAGTGATGTATATATGTCCTATTCGACTCCAAGTGTATCAAAAATTTTTCGGTTTCGTGGAGAGAGAAAAATGAACCTCTGTCTTTACTAGATGATATTTTTTTAGTGCTTAGGCGTATTTTTGTTTCTGGAGGGGTGCACTAATTATTGTTTATTCATAAAAATAAGATTATTGATAATGTTCACGTGGTGAACGAAATGTACATCTAGTATCAAAATAAAAAATTTGAAGGAAAGATCTACTTTTTTCTTAATTTCTGTTAATATAATTGCTAAAATTTGTAAATAATACATAATACTGGGTAAAGATTAATCATATTTTTGTAAATTTCAAGATTTCAAACATTTTTGCTGACCATTAAATTATCTTGCAGTTAAAAATGTTATTGAACTGAAAATAATTAAGCAGTTAGGTAATATTGAATATATTATTAAATATTCTATGAGCGATTTAAATATTTTACAGCCAATAACAGTACATATTGGCGTTATTTGATGGGTTATAAGTGGAGAGAAAAAGGAATCCTGCTTTTGAAATTTATTAAATGTGGCAAAGATTGTATAAGATTCAGATCGAACGTTAAGGGGTACATAGTTACAAGTAGGTATGTTGTAAGTTCCAAAAAAAAAATAGATCAATAATTACAAACTATTCCCAAGCAAAGCCGGCGGGGCAGCTAGTTTGATGTATAGGCAAGCATAATTAATTAATTTTTGTCCTAATCCAGCGAGGGTTAACAATTTTCCGCAAACGGGTCAAAATTGAATTTGAAATTTTGTAGATTCAAACAGCGGGTCAAATATATAATGTGTAAATAAAAGTCTGCCGCTTTAGGGTATAAATATTTGTGTGGAATCCCCTGCTAATCTCGTTAACTCTACCTGAGCTAGCGGCATTGCATTTGATAGATATATATATATATATATATATATATATATATATATATATATATATATATATAATACAGGTACATAACAGATAATAGTTGAAATCCATTTTATAATTATTATCATATTTGGCATTCTCTCTACCCTGTTTTCTAAATGCGCTCTCTTAGACCCAACCTTAGTTATCTTAGAATCTCTATAAAGCATCTTCAGAATTACAAATATCTTTTTTTGTACCGGTCATTTGAAATCGTCGTACGAGTCACTATATGACTCGCGAGTCGTAAGTTCGCCATCACTGTTCTAATCACATATTTTCTGTCATTTATATTGTCACAAAGGTAATTCTAGGTCAGGATTGCGACACCTAGACACTGTGATGTTCAGCTGTTTCATTAAAAAACTATTTGTCAGCGTCTAGCATGTATTAGCTGATAACATAATGCATACGCTGCGTTTTCGTAATAAGGTAATATTTGTCATGACGAATGAATATCAAAACTAGGTCAAGCAGAAGTATAAGTACATGGATGTCGTACGGAATGTGGGATGGCGAATCCAGCCAACTCCTCTACAAGTTCCATTCAACATGGTGACGACCAAGATACCGACGCCATATACCAATACGTTTGGTGAACCAAGCAGCAGTACAATGTGAGTGGGAGAAGGCTTCTCCAGGCTCCTCGACTCCCTGATGGGCAACACTCGCCTCAGAGATAGGTCCAAGCCAATCCTGGTCAACACGGGCTGGATCAAAGACTGCCCCAACTCCATGGACAGATTCATACAATTACATTGTAGATTGGATATATACTTTATAAATTGTATTGTTAAAACCAGGAGTTGCATTTCCATCTAACCACCGTGACAATATTAACCAAAATCTTGAAAGAAATTGTAATATACATAATCAAGATTATATACAAGTTTTTCTTCTCTGTTGTTTTACTACGTGACCACCAACAAAGTGAATTAAAGCAGCTCATATTTATCTCAATTTTTTGTGTAAACATCAACAATTATATGAATCCCATAGGTCCTAAAACAATGGGGTTTACCATTGTACAATACCCAGTTCGTATATTAAGGACGAACAGCACAGCATTTATAAAGGAATCTCAGCGGTCTGCCAAGTTACTACCCTTGTAAAATATTCCCCGCAACTCAAGTAAACAGTGGTGTAGCACACAAATAAAATTGGTCAAGATTGGAGGGTAATAAACCGGTCGTAACCAATGATGCTCTTTTCATAAGGACGAGTGCGGTTTTTGAGTAGTAATTTCATTCGGGTACTCATACAGGGTAGGAACCGCTACTGTGTATGAGGTTATATAATAAGAGGTTACATTGAAAGCTGCTGTTTACCTGTAGATGGTTCTAGGTGCGTCTGTTGTGGGCAGTGACAGATACCTCTTATGTTATTTTAAAGTGTGAATATTTCCTACAAAAATTCATTCATCAGATGCTATGTTTTTTTTACACAAATACTTTTTAACCGAATTAAAATAAAACACGATAAGTGTTTTTTCCGATTTGTACTTCTACAATACTTTGATTTGAAAAAAAGAACAGCTGAAGCTCATTGATTGCTTGTGAAAACTTATGGAGAATATGCTCCATCGGAAACAGTTTGTAGATATTGGTTTTGACGATTCAAAAGTGGTGATCCTGATCTTCACGACAAAACAATTGCCAGGGTAATTGAAAAAATTCGGAGATGAACAATTGCAAGCTCTATTGGAAGAAAACTCTGTTCAAATACTCAAATAATTGATTTAACAGTTCGAAGAAGATAAATCAACCATTTCATGACGTTTACAAGCCATGGAAAACATCCAGAAAGAATGGAGATGGCTGCCACAGAGATTGACCGAAAATGCCATTGATAATCGTTTAAACATCTCGATATCTCTTCTTGCAAGGCATAAAAAGAAGAATTTCTTGTGGCGTATCGTGACAGCTGATGAAATTGATTTATTTCCACGACCCAAAATGCAAGAAATCATTGTCCTGGTCAACCATCAACCTCGACATCATAGTTAAACTTCCACGGTCACAAAGAAATGCTTTCTGTTTGGTGGTATATGGAGGGTGTATTATGAGATGCTAAAACCAAAGGAAACAATCACCGCCGAATGTTATCGAATGAGTTCGGTGGACAACTCTAGACTTTTAATATGTTTGAAGAACACAGAGTGCATACTTTTACTCATGTGTTCTTTTTTCAACATGTCTGTCTCCCCTCCATTCACCAAACTGGTTACTCTATTGTACATCTCCCAAAAAAGAGTTGTACTCCAGCGTTTTTCCTAACGGGACTCAAATCTGAAAGGTTAAATCTCGTTGCTGTTCTTCGCGCTGCTGTAAAGAAAGGCCCCTTTGCCACTAAATTCGTGCTCCCTAGCGTATTGTAATAGTAAATCCTGA